>CM073139.1:33841853-35163978 GCA_037039145.1 Fundulus diaphanus | reverse complement strand
AGATTAAATACCTTTCTGATGAGGATTTCTTGAGATTTCAGGGACCAGATTATACTTTGCAATCATTTGTAGTTCTTAACGATTTTTTCTTTCCAAATACAACCTTTATTTAACATTTTACAGGACAAATAGGTACCAATCATTTACAATGAAGATATTGCATTACAAAGGGCAATTTATAATAGAAAAAATTAGAATATAATTATTTACATGAATACTTAACAAAAAGCCAATGCAAAGCTCTATATAGGAAAAGTAAAGTAAGAAGGGCATTAATCAAGAAAATTGAAATTGATAAAAAAAAAAAAAGAAATTTGCTAGGTTTTTTTTTTACAAAACCTACAGATTTTGCATAAGGCTTGAGTTCTTTTTCCAGTGGGTTATATTGGGAGTTTCCAATAAAGAAGAACCTGTTTATGAAAATCTGAAAGTTTCACTGGCAATCTGTTTAACTCAAAATCACACCGTAACAGAAGATGAAGTCCCCCTATCTTATTAAATACTAAATTGGGTATATATGACCAAATTGAAAGGTTATTATTTATAAAAAACTTCAACCATTTGAGTTTCAAAATACCATTCATAATTTCAAAATCTTCCGTCTTCATAAATTTTATTCAGGTCATCTATCTGTATATAGAGGTTCTTATTCCTCCAGATGAAATTCAAATTTAGTTTGTTAATAGCTTTAATCATCTTGGTCAATATAGGGAGGGAATACGCCGGGTAGATAAATCTAGAGAGATTATTCATACTAGTTAATAAAATCCTACCAAAGATTGATATGTCCCTCTGTAGCCACTTATTTAAAATCATCTTACATTTCTTGATATTGTTCCAAATATTTATCATCTCAGAAATAGCTTTATCCTTTGTTATTACTACTCCCAAATATTTTACTTCTTTTCTAACTTTTATGTTGAATAGTGATTATACCAGGTAATCTTTCAGGGAAAACAGCTCATATTTATTCAAGTTTAGTTGAAGCCTAGATGCCATAGAAAACAACTTTATGGTTTGAAGAGCTAAAGAGATTTGATCTTATTATATCATCGGCCAACTGACTTATTATTTGCTTGCCCGTTGCATCAATTCCAGTTATTCCACATTTATTCCACTTTTTTAATTAGAATAGAATCTCTGCAACCATTATGAATAGTTAGTGGCCCAAGAGAAATTTCGCCACCGTAACATGCAGTGACAATAAAAGACTATTTGAATCTTTGAATGAATTGATTATAAGGTATTCTCCACACATAGTAGTTTTGTTTTTGGAAGAAGTAATTCTCAAGCTCATCCTCACGATGATGTTGTAAATTGGGGTGTTTTACCATACATGACCAACAGTATTTGCACTGAAACTGTTTAAGCAGATGGAGCAGTGCAGTTTTTACAGCTTTGATGAAGGCTGAGGACAGCCATTCAAAATAGTCCTCCTCATCACTCTTCAGTTTCTTTCTGTGAACATGCTGGAAGCCTTTATACAATTTGGGAGCACCCAGGTGATCAATGTCAGGTCTTTGGAAGCTTCTGATAGGTTTATTGTCAACATCTGTATTAATTTGAGACATCTGTGGATGTCTTAAAGGCACACCTAAAACACTCTCGCTCAATCCAAAAACGTCTAAATATAGGCACTAGCTTCTGTTCCTTAACCTTTCATGTGTTCAACAGTAAGAACTCTATCGTGGGGAGGAAAGGAGCTTCAGAGAGCTGTGCTGATTTTGGAAAGCCTTTAACTCTGATGTCATTATGTGACGGAAACAAATACGAGTGATGTGAATCTAATCTGGGCCTACAGCCTCCTGAATAAGAACTACAAAACATGCATGTTGTGATTGGCTGAAGCTCTCATTACGCAATCCAAAACATATGAAGTAAAGTTATACAGACTTTCTAGGTCTAACAGTAAGCATTCCTTATTGTCTTCCTAAAGGAACAATAAGTGACAAATTTACTGTAAAATTAACCAAAATCATTCTCATTTTTCACCTGGGATGGAAGAAACATTTCCTATAAACAATCCGTCCTCTCCATCAACAATGTATTAGTCAAATGTTTCTCCTTTCAAACCCAGAAGTAAGGTTCAGAACGACTTTGGTGCAGTGTGTAGCCTGAGTTTACTTCCTGGTTCCTGAGCTAATCATATGAGAGTTCCCAGGGTTCCCAAACAGAGCGCAACATTTGGTATTTTATCTTGGCAAAAGAGCAGCAGCCTGCAGACATGGAAGCCAGTAAGAGAAGCGGACCAGAAGTAGAACAGAATACATGATCATATACCTGTCCTGCGTAAGTAAAAATTCAGTGGTGCTTCACAACAGCAACACATTAAGAAATGTGCCATTATTACTTATTCCTCTAAACAGAGTTGACATACTGGCAATGGGTTTGTTTTGTTTTAATTTAATGAATAGATTTAGGACCTGTCCAGGGTGTACCCCGCCTCTCGCCCGGTGAACGCTGGAGATAGGCACCAGCAACCCCCGCGACCCCATGAGGGATGAAGCGGGTCAGAAAATGGATGTATGGATGAATAGATTTAGTTTTTAATAGAAGACGGTGTATACACAATATATGAAATATAAATAATGTGTACAATATAGACAAATTATCAAGAGTTTAATTTTCAAGGTAAACATATGTACAATATATATACACATTGTATTTCATCACATCAGGCAATTTTATTGCTTCCCTTGATTTAAAACTTTGCTGTTACTATGTGATCGTATTTGCTGTAGACAACAAAGGCAGAGATAGCTAAAGCCCTCTTATCCACATGGATGACCAACAAGTCATGTAATATATGAAATGGTGCTATTTACAAGTATGTGCTCAGTTCTGTCTGGAAATTTTCATTAATTTTCATGAAGTGGGGTGGGCTTAGATATCATGTTATGCAAAGGATTGTGGGATTACTTATAGCTCCTCACCACCGGTAAGGGACATCGCAAGGTTCCTATGCTAAAGGAAGTATTTTAGGAAGCATACAGGCCCCATTTCCTACGCACCTGGCAAACTGGGCCGGCCTTTCTGGTACAGCATTCAACTGGTTTAAATCCTACTTAAAGGACATGGAATGTTTTTGTCAGTAGGTAATTTTACATCAGAGACGACAAACGTGACATCACCCCAGTACTAAAGTCCTTACACTGACTCCCTGGATCTCAGAGAATAGACTTTAAAATACTGCTGTTAGTCTATAAATCCCTGAACGGCTTAGCACCTAAATACATCACAGACTTGTTATCAGTGCATCAACCCTCCAGACCACTCAGGACCTCTGGCTCCAGCCTACTCTGCAGAACCAGAACCAGAACCAGAACCAGAACCAGACATGGAGAAGCAGCATTTAGTTCCTATGCTCCACTTATCAGGAACGAACTTCCAAAAACTGTAAAAGTGCTGAAAGCCTGAGTTCCTTTAAATCAAGATTAAAAACACATTTGTTTAGGATTGACTTAGACTGTTCTAGTTAAACTGTTTTACTGAAACATCATTAGTTCAACTTTGTAGTCCAATTGTTTTTAATATTTGCTTTTAGTTTCTATTTTTCCATGTTTTATTTTGTGTAAATGTTTCTACATTTTATTCCAACAGTTTTACCCCCCTATGTTTTAATCATGTAAAGAACTTTGCGTTGTCCTTGTACTGAATCTGACCTTGTCCTTGTGTATCTGGTTAGGTTAGTGGTTAGCTTCGGTGTTAGCTGTTCATTGTAGCGCTGCTGCTCACCCCGCATACTTTGAACATGACCGAGTCACAAGACGCGAACCACGTTCATGTTTATGAGAAGAAGACGAAAGCCTCTATACATAAAAATAATGTATAGCATTTATCGCCCACTCTACCTATAAAGATAAAGTAAATGTTTTGGAGTGGTCATCACAAAGCCCTGATCTCAATCCTATTGAAAATGTATGGTGACTGGGTTTATACAGGAATTTCAGAAGTTGAATTTACTACCTTTTACTACCCCTACAATATTTTTTACAACCAACACAAAAGCCCAAGAAGCAGCCCATTTTCGGGAGGGGGGGGGGGGGAGCAGTGGATTCACAGCACTGATCCATGTATGATGATGGCCCATATCTCACCCAACACTAAGCTTTATCCCACTTACTTGAAGGTATAACTGTGACTTTCTTCAAACACATGAATATTATAAACACATTTCCAGAAGACTTAGGAAAATATTTTAGGAGTATAAACAAAATGCAATGACATTGAAATATCACAAGCCAATGTTCCCAATAGAATATTGATAACACAGCAAATGCTCAAACTTAATCAGCTGGTAGAAAAATCAAGCAACTAATGTTAAATAACATCACCTGCAATGCAGATAAAAGATGGTAGTGTGAATATTACACCACTCAGGAACCAAAGCTGTAGAACGACCTCTTTATTACCTCCAATATCCTAGAGTATCCTTCTATTGAATATCCTCTGATATAATCACTTCTTACTCATAACATAGGTAAGCGTTAAGCCCAAAATAATATAGATCATGATCCAACAGCACGCATGTGCACAACAGATCAGACAGTGGAACCAATCGGGTCTAACAATGTCGTCTCCAGTGATGGGAATAACGGCGTTGAAATAAACGCCGCTACTAACGCCGTTACGTTTTTCAGTAACGAGTAAACTAATTACTTTGACTGTCACTATAACGCCGTTATCATTGCCGACACCCCGTTACTGCACGTTACTCAAGTCGCACAATAAACTTTTTTTTTTCACTTCATGATAGGACTCGTGCGCGTGTTGACATGAGAGAAGGGAGGATAAGATAACCTCTTAGCAATTATTGGCTGATGTATAGTAAGATTATGTCTTCAGTCAGTCAGAGAAATTGGGTAGGTGGGTGTTTCCACATTCACAGTGGCGGGTGTTTAGTACTTACAGCACACACAGAGAGATGGAGAGTGAGGAGGACTCCAGCAGCAAAACAGCCTTTTCCAGATGGAAATATCAGCACTCTTTTAAACTCCCTGAGGTTAAAGGTAAAAATGTGCACGTCGAGTACACATCATGTTCCAAAATGAAACATTTGTCCACGTCTTGTGTTAGCAACTCCAACTTAATGAAGCACCTGTCGACGGCTCACGCTACAACCAAATTAGTGGCCCAAGAATACACAGGTAGTGGGGGGGCTAGTGTTGACAAAGGATCCGCTAACAAGGAAGGACCCTCCCCATGCTAGCAACAAAAACTTGACTTTAGTGCCTCTGCTCCCCAGAAACTATCTCAGACAGAGCTCTACGGCTTGATTGGGAGATACGTTGTGGAAAACATGCTTCCGATATAAACAGTGAAGTCAGACTCCTTCAGGGCGTTGATAGGCAAAATCCCAAGAAAAGGAGGCGTTGGTCCGCCCTGTAGAAAGACGTTTTCGAATTACATTGATACCGAATATGCTAACATGAATGCTGAGCTAAAAAAAGAATTCGAGCAACTGGAATACTTGGCTACAACTGCAGATATATGGACAGCACATAACAAAAGCTACCTAGCCGTAACTGCACACTGGATGCATCTAGTAAACATGCAACGGAAAAAAGCTGCCCTGGCATGCCGACGGTTCAAGGGCCGTCGCACCCACGAGAGCATTGCCACAGAACTTGACAACATCCACTCGTCTTATGACATTTCGCAGAAAATAACGGCAACTGTCACTGACAATGGCTCGAATTTCGTTAAGGCATTTAAGAAATATCAGTCAGTTGACAAGGATGACTCTGTTGATGAGGAAGGTGACGAGGTTACTTTTGTTGACATAAATGATGTCTTGCAAGCCCGTGTTGAGGATGATGATGTGATTAATTTACCACCACACTACAGCTTTGTGGAATAAGGCCAGCCGTTCCACAATGGCCGCAGAGACAGTAGAGTATGTGGTTGCAAAGAAGCTGATAGTGCCTTGCAGTACCAGATGGAATTCTTTCTATGATGCTCTAGCTAGGATTTGCGAGATTCCCTTAGTGGACCTCATTACCATCTCATTCAAGTTTGGCTCGAAAGCAATCACAGAAAAAGAGCATCAGCTCCTGAAGGAATATTGCGTTGCAATGAAGCCATTGACAGTCGCCCTAGATATCCTCCAGGGAGAGGATAACTGCTACCTCGGCACACTGCTACCTACCCTGGAGACCTTGATGATGAAAACACTTGAGCTGAAGAGTGGGCTTCAAATACTTGTGGACCTTCCAGAGGCAATTGTGGAGATAAGAACTACATATGTCAAATTTTTTACAATCGTGTATAATGTGTATAATTGTATAGATGTGTATAATTATACTAAATCTGTATAATTGTCTATAGTGTTTTATATATTGTACTCAAAGTGTGTGTGTGCGCGTGCGTGCGTGCGTGTGAGTGAGAGTGGGTGAGAGAGAGAGAGAATTTGTATTTGTATAGAGACAGTCAGTAATGCGTTCTTTGCTTTATGTCATTTCAGGCAATAAAAACAAGATTTGCAGAGATGCTGGACAGTGACAGCGCTCTCCTGGCTGCTGTGACTCTGCCCAGGTTCAAGTTACGTTGGCTGCGAACCCAAGAAAGAAAGGACAAGGCCAAAGCAGAGCTGCTGGCGTTATGTCAGGCAACTGTAAGAAGTGAAGACCAGCATAAAGGTACAAGCACCACCACACCTACATGTACCAGCTATACTGTTGAGGATGCATTCTTCTCCTTTGATGATGAGGACGACACTTCTGCTACTGCAGAAAGTCAAGTGGCAGATTGTTTGAAATCAGGAGCCCAAAGGATTGACTCACTTCATGGATTTCCCCTTATAAAGAGAATTTCCCTGAAGTATAATGCTGCCACTCCATCCAGTGCTCCGGCGGAGAGACTGTTTAACCTGGGGAGGCTGGTTTTTACATCAAAAAGGAACAGACTCTCTGACCACAAGTTTGAGAAGCTGCTTCTCTTGCGATACAACCACTGGTTTCAGGGCTAAAATGTTGACATGACTGGGCTGGGTGGATGGATGGAAAGAGGAATGCATACATGTTTAGAGTTGGATTTAACAAACCCATGAACATTTCCAGTTCAATTTGCACTCCTGTAAGCTATTTACTTTCTTTAAGAAACAAAATTGGAGCACTTTATGTCCATCCATTGTGTACTTGTTCTGTTAAGTTAGAGTTGCATTAAGTGAAAATTTGTGCAGGTAACTGTCTTTGCTATTGGTGAAACAACTGGGTTGGCTGGGTGGATAAATGATTGCACAAATGAAAAATGAACGGATGCATTTATGCACTTTAAGTTGGATTGAAGAAATCCATATATATTTTCAGTTCAGTTTAAAGCCTCTGTTAGATTGTGTATTTCTCTTTTTTTTATATTTTGAGAAGTGTATGTGCATCCGCTGTTGTTTACGTTGAGTTGCAATAAATGCAAACCTCTGTGCAGGTACTTGTCTTTGTTGTCGTGCACATCTAGCTTATGAAACAAGCTCTGAGAAGGTGGGGGCTGGGGGGGGTATGGGGGAGAGAAACGAAAAAGTAACGCAATAGTTACTTTTACTGGTAACTAGTTACTTTTATAGTGGAGTAACTCAGTAAATCAGTTACTTTTTGGGAGAAGTAACTAGTAACTATAACTAATTACTTTTTCAAAGTAACGTGCCCAACACTGGTCGTCTGAAGTACTGCCATAGTTATAATTTTGATATAGTTTTTATAGTTAAACGAACTTAAAACAAAAAGTATCAATAGAAAAGTCTGATGATATTGAAGGGGTGATGAAAAATTTACTATCAATTCAGGTTCTGTTTGTTACCTTTACTGGCCTTACTTTGAGCTCATTTAATTTACTACTTTTTAACTAACGCATGGAAACCCTGGGTGAGAGCTGAAAAGGTGTATGTGAGCAAGGCGACATGCAAACTTGGCTTAATTACACCAGTTCTGTCAGGAGGATTGGGCCAAGGCTCCTGCCAATTTTCATGAGAAACTTGTGGAAGGATATCCAAAACGTTTGACCAAAGTCATAGTTTAAAGGCAAAGGTACCAAATATTAACAAAAATGTAAGTAAAATGATGTTAAAGAAGGTAATAATGTCTAAACTAAAAAGGTTACTCGTTATTCCACCATTTACAAATTAAAGATTATTGGGGTAACTCCATGTCTGAGAGTGAGGAAAAATCATCCAAAACAGTTACAATACAGATCACTCACCTATCAAGGATAAACATCCATGTTTCTATAACTTCAATTCTGAGTTTCGCTGTAGGGGAACCAAAGGTTAATTAAAAGCAATCATAATCAGAAAAAAAAGCTTATGTGTTTTGGGAGGTTTAAAGCTACGCCAATGCACGTTCAAGACTGACTTCTCTATGTGATATGGGGGATTTCGTCTTTTAATATGGTTAAGATGGAACCCTGTTTGTCTTAATAACTGAAATCACTGCCCAAAGAATGATTAGTTCTAGAATGTTTCACTAAATCACAACAAGGTAGAGAAAGGCCAAAATGAACTTTAGTTAAACTACTCTTGGCTCCTACTGTCTTTTTCCAAAGTTCTGTTTATAAGACTTCCTAGAAATGGAAGAGCACACACACACCATTTCACACACACACCCCTCCAACTAGGGAGGGAGGGCTTTTGGTCCAGAGCAGCGCCTGTACACAGTAAGATATCATGTTCCTATTTACGTCATACTGTATTCCTATAAAGGCTGAAAGTTACCCCATATCGTTGGGACTTCTGTGAAATGAAGATGATTGTAAGTCCAGAATAAACGAATCCCCCTGCTGGTCATTGAAGAGAAGCTGTGGTGTCTGGTCTCGTCTGTCTGTTTTTTAAGGTTAAATCCTCTCCGACAGTGACTCTCAAGCATCTCTGTCATACTGTTCCGTGTTTGACTGATTTCTAATTTCAGTGTAGCTTTGAGAGTTTTCACCGTAACGGTCCTTTATGGTGAAATAAACTGGCAAGGACCCTGTTGGATGGATTGCCATGTGTTTGTTTAAATTTGATTTTCGGGTAAATCTTTGTCCACACAGATCACAACAGAAAGGCTTCTGTCCTGTATGGCAAATGATGTGTCTGTTTAAAGCTGCTTTTTGGGTAAATCTTTGTCCACATAGATCACAGCAGAAAGGTTTCTGTCCTGTATGGATTCTCATGTGTGTGTTTAAAGGTGCTTTTTGGCTAAATCTTTGTCCACATATATCACAACAGAAAGGTTTCTGTCCTGTATGGATTCTCATGTGTGTGTTTAAAGGTGCTTTTTGGCTAAATCTTTGTCCACATATATCACAACAGAAAGGTTTCTGTCCTGTATGGGTTCTCGTGTGTCTGTTTAAATCAGAATTGTGGCGAAATCTTTGTCCGCAAAGATCACAACAGAAAGGCTTCTGCCCTGTATGGATTCTCATGTGTGTGTTTAAATATGATTTTCGGCTAAATCTTTGTCCACATATACCACAACTGAAAGGCTTCTGCCCTGTATGGATTCTCATATGTGTGTTTAAATATGATTTTCGGCTAAATCTATGTCCACATAGATCACAACAGAAAGGTTTCTGTCCTGTATGGATCCTCATGTGTGTGTTTAAAGGTGCTTTTTGGCTAAATCTTTGTCCACATATATCACAACAGAAAGGCTTCTGTCCTGTATGGATTCTCATATGAGTGTTTAAATATGATTTTCGGCTAAAACTTTGTCCACATAGCTCACAACAGAAAGGCTTCTGTCCTGTGTGGATTCTCACATGTGTTTTTAAAGCATATTTTCCCATAAATGTCTTGCCACAGTCTTTACAGCTAAGCGTCATCACTGTCTGGACTTTCCTTTGTGACTCCACATTTTTCTTCTGTGTAGAAATTTTTTTATATTGAGAGTCTGACAAGTGTTTCAGCTCAGACAGAGGGTGCTCTACATCACTGTCCTCTTCATCCTTTTCAGTGTCTTCAGTCTCTACAGAAATGTGAGCATCTCCATGATCTTGTATCCTGATGGACTCTTCTCCATCATTCTCTTCTGGAAGCTCTCTGCCTTCAATTTGGTCTGGATAAAGCTGTGAGAGCAGCAGAGACTGTTCATCATCTAATGTATTTATGGGAGGACCAGCGACTGGAAACTTGATGGCATTAATCACCTCCTTCCCATTGAGCTGCTCTCCTGGCAGACTGATGTAGACTCCCTCCTGTTCCTCCTTGATGTGGGGGGGCTTTGGGTCATGCGGGTCATCAGGAGGTATATGGTCTAAAGAAGCTTCTTCTTTAACAATCAGTGTCTGCGTAGCATCTGCAGGAAATATTGAAACATCATGCACATTAGAAAGTATTTTGATCTCAGACTGAACTGAGGCACATTTTAATAAAGATAAATTTAGGTAATTTTGTTAGATTTACTTCTTTAATTTAAATACTACCTTTTCTTATCTTTTATATTGTTCTTGTTCTTATGTCTTGTTTGTTTACGGTTCCTTGCTAAAGTATCCACCCTCCTTGGCATTTTTCATGTGCTGCTGCCTTACAACATGCCAAGTAAAACAGATTGTTGGATGATTGAGTTTACACCATTTTATTTACAGAAGATGGAGAGAAGCAAAACACAGAATAAAGCAACAGAAAACTTCAGCGTACATGACGGTTACACCCCCCCAAAAAAAGTCAGTTCTTTGTAGATCCACCTTTTTAACCTTAAAAGTGCTGATGACACATGGCAGACCTTTTCTGCCATGTTTTCTAAACCAGAAGTTTACTAAATCATATTTACAAGCGCGCCTATATAACATTGTTTTGATTTAAAAAAAACAACATGGCCATTCATGCATACTTTAGAGGTCTATAATATATATACATATATATATTATATACATACACACACACACACACATTATAGACCTCTCACACACATATGTTTTTTTCCCCCGCAGCACTCTTCGGACTGTGTTTCTTTTACCCTCTGCGCTTTCCGTAGTTCCACGAATGCTAGAGACTGTAGCATAACAGACTTGCGCTCACTGTTGCCAAATCCGCTTATTTCATTTGACTTTGGGCTTCTCTTTTCTAAAGTCTCTTCTAAATTTCATGAGTCGCGGGTTCCGTTTTTTTGGGCTTGTTTCTGAAAGTGGGCTCTAAAATAAGTGACGATAAACAGGAGTTATAAACAGACCTGTTTGCACTACAGACACTGTGAGTATAACCAGCTGAAATATCCCTCTGCCTCATTACGCGCTGGAGCCCATCCTCCTCTAGACTGATATAGGAGCCAAGGGAGTAAAGGCAGTAGGCAACGTAGATTACGCGGTGCAGATCACCATTTTGAGCAGTGATTTGTTCTGAAGATGAGTTTTTACACGCTGATAACATTGCAGAAACCCAACCTATAAACCATACTTTAATGCTTTTTTATTTGTCGTCTTTGTATTTGACAAACTAAGGCTGAATCACATTGCCAAATGAAGTACCCTGGAGTTACGGTGTCAACAAATGCAAGCTGTGCTAAACAGTTTTCTTTCAAGGGTTTTAAACTCCTGCTCCAGTTGCAAGCAAAGTGTAAGACTGGAATGACCTGGAAATTTTAAACCCTTTTTCCAGGCTTTAAATTTCTTTTTGTATATGAACGTGGCTATAAACAGCATGCAAAAATATACAAAGAAATTATTGTTGTTGGTGTGGAAGTTCAGAATTAAATAAAAAATAAAAATAATTTTGTACAGGCATGTTTTTCATTAGTGTCATATATCGCTAAATTGCATATTAAAATGCCCAAATAGGTTTTTATACTTTCAGAAATAAAAGGATAAAATATGCGATTAATCTTGAGTTAACTATTGACATTATGCGATTAAAATTTTTAATCGTTTGACAGCCCTACTTGAAACAATACAGACTGTTTTTCTAAATTGGTTAAGCTAATTAAGTTAAGCCCTTAATAATCAAGCTCCATCATATATCAGAGCTCTGATTGCTCCGTATGTTCCTAACAGAGCACTTCACTTCTCAGACTGCAGGTCTGCTGGTGGTTCCTAGAGTCTCTAAAAGTAGAATGGGAGGCAGATCCTTTAGCTATCAGGCTCCTCTCCTGTGGAACCAACTCCCAGTTTTGGTCCGTGAAGCAGACACCCTGTCTACTTTTAAGACTAATCTTAAAACTTTCCTTTTTGACAAAGCTTATAACTAGAGTGGCTCATGTTACCCTGAGCTACCTCTATAGTTATGCTGCTATAGGCTTAGACTGCTGGAGGACATCAGGGCCTATTTTTCTCACTCTATAGAGTTCTAATGTTCTTCAATTATGCATTACGTGTTGTCATTTCTGCTTTAACTTTCTGTTCTCTCTCTTTTTTCTTCATAGTAGGTACATCTGGTCTGACGTTCTGTTAACTGTGACATCATCCAAAGAAGACGGCTCACCCGCTATTACCATCTAATGTAGAACAGATTACTAGATCAATGTGTGCTTCTGTGCTTGTTTGTCTCTCTTGTTGTGTCTCTGCTCTGTCTTCTGTAACCCCCAGTCGGTCGAGGCAGATGACCGTTCATACTGAGCCTGTTTCTGCTAGAGGTTTTCCTTCCCGTTAATGGGGAGTTTTTCTTTCCACTGTCGCTTCATGCTTGCTCAGTATGAGGGATTGCAGCAAAGCCAGGGACAATGCAGACGACTCTCCCTGTGGCTCTACGCTTCTCCAGGAGTGAATGCTGCTTGTCGGGACTTTAAGATGACATGTTTCATGAATTGGCGCTATATAAATAAAATTTAATTGAATTTAACTTGATTACACTTTCACTAAGACATGCAGTGAACCAGGATTCACTGAATCATTCTGATGATGATCAACCATTTTGTTTGTCTTTTTGTTTCTTGTGTTTACATAGTTCCTTAGCTTCTTTTAATCTTCATTTTGCTTAGTAGTTTTAGTTAAGTTTCACTAGCCTAGTAGAGAGGATTTGTTGATTGAAATATAGTGTTAATTCAGATAAACAGCATTCTATAGTGATGTTCTCTAGATGTTAATTTTATTTCTGTTAATAAATTCTTGAACTTGAAGAGAAGATGTCACTCATTCATTCAATATGTGTGCAGAGTTGCTGTTAAAAGAACGCCTGTGCTCAAATCATTCCTTTCAACTAATGTCCTGATATCAGCTCTAAAGCTGATGTTTACCGGACAATACCAAACAGACCGAGAGTTATTTATTAAACATTAAATAACTTATATTATCACAGGACACACAAACTAAATAAATCCTTACTGTTGATAGGAGCATCAGTTAATGGAAACCTGGTATCAGTCTCCTCCTTCACAAGGAGCTGCTCTCCTTCCTGATGGACCCCGGGTTCCTCCTGTTCCTCCTTTATGTGGAGGAGTTCTGACTCCTGCTGCTCCCCCTTAGGACTCTGTTCTTCAGGAGCCTCTTCTTTAACATCTGCAGCCAACACTGAAACACATTACATGCTTTATGAACAACTAGATCTTTACAATGTTACAACGATGGTGTAGATCATTTGACAAATTATCATTTTGTCCTACGGCAGTGGCCATACGGGTTTTGTGCATGTAGCGTCACTTCAGGACGCACGGTGTCAGTGCGTTCTCATCACTAAAGAGCCGTTCAAATGAAACTTCCCTGGGTTGTTTTTTCTTCCTTTCATTACAATGCTTCAGTACAGAAAGCATTTACAGATGGTAAAGATTTAATTTATAGAAAAAGCTTTGATCAGCAGCGTAGAGAAAACTGAACCTGAGGAACTGACAATTTCAATCTAAAAATTATCACATGTATCTTTAATGTCATTCTGTCGTGGAAATTCAATGCAATTATTTGGTTAAATTCATTTAAGAACTGCTAAGATTTCCATCTGTTATATATGTTTTATAAAAACATTAGTAGGTTCTTTATCGTTTTTAGTGAGTTAAGTTATTAGAGCCACTGTGGAAGGTCCAAAGAGCCACTGTGGCTCCAAAGCCACAGTTTGCAGACCCCTACCAGAACGGGTTGTACAAGGAGAGCTTTAATGAGAGAAGCAGCCAAGGTGACAATGTCAACTCTGGAGGAGATGCAGAGATCTGCAGCTCGGGTGGAACAATCTGAGAACAGGACAGGTTTTCTGCTGCGTCTCCAAAACTGGAATATTAATGAGCAAGCGGTGAGAAGAAAGCCACAAAAAGCAAACAATAGAAACTAGGGGCGAGTGGGAAAATGAGAGGAGCTTAAATACTGGGAGGATGAGAGCTGAAACAATGGCAGGGGTTGATTGACTGATTGATAGCAAGTGTGGAGAAGGAGGTGGAGGAAAAACAGAGAGCACGGCAACAGGGGGCAAGAGAGAGCAACAGAGGAACAAGGAAGGTAATCTAAATGTAACTGAGGATAACTAGAGAAAGAATAAACTAAAGATTGTACAGAAGGGACATGAAACAAGGCTGTTCTAATAAATATAAGAAACACAGGATGACAAGGGCAACACCTTGATGTAAGGAAAATAACTGGGATAACTATGAAAATCAGAATCAAAAATACTTTAATAATCCCAGAGGGAAATTGCTGTTTCAGTACAACCGCCATCACAAACATCACAAACATTTCAGGGGGGAGACGATTTACTGAGGCCTTGCTGCCAAGGAACCGCCTTACACGGTGCCCACAGGGCGCTGCCATTACTCTGTGGAAAAATAGAGGCCACAAAAAAAGGAAGGTAGGAGGGGAAAAAACATAACTCATACTTTATCCTGTAACAGGATACAGTTTGAGATATCAAAAGCCTCTTGCACAAAAAGCACAAATAAGACGAGACACATATAGCAGAAGGTAAACATTTCAGACTAGTCGCGTGTCAGTTCATCAGTTTATATGAGCATCAGTTATGTGTGTCTGTTTGGGTGAAAGTGTTTATATTTCCGTGAACACTCTCCAGAGGCCATTGTCCTTGATGTTATCAGCCAGCCAACAGTTCAGAAAGCATCCGCAGATGTCAGCGGGGGAGGAGGGAGCAGGAGAGAGTTCTGAGCACTCTACGCCATAACAATCCAGGAGTTGAGATAGGGAGGACATAGACCAAATATGTTATTTGTTAAGAGACAAGCTGCACTGACTTTCCCGTCAGCTTTAAGTCTTTGCTGGCTCCAAATGGCGAAATCAAATATTCCAAATTGTTGGGCTTTTCTGCGTATCACTTACAGATTTTATCCCATCTCCCCTTGAGTTCAACCACCAAAGCCAGTCTGCGTACCAGCACATCCAGCTTTTCGGCTCTGCTCCGCCACCTTCCAGAACTGTCCGTTCACCGCCTTAGTGATCGCGTCATATGCAGCCGGCAGCCTGATCAAGGCCAAATGGCTACTGACATCCGCTGTATTTGCTGATACATCAAAAAAATTTCAGAGTTCGTTTGATATGAAGAAAATGCTCAGAAAGACAAGACATAGCAGCAGAAGCAGGAGAGGGGGAGGGGGTGGGTGAAAGCTGGAGAGGAGAGAAAAAACACGACCGACCTCGAAGAGAGACAGAACAGAAAAGACTGAGATATCAAACAATGAATAAAACATAATCTAAAGATACTGAAAAGCTTAAACTGAACAAAAACTGCAGACTGTGGCATCTAGGAGATACCTCCAAAATGTCAACAGATGAAACCAAAACTTATCAAATGCCAAAAGCTTCCTGTTTGGCATTACACCAGCACTGTTCATCACCCTGACCACTCCATCGGCATATTATTGTAGTCGTGGCAACAGTGGCCAGACACAAGCAATTAAGAATAAGAGCGTCCATTTTTTTTACAACTTTTTTTTTTTTTACAACTTTCGGACAAGAGGGAATTAGGGGTGGAAATATATCAGTGTTTCAGAATTAAAGGAACGATGAAAGAATGTGAAAAAAAAAATTTCATGAAGGAAAAACAACATGTTTTAATAAGAGTCAAGGAGGACAAGTTGGACGAGGTGCATCAAATATATACAGTGTGTCCTGTATCCAGCTGAAATCTCCCTCCGCCATAGGAGCCGACGGCAGTAAAGGCAGACAGAGCAACTCTGCACGTATTTTCTGCGGGTTACGGTGCAATAACCGGTGGTAACTGCTGAAAGTAGATTACTTGGTGCAGATCACCATTTTAAGCAGACATTGGTTCTGAAGATGAACTTTTACACGTTGATAACATTGCAGAAATCCAACCCATAAACCGTACTTTAAAGCTTATTAATTTGTTGTCTCTGTATTTGACAAACTAAGGCTGAATCACGTTGCTAAACGAAGGACCTGGAGTTACTAATCAGTTCCTAAACAGTCTCTTTCAGGGTATTAAGCTCCTGCCCAGTTGCAAGCAAAGTTTAAGACTGGAATGACCTGGAAATTTAAAACCTTTTTCCAGGCTTAAACTCTATGAATATGGATAGAAACAGCAAGCAAAAATATTGTTGTTGGTGTGAAAGCTCAGAATTAGATGTGTGAGAGAGAGAGAGTGAAGAAAGGAACAATAAAATTTATGACTTTATTGAAATGTAAATTTTTTATTAATTTATATGTATATGCCTAATACCATGTCTATCTTTGTTTAAGAGGCAAAAAAATATATATCGGCATGAAAATAAGTATTTATTTACAAATTTATTTACACATTGTGTAAACATCAGGGCATCATCATTAGTCATTTAGCCATTATAGTCCAGAGTTTCACATTTGGCACTAGGATGTCTTCATTCCAATTCTCAAAAGTATTTTTTGTACAAGCATGTATTTTATTAGTGTAATTTATTGCAAAATTGCATATTAAAATGCCCAAACAGGCTATTACACTTTCAGAAATAAAAGGATAAAACATGCGATTAATCTCGAGTTAACTATCGACATTATGTGATTAATCGATTCAAATTCAAATTTTTAATCGTTTGACAGCCCTAATATAAATACATGTCTTGCCTCTTGAACTGGGTACTTGCATCCTTCTCTGAGTGCAAGCGCGCTGCTCTAACCACTAGGCCAACACTCCCCATACTCTGAGATGCAGCTCGGTAGGCAATTTGGGGTTAAGTGCCTTTCCCAGGGGCACATCGACATGTGGTAAGGGGAAGCTGGAATAGGGTGTTTTCACTGACGTCACTGGCCAACTTCCGGTCCGCCATATTGGGTGGTTCACTTCCTTATCTCTAGTTGTCCTACACGTATTTTCGTATCGAGAATGGATAAGTACGCCAGCACGCTAGAGCGACCAGATAAGGACGTCTATCTGAGGAAATGTTCCGTGATCGACCATATGGACCCCTATGCCTTCCACGGTGCCTTGTTTAGCCGTAATCCTGATGATTGGCCAAATGTAGAGCACGGCGATATAGTGCATTACCTGGTGTTCGGTGAAAACCCTCTGCACACTCTTGAGGAAATGAGAGCTTACAAGGGTCTAGAGGCTCACAACCAGTTCACATCTGGTTGGGTACGAGATGTCGAAGTTATGTACATCAAGGAAATCGCCATCATACGTGGACGGGTGAGTTTTAATAAGATGGTAAAAATGTAAACAATCCGACGCAAATGCGGCGCATGCTTCTGCGGTGGCTGACTGCCGGCGGTGCGCGAAGGCGCTTGGCTGCAGGGCTGATAATTAAATAATTAAAACCGCTCGCGGCTTTAATTATTTAATCAGAACAATGACCAGTGCAAAATTAAGTTGTATTTACCGTATTTACGCCGGCAAAAGCCTACCGGCGTAACCCGGAAGTAGCGCGGACGTCACTGTCCATATCGGACGTCTTCGACTACCTTGTTTGTGGTGTGAGCGCCTATACTTCAGAACAGTTCTGAAGCTACAAGTCCTTGGAGTCTCATGTGCAGTTTACGAATGGATGGGTTCAGGAGCGGCAGATCTTAAAGCCAGCAAACAGTGGGAACACAGTAACTCGTTCAAAGGTAAGCTGCGCTCAGACGGGCTCTGGCACATGCTAAGTTAGTAGCTGCTAACCGTTAGTGCTAACAACCACTCACGCATGTAATGTACTTTTAACTAGCTGCTATGTGTTTCAAACGTTTAGAACACACTCTCATTGACATCGGGATACTGTGGAAAGTTATGTTCGGTCGTCTTACAGCCGCGATCCAAGCGAGCCGACGACTCTTTGTTATCTCTAAAAGTTGTTCTCCGTGGTTGCGCCTCCAGGCAGGAAAGCGGTGGAAAATTAACCCGTTTCTATGTTTTTCCCATGGCGATCATGTGTTGCGCTGTTACAGCCCACAATACAGCAACGGTTTACATGTTTTAAATACTTAACAGTTAATTACCTGTGACAAAGTGAGCACCGCAGACTCTGGCGTATTCCAGCTTAACACCGTCCAAATCGGACCTGGATATCCGTGTCAGCCATAGGTGACGGCGTTGTTCAGAGAGCTGTTTTGTTTTTTCACACTGATTCACTATTACGGCTGGTAGGCGAAAGAAAGAGCGTTGATCTCCACCTCCACGGGCCGTGCAACCAACCATTAAACACGTTTTCACCATTGTTCACTTCCAATACTGCCTAAGGCGTAATACAATGCGGGTCAACGGTGCGAAACGACTGCCATCCAATATGGCGGACGCGCAGAGTAGTCACGTGAGCGTGACGTCAGCTGAAAACCCCCTATTGAACCCACAACCTTCTGATTGCCAGACGACTACTCAACCCATCATGCCACAGTCACCGCATATATATATATATATATATATATATATATATACCGAGCTGCATCTCAGAGTATGGGGAGTGTTGGCCTAGTGGTTAGAGCAGCGCGCTTGCACTCAGAGAAGAATGCAAGTACCCAGTTCAATCCCCAGCGCCTGCACTCTGGGTCCCTGAGCAAGACCCTTAACCCCAGATTGCTTATATATATATATATATATATATATATATATATATATATATATATATATATATATATATATATATATATATATATATATATATATATATATATATATGCGCCGACTGTGGCTTGATATATATATATATATATATATATATACATACACACTCACTGGCCACTTTATTAGGTACACCTGTCCAACTGCTCGTTAACACTTAATTTCTAAGCAGCCAATCACATGGCGGCAACTCAGACATGGTCAAGAGAATCTCCTGCAGTTCAAACCGAGCATCAGTATGGGGAAGAAAGGTGATTTGAGTGACTTTGAACGTGGCATGATTGTTGGTGCCAGAAGGGCTGGTCTGAGTATTTCAGAAACTGCTAATCTACTGGGATTTTCACGCACAACCATCTCTAGGGTTTACAGAGAATGGTCCGAAAAAGAAAAAACATCCAGTGAGTCACCAGATCTCAATCCAATAGAGCATCTTTGGGATGTGGTGGAACGGGAGATTCGCATCATGGATGTGCAGCCGACAAATCTGCGGCAACTGTGTGATGCCATCATGTCAATATGGACCAAACTCCCTGAGGAATGCTTCCAGCACCTTGTTGAATCTATGCCACGAAGAATTGAGGCAGTTCTGAAGGCAAAAGGGGGTCCAACCCGTTACTAGCATGGGGTACCTAATAAAGTGGCCGGTGAGTGTATATATATGTGTGTGTGTGTGTGTGTGTGTTATGAATATAAGGATCAATTTGTTAAATCTAAACATTGTGGTCTTCATTATTTCATAAAACCGTGTCACATGTGAAACTTTAGGAACAGACCTTTTGGGGGAGTATTAAAGAGGTAAAATTAATAATATGAGGAAAAAAAGTCCTAGGTCAATAAAGTAAAAAAAAAACATAAAAGTGGTAATGTTATGAGAAAAACGTCATTATGAGAATTAAGAGGGAACATTTTCAGAATAGTCACAGTTTGCAGAATTATTTCACTCCTGGAGTAACAGGGCCAGGTTAGATTATTTTAATTATTTTTATTCTTTACGAGAATAAATTCAGGAGAATGAAGCTAAGGGGATACAAAAATAAACTTTTAATATTACAAAAATAAAAATATTACGAATACAAAGTATATTCTGAGATTAAAGTCCCTCTGATGCTGTTTAAGTGACTGAGTAACTGCAGATTTTCCACATTTAACATGACGGACGCTCTGACGCATCCCAGCATAGGCAGAACCCGCCGAACGACGCGTCTACGTATATAGATACTATGCTGCATGCTAAACTAGCATTAGCACCTCCTATGCTACATGCTAAACTAGCATTAGCACCTCCTAAGCAGAGCTGCAGGTTTAGCCAGTTTTCTGGGGGAAACCCTGCAACGAGTTCTGATGAAGAGGAGGAATCCATCAGCTGCTGAAAACGGCTCCTAAACTTTAGCTCCATCCACACAGTTAGCATGAAGAAGGAAATCTCCAAACCTGATGGGTGCAGCAGAACTCTGGGCTGGAAAACATCCCCCATCATCGGTGTCTCCTCTGCTGCGTCCTGCCGCTCTTTGAGCTCCTGCTTCCCTCCAGTTTCTCCGCTGTGCCTCCAGCTGCTGGACTTCTTTCCAGACTTCATCACCTGCAGCAGCTGCTGCTCTCTTTCAGATTCACCAACACTCCCGATTCTGGCCTCACAACAAAACAAGAATGTGTTGTTCTTCTTCTTATGATTATTTAATGGCAACCAGGACTTTTAGGTGCATACCGCCACCTACCATATCGGAGTATGTATCATGAATCATGTCCAATGTGAGCTTTCTGTATGTTAGCTTTTACTTCTTCAGCCTTTTTTAAATTATTTTGAATTAGTTGATTTCTGACAATGCAAAAACAAACAAACAAACAAACAAAAAACATTTGTCTGATCTTCCCCACAGTCACTCTTCCCTGTCTGCTGTTTCCCTGCTATGAATAAAGTTCTGTTTAGTCCAGGATGTTCAAGTCTGAGTGGTAAAATAATTCTCTCCTGTTCCTTTCTGTTCTTGTCGTCTCTCTTATTTTCCTTTGGATATTTTACATAAAACATACATTTTTTAAATATAAAATCTGTATCAACTAATAAACATTTAGGACTTTGCTCTAATATCTGCCATTTCATCCCCCTTAACCCCACAGTGGGCTGGTACCCATAGAAAGTTAACTGTGAGCTCCATCATGTTGAATCAATAAAGTGTTTGTTGTCTCTAAATTAATACGTCTGGTCTATTATCTGACTGGCTGTGCTGTAAACTGACCAAAGATGAATTAGAGTCTGAATAAATGAGTGATCTTAATGGTCTCACCTCTTCAACCACTGAACAGCTAACAGTATCGACAGCATTTCTCCTGTAGAAACTGAAACTCCAAACCTGCACTGCTTATGCATTCAACATAAAGATCTATCCTTGTTCTTTTCTAATAATGTAAAACCAACTGCAGCCTCAGGAAGCCTCCATGGTGGTATTTTACATGGACAAATATGCTGGTTCCCCTCTGTTAATGAAAGAAAAAACCCACAATGGTCACTGAAACAACCCGAAACTGACAAAAGTAATAAGTGAAAATTTACTGAAAATCAGACATTCATTTGGAATTGTTGTTCAACAGAACCGTTTTAAAAAAAAACAAGCTAATGAAACAGGCCTGGTCAAAGATTATGCTCCCTGTAGCTCCATATTTAGTTGCTCAACCTTTTGAGGCAATCACTGCAATCAAAGGATTTCTGTGGCTGTCAATGACACTTCTGCACCTGTCAACAGGTATTCTGGCCCACTCCTGGTGAGCAGACTGCACCAGTTGTCTCCAGACGGCCCGTTTCAGCTCCTTCCATCCATGTTCAATAAGATTTAGATCAGAGCTCATAGAAGGCCACTTCACAATAGTCCAATATTTCACTGTTAGCGGTTCTTGGCTGCTTCTAGCTGTGTTTTGGGTCATGATCCTGTTGTCTGGCTGGCAGGCAGATACATAGATATGTATGTGTTTATTTGTATATATTATAAAGCTTTATGAACCCTCTCCACACTTTATAATTCTTTCTCACATTGTTTTTACCTAGACTCTCTCTTCAACTATTTTACAAAAATTGGGATGCTTAAATGGACTGAACTTGTATAGCGCTTTTCCAGTCATGCTGACCACCCAAAGCGCTGTACACTCTAGCCACATTCACCCAGTCGCTCTCACTAAAGCACACATACACCAACCCAGCTCAGTAGGCAACTTGGGGTTAAGTGCCTTGCCCAGGGGCACAATGACATATGGCAAGGGGAAGCTGGAATCGAACCCACAACCTTCTGATTGCCAGACACCTACTGAACCCATCAAGCCACAGTCAGATGTAAAATAACAGCAAGAACTAAAGCAGATGACTAAACCTGAGGGTAGACCTTACTTTAGTCACCTCAACTGGTGAAATAGAAATAAACTCCCTCCAAACAATCCTTTTGTGAAGTGAATATTGGACACAAAGGACTGTGGAGAGAGTGTGATATTGTGATAGTGATATATGGGTGATTTAATGTTCAGCCTCCGTAAAGACTCACTCTTAACAGTGACTACAGTACAAGTTCTTAGGTATTTCATTGGTAGCCATATTTGGCATTTCTATAGGACAAGTTTCAACCTACAAAAACAACATTACATGAAAAAGCCTCTAGCATTTTATGGTTCAATTCAATTCAATTCAATTTTATTTATATAGCGCCAAATCATGAAACATGTCATCTCAAGGCACTTTACAAAATCAAGTTCAATCATATTATACAGATTGGGTCAGATTATACAGATTGGTCAAAATGTCCTATATAAGGAAACCATCAATAATGTGGGGAAATTCATAATTGTGGCTGAGTATTTGGACTCATGGTGACCTTTTAAATTTCTCAGTCTCTGAAGAAATATTTGTGTCCTTTTTTCGTTTTAGCCAACAGAAGATCCAGCTGTGTACCTTCAGAGGAGATCTCTGCCCTGTCTTGCTCTTGGATGAGCCTCGCTGTCTCCTGGCAAGACAAACTTGGTGAAGCTTTGCTGTATCTGATGACATACTACTACAGCCTACATTTCACCTCTACAAAGTGTGTCCCAAGCCTTTTGTCTGTCATTCAGACTGAAGTGTTAAAGGACAATATCCAGGAGAAAGACAGCACAGGCTCATCCAAAAACGTCATGGCAGGTTGGAACAGTTTTAGTGAGAAGTAGAGTTGTTCCAGCTAAGTGTTATTGATATTCAGCTTTATGTTGAAAGGTTTAGACCTGAGGGCTGTAAAGCTGACATTTACATTTAAATCCTTTACTTTCAGATATACACATCAGTTTTTTCTTTCATCAACACATTATGTGCCTCAAATGTTCTGCTTAATATGAGGATTTGTTGCTTTAGGTGTTGGTTTACCACTTCTGACAGAAACACAAAATAAGTGTTGACATTCATGTGTACAGTGATTGAAAAACATGTTTCGATTTGGAGAAACAGTTTAAATAAAGTTCTACACAAACATGGACAAATTGTTTGTGCCCCTCGTTTAATGAATGAAAAAACCCACAATGGTCACAGAAATAACTCGAATCTGACAAAAGTAATAAGAAATAAAAATTGTATGACAATAGGCTCTGCAGTGTCACAGTGGGTAGCGGTGTTGCTACGCAGCAAGAAGGTCCTGAGTTTGAGTCCTACCCTTGCCCTGGCTCTTTCTGTATGGAGTTGCATGTTCTCCTTGTGCATGCGTGGGTTCTTTCTGGGTACTCCGGCTTCCTCCCACAGTCCAAAAACATGTCTGTTAGGTTAATTCTCTAAATTCTCCTTAGGTGCGAGTGTGTGCGAGAATGGTTGTCTCTGTGTTGCCCTGCGATAGACTGGCGACCTGTCCAGGGTGTACCCCGCCCCTCACCCATTGACAGCTGGAGATAGGCACCAGTACCCCTCACGACCCCACAAGGGATAGACGTGTTAGAAAATTAATGGATGTATGACAATAAACAAATGAAAATCAGTCATTGCTTTTCAGTTGTCTCAGGTTTGAAGGATGCCTTTTCCAGATGGCATGTTGCAGCTCCTTCCAAAGATGCTCGATGGGATTTAGGACAGGGCTCATAGAAGGTCACTTAAGAATATCAGGAAGAGAATTATGGATTTGCAAAAGTCTGGCTCCTCCTTGGGTGCAATTTCTAAATGTCTGAAGGTTCCACGTTCATCTGTTCAAACAATTATACGCAAGCATAAACACCACGGGACTGTCCTGCCATCATGCCGCTCAGGAAGGAGACCGGTTTTGTGTTCCAGACACAAACGTATATTGGTTCGAAATGTGCATAAAAACCAAAGAACAAACGCAAAAGACCTTGTGAAGATACTGGCTGAAACCACTAAGAGTGTCAGTAAAACAAATACTGTACTGACATGGCTTGAAAGGCTACTCTGGCAGGAAGAAGCCATTACTTCCAAAAGAAACACATAAAAGCCAGATTAAAGTTTGCACATGCACACAGGGACAAGGGAATTCATTTTTGGAAACATGTCCCCATAGACATGGTTTCTCTCTAAATAGGTCAGGTGCCAAACGGCTGATTTTGTGAACCGTGCACCATCAGCTTTGTCCCAAAACAAATGATAAGCCCAGTACAGTCTGAACAAGCCAAGATAAAGATAGCCAGAAAGATGACACAGAAAGGGACATCAGAATTACAGAAGGATTCCCCCCAGGTCTAAAAAAAGAGGACTCCCCTTTAACTCCCACAGAGAACCCAAAACCTCCACCCCCACGGGCACCTGTGCAGACCGCAGCAACCTCCCCTTTTTCACCACCAAGCCTGATGCACCCTTCCTGGATTTCAGAAACAACAAGAAAGAGGAAGATTTGCTTACAGCTGACATCCTCTCCGCACTGCCATTGTTATAACCCTAGCTCTGTGACTAAACCAGCATCTTCCAAAGGCCGAAGAGCCCCTGGTCCTCCTCCTCCACATAATCAAGGAACATGCCTGTGCTCAGGACCTTTAGATGACTTCTCTGTAATACACACCGGGCCCTAGCGGCAACTTTTTCAGACGTGACAGTTTCCAGAATCAGCTAGGGCCCCTATTGGGAGATGGCCGTAAAATATCTTTGATGATACGGGGCAGAAAGAACAAGGCTAAAAGGATAACAAACAGCAATAAACAATCATACTTAAAAGTCATAAATTGCAAGCTACAACCTGCCACAGAGACAATATCAACCACAAAGACTTAAAACTTTAGATCTATGTCAGGAAAATGAATTTTAATCAATGACTTCATTACTGACTACAATCTTCGTGTTATGTTTTTAACAGAAACATAGTTACATGAATTTAATGAAGCACATATTTTGTTGGAGTCGACTCCTCCAAACTACAAATTTCTTTGTGAGAGCAGACAGCAAAGGAAAAGTGGAGGACTGGTAACATTGTTTAATTATTCACTAAAATGTATAAAGGTGTTTCTGGGAAAAGATGACTCTGGCTTCGATTAACCCCCTCCACCATGGCCAGTATCATCGGAAATTAGAGTGTTTTCTTTCCAACAAGGTGAGGCTAAACAAAAATTGGACTTTTCTTTGTTTAATCTCATTTAAATTATAAGCAATGACTTTTACAATAGTGGTTCCAGTGGGTCAGTTAAATGTGAAATTTACTGAACAAATTAAAGAATATGACCCTCACAGTGCTGTCTGATTACACACATGCAAAAGTGAAAGAACTGCGAGCGACCAGTTTTAAATCACCGTTTATTAAGGTGTATCAGAACAGTACAGCGGATGTTTGAGAGCAGCATTAAAAGGTCAGCAAAGCTCCTGTATCTGCAACAGTTTAGTATTAAACTTCCTGGACAACATAAGCCAACGCTAGCTTGATGGTCATAGACAGCCCAATGATGGTGTTCTGTTGGTCTTAGCTCCCCTTTCAAGATACGCGCCACACAACACTCTGTTCTGCTGCGGTACAGATCAATGCAGATAGATGTTCACCAACTGATGGCTTAGTTGAATAATAAATGGTAAAGCAGCAAAACAACAAACCAGAGTCCCTTCCCCTGTCCATTACTCCTCTTTGTAATTTTAACGGCCTTGGAAGGAAATATTGTCAGACATCACTGTAAATGTGAACAGATTTACATTGCTTGCTTTAAAAGTCACTGGCTGATTACGATTTGCCTTGTATGGATTCTCATGTGTGTGTTTAAATTAGTTTTTTGGATAAATCTTTGCCCACATAGATCACAACAGAAAGGCTTCTGTCCTGTATGGATTCTCATGTGTCTGGTTAAATGTGGTTTTTGACTAAATCTTTGTCCACATAGATCACAACAGAAAGGCTTCTGTCCTGTATGGATTCTCAAGTGTGTGTCTAAATATGCTTTGTGGCTAAATCTTTGTCCACATACATCACAACAGAAAGGCTTCTGTCCTGTGTGACTTCTCATGTGTGTCTTTAAATTTGATTTTCGGCTAAATCTTTGTCCACATAGTTCACAGCAGAAAGGCTTCTGTCCTGTATGGATGCTCATGTGTGTGTTTAAATGTGATTTTCGGCTGAATCTTTGTCCACATAGATCACAACAGAAAGGCTTCTGTCCTGCATGGATTCTGGTGTGTGTGTTTAAATTTGACCTTCGGGTAAATCTTTGTCCACATAGATCACAACAGAAAGGCTTCTCTCCTTTATGGATTGTCATGTGTGTGTTTAAATCAGATTTGTGGCTAAATCTTTGTCCACAAAGATCACAACAGAAAGGCTTCTGTCCTGTGTGGATTCTCATGTGTGTGTTTAAAGCATATTTTCCAATAAATGTTTTGCCACAGTCTTTGCAGCTAAGCTTCACTCCTGTATTCTCTGTAGAACATTTCTTATATCCAGAGTCTGAAAAGTGCTTCAGCTCAGACAGAGGGTGCTCTACATCACTGTCCTCTTCATCCTCCTCAGTGTCTTCAGTCTCTACAGAAATGGAAGCATCTCCATGATCTTGTATCCTGATGGATTCTTCTCCATCATTTTCTTCTGGAAGCTCTCTGCCTTTAATCTGGTCTGGATAAAGCTGTGAGAGCAGCAGCGACGGTCCATCATCCAGAGTATTTATGAGAGGAGACGCGACTGGACACCTGATGGCATTAATCACCTCCTTCCCATTGAGCTGCTCTCCTGGCAGACTGATGTAGACTCCCTTCTGTTCCTCCTTGATGTGGGGGGGTTTTGGGTCATGCAGGTCGGCACGAGGTCTGTGGTCTAAAGAAGTTTCTTCTTTAACAATCAGCTTCTGCTTAACATCTGCAGGAAACATTAAAACACATTATGCACATTAGAAAGTACTTTGATCTCAGCCTGATATTTTAGACATTTTAATAAAGATATATTTAGGAAATTTTGTTAGATTTAATTATTTGACAAACCATGCAGAACAGCAAAACACAGAATAAAATGACATGACTGTTATAACCCCCACAAAACTGAGTTTTTTGTAGAGCTACCTTTTTACCATAAAATGCTGATGACACAATAGTGACCTTGTCAGCCATGTTTTTTTTAAACAAAATGTTATCCACAATAATCTATTTAATATTTACAAGCTTGCCTGCATATTGTTTTGATAAAAAAAAAAAAACAGCCATTTATGCAAATTTGAGAGGTCTGTAGTGCCGCTTAGTGACTGAGGAAGGAGGGGGAAGGACCTAAGCACAAGAAAGACTTCCAGGTTTGTTGACTGCAACAATAGCAGCTTCATAGCTGACAGCTGCTAAAGTTTCCAGAGTTTTGTCAGTTGTAAGTTACGGCTATGCCGTCGCATTGTATTGCAGGTTTTTGTTGAAACACTCACAAGGACAGTGTAAGTTTATTTAAGTTTCCGCAAACTATTTTTTTGTGATGGATACAACTTTACTTTGATCAATGTTAAATAAAACAGATAAATTAGCATAAACCAACACAATAGAAAATACATTTTATATAAGCTTAATGCAATTTAATTTTTATACATAAAATGACAAAAAAAGGCTGATTCATAATGTTAATTTATTGAACAGAAAAGATTCACATCAATCCTTCAATGAGCTAGCAAGGACAACCAACACTAGATTAATATTTGCTTTTAGTTTACATTTTCCTGTTTTGTTTAAATTTTCCTACATTTTATTCTGTTGTGTAAAGTTGCTTTTATTCTGTTTTTATTTTCCAATGTTTTAATAATGTAAAGCACTTTGCATTGTCCTTGTACTGAAATGTGCTTTACAACTAAATTTGCCTTGCCTAGATTTTCGCACACTATCCGGCAGAATGTAAATGTAATGTGTGCATTTCAAGTATTTTGATTGGACGATCCAAGCTTGCAGCCAGAGGATTTGTGCCCCACGGCTGTCTACTGAGAGCGTGTTGGGCATGTGCACTGCGATTTCAAATGTCTATTTAAACAAACGGTGGGTCGTCCCAAATATCAAGACGCCTCAGGAGGATTTAGCCTACTGACCATGTCGGATTTCTGGCAGACTTAGATATATTGACACAAATGTTTATAAGAGAATTTTATTGGTAAGGTAATCTGTCTTTTTTTACAATATCACTCTATAAAGAACATGTCCCAGTGATTATTGTGGACATAAAGCTCCACAGCGTCATCTGGTGGCAACTGGCCCCAAATGCAGAGATGCCACAGGTATTGCCTACTTTAACGATGGACCATTTCACTCAGTATGACAAAAAGTGGTTGTGTCTGAACAGGATTACCAACTATAGGTTTAGGTAAGAGAGGCTATAGTTCAAATTTATTGAAATATTGACCACAAATACAGGAGACATATGTTTACATTTGTGTATACTTGTCATCTACAAATATTTTGCTTTTCTTTTGTGAAAGACATTTTCTTTCAGTTTATGTTGATGATAAGATCATCATCCAGCCTAAGTGAAGACGTGTTCTTGGATGAAGCTCAGCAGCTCCAGAATGCTGAGCAGAATGACACCCATTTTTAATCATTTTAAATGTAGGTCTGAAATGATCTAGTTTTTTTTCTAAATCCTTATGAGGAGGCTTTAATGTTTCTAAAAACAGTTGGCAAATGTTTTCCCACAAGTAATTTCGGTTTTACAGCACTTTAACACACAAGATGAAATTTAACTGTTTAAAATATGGCCGGACCTCATGAAAGGCTTCGATTAACCCCCTCCACCATGGCCAGTATCATCGGAAATTAGAGTGTTTTCTTTCCAACAAGGTGAGGTTAAAAAATTGGACTTTTCTTTGTTCAATCTTATATAAATAAGAAGCAATGACTTTTACAATAGTGGTTCCAGTGGGTCAGTTAAATGTGAAATGTACTGAACAAATTAAAGAATATGACCCTCACAGTGTTGTCTGATTACACACATGCAAAAGTGAAACAACTGCGAGCGACCAGTTTTAAATCACCGTTTATTAAGGTGTATCAGAACAGTATAGCGGATGTTTGAGAGCAGCATTAAAAGGTCAGCAAAGCTCCTGTATCTGCAACAGTTTAGCATTAAACTTCCTGGATAACATAAGCCAACGCTAGCTTGATGGTCATAGACAGCCCAATGATGGTGTTCTGTTGGTCTTAGCTCCCCTTTCAAGATACGCGCCACACAACATTCTGTTCTGCTGCGGTACAGATCAACGCAGATAGATGTTCACCAACTGATGGCTTAGTTGAATAATAAATGGTAAAGCAGCAAAACAACAAACCAGAGTCCCTTCCCCTGTCCATTACTCCTCTTTGTAATTTTAACGGCCTTGGAAGGAAATATTGTCAGACATCACTGTAAATGTGAACAGATTTACATTGCTTGCCTCAAAATCAACTTTTTTTTGCCAATAAACTGTTAACATCTTTTTTTACAGTACTGTCTACATATGTTCTGGTAATTTTTGACAAATGGAAGCATATTTGTTGAAATCCTGCTTTTTTTTCCCCCACTTAATTTTTATTTCAATTTTTGCAACTTACACAAACATATACATACAAGCCCACATTCAGTCTGCCAATCTTCTCTTACAGTATACTTAGAAGAAAAAAATACTTTGAAAATATATGCATCGGGTTAAACTTACAAGTAAAGTAGGTCACATGGTTAAACGTGTGTAAACTTACAAACAAATATGGTTAGTAAATAAGTCAGCAGCGCAAATGGAGATAAAAGAATGAAATAAAAATAAAATAATAAAAGGAAGGGAAAATAAAAAATAATAAATAAATAAAGATAAAGGAGACGCATAATATATAATAAAAAAAATAAAAATAAAAAATAAAAATAAACAATAAATAAATGTAAATTTACTGCATTAGTATGGTCATGGCAGGTTTCCACCTATTAACAAATATGTCTTTTTGAAGCCTCAGGCAATAAGTTATTTGTTCCATATGATAGATTTCCCAGACTTTTTCAATCCACATTTTGTAGGTTGGCGGGTCTGGCTTGAGCCATTTAACTGTTATGCATTTAAGAGCCGCAATCAGTAATATATGTAGAAGGTATTTTTTTCCTCTTCCAGTAATGTCATTTGTTAATAATCCAAGCAGTACCATCTCAGGATCTTTGTTAAAGGTTTTCTGAAATACTTTTCTAAGTGCCTCAAATATCTCGTCCCACATTTTTCTCAATTTAGGGCATGTCCAAAATATATGAGTTAAATTACCAATGTGTGACCCACAACTTCTCCAGCATTTATCTGAGTGTATGGATCCTATTTTAGATATGACCGCTGGTGTCCTAAAGAATCGTATTTAGGGCTGGGCAAGTTAACGCGTTAATTTCGCGTTAACTCATTAGACTATTAACGGCGATATTTACTTTAACGCGCATTAACGCATGTTGCTCACATGCTTTTATTTTGTGAAGGTCTGTTGCTGCGGTGTAGAGGTTTGAATCAGAACAGTAGGTGGCGATAATGCGCCAATAACCTCGCTGTCAGCCCAGCCTCGGATTCAAAGAGGAAGAAAGGTGCTGGCCGGAAAAAAACAAAGCCGACCTGGGGAAGGCGGTGTTTCCCGCAGGAATTTGCTTAGGCGAGGCGGTGACTTGGCGAACGGAACAAGTTTTGTGCGGAGCGGAGCGGGGTCTCCATCGACGCTGTCGGTGAAGTTGCTTCTCGTTTCAAAGTATCCATGTGTTTTTGGCTGTTTTTCCCCTGCCATTCACTATATGCATGCGAGAAAGCAACAACAAAAAACTGCGTGTTAACGTCAAATAAACATGCACGCATATCGAGTTAGCAAGCATTTCAGTTTAAAGTTCTTCCAGCAACGAATATGACAGAAACAAGTTAGTTGTAACCACTGCCAAGTTAAACTTTGGTATTGAACATAAAATGGTAATGCTGCTCCCTGCGGTTACCTCAGAAATTGCCTGTTTTTGGTAGATTTTTTCCCCATAAAGAGAATTCCCTGTCAGTGGCAATAAGCTTTAATTTATTATTATTATTGCTATTTTTTGTTTTACATGTTTAAGTTGAGCTTTAAACTAAATATGTGTTACTGATAAGTGCTACAAATGTTACAACACTTTTATTCATATGGCAGCAGAACATTAAAATAAAAGTGCTCTTTACACTACTTTTGAATTCATTCTTGGAGTTTGTAAATACAATGCGATTAATCATGATTAATCAGGCAAATTATGCGATTAATCGCGATTAAATATTTTAATCGTTGCCCAGCCCTAATCGTATTATTACCTTCCACCTGAATTCTCGCCATGTATTAGAGTTAGTGACTTGATGCGCTTCAGTACATATTTCCACCCATCTGTATTCCTGTATATCTATATTCATTTCACTTTCCCATTTTTCTTTGGTCTTCAGAGTTTTGTTGGGATTCATATCTATAAATAGTTTGTAAAAATGGCTGATAATTTTCTTATTCCCACTACCTGTTTGTAATTTTATCAAACATTCTTCCATTGGGGTGGGCTCTAGGATTTTAGTCCACTCTCTGTGTTTTATTACAAAGTCCCTTAGTTGTAAATACCTGAAGAAATCTGTATTGGGGAGTGTGAATTCAACTCTTAATTGTTCAAATGATTTAAAGCACTCATCTTTATGAACTTGGTGTAGATTTGTAAGGCCGCTCTTAGACCAATTTCTGAATCCTGAGTCCATCTGTGAGGGGACAAAGTCATTTATAACACCAATATTGGTTAGTGCTGAAATTGCTTTAGGCAGTCCATAGGTTATCTTTATTTTCCTCCAGATCGTCAATGTGGTCCTAGTCAACTCACTCATCTGAATCTCCCCAAGCGGGGCATCCAAAAAAAGCAGAGACTGTAAGGACCGTTTACATGTGCCTTTCTCAATATTTAGCCATCTTGTGTATACAGAATCTTGCAGCCATGCTATTAGGGGTCTCAGCTGCGCAGCCCAGAAATACAATCTAAAGTTTGGAAGTTTAAGACCCCCATGTGATTTAGGCAGCTGAAGTATTTTTAGTCTGACCCTCGGGCTTTTTGATTGCCATATAAACTTTGTAATCAACTTGTCTAATTGATCAAATATAGATTTAGGAATGTCTAAAGGGCAGCATCTGGAATGGGTAGAGCAATTTAGGTAATACATTCATTCGTATACATTCAACGCGGCCTATCATGGATAAAGGAAGTGTCGACCATCTGTCTAGCTCCTTACTAATGTTTTGAATTACGGTTCTGTAATTAACATTAAAAAGGTTTTCGAAATCCTGCTGTTGAGTCTAAAATTGTCAGTGTGGCGCCCTCCTAAGGTTAAATGGTGGTTTTCTATTGAAACTCGAATCCGTATTGATCTAAGATCAAAGGTTTTTTGTGACGTGGGGACTTCCGGTTGGCAAGCAAATGGAGTAGGCTTGCGGTGAATGTGCTCCGCCTGTATTTTTACTTTTCATATCCTTCAGTGACAAGAATACTCATTCTTCTCACAGGTCCATCACACATACTCCAGGATTGACTACTTTTTTGTTGATGGTCAACTTCTCTCATTGGTTCATTCTTGTTAATGCCAGCTTATTGTGATTTCTGATAATGCCCCTCTCATGTTGTCTAAGTCCTTCCCCGGCCTTACCCACGGAAACAAGCAAAGGGGATTCAATTCCACACTTTTATCTGATGTTAATTTCATTATTTTATTTTGAAAAAGGGATAGCATTTTTTGTTGACACTAATACCAATCCAGAAATTTCTTATTTTATCTTGTAGGATTGCCTATCTCCATGCCTATCGAATGAAATGTGAATCAAATAGGAAACAAAATGAGCTAATTCGCCAAATTGGACTTATTGATAGGCAGTACGCTTAAAATAAATGCCCAGACCTATACATAAAACGAGTAGAGTTGAAGACTAGATTTCACTTGTTCACTACACACCAGACTGAACAACTGCTTTTGAGAAATAAAACCAAGTTCTACATACATAGTGACAAGACCGACAAACTACTGGCCAACCAACTTAAAAGCTTTAGAGTAAAACAGGACATTTCAGAAATACAACTGGACGCTGGTCAAATGACAACTGAAAATCAATGCTGGCTTCAAGAAGTTATACACCAAACTATTCACCTCAGAGGCTCATGCAGATCTCAGTGGAATTTTGAACTTTCTCAATGGTCTTGATATCCCCACTCTTTCGACAGAATCTATGAATCGGCTAGAAGAACCTATATCACAGGAAGAAATTGTTAAGGTCATCCTGTCAATGCAGTCAAAAAAGTGTCCTGGATCAGATGGCTTCCTGACAGAATTTAAAAAAAAGTTTACCTTGCTTCTCTCACCGCTGCTTTGTTTAGTCTTCGTTGAGTCTTGTAAACTACACCATTTACCCCAGTCTTTTACTCAGGTTTGCATTACATTAATTGCATAGAAAAGCAAGGATCCGACCAACTGTGCATTGTACAGGACAATCTCACTTTTGAACACAGTTGCCAAAGTCCTAGCAAAAGTTCTAGCTCATATGTTGGACTCCATTGTTGCTACTATTACTTCTGGAGATCAGAATGGCTTCATCAAAAGCAGGCAGGCATATTTTAACATTAAATGACTCTTTGATATTCTTTACTCTACTTCTAAAGATAGACCCGAATGTGTGATTGGTATTGAAGAGGAAAAAGCATTTGATCAGGTGGACTGGCCTTACCTATTTGCTGTGCTGGAGAAAGTTGGCTTTGGTCCCAACCTTTGGTTTATGGATTAAGTTACTTTAATCTGAGCCCTCTGCTACAATTCATACAAACTCTCAAATATCTAGCCCCGTTAACTTGTTTCGTGGCACATGCCACGGGTGCCCCATTGAGCCCCATGCTCTTCAATTTAGAGAAAGAACCTCTTGTTATAGCTCTACCCAGCTGTACGGACATACGCTGTGTTTTGAGGGGAGGTGTGTAGCACTGGGTTTCACTTTACGCAGATGACCTCATGCTTTACGTCTAATCATGCTGAATCACTTCCTCCTGCTGTAGCACTGCTTAGTCATTTTGGCAACTTCTTTCCCTATTAACTGAAACAGCACGAGCCCTAGACTTGACCAATCTTAGTTTTAAAGTTAAATGTACCAAATCTAACGTGTTTTTCACACTATAAGTCACTTTTTTTCTCCATCGTTTGGCCGATCCTGCGACTTATATTCAGGTGCGACTTACATTTCAAATTGAAATTGCAATTCATATTGACCAGTATGAACCAAGGAGTAAACATTACTGTCTATAGCCACAAGATGGCTCGCTAGGCTTGTGAAAACTATAAGTAAATTTTTCAATAAATGTTTTTAGTGGTACAGGAGCGGGATAGACAACATAAACTGAACACATGTTCCTATGTTGTTTTGCTGTTTTAGTATGCTTTTATGCAGGGGAGCGTTGTGGGGTGCAGGTTTAAGTGTCCCAGACTGTGACAGAACCCTGTTATTAGGCTGTCTGTGAAACTAATAGCAGCTAGCGCTAGCTTACAGGTCTGTTGATTGGCAGGATACAACTTCGCTGATGCATGTGAGCTTTATGTTGCTCTCAAACATCCGTGTCGTACTGTTAGCTTAGTATGTAGCACCGCTATGCTCCCGGTCTAATTTAGGTGTAATTTAGACAACTTTCAGCATAACGGGCCCTTACGCTGAAATCCGCTGGATAACACATTGCTGGTTAGAGTTGCTAAATGACCCCATTCATTCTCCAAGGTATGTTCCACGTTATTTAGCCAGTTGTGGATGCAGCTGTGTAATTTAATAAGTTGGCTTACCACATTAAGTGGCAGTTTTTAGTCTTCCATTGTGTGAAAGAAAATCTAAATAAATGTGTCTAGTCCATTGCGACGTATAGTCTGGTGTGATTTATATGTTTTTTCCCGCCCTGTTTATGACAAATTTTTTGATTGATGCGAATTATAGTCTGAAAAATATGGTAATTATCTAGGAGTCACAGTTACTAGAAAGTTTAAAGATTCATTTAAAGAAAATGTTGCTGTTTTACTACTAAAGATTACACAATTGCTATCACAGTGGTCACCCTTATCAATGTCTCTGGTTGGACGCGTAAATTCCATCAAAATGGTTATTCTGCCTAAACTTTTATACCTTTTCCAAACCTTACATTTATATATCCTCATTATATCCTCGAATACATATGGCAGGGTAAACAACCTCGGTTTAATAAAATATACCTTCAAAAAACCAAGCTACAAGGAGGCCTCGCTTTGCCACACTTTTGTTTCTATTACTGGGCGTCCAACCTCAGAAGTCTCATGCATTGGTGCTTTTATTATGACAAACCTGCTTGTCCTGACTGGGTTGCGCTGGAGTTCTGTCCACACAGCAGCATCTCTCCTCTGGCTGTTGTCAGCTCTGTTTTGCCTTTACGTTCTACTGCATCTTTAAAGAAATCCCGTCATCAAACACTCACTGAAGATATGGGCTCAGTTCAGGAGACAATTTGGCCTTTGCAGTTTTTCCGTTCGGAGTCCTATTGTTGCTAATCATCTTTTTAAACCATCTAATATGGATCCGGATTTCCAGCGATGGCACCGAAATGGTATCATTTGTTTTCGAGATTTTTTGATAGATGGTGCCATAGCATCATTTGCTCAGATCAAAGAGAAATTTAACCCTTTAACCTCAGATTTTTTTCGCTATCTCCAGGTACGTCAATTTCTTACTTCTCACTTACCCAAATTTACACCTATGGCTGAGACACAAACAATGGACAGAATTATGTCATTAAATCCATTAAAGAAAGGTCTTATTTCTAAACTGTACTCCTACATAATGCTGGATCTTAGAAATCCTTTGGTCGATACATTTAAGATGGCTTGGGAAGAAGATATTGGCCTCCCCATATAAGACAATGCCTGGGTTTCTGCTCTTGGGCTGGTTAACTCATCTTCGCTTTGTGCACGACACCGGTATAAGTATAAGACTAGTATAATTAATATTTTGACTTATAAAACAAATGTATAAAGACAAAGGTCAGGAACCCTCCCCAATATTTAATTTCCCTTATTGATGTCAAGCCGAAGGCTGTTCTTTTCCTTTTTTGTGGTGGGGAAATTGATGGGGTCATTCAAAAATACTAGAGATATAGAAATATAGAGAGATGTAAGGATATTCTATACCTTAGAATATTATATTACAGTAAACTTTACCTAAAATATTTAAATACAATAAACAATGCATCTTTATACATGTATGTCTCGCTGTATGTTTAAGGTTTGCAACAAAAAAAAAAACCTTTGAAAATTCATTAAGTATTTGGTGAGTTCTGCTTGAATAAAAGTGCTGACAGTTCACTGCTCCCGCTAAACACATTACACTGAGCAGAGGTGGCGACCACCACAAGATGGCAGTTCTTTGCTTTTAACAGGAGTTCAAGAAAGGTTGAGGCTGTTTTCTTTTTTCTTTTTTTTTTCAGTTGGGCGGGTTTTACACTGTGTTTGAGCTGGAAATTATAGTCCCTTTTAAACCGGTTCCATTTGGCCCGGCTCTACACGGATCCACCAGCTTTGCAAGAATTTCAATTAGGGTTTTCTTCAGTACCGGTGTGGCTTTTTTCCATCTCTGCTCAAGAGTAGGGCCAATCAGAGAGGAGAGGGGACACAATGTGACATGAACAGATTGCTGTTCACCGATTGGCCAAGGACAAACAAAGTTTTCACTGTTGCCTCGTCCTGAAAGCCCTGCATGCAGTCAGAGCAAAGAGAGCAGAGAGGAGACCTGCTCCGTTTTCACACTGCAAATATATAATGCATACACAAAGCTGCCAGTGATTCCTCCCTGAATTACAAAATGTGATAAATATAATGCAAATCTAGTTTTTAATAGTCTCTTTTTTTTTAAAAACTGTTGCACTAAAATAATTACCTGATTACCACACAGTCAACTATACCTAAACAATTCAATACGTACTTTGTGTAGGCACACCAACCCACGTGAATTCAACAATATGCAAACAAATCAAAATATGCCCAGTAAAGCAACAACGCAGTCCAATGCGTACATCATTCAATATATCAATGCACAATTTCGCAAAATACACGAACTGTGCACATAATCAAAAAGCCACCAACGCAACGTAGCTAATGTTTTCCATGCGCCCAATTAATAAAGTTCAAAAAACGTATGAACAATTGAGAATAAATGCTCATTATAGCCTATGTTATGTTATAGAAAAGTAACACTCACCCATTACTTGTAAAAAAAAATCCATACGTCTTACCTTTTTGATGAAGCGTTCAATAACAGCGTCATGCAGGTGTCCTTGCTGCTTGAGCGCATAACTCACAAAGAGAGCCTGGGGAAGTGCATCTTTTACGCGTGCCTGCACTCCATTTAGTCCTGATACCATCACAGCTGCTCCATGGTAACATTGAGCCACCAACTTATCTTTGCAGATGTAGTTGTCCAGTAAATCAAGAACAAGTCCTGCTACATCCTGCACTAATCTATTTTCAGTAATGTCATCAAATTTGAGAAACCGTTCTGTCAGCCCCCGTTTCCGTCACATACCTGAGGACGCATGAGAGCTACGCCAAATTACTGAAATCAGTTGTTTCATCTATCATGACCGCGACAAACTTTGTTTAATCCCCTCAGTGACGTGCCCATTCAGCATCTTGGCCATTGCACTGTTAAGGTCATTTTGAATTTTCCCCGGCGTAAAAAACAGTGGCTGTGTCAAGGTGATGTCGTAAGTCGCTGTCGTGTTCTGCCAGCAGTGTCAATAATTCCAAATAATTCCCACGGCTTTGGAAATCTCTGTATTCATCTGAAAGACAGTTCTTGCCATCCCAAAAAGATGACACAATCAATAAGACGCTTCAAGATGTAGCAGTTCTTCTTGACCCTATTGTTATGAACATCCGTTCTACATGGTTAATGTAGAACGGATTACTGGATCAATGTGTGCTTCTGTGCTTTTTTGTCTGTCTTGTTGTGTCTCTGCTCTGTCTTCTGTAACCCCAAGTCAATCGAGGCAGATGACCGTTCATACTGAGCCTGGTTTTGCTGGAGGTTTTTCCTTCCCATTAATGGGGAGTTTTTCTTTCCACTGTCGCTTCATGCTTGCTCAGTATGAGGGATTGCTGCAAAGCCATGTACAATGCAGACGACTCTCCCTGTAGCTCTACGCTTCTCCAGGAGTGAATGCTGCTTGTCGGGACTTTGATGCAATCAACTGGTTTTCTTATATAGGACATTTTTGACCAATCTGTATAATCTGATTTATTTTGATTTTGTAAAGTGTCTTGAGATGACATGTTTCATGAATTGGCGCTATATAAATAAAATTGAATTGATCTCCCGTTTTCTCTGGTCATCCAGCTACAAATCCACTCAATATTCACCAAATGTTTTTAAATGCACTACACACACATAATATGCCTCTCAGAACTCTGGTGTTTAAGTGCTGCCTCTGTAAAGCTGTTCAAACCAGTGTGATTCACATACAGTGGTAGAGAATACGGGGGACGCTCTTGGCTTACAGCAGGGCCGGCGGAGGCGGCGTAATTTTATGTCAAATTTTGATTGGCTGGTTATTCTGTCAGTCATGCCAGCTTTCGCTTCCAACGAAAAGGGTAGCAAAATCTGTGCAGCAGGTACTGATGAGGAGCAGCTCGCCAGCGGCGTTTAAGGCAGATTTTAAGTAGGAAATTAGTCAATGCTCAACAGCGTCAATATAAGCAACTCAGTTGTGGTTTACACAAATAAGTTGCAAACAAAAGAAATTATTAAGACATTTGACACTTTTTCGTTTTAATTTTCCAGGGCTAGCAGAGAAGGCCCTGCTGGCCAACCACTGCTTATTCACTTCGTTCGATGCGTGTATATTTTTGGTAAAAAAAAGATATATGTAGTATGCAATTAGGCAATGTATAACATTCATATCTTATTTCATAAACTAATCTTAAAGTATGCTGCATTTCAATATCACTTTAATGACAGTGACATGGTTAATTCTTGTAGTTTATTTTTTTCAGACTGAGCCGATATTTTGTCAGATTGGATGCTAATCAATCCAGTGAGTTTTGGCCTTTAGCTGCAACGTGTTACACAGAAACAAAGTAAAGCAATCCTTACAGTTGATAGGAGCAGCAGTTAATGGAAACCTGGTATCAGTCTCCTCCTTCACAAGGAGCTGCTCTCCTTCCTGATGGACCCCGGGTTCCTCCTGTTCCTCCTTTATGTGGAGGAGCTCTGACTCCTGCTGCTCCTCCTCAGGACTCTGTTCTTCAGGAGCCTCTTCTTTAACATCTGCAGCCAACACTGAAACACATTACATGCTTTATGAACAACTAGATCTTTACAATGTTACAATAATGTCAACAGATGAGACTGAAACTGATCAAACAGCCAAAAGTTTCCTGTTTGGCATCAACATTGTTCATCACCCTGACCACTCCATTCCCATATTATTGTAGCCGTGGCAACAGTGGTCAGATACAAGCAATTAAGAATACAATGTTTTTATGACTTTTAAACAAGAGGGTATTAGGGGCTAAACATAGTGTTTCACAATTAAAATAACGATAAAAGAATGTAAAAAAATATTTTTGAGGAAGTGAAAAAAATATTTTTATACAGTTGTATGCAAATAAATATGGAACAAGTGCATACAAATGCAATATCATTTGTAATAAATACAAAAGATAAAATAAAGAGTTCAAGAACAACAGATGATTGAAAATGAGAGGTTTAAACAAAAGACATTAAAACAAAGAAAATAAGAGTTAAATACTGAAATAGAAATATTGTTTGTAGCTGTTTAGTTGGTCAATTATTGAATAAATGTCTATTATTTTCTTGCAATTAATGGCACACAAATATATATCTATATTAGCTACTTTTTGCTATAGTATTTATTTTATCGAGTCATTTTTTTCCCCACCTCAGAGCGCTTTGGGAGCAGGCTGCCAGTGACAGTGGCTCTGTATTCTTCTAAGTTTTTTTTTAACCAAAGTTTTCTATACTCTCATGTATTCTATTAATCTAGTTCTGTGTGTATGTTCCTGCTTTTCTCTTCACTTTCTGATTAAACTATGAATGTAACCACTTCTGGACTATTTTGCTGTTAATTCTCTACATGGGAGCTGCTCTTGGAGACAACAGAACCAGAGACCATTGTTTACTCCAGGATCATGTTCTTAAACTGGATTGGACTCATAACACTGATGCTGTTTACAGGAAAGGCCAGAGCAGACTTGTTCTGCTGAGGAGGCTGATGTCTTTTGAACTCTGGGGTGGCATCAGCCATATTCTATGGAGTGGTCTCCGTAGAATATGGCAGCTTATCTGTAGGTGAGAGGAAACGGGTGGATAAACTCAATAGGGGGCCAGCTCTGTCCTAGGATGCCTTTTGGACCCAGTGCAGGCGGTGGGAAATAGATGGACTGTAAGGAAAATCACATCACTGATGGACAATGTCTCCCACGCCATAAATGGAGCCGTTGTAGAGCTGGAGAGCTCCTTTAGTGACAGACTGCTGCATCCCAGATGCTTTAAAGGGGAAGTCCGGTCAACAAGGAAAAATCAGGGTATCATTAGCTATAACTAAAACTAATACATTTGTGGTTATTTAATGAACTTATCTTTAATCAATAAGAAAATAAAAACATAAATTGTCGTCTGAATCACTGTGTATGGGGGCTGACATGACTGCCCAAATATGGGCAGTAAGGGGCGTTTGACATCACATCCTGCGACGTGGAAGAGCGGAAGCGGCGACAGTATTTCTCTCCGCTTTCCATGCAAAGTCAATAGGAGCCGTTCTACACAGCTGCGATCATCAATAATTATTTCGGATTTCCAGAGGACTTCACCGCTGACATTCCCAAGAGCTATTGCTGAAACAACAATGCCCACGTGCATGGCCATCGAATGTTCCAACACAACTGGTAAAAGAGGAAAAAACATTGCTTATTTCAACACAGTCACTTCAGCGATCTCTCCTCCGCTGTGTGTGTGTGTGTGTGTGTGTGTGTGTGTGTGTGTGTGCGCGCGCTCAGCTGCAGCGCCGGTGCAAAGCCGTGCTCAGCCCAGCATGTGCTGGAATGCTCTTATATTTTAATACTTATACTATAATAATCAGCTAACTTAAGTCACTTCAGCGATCTCTCCTCCGCTGTGTGTGTGTGTGTGTGTGTGTGTGCGCGCGCTCAGCTGCAACGCCGGCAAAGCCGTGCTGCGCGGAGCGCGCAGACACACACACACACACACACGCGTGTATAGATATATACTGTAGGACCCGACTGAGTTTGATCTTGGAAAATAGTGCGCCGTGACAAACAGAGCGTTGAAACTTGCTCAACAGCGGGTCCGCCGAGTGACGTCAAAAAATGGGAGGTGACAGTACTATTCTTGACCAAGATGGATTCCTCCACATAAACATGATTAAATGAGAATTATTATTAATTTAAAAAACTTATAATTTTTTGCACAGTATGTAGTAGTTTTATATTTAAAGTACTTTCAGCAGTTTGAATTCTGATTTTGACCGGACTTCTCCTTTAAGTAGCGCTTCCGCAGATCGTTCCTCCCGGCTGCCATCAGACTTTATAATCCTGATTGTTCCCAACAGACCATCTGTTTAAATCATACAAATTGTTGCATAGCTCACGATTCAACCATTGTTGTTTTTACTTATCCCAGATGTGAAGATAACTGTTTACATCATTTTAATTGTTGCACAGCTTCTCATTCAACCATTGACTGTTTACACTGTTCCCAAATGCTAAGGTAACTTGCACACGCCTTAGATAGGATGAGGCTGCACTACCATATTTAGTTATTGCCAGGGGCGATTCTAGGATCTGACCTTTAGGGGTGCTCAGCCCCCAGTGTTGACTGTGATTCCTGGCATGAACAACAGGCTTTCCATTTTTAGTCCAGATGTAAGATTCTTAGAGTTGACTCATTTTTGAGTTAAAGCGCGTCAAATAAGCTACAATATAGGCCCATCCAAAGGCAGTGGCAAACAGATTGAAATGTTTTCACGCGATAAAACCTTGTGCATTTGTAAAACCTGCATGATGGCAATAGTTAGACTAGCTATATTGATAAAAGTGAGGAATAATTTCGCTAAAGACAAAAAACTAACTTAGCTTTCTTGAAATTTAATTTTCTCAGCTTAACAGAGCAAAACATGGTAGCCCACAAAAACCTTTAGCTGCACAGTGTTTGTCAGCTGGCTGAAAAAGGGGCTGATACTACTACACTTTCCTTATTGTCGTATTGCTTTGCTTACAAGAGAGACAAATTTAGCAGTTTGGATATATACCCAGTTGTGGAGAAGCATATATATATATATATATATATATATATATATATATATATATATATATATATATATATATATATATATATATGCCATTAGATATGCAGTCTCATATAACACATAAGCCTGCCATATATTATGGCGGTCTCATGACCAGTCCGTGTCTCCTGTCAAGCAAATTGCTAATAAGTTAATAAATCCCTACAGATATCCTTTATGAATTTGCATACTGAAGTTTGTCTTTTTTAAAACTCAGATTAAGAGAAATAGTTTCCTTATTAGGAAAAAAAAACATACAGTTCAGATTTAACTTTTCAGACAGGCATTCTGAATCCACGACTGCATCTACTGAGCTCATATTTAAGAAACAATTCATTAGAACAGCTGAAGCGCTTCGGACACAGATGCCACATGTGCAGAAAAGAATATAGCTGCACATGTAAAATGCTCGAATAGAAATACATACAAATAGCAAGAATAGCTACGCGCTGCTTTTTTTTAGCAACTAAAAATATCTGTGGTCCCATCATGGTCTGATTGTGAAAGATGCGAGGGCGTAGGTTTGATTTGAACTTTGGTAGGGACACCAACAAACTAACCTTCCCTGGTCTGACGTCATTGGTCCTACGCAATATGCATGCTCCTATTTTTTGATGCTTGACTTGAGCGTCAGGGCGCGTTTCGTCTGACTAAAGAGAAAAGCAGTATTTCTTTCTACATTTATACAAAGTTTATAACCATGACACACACTAGATGCTGTTTTTTAACGTTTAAAGCATCACAGGGTCTGATGACTGTCGAATTGGGACTTTTTTCCATTTGAACTAACAGCAACAGAGACAAACGGTAAATATGTGCCTATTAAACCAAATATAGTCACAATATGTCTGTTGTCTATCCTGTATTTTCTTTTGAAGATATAGAAATGCACCCCACCCTTATTTTTTTTAATCTAAGATACTCTGTCTGCATCATAAAACACAGCAAAATTATACATTCAAGGGACTGCAAATAAATTTCTTGTATTTACTCTGCACTGGAAGTAGAAGTGTCACTGACACTGACAGCATTTCAAATATTAAATTCAAACAACAAATGTACAATTGGGTTGTAGTAACTCTCTTTAGCCCATTTCATGTAATTTATCTTAACATTCCAAACACATTTCTCACATCATACATCTGAAGTGTAGATAACAGCTTCTCCTTACCTACATCCTCTCAGACAACTAATTATTTCCCTAACAATAGTGAGTTGTCAATGTTTAAATGTGCAGTAAATCTTAATACATAAGGAGCATGGAGGACCCAATACTGTACTTTGAGTAAGATGGGTGACACCAAGACTGAATTGTTACATGAGTGGTTGTCCATTTCATCATTCAAATGAGAACATATTAATATATTATTGGTATATACTAGTACGACTATTAAAGAACAGCAGATTAAACTTTAAGATATGTGAAGGCCTATATTAAATTAATTTTGCGACCACATCCGATTAAATAATTTCTTACTTTTTGGTGTACCAAATTACCCTCATATTGATGTAATATTTTATGGGCTAAACCCCTGATGATGAGAATGTCTAGCTCCGCCCCTGGTTTGTACTAATTTACTAATGGACAGTGTGGAAATCTATGTACAATAAAACCAATGTAAATAGTGTTCCTCTGTTTTATTTGTCTTTATCCTAATTCTAGAAGTAGAAATAGTCAAATAAATAGCACTATTATTATTATTTTGTGGAATCCTAATCATGCTATTATAACTAAGCAAAAGTAAACAAAAAATAGTTGTTTAGGCGGCATCTAGTGTTGTTATACTGTATATTATGTAAAAGAAATTACACCTGCTATTTATGCCTGAACTGCCTCGAAGGTCGAAAATAAATGAAAGCAACAATAGCAACAAAATATTGGTAAAAGGGAAACCTTCACCTTTTCTTTTTCAGACGGCTGTGGCTAAGAATATGACTTTTTAATAGCCTTCAGTCTTTGCTTTTCCATCTTTCCAGCAGTCTTCAGAACTCCTGCCTGGCACAGAATATTTAGTTTTATAAAAGAGATTAGGTTTTTGTTGATAAAATGTGTTATACTTCAGAATTAAATGCTATTTTGATATGCTAACGTTAGTTTCTTACATTTCTCCAGTTCAACAAATCAAAACTCTCTCCTGCTTCTTTACAGAACTTCACTCAGCAGCTTTCACCTATTTTAGTGCAGATAATATTTAGTTTCTTAACTGGGACTAGTTTAGTAGCCTGATATTAATTGACGGCAGTATCCCAGTATGAATCAAAACTTACATTTTGCGCTCCAACCAAACACAAACATGCACACACACACACGCAATAGAAAACAGCCAATCAGGAAGAGGAAAGGCAGGATTTAAGGCAGCAAAACCAATGAGAGTGGAGTTAAACAGCACACAGCACAGTCACGTGTGCTGCAGATTTAAAGGGACAGGAAAGAAAAAGCAGGCAGTGGATTAGAATGGGACACACTGGATTGAATAGATCATTATTTTTGATAGGTAAACATCAGACAGGGAAATGTGACTGTGGGGAAGATGAGACTGTGGAACATGTCATTTTGAATTGTAATAAATATTGGATTCAGAGAAACAGGTTGACAAGTAAACTTAGTAACATGAAAATTAAACTTCATATTGTTGATTTATTGCAAAAGGAATCAGGAAGCAGAGGATACCAGGTCATATTTGAGTTTTTGAAACAGAGTAGGTTGTATAATAGGATATAGGTTTTGTTTTTTTTTGGTCATACGGTCCACACTCCATACCAGTTGGTGGCGGTAATGCTCACTTAAACGTTTTTTGCCAACCGCCAATAAAATTCAAGAAGAAGAAGAAGAAGAAGAAGAAGAAGCAGGCAGTGGAGCTGCGCACAGCAGCGTTGAAATGACACCGTGGGAACGCCGAGCGCTTCAAACGGAGGCGCTCCGTGCGAACCTGTGCATGTACGCACGTCTGGCAGAGCCGAACCGACACGCAGGAATACTCTGAATCAGTAATTTTTTAGGGGGTGCTGAGCTAAGATTTAAGGGTGCTTGAGCACCCGTAAAAATGGCCTAAATATGCCACTGTTTATTGCATATTGTATCAAGCTTCATACGTTATGAAAATATTGTATATTCTATTATTGTGTGTTAGGTAAATAGGCTGGAGTTTATTCTTCCACTATTAAATATTTTTTTCTTTCCTTGGTCAATATTTACTCTGGTATTTTACCCTTATCTGCTACTCTGGATGTTTCTTTAGAGCAAACTTTAGACTAGACTGGTTTGCCTTTTTTTCTTCTCCTCTTTTGTTTCTCAGTGCTATTAATTGTGTGTAACTGTCCATGTGTTTGCCACTGTCACACCCGATTTTCACCATTGCGGTACAATAAAGGAATACTTACTCTTATTTATTTTTGTATGCTGTCTAAATTATGGCAGGATTGATCCTCCATATTAACAGCCAAAAGACAACACGCAACCATCTTTCTAGACAAGATAAACCAAAAAAAACGTTGTTTGGAGGAACTTTCCCAGGAAGACAGACAAGAAGAACATGATGCTGAATGTTGCTACATGCTAAACTAGCATTAGCACCTCCTAAGCAGAGCTGCAGGCTTAGCCAGTTTTGTGATGAAGAGGAGGAATCCATCAGCTGCTGAAAACGGCTCCTAAACTTTAGCTCCATCCACACAGTTAGCATGAAGAAGGAAATCTCCAAACCTGATGGGTGCAGCAGAACTCTGGGCTGGAAAACATCCCCCATCATTGGTGTCTCCTCTGCTGCGTCCTGCCGCTCTTTGAGCTCCTGCTTCCCTCCAGTTTCTCCGCTGTGCCTCCAGCTGCTGGACTTCTTTCCAGACTTCATCACCTGGAGCAGCTGCTGCTCTATTTCAGCTTCACCAACACTCCCGATTCTGGCTTCGCAACAAAACAACAACAAAGGACCCAGAAGAGACCAACGCGTCTCTGGTTATGGAAGACATAGACATAATATAAGAGTAGACCCCGCATCGACCGCTTTCGCCTATGTGCGCTCACGAGATTTGGGGGCGCCATCTTGGGACGGTCGACAGCTCAGCTCAGTGTAATGTGTTGACCAGGCGCAGAATCAATTTTAATTAACTATAACTCGCTGAATATTGAACTAATTTTCACGTTGTTGTTGTTTTTTTTTTCTGAAAACTTTAAAACTATTGGTATTATAACAAATGGTTCAGTATATTTAAATATTCTTAGTGGGGTTAAAAGTAATCCAACATTCAGACAGGATGTATGTTGCAAAACACGACCACTCATACATTTTTATAAATTTTTTATTACCACATACAAAAACACATTTATACACATATACACACACACGCACATATAGATGGATAGATAGATAGATAGATAGATAGATAGATAGATAGATAGATAGATAGATAGATAGATAGATAGATAGATAGATAGATAGATAGATAGATAGATAGATAGATATACATACATATGGGCTGCACAGTTGCGCAGTGGGTAGCACTGTTGCCATTTCAATCAACCAAACATATTCTTGCCAAACAAAACCTCTTTCAAGGGAACCATCTGCCTGTGGCTCACCTTTCTGGCTCTAGCTGTCACAATACTACTGCTATGGGCACTACTGCATCACAATGTTGACCCTCAGGATGCCCATAAGAACTATAGAACTAGAACATTAATGTTTGCTGCAGCTGAGCCTGATCCACTTGAAACCCTATGGATCCAAAACTGATATCAGTTTGACATCTTCTCTGCCAGAGCTGTATTCTTCTAAAGATTGCATCATTTCTTCTCAGTAAGTCTACACTTAAACATTCTGGACAACAGCTAATTATGTATTACTGACATTAACCATACCTACCAGGGCCCCTTCTCTCATCAAAAGCTGAGTTTGTACCAGACCTTCATGGCACTTATTGAAATGCACATTGTCTTCATGTTTGTTCAAGCACATAAGATTTAGACATTTAGGTTCTCCCTGTCATGAGATCCTCCCTCTCTCTCACCAAAAAGTTGTTGTTTGCTCTCTGGTAGCTGTTTCTTCCTGGTTTTTATTGAATTGGTTTTTATTGAAATTCTATTGATCTGAGAATTTTAGCTAGCAAGAATGAATGAGTAATAGATTTGTGTGGTGGTGACAGCTGCCTTATGAACCATCCCTATGAGAGATGTTCTGTAGGTGTTACCACAGACATGAGCACAACAGGTCAGGTTTGGTAACAGTAGAGAATGTGTTATTAAGGATTTAAATTACTTTACTCTTTCCCACTCTTTCATTTACTCTTTCATTTACTCTTACAAGTGCACCCTCACAAACACCTACAGGTGCTTGGATACAGGTACTTACCGATTCACTTCTATACAGAAAACCCCCATTATAATTATCTTCACCTGTCACTTTATACATGTTATATTAAATAATACTGTATATTCTTCAGTGATGGTAACAAGGTGTTGGTTGTTTGTACCTGTAATACTTTAGCGGCTGGTTCTGCTGTTCTTTTTATATCTTTCTTTGCAGGTAGCAGACTCAGAGGATGTTATATTGCTCTCTCCCTTTCCTTTCCTCTCCTCTTTCTCTTTCACTTTTCCCCCCTTTAATCCTTTTGTCTCATCTGTTTGTCTCCTTTTTTCCTCTTTTACCTTTCCATTTGATTTTATGCTTATATATATATATATATATATATATATATATATATATATATATATATATATATATATATATATATATATATATATATATATATATATATATATATATATATATATATATAAACGTAGTAATTTTGCGCATGCGTAAATGAGCCGACGAATCGCGCTTCCGGGACAGATCGGGCTGTGACGCACCTCTTCCCAATCCCAACACGGATCTGGGTTCTTTGTCCTTGTTTTGCTGTGAGGCCAGAATCTGGAGTGAAGCTGAAAGCGAGCAGCAGCTGCTGCAGGTGATGAAGTCTGGAAAGAAGTCCAGCAGCTGGAGGCACAGCGGAGAAACTGGAGGGAAGCAGGAGCTCAAAGAGCGGCAGGACGCAGCAGAGGAGACACCGATGATGGGGGATGTTTTCCAGCCCAGAGTTCTGCTGCACCCATCAGGTTTGGAGATTTCCTTCTTCATGCTAACTGTGTGGATGGAGCTAAAGTTTAGGAGCCGTTTTCAGCAGCTGATGGATTCCTCCTCTTCATCAGAACTCGTTCCAGGGTTTCCCCCAGAAAACTAGCTCAGCCTGCAGCTCTGCAGCTAGCTAACGCTAGCTTAGCATGTAGCATTGGAGGTGCTAATGCTAGCTTAGCATGTAGCACCATTCAGCATCATGTTTTTCTAGTCTGTCTACCTGGGAAAGTTCCTCCAAAAAACGCCTTTGGTTCGTCTTGTCTAGAAATGCATGTTTTCTTCTCGCTGTTGCTTATGGAGGACCGATCCTGCATTAATTCAGAATACATACAGAATAACCAAATGAGTCAATGAAATAAATACTGTGCCAAAAGGTAGCTAAAATATATGTGTGCCATTAAATGCAACAAGATTATTATTTAAATGAAAAAAATAACATTTATTCAATAATTGACAAACTAAATGGCTACAAATTATATATTTCTATTTCAGTATTTGTTGTATTTTATCCCTTTGCTTTAATACATGTTTCTATTTAAACCACTCATTTCCACTCAATCATCCATTTTTCTTGATCTCTTTATCTTGTGTATTTATTACATATTACGTATCTTGTGTGTAAGATTTTTCATTCATATGTAAAAAAAAAATTATTTTATTCTATACAGTGGTGGTTCTAGGCCAAATTTACCAAGGGTGCCAAGGTTGGGCCAGTGTTTTTTCATGGGAGCAAAATAAACAAACAAGCAAAAATAAACAACTAAAAATATTTGATTTAATTGAGCCAAAAAGCCACTTGCAGCTTTTGAACTGCAGGTTGCAGCTCTAGCAGATGAAAACTGTGATCCCATCTTAATACAGCTGTAGCTAAAAGTGCAACAGACTTATTGTTTAATCATTGCTAAGGTAAAACTGTAAAGATTTAAATTGTTTCTGTGCCAGTGCATATTATCACAAGAAATTGATTTAGTATTATGTTTTCAGTATAGGGGCCATAATAGAGGCCAGGACCAGTTCTACAGGGACACTGGCCCCTGTTGTTCTCTGTCTAGGACCACTCATGTTTCTATATTTATTTACATCCAGATATATAAAAAAAATGTTTTCTCACATTCTTTTATTTTCCTTTTTAATTTTGAAACACTGCTATATATCCACCCCTAATTACATCTTGTTTGAAAATTGTAAAAAAAACATGGACGCTCGTATTCTTAATTGGTTGTATCTGATCACTTTTGCCACAGCTACAATAATATGGGGATGTAGTGATCAGGGTGATGAAATGTTGGTGTAGTGCCAAACATGAAGCTTTTGTTGATCAGTTTTAGTCTCCTCTGTTGACATTTTGTAGGTGTCTCCTACATGGTTGTAACAAACTACACCAGGTCTTCTTCTGGCTTTCGTCTCACCACTTTCCCTTAAAATTCCCAGTTTTGGAGACACACCAGAAAACTTGTACTGTTCTCAGATTGTTCCATCTGAGCAGCTGATCTCTGCATCTCCTCCAGAGTTGCCATTGTCACCTTGACTGCTTCTCTCATTAAAGCTCTCCTTGTCCAACCAGTTCTGGCAGGGGTCTGCAAACTGTGGCTTTGGAGCCACAAGTGGCTCATTGGACCTTCCACAGTGGCTCTAATAACTTAACTGGCTAAAAATGATAAAGAACCTACTAATGTTTTATAGTAAATATAAAAACATATGAAGAAGTTAGCAATTATTAAATGTTTTAACAGAAAAAATGCATTGAATTTCCACAACAGAATGACACTAAAAAGATACCAGTGATCATTTTTAGGTTGAAGCTGTCCATTCCTGATAGGGCTGGGTGATGTGTTGCAGCCATTTATAAAGCTTGCGTACTCACAAAATGGGGCCTTTCCAAGGAAAAGTTGTGATCAATAAGGAAAAAAAAAACATACGCTCATTTTGGAGACTGGGAAAATTGCAGACGCAGATGGCAAAGTGATGAAATGCAGCCAAACTGCATCATGATTCATGTCAGACGATCAATTTCACTCCATATCAGACTTTAATCATCAGCATTGAAAACCGCAGTGTTATTCATGCTCGCGCTGATGACAGATAACTATACAAAAGGTGGTAAAAGCCAAAGAATAATAGTGGGTTTTAGGGCACGTTTTAAAAGTGGGCAGTGAAGGAGCCTCTCTTATGTGCAGGGGCTGTTATTCCATAACTGAGGACCAACAATAGAAAAGGCCCCGCCCCCTCTGAGCTTCCTCTTAGACCTCGGTGCCTCCAGATGCAGTTCAGCTGACCTGAGGGCCCGAGAGGGCGAGTAGGGATGAAGAAGCTCAAAGATGTACGGCGGTACCTCTCTGGTCATTCAGACACTTAAAAAGGAAAATAAGAATTTTAAAATGAACTCTAGAATGTACTGGGAGCCAATGGACTGAGGCCAGAATAGGGATAATATGCTCCGTTTATGGCAGGGCTGTCAAACTCATTTTGGTTGAGGGGCCGCATACAGCTTAATCTGATCTCAAGAGGGCCACACGAGTAAACTCATTGCAAGATTAAATAGAACTAATAAAAGTGGACTTGTTGTTGATTTTTATATTAAATTAATTTCACTTTTACACAATATATTATGAATAACCTCAGCGTTTATAAGAATGCGCAATTTCAACAATACTTTTACTCAGTTAAACATTTACTTAAGTGCATTATGTATAAGAACTGATCACAGGGATTGTACAATGTTGAAAAACATTTATTCACATTTACATTTATTCACATTTTTTGGAACTTAAAAACACTGTCCTGCATGACAAAATACATCAAACAAATAAAAATTAAGAAATGATTTAAATTTTTCCACACCTGAAGCTTAATCTGCTGATGAAAACACAGCGCCCCTCGTGGACAATATAGGAACTGCGGATTTTCAATTAAACGGAGTACATGTTCTTTTTCAATAATTGTTTTATCATTACTTCCTTTTATCCTCTCTTTCACCTTTTGTTTTTTTTCTTCTTGTTCTTCCTTTCCTCTCCTACTTTCCCATTGTAGTGTCAATATCATTTGAGATATTCCCCGCATGAATCATAATAAAACTATTCACATTCATAAATCAAGCGGAGCACTATGGCAAAAGCAGTACTGCTCCACTTGTGAAAGTCAAATCTGATGAGCTCTTTTTGGCATTAAGACAACAATTCTTATTGCCACATTGCCAGACAGGACACTGGGGGAAAAAAAAAACATTATTATTTTTTTTTTAATAATGATAATGCATTTAGCCACCGGGCCGGACTAAATTGCTTGGCGGGCCGGATCCGGGCCGCAGGCCGTATGTTTGACACCCCTGGTTTATGGAGTACCTGTTAAAAGATGCGCAGCTATAGACGAGAGAGCAAAGACTGATTCACTCCAACATAGAGTCCATTACCGTAATATAAAAGCATGGATTAACGTTTCAAGGAGTTGTCTTGACAGAAAGAATTTAAATTTTGCCAGCTAAAAAGATTATCTAACATCTTAATCTTTAACCTATATGCCCTGTTAGGGGAATATGTGTAGTTGGGATTTGCATCTGTTAACATAATTTAGCCTTGATTGTCCAAGTGAATTATACCATCAACTGGCTGTGTGTGTGTGTGTGTGTGTGTGTGTGTGTGTGTGTGTGTGTGTGTGTGTGTGTGTGTGTGTGTGTGTGTGTGTGTGTGTGTGTGTGCTGGGAGGTGTTTTATCATCCATTTATTTTATCGAGGTGTCCTGGTCAATATATTGAGATATTGATTTTGGGCCATATCGCCCAGCCTTCTTACTGATCTAGTTGTTCATAAAGTGTGTAATGTGTTTCAGTGTTGGCTGCAGATGTTAAAGAAGAGGCTCCAGAAGAACAGAGTCCTGAGGGGGAGCAGCAGGAGTCAGAGCCCCTCCACATAAAGGAGGAACCCGGGGTCCATCAGGAAGGAGAGCAGCTCCTTGTGAAGGAGGAGACTGATAGCAGGTTTCCATTATCTGCTGCTCCTATCAACTGTAAGGATTTATTTACTTTGTTTGTGTGTCCGTGTTGCAGCTAAAGGTCAAAACTCACTGGATTCATTAACTTCCAATCAGACAAAATTTCAGCTCAGTCCGATCCTCCCATCTTCAAACCATTTCAGCTCTGACAAGAGGGTCCAGTAACAGATCTCCTGACTCTCTAGGTCCAGTGCTCATGTTAGTCTGCTGGTCTGTGAGGAAACACAAAGCTGCACTTGCTTCTGGAACAAGCTCAACCAAGATCCCACTTTTTATTTTTATTTTTCTCTACTTCTACTTTGTGTATTAAAATGCTTTATTGTTTGGGTATGATGAAGTCTGTGCCTGTATTTGCACAAAACGTGAGCCTGTGTGAAAAACATTAGCATATTATTACAGGGCTTCCTATAGGACACTGTTGTTAAATGTTATTGAAATGCAACACATGTTAGGATTACTTTATGAAATAATTTAGGACTTTTATACATTGTCTGAATTAGGACTGTGCATAAAAATCGATACAAAGATTAATATCGATGTTTTTAAAAAACGATTTAATATCGATATTCTGGTTTTCAATATAGATATGCCTCCCAGCCACTAGGGGGCGTTATTACAGCCATTACTGTTCATAGCGAGGAAATGCAAGTGAGACGAATTTGCGGAATGGCCGACAGGATTTTAGAAGCTCCTTCGTCCCTAAAATCAGACATTTGGGCACATTAAGGTTTCTGTGATACGTTAAATGCATTGAACCAAATGTACTTTATGTTCCTGTTAATATATCAGTGTTCAATAAATTGAACATAAATATAATATTTGGCTGTTTTTGTTGATTGGATGACTGAGCATTAATTTAAAAGTAATAAATATCGATATTGGAGTCAAATCAAACTGAGCTGTATCGAGAATTGTATCGAATCGGCTCATCCTAGATGATACCCAGTCCTAAAACTCTGACATTAGCTGAGTTGTAGAATTTGCATAAAACATTTTGCAGACGTTTTGTTCTTTTTCATGCGGAAAGAACGGGAACAAACACGGAGGCGCGTTGGTGCCGACTGTTCTGAGTGCATAGAATGGACCCGCACCAGGTTCTGAGTAGTTGTGACTTTGCTAACCATAATTAATTCAATTCAATTTTATTTATATAGCGCCAATTCATGAAACATGTCATCTCAAGGCACTTTACAAAGTTAAGTTCAATCATATTATACAGATTGGGTCAGATTATACAGATTGGTCAAAAATGTTCCTATATAAGGAAACCAGTTGATTGCATCAAAGTCCCGACAAGCAGCATTCACTCCTGGAGAAGCGTAGAGACACAGGGAGAGTCGTCTGCATTGTTCATGGCTTTGCAGCAATCCCTCATACTGAGCAAGCATGAAGCGACAGTGGGAATAAAAACTCCCCATTAACGGGAAGGAAAAACCTCCAGCAGAACCAGAACCGGGCTCAGTATGAACGGTCATCTGCCTCGACCGACTGGGGGTTACAGAAGACAGAGCAGAGACACAACAAGAGAGACAAAAAAGCACAGAAGCACACATTGATCCAGTAATCTGTTCTACATTAGATGGTAATAGCGGGTGAGCCGTCTTCTTTGGATGATGTCACATTTAACAGAACGCCAGACCAGGTGTACCTACTATGAAGAAAAGAGAGAGAGAGAACAAAAAGTTAAAGCAGAAATGACAAAACGTAAAGCATAATTGAAGAACAGTAGAAGTAACAAATGCATGGACTAGTTTTTCAGCATCACTCCTGGACAAGATGTTTCTAATTTTGGCGATATTCCGGAGGTAAAAAAGGAAACTCTGGAAACCTGTTTAATATGGGATTTAAATGACATGTCTTGGTCAAAAATAACACCAAGGTTTTTTACTTTATTACCAGAAGCCAAGTTAATGCCATCCAGATTAAGTGATTGATTAAGAAGTTTATTTTTTGAGGACTCTGGTCCAAAGATTATAACTTCGGTCTTGTCAGAATTTAGATGCAGGAAATTTAAAGTCATCCAGCTTTTGATGTCATCAAGACATGACTGCAGTCGAAGTAATTGATTGGATTCATCAGGATTTATGGATAAATATAGCTGAGTGTCATCAGCATAACAGTGGAAATTAATCCCATGCTGTCTGATAATTTTGACGATCGGAAGCATATATATAGTAAAGAGAATTGGTCCAAGGACTGAACCCTGTGGTACTCCACATGTGACCCTGGAGTTTGAGGAAGATTTATTATTAACATGAACAAACTGGAATCTGTCCGACAGATAAGATTTAAACCAGCCTAATGCTTTCCCCTTAATCCCTACAGTATGCTCAAGTCTTTGTAGGAGAATATTGTGATCAACTGTATGAAATGCAGCACTGAGATCTAACAGGACAAGTACAGACACAAGTCCATTATCTGAGGCCATGAGAATATCATTAGTGACCTTCACCAGAGCTGTTTCAGTGCTATGATGAGCTCTGAAGCCTGACTGAAACTCCTCAAGTAGGTCATTACTTTGTAAATGTTCACAAAGTTGATTAGCAACTACTTTCTCAAGAATTTTAGATAAGAAAAGAAGATTAGATATAAGTCTGTAGTTTACTAACTCATCTTGATCAAGAGAAGGTTCCTTAAGTAAAGGTTTAATAACAGCTACTTTAAATTACGCTACAGGCTCAGCAACTCATGCTGTTTAGAGAGGGGGAGGAAGTTATGATCATCCAGAAATGTTCCATTTCCACATGCGTGTGCTGTAAGTTCATGAGTTAATCGGAACACGTGTTTAGATGAACGCTGATCAGATTATGGATCATAAACCAGCCCTCTCAATCGGAATACAATTTCATTCTGATAGGAATAATTTCTTGATTAAGCTTTAAGTTGTAATTTGCTGACAAAGTCTGAGTGACCAGACCCAAAAACACTTACAGAAGAATGAGACATAAACATCCCTAAAGTACAGCCTCAAAAATGTAAAACTGTTAGAAGAAGTATTAAATATCTAACACCCTATTTGATTCCTCAACGAAAAATTAGAAAAACTTATAGAATAAACGTCATTGGAGGAAAAATATGTAGAAGGACAAATGTAGCATGTAGTATTTACATAAAATGCAGCTTGTGCTGAAACAGTCTATGAAACTGGCTGGAGGTTTGATTGTCAGAAGTGTTGTTTTTGCCCTGGCTGCATTGTTATGTCCAGTTTCCCCCCCAAGTTCACTAGCGCAATGGGTATGGTTCAACCAAACTGCATTTGACAAAAGCTTTGCAGCTTCACTTTTGTTGTGTTAAACATTGATTATTAAATGATTGACTTACAATCTAGTTACCAAAAACTTCCATGTTTGAAGCAAAACTATTTTTGTAATATAAAAAAGTATAATCTTTTTTGTTCTTATTTGCTCTTAGTCCAAATATTGTATTTTGGAAAAAGAAGTGGAAATAAAACAGTTTTTTTTGTCCGATTCATCATTTAATTGTAAAAGGAATTGAACGACTAATAGATTTCTACAATAATCATTAGTTGCAGCCTTAAATCTAACTAAATTACCCAAATATATCTTTATTAAAATGTGCCTCAGTTCAGGGGCCTGAGTTCAAAATACTTTCTAATATACATAATGTGTTTCAATGTTTCCTGCAGATGTTAAGGTGATTGTTAAAGAAGAAGCCTCTTTAGACTACAGACCTTGTGCCGACCTGCATGACCCAAAGCCCCCCCATATAAAGGAGGAACAGAAGGAAGTCTACATCAGTCTGCCAGGAGAGCAGCTCAATGGGAAGGAGGTGATTAATGCCATCAGGTTTCCAGTCGCTGCTCCTCCCATAAATACTCTGGATGATGAACAGTCTCTGCTGCTCTCACAGCTTTATCCAGACCAAATTAAAGGCAGAGAGCCTCCAGAAGAGAATGATGGAGAAGAATCCTTCAGGATACAAGATCATGGAGGTGCTTCCATTACTTTAGAGATCGAAGACATTGAGAAGGATGAAGAGGACAGTGATGTAGAACACCCTCTCTCTGAGCTAAAACACTTGTCAGACTCTGGGGGAAAAAAAAGTTCTACAGAGAAGAAAGATGTGGAGTCACGAAAGAAAGTTCGGACAGGAATGGAGCTTAGCTGTGAAGACTGTGGCAAAACATTTATTGGAAAATATGCTTTAAACAGACACATGATAATCCATACAGGAGAAAAACGTTTCTGTTGTGATCTATGTGGACAAAGATTTAGCCTAAAAGCAAATTTAAACACGCACTTGAGAATCCACACAGGACAGAAGCCTTTCTGTTGTGATCTGTGTGGACAAAGATTTATCCAAAAAACAAATTTAAACACACACATGAGAATCCACACAGGACATAAGCCTTTCTCTTGTGATATATGTGGACAAAGATTTATCCAGAAATCTAATTTAAATACACACATGAGAATCCACACAGGACAGAAGCCTTTCTCTTGTGATCTATGTGGACAAAGATTTAGTCAAAAATCAACTTTAAACACACACATGAGAATACATACAGGACAGAAGCCTTTCTCTTGTGATCTATGTGATCAAAAATTTAGCCAAAAACAACATTTAAACACACACATGAGAATACATACAGGACAGAAGCCTTTCTATTGTGATTTATGTGGACAAAGATTTAGCCTTAAAGCACATTTAAACCTACACATGAGAATCCACACAAAACAGAAGTCTTTCTTTTGTGATCTTTGTCAGGGGTCTTCAACCCTGGTCCTCAGGGCCCATTATCCTGCATGTTTCAGATGTGTCTCTGCTCCAACACACCTGAATCAAATGATTGCATGACCTCCTCAGCAGCCATCAAAGGCTGCAAAAGCCTGTTAATCACCCATTTATTTACTTCAGGTGTGTAGAGGTAGGGAAACATCTAAAACATGCAGGACAGTGGGCCCCGAGGACCAGGGTTGAAGACCTCTGATCTATGTGGACAAACATTTAGTTGAAAAGCACATTCAAACTCACACATGAGAATCCACACAGGACAGAAGCCCTTCTGTTGTGACCTATGTGGACAAATATTTAGCTGAAAAGAAGCTTAAAACACACACATGAGAATCCATACAGGACAGAAGCCTTTCTGATGTCCTCTATAGCCCCTATTCCATTAAAAGCCCCAGCATTTAAAGCTCCAGGCTTTGGGTTTACTGGGGTTAACAAAAGTCTCTGGCTTTTGAATTTCCATGTTCCTATTAGCAAGGGGTCTGGTGAACATTCTCAGTCATCCTGGTCATGGACATTCCAAAGAAAGTACCAAATGTAAAAAACAAAGCAACTGGACTTGTTTTTTGTAGTTTAAGACGTTTCGCCTCCTCTCCATTGAGAAAGCTTCCTGGAGAGGAGGCGAAACGTCTTCAACTACAAAAAAACAAGTCCAGTGGCTGTATTAGCAAGGGGTCATTTATGTGAAACAGGCCCAATGAGGTATGGGAAGTTGTGAGAAAAAACTGCAGTACCATACTGGTCCAGCGGGTGGGAGCAAGAAGACAGCGATCAAATAGACAAAGTCAGAGAAGCTGTATCCATATCCTGACTCCGAAACAGGAGGACAATGTGCAACTGATGCCGTTGCATCTCCTCAGCCCTGTCTAAATCCGGGACCTCGTTCTTTCGGTCACCACAACGGATGGGTACAGCGCCCGCTTCACAGCAGACGCAACACCAGTCTGCCTGTCAATCTCCCGCTCCATCTTCCCCTCATTCGTGAACAAGACCCCAAGATACTTAAAGTCCAACTCTCACTGGAAACGAGTTCGACTTACTGCCAGCAATGCGGGCCAGGCTCTGACACCAGTACAACTAACTTAATAAACTCTTAATAGCAACTTTCCAGGCACAACAAACAGATGCAGTCTGCAGGAAATCACAGACGGCTTGGCCGAGTAATAATACTGCAGCAGGTCTCCTCGGCGACACTGCTGTCGGTCTCTGCCACTCCCGACAAGTCCAAACGGAGTTAAAAAACTCACATAAAACATCCTGGAGTTTACTCCTTGATGTTTTATGTGCTGTCATTGAAGGCAACAGTCTTCACTTGGTTTTCTCTAGTAGTCAAGTCTTTTGTCACTCCATTTCATGTGTTCAGATTGAGCTGTAGCATAGGTGTGTTATTAGTCTATGCCTGCTGCTCTAACCACAAAGGTCCACCCTCCTAGATAGTGAGATTTCTTTAAGGGTGTCTGTTGTGTTCCCACCTTAGGAAGGGTGTTTTTTTTCTGATTGTGTTTGCTTTTAATTAACCGTTGGGTCCCCCACAGCAAACCTCCGTATTTAAGTTAGAGAAACATGGATGTTCATTCTTGATAGGTGAATGATGTGTAGGGATGTAATGATGTAGTCAAGCCCTGATTGAATTTTTGATTTTATGTCCCTGATCTATTTCTTTTAACCTTTTAACAAAATGAATGCTAATATAACCAATATATTTCTTTTAATTTAGCATCTGCATTTTAATCCTTGTTATTACAACTGTCATTGTTCAGTAAGAGAACTGAAATTACAAAAAAAGACATGAAAATTAACTCATCATTTTGTAATGTTTTTTTTTCATCTGCATTTATGTCCGTGAATCATACTGCAATTGTCTGTTTTGTTAGTTCCAGAACTAAAAATTAAAATAAATGTACAAATGATTTTATTGCTGTCATAAATTCTTTTATGATCAAAAGTTATTTCTATAATTTGAACATTTATGTCTTTATATCAATCTGAACCTGTCATAAAATGCTTTAACTTGTCTAATGACCTCCAAAGCGCTTTACACTAGATTTTTCGTAATTCTCACACACATTCACACCCTGACGGTGGTGAGCTATGTTAGTAGCTACAGCTGCCCTGGGGCAGACTGACAGAGGTGAGGCTGCCATACACCGGCGCCACCAGGCCCTCTGACCACTGCCAGCAGATGAAGTGTCTTGCCCAATGACACAACGACGGAGACAGAGCGGGGCATCGAACCTGCAACCCGCCAATTGCAGATTGCAGTTATAACTATTAACTTAATCTCCATATAATGTCTTATCAACTGTTGACTTAAAAGGTATAATATGAGCGCTAACCTTCGGACAACTAATCTCATATAAAAAATAATCTTCATCTACGAGAGTCTAGTAAACAAATCGCCCCGATAACATTTGAGACACAAACCCCTTAACTAACTAGAAATCTACTACTATGCTTTTTCTGGCTCTTAGCAATTGCACATGCTTCTCTGCTCCTACGGCAGAAAGACAAAAAAAATTTGGCTGTTTGGGACTCGCCACTGAGACACCAGCAACGATTTTGAAGGCTGATGGAAAATTCACAGCCAGCCTAAGACAAAAAAATCTCCTTGTTGAATTGGGCACCCGATGCTGGCCTTAGAGGCTGATTTTATCTCAATTTCTCCAGGATGTTATGCAAACATGATGCTCTACCCCCTTCCCACATTTGTTCATGACACCTGTGACTTGCAAAAAGTGCTCTACTGAACTGCTGATAACATACAGTTTAACCATTATGCACTGTTTTTAAGTTATTCATTGTTTATTAAATAACCCTCAGTCAGGTATTTTCCAGTGAATATCAGCCCAAACAGCTCATATTAGGACAATAGTTGAAAGGAATGATTTGAGCACTGGCATTCAGGAATTTATTAACAGAAATAAAGGAACATCCAGAGAACACCTCCGTAGAATGCTGTTTATCCGAATTAACACTATATTTCAATCAATAAATCCTTTCTACTAGGCTAGTAAAACTTAACTACTAAGCAAAAGCAAGATTAAAGAAACAAATGAACTTTGTACACACGAGAAACCAAACGAAAAATAAATTGGTTGAAAACCATCATCACAATTATTCAGTGAATCCTGGTTCACTGCAGATCCAAGTTGGAGAACCAAAGTTCATCTTAAAGAATATGGAATGAGATCAAATTATTTCATCATAATGTTTGAAGCTTCATAACTCTGTCATTTCTATTCAGATCTAAATAAAACACCCATGGTTATTTAAAGCAGAACCTTTTCTTTCAAATGAAACAAGAATCAGCTTTATCCATCCATCCATTTTCTAACACGTCTATCCCTTGTGGGATCACGAGGGGTGCTGGTGCCTATATCCAGCTGTCATTGGGAGAGGCGGGGTTCACCCTGGACAGGTCGCCAGTCTATCGCAGGGCAACACGGAGACAAACAGGACAAACAACCATTCTTGCACACACTCAAACCTAAGGAGAATTTAGAGAGGCCAATTAACCTAACAGCTGGATTAAATCAGCTTTATCTGACTTGTAATTCATGTGATATTCACCAAACTTCGTAATAAAAACAACCCCGACGTTGCTTTTGAAATAATAAATCATGTTTGAAGCTTCATAGCTCTGTAATTTCTAGTCAGATCTAAATAAACCATCCCACAATCTCAACTGTCAAATGAAACCAGACTCAGCTTTATCTGACTAGGAATTGAAGAGATATTCACCAAAATTCATAATAAAAACAAACCAGACGTAATTATTTTGCGCATGTGCAAATGAGCCGACGAATCGCGCTTCCGGGACAGATCGGGCTGTGACGCACCTCTTCCCAACACGGATCCGGGTTCTTTGTGTTTTGCTGTGAGGCCAGAATCGGGAGTGTTGGTGAAGCTGAAAGAGAGCAGCAGCTGCTGCAGGTGATGAAGTCTGGAAAGAAGTCCAGCAGCTGGAGGCACAGCGGAGAAACTGGAGGGAAGCAGGAGCTCAAAGAGCGGCAGGACGCAGCAGAGGAGACACCAATGATGGGGGATGTTTTCCAGCCCAGAGTTCTGCTGCACCCATCAGGTTTGGAGATTTCCTTCTTCATGCTAACTGTGTGGATGGAGCTAAAGTCTAGGAGCCGTTTTCAGCAGCTGATGGATTCCTCCTCTTCATCAGAACTCGTTGCAGGGTTTCCCCCAGAAAACTGGCTAAGCCTTCAGCACTGCATAGCAGGGGCTAATGCTAGCTTAGCATGTAGCATTGGAGGTGCTAATGCTATCTTAGCATGTAGCATAAGAGGTGCTAATGCTAGCTTAGCATGTAGCATCGTTCAGCATTAGGTTTTTCTTGTCTGTCTACCTGGGAAAGTTCCTCCAAGCTCATCTTGTCTAGAAATGCATGTTTTCTTCTCGCTGTTGCTTATGGAGGACCGATCCTGCCATAATTCAGAATACATACAGAATAAACAAATGAGTCAATGAAATAAATACTGTGCCGAAAGGTAGCTAAAATATATGTATGCCATTAAATGCAACAAGATTATTATTAAAATAAAAAAAGACATTTATTCAATAATTGACGAACTAAATGGCTACAAATTATATATTTCTATTTCAGTATTTGTTGTATTTTATATCTTTGCTTTAATTCATGTTTATTTAAACCACTCATTTTCAATCATCCATTTTTCTTGAACTCTTTTTCTTGTGTATTTATTACATATGTATCTTGTGTGTAAGATTTTTCATTCATATGTAAAAAAAATTTCGTTTTATTCTATACAGTGGTGGTTCTAGGCCAAATTTACCAAGGGTGCCAAGGTTGGGCCAGTGTTTTTTCATGGGAGCAAAATAAACAAACAAGCAAAAATAAACAACTAAAAATATTTGATTTAATTGAGCCAAAGAGCCACTTGCAGCTTTGGAACTGCAGGTTGCAGCTCTAGCAGATGAAAACTGTGATCCCATCTTAATACAGCTGTAGCTAAAAGTGCAACAGACTTATTGTTTAATCATTGCTAAAGTAAAACTGTAAAGATTTAAATTGTATAAGGGACCAACCAGTGACAGTTTCTGTGCCAGTGCATATTATCACAAGACATTGATTTAGTATTATGTTTTCAGTATAGGGGCCATAACAGGGGCCAGGACCAGTTCTACAGGGACACTGGCCCCTGTTGTTCTCTGTCTAGGACCACTCATGTTTCTATATATATAAAAAGTTTTCTCACATTCTTTTATTTTCCTTTTTAATTCTGAAACACTGCTATATATCCACCCCTGATTAACTCTTGTTTGAAAATTGTAAAAAAAACATGGATGCTCGAATTCTTAATTGGTTGTATCTGATCACTTTTGCCACAGCTACAATAATATGGGGATGTAGTGATCAGGGTGATGAAATGTTGGTGTTGTGCCAAACATGAAGCTTTTGTTGATCAGTTTTAGTCTCCTCTGTTGACATTTTGGAGGTATTTCCTACACGGTTGTAACAAACTACACCAGGTCTTCTTCTGGCTTTCGTCTCACCACTTGCCCTTAAAATTCCCAGTTTTGGAGACACACCAGAAAACTTGTCCTGTTCTCAGATTGATCCACCTGAGCTGCTGATCTCTAGCCTGACATGGTCATACTCAATTCTAGTCAGAATTTGAGTCTGATACTGCTCCATAGAGCTGTGATTATGGGGCGTGTTTCGAACGAACCAGGAAAAAAAATTCCTCTGCACTCAATTGGATAGACCTACAACCAATAAGAGCAACAGAGTGTGTGACGTATGTTAAGCGACGCATAGTTGTTGTTAACAGAACTCAACTGTTAGCCTAGAAAAAGAAGATGAGCGTGAACGATTTTTGCCGGTGTTGCAAAAAGAATGTAAGGATCCAAGGAGTCATTCTACACACCTCAACTCTCCAGCGGCAGCCATCGTTGTTGTAAACGAATTCAACCCAAGCGCGCTTTGGTGACGTGGTTGATTACGTTACTGTTGATCATCTGTCCATCATCGTATAAAGCCCGCCCTGACAATTTGATTTGCCCGCCAGATATTGGGCGAGCATACTCGCGCTAGTATTGAGCAATGCCAGACCGAACTTCCCGACCTAAAACGTTGTGGGCGGGACTAAGTTCGGAATGGCTCCCAGGCTAGGTGAACTAAGGATAGCCTGGTTTTGGAGACGCAGCAGAAAACCTGTCCTGTTCTCAGATTGTTCCATCTGAGCAGCTGATCTCTGCATCTCCTCCAGAGTTGCCATTGTCTCCTTGACTGCTTCTCTCATTAAATCTCTTCTTGTTCAACCCGTTCAGGCAGGGGTCTGCAAACTGTGACTTAGGAGCCACAAGTGGCTCATTGGACCTTCCACAGTGGCTCTAATAACTTAACTGGCTAAAAATGATAAAGGAGCTACTAATGTTTTTAACATAGATAAAATTACAGATGCAAAACTTATCAGTTATTAAATGTTTTAACATAATAAATGCATTGAATTTCCACAACAGAATGACACTAAAAAGATACCAGTGATCATTTTTAGGTTGAAGCTGTCCATTCCTGATAGGGCTGGGTGATGTGTTGCAGCCATTTATAAAGCTTGCGTACTCACAAAATGGGGCCTTTCCACGAAAAACTTGTGATCAATAAGAAAAAAAAAAAAAACGTACGCTCATTTTGGAGACTGGGAAAATTGCAGACGCAGATGGCAAAGTGACGAAATGCAGCCAAACTGCATCATGATTCATGTCAGACGATCAATTTCACTCCATATCAGACTTTAATCATCAGCATTCAAAACGCAGTGTTATTCATGCTCGCGCTGATGACAGATAACTATACAAAAGGTGGTAAAAGCCAAAGAATAATAGTGGGTTTTAGGGCACATTTTAAAAGTGGGCAGTGAAGGAGCCTCTCTTATGTGCAGGGGCTGTTATTCCATAACTGAGGACCAACAATAGAAAAGGCCCCGCCCCCTCTGAGCTTCCTCTTAGACCTCGGTGCCTCCAGATGCAGTTCAGCTGACCTGAGGGCCCGAGAGGGCGAGTAGGGATGAAGAAGCTCAGAGAGGTACGGCAGGGCAAGGTCATTCAGACACTTACAAAGGAAAATAAGAATTTTAAAATGAACTCTAGAATGTACTGGGAGCCAATGGACTGAGGCCAGAATAGGGATAATATGCTCCGTTTATGGAGTACCTGTTAAAAGATGTGCAGCTATAGACGAGAGAGCAAAGACTGATTCACTCCAACATAGAGTCCATTACCGGGATCTAGGCGGGACGATATAAAAGCATGGATCAAAAAAAAGATTATCTAACATCTTAATCTTTAATTTATATGCCCTGTTAGGGGAATATGTGTAGTTGGGATTTTCATCTGTTAAGATAATTTAGCCATGATTGTCCAAGTGAATTATACCATCAATAAAACTGGCTGTGAAGTAGGTCATGGTGTGTGTGCTGGGAGGTGTTTTATCATCCATTGATCGTTATCGAGATATCCTGGTATATATCATATATTGTGATATTGATTGTGGGTCTCTAGATTGAATCTTTCCCATCATTGTAACATTGTAAAGATCTAGTTGGTTATAAAGCATGTAATGTGTCTCAGTGTTGGCTGCAGATGTTAAAGAAGAGGCTCCTGAAGAACAGAGTCCTGAGGGGGAGCAGCAGGAGTCAGAGCTCCTCCACATAAAGGAGGAACAGGAGGAACCCGGGGTCCATCAGGAAGGAGAGCAGCTCCTTGTGAAGGAGGAGACTGATAGCAGGTTTCCATTAACTGCTGCTCCTATCAACTGTAAGGATTTGTTTAGTTTGTTTATGTGTCCTGTGTTGCAGCTAAAGGCCAAAACTCACTGGATTCATTAACTTCCAATCAGACAAAATTTCAGCTCAGTCCGATCCTCCCATCTTCAAACCATTTCAGCTCTGACAAGAGGGTCCAGTAACAGATCTCCTGACTCTCTAGGTCTAGTGTTCATGTTAGTCTGCTAGTCTGTGAGGAAACACAAAGCTGCACTTCCTGCTGGAACAAGCTCAACCAAGATCCCACTTTTTATTTTTATTTTTCTCTACTTCTACTTTGTGTATTAAAATGCTTTATTGTTTGGGTATGATGAAGTCTGTGCAACGGGCTGTATTTGCACAAAATGTGAGCCTGTGTGAAAAACATTAGCATATTATTACAGGGCTTCCTACAGAACACTGTCGTTAAATGTTATTGAAATGCAACACGTTAGGATTACTTTATGAAATAATTTAGGACTTTTATACATTGTCTGAATTAGGACTGTGCATATAAATCGATAACATTAATATTGATGTTTTTAAAAAGATTTAATGTCAATATTCTGGCTTTCACAACAGAACAGGCTCGGCTGGTCGCCGAGGCAAAAACTCGGGCGTGGGAAGAGTTCGGAGAGGCCATGGAGAAAGACTTCCGTACGGCTTCAAATCGATTCTGGTCCACTATCCGGCGTCTCAGGAGGGGGAAGCAGTGCAGTACCAACACTGTTTACAGTGGGGGTGGTGTGCTGCTGACCTCGACTCGGGACGTCGTGCGTCGGTGGGCGGAATACTTCGAAGACCTCCTTAATCCCACCAACACGTCTTCCATTGCGGAAGCAGAGTCTGATGACTCTGGGTCGGGTTCTCCCATCTCTGGTGCTGAGGTTGCCGAGGTTATTAAAAAGCTCCTCGGTGGCAAAGCCCCGGGGGTGGATGAGATTCGCCCTGAGTACCTTAAGGCTCTGGATGTTGTGGGGCTGTGTTGGTTAACGCGGCTCTGCAGCATTGCGTGGACATCGGGGGCAGTTCCCCTGGATTGGCAGACTGGGGTGGTGGTCCCCCTATTTAAAAAGGGGGACCGGAGGGTGTGTTCCAACTACAGAGGAATCACACTCTTAAGCCTCCCTGGTAAGGTCTATTCAGGGGTTCTGGAAAGGAGGGTCCGTCGGATAGTTGAATCTCGGATTCAGGAAGAGCAGTGTGGTTTTTGTCCTGGCCGTGGAACACTGGATCAGCTCTATACCCTCAGCAGGATTCTGGAGGGGGCAAGGGAGTTTGCCCAACCAGTCTACATGTGCTCTGTGGATCTGGAGAAGGCATTCGACCGTGTCCCCCGAGGGATCCTGTGGGGGGTACTCCGGGAGTATGGAGTACCGGGCCCTTTAATAAGGGCTGTCAGGTCTCTGTACGACCGGTGTCAGAGTCTGGTCCGCATTGCCGGCAGCAAGTCGGACTCGTTTCCAGTGAGAGTTGGACTCCGCCAAGGTTGCCCTTTGTCACCGATTCTGTTCATAACTTTTTTGGACAGAATTTCTAGGCGCAGCCAAGGTGTTGAGGGGATCCGTTTTGGTGGCCTTAGGATTGCGTCTCTGCTATTCGCGGATGACGTGGTCCTATTGGCTTCATCAGGGCGTGATCTACAGCTCTCACTGGAGCGGTTCGCAGGACTCAGAGTAGAGCCGCTGCTCCTCCACGTCGAGAGGAGCCAGTTGAGGTGGCTCGGGCATCTGGTTAGGACGCCTCCCTGGTGAGGTGTTCCGGGCATGTCCCACCGGGAGGAGGCCCAGGGGAAGACCCAGGACACGCTGGAGGGACTATGTCTCCCGGCTGGCCTGGGAACGCCTTGGGATTCCTCCGGAGGAGCTGGCCCAATTGGCCGGGGAGAGGGACGTCTGGGCCTCCCTACTGAAGCTGCTGCCCCCGCAGTCCCCGACCCCGGATAAGCGTAAGAAGACGGACGGACGGACCGATTCTGGCGTTCAATATAGATATACCTCCCAGCCCCCCCCCTCTGGTCAGTGTTGGATGCGAGTGTTATTTGGGAATGTGTGTACAGCGTCTTTTTTTTTAAAATCTGTTTGTGGTGAGTGGGGCACAAGGGAGGGATGGTGTGAATGAGTTTTCCTTTTTTTTTTCAGGTATGGGTGTGGTCCGCTCCCTCTCCCAAGAACATCTCAAGTCTCCGATAGGTGCGGAGCCCATCCCCCCACGTCTTGCCCTCCTCCGCTGCGTTCGCAGGCGCCTTGGCCCTCTGGCGCATTGGCGTGCTTCCGGGCGTGCGCCGGCCCACTCCCGGCGGCTTCTTCGCGGGGCGTGGCCCCCTGGGGGGCGGCCGGGGCCCCCGTTGCGGGGGCGGGGCGCCCCTGGGGCCTCTGGCCCCCGGGGCCCATGGCCGGGACCACTTCAGCGGGGCTAGCTGCCGGCGGAGCCCACGGGCTCGTCCCCGCGGCTCTTGGGGGCGTCGGCATTGCGGTGGCTGGGGGATTTCCTCTGGGTCGTCTCTACTCTTTCCTTGGGGGGGGGGGGGGGTTGCAGATATCCTGTGTCGGCCCCTCCTGGGCGACCTGCTTTAGGGGCCCCTTTGGGAGTCCGGGATTATGGGTCCCCTGACTCCTGCCTCTGTGCTCGGGGAAGGCAGGCCTTTGGTTCTCCACAACCACTATCAAGCTATTTCCTTCTGTATAATTTTCAACTAAACTAGTGCACTCTCACAAACTCCCACAGGTTCTGGGTCCCAGGTATTAAATGTTCACTTATATACAGTAATCTTATAATTTATTTATTTATTTATGTTCTTTCACTTTCTTTTTTCAAGTATCACATTACACATGTCAGCTTACATGATAATATATATGATTTAGCAATGGCATCTAGGTGTTATTCGATTGTATCTGTTGCTTTATGTCTGTTGGTTGTGCTGTTCTTTATGCATCTCTCTTTCCAGGTGACGGAGCAGACGGAGAAGGTTTTATCATTCTCTCCCTTTTATCTCTTCTTTCTTTCACCTCTACTCTTTTTCTTTTCTTTCTCTTTCATTTCTTGTTCTTCCTTTACTCTCCCATTGTAATGTCCATATAATTTGAAATTCTCCCTGCAGGAATCACAATAAAGCTATTTACAAGCATAAATCAAGTAGAGCACTATGGCGAAAGCTGTTCGCTCCACTTGTAAAAGCAAAATCTGTCGAGCTCTGTCTGGCATTGAGACATCAATTCCTATTGCCACATTGCTAGACAGGACACTGGGGAAAAAAAGAAAAAAAAGAAAAGAAAAAAAAAAGATATACCTCCCAGCCACTAGGGGGCGTCATTACAGCCATTACTGTTCACAGCGAGGAAGAGCAAGTGATACAAATTTGCAGAACGGCCGACAGGATTTTAGAAGCTCCTTCGTCCCTAAAATCAGACATTTGGGCACATTTTTGGTTTCTGTCATACGTTAAATGCATTGAAACAAATGCACTTTATTTTCCTGTTTAATATATCAGTGTTCAATAAATTGAACATAAATAAAATACTAGGCTGGTTTTGTTGATTGAATGACGTTGAGCATTAATTTAAAAGTAATAAATATCGATATTGGAGTCAAATCAAACTGAGCTATATCAAGAATTGTATCGAATCGGCTCATCCTAGTATAAACTCTCTGACATTAGCTGAGTTGTTGAATTTGCATAAAACATTTGCAGACGTTTTGTTCTTTTTCATGCGGAAAAAAACAGCAACAAACACGGAGGCGCGTTGGTGCCAACTGTTCTGAGTGCAAAGAATGGACCCGCACCAGGTTCTGAGTGGTTGTGACTTTGCTAACCATAATTACGCTACAGGCTCAGCAAATGTTCTGTGCTGCACAGCGCTGCGGCTCCATCCTCCACATGTGTGTGCTGTAGGTTCATGAGTTAATCGGAACACGTGTTTAGATGAACGCTGATCAGATTATGGATCATAAAACCAGCCCTCTCAATCGGAATACAATTTCATTCTGATAGGAATAATTTCTTCATTAAGCTTTAAGTTGTAATTTGCTGACAAAGTCTGAGTGACCAGACCCAAAAACACTTACAGAAGAATGAGACATAAACATCCCTAAAGTACAGCCTCAAAAATGTAAAACTGTTAGAAGAAATACAAAGTATTAAATATCTAACACCCTTTTTGGTTCTACGATGAAAAATTAGAAAGACTTATAGAATAAACATCATTGGAGGAAAAGTATGTAGAAGGACAAATGTAGCATGTAGTATTTACATAAAATGCAGCTTGTGCTGAAACAGTCTATGAAACTGGCTGGAGGTTTGATTGTCAGAAGTGTTGTTTTTGCCCTGGCTGCATTGTTATGCCCAGTTTCCCCCCCAAGTTCACTAGCGCAATGGGTATGGTTCAACCAAACTGCATTTGACAAAAGCTTTGCAGCTTCACTTTTGTTGTGTTAAATCACTGTTGATATTGACAACACTGACTATTAAATGACTGACTTACAATCTAGTTACCAAAAACTTCAACGTTTGAAGTAAAAATATTTTTGTAATATAAAAAAGTAGCAATTTTTTGTGTGCTTTTTTGCTCTTAGTCCAAATATTCTATTTTGGAAAAAGAAGTTTTTTTTTTTTGTACGATTCATCGATTAATTGTAAAAAGAATGGAACGACTAATCGATTATTACAATAATTATTAGCTGCAGCCTTAAATCTAACTAAATTACCTAAATATATATTTATTAAAATGTTCCTCAGTTCAGGGGCCTGAGTTCAAAATACTTTCTAATATGCATAATGTGTTTCAATGTTTCCTGCAGATGTTAAGGTGATTGTTAAAGAAGAAGCTTCTTTAGACTACAGACCTTGTGCCGACCTGCATGACCCAAAGCCCCCCCACATCAAGGAGGAACAGGAGGGAGTCTACATCAGTCTGCCAGGAGAGCAGCTCAATGGGAAGGAGGTAATTAATGCCATCAGGTTTCCAGTCTCTGCTCCTCCCATAAAGAGTCTAGATAATGAACAGTCTCTGCTGCTCTCACAGCTTTATCCAGACCAAAGTAAAGGCAGCGAGCTTCCAGAAGAGAATGATGGAGAAGAATCCTTCAGGATACAAGATCATGGAGGTGCTTCCATTACTTTAGAGATCGAAGACATTGAGAAGGATGAAGAGGACAGTGATGTAGAACACCCTCTCTCTGAGCTAAAACACTTGTCAGACTCTGGGGGAAAAAAAAGTACCACAGAGAAGAAAGATGTGGAGTCACGAAGGAAAGTTCGGACAGGAATGCAGCTTAGCTGTGAAGACTGTGGCAAAACATTTATTGGAAAATATGCTTTAAACAGACACATGAGAATCCATACAGGAGAAAAATGTTTCTGTTGTGATCTTTGTGGACAAAGATTTAGCCTAAAAGCAAATTTAAACACGCACTTGAGAATCCACACAGGACAGAAGCCTTTCTCTTGTGATATATGTGGACAAAGATTTATCCAAAAATCAAATTTAAACACACACATGAGAATCCACACGGGACAGAAGCCTTTCTCTTGTGATATATGTGGACAAAGATTTATCCAAAAATCAAATTTAAACACACACATGAGAATCCACACAGGACAGAAGCCTTTCTCTTGTGATCTATGTGGACAAAGATTTAATCAAAAATCAGCTTTAAACAAACACATGAGAATACATACAGGACAGAAGCCTTTCTCTTGTGATCTATGTGGACAAAAATTTAGCCAAAAACAACATTTAAACACACACATGAGAATACATACAGGACAGAAGCCTTTCTCTTGTGATCTATGTGATCAAAAATTTTGCCAAAAACAACATTTAAACATACACATGAGAATACATACAGGACAGAAGCCTTTCTGTTGTTTTCTGTGTGGACAAAGCTTTATTCAAAAAGGAAATTTAAACAGACACATGATCATCCACACAGGACAGAAGCCTTTCTGTTGTGATCTATGTGGACAAAGATTTAGCCTAAAATCAGCTTTAAACAGACACATGAGAATTCATACAGGACAGAAGCCTTCCTTTTTGTGATCTTTCTATGTGGACAAACATTAAGTTGAAAAGCACATTCAAACTCACACATGAGAATCCACACAGAACAGAAGCCCTTCTGTTGTGACCTATGTGGACAAAGATTTAGCTGAAAACAAGCTTAAAACACACATGAGAATCCATACAGGACAAAGCCTTTCTGATGTGCTCTATAGCCCCTATTCCATTAAAAGCCCCAGCATTTAAAGCTCCAGGCTTTGGGTTTACTGGGGTAAACAAAAGTCTCTGGCTTTTGAATTTCCATGTTCCTATTAGCTAGGGGTCATTTATGTGAAACAGGCCCAATGAGGTATGGGAAGTTGTGAGAAAAAACGGCAGTACCATACTGGTTCAGCGAGTGGCGGCAAGAAGACGACGATCAAATAGACAAAGTCAGAGAAGCTGTATCCATATCCTGACTCCGGAGAAACAGGAGGACAATGTGCAACTGGTGCCGTTGCATCTCCTCAGCCCCGTTTAAATCTGGGATCTTGTTCTTTCGGTCATGACCCAAAGCTCATGATCATAGATGAGGGTAGGAACGTAGATCGACAGGTAAATCGAGAACTTTGCCCTTTGGCTCAGCTCTCTTCACCACAACGGATCGGTACAGCGCCCGCTTCACAGCAGACGCAACACCAGTCTGCCTGTCAATCTCCCGCTCCATCTTCCCCTCATTCGTGAACAAGACCCCAAGATACTTAAAGTCCAACTCTCACTGGAAACGAGTTCGACTTACTGCCAGCAATGCAGGCCAGGCTCTGACACCAGTACAACTAACTTAATAAACTCTTAATAGCAACTTTCCAGGCACAACAAACAGATGCAGTCTGCAGGAAATCACAGACGGCTTGGCCGAGTAATAATACTGCAGCAGGTCTCCTCGGCGACACTGCTGTCGGTCTCTGCCACTCCCGACAAGTCCAAGCGGAGTTAAAAAACTCACATAAAACATCCTGGAGTTTACTCCTTGATGTTTTATGTGCTGTCATTAAAGGCAACAGTCTTCACTTGGTTTTCTCTAGTAGTCAAGTCTTTTGTCACTCCATTTCATGTGTTCAGATTGATCTGTAGCATAGGTGTGTTATTAGTCTATGCCTGCTGCTCTAACCACAAAGGTCCACCCTCCTAGATAGTGAGATTTCTTTAAGGGTGTCTGTTGTGTTCCCACCTTAGGAAGGGTGTTTTTTTTCTGATTGTGTTTGCTTTTAGTTAACCGTTGGGTCCCCCACAGCAAACCTCCGTATTTAAGTTAGAGAAACATGGATGTTCATTCTTGATAGGTGAATGATGTGTAGGGATGTAATGATGTAGTCAAGCCCTGATTGAATTTTTGATTTTATGTCCCTGATCTATTTCTTTTAACCTTTTAACAAAATGAATGCTAATATAACCAATATATTTCTTTTATTTTAGCATCTGCATTTTAATCCTTGTTACAACTGTCATTGTTCAGTAAGAGAACTGAAATTACCAAAAAAGACATGAAAATTAACTCATCATTTTGTAATGTTTTTTTTTCCATCTGCATTTATGTCCGTGAATCATACTGCAATTGTCTGTTTTGTTAGTTCCAGAACTAAAAATGAAAATAAATGTACAAATGATTTTATTGCTGTCATAAATTCTTTTATGATCAAAAGTTATTTCTATAATTTGGACATTTATGTCTTTTTATCAATCTGAACCTGTCATAAAATGCTTTAACTTGTCTAATGACCTCCAAAGCGCTTTACACTAGATTTTTCGTCATTCACACACACATTCACACCCTGACGGTGGTGAGCTATGTTAGTAGCTACAGCTGCCCTGGGGCAGACTGACAGAGGTGAGGCTGCCATACACCGGCGCCACCAGGCCCTCTGACCACTGCCAGCAGATGAAGTGTCTTGCCCAATGACACAACGACGGAGACAGAGCGGGGCATCGAACCTGCAACCCGCCAATTGCAGATTGCAGTTATAACTATTAACTTAATCTCCATATAATGTCTTATCAACTGTTGACTTAAAAGGTATAATATGAGCGCTAACCTTCGGACAACTAATCTCATATAAAAAATAATCTTCATCTACGAGAGTCTAGTAAACAAATCGCCCCGATAACATTTGAGACACAAACTCCTTAACTAACTAGAAATCTACTACTATGCTTTTTCTGGCTCTTAGCCAATGCGCATACTTCTCTGCTCCTACGGCAGAAAGACAAAAAAAATTTGGCTGTTTGGGACCCGCCACTGAGACACCAGCAACGATTTTGAAGGCTGACGGAAAATTCACAGCCAGCCTAAGACAAAAAAATCTTATTGTTGAATTGGGCACCCGATGCTGGCCTTAGAGGCTGATTTTATCTCAATTTCTCCAGGATGTTATGCAAACATGATGCTCTACCCCCTGCCCACATTTGTTCATGACACCTGTGACTTGCAAAAAGTGCTCTACTGAACTGCTGATAACATACAATTTAACCATTATGCACTGTTTTTAAGTTATTCATTGTTTATTAAATAACCCTCAGTCAGGTGAATATCAGCCCAAACAGCTCATATTAGGACAATATTTGAAAGGAATGATTTGAGCACTGGCATTCAGGAATTTATTAACAGAAATAAAGGAACATCCAGAGAACACCTCCATAGAATGCTGTTTATCCGAATTAACACTATATTTCAATCAATAAATCCTTTCTACTAGGCTAGTAAAACTTAACTACTAAGCAAAAGCAAGATTAAAGAAACAAATGAACTTTGTACACACGAGAAACCAAACGAAAAATAAATTGGTTGAAAACCATCATCACAATTATTCAGTGAATCCTGGTTCACTGCAGATCCAAGTTAGAGAACCAAAGTTCATCTTAAAGAATATGGAATGAGATCAAATTATGTCATCATAATGTTTGAAGCTTCATAACTCTGTCATTTCATTTCAGATTCAGATCCAACACCCATGGTTATTTAAAGCAGAACCTTTTCTTTCAAATGAAACAAGAATCAGCTTTATCCATCCATCCATTTTCTAACACACTTATCCCTTGTGGGATCACGAGGGGTGCTGGTGCCTATATCCAGCTGTCATTGGGAGAGGCGGGGTACACCCTGGACAGGTCGCCAGTCTATCGCAGGGCAACACGGAGACAAACAGGACAAACAACCATTCTTGCACACACTCAAACCTAAGGAGAATTTAGAGAGGCCAATTAACCTAACAGCCGGATTAAATCAGCTTTATCTGACTTGTAATTCATGTGATATTCACCAAACTTCATAATAAAAACAACCCCGACGTTGCTTTTGAAATAAAAAATCATGTTTGAAGCTTCATAGCTCTGTCATTTCTAGTCAGATCTAAATAAACCATCCCACAATCTCAACTGTCAAATGAAACCAGACTCAGCTTTATCTGACTAGGAATTGAAGAGATATTCACCAAAATTCATAATAAAAACAAACCAGACGTTGCTTCGGAAATAATAATAAAAAAAATTCTTCGCCCAACGAGGCGTCTACGTTTATGATGTCTATGATTATATATATATATATATATATATATATATATATATATATATATATATATATATATATATATATAGATAGATATAGATATATATAGAGAGAGAGAGACTATAAATAAACGTAATTATTTTGTGCATGCACAAATGAGCCGACGAATCGCGCTTCCGGGACAGATCGGGCTGTGACGCACCTCTTCCCAACACGGATCCGGGTTCTTTGTCCTTGTTTTGCTGTGAGGCCAGAATCTGGAGTGTTGGTAACGCTGAAAGAGAGCAGCATCTGCTGCAGGTGATGAAGTCTGGAAAGAAGTCCAGCAGCTGGAGGCACAGCGGAGAAACTGGAGGGAAGCAGGAGCTCAAAGAGCGGCAGGACGCAGCAGAGGAGACACCAATGATGGGGGATGTTTTCCAGCCCAGAGTTCTGCTGCACCGATTAGGTTTGGAGATTTCCTTCTTCATGCTAACTGTGTGGATGGAGCTAAAGTCTAGGAGCCGTTTTCAGCAGCTGATGGATTCCTCCTCTTCATCAGAGCTCGTTGCAGGGTTTCCCCCAGAAAACTGGCTAAGCCTGCAGCTCTGCATAGGAGGGGCTAATGCTAGCTTAGCATGTAGCATAGGAGGTGCTAATGCTAGCTTAGCATGTAGCATAAGAGGTGCTAATGCTAGCTTAGCATGTAGCATCGTTCAGCATTAGGTTTTTCTTGTCTGTCTACCTGGGAAAGTTCCTCCAAGTTCATCTTGTCTAGAAAGGCATGTTTTCTTCTCGCTGTTGCTTATGGAGGACCGATCCTGCCATAATTCAGAATACATACAGAATAAACAAATGAGTCAATGAAATAAATGAAAAAATAAATTTATTCAATAATTGATGAACTAAATGGCTACAAATTATATGTTTCTATTTCAGTATTTGTTGTATTTTATGTCTTTGCTTTAATACATGTTTATTTAAACCATTCATTTTCAATCATCCATTTTTCTTGAACTCTTTATCTTGTGTATTTATTACATATTACGTATCTTGTGTGTAAGATTCTTCATTCATATGTACATTTTTTTCTTTTATTCTATACAGTGGTGGTTCTAGGCCAAATTTACCAAGGGTGCAGCTTTTGAACTGCAGGTTGCAGCTCTAGCAGATGAAAACTGTGATCCCATCTTAATACAGCTGTAGCTAAAAGTGCAACAGACTTATTGTTTAATCATTGCTGAATGTAAAACTGTAAAGATTTAAATTGTTTCTGTGCCAGTGCATATTATCACAAGAAATTGATTTAGTATTATGTTTTTAGTATAGGGGCCATAATAGAGGCCAGGACCAGTTCTACAGGGACACTGGCCCCTGTTGTTCTCTGTCTAGGACCACTCATGTTTCTGTATTTATTTACATCCAGATATATAAAAAAATGTTTTCTCACATTCTTTTATTTTCCTTTTTAATTTTGAAACACTGCTATATATCCACCCCTAATTACATCTTGTTTGAAAATTGTAAAAAACATGGACGCTCGTATTCTTAATTGGTTGTATCTGATCACTTTTGCCACAGCTACAATAATATGGGGATGTAGTGATCAGGGTGATGAACAGTGTTGGTGTTGTGCCAAACATGAAGCTTTTGTTGATCAGTTTTAGTCTCCTCTGTTGACATTTTGTAGGTGTCTCCTACATGGTTGTAACAAACTACACCAGGTCTTCTTCTGGCTTTCGTCTCACCACTTGCCCTTAAAATTCCCAGTTTTGGAGACACACCAGAAAACTTGTCCTGTTCTCAGATTGATCCACCTGAGCTGCTGATCTCTGCATCTCCTCCAGAGTTGCCATTGTCTCCTTGACTGCTTCACAATAAAGCTCTCCTTGTCCAACCCGTTCAGGCAGGGGTCTGTAAACTGTGGTTTCAGAGCCACAAATGGCTCTTTGTACCTTCCACAGTGGCTCTAATAACTTAACTGGCTAAAAATGATAAAGGAGCTACTAATGTTTTTAACATAGATAAAATTACAGATGCAAAACTTATCAGTTATTAAATGTTTTAACATAATAAATGCATTGAATTTCCACAACAGAATGACACTAAAAAGATACCAGTGATAATTTTTAGGTTGAAGCTGTCCATTCCTGATAGGGCTGGGTGATGTGTTGCAGCCATTTATAAAGCTTGCGTACTCACAAAATGGGGCCTTTCCACGAAAAACTTGTGATCAATAAGAGAAAAAAAACTAAAACGTACGCTCATTTTGGAGACTGGGAAAATTGCAGACACAGATGGCAAAGTGATGAAATGCAGCCAAACTGCATCATGATTCATGTCAGACGATCAATTTAACTCCATATCAGACTTTAATCATCAGCATTGAAAACCGCAGTGTTATTCATGCTCGCGCTGATGACAGATAACTATACAAAAGGTAGTAAAAGCCAAAGAATAATAGTGGGTTTTAAGGCACGTTTTAAAAGTGGGCAGTGAAGGAGCCTCTCTTATGTGCAGGGGCTGTTATTCCATAACTGAGGACCAACAATAGAAAAGGCCCCGCCCCCTCTGAGCTTCCTCTTAGACCTCGGTGCCTCCAGATGCAGTTCAGCTGACCTGAGGGCCCAAGAGGGCGAGTAGGGATGAAGAAGCTCAAAGATGTACGGCGGTACCTCTCTGGTCATTCAGACACTTAAAAAGGAAAATAAGAATTTTTAAATGAACTCTAGAATGTACTGGGAGACAATGGACTGAGGCCAGAATAGGGATAATATGCTCCGTTTATGGAGTACCTGTTAAAAGATGCGCAGCTATAGACGAGAGAGCAAAGACTGATTCACTCCAACATAGAGTCCATTACCGTGATCTAGGCGGGACGATATAAAAGCATGGATCAAAAAAAAGATTATCTAACATCTTAATATTTAATTTATATGCCCTGTTAGGGGAATATGTGTAGTTGGGATTTTCATCTGTTAAGATAATTTAGCCATGATTGTCCAAGTGAATTATACCATCAATAAAACTGGCTGTGAAGTAGGTCATGGTGTGTGTGCTGGGAGGTGTTTTATCATCCATTGATCGTTATCGAGATATCCTGGTATATATCATATATTGTGATATTGATTGTGGGTCTCTAGATTGAATGTTTCCCATCATTGTAACATTGTAAAGATCTAGTTGTTCATAAAGCATGTAATGTGTTTCAGTGTTGGCTGCAGATGTTAAAGAAGAGGCTCCTGAAGAACAGAGTCCTGAGGGGGAGCAGCAGGAGTCAGAGCTCCTCCACATAAAGGAGGAACAGGAGGAACCCGGGGTCCATCAGGAAGGAGAGCAGCTCCTTGTGAAGGAGGAGACTGATAGCAGGTTTCCATTAACTGCTGCTCCTATCAACAGTAAGGATTTATTTAGTTTGTTTATGTGTCCGTGTTGCAGCTAAAGGCCAAAACTCTCTGGATTCATTAACTTCCAATCAGACAAAATTTCAACTCAGTCCGATCCTCCCATCTTCAAACCATTTCGGCTCTGACAAGAGGGTCCAGTGACAGATCTCCTGACTCTCTAGGTCTAGTGTTCATGTTAGTCTGCTGGTCTGTGAGGAAACACAAAGCTGCACTTGCTTCTGGAACAAGCTCAACCAAGATCCCACTTTTTATTTTTATTTTTCTCTACTTCTACTTTGTGTATTAAAATGCTTTATTGTTTGGGTATGATGAAGTCTGTGCAACGGGCTGTATTTGCACAAAATGTGAGCCTGTGTGAAAAACATTAGCATATTATTACAGGGCTTCCTACAGAACACTGTCGTTAAATGTTATTGAAATGCAACACATGTTAGGATTACTTTATGAAATAATTTAGGACTTTTATACATTGTCCGAATTAGGACTGTGCATAAAAATCGATACAAAGATTAATATCGATGTTTTTAAAAAACGATTTAATATCGATATTCTGGTTTTCAATATAGATATACCTCCCAGCCACTAGGGGGCGTTATTACAGCCATTACTGTTCACAGCGAGGAAGAGCAAGTGAGACGAATTTGCAGAACGGCCGACAGGATTTTAGAAGCTTCTTCATCCCTAAAATCAGACATTTGGGCACATTTTTGGTTTCTGTGATACGTTAAATGCATTGAAACAAATGCACTTTATTTTCCTGTTTAATATATCAGTGTTCAATAAATTGAACATAAATATAATACTAGGCTGATTTTGTTGATTGAATGACGTTGAGCATTAATTTAAAAGTAATAAATATCGATATTGGAGTCAAATCAAACTGAGCTATATCGAGAATTGTATCGAATCGGCTCATCCTAGTATAAACTCTCTGACATTAGCTGAGTTGTTGAATTTGCATAAAACATTTGCAGACGTTTTGTTCTTTTTCATGCGGAAAAAACAGCAACAAACACGGAGGCGCGTTGGTGCCGACTGTTCTGAGTGAATAAAATGGACCCGCACCAGGTTCTGAGTGGTTGTGACTTTGCTAACCATAATTACGCTACAGGCTCAGCGACTCTTGCTGTTTAGAGAGGGGGAGGAAGTTATGTTCATCCAGAAATGTTCTGTGCTGCACGGTGCTGCGGCTCCATCCTCCACATGCGTGTGCTGTAAGTTCATGACGTAATCGGAACACGTGTTTAGATGAACGCTGATCAGATTATGGATCATAAACCAGCCCTCTCAATCGGAATACAATTTCATTCTGATAGGAATAATTTCTTGATTAAGCTTTAAGTTGTAATTTGCTGACAAAGTCTGAGAGACCAGACCCAAAAACACTTACAGCACCAAGTTCCTGGGGGTGCACATCACGGACAACCTCACCTGGACTGTGAACACCACGTCACTGGTGAAGAGGGCACAGAAGCGACTGTACTTTCTGCGGAGGATGAGGAGAGCCCGCCTGCCCCCGCCCATCCTCACGACCTTCTACAGAAGCACCATAGAGAGTATTCTGACCAGCTGTCTCTCTGTGTGGTGTGGAGGCTGCAGTGCCTCCGACTGGAAGAACGTGAGGAGAGTGGTGAGGACAGCAGAAGGGATCTTCGGGGCTCCTCTTCCCTCCATTAAAGACATTTCATCGCAGCGCTGTGTGTCTCGAGCCCGTAACATCATCAGGGACCCCTCAAACCCCCACTATTTTGAAATAGACTATTCTCCCTGCTGCCCTCTGGAAAGAGGTTCCGCAGCATCCGCTGCAGGTCCACTAGGTTCTGCAAAAGCTTTTTCCCTGCTGCCATCAGACTGTTGAACTGCTGAACTGCTGAAGTATAAAAACGGACTGTGTACCCCACTAGATTCGCTGATTTGCACATTTGTACATTTGCACATTGTATCGTATCCTGCAAAATTGCTGCTGCACCTTAACCGGAAACGTACTGCAAAACTGTGTACAATGCAACTGTCTACTTTTAAATCACTGCTGCACCTTACTGCATATTTGTTTACATTTGGTTTACATTGTTTACATTTCAACTGCCTACTGTTCACTGCTGCACTTTATCCGGAAGTCAATTGAAATTTATCCTGTAAGTGACTGCGATTTATCACTGCACTTTATCCTGTACTGTAATTCACTGCAAGGTATCCTGTAGAGTTACTGCAATATTTCTGAGCTGTGTGAAAACGAAATTTCGTTCTGTATGCACTCTGTGTATACAAAATGACAATAAAGAAAGTCTAAGTCTCTAAGTCTAAGTCTAAGAGGAATGAGACATAAACATCCCTAAATTACAGCCTCAAAAATGTAAAACTGTTAGAAGAAATACAAAGTATTAAATATCTAACACCCTTTTTGATTCTACGATGAAAAATTAGAAAGACTTATAGAATAAATATCATTGGAGGAAAAATATGTAGAAGGACAAATGTAGCATGTAGTATTTACATAAAATGCAGCTTGTGCTGAAACAGTTATTTTCATTAGGATTTATGGATAAATATAGCTGAGTGTCATCGGCATAACAGTGGAAATTAATCCCATGCTGTCTGATAATTTTGCCGATCGGAAGCATATATATAGTAAAGAGAATTGGTCCAAGGACTGAACCCTGTGGTACTCCACATGTGACCCTGGAGTTTGAGGAAGATTTATTATTAACATGAACAAACTGGAATCTGTCCGACAGATAAGATTTAAACCAGCCTAATGCTTTCCCCTTAATCCCTACAGTATGCTCAAGTCTTTGTAGGACAATATTGTGATCAACTGTATCAAATGCAGCACTGAGATCTAACAGGACAAGTACAGACACAAGTCCATTATCTGAGGCCATGAGAATATCATTAGTGACCTTCACCAGAGCTGTTTCAGTGCTATGATGAGCTCTGAAGCCTGACTGAAACTCCTCAAGTAGGTCATTACTTTGTAAATGTTCACAAAGTTGATTAGCAACTACTTTCTCAATTTTAGATAAGAAAAGAAGATTAGATATAGGTCTGTAGTTTACTAGCTCATCTTGATCAAGAGAAGGTTCCTTAAGTAAAGGTTTAATAACAGCTACTTTAAATTACGCTACAGGCTCAGCAACTCATGCTGTTTAGAGAGGGGAAGGAAGTTATGATCATCCAGAAATGTTCCATTTCCACATGCGTGTGCTGTAAGTTCATGAGTTAATCGGAACATGTGTTTAGATGAACGCTGATCAGATTATGGATCATAAACCAGCCCTCTCAATCGGAATACAATTTCATTCTGATAGGAATAATTTCTTGATTAAGCTTTAAGTTGTAATTTGCTGACAAAGTCTGAGTGACCAGACCCAAAAACACTTACAGAAGAATGAGACATAAACATCCCTAAATTACACCCTCAAAAATGTAAAACTGTTAGAAGAAATACAAAGTATTAAATATCTAACACCCTATTTGATTCCTCAACGAAAAATTAGAAAAACTTATAGAATAAACATCATTGGAGGAAAAGTATGTAGAAGGACAAATGTAGCATGTAGTATTTACATAAAATGCAGCTTGTGCTGAAACAGTCTATGAAACTGGCTGGAGGTTTGATTGTCAGAAGTGTTGTTTTTGCCCTGGCTGCATTGTTATGCCCAGTTTCCCCCCCAAGTTCACTAGCGCAATGGGTATGGTTCAACCAAACTGCATTTGACAAAAGCTTTGCAGCTTCACTTTTGTTGTTAAATCACTGTTGATATTGACAACACTGACTATTAAATGACTGACTTACAATCTAGTTACCAAAAACTTCAACGTTTGAAGTAAAAATATTTTTGTAATATAAAAAAGTTGCAATTTTTTGTGTGCTTATTTGCTCTTAGTCCAAATATTCTATTTTGGAAAAAGAAGGGGTTTTTTTTGTACGATTCATCGATTAATTGTAAAAAGAAATGAACGACTAATCGATTATTACAATAATTATTAGCTGCAGCCTTAAATCTAACTAAATTACCTAAATATATCTTTATTAAAATGTGCCTCAGTTCAGGGGCCTGAGTTCAAAATACTTTCTAATATGCATAATGTGTTTCAATGTTTTCTGCAGATGTTAAAATGATTGTTAAAGAAGAAGCTTCTTTAGACTACAGACCTCCTGCCGACCTGCATGACCCAAAGGCATCCCACATAAAGGAGGAACAGAAGGAAGTCTACATCAGTCTGCCAGGAGAGCAGCTCAATGGGAAGGAGATGATTAATGCCATCAGGTTTCCAGTCTCTGCTCCTCCCATAAATACTCTGGATGATGAACAGTCTCTGCTGCTCTCACAGCTTTATCCAGACCAGATTAAAGGCAGAGAGCTTCTAGAAGAGAGAGATGGAAAAGAATCCATCAGGATACAAGATCATGGAGGTGCTTCCATTACTTTAGAGATCGAAGACATTGAGAAGGATGAAGAGGACAGTGATGTAGAACACCCTCACTCTGAGCTAAAACACTTGTCAGACTCTGGGGGGGAAAAAAGTACCACAGAGAAGAAAGATGTGGAGTCACGAAGGAAAGTTCGGACAGGAATGCAGCTTAGCTGTGAAGACTGTGGCAAAACATTTATTGGAAAATATGCTTTAAACAGACACATGATAATCCATACAGGAGAAAAATGTTTCTGTTGTGATCTATGTGGACAAAGATTTAGCCTAAAAGCAAATTTAAACACGCACTTGAGAATCCACACAGGACAGAAGCCTTTCTCTTGTGATATATGTGGACAAGGATTTATCCAAAAATCAAATTTAAACACACACATGAGAATTCACACGGGACATAAGCCTTTCTCTTGTGATATATGTGGACAAAGATTTATCCAAAAATCAAATTTAAACACACACATGAGAATCCACACAGGACAGAAGCCTTTCTCTTGTGTTCTGTGTGAACAAAGCTTTATTCAAAAAGGAAATTTAAACAGACACATGATCATCCACACAGGACAGAAGCCTTTCTGTTGTGATCTATGTGGACAAAGATTTAATCAAAAATCAGCTTTAAACAAACACATGAGAATCCACACAAAACAGAAGCCTTTCTCTTTGTGATCTTTGTCAGGGGTCTTCAACCCTGGTCCTCAGGGCCCATTATCCTGCATTTTTCAGATGTGTCTCCGCTCCAACACACCTGAATCAAATGATTGCATGACCTCCTCAGCAGCCATCAAAGGCTGCAAAAGCCTGTTAATCACCCATTTATTTACTTCAGGTGTGTAGAGGTAGGGAAACATCTAAAACATGCAGGACAGTGGGCCCCGAGGACCAGGGTTGAAGACCTCTGATCTATGTGGACAAACATTTAGTTGAAAAGCACATTCAAACTCACACATGAGAATCCACACAGGACAGAAGCCCTTCTGATGTGCTCTATAGCCCCTATTCCATTAAAAGCCCCAGCATTTAAAGCTCCAGGCTTTGGGTTTACTGGGGTAAACAAAAGTCTCTGGCTTTTGAATTTCCATGTTCCTATTAGCTAGGGGTCATTTATGTGAACCAGGCCCAATGAGGTATGGGAAGTTGTGAGAAAAAAACTGCAGTACCATACTGGTCCAGCGGGTGGCAGCAAGAAGACAGCGATCAAATAGACAAAGTCAGAGAAGCTGTATTCATATCCTGACTCCGAAACAGGAGGACAATGTGCAACTGATGCCATTGCATCTCCTCAGCCCTGTCTAAATCCGGGACCTCGTTCTTTCGGTCACCACAACGGATGGGTACAGCGCCCGCTTCACAGCAGACGCAACACCAGTCCGCCTCTCAATCTCCCGCTCCATCTTCCCCTCATTTGGGAACAAGACCCCAAGATACTTAAAGTCCAACTCTCACTGGAAACGAGTTCGACTTACTGCCAGCAATGCGGGCCAGGCTCTGACACCAGTACAACTAACTTAATAAACTCTTAATAGCAACTTTCCAGGCACAACAAACAGATGCAGTCTGCAGGAAATCACAGACGGCTTGGCCGAGTAATAATACTGCAGCAGGTCTCCTCGGCGACACTGCTGTCGGTCTCTGCCACTCCCGACAAGTCCAAACGGAGTTAAAAGACTCACATAAAACATCCTGGAGTTTACTCCTTGATGTTTTATGTGCTGATTGTGTTTGCTTTTAGTTAACCGTTGGGTCCCCCACAGCAAACCTCCGTATTTAATTTAGAGAAACATGGATGTTCATTCTTGACAGGTGAATGATGTGTAGGGATGTAATGATGTAGTCAAGCCTTGATTGAACTTTTGATTTTATGTTCCTGATCTAATTCTTTTAACCTTTTAACAAAATGAATGCTAATATAACCAATATATTTCTTTTATTTTAGCATCTGCATTTTAATCCTTGTTGTTACAACTGTCATTGTTCAGTAAGAGAACTGAAATTACAAAAAAAAGACAAGAAAATTAACTCATCATTTTGCAATGTTTTTTTTTCATCTGCATTTATGTCCGTGTATCAACTGTGTGTTTTGTTAGTTCCAGAACTAAAAATGAAAATAAATGTACAAATGATTTTATTGCTATCATAAATTCTTTTATGATCAAAAGTTATTTATACATTTATACATGGCACAATGGTTGACTTTACCAGTTCTTCCTGGTTGTCTTGGAGACCCTGTCCCCAGCATTCTCTGCGTGCTGATAACTTATGGAGACTGGTGAAGTCTCCAAGAGGTATCTGCTCACCGTCATCTTTTACTAGTGAAAAGAAAGAAGAGACAAATAAAATAAGTATCAAATGTAACATTTCTTCTTTGAATCAGATATAAATTCTAGCAAAGACTCACACTCTTGAGAATTGTCTTCTTTTGTCCTGTTGCCAGTTGACCCCAATGGTGTTCCTGCTAATGGGGAATAAGATGTAGAAAAAAAAGTTACATGCATTAGGTAACACTTTATTTGAAGGGGTGTACATAAGACTGACATTACACTGTCATAAACATGACATAACACCTGTTATGAACATAAATGACTCTTTATGAATGTTTAGGACTGTTGTCATTAATTGTCATTCGGTAAATTATGACACTATTAAAGCAAAGTTGACATTACTTTTTTTCAATTCTGGGGTTGCAATGCATAAAAAGGGCTATATTTCCTACAGGATTCCCCATTTAAGATTATTAGTGGGCTAAAAGCGAAGCACAAAATAATCATTCCTTCTGCTCCGACCACAAACAAAATGCGCTCAGAAAACAACTTAAAACTCAGCCTTTGGCTTGCGTAATTACACGCTAGAGCTCCCTGCGCCATAGAAGAGATTTGTCTAGTCATAGATCTACACTGACAAACAAGCCTTTAGTTTTCATTTCCTGGATGTGAATCTGATAATTCATATTGTACCTTTTATAATCAACTACAATATTTTCTTGTTAAAGTCAGGAAAAAAAAGATTGTGTCATGTTGTTGAGCCGTTTTTGAATAACTGCTTGCAAAACAACCATATTTCCCACCTTTTTAAAAACTAATAATACTCTCAACTCAACATTATTTATACAATCTACAGAGTAAAAGGTTAAAGCCAGCAAAATGTAAAATAAAATGCAGATCCAAATGAAAACTTCAGAATCTAACATCTCAAACTATGTTTTAAGAAAACATTAAACAAAGAAAGTGAAATGGCCCTCCTGATATGTAAATCTACTTTGTGCAATGACAGAGAAAGTGTGGTTACCTCTTTGCACTCTTTGATTTTTGGATGACTAATAAAAACTGATCTGTAGACCTTAGCAAACAAGAGGGAGCGTGCAGATGAAGCAGGTCTGACAGACCCTGGAAAGTAAGGCATGTATTTCTAAGAATAATTCATTAAGATCCTAGAGAGCTCCTCCTAATACAAAACTCTTACATTGAAACAGCAAAATCTGTCGTCTGTTGTGCAGAAAACTTGTGGTTTTCGCTTTTGGTTCAAATAAAAACTAATTGTGAAATAACCTTTAAACCAAAGGTGATTGCTTTTTGAATATTGGGCACTGTGATACTTACTGGGGAACCCAAAAATAAAACCCAGCAAAACCTTTAAAGGGTCAACAGAGGTGCAACAACTTTTAAACTATGTTTGGCACTAAAGTCACGGAAAAATAATTACAGCATTTGTGGTATAAAACACAATCATCTACTATATTTTTTCACTTTTCTGCAGCAAACAAAAGGGTTAAGAGGGATGAAGGTTGAAAATTATTTTCCCGATTTGATAACTTTTTATTTTTCTGCACCACATTGTTGTGCAATTATACACTGTTTAAAGTTATTTAATGTTTAATAAATAACTCTCTGTCTGTTAGGTATTGTCCGTTGAATATCAGCTCAAGAGCTGATATCAGGACAATAGTTGAAAGGGATGAATTCGAGCACAGGTGATCTTTTAACAGCAAACTGCACACATAGAATAAATGAGTGACAACTTCTCTTCAAGTTCAAGAATTTATTAACAGAAATAAAATGAACATCCAAATAACATCACTATATGATCCTGTTTATCTGAATAAGCACTATATTCAACCAACAAATCCTCTCCACTAGGCTAGTGAAACTTAACTAAAACTACTAAGCAAAAATGAAGATAAAAAGAAACTAAGGAAATATGTACACACATAAGAAACAAAAGACAAAATAAAAGTGGGTGATCATCATCAGAATAATTCAGTGAATCCTGGTTCACTGCAGATCTGAGTTAAAGAACCATAGTTCATTCAATAGTTCGAAGCTTTATAGTATTGCCCAACTTAGATAACATGCAAATTGAACCAAAACAGGTCCACCCCTTAGTAATGGGGAGTCATTAAGGTCATTGTTGGCCTGCAAATTAAACTGAAACTGGGCCACGCCTCTGCATTAGGGAGTCGTTGGGGTCGTTATTGGCCTGGCTTGCAGGAGCGATGTTTTGATCACCTGCATGGAGGTGAGGATTGAGGTGATAATTGGAAAGAATCAACCCTATTGCTCCTAAGTCCTCCTCCTCCGTTTAAGGTTGGTTTTTCTCTCTTAACTTGGGAAAAAAGTCCAGTTGTTTTGTTTTTTAACTTTTTTAGAATGACTATGACCTGGATGACTGAGAATCTTCCCCAACCATAGTCCATCTTAAAGAACATGGAATGATCTTAAATTAGCGTAACTAATTCAGAACATTTGGTATGTGTTTCAACCCATTCACAATGCAAATCCTGAGTTAAACAAAACATTATTTGATACAACAACATTTTAAAGAATGATTTGCTCTGTAAAATCATTAACTTTAGGGACGCTTGATTTTATTAATGCGATTATACCTCCGGGAGGTAGGGGTCGCTGTAGCGACCGGTCACTGAAATTGGCTAATCCTAAAGTTAAACAAAACACCTTTAAATCAACATTAATACTCCATATTAATGCAGTGATAACGCTCATAGCACTATCGAACAATGGTGGAGCGAACGAAACAAACCGGAAGTCACCCGGAAGCTAATAGCATTAGGCTAGCGGACAGTTGGCACTAACTTTAAAAAGCTTCGGCTTTATTTTAGTCGGAATAAGTAGACCGGATAAGAGAAACATCAATATCCCAGTAGTGTATAAAATCCTGGTGGAGATAATGTTTTTTTTTATAATCATAAAAACATACTTGAATTACAACAATAATGGCATGGTATCAAAATGCTCAATGTATTTTAAAACACCATGTAAACGCATTACGTAAACCTTCTAAATAAACCATTTAACTTTCCCTGTTTGTTTCTCTGCCAAACCTGTTGGTGCCTCAGTGTGAGTTCGATTCACTTTGGGCATCCAAGGGAGAGCAGTGGTCCAACAAAACGTTGGTTATTTCAGCAGTGGGCTAGCGACTCTGTGGCTAGCTGAAACGTGGTCGGGGTAGGCCAGTCCGAGGTCCTGCATGCAGTCTCTGATTCGATCGCAGCAGGCAATTTCAGCTCAGCTCTTGTCTCAGCTTGGCCTAGTTAGGATGGGAGCCTGCTCCGCACCGTCTCGCATCAGCTTTCCTACAACAGCTGACAAAAATAAACAAAACTGTTTCTACATTCTTTACTTATGCGGCTGGTTGCGCAGAAGTGAGACTGCAAACTTAGCTTCAATCTAGTCGGCAGATTTCCGAACTCAGTCGGGTCCTCTGCTCTGCAGAGGACGAGTTTCTCCCGATTGCCGTCCCAAAGAAATAGCAACAACTGAGTTTCAGAGATGCACATTTTTACTCAGCTTGTGGGTCTTTCGGGCCCCATGAGGCCCTATGCCTGGCTGGCTTGTCCAGGGTGGACTCTCTCTCCTTGAGAGTCCCAGGAAGAAGTGGAGTGTGAGGAGTGGTCTATGGGAGCAAAGCTTTATAGCACTGATGGCATCCTGCTGAAGGAGACTGTCCCTGCGTGGATGTGTGAAATTCCAATGCTTACAACCCATTCTCTGAATTCTAGTCCATGGCTCTGATGGCAAAACACCATAGGGTAGGTTTTACTGAGCAACGAGTTTACAGACTGAAAAAAGTAATCAGTAAAGTTAGAAAGCAATTTTGAATCCCATGAAATGCAGAGGCACTTTAATATTTTGTATAGCTGTTTGGTATGTTATTTTTAATCTCTCACCCAATATGGATTATTTTAAAATAGCATCCTTAAACATCGATAAGGCTACAGAGGCAGTAAAACGTGCAGATTTATCAAACAATAAACTGCAAAAGAATTGATGTATTATTTTTGCAAGACACTCATAGTGATCTGTCAAATGAAATGGATTGGCATAAGGAGTGGAAGGGGGAAATTGTTTTAAGTCATGACACATCTCAGAGCGCAGGAGTGGGATTCCTCTTTTCAAGAGCTTTCACTCCAGGATCACTGGAAGTCAAAAAAATTGTTCCAGGAAGGTGTCTTATAGTCAGAACTGGTTTTGAACATTTTAATGTGGTGTTATCAATATTTATGCTCCAATTACCAATACAGAGAAAAGGCGTTTTTTAGAAGAAATTGGGTAGAGGTTAGGGGATTGTGGGTCTGAGGATTACGTTTTTATAGGAGAGGATTTTAATTGTACAGAGGATGATTCTCTAGATCGCAATCATGCAGAGCTGCATGTAGCAGCTCAGCGCGCTCTGCGGCAGCTGGTCTCGTCACGTGGTCCCACATGAAAGAAAACCACATTTCATTAGCTCGTCTTGACTGGTTTTATTGTTTTAAACAACATTTTAATGTGTTTAAAACTTGCCAGATTTTACCAGTAGGTTTTAGGTAGTGTTTTTATAAGAAACATTTTACCTAAAAGCGCTTACTGACATTTTAACTCAGTTTTTGGACTGGTTTTAGACAGAGAAAGAGTGATTTCATCTGTCTGGAACAGTGGTGGGACTACGGTAAAGTTAAAATAAACTGCTGTGTCAGCAGCACAATCTCAACGTTACTCGTGATATTACCAAATCTATTAAAGATCTGGAGATTAAACGCACTAATAATTACGTCTGTAGCCCTTACGGTTGCAGAGATATGGGGTGTTGTTCGAGGGAGAGTTTTACCATTGTTTCCCAATGAGACAAGGTCACACATACAGTACACTCACACAGACACATTGACCCTCATGCATACTGTTTAGTGTACTGTTGCGAGTCCATGCCTTTCATGTAAGAGGTCAGGAAAGCAAATCCTGATGTGTGAGGCTTAGGGTTATAACTTTACCCCCACAATGTATATATCAAAACATGCGTCTCAATTGTGTGAAGTGTGCTTTTTGTACTACAGGCTTACTGCTTAGTTTAGTGGTGGGGGTCTCTGACCCTCATGTAAGAGTTTGGGTGATCAAATGCTGGCTGGAGAGGCTGGGGTTTTAATTTTTAAAAATGTAACTTTTTGTCATTTTTGTTCTCTCATTCGGTACACAGCACGCGGCAGGCCTGTTCAAAATTTCTTCAGAAATTTTCTAGTTTATTATTCTTCCTTCACCGTTAATGCAGCCCGAACCATAGCATGCACCCCCACAATAATGTAATATTGTAATTTCCCTCTGGAATTATTGAAGTATTTCTGATTCTGATTCTGAATATAGGAGATGTCGTTGCCTCTCCTTAAACAGTTTGATGTACAGGCATGAGACTTTCAGACCCTTCTGGCACTCACAAAAAAGGAATTTTGTGGATAACTTTTACGGTTCTGCTGCAGGAACATTTTGTTTGGGAGTACCGAATCTTCAAATCGCTGAAACAGCTTCAGACTCAAATCCTTCCAAAGGATCCACTTTTTTACATCGTCGCCACGGCTATATGCTTGTCTAACATATTAAATGTGATATAAAACTAAACTTACTTTAAATTAATACATAAATAACTAAATTATACATTTAAGTAAGTAATACTTTTATTAGTTCCCAAAACGACTGAAATGCTGTATTACATCACAAACCAGTTTCAGAATGACCAGCAACAGAATTGTTTTTTCAGTGGCATTGTCTGTTTGTGATGAGAAACAATAAATTCAAATTATCTAGCAGATTTAAATAAACACAATGTCCTGTAAAATATTGACATCCTAATTAAAGGAGTGCAACACTCCTTTCATATGAGCAAAATAAACTGTGAAACAGCAACATTTACCAAGCAAAGCAAATGAATCCACAACTTGTGTTTATGTTATAATAGCTTTAGTTACTTAGACCCCTGAAAAAAGTAATGTATACATGTAATGACATGCCGACCCATTCAGATTTTCCGGGTAAGTTAGTCAAAAACAATTGAATGTAGAACCTCCAGAATTCTAGGGTAAAATTCTTGATCTTGTGTTATGTATGTGGGGAATATAAGGCCTGACTCTGACATGATCACACTACAGAGGTCAAACACATCTTCATCACAACGAATGGTTGACAGAAACTTGCATAACTGTTTGAAAGCATTAACATTCGTGTGTGGAACAACAAAATCTTCACATTCCCACAGGTGTGATGCATTATACATCAGGTCAGGGATGCCACTGGGTACATTGTTATTCTTCGTTGGACTGTTCCACACAGCCTTGATCTTAACCAGCTGTTCCTGAGAGGGGGGGGGGGGGGGGGGGCGGGGGTGAAAGACAAAAAACAGATATAGGTTAATTTCAGTTTCATTACTTTTGTTTGCTTTTGTTTAAAAGGTTAAAAAGAAAGAAACCGTTAACTGTATTGTGGACTTTAGGAGAAGGGGCCAGGAGAGATGTAGAAGTCACAGCGCACAATTTGTTACCGCATTATGTTGCAGTGCATCTCTGCGCAGCAGCGTATTGACAGACATCAACCAATTTGGTCACTGGAATTTTCATTTCTCAATTTTTTTCACAAGGCTACTCCTTTTTTGTTGTCAGTATTACATCAGAATAACGCACATTAATACAGAGACGGCATAAATGTTTGGGTTTAGAGTTCGAAGTAAATAGGAGGAAGTAGAGTCCCCTGAAATCAATCAGTCTTGTTGGTCGCACTGAAAAGGCTTTTCAAAGTTTTGGAGGTCCTGAGTTCAAATCCTGCTCCAATTCTTTTTTGTAATTTTTATTTTATTTATTTTTTTCCCCAGTGTCCTGTCTAGCAATGTGGCCATAAGAATTGTTGTCTTATTGCCAAATAAAGCTTGACAGATTTTGCTTTCACAAGTGGAGCAGTCAGCTTTTGACATAGTGCTCCGCTTGATTCATGCTTGTAAATAGCTTTAGTATGATTCATGCGGGAGGTAATCAAATTATGTGGACAATGGGAAAGTAGAAGAGTAAAGGAAGAACAAGAAGAGAAAAAAAAGAAAAGAGGTGAAAGAAAGAGATAAAAGGGAGAGAGTGATAAAACAGCTTCAGTCTGCTTCATTACCTGCAAAGAGATATGTAAAAAGAACAGCAAACAGATTTAGTATAACAAAAACAGTGAAGTAACACCATGATATTGTTGGTGAATTATATGTATTATTTAAACTAACTATCTAAATGATGGGCATTCTGTATGGAAGTGAACACTAAGTACCTGGAGCCCAGCACCTGTAGGTGTTTGAGAGTGCAGAGGGAATGGTCTCATAGTGTAGTGGTGATGTTGGTGGGCCTGAGAAGGGTCCTAAGTTCAAATCCTGCTCTAATTCTTAACAAATTTCATTATCAGAATGATGGGTGGAAAAATGAAAAAATAAAGGCGTTAGGAGAACAGGTGTGAGCGTAAACAGTCTTGTGGTGTAGTGGTGATGTTGAGGGTACTGAGAAGGCTATTCAAAGTTCTGAAGGTCCTGAGTTCACATCCTGCTTGTTCTTACAAAATTTTGTAATCAGAATGATGGGGAAAAAATAAAGGCACTAGGAGAAATGGTTAGAGAGTAAATGCTCTCATGGTCTAGTTGGTGGTCCTCAGAAGGATATTCAAGGTACTGAGTTCAAATCCTACTAATTCTTACCAAGTTTTATTATCATAATGATGGGGAAAAATGAAAAAAATAAAGGCGCTAGGAAAACAGTGAAGTGAGTGAATGCTCTCATGGTATAGTGGTGATGTTGGTGGTACTGAGATGACTAATCAAAGTTCTTAAGGTCCTGAGTTCAACTCCTGCTTATTCTTAAAAAGTTTTGTTATCCGAATGATGGGTGGAAAAAAAATGAAAAAATAAAGGCGCTATGAGACCAGGCTAGAGAGGGAATGGTCTCATAGTGTAGAGGTAGTGGTACTGAGAAGGCCATTCAAGGTTCTGAGATCGTGTCCCGCAAGGAGGGAGGAAGTCATAGTGTTGTTATGAGAAGGTTGGGCAGATTAGTGTGTGAGGAGAGCAGGTTAGAGAGGGAATGGTCTCATAGTGTGGTGGTGGTGGTATTGAGAAGGTTATTCAAGGTTCTGACTTTGTGTTGTGCAAGGAGGTAGTCAAGGTGTGTGGGGTGGATGTGTGCTAAGAAAGCAGGTTAGAGAGGGTGTGGTTGGTGGTACTGAAAAGGATATTCAGTGGTGCTGGAGGTGTGTGCCTATGTGCGAGCCTGGATCAAACCTCCCTCTGAGGGGGGTTGGGGAGGGTCTGTGTCTCAACTACATGTCCAGAGCTGGGGTGAGGGAGCAGGGCCCCTCCCCCCAGGGCCCCTCCCCCCAACCCACCTCAGAGGGAGGCTTGATTCAGGCTCAAACTAGGAAAACCAGCTCTAGAGTGAGTGGAAATGCAAAGGTTGGTTATGGTACAGAGGCAGTTCATAGTGGTGGTTATGGTACAGAGGCAGTTCATAGTGGTGGTTATGGTACAGAGGCAGTTCATAGTGGTGGTTATGGTACAGAGGCCCATACTTCAAGTTATCAGGGTTTTGGTAGATTTCCTCTCTAATGAAAAATTTAGAGAGCAAGATTTTTGTCAAGGGAAAGTTTTTCTTCTATAACCATCACTACTAACACCCTACTCTGCACCATAACCACCACACTGTTTCCCTGTTTAAGCCTGGATCAAACCTCCCTCTGGTGGTTTGGGGAGGGGGCCTTTTCCCTCACCCCCATTGTGGACATGCATTTCAGACACAGCCAGATGATCCCCACCCCGCAGGGAGGTTTGATCCAGGCTCAGGACTAGGTACAGCACCACAGACTGAACTAACCTACTACATCATCCTCTCAGTACCACCAACCACACCCTCTCTAATCAACTCTTCTAAGCATAGATCTCCCCACCCCCTTAACTTTCTGATAACAGCACAATGACTACCTCCTTGCTTGACACAAACTCAGAACCTTGAATAACCTTCTCAATACCACCACCACACTACAAGACCATTCCCTCTCTAACCTGCTCTCCTAGAACACTGGTCTTTTCTGATAACAACACCTTGACTACCTCCCTCCATGCGGGACATGATCGCAGAACCTTGAATGACCTTTTCAGTACCACCACCACTACACTATGAGACCATTCCCTCTCTAACCTGTTCTCCTAGTGCATTTATTCTTTTTCCACCAACCATTCTGACAACAAAACTTTGTAAGAATAAGCAGGATTTGAACTCAGAACCTTGAAGAGCCTTCTCAGTAGGACCAACAACATCACCACTACACCATGAGACCATTCGCTCTCTCAGCTGTTTTCCTAGCGCCTTTATCTTTTCATTTTTTCCCCATCATTCTGATAACAAAACTTTGTAAGAATGAGTAGGATTTGAGCTCAGGACCTTGAGTATCCTTTTGAGGACCACCAACTACACCAGTACACCATGAGAGGATTCAATCTCTCAACTGTTTTCCTTGTGCCTTTTCTTTCTGTCGTTCTGATAAAAAAACTGTGTGAGAAATATCAGGACTTGAACTAAGGACCTTCAGAACTTTAAACATCGGTCTTTGTACCATCAATAATGCCATTACACCATGAGACCTTTCGAGGGCTGACTAGTTCTCCAAGCACATTTATCCTTTTTTCCTCGCTGATGTTAAAACCTCACAAGACTTAAGAGGATTTGAACTCAGGTCTTTCAGAACATTGAGTATCAGTCTCTGTATCATTAATGACACCAGCGCACCATGAAACCATAACAACTATAGCCCCGAGATAAGAAACATAAAGACTGGATGTACAGCATCAGAATTTAAACTCTGGATCATTGGAACTGCCGGCTAGATTCTCTACCTGCTGACCTACCAAGGAAAATACTCCAACCTAATAATTTATTTATCATATATACCCTGAAAGAGATTATGAAGTTTAAGTTCTGATAATATAAGCCATCACACCATAAGATTGTTCATACGAGTGACTGTTCTAGTCTGTACATTCAGGATCCATCATGAAGAAAGAACTGGCAGAGCGGTTTCATCTTTGTCGGGAGTGAAATTTTCATTGTTCCTGGTTTCCCTCCCTCTTCAAAATGATGATCTGGACACACATCCTCCTATAAAACAAGAGGAATTTAAACACGTTCCACAGCTCTGTGAGGATGTCGTCTGACAAAAAGCAATCATTCACTTTTTAACAAGCTCTTTTCATGCAAAGAACTCCCATCCATCCATTTTCCGTCACAGTTGTCCCTTGTGGAGTCGCGACACAGAGACAAACAAGACAAACAACCATTTAAAAATTTAAAGGGATAATCGCTGAGACCATCAAACTTACTTTAAACTTGTGTGTGTTTACCTCTGATTTATATATTTTATAAATGCCTTTCTGTGAAAATCTTTCACAGTTTTTTAGCTTTTTGTCCATGGTTGTCGTTGTTAAACATGAAATAACAGCTGGCTAGTCATTAACATTCATGAGGTGCTTTGCATTGACTTTTCATGGGTGGGTAGAAGAAAGACCATGAGGCAGAAGCTGGAAAACAAATGTTCAGGTACAATTATTTTCCCTTCTTAGTGTTTGGCATATGTACACTTTTGTATGGATTCTATTCTATCTTCAATGTTTTATAAATGAGGCCCCAGGTCATCATTTTGACAATTGATTGCTCATTTGTTGAAATCCTGCTTTTGTGCCCTCCTCACGTTTCACAAGTGTTCTAAATTTTAAGTGTGAATCAGTCTTGGCGTTAGCTCCAAAGATATTGTGATGTCACCCAGAAAAACTGATGTCAGTAGCTTTGTCTCGTACATGCCTCCTTAGGGAGTTAGAATAATGAGTTTTCTATTGATTTTTCAGGTTAGTAATTTATTAGATTAGCATTCAGTTAGTTCATTTAGGATTTATTTACTTTGTTCTAGCAGCACAATTATTACCCCCAGGGTGTACCTTAGACTGCCAGGCACCTTTTGCTTTAGGCAGTATTCTGTGTGGCTCTTCTACAGGGCTGAGTTATCCTTTGAGTCTACTTTCTAGTCTAGTCTACTTTCACTTTTCTTCAGATGTTTTACCTCCCCCCCTTACCTTCAACATCTTCATGATGTTGAAGAACTTTGTCCAAGAGTTTGGTTCAATGAATCTACCACAGAAATGAAAGAATTGTAACTTTTTAACTCTTTCCTTACAAATAGGGAATATAAAGTTTGAGTTCTTGTTTTAATCTTCGCAATGTACTCTTAAAGATGAACTGCCAATTATTTCAACACCAAATAAGCTCCCCACCCGCTGACGCCACCAGCTCAGAACAGTGCAGCTTTGTCAAATGGCTCCTTCAAGAGATACTATGTATGTTTCAGGGAATTAAGCTACATTATAGAGTTTTGCCACTCTTGCCAGAGCCTGCCGTGCTGCTCTAATGTTTACCTGTCTGTTTTCTGAACAAGAGCCAAAAGGATCTACAGTTTCCCTGTAAAGCAGGATGTTTCTCCTTCATTTTTTTGCATAGCTGCGACATTCTTCAGCTTGAATGACACCATGTAGGGAAAGGGTTGTGAGCAGTGTGCGCAGAAGAGTGATTGACACTGCTAACAGCCAATCAGAGCCAGAAACTCCTCCTGGCTCTGGTTGGTATTTTCTAACCGGAAGCAGTGGACTGTATTTCTGCATATGACAGTATGACCACTGTGAGGAGCCAGAGAAGCTGGATTTTTTCACAGATTATCTGTTTCATAGTTTATAGTTTCAACACATATGTAGGGAAAAAAAACAAAAAAAAAAACATTTATACATAACTTACCTACTGCATCTTTAAATCTTCCAAACATCCAAGGTTTAATCCCCAGACATCCACTGCTGGGATCTTGGCATACTCTCCATTGAGTCAGCTCCTCACTACAAGTTTACGTTCAACCCTAATTCTGGATTCTAAAATTAACTTTCCTAACTTTGGAAATAAAAAGAAAGTGAAACTCTGGCATTTTACAAAGTTTTGGCTAAGCAGCGGTTTGTTCGGGAGCGAAGATACAGCAAGGACTGGTGGGGCAGGCCTATTAACAACTTCACAAAACCCAAGTTCATTCACAACTTCAGGAAGTTGATGGTAAGTTTTAATAATATCAGTGACGCTCATCTCGACTCCAAAGGCAAGTCCAGTATTCTTTTGAACAGCCCTCATCTAAACAGTTCCTATATGAGCCATTTTGAGTAAAAGTTTTGTGTAATCTAAAATCTTGCCGTCCCTCCACTGAGCAGCGGTCTGAAATGTGATGTCCCAGTTTACATCAGAATTTCTCACATTTTTGAACTCAGCAGCCAGATTAGTCCATTAGCTCTGCTCCACTTTGACCAATCCCCGCAGTACCTTTAAACATTTAACCGTTGATTTTGTAGGTTCATTGCCACAGTCCAACAAAGAATCCTAATACCACAACTGTGACGTGCCAGATCTCCTGGTCTCCTGCTGTCTAACCACTAGAGAGTGCAACTCCATGATGGACTTTATTGTCCCAAAGGAAATTTGTCTTGGGTACAGACTCTGGCTGCTACATAGTCCAAACTACGTGTCACACTACATTCACACATAAAAACACTGCTATAGAAATTCCATTATCAGAAAAATAAATACATAAAAGAAGCATGTTATATTACATTCACAATAAAAAAATAAAAATGAAAAAAATGTATAAAGACCTACAGAATCAGCTGTAAAGGCTCAGTTTATTCCTTTTTTGGAAACCAAAGAATATGGAAATTGACCGAGGTTGGAAGTTTTCATCACATCTGCTTTTTCAGGAGGTCAAATGATGCTATCTAAGCAAACTTAATTATTTGCCAATCATGATCGCAGAAAGATAAATCAGCCTTTTCCATGTTTATGTGCTAAAACCATGGTCCATCAGGTCAGAACACATCAAAATCATCACGGACGTCCCATGTTGACTGCTTGGACAATAAATGTATTAAACCAGATAAAAAGAGCCATTGATATGAAGACAATGTAGAAAACCTCACTGCATAGCTCTCCTTAATGTTTTTGGCAATGCTGTCTTTTATTTAATTTTCAATATCTTTGAATGAATTTGTTGTGTGACTAGTCCACCTGGTTATGGCGGTTCAGTACATGATGATAAACCTACTTCAGGGGTTTTTCTGCACACATCCTGGGTCCTTCCTTATATAGTAGACCTCAAACTCTCTAGTTTTTGATCTGAAAGCCATTTTCTTTGCTGAGATTATTGCCTCCTCTGTCCAGTACAATTCTCTGTACCCATTGGTAGGACTTTTAGGGGTTATGGGGTGTTTTATTAACAGGTTGCTGGTGTGTGCCATGCGGAGGCTTGTTTTTTTCCTGGTGTTCCTCTTGCAGATTGTTTCTACCACCTGAGAAATTGATTCAGCAGGTAATCGGTGGAGGTCATCTTCCTGTTTCTTCGTGAGTGATGGCCTTCCTTCTGCTTGGTTCAAGTGCTGGACTTTGAACCATCCGTGCATTATGAGGAGCTTGTTTGTAAACCCCAGTGACACCAGAATCACACCATTGTCTTTCGAACCAATCAGAGTCTTTATAATGGACTAGGTGGTCTTCAGGACAGGATCTCGGGAGAAACCTGTCTCTGATGTTTTTTTTTCTCTGAATGAAGAGCAAAAATGTTGGCTTCTGTTCTTCATTTGGTTGTTGGAGAACTTTATACTTTGAAACCATCATGTCCAACAATTTATCAGCAACCAGAACTTACCAGAACCATTTCAGCTTAACTTTGGTTTCATGTTGTAGTGACCATCCAACAGGTCAACACTTGTTTGCAGCTTTTTATCGTTGCTTTTCCTTGTTAGCTTGTTAGTCTTCAGGAGCCTTCAGAGAAATGAGCCTACAGACCACACAGAATACTTTCTACAGACTGAGCTGTTTGATCACACAGCTGAAACACCCCATCCTAAGGGATGGATTAAATATTCCCTCTGTGGGACTGTAAGGGAAATGTTTTTTTTAAAACAGTTCATTGATCAACAAACTGTAAAATGTTTCAAAAAATAAACTAAATCCTTCTCTGATAAACAAAAAGCCACAGAGTAAAGCTTGATGAAATCAAAATGAAACACGACTCATGCTACACGTTTACAGTCCATCGGTGTTCTGTTCTCCATTTCTTAAACACAATCCAAGAGGCTTCATTATAATCTATATCATCCCGTTGAGTCTCTAGTACACACAGAGGTCAGGAAACTTCATCTCAAAGATTGGCGTGGAACGACGGGACGATTGTCCTGAAGGAGACGGAGGAGGACGAACGATCAGATCAAAGACCTGATCTAGTTTGGACTGAAGCAATGACGTCTGGGGGAGAGACAAAACCAACCGTGAGCTGGACAGTTTGAGTTGTTTTCACACTGAGACACGATATCTGTACATCTGTTTGATCACAAACAACCCTATCTGATCAAGAGCTTCCAAAAAAGGAGATTCTGGGAAGACCTGATCACACTAACTTTGAAGCTATAAACAGTTTGAAACCCAGATAAACCGTCATCTCATAAACCAAACAGAATTACTCCTGGTTTAGTTCGGTGAGCGGCTCACCCTGGATCCACACAGAGCTGCTATTTCCTCAAAAGGAGCCGTCTGAAACCGCTCCACCACCTCCATCCTCTTCCTCCTCTCCTCCTCCTCCACAGGTCCTCTGTCCTCTAAAAGGCAAGACAACATCTCTAATGACAGCAGGAACAAACCGAAACGGGTATGCAGAGGATGAAATGTTTTACCAATGGTGCTCTTCAGTGTCTCAAAGGTGATCTGCTCGATTTGAGGTTTCTGCAGAGCACAACGGGAAACATTAGGAACTCTGCGGATGAACAGAAATACTTAGACGGACGGAAACAAACCTGAGGGTCAGAAGTGGACACGTGGTCCATGGCTATCTGCAGAGAGACGGTGTCTGCGATGCTCATCTTCCGGGACAGACGATCTTCATCTGAAACCAAAACCAAAGTCTGAGAACTACAAATCCCGGGGCCAACTTTCACTCCGTCCATTTGCTGAGTGAGAAACGTTAATCAGTAAGTACTAATAAACTAATATCTGTAAAAGCCTTGGTTTTAGGTGTTATGTGGCTAGGAGTGCATGTACCTGTTAGCTGAGGCGTATAAGGTGTGCTGAGACGTTCGCATTGTGCACTGTAGCTGCTTCCAATCAGGGCCTCGCATATCTTGGACTGGATGAACAGGAAAGCTTTGTCCACCTTCAGATCGGCCTTCGGAAGCCTGATAGACGAGTTAAAACCACATTACTGAGCCTCTAGGAGCAAACTTGTGATCCTTAAAGGGATCTTATTGTTTTCTTTCATCGATAAGCTGACGCATTGCTCTAGTGACCCACCAAACTTACACTTCATCAACCTACAGCTGCTGTAAATGATTTGCTTGTTTATGTACCTGGGCTGGTCACACAGGACGTTTTCAGGCAGCAGGTGCGGCGCCTCCTTCTGACGGCTGTCTATGACCTGCAGAAACACAAGAATAGAATAAATCTGCTGCTTCCTATCCACAAACATCCGTTCCTGGTTTTCACGCCGTCATCACCTGAGTGACGTGCTGATGGAGCGCTGGAGGCGGGCCGAGCTGCGACAGGAGATGGAGGGAGGCGGCGCAGACGGCGTGAAGACTGCAGCGGTTAAAAACAGAGAGGTTCTCCTGATTGGACGCTCCCAGTTCCTGAGCAGCCAATCACAGGAACGGTTCATGAGACAAGGAGAACGGCAGCGCGGTGACGGGCATTCCTGTCAGATCGTCTGTCCTCACCTGCAGCGCCAGGATCAGTCGGAGCAGGTCCACCAGGACCTCCTCGTTAATCAGTTCCACACTGAGAACAGCCAGCAGGCTGAAGAGCGCCTGGTAGTGGTTCGGCCCGTTGTTCTCCTCCTTACAGGCCAGGTAGACGTGTCTGTAGAGACGCTGGGCGTGCTGCACAGACAAAAACACAGAAAAGTCAGGAAAATAGGTTAAAATCGTGAAACAAAGCCTGCAGACTGTTAACGCAGCGTCCAACTGTCACTTTTACATTATCATTCCTTTTTCCTCTGAATTGCTTTCTTTGTGCCAAAGAGAGCCCAAGAGATTTACTTTCACAAGTGGAGCATTAGTGCTTTCCCTGATGTGCATGGAATAAAACTTTATTGAACATTATTTTTAACAAAATGCTAAAAGGGAGAGAAGGTGAACAAAAAAAACAGAGTAGAGGAAAAAAAGAGAATACGAGATAACATCCAGAGGCGTCTAGCCGCAGACAGGCGGCGGTAACTATTAACAGCTGGTATATGTCCGCCATGACCTGGAACGCATTTACAAGAGGAACTTTACAAAACTCATAGAACTTTACACAACTCATAGACGACCCATTGAACAGGCAAAAGAACAAAATATTAGAAGACAGCTATTAAAAATGGCTAACAGCAAAGCTAAAGCTAGCGGCGCTCTGCTATCACGCGACTACTGCGGCTCTCAAAACATGGATACCGACGCCAAAGGGATCAAAAATGCCTAAACATCACTGCACAAAACTCCTGTGCTACACAAGAAAACAAAAAGGACATTAAGACGACGGATCCACTGCTTCCAACGCAAAAAAAATGAGCAGCCATTGAAAATCTTCAAAACATGATGTTGAACTTTGGGGTAGAAATGAAGCAGAACATCCTGTCTATTGCAAATATTGCCTAAGTGGTAGAGTTCAACAGTCCTGAGATCTCAATGAAGACGCCACTAGCTTGTGATGTAGAGACACACTGATACAAGTTAAACAGCTCCATGGGGAGCTTAGAATATCACAGATATGATAATTAATATTTGGGTGTATTTTTCTCATGTCGTCAAAATGAGCAGAATGTGACTGTTTGAGTATATACAGTGCTGCTTGAAAGTTCGTGAACCACCCGAACATGGTCATTGTTTTCTAAAGAAGAACTTATAATAATCATGTGAAATGAACATCCAAATCTCTAATTGTAAAGCAGACCTTCCAAATAAGGGAAACAAAGAAACAAAGTTACATGTTTTCATTATTTATTCAACAAAAGTATTTTATCTGTCAAAAAACAGAAAATCTGCCAAGTGCAAAAAAGTATGTGAACTCTTTCAGTTGATACCTTGTGGCACCTCCTTTAGTACCTCCTTTTTCAACTCCCTGACTGATGGCTGGAGATCCTGGTCAAGAATTTGTTGATCGTCCTGGGAGTTGATGGCAGGTATTATATGGTTATTATGGTATTATAGGCAGAAAAGCAGGCCCAGACTTTCACATTTCCACCACCATGCTTCACTGTTGGGAGGAGGTTCTTCTCTTTAAATGCAGTGTTGACTTTTCTCCAAACATGGCGCCTGTGATTGTGGCCAAATAATTCAATTTTGGACTCATCCATCCAGAGAATGGACTTCCAGAAAAACTCTTGTTTGTCCAAGTGCTCTCTGGCATTCTTGGTCTTTATGCCTTGACACAACAGTGGTTTGGTTGGTTTCCTCTCCCTTTTAACCAGTGCACCTCAAAACTTTTGCCAAGGATGTCTCATTTGATTGGTCTGCTTAATTGATTACTCGAGCACTCACATGTGTTTCACCTGAGTCTTTTACCTGATTGTCTTCACCAGTGCAGCTGTGGTTCATTTACTTTTGCAGATGCTCTGATTCCATGTTTCGTTTAGTCTGCTTACAATTCACACATTTCCCTCAAAACAAGCAAATGGAATCAATGAACATAAACCTGACATTTCATATACAAAAATTGGTAATGAGAAAATAAGAAAATCATGGTTAAAAAAAAAAGAAAAATCTAAACTACTCAACTAGTTCACAAACTTTCAAGCAGCACTGTAATTATGAAAGCAGTAAGAAGTATGACTCATGGTACCCTATTGGCCATTTTCTCTAGCAAGGGCATCAAAGGGAGAGCAAGTTCTGGGTTGAATTGTTCCTCACTCAGCATTCATAACTATGTTGCTTACCTTGCGGATGAACAGGTTGTCGTGTCGGGAGCATCCGTCCTCCTTCTGCTCCAAAACCGACACATCAAATGTAACACTGCAAACAAGCCAATCAATCAGCAGCAGGTTCTGCCTTTTTATTGGTTGATTTAAACTAGTTTGTACTTAGATCTGACCAATAAACTGTTACCATCAGCAGTAACGTGTATCTGCCACCAGATCGAGGTAAAGCGTTTTAGGATACGTTTCCTGACCTTACTGTGGTGATCCTGGGTGCGTTCTGGTGGCGGTCAATGAGCGAGGTGAGGATGGACAGAACCAGCAGGCGGATCTCTGGATCCTCCATTAGGGTGAAGGAAAGCAGAGGCTCCAGGAAGGAGGAGGGCAGCGCTGTCAGCAGGTTGCTGCTCTCGTAACGCTCCGAAACCTGGGGAGGAACCTCCTGGTTACTTTATGCAAACATTTACAGAACCTTCACACTTTGTGTCCTTTGACTCACTTTTAAATAACTTTTAGTGGCGTTATAGCTTTTCTTTCAAAACTTTAGTAAAGAAATCATGTGATTAAAAACAATTTTTTCTTGCATTTATTTTTTTATCTATATGTATTTTTTGTTACATGTAATTGCGTCATAGTACTGAGATTTTCCCAACTATCACAAGTTCAGAATATATTCAGAATATATTGCTAAAGAAAGTTGTATTTCATCATTATTGTTATACAAAAATGTATTGAAACATAATATATTGTACTTTCAATTATTTTTTAAACAAAATATTATATACACATACACACATATACATATATATATAAAAAAAAAAAAAATATATATATATATATATATATATATATATCAAACGGGGACCATGAGCTGCTGAATGTGATCAGGAGCTGTGTGAGTATTTCCCCAATTCTTTTCTCTCACCTGTAGCAGAGACTTCAGCAGCATCACCTGGATCATCCTGCTGCCCTCAAACCTGAAACACAGACACTGTTACCCGTCATGTCAGCAGCTGGTTGGCCAGCGTGCTGTGGGGAACAGATGGGAAAGTTACCCGGCATTCGGAGAGCCCAGGGCGGGATAGATGCCAGGGACAGGAATTTTCCCCATGATGAACAGCATGACCTCTGACCTCTGATAGACAGGAAGTGTGTTGGCAAAGGATCCTGCAGCAACATGGATGAAAACAAGTCAGTTCAAGCTGTCAAACTTCAGCAGAGATCAGTGAGTGACGCCCGGCCTGACCGATGGTTTTGATGACTGCGTCCTGCAGCGTTTTCTCGTGAACTGATGTAGTTTTGTGTTTGCCTGCGTTGTCGTAGTAACCGGTCAGCTGGTAGTCAACGCTCTGCCTGAGCTGCCGCAGCAAAGTGTTGAACACCTCCAGGACGGTGGGACCTGCAGCATGAAGCAGAAACATATCAGGGTTGATCATATTTCCATATGTTTAGTGTCTAAATGAAGGCATTCAGGCTCCTGACTCACCTACAGATCCTGTGGCTTCTATAACAGCAGCTTCAGACAGAACCTCCACGATCCCGGCCCTGATAGACGCTGGACTTCTGCTGTTGGCGTCCAGGTGACCCAACAGCTGCTGGATGACCAGGTGGGAGTGCTGGGACTGATATAAAATGTTATTCAGCCACATCCAAACAGCTCCACCCAGTGGAAATACAGCTACATGACAGCCCTTTCATGGACAATCAGGCAGTGACTGGAAGATACGTTCCTGTGGTGCAATACCAGAGGTGATATCTTTGTTTTAGCTGACCTGAATGGAGAATATGATGATCTGAAAGCAGCGAACAGCGAATCCTCCTCCTCCCCACAAACTGTGGCTGTCCAGGTGCCTGAAAAAAAGTAAAGTCTTCTTTACCGGAGAAGTGCTGGACAAAGGTTTCTGCAGCGACACAAATGTTGTTTTGATGGACTTCAGTAGCTGAAATAAAATGTTTTAAGAGCTTTATCAGTGAATTGTAGCCCAATTTCTAGTGTTGACCCTGTTTCACACTTTTCTGACTTTTGTTTATCCACCTGCTCTTTCAGAACTAACCATGGCCTCCCACAGGCGTCAAAACAAACCGTTCAACTTCCTGATGAGTCAGTGAAGTTTCAGGTGTTGAGAGCCGGTCAGGGGACGCACAAACACACAGGCAGAAATAAAAAAAAAAGTCAAAGAAGGACAAAACCAAACTCAAATCACATGCGGGGTTCCCCAAGGGTCCATCTTGGGGCCCCTCATATTCAATATCTACATGCTCCCTCTAGCCCAGATCATGAACACCAAGACATACTGTATGTTACGATAACTATGCAGACGACAGACAGCTCTACATCACAATGTCAACAGACGATTATGAACCCATTCAACACCAAATAAATGCCAAAACTTTCTAATCGTTTTTGGACCAACGGAGGAGAGATCAAAAGTTAGCGCACAGCTTCAGTTAGGAATAACTGATCAGGCCCAAAATCTGGGTGTAGTGATGGACTCAGACCTGAACCTTCAAAAGCATCTAAAGACAATTACAAGGTCGGCTTTCTATCACCTGAAGAACATTTCCAGGATTAAAGGACTGATGTCTCAGCAGGATCTGGAAAAACTAATCCATGCGTTTATCTTTAGTCGAACTGATCACTGCAACGGTGTTTTCACAGGTCTGCCTAAAAAGTGGATCAGACAGCTGCAGCTGATCCAGAACGCTGCTGCCTGCGTCCTCACTAAGACTAAGAAAGTAGAGCACATCACCCCAGTTCTAAAGTCCTTCCACTGGCTCCCTGTATCTCAGAGAATAGACTTTAAAATCCTTCTGTGAGTCTATAAATCCCCGAATGGCTTAGCACCTAAATACATCACAGACTTGTTATCAGCATATCAACCCTCCAGACCACTCAGGTCTTCTGGCTCCAGCCTGCTCTGCAGAACCAGAACCAGAACCAGACATGGAGAAGCAGCATTTAGTTCCTATGCTCCACTGATCTGGAGCAAAAAACCCTGAGTTCCTTTAAATCAAGGTTAAAACCTTTTTCTTTAGAGTTAGCTTTTAATATTAATGTTAAATTCAAACTGTTATAATCTGTGGCATCTCTGCAATAGGGGCCAGTGGTGCCTGGCCCCACCAGATGTCGCTGTGGAGCTTTATGTTCGCAATAATCAGTGGGACAGGATCGTTCTCTATAGAGTAATATTGTTAAAAAGACTGATTCCCTTACCAATAGAATTCTGTTATAAACATTTGTGTCTATATATCCAAGTCTGCCAGAAAACTGACGAGCTCAGTAGCTAAATCCTCTTGAGGCGCCTTGATATTGGGGCCGGCCCACCAACAGTTGTTTAGATAATGAACATCTGAAATCTCAGTGAGCATGCCCAGTACGCTCTCAGTAGACAGCTGTGGGGCACAAATACTGTGGCCCAAAAGCTAAGAATCGCTAAAATGCTTGAACTGCACACGTTATGTTTATGGTCTGCCGGATAGTGTATGACAATCTAGGCAAGGCAAATTTATTTATATAGCACATTTCAGTACAAGGACAATGCAAAGCGCTTTATACGATTAAAACGTAGGGAAATAAAAACAGAATAAAAGCAACTAAAAAACAGAATTGTAGGAAAATTTACACGAAAATTTAAACAAAACAAAACAAAATGTAAACTAAAAGCAAATATTAATCTAGTGTTGGTTGTCCTTGCTAGCTCATTGAATGATGTGAATCTTTTCTGTTCAATAAATTAACAATATGAGTGTTTGTTATTTTATGTATAAAAATTAAATTACATTTAGCTTATATAAAATGGCATTTCTAGTGTGTTGGTTTATGCTAATTTATCTGTTTAACATTGCTCAAAGTCAGGTTGTATGCATTACAACAATGAAATGGTTGCTGCTAATAGGTACAAAGTTTATGTGCCACACTTAACTTACCATGCCAGACGCCACTTGCTATAGTTAACTGAAACATCATTAGATCAAGATTGTAGTCCAACATATCTTGACCTACTGTTACTATTCCACTGCAATGTGTTTTTCTTCTTATGTTCTCTTCATGTACAGTGCTTTGAATTGTCGTGTTAATGAAATGTGCTCTACAGATAAACTTGCCTCGTTTTCGTAAAGAACGACGCATCTGATGTGAGATGATTTTACGCAGAGTGAGTTTCTTACATGAGCACAGGTTTGATGGCGTTGTTGATGTGACCATAAGCAGCTCGACCCAGCAGCTCTCTGAAACACACCTCTGTCTGCTCTGCTGGAGAACCGCTGCATGAGGACGGAATGAAGCAGAGACTAAAGTGTTAAAGAAAACGCTGATTCTCACTGTCCATTTTATCCACCCAGAAGATGCTCCACCCAGAGCAGAGACGGTGTTTGTGTACCTGCTGCTGTGGCAGTGCTCCAGGTTGACCAGCAGGGCGGGGACAATCTGCTCCATGTGACGAGGCTCCCAGATGTTCACCTGCAGCTCGTCGTCCACCGTCTTCCTAACCACGCCCTGCAGGCCGCGGATCCCCGACACTCGGATCCTAAACACAGATAAGCGATCTGTACTGCCGGCTCGGCTTAATCAACACCACACAACACAACCGCTGACGTTTTTTCTTCATAGTGAGAGTAAAAATTAAACCTCATTAATTCAAACTGATGTATTTTATCCTCTTGGTTTTCAGGCCAAATTATCTGAATCTATCGAGTTCAAGATGTTTTATTTTGTTTTAATTTGCTTGTAGTTCTATGTAGAGTTAAAAGAATAGTTTTCAACACAGATAACATGCATTTTATTTATTTGTGTTTTTTTAATTAGCCTTTATTTAATTAGGTTAGTCCCACTGAGATATAATATCTCTTACTAGAGAGACCTAATCAAGTAACTGCATCTTTGTGTTATGCCATTACGAACTGCAACTCCCAGCATGCAACACAGTTTGGACTACAACTTCCTGGACTGCCCCGCAGATCGGATTACACCCTGAGGCTATAACCCAGCCTGGGCACAGTTGTTCTGCCTTCTTTCGCACAGCGCTGCTTTATTGGGAAGACGTTCAGCTGAAACTGCGTGTTTTAACAGATGGTGGGCCTGTGAGCGAGCACTTTGCTGACCTCAACCTGACCTTTGTCCCTCTACTGTTTGTGATAACGAGGATGTCTAGACTTTAACTCAACCATGAGTAGAAGGACCGGGGAAATCCCAGTTCTTCTAGGGATCAACATAGCGTCGTTCATTCTTGCTTTGACCAAGCAAAGATAGCCGTGGTTAGCACTAGTTTATTATCTGGGCCAAAGCAAAGCTATTGTGAAACCACTCGTTGCTAACGTGCTAGCCATCATTAGCCGGCCACTGTTTTGGCGCCCTCGAGCCAGAACTGTATTGAAGCTAACTGTTGTACGAGCTAACCATTGCTAAGGGCTAGCTCAAATTGGCCTGAGGGGGTTCACCATTTTAAGCTTCAGATCTAGAGTTTCTGACATTGTGTTTTTTATCCTTTTGTACGGTGACCTTGAGTGTCCAAAAAGGCGCCTTTTAAATAAAATGTATTATTATTATTATTATTATTATTATTATTATTAGAGATGGCCGCCATTACAGTACCTCAAAACCATTAGCCAAATCCCTTTTCAATTCTGTTTACAACACAAATGCTGCCATTTGATGCTGATTGCTCAATCTTGAGTTAAGCAGGACTCAATCAACTGTGAAATTACCAACAGATTGCTACCTATAATCCATTTTAATGACCTTTATTTTCATTTGTTTTCTATTTTTGTGTTTCTGTTTAGTAGTTAGTGTGTCCAAGTAGTGTTATTAAACAGAATAATTGCTGTTAGCAGGAATTGTCGGTTTAGTAAATTTGAACTAGTTAATCATGGTTGTCTGTGATTATTTTTAATTCAGTGATCAAATGGTCTGTAAGAGCATTAAATCATCTCTCTTGAGTTAACAACTGAATATAGTTAGACATTTTCATTTGCTTGTGGTTAATGACAAATGACTAGTAACTCCAGCTGCAATTGTAATTTAAGGATATTAACATTTAGTGGGGCAAGCCTAACTAAGCTCTACAACTGGTTACACACCCATCTCCCAGGTTAAATAAGGTTAATAATTGTTAATTAGTAAGCCATTTGCTAGTGATAATCATTAAAAAGCTCAGAGCCCTTGATTATAACAATTTGAAACAATTTTCATTGTAGCATTGATTAGAATAACATATTACAAATTATGATTACCAATTATTATTGTTAATAACATTAATAATCAAACAGGTAAAACTGCACAACATTTGCTTTATCTACTGGAGTTAAAAGCAGGAATAAGGGTCAGAGGAAATACGTTTCTGACCCAGACAGAGATCAGATTGAGAGGCTTTGCTGATTGGCTGCACTAAACATCAGAAACTGTAAATGTTTAAAATAAACCAGCTGGAAACTGACTTGATTTTTGTGTCTGGGTCTTCGTGGTCAGAGTGACACATCTCACTGAACCGAGACACAAAGAAGTCGTAGCTGCGATGATATGAAGGGGTGTCCTCCTCGATGTTCGCAAACTTCACAAACTGCAACAAAACATGTTATTAATCTATTAATAATGCATTTAACTCTAACTTTTTTTTATTAGCTTACTAGAACCTACTACGGAAATCATAAAAAATAAAGCATACAATGAAATAATACCAGAAAATCCAAAGAAAAAAGGTTAAAAATGAAACTGGACTTTTATTCTGAAGCTGAAGACGTTTCTCTTCCCATCCGCAAAACGTCTGGAGTAGTGAGGAGATCCCAGCTTTATGGATCTGCTGCCAAGGCCTCGTTAGAGCTTAGATTCACATGTAAATTCACATGGAGCTGATCGCCGCTCACATGGAGAGTCGTTCGTCGTTAGCCTGGCTCACAGGAGGAATGCTGTGGTCACATGCATGGAGGTGTGAACTGGGGTGAAACTTAGCAGGAATCAAACCTATTGATGTGTTGTGAGTTTTTCAAAGTTGAATCCTGAGCCCTCCTCCAGTTGTTTTTTCTAACTCTACGTAAATGGCTTCCTTTCAAACCATTCTCTGTCCAAAATGTGGACATGTTGGTCCGCAAACTGTGTCCTTTGTCCTTAAGGTGTAGGTGGACAGCAGAGTCTTGTCCTGAGGAGGTAGCTCTCCTGTGTTGAGCCATGCGTCTGTGGAGAGGTTGTTTGGTTTCTCCAATATAAAGATCAGAACATTCCTCACTGACTGAACGGCAGACACCACTCCGCTCAGCTTAGGTTTGGGGGTTTTGTCCTTGGGATGCACCAGCCTCTGTCTGAGGGTCCTGTTTGCTTTGAAATGTACTGGGATCTCGTGTTTAGAGAAAATCCTCCTGAGTTTTTCAGAGACTCCAGCAACATCTGGCATGACGATGTTTTTGCGTTTATTCTTCTCCACCTTCTGTTCTGATATGACAAAAGCCCAGCTAGGGTATCCGCGGGTTTGAAGAGCATCTTTGACGTGTTTCTGTTCCTTGTTCTTCCCAAAAATCATTACTTCAGTTTTGTTTTTATTCAACTGAAGAAAATGTTGGCACATCCAGGCATTGATTTCTTCTAAACATTTCCTCAGTGCCTGAACTGGTTCATAGTCACCTGGTGACATGGTGATGTAGAGCTGTGTGTCGTCTGCATAGTTATGGTAGCTGATGTTGTTGTTTTTTAATCTGAGCTAGAGGGAGCATGTAGATATTGACGAGGAGGGGACCTAGGATGGACCCTTGGGGAACCCCACATGTGATTTTTGTCATATTTGATGTAAAGTTACCTACTGACACAAAAAAGTCCCTGTCCTTTAAGTAGGATTTAAACCAGTGGAGAGCTGTACCAGAGAGGCTGACCCAGTTTTCCAGGCGTTCTAACAGAATGGAGTGATCGACAGTATCAATGCTGCACTGAGGTCCAATAGTACCAGCACGGTGGTTTTTCCACAGTCTGTATTTATATGGATGTCATTAAACACCTTGATAAGGGCGGTCTCTGTACTGTGGTGAGGAAACCTGACTGGAAAACGTCAAAGCGGCTGGTCGTTGTTAAGAAGGTGTTTAGTTGTTGAAACACAGCTTTTTCAATAATCTTACTGATAAAGGGGAGGTTTGAGATGGGCCTGTAGTTCTGGAGTAGTAGTTTGTCTAAATTGTTCTTTTTCAGCAGTGGTTTGATAATTGCTGTTTTTAGGGACTGGGGGAAAACACCTGACAGAAGGGACGTATTTATTATCTGAGTCAACCAGACGCTATGACAGGTAAAACTTTTTTAAAGAAAGCTGTGGGGAGAACATCAAGGCAGCAGGAGGAGGAACTTAGCTGCTGAATGATCTGCTCTAAGCTTTTGGAGTTTATTTGGCTGAATTGGGACATTTTGTCAAGATCAGTTCTAGTTGGAGATAGCATTGGTTCTGGAGTTGATATGGATGTACAAACTGATCTTCTAATGCAAATCTGAAATTTAACAAAATAGAATTATCTGCAGATTAGAATAACGTCTGCAAGAAGAAAACCCACCAGTTATCCTCACACAGAGAACATACAGACTTTCACTAAAGACCCAAGTCAGAGCACAAAACTTAGTACAAAATGAATGCATTAATATATTTTTTAAAGTCTGTTATTTTAACATCAGCTGTTCTGGTGTCTCTATGACCAGATTATCTAGTCCTTGCTCCGATAAAAGAGAAGAAACATTTAAATCAGAGATAATCCTGCTGTTAAAAGCAGCGATAACCACTGTTCATTATTCTGCAGAAACTATACTTCTACTGTTAATCCTAAAACAGACGAAATGCTCACTGTATGAGGATTACATACATAAATGTAGCACTCTGTATCCCAGCGGATATTTTGTTGAATTGAAGCTCCCGAGGGGATGCAGCAAGTGTCAGAAACAGCTCAGGTGTGGCGGTACATACAGAGTTGGTGGCCAGGATGTGCAGGTGCGGTTTCTCGGCCTCCAGCAGCAGGCGCAGGGTGCTGAGGAAACTCTCCACCAGCAGGTTGATGCTTTGGCAGTGACAGGCCAGCAGCAGCTGCTCCATTGCCTCCAGCGCTATGCAGACATACCTGGGACACAACAACACTGCTGCTAAAAGACTCGTTCTACTGGGATAGTCATCCTAATTCAGACTGGTTGGTTTATTTCTGTGTGGATAATGCAGAAACCAGAGTCCTGACCCATAACGGTGGCGGTTCAGTTCTCTGGTTAGACGCTCCGACAGGTACGCAGCAATTCTGTCTAGCTTCTCTGGAGCCGACAGGGCGAAGAAGGTCAGTTTCTCCATGTTGGCTTTCACCAGACCGTCCTGTCCACCCAGCAAACACACAGGTCACTGCTGATTGGTGCGCCGCTAAGACACGGTTAGAGTAATGCATTGTTTTTAAAACCAAAGTGCGTTTACCTCCGGGTCTTCAGGGAAGATGTTGTCGACCAGCCGTTTGTAGCGAGGACGCAGCGCCCAGCAGCAGCCGCACACACCTGCACACATGGCGTTGTTTGGAGAGAGTAGTGGCATAATCTTCCAAAACAGTTTGATTTATAAATTTTATAGAGTGTATTTTTTATTTAAGATTACGTTTTCAATATTTGACCCAAATTATTCTGTTTTAATCTATATTTTCAGTGACGCAGGTGCCTACAGGAGAAAAATCAGTGACTTCCACCGCCTGCAGGGGGCAGCAGAGCCTTTGCCGGCTTTAGCCTTTGAATTTTCACCATGTTGAGTATTTTAGGGATTAAATGGCTGCAAGAGACGAACCATCTGCCCAAATTTCAACGTCAGAAATCACATGAACCAGAGTCCAGTCTCTACCTTAAACCCAACCTGAGCCGCAAAAGGAGAACGTTGAACATTGCAACTTTCTAAACCTCCCCTTTTGACCCCAGATGGGTGCAGGACAATCCAGCTGCAGGGATGCTGCGTTGGAGGAGTTAATCCTGCTGCTGCTCGTTGCGTAACGTCTTTATACTGCTGCTGTTTTCCATTTGCAGAGCTTAAAGAGTACACAGTTCTGGTTCTAACCACACAACCGGATGCATGATCTGTTTGGACCCCAGTGGCTCCTGACATGAGCCCGCAGAACCAGAAACATGATCGTTATCTGCGCTGTAGAATCTGGGTTATAATGGGTTCGGTTTTAATCGCTTGACATCGTGAGGGTGGATCTTTGTTATTAATAATTCAACTCTTTAGTCTGACCATTTTGATGGTGAGAAACTGAAGGAAAACCTAAATGCAGCACAGCTGAGGAGGCGTCAGGAAGGGTGAACAGAAATGCATGTTGGGAAATAAACAGACCACAAAAGCCCAGATGAAACTATTGCAGAAAAACAGATTATCTGTGAAGCACAAAGGTTTATTACACAAAATTACAACAAGTATGATCTAAATGCTCTTTTAAAAAGGAAGAAGGCCTAGTTTATCTTATATTTCGTCAAAATGTATTGAATTCAGTCCAAATAAGTCAAACACAAGCAATCGTACCATCGTGTTCAGCACCAGTTAAATAAAATCCAACCTGATTTAAATTATAATCCAATCAGGTGTATTTTTTAACGCCAACTGGTAAAACGTTGTATACTAATGTTAAAGATTACCGCCGACTCCGATCCTTTACCCTGGAGAGGCACTCTTCTTTTATTAATGACTTCATTAGAGAGAAATGACTCTTGAAGCAGAAACTATACTTTAACACATTTAATCTAAACAAGCCAGAGAAATGGTACAGCTCAGTACTGGGCTATCATATTGATCATGATGCAGGTAAAAAGGCAACATGGTCAAGAGCCCTAAATGTTGGTTACATCAGCCTCTTACAGACACGCCCCTGCAGGAGGGTCCACTGCTCACATGTCTGTAGGAGACGTATCGTCGTCAGACTGTGAAATAGTGAAATAGCATAGACTCCAAGGTTTAGCCACATGTGCATGCTGCCCTGAGATAACTGTCCATTTGTTTATGTATGTTAGCACCCAGTAACTGCTTTTCAGCAGCTCCAGCAATCTGTAGTTTCAGAGAATTACATTGGAACATTGAATTTGTGGCAATGCCCAACCCTAAGCCAGCACATGGACACAGTGGGCAGGAACAACTTTATTTTAACAAGTGAAAAAAAAACTCCAGCAGAACCAGGCTCCGTATCGGCAGCGATGGCAGAGTGAACTCCAGTAGATGTAGGGGATTTATGTAGCTAACCAGAAAACCAAACAGCTGCACCAGACCTGTGAGCTTATTCAGCCAATAGGGTGAAGGGGGTCTAAGATTACATCTGAAAACTTCCCAGAATAAGGATTTTACTCTCAATAATTCATCTGCTTGAAAATGACCATTCAGTGCTGAACCTGGAAATGATTGCTTACAGATTAGTCCAAATAAAATAAAAGAATTAACTATTTCTAACGGGTTATATCTTAATTCAAAGTCATATATAAGGTGCGCACCACCCAGGCTAATCTACCAGCGAACTGGTTCATTACCAGTTTAATCTGTTTTCCTTTAAAATCACTTTGATTCATCAAATCTGGATTTAACTGTCCTACAATTTAAACCTTTTTTCTGTTTGCTAAAGTTTATAACTCAGGAGTTTCACTACTTTGTCCGGCCCCCAAACCAGACCAAGTTTTAAAAGGTGTGAACCGGTTCAGATTAAAACTCTGATCGACATCTAGACGGCTAAAAAGATGTAAAATAAACTTTTGTTAAAAGCAATGAATCAATTTTCACCTTTAGGTTCGTTCACTCAGTAACTACAGGATCTTGTAAATGTCTTTTTTTTCCCCCCACTTAAACTCATTTTCAGATTTGTTTTAATTAAACCCTGAAGTAAAAAAAGACCCAGAATATCTAGAAAGTCCTTAATGCAGTCCCTATAAAACTAAACCGATGAATAAGTTTTGATTAAAGCTCAAGTTGAGGTGTGACAATTCAAAGATAACAGCTGTAAGTTAGCTATAAATCAATTCAAGAAGAACTTAAGAAATAAGATTTCTACATGTTTTAATTTAGAGAACAGAATAAAACATTCTGCCCTGCTAATAAAACCAATCTGTCCATCAGAGCTTTACAAAGACATCTAGGGTCCAGCTGGTCCACTAACTAACTTTTTACATTGGGAATTGATGCTTCAGTTAATTATTTTTACGCAAGAAAGCCTGAGAACAATCAGACAACATCGTACTGAAAACATCTGCATCCCTGCAGGCAAACACGGCCTAATGGGCAGAAATCAAGTCGGAAATGTGGATTACAAAAACATAACACGCTGAAATCTGTGCAGGGGAATCAGAGAGCAGATTCCTAACGCCGCAGACAGGATGTAGAGGACGGTTAAGATAAGACCGGAGATGTTTACATGTAAAAACGGATCGCACACCAATAATACAGCAGCTGCTTCAGTTCGATTCACACAAGGTGGAAATCAGTGGATCAAAAACTGCATAAAAAGGGACTTTAAAATAGTCAAAATAAACTGTAATCCGAATTTCTTCTTTCATAAACGCTGATTTTATTTAAACGTGTTTATTTGTATCCACAATACAGTGTAAAGGCCTTTGAAAATACGAACAATGTAATTTAATCCGGTTCTAAACAAGCTGCTGAACTGGAGAAATGATTTATTTTTCTCAGGGTAAAAAGGTGATGATGGGTAAAACGCAGATTCCAGGTTCATGAAATGTGGATCTTGTCCTACCGTACATGACGCTGGCCCCTCCAGCTCACACCCACGCACACGACCGCATCCCTCTCCTCACGCCCGGCGCCGTGGCTCCGCCCACTTTCATTCACAGCCCCGCGGCCCGATTAAAGCCGGCGGCTGATTAACGGTGTGAGGCAGAGTTTAATGAGTGTGTTCACGCGCCGCGCTCCTCTGATGAGCTCTCCGGGTCCGCGGGCCGTCGCCGTGCCAGTGAGCGTGTTGCCGGTGTGATCCGGGTCATGTGCGGCAGCTCGGCGCTCGGTAATCTGCTCGGGATTTATTCGCCCGTGTAGCAGAAATCTGCAGGAAGCGGGGATGCTCTGAGCTTTTAGTGGGTCAAATGCTCCGATGTTGCAGCTGGGAACGTCCTCGGATTAATCTCAGTCCAATCAGGAAGGGCTGATTCGTTATGGGGACGTTTTAAAGTTTAAGGTTTGCAAACATTGCTGGCAGAAATAGGTGTTTGTATTCTTTTTTTTTATTGGTTCCAGTGGAGAATAAATAAAAATGGAAAATGGCTCAGGCTTTATGGGCCTCAGAGTGAACATTTAGGTTAAAATGTAGGCTCTGATTATTCATTTGTGACCGAAATTATGCACATTATATTTTAAAAAGGCAAGAACTAGGTTGAGGGTTTTGTCAAAACCACGCAGGCTCAAATATATACATACACCCCCACAAGCATCTGGCTAAAAGTCTGTAAGCAGCTTGTTCCGCAGCCCTGAACGAGCTCCTGCCATCATTCTGGATATTTGAACGCTCCTCCTGGCAGAATCGGCCGGTTTCGTACCACAGACTTTTAAGCAGAGTTCACAAAATTGTCTCTACGGATGAGTATCGCCTTTATCCATTTAGTGTTTAGGAATTTGGAGGTGGGCTTGTTCTTCTTCGTCATCTTTCTGGAACGAGCCACTACCGCGGGCGGGGAATCAAACCTCCACCACCATGCTTTACCGTCAGCACAGTTTCTAGGCGCCTCCAAACATACGTCTGGAAGAAATGTCCCTGATTATGAGCATAAAGCTATCCTCCATGACACCAGACTGCAGATTTGGAGCTTCTTCAGCACCATCTCAGTCCACGGTGGTGCAAAAGTTCCAGTCAGCAGGAGGTTTGGGCTTTGGCGGTTCCTGGTGGTATCGGGCCGTGTCTAGTTAGAGAACCTGAAAGCATCTAGAACTTCAGTCCAGCCCGTTACGAGACCTCGGTATCTGTACAGGCAGTGTCCGAAATTAACTTCCTGATTCACCAAGCTGGCTGGTAGATGTAAAAAAAATCAACTGGCCGCTACGTAACTAGCCTTAGCTAAACGCTAGCTGTTAGCGGACATGACGTAGCTGCTGTCGTTCTGGCGTCACGTGGACGAGTGTTTGTTTACCTGCGTGTTTGTGGTCGTACGAGCTGAAAGCAGAGGAACGTAAAGACGCATCCACCCAGATGATGACTGAAAAACACGACTTATTTGGTGCAAACATTCGCCATGTGGCAGCTAGCCCTCTGAAATTTACTCACCAAACAGAAAATTTACTCGCATTTGGCGTCTGGCGAATGTTAATTTCGGTTCCTGTGTACAAGCCTGAATATTTATCATGATGTTGAGCCGTAGCGAACCAGTGAAAACCATTAAAACTAACCTTTCCCCCCACAGTTTTTGGTGTATAATCATTAAAAAAAGATCTAAAACTTCTGCTGAGAACACCGAGAAGCAAAGGCCCGTTACCTCCAGAGGTCTGGTGGTCGAACACGGAGCAGCAGTCCTGCAGCAGCCGTCGAGGAGCCTCCGGTAGGGTCGGCATGGTGACCCCCCTGGGCAGGCTGGGCATGGTGACGCCTCTGGGCAGAGAGCTGAGCAGCGCCGGCACCGTTACGCCCCGGGGCAGGCTGGGAAAGCTGGGGAGCGTCCCCGGCATCTCCGAGGAGGCTTCCTGAGATCCAGAGGAGCAGAAGAGGTGGAGGTTCTGGGGTGGAGGTGGGGAAACGAGGAGAGGGGATCGAGTTTAAAGCTCCTGCTTCAGTACATTCCTCTGAACATTAACTCCTGCAGCTCAGCTCTGTTCCTCACAACACGCCTGTCAGGCTCAGTTTGGAAGACATGTACAGATTAGATCTGCATCAGAGGGTGAGAAAATGTTCAGTACGCTTTTATTTTGGTGGACTTCTAGACACACTCTGAGCAGCTAAATAATCTTTTCTGCCAATAAAATTAGTATTTCTACCCCTAAAATAAGATAATTACATATCCTGCACTTGAAATAAGATGATGGAGGTGAGTTGGTCCTGATTTAAGTGCAAAAATCTTATTCCATTGGCAAATAATCTTATTTAGCTGCTCAAATCAAGGGAAAATGCACTAATTTCAAGAAGATTTGACCTACTTTTAGTTCCCTTTTTGCAGTGTAGATAAAAACTGAGTTTAAATGGGCTGAAAACAATCAGAGTTTTAAAAATACTGAACAAAAAATACATTTTAAATTAGATCTGCATGAGAGGGTGAGAAAATGTTCAGTACGCTTTTATTTTGGTGGACTTCTAAACACACTCTGAGCAGCTAAATAATCTTTTCTGCCAATGGAATGGGTATCTTTACCCCTAAAATGAGATAATTACATATCCTGCACTTGAAATAAGATGATGGAGGTGAGTTGTTCTTATTTCAAGTGCAATAATCGTATTTCATTGGCAAATAGTCTTATTTAGCTGCTCAAATCAAGGGAAAATACTAATTTCAAGAAGATTTTACCTACTTTTACTTCCATTTTTGCAGTGTAGATAAACACTGAGTTTAAATGGGCTGAAACAATCCGAGTATTAAAAATACGGAACAAAAAAATACATTTTAAATTAGATCTGCATGAGAGGGTGAGAAAATGTTCAGTACGCTTTTATTTTGGTGGACTTCTAAACACACTCTGAGGTTTAACCTTATTTTTACATTTCAGAGACAGATAATAAATAATTGTTTCTCCTCGCTATTAACTACGCAGCTTAAATAGATCTGGATGCTTTTGTGGGGTGAAAATGAAAGAAATCATAGAAAATTCTCATTAAAATGTTAGTTTTTTTTTTACTGGAAAATAACTATATCATAGTTTTATATTGTTAGAGTATATAATAAGTTACGTCTATTTTCTTTTTTTAAAGTACACTGCAAAGGGAACTGAAAGTAAGTGAAATTTTCTTGAAATTAGTGCGTTTGTCCTTGATCTGAGCAGGTAAATAATCTTTTATGCCAATGGAATTAGTATTTTTACCCCTAAAATAAGATAATTAGATATCCTGCACTTGAAATAAGATGATGGAGGTGAGTTGTTCCTGATTTAAGTGCAAAAATCTTATTTCATTGGCAAATAGTCTTAATTACCTTCTCAAATAAAGAAAATACACTAATTTCAAGAAGATTTGACCTACTTTTAATTCCCTTTTTGCAGTGTAGATAGAGTTTGAATGGGCTGGAAACAATCCTAATATTAAAAAATAAGCAACAGAAAATACATTTTAAAGTATAAAACTATAACTCCGGCCCATAATTTTAAATCAAACACTAAAAACCGACTTTAGCTCGTTGTAAATAAATCCCTGCAGTGAAAGCAGCAGCAGCGTGAAGTGTCGGAGCTCCTACCTGCCGGTCTGCAGCGCCGCTCTCCCGCAGCTGCCTCGCTCCGACAGCCGCTTATGTAACATCTGCCGAGCCGCTGCTGTCCTGCAGCTCCGATCGATGATCGATACGCCGCCTCTGACGTCATGCGGCTGGCCGCTGGAGCTGCTGTTTACTGGCAGAGCTGCACCTTAAACTTTGATGAGGTGGAGCAGCACCGCCTCCTCCTGCTCCTCACTGGGATGCTGCACGGAGCAGGAGGCGCCCTCTGCTGGTACACAGGCGCCACTGCAAGCACCGTGTTATTTACTCCTGTAGGTCTATGGAGCTAAAACAGTGACAGCTTGCGGCGACTTTGAAAAGCGATTTGGCTTTGTAAAATTAGACATTCAAAAGTCAAACATTGTTAGAAAGTAAAATATTGTAATGATTTTTTCATTTTATGCTGTATGGAGCTAAAACTGGGACAGCTTGCAGCGACATTGAAAAGACATCTGGTATTGTAAAATCAAACATTGAAAAATTAAACCTTGAAAAAATCACTTGCAATCACGCCAAAAAAGAGATTTGCCATTATAAAATTAGACATTTAAAAGTCAAACATTGTTAGAAAGTAAAATATTGTAATGATTTTTTCATTTTATGCTGTATGGAGCTAAAACTGGGACAGCTTGCAGCGACATTGAAAAGACATCTGGTATTGTAAAATCAAACATTGAAAAATTAAACCTTGAAAACATCACTTGCAATGACGCCGAAAAAGAGATTTGCCATTGTAAAATTAGACATTTAAAAGTCAAACATTGTTAGAAAGTAAAATATTGTAATGATTTTTTCATTTTATGCTGTATGGAGCTAAAACTGGGACAGCTTGCAGCGACATTGAAAAGACATCTGGGATTGTAAAATCAAACATTGAAAAATTAAACCTTGAAAAAAAGCACTTGCAATGACATCGAAAGAGAGATTTGTCATTGTAAAATTAGACATTGAAAATCAAACTTTGTTAGAAAGTAAAAACTTATAATGATTTTCTCATTTTATGCTGCAGCTTTTATTCAATGTGATGTTTTCAGCGTCACTTTAGAGCTCCTTCAGTAACAAGCTGGCACTGTTTTGCCGTCGGGGGCGGGGCTACATTGAAGATCCCTTTATGGACCGTCCGTTTTTCCAGTACTCATCATCTACCTGCAGTGAACTTATGGAAAGCTCTGGTCAAGTACTGCTGCTCAACCACAAGAAAGGTAGTTATTTTTAATATCATCTCCATTAGCTTATACAGCTAATGATTGTAGTGACATGGAGCTAAACCAGTGACAGCAGGTAGATGAGTACCAGAAAAACAGACGGCCCGTGAAAGAGCCTTCAATTTAGCCCCGCCCCTGACGGCAAAACAGTGCCAGCTTGTAGCGACGTCATAGCTGAAGGAGCTCTGCAGAGACACTGAAAACATCCCTCACTGAAAAACTGCAGCATAAAAAGTAGAAAATCCAAGTTAGAAATTTTTTACTTTCTAACAATTTTTGACTTTTCAGTGTCTAATTTTCAAATGCCAAATCTCTTTTTCAATGTCATTGCAAGCTGTCACTGATTTAGCTCCATATGTGTCCAGTTTGTGGCGTTTATTTGGGGTCTGGGGGAGTAATTTACACACACAGACACCAGGGGGCGCTCTCTTCTGTTATACTTGCATGTTTTATTGCAAAAGCCCAGCAGGGATAAAAAAAAAAAACACAAACCAAACTCAGAGCAGATTTTCCAGCTTTTACATAGAGTTACAAATTCATGGTACAGTTTAAGCAAAAGTCACAGAGTTTCCTGTTGGTTTCACTTTGTTGTAACTTGACAGCAGGTTTGGTGACTTTATGAGTCCAGAGAAAACACACAATCCCAGGATGAGAGCGGGTTAAAGCTTTTCTCCATCCACCTCAGCGGCTCCTCTAACCACCGCCGACCCTCCGATGAACAGTCCTCCGAGCTCCGCCTCCAGCTCCTGCAGGTGGGCGGGGCCTACCTCCTCCCCCGTGTCCATCCCTCCCAGCGTCCTCCACCAGGGCAGCCGGCTGGCCTGCAGCGCGGCGTTGTGGGCGTCCCGGGCGCGGGCGGCGATGGACGCTGACGGGCTCAGGAAGGACTCGGCCTGTTTCACCGTGACAGCCGAAAGGGGCGGGGCCTCTAGGGAGGGAGGGAGGGAGGGAGGGAGGGAGGGGGGGATACAGTTATTGGTTAGTAATCTATGCACCACCAACGGCAGTAAAGCCGGGCGTACGCTGTACGATTTTTTGCTCTTTTTGGGCCGAGTTTCATCTGCACGGTGCGTCGTGTCGTATCCAGGGGCAACGAGGGGCGATCAGCCTCCGACGTCCACCTCCTGATCAGGAATCGGACGGTCGGATGAAAATCAGACGTTGGAAATCCAGTCGGCCCTCCTGAGGTGATGGTCGGCCCCCTGCTGTTGAAGCAAAGCTACGAGCCGATTTCCTCCCAAACCTCACGCACTGAGCATGTGCAAACAAGGAAATTCTTCTTCTTCTCCTACTCCTCAGACGAAAGCAGCAGTGGAGAGAAGCGTGGCGGCGGTGCGTGTGACATGGAGTCAAACTACGGAGGAGCAACTCCTAGAATTACCAAGGCAGCGCGTTTCGTTCTACTGAGCCTCATATTTAAATGCGAGCGTCGACACTTCCGCCTTTTTCTTCTTCTACTGTTGACGTTTGGTCAGACGAGTCCGAGTAGCGCCATCTCCCTACGGGGCTGAGTCTGACGTGTGGTTTTCAGACGTACAGCAAGAACAGAGATGGAGAGCTGTGAACTTTTAAACCCTGAGGTTCCGTACGCCCGGCTTTAGCCTCTCTTACCTCGCAGCAGCTCCAGCTGCGTGTGCGCACGCGCCAGCAGAGCCTCCACCCGCTGCTCCTCCCTCCTCCGCCGCGCCACCTTCTGCAGCTCGGCTCGCAGGAGCAGCTGCACCTCCTCGTGCAGCGCCGCACACTCCTCAGCAGACACGCGTGTCGACTGCACGGAAACACAGGGAAACGGCACGCTGAAGCGACATTGGCAGCAGCTGTATTTCGCTAAAATGTTCATGGTGAATGTGCAGCTCAGCCACAGTCGGGTCTGTCTGCGTCATCTTTATGACACCGAGACGCACAGAGTGAAAACTATCAGCCGATTCGTTTGTTCATGTCGTGATTCAGCTGAAGCAAAGCAGGAAAATCGGTAAAATACTAAAATTCAGACGCTATCAGAAGTAGAAAAAAGCTTCGAGTCTCCCTTTTACACATAAATCATTAAAAACACACCTGAAAACATATTTAGTTATAAAATAATACTTTATCAGTTCAAATTTGACAGATCCTATCCATTTTAAATCTTTTTTGCTGCTATTTTAATCTATTTCCAGTGTTTAATCTACTTTTTCCCCCACATCTGTTCCTTTATTTTTACCGTGAATTCCACAAATAAACTTGCTTTACCTTAATTTAATGAATTAGTCTGTTGGTTTAGTTAGTCCGGAAAAACCTCCATTAAAGCCTGAAGATTAGCGCAGACGTCTCTCTGGAAGACGTTAAAGGAAAGGAGACGCCTCCATCTGACGTCCTGAATCACGCTCACTCTGACTTGCTTCAATTGTTTTTATACCTTGTTGTTAAAGTCAAACTTTAAGCCTGTGGCTGTTTCCTGGTGCCAACTTAAAGACTTAAGTCTAAATCACCCTGTGGACAGCGACGTGCTCGTCCACCTGCCGCTTCAGCTTGGCGCGCCGGCTCTCCGTCAAACCGTCCTGACCAATCCAGGGAGGGGCGAGGGGCGGGGCCTTTGCTGCTCGCCGTTTTTCCAGGAGCCGACGGCCCTACAGGAGCAGACAGAGCTGTTTATCACCCAGCAGGGGGACGGCGTAGAGGACGCCAGGGCTGAGTTCACGTCTCTGAGTCTTACGGCTCTCTGCAGCGTCCTGGCAGCGCGCTGCCGCCTCTGAGACTCCCTCAGCGCGTCTCCCGGAGCGCCCTGGTAGCGTCTTTGTTCTCTGAAGCCTCTCCAGGCGCTCTGGATCGCCACGGCCGCCCGACGCTCGCACTCCTGCAGGTACGGTCGCACCTGATCTGGAAGCGGAGACGGCGGAGAGGCTGGCGTGAAGCTCTGAGGGGTTTGGACTAAATTCTGTCTGACTGGGGCTGCGGGGCGAACCCTGGTTAAGATCAAACCCTCCCAGGGGAAACAAGAACGATAGAGGAGAGGAGGGGGTTTACCAGGGGGGAGCAGCAGCAGCAGCTCCCGCTGTTTCTGATGGAAGCGTCTCCTCGCCCGCTGCCTCCTCACGCACACCTGCAACACACCGCAGCAGCCGGAGAGCTGAGCGACTCGCCTCGTCTGGCTGCGAGGACGAGTCCCTCCGCAGCACTCACCTGGTACCTGAGCTGCTCCTCCCACTGCTGCGCCTCCCTCTGCTCCTGCAGACGACTCCTCCGGGCCCTGACGCAGACGCAGGACACGTTCACAAGTTTAATAAAAAAATAAATCAGCAAACGTTACTTTATTTGAACCTTTTCTGACTGTTTCACCCATGCTGACCGTAAATAATGAACCTTAATTCCTGCCTGGTGGTCAGAGACCTCCTCTGGAGGAGCTGCAGAGTTACCCGTATCTCCTCTGGAGGAGCAGCAGAGTTACCCGTATCTCCTCTGGAGGAGCTGCAGAGTTACCCGTATCTCCTCTGGAGGAGCTGCAGAGTTACCCGTATCTCCTCTGGAGGAGCTGCAGAGTTACACGTATCTCCTCTGGAGGAGCTGCAGAGTTACCCGTATCTCCTCTGGAGGAGCTGCAGAGTTACACGTATCTCCTCTGGAGGAGCTGCAGAGTTACCCGTATCTCCTCTGGAGGAGCTGCAGAGTTACACGTATCTCCTCTGGAGGAGCTGCAGAGATACCCGTATCTCCTCTGGAGGAGCTGCAGAGATACCCGTATCTCCTCTGGAGGAGCTGCAGAGTTACCCGTATCTCCTCTGGAGGAGCTGCAGAGTTACCCGTATCTCCTCTGGAGGAGCTGCAGAGTTACACGTATCTCCTCTGGAGGAGCTGCAGAGTTACCCGTATCTCCTCTGGAGGAGCTGCAGAGTTACACGTATCTCCTCTGGAGGAGCTGCAGAGTTACCCGTATCTCCTCTGGAGGAGCTGCAGAGTTACACGTATCTCCTCTGGAGGAGCTGCAGAGATACCCGTATCTCCTCTGGAGGAGCTGCAGAGTTACCTGTATCTCCTCTGGAGGAGCTGCAGAGTTACCTGTATCTCCTCTGCAGCGTGCTGACGGCTCTGTTGAGGCCCTTCAGTCTGCGGCGGGTCCGATAGGACCGCCAGGCGGCCTGGATCAAACACGCCGCCCGCAGGCGCTCAGCGCTCACCTTCACACAGACATAAACGTCAGACTGCACTGCAAAATCTTCTAGAAATTGATTTTAGCAGCTAGTTTAAATGATCTACCAATGGAATAAGATTTTTGCACTTAAAACAGGAACAACTCATCTCCATCATCTAATTTTAGGTGCATTATGTCTAACTATCTTATTTTAGGGGTCAAAATGCCAGTTCCATTGGAAGATAATCTTATTTAGCTGCTCAAATCACGGACAAATACTCTCATTTCAAGAAAATTTTACTAACTTTTAGTTTCCTTTTTGCAGTGTGTAAAACTAACTCCACCGTTTAGCTGCTCCTCACAGAGCACACATCCAGAGAAACATCTCCCAAAAGTCTTTGTTACAAATAAAGTGTTAAATTATGAAACAGTGGAAATGTTGTGCCATATTTGAACTACGGCGTAGACGTCTGGGGGAAACACATTTAAGTCAAATATAAAACCTTTATTTATGTTACAGAAGAGAGCTGTAAAAAATTATACACAAGAACACACCAGTAAATTATTTATTAAATCTAGAATATCAAAGCTTGAGGATTTGGTTAAGTTTCAAACATTATTAACTATGTTTAAAGCAAGATGTAGAAATTTACCAGAAAAAATACACATTTTCCATTTAGAAATATAATTTTAAAACACTAACTTACAGATGTTAAACCTTCATTTATTGGGGTAAAACTGTGGAATTCACTTCCACAGTTACAAAGTTGTAACAATGTTGTAACAACATTTGTCTATTTAAATATATGTATAAACAAAGTATATTTAGGGTTCACCTTAGTTTTTTCGGTATATGTATTGGGTTTATGTATGTATATGTGCAGTATATAGATTTATTTGCCTTGTTCATTGTGTATTTCTTATTTCTTATTATATGTGAATGTTGATATTTTTCTTTAAATATAAAGGATATTTGAACATAAACGTTTGTTGTGGTATTGTTTTATTTTGACTGTAGCCGCTTAGCAAAGTTAATTCGTTTTTTGACTAGCTGCGGACAAAATAAGATTTTATCTTCTTTCTGCCCCCTTTTGCTCATTTATTACAGAAAGTGACTGTTTTTGTAATTTTTTTGCCATAAAGTAAAAAATAATCTGAACCTTCGGTGCATCCTGAGGTGAATTAGGTCAAATATACTGCTCAAAAAAAAATAAAGGGAACACTGGAAGTTAGATTGTGTTGTTTAAGTGTTTCTTTCTTTTTTCCGCAGTATATTTAGCAGTTAATAGTAAAAGTCTGTTTTTAAAAAGTACACTGTTTTTAAAATTAAGACATTTGTGTCTAAATCTTAGAAATTAAATTTGAACTTTTGACACAATAGACAAAACTTTTGCATTGAGAAAAACCTACAAAAAGTAGTTTGTTTAAACTTTTGAAAAGAAATATTATACCGTATTTTTCTGACCATAAGGCGCATTAAATATTCTTCCCTAGCGTGTACACAGCTACTTTGTTGGGAGGGCAGAGTAGCTGAACTACACTGCCCTGTTTCTAACATCAGACCAAAATAAACGTTTATAAACTTTTATATTTAATTAACTTACTAGGTTTATTGTTGCTAGCTCGTAATCCGGGCTGCCTTACATGAATGCACTTCTAGTTTAGACATTACAGTCAGGCAGTCTTGTACACAGCTCAGGGGGTCCTATCAGGTAGTGACACAGTGTACCGTAATGCTGCTAATATCCACTGAGCAGAGCGGCTTTGTCGTAATTACACATTTTAACAGATTTTTGACGCATTGTACCACATAAAACAGTCAGTAAACACAACGGTGATCAGATTTAAGGCGGACCGTCAATTTTTGAGAAGATTTAAGGATCTTAAGTGCGATTTTAGTCCGACCAATACGGTAATTTAATAAACGTTACAACTTTATGAAGAAAGGTTGATTAAATGTTACCATTACATCTGTTTTAGAAAATTAAATCAACTATAATAGATTTGAGCAGCAACTAAACCTCTTTGATTTTGCACGTTAGCGAACCTCCGACTCACTGCTACCGACTCCGTCACGCTGCAGGATGGAGATCAGCTGACCAACTTCCTGGTCAAAGCCCCGCCCCATCCAGTCCTTCTCCAGGAGGCTGTCCAGACCTGCGGAGACGCAGAATGACCTCTGACCTTCCCGTCACGTGACAGAACAGCTCCAGCCGCCCGTTGGTGGGCGACGGGCCCGACCTCTGACCTTTAAAGTTGAGCAAGAGAGACTGCAGCCGGAGTCCCAGCTGACGGGCCATCAGGAGCATCAGTCTGACGGAGGCCCCGCCCACAGCGGAGTCCGAGCTGAGAGCCAATTGGCCGACGGCCTCGTTGAGCAGCAGCAGGATGGATTCGTCGCTCAGACGCGACAGGAAGTCTCTGCAGACGGAGGACAGAAACAGATTGACTCCATTTTTTCCTGTTGCCCAATAAATTCCTACTTAGATCCTTTTAACAGGAGATACTGACGACACCTCAGTGCTGCTGATCTGTAGATCTGAAGTAGATATCAGGACAGATAGCAAAGAGTTTCCCTGTAGGTCTGAACAGCTCTCTGATCAGACGGGCCGTGATAACCTGAAGAGTCACAGCTGTGTTGTGACTCTTCAGTTTTACAGCAGATCCCCTTTAAGTTGACTTTAGGGGAGAGTTGATGGTGTTTAGAAACTCTTTTCAGAGTGAAATCCTTAAAGTCCGTTCATGTACGCCTCACCTGTTGACTGTGCAGGTTTGAATCCACATCTGGATGCAGAGCAGCGACACGGTGTCGTCTTCGCACATCTGGATCTGCTCGTAGCGGACGGAGCTGAGGACTGCAGCGGTGAACGGGGGTGAAAACGAGAAGTAAATAATACTCTCTCACATGCTTCCTTGTTGGTCAAAAGGGACATTTGAGTGGGCGGGTGGGTTTTCAGACGGACCCTGAGCCGTGAGGTGGGCGTGAGCAGAGAGCAGCCAGCCGACAGAGTCCATCACCTTCCTGAAGAGAGCCGAGCACTGGGCCGGCAAACAGAACCGCAGGAGTTAGGCTCACCGTTCCCCATCACGGCTACGGGTCACCAAACCGTACCCCTCACCTCTGCTCGGCTCATCAGCTGGTTGGCCAGAGACAGCAGGGCGTCCATGACCGACGGCAGGAACAGCCTATGAAAGGCCTCGGAGCGGCTGCCTGGCTCCGCCCCCACGCAGCTGCAGCTAGAGTCAGAGAAAGGAGGCAATTAAACTCAAAATCTCTCTTTAAAAGTCAAAAAGCTGAAACTGCAAGGCTGTTTAAAAAAAAAAAAAAAAAAATCAATCTAAAGCAAAATGATAAATTTAAAACACTTAAAACAGCAGCTTAAACCATCAAAAGATATCAAAAGCTACAAATCTAATTTAAAAATGGTCTATTTAGATGAAACGTTGTACAAATATCACATTATTATTGAAAGACTGAACAAACATTTGAACAACAAGACAAACTTAGATTAAAAAAAACACTTAAAATACGTATGAATACATCATAAAATAGGTAAAAGTCAAATGTGTTGTGCAAAAATAAAATAGGTTTAAAATGTTCTAAAAATTTACTTCAATGGATAATAACTAATAAATGAGGAAAGCAGTTCCCAAGTTCCCAAGGGTCACGGGATGAGCCACAAATTTGTGCCTGAGTGTGGAAAATTATGTTTTTTTTCCATAAATTTACATCTTCCTAGTTTTTTCTCACAAATACATGAAATTGATTTCAAAATTTCTGAGTTTTTTGTAGAAATGTACTCCGCCGTGTCCAATAATCCATCGTCTTTCATCTACAATGGCCCTACTGCAATCTTATTTTTTTTATTGTGAGAATAAAATTGTAATTTTGGGAGAACAAAGTCATAATGTTGCCAGAACAAAGTTGTAATGTTCACAGAATAAGTCACACAGTTGTTCTGAGTCCTGATATTACTAATAATTTGATGCTGAGGTGCTAAAAAGATTTAGTATTTCCTTATTGTCATAATTTCGCCCCCCAAAAAAAGGAGCAAAGGGGGTCTCCAGTCTCTGGCACTGGTGTTTTGGAGGGTTGCAGATCGAAAAGTTTGGGAACCCCTGCTCCAAAAAGTAATTTTAGTCAAAATAAACTAAATTTAGGTTTGTGAAATAAATTTACTACATCAGACCTTAAAAGGAAATATCAAAAAAATCTAAAAAAATAAATAAAATAAAGATTAATAGTATACACAAAAAAAAAAAAACTATAAATATGTTAGGAGTAAATCAGAGTGAATCTGAAGATGGAACATCTTTCTTTTGCCTAAGGATTTTATTTTAAAGCCAAAGACGGCCAGGAAGTGGACCTTCACCTGGTGAGGTGGGCCAGCGTGGCAGCAGAGGTCCAGTTTCTCCCCAGAGTCAGAACCCGGACACACTGACCCAGAACCCCACTGAGGTACAGCTGGGACTTGACCCGAGTCAACGCTGCGCTGTCTGCCTGCACGGCTGCAGAGTTCAGGACCTCTGAGAGGAAGAGATGCAATCAGAACCACCCCGAACCCGGATCCAGCCCAGTAAAACACACAGGTCCACCCTCTCACTGTTTAGGGCATCGTTCAGGAGGCTGATCTTCTCCTCCGGGCCCAGATCCTCCTTCTCCAGCTGCCTCTTCAGCTCTGGTATCGCGGCCTCCTCTTCCTCCAACAGCTCCATCACACCGGCCTTTAAATGGACCTGAGAACAGCCACGGGCCTTAATCAGAACCCAGTCTGGACAGTATCATCACAGCCTCCAGGATAGTTTTATGCAATAAATCCCATTGGTTTAATGTCATATACCAGTTTTACATCCCTTTTTATTCCTCTAACAAAGCTGGACCGAACCAGACTCAGATCCTGGGCAGTGAGGCGCATGCTAGCTTTAGCAGCGCTCGGCTATTTTTCCTCTAAAATGAGGGAAAATCTATAAATAACTTAATATTTCCTGACACGAAGTGACCCTACGACTTAGAAACCATCCTCACCGACGCGTTGCGTCCTCCTCCGCCTGCCTGGCTGCTATAGAAACACAGCTGAGCTGCAGAAGCTAGCACCTAGCTCACGGACAGCGGCGCAGACGCCCTTTGTTGCCACGGTAACCTGACGTCATGAGCGTGCGACGAAAATGCGCCTCTCGCCCGAACAAAGGAGACATGTCCACCTGCAGTGTTTTAAGGCGAACTGGACGGAGCATAAATACATATTTAGGAAACCCGCGTGTATGAGAAGCGGACGTGTTTGTTGTCGGGGTTCTGGACCGGTTCCGACCCGCCGCTGCGCTTCATTGCGGCAGGGAGAAAACCGCATGGTGCGTTCAAGTACAGCTCGGACAGTTGGGGAACCTATTGTGGCTTAACGTTGTTTAATACATTTTTCTTTATCTTAAATGTTATTCTGTACTTTATGGATAACATTGTTGATTGTTTTCGAAATAGTTTCAGCGATTAAACATGACAAAATAACATAAATAATTATGAAAATCTTGGTTCACAGCCAAATAAAGGCACATCTGATCTATTTCTTGGGCATGGAACAATTAAATCAACTTAAGTACCATCAGTGCAGAAAAAAACACAGAGAGAAACTTCCTTGCATTCCCATCTTGTCTTTATAGACAAGTTCTTGTCTCTAGTTTCCTATAGTCTCTCCAGTTATTGAGGATTGTCTTCACTGAATGTTTGCGTCTCTTTTTCTGACTGACACATTCGCACAATTAGCTCATTTTGATCCACTGGATCCTGTCTGCAGACTTTAGCTAAAGGACGCAAGTGGGTTTATGGGTGTTCACAGTTATGAAATGATCTTAAAGCACATTTTTTGTATTTGAGTTTTGACCTTCTGACAGGTTTGTTTCCTGTTCAGTTAATCTGTGATAAACAAATGCTTGTGCGTATGTGGAAGAGGGTTCACTTGTGATCTCAGAATCAATGATCCATACTATTGCTACAGTGGAAAACCTCAAAGAGAGAGTTGCACTGTGATCAAAGATGCACATGAACCTGAATTTACAGATTAAAATAAACACAACAGGATTATTAAAAAAGACCAGGAAACATCCATTGCCGGGATAAAAGCCATTTTGAAGTCTGTTTGTTTGAGATCTGATGGAGCTGAGGTATTTCCCGGCAACCATCAAGGTGAACAGGTGAAGCCCAGGATGATAAAGAAAGTCTCTCGATCATGCCGGCTTAAAAGAATGCTGTGCACAACCAATGTTCATGGCCCAGTACAGCATTTTCCACGGGTGAGTAGTTGGCATAGATGTACAGTGGACCAGCATAGCTCATTGATATAAATCAAGTCTGTGTCAATTTTCCTCGCACAGAAAACAAAGTCGAGTTCTTTTGTTTTAAACATATCCATTACTGTCTATTGACCACCTGGTCAGCTTGCACACCGGCTCCCCACGGGCGGACTTGTCTCCCAGTGAGATGAGACCTGCCGCTGTCGCACCATCTGGACACTTTAGGGTGGTGTTGTTCGGGCGGATTGGGTGTAATTATGCATGCAGAGACAGCAGAGGAGAGGAGCAGCACAGAACCCCGGGGGGAGCTGAGAGATGTGTGGGCCTGTTGTGTCAGACTTCATTTGATTGGTCAGCAAGCCAAAAAGTGATGATGAAACCCTCACTGGACCCGAATGGTTCTGGGTCTGGTTCTGTACGTGAGTGGGTGTGGATCAGAAAAAAGAAAGGAGGCTGGTTTTGACGTACTGGAGGCAACTCGCAGTAAAATAAGTAAGAGCGAAGCGGGGCGTTTAGTAAATTAGTTTTATTATGAGACGTTTCCGCTGCAGCGTCTGTGGCTGTTTGGTAACAAGGTCCGGGTTCAGCACCACGGACAGCAGCAGGCCAGGCTCAGTGGATTTAAGGCTGTTGTGTTAATAAATGTTTAATAAAACCAACAAATACCAGTAAAACATACAGAAAATAACCACGGTTAAGAAGTGATGAATAAGTAAATGTTTAAAGTTGACATTAAAATAGATTTAACTATTTCTGGAGGTATTTCTCCTCGATGTACAACGTGAGTTGAATGCACCGCAATCTTAAAATGCGGCCGTAACGCCCTGTGTATTAACTTTTTATTTTATGCTGCCATTTTTCTTTGTTTTCTGTGTTTTTTCTCTGCTCATTATAAAAAATGCGGTTGTTTTATCTTCATTAATGATTCCCATGTTTTTGCTTTGTATTTATTTTATATTACTTACTTGAGTAAAATATCTGTTTAACTGCTGTGCGTAACTTAATGAGTAACGAACAGACTTGTTTTAACCTAAAATGCACCAGAGAGACAAAAATCTAGAGTTTATGTTAAAGTGAAACTTCTTATTTGTAACCAAGCTTTGTTATTTTAATGTTATTTTCTATTGAGCCATTTGGAGGTCAGATGAACGTAAAGTACTGTTCTAACATACTGTATATACATTAACTGTTTTCAAGTTTTATGTTGGGAAAGGATTTAGAAAAGTGTTTCTTTTGTCTTTAGTGGATATTTTGTCATTAAAATACCAGATTTTGCACTTAACCTTATATTTTTGTCTGTCTGATTACATGATTTTTAAATATTAAATCATCAGCTATTATGATTAGTTACTCAGCACTTGAGTAGCCTTCTTACTGAATACTTTTTTACTCGAGTACTTTCTTGGCTGACTGTTGAATTACTGCTAATCTTACTTGAGTGCAATTCTTAGCTACTCTACCCACCTCTGTTTGTGGATAAATGTAACTTTTATAGCAGGTACAGCAGTGAATCCGACCGATGTAAAGAAGGAAAACGACTATAAAACACTATAAGTCTTATATAATAACCTGTATTTTTCATTTATTTACTATGCAAAGAAAATTGTAAATATTACATTTATCAATATGGATGTTTTCTTTTCACCTGTTTTTTGTTCAAATATTTATGCATTTATTTAAGATCCAAAATATGTTGTGCTCCTTGAATGATGTATTTTAATTAATTATTTGTTTTTTGGTGTTAAAGCTAACATTGCTTTTATAAAATGTGAAAAGACAAAACTATTTCAAATGGGAACACACAAAAACCCACCAAGAACTAGAAAATACATAAGAATTGTTACTTTTTTTCATAAGTTTTGAAAAGTTGTTTTGATTTTTTTTCTAAAACAAAAGAATATGTTAGGAATTGAGCATCACCTGAAAACACAACATATCACATAGTATAGCTTTGCAGAACAAAACTAATAGACTGCTAAATAATAATAATGATAATCAAGTGACTATATCTCGGACAATTAGACAAGCAACGGATGGATAATAACAAACATTATTCTATGTCATGAAGGATGTTTGTAGATCCACTAAATATGCAGGAAAGACCATAGAAGATAAAATAAAACTATTAAAGACTAATGTCGTCTGATCCTCCACCTGCTGTTTCCTCTTCTCCCCTCTAGGTGGCGATGCAGCCTCAGCAGAGACCAGCAGCGCCTCCCTGCCATGCGCTCTGCGCGCTTTAATCGCTGCTTCTGCCTCAGTTTGGATCAGAACTCCCGGTGTCACAGATACAGATGCAGACTATTCTGCTTCTTTACTTCTCTCTGGTTAAAAGCAGTGCTTTATGATAAAAAATAAATCAAATGAGACATTCATGACGTCTCATTTTAAACTCTGAACCCAAAAACCACAAGGTATATTGATTTTTAAGGCTAGAATTTGGCTTAATCATTATATTATTACATTATATTATATTATACTGTATTACATTAATTATACTGTATTATATAATATTACATTATACCATATTACATTATATCATAAAATGTAATTATATTATATTACATTATATAATATAATGTAATATAATATAATACAGTATAATTCATATCATACAATATAATATAATTTGTAATTATTATACTGTATTATATTATACTGTATTATAAAAAAGCACTTTGGATTGTCTGTACTTTAAATGTGCAATACAAATACATTTGCCTTGCCTTATATTATATTACATTATATTAAATCATATTCTATTATATCATACATTATATTATATGATATTATATGATATGATATTATATGATATATATTATATCATTATATTATAATATATCGTATCATATGCTATTATATTATATCAAATGATATTATATTATATCGTATTATATTATATATTATATTATAATATATCGTATCATATGATATTATATTATATCATATTATATTATAATATATCGTATCATATGATATTATATTATAACATATGATATTATATTATATCATATTATATTACATTATATTATATTATAATACTGACCTGATCAGTGAGCTGCTCACGTCAGGCGTTTATAGTAACGGTACCGGCTGTACCGGTAACGTTGTAGTAACGGGTGCAGGCACTGTGTGTGTGTGTGTGTGTGTGTGTGTGTGTGTGTGTGTGTGTGTGTGTGTGTGTGTGTGTGTGTGTGTGTGTGTGTGTCGGTGCAGCAGATGCTGCAGCTCTCGCGCACAGCGCCTCTCTGCCTCCAGTGCGCCTGCGTGCTGAGACGCACACCGAGCGGCCGCAGGAGACACTGGGGGGATACCCGGGCTGCGTGGGCTCCACGGTACCAGTAACGGCACCAGTAACGGCTCCGGTGACGGTGACGCGATGTGATGCGATGCGGCGCGGGATCACGGTAACGTAAGAGCAGCAGCAGCGGAGGAAGAGGAGCGGGAGGAGAGGAAGAGGAGGACGGACGGTCGAGGCTCAGCCGAGCAGGATGCAGCACTGACGGCCTGATCGGTACCGGGAGGAGAGGAGTATATCCCACCGTGCACCGGAGCCCGCCGCTGGTACCGGCCCGATCTGATGTGAGGCTGCGGGGATGAACGGGTAGGCAGGGAGGAGGCGAGAGGAGCGGAGCGACCGACGGCACATAACGGAAGAGAGAGGAGGAGGAGGAGGATGAATCCGGCTGAAGGAGGAGGAGAAGCGGGCCAGGACGGCCTGGCGACGGCAGGTGGGGTGTGAGCGCGTGCGTGCGGAAGTGTGTGGAGAGGGAGCCGCTGTCGCCATGATGCTCCAACATCCGCCCATTCACGGCGCGCGCGTGTGTGTGTGTGTGTGTGTGTGCGTGCGTGTGTGCGTCCCTCTCCAGCAGCACTGAGGCGTGCGCGTGCGTGCGCACATCCACGCGCGTGCAATGTGTGTGTTGGGGGGGTGGAGGGTCCGACCAAGGAGGATTGTGGGAAGGCCTGCTGGCTCCTGGAGCCGTGTGTGTGATGTAATGTGGTGTGTATTCATGTTTGTGGAGGCCGGGCTGCAGAGCCCCCAGGGCCGGCGCCCCCTGCCCCCCCCCCGGACTCGTCCTGTAGGGTCCGGATCCTGTGGTTTCTGCCAGCTGATCCGCTGTCATGTTGGATCACAGCAGAACTGCTCCTGATGTGGCGTCAGTGCAAAGATCAGGCCGGACACCACAGAAAACCCATCGGGTCAAACCGGGTTATGATTTCTGCCTGGAGAATAAATAATTATTGCATTTCTCAGACACTAAATTAGGGTCTTTATACCTATGAAAACCATGCAGCTGTGTGGACATGACTGTAAATGCCTGTAAGTCTCTGCAGGACGGTGTGCACACCTCGCAGGTCTGTGAAGTGCACAGACTGCGCTTCCTTGCCAGTAAAAGTATAAATATACCTTGAACTTCGTCAAACCGGCGCGTTTCATTGGGATTTAAGTGATGGACAAACACAAAGTAGATATTATTGTGTCTCTTTACAAATAAAATGGCCACGCTCTCCTATTAATCTGCTCAGATACTGCAGAATGTTCTGCCTGTGCCCTCGACCCTAGCGCTGAAACACGGCGGCGGCGGCGTCATGCTGAGGGGGACGGGAACATTCATGACTGGATGAGCGGAACGGATTAATCCCGACTGTGTCCGCCACGCCGGTTTATTACAGAAAACGGATTAAACGTGTGGACGGCTGTTTGCAAAGCGACAAAGTGTGAATAAAGTTAAAGGAACGCTGATTGTTTATCCGATGCTCTCTAACAGAGAAAGGTTAGGCGCGATTTGGTCTTCTGATGCCAGATCCATGAATTAACCGCATTCATTTGTGGGAAAAGTCAAAAAATGTCAAAACTTGGGTAAAATTATTGAATTGATAAGAGAAGCAGCAAAGTTTTACGTTAGAGAGGAAGACGCCTGGTGATTAACGGGCCGTCAGCAGATTAATTTATTATTATTATTCATTTAAGAAGTCTTTTCTATATTCCTCTTCATCAGTTCTGGTTTTAAATGTGAGGTTATTCATGTTTTTAAAAAACAAACCGCAGACAAATTAAGGGTCAGGAGTAAAGAAAACTATTTAAATTAGTTGCTAAATTTGTATTCCAGGTCAGCAGCTTGAATAGAACGTAGACAGAATTATTTTATTTTGGTTTTTTTATTTATTTATGAGGAAACTGAACAATAGAAGGAAAAATTACAAAAACCAAAGTATTTAACAAGACGTTTGCATTTTTCTTTTTAGACAGGAACTAATAATCATTTTTTCACAATTAATGGGGGAAAAACCTGATTTAATAGAGTAACTAATTAGTCAGAAAAAAGTTACAATTATTGATTTTTTTTCTCAAGATTGATTTCAATGTTTCTTTTGGGCCTGATTTACTGACACTTTGATGGTGGATTTCTTCTAATCCCTACAGGGTAAAAAATTATGCGTATCGATCCAAATGTACTGTATATATAAAACCCCCAGTAACGATTGTTTAAATATTCCTGAGCCAATGAGAGAGAAAAAGCTGCAGACATAATTCTGGGGGGACCTTGTCAGCCTCTTATTGGCAGAATTGGTAAAGTTGGGTGAAGATAGATGGTTTGCTGGTGATGGTTTGGCTTTAAAGCTTAGATCCTAAATGTTCAGTAGTCCAGAACCAGTTTGGACGTGTGTTGGGGATCATTGTCTGGTCGGAACACCCAACCGGGTCAAAGCTGTTCCCTCAGATCAAGTGAAATTGGTCCGGATGTTCAGGAAGGCATGAAGAACCACCGAGGGTCAAACCTTCCCACCGTTACGGACTCAGAGGTCGCTGAGCAAGAGAGAAGACCCCGATCAACACCTTTAGGCCCGGTGGTAATCCCTACCTGCATGGGAGAGCCAAATGTCTTCTGGAGAAAACCTTCACAGCAAGAGGGGACGAAGATTAAGGTGTCTGGTCACAACTGGAGAAGTCAGGGTGAGGATTCCACTGCCGTCAAGCATGGCGGCGGCAGCGTCATGCAGTGGGACTGAGGCATTTCCCAACGATGGAGGAGGAGGACTTCCTGGAAATCCTCCAACTTTGGTGCTCCAGCAGAACCATGATCCCAGACGGATCCAGAAGGATGACTGAAGGTCGTGGACGGCTAAAAACAACAAATAAATTGTGATTAGTGGACAACTTGGCAGGAGGTATTTGATCAATTATTGATCAATTAATCTGGGGTTGGGATTCAAAAGTTTGGATTTTTTTGGGTGGATTAGAGAAAATCCACGACAAACTCAAAGTTCTGAACCCAGGGCTTGTTTTATTTAAACCAGCGCAGCCGTTTGTTGCATTCGAATTTCTTATCCGGTATAATTAGAAACGTCGTTAATGACGAGGGAACATCTGACCCAGATTCAAACACGCGAAGTCCGTGCATGCCCGGCGTGAGGGATTGCTGAGAGTCAATGCCTCGAAGGAATCTGCCGGGCTTTAACCAATCTGTCTGGATGATTTCATAGAACTGACTTTTTTATTGTGCCCTGAGACGACGTGTGCCGTGAACTGGCGCAACATAAATAAACTAAAATGAACCGAAGTGTTGGTTTGGAGCAACAAGAAGAGGGAAAAAAAGGACCCTTGAATCACAGCAGTTCGCTGTTTCAGATCAATAACAACAACAATCCCTCCCCTCTTTTATATTTCATGTTGAAAACAGTAAAACTGGCCTAATCTGACAAACCAGCATCCTAAATAAAATAGCTTGGACTATTGAGCCCTAAAATCTCCTTTTTTCATGCAGAATGACCGTATTTAATTAAAAGGGCCCTGGTTATGAAAACAGAGCTTATATAAACCCCCTGAATTGTGGACTGAAGCTGAACAAATGTCACTGCCGTCCATCCACAAGTTCTGGAGCTACTCCTCCTGTCTTCGCCGATCAAACTTGAAACCAGTATCTGAAGTCGACAGCAGAAGTCAGTAACGGCCCGGCGGACCCCGAGGCGGCTAAACTCCTTCAGACGTTGGGAGATGTGGCGCTTCGGTTAAATGTGCCGTCAACTGTTACCAACAGTGGCTATAAACAAAGCAGGCATAGCTGGATGAGCTAGTGGACATTAAAAAAGGGGGGGGGGACTATTACCCAGAGACAGGAGGGGCCCCAGGTCCAAGGTCCCCAAAGGAAAGATCATAGCAGTAATTTAGATATCTGCATAATCTGCTGCTCAGCTGCTCATGAGGTGGATATCTGAGCTGTGAAATAATGTTTGTTTTAAAGAGGCAGTGCTCTTTATTTTTTTATTATTTCCTTGGATCATCTATTCAATTCAATTCAATTCAATTCAATTTTATTTATATAGTGCCAATTTACAACACACGTCATCTCAAGGCACTTTCCAGAATCAGACTCCATCAAATCCTCCAGGTTGGTCAGAAAGTTTCCTCTCTAAGGAAACCCAGCAGGTTGCATCAAGTCTCTCCAAGCAGCATTCACTCCTCCTGAAAGAGCGTAGAGCCACAGTGGACAGTCGTCTGCATTGTTGATGGCTTTGCAGCAATCCCTCATACTGAGCATGCATGAAGCGACAGTGGAGAGGAAAACTCCCCTTTAAAAGGGAGGAAAACCTCCAGCAGAACCAGAACCAGGCTCAGTGTGAACGCTCATCTGCCTCGACCCACTGGGGCTTAGAGAAGACAGAGCAGAGACACAGAAAGCACAGAAGCTCACATTGATCCAGGAGTACTTTCTATGTTAGATGGTAATAGCGGATGATCTGCCTCCCTGGATGATGTCACAGCTAACAGAACACCAGACCAGGTGTACCTTCTATGAAGAGAAAAATGACAGAGAACAAAAAGTTAAAAATTGAAATAACAACAAACAAAATAGCATATGATTGCTCCAGAGTCTCTGGGGGATTTGCTTATTTAGCAGAAGAGAGGCTTTTATTTTGAAACACAATGAGGAGTTTTACAAATGCTAGAGCGCCACAGAATGTTTTGCTGCTAAGCAACTGATTCACACTTACAAGAGTTGTATGAAAACTGCATTTATGGAGTAAATGGGATACTTTTATTTTGAAAGGAGTGACAGACTTTCACCATAAAGTGAATGTAGGATGTTTAATATGAAGCAGCCAGTACCAACATTGGCTTTCTTTGCATGATAAATTGGCAGCTTTTATTCTGAAAATGGAAGGATTGACTTTACTGTGACTCAGCTGAGGCACTTTTATTGTGAAGGAAACAAAACATTTAGATTGGAAAAAGTCTAGAAAAGTTATGATAAAACATTTGTTTCCGAAAAACATAACAGAACCAGATTTTTGATTAAAGTTCTGATGGGATGTGTGGAAACAAACAGATCAAATTTACAGTAAATCTATTGAAGCACCTCTATTGTAAAACAGCTGAAAGGCTTTTGTTGTGAAGGAGCTAAAAAGCTATTTTGAATAAGGGGGAAAAACATCATCATTTCAGCGATAACGCATTTTTATATAAACTATTAAGCGTAGTGATGGGTCCGGCAACACCAATGTGTCGGCGCATGTGTCGGTCTCATAGAGCGAAACCCGTGTCGATGTGTGTATTGCTACGGAAAAGTCACGTGACCGATACAGGAACTGTTTCGGTCACGTGACCAATACAGCACCTGTTTCGAACTGACTGACGCGCCAAACTGTTTCTGTTCCCTCCAAGCTGCACGCGTGTGCATTCGCGCACAGCAGCGCGCACAGCAAAGCTATGCTGCGCAGTAAATAAAATCCAAGCTGAACTGTAAACAAAATAACGGTTAATAATGGTTAATTTTTAACCATTTTGCAACTCTGGTGTGATGGTGTACCACAGTCTCGCTCTGTGAGCGCAAGGTGCTGATCGGAGCGCACCACTGATGGATGGGTTGGGCAGACGCCTTTATGGTTGGGCGGGTTGCGCTGTGCGTCTTTGTTCTGAGCGTCGTTTCAGAAAAAACGGCTGATTTACACTGAGTAGAAAGCTGCTACTCTGAGTAGTTCTTCCTCCCTTTGTCATACTCAGCATGTCCGATTTCAGAACAGATGATATCAGTCAGGTAACTAAACACAGCGCCCGATCAACCATTTGTAAAAAATAAAAAAGCCAGTCCACAAGCATCCTCCTTCACATTATTTATTGACTGTATCTAAAAAAAAATCAAATATATGTTTAATTCAAATGAAAATATAAAATAATACAATGCAACATACAATGATTTAAATTGTATTGTGTATACTTGGTCATCAAATCAGTGTCAGTTAACTCTGTCAACCGGGTTGCCTGTAGGGATTTTTAAGGTCCAGCAGGTGTCAGTATTCAGTGACACAGTATCGGCACAGTATCGGCACAGAGTGGCAATGTGTCGAAACGTTTCATGACGCCTCATCGACCCATCACTAATTAAGCGGAATCAGACACGAACATTTCTGGTGAAAAATAATTTTGTTATAGAAAAAAACTAAGGACTTTTTAAAATTTTATAATTTTATAATTTGAAATACCAGAGATTTTTTTTACTGTCATTAGGCCTGTTTTCTTTTGTTTTATTAGGAACATTATTTTGTCGATGTAATGCAATATGTTTAAAAATAGTCACATTAAAAAAAAATAATCTGAATAAAATTAAATGTGAAGCATCAGCAGATGCCTATAAAATGCCTCCCTAACTTTATTTACAGAATAATTATGCACCTTTATATAAAAACACCTGCAACGTTTCATTGTGAAAGAAATTAAACTTTTTCTGTAATTTTATGATAAAACTTTTATTTCTTGTATTTTATATGTCATGAGCAAATTAATTATTTTCATTTACTGTAAACAAACCGTAGAGACTTAAAATAAAGGAGCTAAAATGCATTTTTATGTAAAGGAGATAAAGGGTTTATTTTAAAGTGGGAAGAAACAAAATAAATAATTTGATCTATTTTCACGCATTAATACTTTAAGGCTTTTATTGTGAAGAATTCTAGAAGCATTTAAGAGAAAACCTGACAAACTTTAAAGTTACTGAGGGGCTTTACAGTAAAATGCAGTAAAATTAGCGTTCGGCCCTTGAGGGTCTTTTATTTTATTTTTTATTTTGGAGTTTTGTGTTTTAACATCAAAAGGCTTTTAATGTCACGCAGAAAGATAAACACCACATTCATATTCAGTGTGAAACTGTTTATAGATCTTTGTATTTGAAATCGTGGGAAGATATTTCCTGTGGACTAGTTGGCATATATATTTTAAAAGAGTTAAAAAAAATCACTCAGTAGTTTCAAAGTAATTAGATTTTTTAGTTTGATAAATTAACTTGTTTTTATTTCTAAGCTTCTTAGAGATTTTCCTTGGAACATCAAAACATTTATGATTTTACGATTTAGCTCTTACGGGGCTTTTATTTTGAAGCCCCAAAACATTTTTGTACTTTTTGCTACCACCAGCTAGGCTTTTGCTTTACAACAAAAGATTAACTTTTAATATGAGAAGAACTCATATTTGAAATATTTAAAACGTACATTTATTCTCAACCAAGTAACATGCTTTCAAAATAAAGTACCCAATTGATGTGTAGCGGGCATCATTAACGCTATATACAGCTAGGTGAAGTTTATTTTGAAGGACCAAAACTGCTTTTATTATGAAGTTGCAAAACAAAAAATATATAAGCTATTTTTTATATAAATGTGCTTCATAACGTTTATTATGAAGGATTATACTTTTATATTTTAATGATCTATTTTCCTTCAAAAAACTTGACGTTATAGTGAGAAAGCCAACAGAACTTAGGGTGTAAAATGTGCTTTTATTTTGAAGACAAAAATGCCTTTTCATAATAAAATACAAGAGTACAAAAAATATATATTTTTTTACTGTCAAGCAGGTTGTTTACTTTCCATATGTTGCTGAAAAGGTGAAATTATTAAGAGACTTTTAAAATAAGTGGAGTAGTTTTATTTTGGAGCAGATTTTCAAAATAAAGCTGAAGAATTCAGTCATAACATTAAGCTATTTTAGTTTCAATTTCCACAACTTTATTCATCCCCATGAGGCAATTCAGTTTTAGCCTACCAGTCGTATTAACAAGACAAGAAGACAATCAGTAAAGCGTTCAGAAACACCGTCAATGACATCAGATTGCATTCGAGTACCAGTAGGGACCAATGTTCACAAAGATATAAATGAATAAAAATAATACAAAGCAAACAATAAACAGATGTTTACAATGTCTGGCACATGTCTTGTTACCTCTGTCAGCACTGTTTAAAAGCCTGATTTCAGAAAGAATTAAACCATTTATGGGTCCTTTCATCTTAAGCAGTGTGATGGAGTTTATTGTGAACAAGCTAAAATATGTATATTTTTAAGTGGCACTGCAAAAACGGAACTAAAAATCAGTACAATTTTCATGAAATGAGTGTATTTGAGCAGGTAAATAAGATGGATGTCAGAGGAATTAGATTTTGGCACTTAAAATAGAAACAACTCGTCTCCGTCGTCTTATTTCAAGCGCAGAATATCTAATTATCTTATTATAGGGGTCAAAATAACCGTATTTACCTGCTCAAATCAAGGACAAATACACTAATTTCAGAAAAAACTTTACTTATTTTTAGTTCTGTTTTTGCAGTGAAAACAAAACATTTATTGTATAAAATCTTATTTTTAATGCAAAGAAGCCAGAAGTTTTTTTTTTATTGTGAAGGGCTTTAACTGTTACTGGCCTCTGTTTGGTTGTCTTTGCATGGTTTTCTTTTGAAGAAAGCAGAATATGAATAGGATATTCGGGACGTTATACTCATATTTCTCCTGCTTCGTGTAGTTTTTGCAGAGATTTTCAAGCAATAACAGTAAAACTCCACGTGGGCAGGTGCAGTGTATCATAAAGCTGATTAATTATACCGCTAAATCCAAACTCGCGTGTTCAGCGTTGCGGTGAAAACGTCTGATTGTAATTATCATCGAAATGGCAGCCGAGAAATGCCAGGGATGGGTCTGAGGTCAGAGAGAAAGGCGGCGCCGCGGCTCCGCTCGGTCTTCGGCCTCTCGGAGGCAGAGTGAGTCTTCAGGCCCTCTGGGCTGACATTTCAGAGACTCCGAGGACATTGTGCTGGAAGGTATTCATTAGTTTTCGTTGCATAATCAGTTTGATGAGTCCTGACAGGCTGAAGGCGAGTTTCTCCAAAGGCCTTTTTCATCTGCTTCTATTCTGGGCTGAGCGGCGACTCGCAGCGAGGGCGTGTCAGCGGCGTGCTGGAAACCCCTCCTCCGGCACTCAGCCTCCCTGATTGGCAGCTGATTAGGGATCAATCCGCTCCCTGACAGTTTGGAGCGTCGGGAACACGCCGGCTTCAGTCATGTTTGCGCAGCAGCAGATTACAAACACCCACCACTCAGTCATTAGTGGCTGCAGACTGTTAGCTTCTGCTCTGCATTAACACGAACTCCAACACGTCTGTGGGAGCGGCGCAGGCAGGCGGGCCATCCATCATCTTTTTTAGTTTTCTGCTAATTCACGCAGCAAACAAAAGGATGGTGAGGAGTTTAACTCGGTTAGCAGCCGCGATGACGAAGTGCCTGCTCGCTTGAGTTTCATGCCAAGATTTGTCACTGAAATAAAATCTCTGCAGAAAGTAGATCGGACAAACAACCTCTGCGTTTGTTGCTTTGGCTTCAGCTTGGATCTGATCCACAACCAGACTTCTTCTGATTATGAAGAAAATCTGCTAAGAAAACTAACATTTACATTTTTAAACCCGTTACAGGACACAATGCTGCCTGGTGGAGAGTGAAATCAGCTAATTTTCATGTGTGAGAAGCTCAATCTATGAAATACGTAAAGATGATCGGTCTAAATGATGGCTGTGTATCTATTTTCTGTGAATTATGTGTAATCACGGCGGTTCAGCTGGAGAATGATGAATTTTCACCAGTTCAGCTCTCAGCTGGACTCCAGATGCTGTCGCTGGGCGTAATCAAACGATTCCCCTTTGTTGGTTTTCTTAACCTGTAAAACGGAAACACTTTGTTACAAATATATGTTGACACAGATCAGACTGAGACCGTACTGAGCGCTGCAGCTCCCTGGACATCGACCTAAGACACGGTTCAGGTTATAAGTCTGAATCCACTCACCATGGGGAAACATGAATTAGGTTCTCAGGTTTAAACGCTTTTGCAGGTTTTCTCTAATCCAGGAGGGGTCAGAATTTTAGACGCCAGTCAAACCTACGCAGATCTGTGGTTAAACGTCCCTCTGCCACTTGACCCTCAACGTTTTCGTAGCCATCAACAAGACATCACATAAAATTGGTATTTTAATTAAAACTAGCGTTTAAGCAACGGATTCACTTTTACAAGAGTTGTAGGAAAACTGCATTTATGGAGTAAACGGGATACTTTTATTTTGAAAGGAGTGCCAGACTTTCACAATAAAGTGAATGTAGGATGTTTAATTGTGAAGCAGCCAGTACCAAATTTGGCTTTCTTTGCGTTTTCTTCCAGAAGATGTTGTTTTTTTTGTCCATTCTAGACTCAGTTTGGACCCCCAAACCAAGACTCAACCACCCAGCTGTTGGTCTGAAGGGAAGCAGGAAGTCATCCTCCTTCATTTTGTAATCTACTGATACATCTGACAGTGGCCCACAGCAGGACGCAGCCACCACCGTGCTTTACAGTCCGTACAGTTGTCTTAGAGTCAGAGTTCGTTCACCAGTCCACGCGGGGAGCTGCTTGTTTGACTAGAGCTTGAAGGGGTTGATTGTGCTTCTCTCTTTGTCACCTCTCCGTCCATGGCGATGTAAACCGGCATTCCTAAACCTCCTAACCGTCCATCCATCGTCTTCATACGCATACCAATCGTGGGCCATGCCTCAGAGCTGGCTCTGATCCAGGAAACCAACCGACTTGAATAAAAGCCACGCTGATTCTGCCTAGGGGAACGGTGCCAGAAGATTGTTGTTCATGGCTACGAAAAGCAGAAGTCAGACCAAACAGCAAATGGCTCAGAGAAAACAACAGAACATTTAAAAACCTTCAATCATGGTTGGTCCCAAATCCCTGATGCAGAGATATTAATCACACTCTGCCCTCTTACGTCACCGGCAACCGACTGGATGACTTAGTTCTTTGGGAGGACGTGTTTAGTGAGTGTTGGTGATGTTCGCTCTTTCTTTTGGTAAAAATAAAAGCCTGCATGGGAGGGGGAGGGGGGGGCAAAGAGAGAAGCCTGCTGTGAGGTAAAGATTAAAGAGTGAACGACGGATCTGTCAGCCGTTGGAACAGAGTAAATATAACCGCACAAAGAGATGAAGACCATCTCACGCTTCAAAGACGAAGCCTGTGGGGAAAGAAAATGTATATTAGGAGGAGAAGAGATCTGTTGCAGTAAACGCTGAAGCTTCTGGCCTAATTTTTGACCTTCTCCAACATTTTCTGCTCATGGACTTAGCTGCTATTTTAAAGCTGGATTTAAATCCCAGTTTCATCCAGCGCCGTCGATACGGTCCCAGTCAGTGTGAAACAGACGAGCGGTTAGGACACGCACCCGGAATTCCTCTTAACCGTTCCCAAGATGGCGAAATTAAACTAAATTCTGCCAACAGCGACAAAAGAAGGTAGGGTCGGTTGGAGTTATTAAACCCCAATCATCTCTGCAGTATCACTGGATGAGATATTGTAAATACAAAGGGGGGGCTTGGGTGCAGTTTTTGGTCGGCTGAAACGTTTAAAATGTCAGGAAGTCACACTTTGCCTGTTAATACGATGCTGACCAGCTGAACGGACTGGCAGCCCTACGCGTCCACACCTGATCTACGTTTCTAATGGCACAGAAGCTCATGGAGGATTATACGGACATTGTGGAATAAAGAGTAAGAGAAATGCAGGTCAATCAGAAATAGCTTCGAAGTTAAATGTCTTTTAATGTTGTGCGGCCCAGGTTTGAGTTGCCTCAGTGTTTGCATCTTTTGCATGCAAGGAAATTATCTCATGAGCCAAATGGCGAGGATGTTTTATCGCTCCATGCTTTGTTTTTTCCCGTTGTAGTCGGACCTACACGTCTGCAGCAATCTACAGCAGCTAGGGTGAGCACTAGCGCCACCATGGACAGCGACGTAGACAGAGCCTGACTAAAACGACGAGGACAAAGTCTGAAAAGATGTCCCGCTTTGCTCGGCTGCAAGACTTTTTAACCCCTAAACACGATCTTGTACATGCAAACAACATCTTTTGAACACAAATGTTCAAACTAACCCTGGAACAAGAATTGGATCAGATGACACAATGTGTGCTCACAACGTCCAACAAGAACCGGGCTCTTAATGAACAGATGAAAAATGGACAAAAAGATCCAAAATGGTTCCCGCCAGAATATTTACTGGTTTCTGTTATCCTGACAGCGATCCACCGGATCAGATAATAACATTTCTGGACATCTGTTAGTTTGGATCTCCGCCTTTGTCATTTCACCCCACTTGTTCCTGGCTGAAAACTCGAAGCCCGGAAACATTTCTGCACGAGAACAGCAGAGCACAGCTTTTCCCTCCTTGTTATACAACGTCCTCTTTTTTTTTTTTTTTAACCACGCTCAGACTTCAAAGGCTCCTGCATTTCAAGGTCACCCGTCCTTTTACTGTGGAAGGTTTTCGGTTTCTGTCTGAGATCAAAGACTGGTTGGGTCTGGACTTGGAAGAGCTGGAACACGATGCCTGCAAAGAGCCGGGCCCCAGCTGGATAGATGCTCTACTTCTCCTTCCTGTTTGTAGGTTTCCCTCTCCGAGGGTTATCGCTGCTTGTCGGGCTGCTAATGTGAGGCGTTTAATGCCCTCAGTGTGCGAGTGTTGGATTAGCTTCCTCCCGCTGTGCAGGATGATCTGACACATACGGGAGGTCTGTCTGCAACAAACACACACACACACACACGTCCATCTTTGTACGTCTTTGTTTGTGAAGATCCTGGTTACACACTCAGCACATTGTCTATAAACCATCAAAACTCTAAAATCTGCCTTAATAAGGCTTAAAACTAGCTATAAATCTGTAACACTGGCAATTCAAACCCTGTCTTCTAGACGCGGACATACAAGGTTTCAAATTTTAACGGGTCCTCACATCAATACATATACAAGTTCGCACTCGTATTGAATAAAACGCATCTCAGCACCTTCATAAAACACGAAGGCTAACGAGGGGTTAATGTATTTAATCTCTAACTTAATTAACTCCATAAAACACTATAGAAGCAAATATTAAAATTCATGGTTTCAAATTAATAATGTGGCCAGTAGGTGGCAGTATAGAGTACGGCATGCAAACACAAGGACTAACAACTATTACCTCTGCCAATAAGGCCATGCTGCAGACTTAGTGATGTCTGCCTGTTATGAACAAGGTTGCGTTGAAACAAGAGAACTGAAAGTAAAAACAGAAAAACAGAGTAGCTGCAGTGTGCTGGCGTTGGCTCCACTGGTTTATTTTCTTAAGTTTGTTGCTGTTTCTCGCAGCGTTGCAGTTATATTACACTAACTTTTACTGTAATTGTTAAAAGCTCGGGTTGACCAACCCTTTTTTCACATTAAAACCTCTTCAATGTGTTTTATTGGGATTTTTGTGACAGGCCAACACAAAGCAGTGCATATTTGTGAGGTAGGAAGCAAAATGATGTTTTTTTTAAATGTTTTACACACAAAAAAAACCCTGAAAAATGACGTATAAATTTAGCATTCAGTCAGTATGTTGCAGAACCACCTTTACTGCAGTTCTGCCTGCAGGTCTTTTGGAGGCATGTTTCTGTCTGCTTTACACACATCAGTCGTCTTCCCATAAACTCTGGCAACCTTTTCTGACCCTGCTAAAGAAGAGCATTGTGTTAGCGCTACCACGTTCCAGCATGAGCATAATCAGGTCAGAATTATGTGCAGGGCTGGTCATGTATTCAGCTTTGCATGTAACCCAAAACCGTCGGTCCAATCTGAGAAGAGCGCTTTGCTCGACATGATTGATGCGTCAAACTGAAAACAGAACATCTTGTGGTTTCTTCTTATGGATTTGTGGAGTGCAGAACTAAGGGATATGTTGTTGACAGACTCTCTCACCTGAGCGGTAGATCTCTGCAGCTCCTTCAGAGCTATCATGGTTCTTCTGGCTGCTTCTCTGATTAACCCAGCCTGTCAGTCCAGGTGGACGTTCATGTCCTGGTGGGTCTGCAGGTGGTCCATCCTCTCTCTCCAGGTCCAGATGACAGATTGATCAGAGTTCTGGGAGATGTTCAAAGCTTGGGATGTTGTTGTAGAATCTGAACCTGTTTTAAACTGGACCAGAACTTCCTACTGGGTTCCTTGGTCTCCATGATTCTGGTTGTTCTCTAAGGTCCTCTAAATCATGGGTTCTCAAAGTGGAGGTCGCGAGATGATTTGATACTGATGTGCTAAAAATAGTCTTTATTTATGAAACTGGTACAAAAGGTTAACTTTACAAGATGTTGAACATTCCTCATTTAAAAGCAGGAGGAAGGCTGCACTTTTTTGTAAGAGTTCTTATAAAAATACTATATTCTCGTAATTTTACACTTTATTCTCAAAAAATAATTATTATTATGACTTTATTCTCAAAGGTAAATAATAATCTGAGAACAGCTGGATTTATACTGAAATTAAATTTCACACCATTGGATGCTAATTAGGTGACACGTAATCTAATTTAGAAGATTTATTAGTTAAATTGAAAGGTATTAAGGGATAATGGTGTAAAGTGACATGAATACATATGCATACTGCATTGTTTTAGATTTTCGGTGGGAAAGAATTTAAAACTATATATCATTTCCTTCCACTACAAAGTTACACATCACTTTGTGTTGGTCTGTCACATAAAATAACAATGTTTCAACATAACAAAATGGTAAAATGTTCAATGGGTGTAAACCAGGGGTGTCCAAACTTTTCAGTACATGGGCCAAAATTGTCAGCTCAGAGGAACCTGAGGGCCAGAAAATGAATACAATTAAAAAAATTATGTTAAAAATCTAAAAATATGATCATTTTAAATAAATTAGTCTGATTTTCTGTAGGAAATGAATGTGTAAATCACAGTAGATCCAAAGGACTTGTTCCTTTTCTTGTATTAAAAGATGGTCATCCAGTTTGCAAAATATTGTGAATAATTTAATTTCACTTTTTAACAATAATAAACTGAACTCTTTTTGGTCTAGCTATATAAGAACAGTATTTGGGTCATTTGTCCTTTGCAAACACTTAATAATTGAATTCAAAGCAGATTTTAATGCACCAAAGTCTGCATTTGAATAATCAAATGTCATTGAATAGATGTGGTCCTATTTACTATGAATTTAAAGACAATGTCAAAAGTATGTTTATTAAAAGATGAATACTTTGTGTTGTACTTAACATTTTCAGTTGTAAGAGTTTAACTTTTCTTTAATAGTTTTGCCCTAATTAAAAACTAAAAGCTTCCATATGCCTCAGCCACCTGTGCTGGTGGACCAAATCTTTCTTGAAATACAGTTGGGGGGCCACCCAAAATCAGCACAGGGGCCACAAATGGCCCCCGGGCCGCACTTTGGACATGCCTGGTGTAAATGCTTCAGCAAGTCGCCATAAAGATGAGCATCAGCGCAGCCTGACTAGAGGCAGGGATCACTGAGAAAGCTGTTTGAGGGCTAGAAATTAGGTCAATGGCAGACGCGTCCCAGGATGTTAGCCTTCCTTCATCAGGTGTTGGGAGTGACTGGATACCAAACAGGAGCTAAAGACGCTGACATTTGTCTTGCAGGTTCTGGTAAAGCAGAGACTGTCCGGGCGGTGGATGTCCTGACGGTTCTCAGAGAGAAAGTGGCCTTCGTTTCGGGTAAAGCGCCAAACGCTGCGGTTTTACTCCCGCCCTACAGTCAGCGAGTTTAGGTCACAGTTGTGTGTGATTTCCAGGTGGGAGAGACAAGCGCGGCGGACCAATTCTGACCTTCCCAGCAAGGACCAATCACGATCGAATAAAACAGGAAGATCTCAGCCGACTGGTAACCTACCTGTCAACGGTACCCAGGTATGTGTTTATTGCTTAGACTGGCAACTAACGTCCATGGACATTTATTAATAACTTTCCCTAAGGTAGGAAATTTCTCTCTAGCTTTACTTCTGAGATATGTCAGCCCTTAATGATTATTATAGATATAAATGTCAGATCTCAGTGTGGATAACTGCTAGAGGTACATCAGAAGTAGGCGCCGGACGTTTAGTTTTGCAAGACATTTGAGGAGGAAAGTGGGAGTAAGAGATCTGGGTTTCATTTCCCCTCTGTCTTTCCATCAGTGAGGATGTGCGTGCTCGTGGCTTCACCGTTGTGGTGGACATGCGTGGCAGTAAGTGGGACAGCGTGAAGCCAGTGCTGAGGACGCTGCAGGAGTCCTTTTCCTCCAACATCCACACGGCGCTGCTCATCAAACCGGACACCTTCTGGCAAAAACACAAGACCAACCTGGGCAGTGCCAAGTTTAGCTTTGAGGTAGCGCCCAGTCTCGATGCACTCCTACCTGAATTCCTGCTGCAACTTCTTCAATCATGAGTTCCTTACTGGAAGCCAACTCAACATCTGTTGCTGGTTCTTGAAGATGTTGCAACTCTCGTCCAAGAAAAATAAGCCTTCAACTGAGAGATGAAACATCTTCAAGAACCGCTCCCTTATACAAGCGCTTAATGTCACCACAACCTGCACGACTGACATTTATACACCTATAAAATGATTTTAGCGTCTCTCGCAAACAGGCAGTGAATTGTCTCTGTCCCCAGACCAGCCTGGTGTCCGTGGAAGGTCTTTCCCGGCTCATCGATCCCTCCCAGCTTACGGCGGACCTCGGCGGATCACTGGAGTACGACCATGTGGAGTGGACAGAGCTTCGTCTGGGTCTCGAGGAGTTCTCAGGGGCGGCAATGCAACTGCTGGCTCAGCTGGAGCAGCTGGAGGCCGGGTTGAGCCGCATACCGGAGCCTAAAGACGTGGACGAAGCCCGCAAGTAAGTATTTTGGACCTTTCATACTTTCAGGGTCACTCAGGGTAGATTTGATCACCCATGTTGAATTATTCTCTTCATTAGACTTCTAGAGGAGCATAATCGTCTGCGTAACACAATTGCCACGGCTCCAGTGGATTCCCTGGACAGAGAAGGGAAGAGCTTGCTTCAGCGTATGCGCCTGGGCCCCTCACATGGCGATGGCTCCACCGAGGGTGGGGGAGGCGGCGGCGGTGGCGGCACCTGGCTGTCGGGGGGCGCCGACTTTCAGAGTGTGGCCCCGAAGGTTTCCTCTCTGCTGGACCGGCTGCAGGCAAGTCGCACCCACCTGCTCCAGAGCTGGAGCGACAAAAAGCTGCACTTGGACCAGGGCTTGCAGCTGCACCTGTTTGAGCAGGACGCCACCAAGGTGAGGTCCGAAACCCAGAAAACACGGCAGCAGACATTGGGTTTTGCATTATTTTCCCTAATGGTGAACGAAGTTTTGCATTGCTACATGCAAATCCAGAGCTGCCGTCTGACCCGCCTCTGTCGCTGCTGCCTGTCCTTGTCTCAGATGTCAGAGTGGATCGCCCACAGTAAAGAGTTGTTCATGCAGAGCGTGACGGAGGTCGGTCAAAACCACCAGCACGCCGTCGACCTACAAACGCAACACCAGCACTTCACCGCCAACTGCATGGTCAGTGGGTGCGCCTCTGTGGGTGTCTGTCCCCTCGCCGGGTGTTTCGTGACTGAAATCCCGACTGTGTGTGTGCTCGGGCAGAACGGCAGCGTAAACGTGGACAGCGTGGTCACCGTCGCCGCAAGACTCGCAGAGGCCGGTCACTACGGGGCGGAGCGGATCGCCATGGTGTCGTCACAGCTGCAGGAAGACTGGAAGTCGCTAACGACCACCCTGGAGGAGCGCAGCAACACGCTCGCCATGGCAACCGGTTTCCACCAAGGGGCGGAGCAGGTACCTTTACGTTCAAACACCTAGATACCGATGCTATCTGCAGAGCAGAGCAAACCTCTGCCGGATACACCTTGTTTGAACAGAGCCAGATTTAACTTTAACCTTTTGCAAATATGAACTGAAGTTAGGGAAAAGAATATCATGTTTGAAGACCGTCTGAAAGCCCGAAGAGCTATTGGCAAGGCCCTCTTTAAGTATTTACAAGAATGCAAATACCCAGGAGATGATTAAGTCTTTGCACAGCGTGGATCATCTCCATCTACCCGTCTCTGTCCGTCTAGTTTCTTCTCCGGGTGGAGGGATGGGTTAAAACCTGCTCAGAAGGAGCCTTGCCGACTGCAACAGCAGAGCTGGAGGCTGCAACTAAAAAACACCAGGAGCTCAATGAGGAGATATCCGCCAACTACACGCAGGTATTTGCCTAGAAATCTTCTCACGTGTGTCCCCCCCGCCCGCATGAGTGTGCCTGACACACATACCCGTCTGTCTGCAGGTCAGCGAAAGTGGCAAAGCCCTGATGGAGGTGCTCCAGCGTAACGCCACGAGTGAGTCCGACGAGTCGGCGGCCAAGCCGGACTTCACCGCCGCCACGCACACCATCATGGGAGTTCTGCACCAGGTGATGCAGGTGAGACTCGCTGTCGCCCGCCGTCGGTGCAGATTTAGAGCGGGAAGTCGTGAGAACGGACCGGGAATGTCTTCTGTCTGCTCAGGGTCACCATGAGGTGGAGGGAGCCTGGCAACACAGGAAGCTGCGCCTCCACCAGCGCCTGCAGCTCTGTGTGTTTCAGCAAGATGTTAAACAGGTCCGGCCCACTTTTAGTTTGCATCTAGACTCGGACTTTGATCAAAACAGACAATTTCGATCTGCGGCCTCGGATCCAGACTCAGATTTACCTTCCCCTCCATGTTTCTGTCAGGTGCTGGACTGGGTCGAGCAGCACGGCGAGGTTTTCCTGAACAAACACACCGGCGTGGGGAAGTCTCTCCACCGGGCCCGGGCTCTGCAGAAACGGCACGACGACTTCCAGCAAGTCGCTCAGGTTACACAGAGGTTACACGTTTGCATGAATGAAAAACCGGAGCTCGGCGCTTTGACAGGCAGGGCAGGCATTCAAACGGACCGCTCGGCTGTCTTTCAGAACACTTACACCAACGCAGAGAAGCTCCTGGAGGCGGCGGATCAGCTGGCTCAGTCTGGAGAGTGCGAGGAGGAGGAGATCTACCAGGCGGCCCGGGACCTGGAGCTGCGCATGCAGGTAGCCCGACAGATGGAGGCAGGCCGGGAGGTTATTCACACGCTGGGAGTCACAGTTGTTTACATCGGTGACGTGTGTTGTAGGCTTTCATCCAGCGCGTCGAGCAGAGGAAGCTGCTGCTGGACCTCGCCGTGTCCTTCTACACCCACACTAAGGAGGTGACGCACGCAGCGATGGAAACTTTAACCCGGAGGTCTCGGTTTGTCGTCTGTCTGCACCAATAACCCGCTCTCTTCTTCTTCTCTGCTCCTCAGCTCTCGGTGTGGATGGAGGGCCTCCAGAAGCAGCTCTCCTCAGATCTCCTGGTGTGTCCAGACACCGTGGAGGCTCTGCAGGCTCTGATCAGCCAACAGCAGCAGCAGCAAGCCAACACACAGGTACGCCCGCCCGCCGTTGAACCTCTGACCTGAACTCTAACCCCCTCATAACAACCTAACGCTCCCTGACCTGTGACCCCTCACCTCTAACCCGCACACTAACACTAAGCTCTAACCCTGACCCACAGGAAGCTGCGATGAGTGTCATCCGGGAAGGAGAAGACCTCATCCTTCAGCTCAGGTACACACACTGAGTGTGGCTGCGCTGGCTTTATATGTGTTTTCTGTCGCATGCAGGAGGCGACGGCGGATTTAATTTATAGAGAATTTACAATCTAGATGTGCGTTTTCTAGATTATCTGAAGTATATGGATGGTTTTGTTTTCCTGACTTGCTTAGATCTGGGGTTGTCTCCTTCCTGCACCATAAGATGGCCGGACATTCTAGTGCTGTTTATATTTGCGTATAATAGTCTGAACCGATGATCGTGGCACCTTCAGGCAGCTGGAAATTGTATCCAAGGAAGAACCAGACTTGTGGATGTGCACAGTTCTCCTCCTGACGACTTGGCTGATTTATATAGTTTTTTTCATGCTGTCACACAAGTAAGCATTGAGATAATCGAGAGCGTTTGAGGTGTCGCCACAGAGATGCCTCCCTTATGCTTAAAAACGTTACCTATTAAAAGTTTACAAAGCCAAGCTACTGTCATTTTGTGTTTTCCACCTCACACAAAGGCATAATCATAATAATTGGGTTTGAAGAAAGTAAAGTTATTCTTTTCAGAAATTATCCAGATATTTAGCCAATAGAAAGATTATAGGTAATCCCAACTGGCCTAAAACAGGTAATTAAATCAGATTTAATCTGAGACAGAGAAAAAAAGTTTTTTTTTATTGAGTCATAGCTAATTTTTGGTTTCAATCACACCTGAAGTTAGCGTCTACTTTGCTTTTATCTGCTGGTTATGCAAAGTCTACTTTTATTAATATGTTGGATAAATGTTTAGAACAGTTGGCGAGTTTAGAGATTAAGTAGAAAGCATGGTGCCATGTGTTATACGATACGTGACGTAGATGCTGTTTGGGTGTTAAAGGAATTGAAGATGTCTCAGTTTATGAGATTTTGTACCTGCTATGGTTGTTTGTGTTCTAGATTACCAAGATCTCATCAGCGTAACCCCCTCTATACCCATTTGTGTCCATTCAAGTAAAATGTCTTCTTCCTGGAATATGAATGTTGAGTCTGGGTTCTTTGGGTTTTGCCAGTTTATTTCTCATGGGTTGTTTAAAATGTGGGTCTTGCAGTCATGAAAACTATGTAGATGTTTGCGTTCTACATTCGGTTGACGTAGAGATGCTGAACTGGTGTGATGTGGTTGTCTTAGAGATGGTGTAGGATGGATTGATACATTTGTATTCATTGTGATGGTGTTTCTCTGGGTATGCCCGTTTTTTAAGTTATGAATACTAGCTAATGAATGTATGGCTTTGTTTGATTTTGCTTTTTGTGGATATTCAGGAATGGTAAAAATCCCTCAGACTTAATCATTTTAGTTAAACCTTTTCAGAAACGTGCACATATTACAAATAATGAATATTCAAGTGTGTGGATTTTTGCTTGCGTGTTTTATCTTAAATAATGGAGGGTGAGTTAATGCATTTCCTAATTGCCAATTCTTATAAATTTCATTTGTTTTTGTTGAATATATTCATTGTTTTTCATAATTCTTCATAATTTCATAAATGTGAGGTTTTATGTTCCTTTTTTGGATGTTGAGATGGACCCTGAGATGATCTAAAGGAAGCTGTGGACTTGTTTCTTCCCTTGAACAAAACATGTGAAATTATTTTATAATTTACATAAAATTTTTACTTGATCTAATCTTGAATCATAAACCATCATAAGCAGATGCTTTGCGTTGTTTTCACCAGAAATTAAACATGCACTCCCATTTTAGGTTTAGCTCAACTGAACATCAGACAGCTTCCTCACAAAACCTGCTCAGTCCGGTTATGTATTTATAGATTAAATACTATATACATCTTACTTCGATTGATTAAAATTTGAGCTTTATTTAGATGCTTAGTTGTTGATTGAATTATGATTAGGTTAGATCACACAGAAGCATTTTTCTAATATGATGTACTCATTTAACATAAAATACAGGGAATGCGTGTGCATTTACTTGAAGATTTCTGTTGTTTGTTGCCTTTTCTTGTCTGTATTTCATGCTTAACGACTGTATACAATCTATGGCTGGGATTTTGTTTCATGCTTTGTCAGCTACAGTATATAAATTAAGCCATTTTCAGGTGGATTATGCATAGACAGATGAACGATTGGGTAAATTAAATGTCTATAAAACGTGAAATACACATTAAATCCTTTGATTGTGGATTGGTGTAAAATCTTTCGCTCTGTCGCCAGATGTTCTCGCTCTGAGAGTTACTAAAATCTGTCAACGCACATTGTTTAATTTTATCTCAATTTGTGCTCAAGTGTTTCCTTCTGGGTCTGAATATTAGATATTATATTTTTTCAAAGCTTAATTTTTTTACTTTTTTCAGCTGTCTCTAATAAGTGGGTGTTTGTTTTAGGCCCCAGGGCAGCTCTGTGGCCCATGTGGAGTCTGTGTTGCAGCAGCTGGAAGAGTCCCACGCTCAACTTGAGGAACTTTTCCACCAGAAAAAGATCCGGCTGGACATTTATCTGCAGTTCCGCATACTGCAACAGTGCACCCTGGAGGTTAATTTAGACACATTTTTCTATTATGTTAACATTTTTCCTACTGTAATATAGTTGACCTGGATCCTTTGTACATCTATTTGTTTTTAGGTTACTGGTGAAATGGATGCCTGGAAACAGGATCTCCAAAAACAGTCACAGGACTTCTCCGCTGACAAGCTAACGTCTCCCCGGCTAGCAGAAACAAACCCGGACCAGCTGGCCCAGGACAAACTAGCCCTGGGCCAGTCCCGTCTAGCAGAGGCCACTCCAGAGGCATTAACATTGGCACAGCAGCGGATTCACAGGTATACTGTGTAGCGGGGCGTCATCTTGCTGAATTATCCCAAGTGTTACTTTTGCCAGGCTATAACTTATTTTCTGACTGCTCTGCAGGCACATGGAACGAAGGCTGGCTATGAACAATATGATATACGAGGTGATCCAGCAAGGCCATGATCTTCAGCAGTATATCACAGAGGTCCAGGCATCAGGTAGGTTGCAGATGTGAATTTAGCTTGAGTTTTCCCAATTAGATAAGAAGTAAACCACTGTGTCATCTGCATACATAGATAGTTTAAGGAAAACAAAGCATAAAGGTTGTTTATATGCAGAAAGACACATGGTTCTAATGACGGACAAACACCAGAAGTAAAGAGGGGGTTGTGATAAAGATGAAAGGAGTGATGGTACATTTTGCATAGTTTCTACTGCCCAAATACAACTGAAGATTTTATGGCCTTATGGTTTGACTTTGAAGGGTGCTGGACGTTTTGCCTCTTCGCTATATACCTTTGTTATTTTGGTTGTTTCATAACCAACTTTTTCAGGTTTTCCCAACAGAGGCCATTTCATAGAAACCATGCATCAATTTTTTTTCTAACCACTTTAAAATCTACAGAATTAAAAATATAATTCCACAATATTTTCATAGTTTCAAGAGAATGAGGTTAAATTAATATTTAACAGCAAGTGGTCGCTTAGTTGCTCATTTTGTCTTGAACGGGGTCACGGTTACTCATATTGGATAAGAATCAACTGGGCCAACAAGGGATTAGAACCAAAATAGTTTAAAATTATCCAGATAATAGTGTACAATTAAATTATAAATGAGATTTAAATGTTTTATGTCAATCTCCATAATTCATGAAAGTGCCTAGCAACAAAAATATAAACATATACACCAACGTTTAAGTAAATGGAAGTAAAATAACCTGTGGCACAGTAGAAAGAGATAAAGTGACGACTCGTGTTGCGCCGATGCCATTTTTTGGCCCTGATACCGATACCCGAAACCTGGCTGTGCAGTATTGGCCGATACCGATACCATCTGTTTGAATTTGATGTGTGTGTGTATATATATGAAGAAATGCGTACTACTTAGGGTAGTAGAACTTTTTATTGCCTACCTGGAATGGGTGACAATAGTTGAATAAACTTTTGGCCCTCAAAGGCCAAAATAGTGCAACATTTGTGAAATTATAACATGTATAATAGTAGTGCAACAGTAAGACAGTAAAATTACATTAATAATTGAATAATCTCTTTTAAACCATGAGTTTTGGCTCTCAAATGCCAAAATAGTGCAAATTTCATGAACTTATATAACATATATAATACTAGTCGGGAGAGAGAAGGCTGCGTTCAAGTGACGTACAAACATCAAAATGGTATTGGTGCCCTATTTGTTGGTACTCGCCGATGCCGATACCACCATTTTAGTGCTGGATCGGAGCCCCGTCCGATACTGGTATCTGTATCGGTGCAACACTAGTGACGACACATGAGTAAGAAACGGAGATGCTAAATGGAGACGAAATTGATGCTGAACTGGCAAGTTAGGAGTCCAAAGAGTTGAAATGCCTAATTTAGCAGTTTTTCAAACATTCTGGATTTGGCATTGCAAATGTTATGAGTGCTTTATAGTTTGTGGGACGCTTAAAGATGGCCCAAACATTTGTAAGGGGATCCAGGCTTTCAGTTCCCTGTCACAGTTTGGTGACGGGAGAGTGGTCAGTGTAACCCTCGCGTTTGATATTAGGAATTCCTATGTTCACTCGTGTGGAGCAGTGTGCGTTTGATGATGTGAGACAAAAAGGTCAAACAGGACCGTGACCATGTTGAATTCAAAGCAACGGCACTAAAAACCCATGATGTGTCAAGCGATGTGAAAATACACCAACATAAAACCATCGGGTACCATGAGAATCTGTGGGCACATTTTCCCCTAACAGTGCAGCTTCAGTGTGACCAGCCCAGTATCACACTGACGATATTAGGGGTGGAAGGGGGGGGGGGGGGGGCAGAGAGGATAATGGGAGAGGGGGAAAAGGGGGACAGGGTTGCTATGGAAACTGCTCTCTGAAGCACACAGCTGATCCCCATGGAAACCAGCGTATTGAATTCGCCATGGAGACACACACACACACGTAATCAAACACACACGTCGATGCGTGCATGCACGCACAATAACGCAGCTACCGTGTTAATGTTCTGCACTTTGCATATGAAACGCGGCGTTTAAGGCCCGAACCGTGTTTGTGTGTTGCAGGTATTGAGCTGTCAGAGGTGGAGGGAAGCTTCTCCTCTCAGGTGGAAGAGCTGCAGCGCCTCCTGCAGGACAAGCAGAAGGAGCTGCAGCAGATCGCAGATCACGCGCACACATACCTGGAGCAGAACCTGCAGCTGAGACACCTGCAGAGCCAGGTCAAACAGGTAACGCGCTCTGGTTTCACCGCCGCGCACACGCGCAGCTTGTATTACCAAGATTTCTGGCACACCCTACCTCTGCGTGCTGTTTCCTCCCAGGTGCTGGGTTGGATCTCAGAGGGGGAGATGAAGCTATCATCATGCATGCTGAATTCCAGCTGTCTGTCTGAAGCTGAGCAGCTGCAGAGGGAGCATGAGCGCCTCCAACAGACCATTGAGGTTACTGCAGAAACCTTCCAACACTACCATTGATGAGAACAAAAAAAAATGCTTTAAATTTCAAATAAAATAAAGAGCAACCAATAAATTAAACATTTGTAAATTACAGCGCAAGATCTTTGCATTCTGCTGCTAAATCTTAATAAATACCAGCAAAAAAAAACAGCATGTATAAAACTGCACCGGTTATCACAATAACAAATGAGGCACCTTCAGATTCCTCCAGCTGAATTAAGAGAAATGTCTCGTCTTGCAGGCTCTGCTGCATGCCGATTCCCTGCAGAGAACTCACCAGGTGGCGCTGGCTCTGCAGCAGAGAGCTGAGCTGTTGGTCAGGTAAGATTCGGCTGGATGTTGACTAAAGGTTCTCTTTAAACCCCTTGATATTTGTGCTCAGTATAAATCTGCTGTTTCTGCACAGGTCAGGCCACTATGACCCAGATGCAGTGAGGGCTTGTGCCCAGACGGTGGCGCTGCACTGGCAGACCCTGATGCTGAGGATCGAAGACAGACTTAAACTGGTCAACGCATCGGCCGCCTTCTACCGCACATCACAGCAGGTAAACCCGACAACCTATCTAACAATGTCAAGTTAGAGATGTCATGCTTGTTTTTTAACAGATAAACTGTATCTGACCACTGGGAGGTGTTTGCTAATCTTAACTCTAATTGAGTGGTTCCAAAGCCAAATTTGGGAACTACAGCAGCCGGTCATTTCTGCTTTGTTCTACATCTACTGTTTTTCAGGTGTGTGGCGTCCTTGAGAGTCTAGAGCAGGAGTACCGCAGGGAGGAGGACTGGTGTGCAGGAGGAGAGAGACAGCCTGAGCAGCTACTGCCGTTCATTAACAAACACATGGAGCAAAAGGAGGCCTTCCTGAAGGTGAACAATACCACTTCCAGTATGGTGAAGAAGTCTTATATGTATAGAAATGCAAAGTCAACCCTGGTACATCAGATTTGTTTGGTCCATCCCTAATTCTGTACTGAATATTTGGCTTAAAACACATTTACCAAAGTAGCTGTCTAGTTTGTTGGTTGTCTTATCAGTGAGAATGCTATACAGCATTCTCACTTATTGTTTTCCTGTTTTTCTTTATTATTATTATTCCGTCAGCGTCTAACTACTCCCACATACTTTAACCGATTTCAACAATTTAGGTATCAAAACGTTCGGCTCCTTCCCGGCATGACTGCTATATCTCTATATCTGCTAACCTTTACACTTTTTAAAATATTTCACTTTTTGTGTGATATTTTTGGCTGCTCCCATTGAAATCAATGCAAATTGCTTCAAATTGCTTCAAATTCTTCACATTCTTCAAATTCTTCCAATTCTTCCAATTCTTCTAATTATTCTAATTCTTCTAATTGTTCTAATTCTTCTAATTTTTTCAAATTCTTCAAATTCCTTCAAATTCTTCACATTCTTCTATTTATTCTAATTCTTCAAATTCTTCAATTTTTTTAAATTCTTCAAATCTGATTTCAATGTTTTTCAGCTACTTTTCCTCTCCTGCAGGGATCTTCTGCACCTTCTGCTCAAATCATTCTGCAGATTAGCATTCTCACTCGCTGTTACGCAGGAACAGCTTTTTCTAGTGTTTTTTATGTTTTACTTGATAAAAGGTTTGTGTCTAATCAATATTTAACCTTTGGAGGACCTCAGTACTGTGTTTTATTATAAAATATCTACTCACTCAATGCTCTCAGGACTGTGTAATTAGTCCTGAATGGTCTTTTGCAAGAATCTTGAAAGATTCAGGAATGAAATGTCTCATGCGAATGCCTTAAAGCTGTAAAACAACCTCTAGTAGTTTTGTTTCTTTTGCAACAGGCTTGCACACTGGCAAGACGCAACGCCGAGGTTTTCCTTAAGTATATCCATCGAAACAGTGTCACCATGGCCAACATCTCTGGACACAATGTTACAGTCTCTGCAGTGACAGGGGTCACTGAAGTCACTGGGCACTCCAGAGTGCCGGAGCAGCAAGTCAAAGGTTCACAAAAATAATATTAAAAAAACACACAATATCTATGTGCTGTCAAAATAAAGAGTGTAACTAGGACAGAGCCCAGGGGGACGCCACAGCTAATTGGATTCTATATTTAAGTGTTTTGGTGGCATTTTAGCTGACTGAGATGCTTATTGGTGCTCAGGTATCCTCAGCGAGCTACTCCAGAGAGAAAATAGAGTTCTGCATTTCTGGACCCTGAAGAAACGCAGACTGGATCAGTGCCAGCAGTACCTGATGTTCCAAAATCACGCCCAGCAGGTAAAATGTCCAGCACACTATGCAACTTTTATTTAAAACCCAGAATTTCCCAACACCAATGCATCCTCTGATGCTTTTAGATTAAATAATGTGTGGATTACAGCTTATTGTTGTTTACACAACACAAATATTACTAATATTAGCAAAAAAAAGAACGCAATATGTAAAATCTTTGAGAAAAAAACCTCAGATATAAAGACAGCAAGCTAAAAGCTAACTTTCTACTGCAATGCAATAGATGTCCAAATCTCATTTTGTTTAATTGCAGGCTCTTGAATGGCTGCAGCAGTCAGGTGACCACTACCTGGCCACGCACACGTCACCGGGAGCAACAGCGGCTGAAACGCAGGAGCTGCTCAACCAACACAGAGAGTTCTGCATTTCTGCAAAGGTTGTTCCACAAGCGACTCTAAGCGCTTTCATCTGAGCTTCTGAAGGGTTTATTGGATTTGAGCTGCGGATGGGAAAAATAATCCAAAGCAAATACTTTGACCTGAAATTTTTCACATCTGGTGTTAGATTTCCACTTCCCAGCTGCATTTTAACATTTGCTATTATTCTAGCATCTAGAGCAGGGGTGTCAAACATATGGCCCGCGTGCCGAATCCGGCCCGCCGAACAATTTAGTCCGGCCCGGTGGCTAAATGCATTATCATTATAAAAAAAACAAATAAAAAAAATAAAAATAAGAATTGTTGTCTTAATGCCAAAAAGAGCTCATCAGATTTGACTTTCACAAGTGGAGCAGTGCGGCTTTTGCCATAGTGCTCCGCTTGATTTATGAATGTGAACAGTTTTATTATGATTCATGCAGGGAATATCTCAAATTATATGAACACTACAATGGGAAAGTAGGAGAGGAAAGGAAGAACAAAAAGAAAAAAAACAAAAGGTGAAAGAAAGAGGAGATAAAAGGAAGAGAATGATAAAACAATTATTGAAAAACAACATGTACTCCGTTTAATTGAAAATCCGCAGTTCCTATATTGTCCACGAGGGGCGCTGTGTTTTAATTAGCAGATTAAGCTTCAGGTGTGGAAAAATTTAAATCATTTCTTAATTTTTATCTGTTTGATGTATTTTGTCATGCAGGACAGCGTTTTTAAGTTCCAAAAACAGTGAATAAATTAAATGTGAATAAATGTTTTTCAACATTGTACGATCATTGTGATCAGTTCTTATGCATAATGCACTTAAGTAAATGTTTAACTGAGTAAAAGTATTGTTGAAATTGCACATACTTTTCTTAAAAACGCTGAGGTTATTCATAATATATTGTGTAAAAGTGAAATTAATTTAATATAAAAATCAACAACAAGTCCACATTTATTAGTTCTATTTAATCTTGCAATGAGTTTACTCGTGTGGCCCTCTGAGATCAGATTAAGCTGTATGCGGCCCCTAAACCAAAATGAGTTTGACACCCCTGATCTAGAGGTCCAGTCAGAATGAGGAAGTAAATGAAACTAATTTCCGTGCTTTTTTGTCTTTTTTTTTTTGCTTTTTTTATCTGTAAAAAATAATTGATAAAACAATAACAATGAGTCAATTTCTCTCAGCATACACAGGAAAAGGTTCACCTGCTGATTCAGCTGGCTGAGAGCATGCTGGCTAAAGGCCACACCCACCGCACCGAGCTCCGTCGTTGTGTTTCTGCGGTGGACAAACGTTACCGGGATTTCACCGTCAGGATGGGACAGTACCGCCACCTGCTGGAGGCCGCACTCGGTAGCAGTTCTCAGGTAATTCGAAAAAATTACTCCACCTGTAATGAGGATGTACATCAAGCTGAAGGTGTGACCAGGTGTAACCCTAACATTTTAGGATAATAAGGATTTGGAGCTGGAGCTAATCCCCAACAGTTTATCTGACTCGGACCCTGAGGTCAACCTGTCAGACCCGAGTCACCAGGTCAGCGACGAGAAGAGACGCTCCGCTCGCAAAAAGGAGTGAGTACCGCCTGTGAGAGGATCGCTGTCCGCAAGACTGTTGTACTTTATTAACGCCCGTGTGTCTGTTCAGGTACATCATGGCCGAGCTCCTTCAGACAGAGAGGGTCTATGTCAGGGATCTGCAGGAGTGCATAGAGGTGTGTGTCTGTGTGGTCAGTCTGAAAAAAAGGTTGGAATTTGATTTAGCTATTATCCATATGTGAGTAAGTATGGAAAAACAAAATAGGAGCATAGAAATATCTTTAAATTCTGATTAAATCGTAAGTTAGTTTACTCGGCTATTTTAATGTATTTTGCTAAATGGATTCTGGAGAAGCAGGATTTTTTTTTTTTTTTTAGTAAAAAGTAAAAACTCTTTTTTTATTCACGCCACAACAAAAATGGCAGGAAAATGTTCTGAGGTGATTTGGTGTCTCGCTGCAGACGTACCTCTGGGAGATGACCAGTGGCTCGGAGGACATCCCACCTGGTCTCGCCAACAAAGAAGACGTCGTGTTCGGAAACATCCAAGACATCTATGAGTTCCACAACAGGTATGCCTACACATTTATTAATGAAATCTCTGTTATATCACCGAGTGGCAACCAGAACATTTATGAAATTCACGCTAGTTAGACTTACATTTGACAACTCTAACATTTGTGTTTGCTAGTATTTTCTTAAAGGAACTGGAGAACTACGAACAGCTGCCAGAAGATGTGGGACACTGCTTCGTTACCTGGGTAAACAAAGAGGTTTATTATACATTTATATGACATTTAGTTGCATTTCTTTAAAATACTAAAGCATTGAAGAGCATCTCTTTGGTTGTTTTTGTTCAGGCTGATAAATTCCACATGTACGTGACGTACTGCAGGAACAAACCCGACTCAAGTTTACTGATCCAACAACACGGAGTTGGCTTCTTCGAGGTCTCCTTTTCCCACAATACACTTCACAGACATGGACTTCATGATTTTATATAACCAAATAACTTCGTTAGGTAGCTTTTTATTAAATTTGCATATTTAGCTAATGCACAAGAGAATGACTCGTAAAGCCAGAATATTAGTTACACTTGCTTTGGATCCCAGGAATTTAAAGACTGGTAAGAGCTTCTTGCAAAAATTTGAAGAGAATCTGAAACATATTTAATTCTTTGAGAGCCTGAGAACATCTTCCTAAGTCTTTATTTCTATACATCACAGTATGCATCTCTATTTATGTGCAGTGAGCTTAAACAGTGTTTGATATTTGGTTTTACAGTCCAAAAGCATAAACTTTCTAGCTGCTGATCAGTCAGAGGGGGAACCACTTTTTGCGGAATTTATTAATTGAATATGAGCAGACTGGACAGCAAATATTTGACAAACTTGTTTTTAAAATAATATACACAAAGTTATTTTTCCAATCCCTAAGATTTAAAGACATTTAACAATATTATTGGGATATTCTTTTGAAAAAAATAATTAGCAGACAGGTTTATTTTTTTGTTTAACTGAAGAAAATTAAGTGTCATCCAGTTACTAATATTTGTTGTGCATTGGCGTAGAGCAGTGAGATTTGTAAGACCATCAGGCTTCAAAGATGTGTAGTTCTGTCCATCATTTGCACGGCACTGATGAGAAACACCAGTGAATTTTAGCAGAAGCCGACTCAAATGAAGCAAAGAGAATAGGACGGATCTAAGTACTGATCCCTGTGGAACACCTCAGATCAGAACTGTCAGTGCTCAACAAGAACTGTTAATACCTGTTTAAACTATTAAGGATAAAAAATACGTCTAGATTCACTATTTGTGGTTTGTTGAAGATTAATTTAGTCCGAGTCTGCCACACATAGTTATTTTACCAGCAGATCATTTTGGCAGGGCCACTGTACATGATGTTAGTCTCAGCACAGTTTGTGAGAAAATAATGAAATTACAGAACTGAAAGGCTCAAAATGTTCTATTCTGTGTGAGGACTCGTAAAAGGGAGAATGCAAGTTGATGAATATGAACTCTAAGAGCTTACTTTGTTTTTAACAGGAGGTCCAGAGGAGACACGGTCTGGCAAACTCAATCTCCTCGGCTCTAATTAAGCCAGTGCAGAGGATCACCAAGTACCAGCTGCTGCTGAAGGTAACCAAACAACAACGTCCCTCTGTGTCAGGGCTTTAAATTATGAAAAGAGACTGTTAGAAAAAGGAAAGTTTGTTTTCTCTTCTCTCTGCAAGACAAATCTCCGCAGATCCTTCCAGCTTTCAATCTGACACACCCCAAAGGACACTGTTTGTGCCTGGAATAACAAATGAATCTGTTGCTCAGTCTAAAAACATCAGAATTCAGCTGCAGAATGAGACTGGAGGAGCCAATGCTCCTGTTTCACACTATCAGATTGCTCTAAGATCAGTAATGAGTGCAAAAACACTTTCATTAGAATTAAAGAAATTCACCAACAAAGCTAAAAACACGATACTCGTCAACATTATTGATTTTAAGGGGATTTTCAGTGTGTTTTCTATGGGTTTAATTGTTGAAACATACAGCATTACAATAATTAACAATATCTTCAAAAGCTACTCTGAAAAAAAAATAATCAAATAATACGACAGATAAAAGGATATCTGAGAAAAAACTTGTCTTTAAATGTGTGGCCATATCAAATTAAACAATTGGTTTAATTATTGTCGCGATATTTAAAGATAACTACATACGTACACAGTTTTCACATGTGTGCAGTAGCATCCGAACCTATCTCACCTGGTAAGAAGCCTTAAAATGTATTGATCTTTATTGCAGTAGCATAATCTAAAACTGATCACTATTTTTTTTAAAAATGTAAGTATATTTACTGAGCGGAGGAAAAACAAAAATTCTGAGAAATACTTTGAATAAAATTGCTTTTGCCATATTTAAGGGTACCGCTAACAATTCCTATCAATTGATTTGGTAAGTTTAAATTCACTTTTTATAAGGTGAACGGAGTGGCTATGAATTACTTATCAAGGATGTTCTGTTTCCCAGCATAATAAAGGGATGTGCCAGGAATATGCCTTTTCTATCCTACCATCTTGAACACTTTGTTCAATTTCTTTTTTGTAACCAAATACATCTCAAACATCCATGTGGGTCTGTTTCTTGTCCAAAGACACAGGGAGCCTTGTTACAACAGATTACCAATGTGTGTATATTACATGCTTATATGTTTGTGTTCATATGTTTGCAGGAATTGTTGGCTTGCTGTGAAGAAGGTAAAGGCGAGATCAAAGAAGGCCTAGACGTGATGCTGAGCGTCCCAAAGAGAGCAAATGATGCGATGCATGTTAGCATGTTGGAAGGTAACACTTGAACTTTAAATTAAGTTTGCTGGAGAAATTTTAAAGGAAAGTTTTTCCAAGTAATATAAATTGGTCTTTATTGTGATGTACTTTCTAGGTCTGGAGGAGGGTTTGGAGGTGCAGGGCGAGCTTCTTCTACAGGACACCTTTCTGGTCTGGGAACCCAAATCACTGATTCGAAAGGGTCGGGACCGACACCTGTTTCTGTTTGAGTTGTCCCTCATCTTTAGTAAGGAGATCAAAGATTCATCTGGACGCACCAAATATCTCTACAAGAGCAGGCTGAGGGTAAAAAAACCTTTACATTTAATGTTTTAAGCAGAAAACGACTGAGAAATCTCTTTCCATAAACCAATCCTAAACCAAACCTCTCTAATAAAATAATTTTCTAAAGCTTTTTTTAATATTACACAAAATTTTTGTTCTTAAAATAATTCTTTAGAATTAAAAATTTAGGTTCCAAATACACTTTTACACATTACTGAGTTCACTGATAAAATTTTTGTCTAAACTATAAAATTTTTATTTTGATGTGTTTTATGGGGCCTTATTGGTTTATGGGGACATACTGGTTTATGGGGACATACTGGTTTATTGAGACTTATTGGTTTATGGGGACATATTGGTTTATTTGGACATATTGGTTTATTTGGACATATTGGTTTATTTGGACATATTGGTTTATGGGGACATATTGGTTTATTGAGACTTATTGGTGTATTGGGATATATTGGTTTATGAGGACATATTGGTTTATTGGGACTTATTGGTTTATTTGGACATATTGGTTTATTTGGACATATTGGTTTATGGGGACATATTGGTTTATTTGGACATATTGGTTTATGGGGACATATTGGTTTATTGAGACTTATTGGTGTATTGGGATATATTGGTTTATGAGGACATATTGGTTTATTGGGACTTATTGGTTTATTTGGACATATTGGTTTATTTGGACATATTGGTTTATGGGGACATATTGGTTTATTGAGACTTATTGGTGTATTGGGATATATTGGTTTATGAGGACATATTGGTTTATGGGGACATATTGGTTTATTGAGACTTATTGGTGTATTGGGATATATTGGTTTATGAGGACATATTGGTTTATTGGGACATACTGGTTTATTGAGACTTATTGGTGTATTGGGATATATTGGTTTATGAGGACATATTGGTTTATTGGGACTTATTGGTTTATTTGGACATATTGGTTTATTTGGACATATTGGTTTATGGGGACATATTGGTTTATTGAGACTTATTGGTGTATTGGGATATATTGGTTTATGAGGACATATTGGTTTATGGGGACATATTGGTTTATTGAGACTTATTGGTGTATTGGGATATATTGGTTTATGAGGACTTATTGGTTTATTGGGACATACTGGTTTATTGAGACTTATTGGTGTATTGGGATATATTGGTTTATGGGGACATATTGGTTTATTGGGACTTATTGGTTTATTTGGACATATTGGTTTATTTGGACATATTGGTTTATGGGGACATATTGGTTTATTGAGACTTATTGGTGTATTGGGATATATTGGTTTATGAGGACATATTGGTTTATGGGGACATATTGGTTTATTGAGACTTATTGGTGTATTGGGATATATTGGTTTATGAGGACTTATTGGTTTATGGGGACATACTGGTTTATGGGGACATATTGGTTTATTTGGACATATTGGTTTATGGGGACATATTGGTTTATTGAGACTTATTGGTGTATTGGGATATATTGGTTTATGAGGACATATTGGTTTATTGGGACTTATTGGTTTATTTGGACATATTGGTTTATTTGGACATATTGGTTTATTTGGACATATTGCTTTATGGGGACATATTGGTTTATTGGGACTTATTGGTTTATTTGGACATATTGGTTTATGAGGACATTTTGGTTTATGGGGACATATTAGTTTATTGGGGTTTATTGGTTTATGGGGACATACTGGTTTATGGGGACATATTGGTTTATGGGGACATTTTGGTTTATTGGGGCTTATTGGTTTATGGGAACATATTGGTTTATGGGGACATATTGGTTTATGGGGACATATTGGTTTATGGGGACATATTGGTTTATGGAGACATATTGGTTAATTGAGACTTATTGGTTTATGGAGACATATTGGTTTGTTGGGACATATTGGTTTATTGGGACATATTGGCTTATTGGGACTTGTTAGTTTATGGGGATATTTTGGTTTATGGGGACATATTGGTTTATTGGGACATATTGGTTTATGTGGACTTGTCTGAGTTTAGTTTTGGTCCAACTAAATCTTGTTTTGGCCAGTTTATTGAAATAGTTTATTTATGTTTTAAATGGTTACTGTCATAAATGGTGAACTTAAGGATCCAAAGGCATAAAAGAAAAAGACGCACGGAAAATGAACAGCTTTTCATAAAATTTTGGAAAATCATAACTTACAAAAAAACTGTCTTTGTCTATTCATACTTCATGAGAAGCTCAGCTGCCAAAGTCCTCTAAGCTTGATTAAGGGCAGGTAGAGGAAAAGCCGAGCACACAGCAGAGAACTGAACGTTGATGAGCAGGCAGAAACAATATCTAAAGATCTAATTTTTAATGTAAAGTCATCTTTATCAAAAGCAACACTATATTATACTTCATGTATAATTTACTTTATATTATATTTTATACAAGATAATGCCTTAGCCTAAAGAACTGAACCATGTGCTGACAGAGACAAAACGTTTTTTTTTCTCAAAAGATGACAGAAGTGACCAAATTTATTTTTTCTTATAGTTCAACAGTAATAACAAAATTTGATCTGTTTAAGGCAAAGGTAATAATCATGATTATTATCAGTTGCTGATTGAGGAAGCGTTTTTGTCAAATGTATCAACAAAAAAAGGAAGATAAACTGGTGCAAAATCCTGATTCTATGCAGGTTTTCTCTTGATAAACAAAATATGAACTCAAAAGACTTGTGTTTGTCTCAGACCTCAGAGCTGGGGGTAACCGAGCACATTGAGGGGGATCCATGTAAGTTTGCACTGTGGGTTGGACGAACGCCAACGTCTGACAACAAGACGGTGCTCAAGGTATGCATCAGACTTCCTTCAAAAGATTGTCTGAATTTACAGTTTTTTGAGCAAAACATTGCCCAGGAATGCTTCTATCAAGCATTTTCTCATTTTAAATGGCTAAATCATGTAAAAATTACAAATGTAAATAAGTGTTTCATCTAGGATAATACACAACCGTGATTTAAATGAATATATTTCACATTGAACTCACAGGCAGCATCATTGGAGCTGAAGCAGGAGTGGGTTCGTAGCATCCGACAGGTGATCCAGGAGAGGCGGGGTCACCTGCGGGGGGCACTGAGGGAGCCCATCCCCCTACCTAAAACTCCCAACCCCACTCTGGGACGGCAGCGCAGCATCACCCGCAGGTCGGTACAACAGCAATCAGCACATGGGGTCTAGTAAGCCTGAAAAACAGAGATTTGACCTGTATTCATCAATCCACCATCTAGTTATGATTAGACTGGAAGAAGTCTGTAATAATGTTATTCTTCCTACTTTTGTCAGTAACCACTGGCACAAAATTATCCTAGCACATTTTATAGGCTTTGGTGTTTGAAACACTTCACAAGCTATTATACAGAGGCTCTGAAGGGGATAAAAATGAACTAGGATATTGAGAAATACATGAAGATACCCACAAGAGGATGCAAATATGTGGTGTAAAAAGAAAATAAAACAAGTTAAAGGAATAATTCCTGTGAAACAGACAATTGCTCCAGATGTATGTCGCTGGCATTAATTTAGAACCTCTGGCCAATGGTAAATAAGAGTCAACTAGTTTCCTAGAAGCCTTCATTGGCTTCCTGTTAAATCAAGAACAGAATTTAAAATTCTCTTCTAACGTATAAAGCCCTTAATAATCAAGCTCCATCATATATCAGAGCTCTGATTACCCCGTATGTTCCTAACAGAGCACTTCGCTCTCAGACTGCAGGTCTGCTGGTGGTTCCTAGAGTCTCTACAAGTAGAATGGGAGGCAGATCCTTTAGCTATCAGGCTCCTCTCCTGTGGAACCAACTCCCAGTTTTGGTCCATGAAGCAGACACCCTGTCTACTTTTAAGACTAATCTTAAAACTTTCCTTTTTGACAAAGCTTATAGTTAGAGTGGCTCATGTTACCCTGAGCTACCTCTATAGTTATGCTGCTATAGGCTTAGGCTACTGGAGGACATCAGGGTCTAGTTCTCCTACTGTTCTCCTATTTGCCTTTTTTGTTGTTCTTTCAACTTTTTGTTCATTTATTTCTTCATAGTAGGTACACCTGGTCTGGCATTCTGTTAGCTGTGACATCACCAGGGGAGGCAGATCTGGGTTTCCTTAGAGAGGAAACATTTTGACCAATCTGTCTGGAGGACGTGATTACATTTTACTTTGAAAGAGCCTTGAGATGACTTGTGCTGTGAATTGGCGCTATATAAATAAAACTGAGTTGAATTGAAAAGTTGCTGGTTCAGCCTCAGAGACCTGCAGTTTTCTGTTTATTATTCGGTCGATACACCTTTAAAAGTAGTGCAAAAAGTTTGAAACCACTTACAAAACAAAAGCTGATTTCCCAGCACACTGTCAGAGTTCCAGTTTAGTCCATATCTGCCTAATATAATAAAGTCAAGACAGATGTCCTATTAAAGTTCAAACAGACGCCTGCTGGAAATGTGAGAAGATTAACCCAGTGTCTTTTCCAGGGAAACAAGCGAAGACGCAGACAGTCTGGGTGATGCCAGCAGTCAGCCCGACACCGTCTCCATCGCCTCCCGAACGTCGCAGAACACCGCCGACAGCGACAAGGTAAACACACGCGCCAAACACACAGAGGGGCGTGTGGAGCACAGTTATGACCTCATCACGGCTGCAGCTGGATGGGTGTGTAAGTTTGGTGCATGTCTTAGGGATTTTCCACTGTTCACACTTCGTCTTGAGACACACTCTGCTCAGCTGATAAGGTATGTTTGATTTGCTCACCTAAAGAGGGCTAGGCAAGGGTGGGGTTAGGATCAGCGACCTTTGACACGGTGACGCGGCGAGCCGTGCTCCATCGGTTGTGTTCAAGGTTGGAGACATTGGCTTGTAGGAGCGGAGACAGAAGTACGGTCTAAATGTGAGCTGCAGGACGACACAACAGGGTACAATTCAGGTGAAGAAGACATTGATCTTTCTTTTTTCTGGCTATTTTATTGTTATAGTGAAGATTTTTTAAAACATCTGAACACAGCGTAATTCACAGCAGGAAGATCTGATGAAGGTGAAGGTTTTTAAAAAAGCTTTGCATTTTTTAAGCATTTTAAAAATAAAATAAGCTGAATAATTTCTGAAAACTTTTTTATTATTTCAGGAAATAGTCGAAAGATTATTGATTATGTAAAAAAAAAAAGAAATCACAACCCAATTCATGTTAAATGCAATGAATATTGATTTTAATAAGTTTAAATCAAAGGTTCCAAACATGTGAAACAATAATCAACCTTTTAAAGAGATTTTACTCAAATGTTATTAATAAAGGCTTTTGTAGCTTTAAGAGACAGGCTGAAATAGACTAATATATATATATATATATATATATATATATATATATATATATATATATAAACTTTAAAACTACGACAAAGACTTCCATGAAAAGATACCAGCTTTAACAAAATGCTTTTTTTCTGATTGATAATTCTGCCAAAAAAATACTTAAAATAATGCGTTAAAAACATTTTTTTTTAAAGATGAAAAAAGGACGTGTTTGCTGTAGGCTGTTTATGTGGTTTATTATCATTTTTGTGTTGATTTCTCAGAGTTTCTGCATTTCTCTCTTGTTTTGTTGGTTTGTTTTCTGCTGCAGTAAAGTTTTCTGCCTCGGCCCATCCTCCTGGGCCCGTCAGCTCAGTGCTGGCTTCCCGTCGTCTAATCTCGCCTCTGCTCTTGTTGTTTTCTGGGCTGGTCTCAGTGGTCCTGAGCGGATCGCAGCTGTGTTGAATTTAATCGGGAACTCCCCTCTGCTCCCCATGGACGCTGACAGCCAGTGTTTCCTCCCCCAGCTGGAGCCCATGTGCTCCAGTTAACCATTACTCAACACACAGAGTCAGCAGTAACCACAGCAACCTCGACTTATAGCTATCATGTGACACCGATTGGACCAATCGCAGTATGGGTGTAGGATGTATGGCAAGATGATGCATGTAGCTTTCATGGTTTATAGGTTACTCCTATCAGTCATGTGTTTAATCTGCTGCAAAGCAACATAAGCTCGTGTTCAGTAGCTTTTATTTACATTCCACCTACACATTGTTATCTGCGCAAAATCAGAAAAATGTTATTAAAAGGATTAAAAAAAACGTTTGAAAGTGTAAATAATTGTAAAAACTTACTCAAAATTCTTGGTAAAGATTTAATATATAATAAAGATGGATAAAGTGTGCAATAAATAGAATATTAAATATAAATATATAACAATTCAAATACAATTATAATGAAAATATTTAGAAAAAAGATTTTTCTATGTGAATATAAAACACATTACAGCAAATAAAGAAAAATCCATAATACATTTTTTTTTTCCCTACAGACAATATTGTCCCCTTGTCATTTTAAAGATGTTTTTCATCCTATCAACATTGTGGCCTTATTTTAACAGGTCTGTTATGATGCTGTGTTCCTAATGCTTGTACACATACTGTTATAATAATAATAATTTTATTATCATTATTATTATTATTATTACTACAACAGCATGTGTAATAGCATTAGGAACAGCCTCTTGTGAGAAAGGAAAGCCTCCACTCAAGTAGAAACTTTGTTTTGTACACGTTGCCGCTATGGTCTATCTTTAGGAAGCATTACGCAGCTTTTCATTGTTTTGCCAATGACAGTCAGGCCTATATGACGAAGCGGCAGTAATGCACTGACGTCCTAATTAAACTGTCTGGCTGAAAGTGAAACCTCGATGAGGTGAATTCTGTTAACAGAAAGACTGCGATCATCTGGTTTGGAACATCCTACCCATCCCCCAGGGCACCAGGAAGGAATTTTGGTGTCATTCTGCATAATTTTCCCAAGTTGGACCAACAGATAAGGGCTGTTATTAAGACGAGCTTTTTCCAGCTGTGACTCATTGCAAAAGCAAAGCCTAATCTCTCTTTAAGGGATCTCGAGAATGTTGTTCATGCTTTTATCGCCTCTCATCTGGACTCTTCATAACTCTTCTTACACCAGGCTAGATCCATCATCCCTGCAGTGTTTACAAGTAGTTCAGGACGCTGCAGCGCATCGGTTAACTGGTACAAGGAAGCGTGAACACATAACTCCCGTCTTAACATCTCCTCCATGGCCACATTGCTCTTAAAACTTTGTTGCACCCTTAGAAAGTTTTAAATGGTCTAGCCCAGGGGTCACAGACCTTTTTGAAACTGAGACCTACTTCATCGGTACTGTGCCACACGAAGGGCTACCAGTACTGACCTTTGAACTAGAAGAGTCAGAGCTCACCTTAACTTCATGTAAAATCAACGCGCTTTTAAATCTCTGTAAATACAAGTTTGATTAAAAAGTTAGAGAAACCAAATAAAATAGTATTGCAGATGCAGCTCACTGGAGGGTTGTGCTATTTTTTAGCAGCTGCAACTGTATGGTTGTTACATTATGAGGCATTTACATAGAGTATTTTTTTTCAAAAAGTGCTATTTAAATGCATCTGCCATCTTGATATAAACTGATAAATATTTTGAGTTTTTATTATCAGTTATCTTCACTTCAGTCAACTTTCTAAATCAAAGTCCTGATTTATTTGTTCGAGCTCCTCGAGTCTTTGTTCACTGACAGTTTTCTCCAGGTTTGGAGCAGCTGAGGTTGCAGTTTAAAGTCTGCCACCTTCAAGAGGGTGCAGCTTCTGCAGACTGAGGGTGGATGAAAGCAGCTCTGAGGTGACGATGATCTGACATGACAGTGACACGGCGATCTGTGTGTCTGCAGCTGTCGGGAGGCTGCGAGTTAGTGGTGGTGCTGCTGGACTTCGCCTCCGGGGGCCCCGGAGAACTCAGCGTCCGCTGCGGTCAGACGGTGGAGCTGGTGGAGCGCTCGGCGGATCGGCCCGGGTGGTGTCTGGCCAGAACCACGGACCAGACGCCTCAGCAGGTAGGGAACAAACGAGTAACACGCCACCGTGTGACGGAGAGGCTGCTGCTTCTTGATCTGACCCGTTTGCTCACAGGAGGGTTTGCTGCCGATGAGCGCTCTCTGCCTGTCGCACTCCCACAGCGCAGCCGACATGGACGGGCTCGTTCCGGCCTCCACCACGTCCTCCAGCTCCTCCTCCAACAGCGCCACTACCACCACCTCTGTCTGCAACTCCTCCTCCTCCACCACCACCACCACCACCGCGCCATCCTCCAACTCCTCCGCTGTGAGCACTGGGAGGGGTGAGTACTCTGATTGCATCTGTTTCCCCGCCTGAACACGTCGTTTCCACGGAGGCCGTGTGTCACAACCTGACGGAGCTGGCGGATGTTAAAGATGCATCGCCTCTGTTATGTTGACAGCAGCTGCAGCTGTCATGTGGATCTCAGAGGAGTTTTGAACGCGACGCAGCACCGAAAAAAACAACAACAGTATGCACAGATTTAATCAACAATGTCACTTCCTGTTAAAACCCAGGGATCTTCAAACATTCCCCAATCTACACCGGCTGCTGGATTCTTGCGGCATCCTACATCCTGTCTCTACGTCTGTGTCCCCCTAAATATTTAAATCCCCGATTGTTGAGTTGTAAACACACACACAGCTGTTTTTGGTGCTTGTCCCAGAGTTCGTTATGACAATTCTTAACCGTTTTTGTCTTGTTTCTTGGGATCTGCCTCTTTGTGTTACCGTCATAATCTGTGTTTGACCCAACTCTCCACACGTGCTCAGACGAACAGCACATATTAGCAGGGGAAAACTTTTATAAGAGCTGATTTTTACACGTCAAAGAGGAATGTACAGCATCTACACAAAAAAATCAACTGGCATGCAAAAAAGCTGCATAAGTATCAAAAAGCCTTAGGTCAATACAAATACAAGAACATTAACTGTCCTCACAGGTAGCAAGCGCCAACATAGAAACAAAATTATCCCATCAGTTATAATATTAATATTTCATAAAATGAACTCCGTTGGTTCACAGAGTTACAAACTAACTACAGGTTCAACCTAGAGGTTCATCCAAATAGTTACAAACTACCCCAATGTAAATTTTATGGCTAATGGCTTCCCAAGTGACAAAATAGACAAACACAAATTAAACCCACCCACTTGTTATTTAAAAGTAACCAAAAGACAAAAGATTAAGTAGGAAATTATACCTTTACCAGTCATTTTTTAAACATGCCTTCTGTGACAAAATTAATAAAGTAAGCAAACTTAATATATCCAGAGTTACAAACTACCCAAAATTATAAACAAAGTAAAAGCAAACTTTAGTCCCAGATTAAAATTAACCACGTAAACTAATTAAATCACAAATAAAAAATAAACACAACCTTCATCAGTAAATAAAAAAAAACACGTTTTTGTCACAATGAAGCAAAGTACTCGATTCATTAAAACAGTTACAGCCTTTAAAAAAATTAAACAATGTTGCATAAAAGTAACAAAGTAAACAAACAAACATCTTGAGATTTAAAAAGAAAATTATAAAACAACAAAAGTAATAAAATATAACCCCTCAAAAACACAAATTAAACGTATGTATTCAATGTGTATTCAAGTTAAAAATATAATATACGTACAAAAAGTAACATTCCCAACACCACATCTTGAAGATGAGGCACTACATTGTTACAACATAAACCAAATAAAACTGCAACAATATTAGATAAAGAGACTGAATTACTTTAAAAAAGTAAAAGAGTGAAAATAATAAACAGTACTGAGGTGTAAACAACTAAAATAAATAATGCAGAATTCTTTACAAGCAAAAAAAACCAAACAAAAGTAATATATTAAACAAACCAGTTCTTCTCTACAGAATTAAAGTAAGCTAACAAAATTAGGATAAAAATTTGTAAACTGTATTAACAACAAAAGTCCCAAATTGACCAAATCTGATATAACCGAAAAGAAATAAAGAGGGAAGAAAATATACATTGTTCAAAACTGGAAAGGTAAATATACGGAATCTGCAACAAAGTAATGAAGAATCCAGACCATCGTTTATATGCACAAAACTGTAAAACAATCCCAAAATACCCAAAAGTTGCAATATATAAGCAAAACAAGATGCATCCAAAGATTTACTAATTTAACAAATACGTAGTACTGTGCCAATGTCCTCACAAGTACTTTGGGTACCCAATTTTGCACCCAAAGCAACCAATCATCAAAAACTACTAATTTATTTAACTAATTGTTCCCTAAAGACACAAACTATGAGTATCAGCATTCAAGTAACTGAATAAACAAACTTTTTTAAACCAAAGCTCACATAGTCAACAATCCAAATCTCCCAAAAAGTTACAAACTAACAATAACATAAACAAACATGATTTACAATATAGGTAAAAAAATAACTAAGCAGTGAGCACCATCATTAGATTCAACAAACCAACATTGAATAAAGTTTCAAGAGTTTTAAAAAAAGATCACAAACAGTAAAAACTAACATTTCCATAGATAAAAGAACAATTTTAACAAGTAATTTATGTTCCCTAAAGTATCAAAGCAGCAGTTAAGCTTTTTGAAACTAAAGTTTGTGATCCAGCCCGAGTTTTGAAAACCAGCTCCTGTTTCTCAGAGTGACGGAGAACGTTTAAAGTCCTGAAGTGGTCAGTCACATGGACGTGAACTCGGATTCCTGCCGATAAGACGACTTTGTAAGAGATGTAATCTGAGATCTGGTTGGACGAGATGCTTCTCATGCGCTCCAAACTCAGTCGTTCTCACGCAGTCCAGGGGTTAAACATTGACCTGAAGGAGTTTTACACCGACACAGGAACCTGCCGTTTAACATCCTGACTCTGTGTGTGTGTGTGTGTGTGTGTGTGTGTGTGTGTGTGTGTGTGTGTGTGTGTGTGTGTGTGTGTGTGTGTGTGTGTGTGTGTGTGTGTGTGTGTGTGTGTGTGCGTGTCGTCACCTGCTGGGTCGGCTTTTCAAACAATAGAAGCCACAGTTTAAAAATAACCTGTTTCCAGCTCTGCCCTCCTGTTTATTTTTTGCTTTTTATCCCAATAAAGCAAAAACATTTGATTTTAAACATATTTACTTTAAAAAAAAATTCAATTAGCAACTTGATATGTAGTAATTTCATTTTTTTAGGTAAATTTCTTCAGTTACAGCAGAGTAAAATTAAAAGAAGGTTAAATTCCTCATCTATCAACAGAGAGATATTTTTTTATCATCTTTTATCATTCTATTTACACTGTATTAAAATATGGGTTTATATTAAAAACAGAATTTGTAAAAAATTTTAGAATTTTAGAACATATAAATGAATTCTACAAGCCCCGCCCATTGGTTGTAGAGCCACGCCCCTCACGGACTGCCTCAGCCCCCACATACTTGTGCTCAGTAGTTTCATTCAGCCCTGGGCGAGCCATCTCTCTGAGTTCTGGATCATCTGCTTTCATTCCTCTCTTTCCTCTGAATGGATTGATGTGGAAGCATGCGGCGAGGCAGAGGTGCATGCTGGGACTGCTCAGGCGTTTTTAGATGGATTGTGGGAGAGGACGAGCGAGGTGGGTTCACTATGAGAGAAAGAGGGAGAGAGTGAAGGTTAGAGAGACAGAAGAGGGTGTGAGAGTTGGTTAATGAGTGACAGGACGAGGCGACTGTGGGTCACTCGGCTTTGTTGTTTCAGTGACATTTCAGCAAATAGTTTCTAAATGACATGTTGGAGGTTTTGTGTGTGAACAGGACAAGCAGGTTTCCTTTATGTGGGCAGAAGTTAAGTTTTGGGGGAAGACAGGAAGTCCTGCCAGTGATATGACTCTCCAGCCATCTGACTTTTAAGCACATCATGCATGGAAGAAGATCGTTTCTGCACCAATTCCTCAGAGACGAGGCTGATGCTCTAAATGTTGCCTTTCTTTGGATTTCCACTGTTAATAATCTATCCATGACAGCCAGCGTCCAGCGAGGAAAAACCGACGTAAACACGAGAAAACAAAGGTGTTTACTTCTGAGAGGCTGTAATCAAAGCGTGTTTGAATGCATGAATCTTTGGTGGAGTTATTTCTGCCAAATGAAACACCCACCTGCTGGTTTTATCTGGGTACAACAGATCGATAAATGTGCGGTAACGCTTACATAAGGACGTACAAGATAACATGCTGGTCTTCAAACACTCCTTTGATAACTGGGCAACACTGAGGTGTGACTGCAGGTTTAGGCTTTGTTTGTTTTTAATTGTGTGGAATTTTATTTTAGTGTCAAACAAAAGCAAATTAAAATAATGTGTGAAATAAGAAATATGGCAGGCAAATTACAGTTTTTGCTGTAATGATAAGTTTTTTAATGTAACAGACGATAAAAGAAATGTCCTGATTCAGAACGCTTTTAAATATTTATCCTGTTTGACGTCAGCTTTTCTCATTTAAAATTATTCCTGCTGTGTCCAGAACTTCCTCTACTGACTTTACCTCCTTAAACATCCTATTTATATTCATTTCTGAATATAAATATCTAAACTTCTCAACTTTGTTGTTTATGGATTTGAACGAGATTAGGTTTCCAAAGTTTTTCGCTACATTTTTAATACTGGCTCCAATAAGCTTCTCATGTAATTCTTTTTTTTTTTTTTTATTTCAGCAGACTTTATATTAAAGCTAAACAGAGGTTTTATGAATAGGTTTTTATTTAAAGTCTCTTTAAATAGAAAACTATTTAAAGAGACTTTTATTTTCGAAGAACTATTATATTTTACTCTGACCTTGGTAGATTGCTTTCTTGTGATTTAGCGAAAAGGTATTTTTATTTAATAATGCCAGATTCATTTATTTCAGGTGACTTACATTTACTTCAAAGCAATATATATATATATATATATATATATATATATATATATATATATATATATATATATATATATATATATATAATTTTGTATTCATCTGTTTATTTTTACTTTCTCAGATTCTACATTTGCTTCATTCTTTGTTTGTAAATACTTGAACTTACATTATTAAAGTTATTCTTGTGAATAATTTCCCGGGTGGCTGTTTTTTTATGCTGTTGTTTTGTAGATAAGATAAATAAGTTTTAATCAATAATAGTTTTTCTGTCTCTTTGTGCAGAATCCAGTCTGTACGGCCCTGACGGTTCAGGACTTCAGATTCAAACCAACAGCCAAAGTGAGAAAACAGTCCTCACTCCGAGTAATCACGATGAAAAACAAGCAAAATCTTTATTACCTAAATGTTTTTCTTCTGTCAGATGCCACTTCCCCTACTGTATATGGGGTCAGTGGACCTCCAGGGGGCGCTGTGGGGTCTCCAGGTCCAAAGCGCACTGGTTCTGGAACTGGAAACACTCTGAAGGTAACATTTAGCGGTTTTTATTAGCACTACTTCCACAAGGAAAGTTATTCAATCGGTTTTGAAACTATTTGTTGCAGCGCTGGCTGACGAGCCCAGTCCGAAGACTGAGTCAAGGAAAAGCCGACGGACAGAAAAAGCCTCCGATCAGAACCAGGAGGCGGGACAACAGGACAGACGTGACCGCACCCCTCACTGGGAATGCACAGTCGGTGTGTACCATACCTCCAACCAATGGAAATGATGGCGGGTTTGCAAAAGTTTACAAATCAAAGTGAAAATGCATCTGTGTTCCTAAAGAAGGCGAAGAAGGAAGAGGGTGGGCAAAGTGGAGGGGAGGAGGAGCCTGAGGAGGAAAGCCACACCCCTCTGCCACCTCCTATGCAAATCATCAAAGACCCCAATAACCCTGAGGTACCAACCACACTTTGACAGCTAAAACCATCCTGTAGGTCACAGGAAACGTATACTTAGACTAAATGGACATAAACTTTCCTTCAGGCTTTGGATTCAGACCAGGGATCCAACGAGTCGGACACCGAACAGAGAAATAAAGCCCTGAGAGGACGAATGTAAGATAAGCACCAGACTCTGAACCATAGAAACTGGACATCAATCAACACAGAACTATTCAATGATATTTTTTGCTGCAGGTTTGTTGTTAACGAGATGATCCAATCAGAGAAGGACTATGTGAAGGACCTGGCCGTGATTGTTGAGGTGAGCAGCCGCCTAAAAAGTCCTGATCACGCGAAGCACTGTAAAACGAAGGAAGTGACGGCACTAACGATCGGGACGTCCTCAGGGCTTCATGTCCAGGCTGGAGGTCAGAGGGATTCCAGAAGACATGAGAGGCAAAGACAAGATCGTCTTCGGCAACATCCAGCAGATCTACGACTGGCACCGCGAGTCAGTCACTCAAGGACACAGAGAGGCAAAAGTTATTTGATGAATGCTCGGGCAGCGCGATGCTGACTTCTTCTTTCTCTTTCAGCTTCTTCTTGGTGGAGTTGGAGCGCTGCGTCCAGAACCACGATCTGTTGGCCGACCTCTTCATTAGACATGTGAGTTCTCCAAGCCTAGGCCGTTTGAAAGCACTATTCCCTGAAAGGACAATCGTGATGAGTAAGACTCAGACGTAACCCAAGACTTTTATCTGAGTTGAAATCAGGACTACCAGGTCTAAGCTAGTCCCTTACTGCCAGGGACAAAAGAGCAGACCGAGAAGGGAACATTCAAGAGACCAGCAAGTTCAGAGATCAGGTTGATCTCGGCTGAGAAATGGATTTGGGACTGTAAACACTTCACATTCTTGACTCGGGTTATTAAATTGAACAATTGAACCTGAGCTTTAAAGGTAAATAGCCAGGTAATATGCTTATAAATGGTGCTTTGGTGCTATGCTGGCTTAGTCTTTGGACATGATCCTGGATATTGGTTCTGCTGTACTTTTAGACAATTCTGACGTGCCTCTTCATAACTTTAATATGTGTTTTAAATGTCTTTGATTAAAAGTGACACAGAAGTAATCTTGCTGGAGGGATTTTTAAACGTTTTGACCCTGGATTTGACCTCGCGTTAGGACCTTAAACCGGTCACAATTTGAGGCACTGAACCTGATAATCTCATCTTCTGACCTGTTGACATTGACATTGACTTACAACTTGAGTACACGTTTGACTTGGTCTTGATTTGACATTTTAGACTTAACTTTATTTTAGGCTATTTTTCACATGTATGGCTCTTAACCTGAAACCTAGCTGTCTTAACTTGGATTTAGACCTGCTTTGACTCTATTACAGATTAACTATGGGCCTACTGGTCTTAAATCTACACCTCACAAATTAATTTTCAGGCCAAGATTGTGGGTCCTACTTAAGAACAAGTACTAAGTTTAGTGGACTCAGCTCATTGTTGCATGCTTTTTTATGACTAACATCTTGCCGTTTAATTGGGATATGGTTTGAGAGAAAACTTCAATTTTTATTTGGACTTTTTGGGCCTTCCCATCAGAACCTACTCTGAACAAGTCCGCCTTTGATACTGTCTTTGCTCAGAGTTGTTGTTGACTTTGCTCATTATGGATTATCTTGACTCATATAATCCATAATACAGTTTTCCAAACAGGACCCGAGCCTTCCTGAAACCACTTATTGGACTATAATGTTCAGCGTTTTGACTTAGAACAAAATTTGGAAACAGGACCTGACTTGAAAATCTACTTTATGAAAAAAACAATTAATTAGCTGTTTTATCAGACGGTAATTATTTGCCACAAATGAAGATCACAATTTTCCTGATCTCAGATTTTTTGCAGATTTTCTGTCCCTGTTTGTCAAACATTTCCTGATCAGCTGTGAAAAAATTTAACTGTCTTGTTTTGCAGGAGCGTCGGCTGCATATGTACATAGTTTACTGTCAGAACAAGCCGAGGTCAGAGTTCATTGTAATAGAGTACGAGACCTTCTTTGAGGTAATTTAACAATACCTTTTATTCTTTCGTTTTCATTATATATTATGAGACGGTTTTCCTAATTAGAAACCAGGAAGCACGGTTCTGTATTTCGGTTTCTTGATTATATTTCTTTGTGGTTCAAGTATGTTTTTTTAATTAAACTAAACGTCGTTTTGCAGGAGATCCAGCATGAGATCAGCTGTAGGATGTCCATCAGTGATTATCTGATCAAACCCATTCAGAGAATCACAAAGTACCAGCTGCTGCTAAAGGTAAATTTGAACTTTTACAATCCTCCTCAGTCCACGGAGAGTGAAATTGAATATTCTCTGAACACAATGATCCCTGAATGGTTGCAAAATTAGATTTTTTTTGTGTCAAATAAAAGATGAATAGATGTAAATCATTTTCAATTTGTGAGATATTTTGTTTTGACACTTGAAATGATTTTTAAAAAATAAAGGTTTTGGGGCATTTAGCTGGTTCTTACCATTAGTGAGGACTCAGAAACTGTCAGCTGTGATTAGAACAACTTTCCCACTAAACCTTAATCTACTGATGTTCTTGACTCACTTGTCCAGGAACACGAGTTTTTAGACTTGCTGGTTTTGACTTGTTGGTCTAGACGTGAGCCCGTTTAGTAGATAAAGTCCAGTTACTTAGGAATATTTTAATTGGTTGTTCGGTAATTTTGACTTTCCAGATCACTGTTACCTAGTTTAACAGGCAACAATTTAACACACTTGTAATAAATCTACTCATCTTTGTATTAGATCTTGTTTCTGACATTAAGGGTTTGGTTTGGCATATTTTTGTAAATATAAATGTAATAAAAATCAAGTTTCTTTTCCATGTCACAGGATTTTCTGAAGTATACAACCAAAGCCGGTCTGGACTGTGAAGAGATTGAGGTGAGTCCCAGAGTCAGTCTCTGCAATTCTGTTATTTACTGCAATGAATCCTCAAAAGTTATCTTAATACAAGGCCTGAAAATTTAACAGTGTAAAATCCAGGGAGGGGCCTCTGTTGCCCCCTGGTGGCTGGTTGGTGAACTTGTGATATTTATCACTGCTATAAATTGGGTCACATTCAGAGGTTTTCTGATCACTGACCCTGTGTGATATGTTCATTGGGTTTCTTTTTTAACTACTGTGATCTTTTATAAATAAATATCTTTATTTGGTATTTTTGTACCAACGTTTGTCAGTTTGTTCAGGACATGAGAAAGTTTGTCAGCTTTGACATCTGCTTTTGTCTCATCCTCAAAGAGCTGACGGAGACAAAGAGCCGACATTGTGAGGAAGATAATAAATGATTCATGCAGGACGGTGAATCACCAGCCTGTGGGAAATCGCTAACCTTTGCAATATTTAACAAAGATGTGTGTGTGTTTTATTTGCAGAAAGCGGTGGAGCTAATGTCGCTGGTTCCCAAACGCTGTAACGACATGATGAACCTGGGACGCCTGCAGGGATATGAGGTACTCCTCTCCCTCGGTGGACCAAAACTATTACAGGGGACTGTAAATGTGTAACTAAAAATACAAAATACCAAAAGATCTTTGAAAACTGTATGGTTATTCATTACCAACTGCAATTATATGATAATGTTGCTCAATCAAGTGAAGTTTTGCAAGCTTATTATTGCCCCCTAGTGGCAAAATATATTGGTGCAGTTTTTTTTTAACTTAATTTTAAAGCAGAAGAGTTGCTAAATTTAAGAGGCTTTACAGCCAGTAGGTGTAATGAACTCAAATGACTATATCCAAGCATTATTCACCTGAATTTTGTTTATATTAGGAAGATGCAGTTCTTCTGACTCTCCCCGTTTGCCTTTGCCAGGGGAAGTTGACGTCTCAGGGGAAGCTGCTGCAGCAGGAAACCTTCTGTGTTTGGGAGCAGGATGGAGGAGTTTTATCCCGCAGCAAAGAGCGCAGAGTGTTCCTGTTCGAGCAGGTCGTCATCTTCAGTGAACTGCTGCGAAAAGGCTCCAGCAACCCCGGGTACCAGTTCAAAAACAGCATAAAGGTGAGAAGCATCCCATCTGGAGAGACTAGAAGCCAGTGCATTGCTTGTTGGGGGAAATGTAATGGTCATGGTGGGTTTGTGTGGGAACAGGTTAGTTACCTGGCCATGCAGGACAGCGTGGATGGAGATCCCTGCAAGTTTGTGTTGTGGTCGCGTGGATCAGCAGAACGCTTCACGCTGCAGGCCTCCTCCGCCAGCATCAAGATGACCTGGGTGGAGACCATCGCCGCCCTGCTGGACGCCCAGAACAACTTCCTGTCAGGTGGCAACATCATTACATTTCCTTTCTTAGAGATATATTTAAATCTTTGTTCCGCATTTTTAAAACACTCTGGTTAGGATTTTTTCCTGAAAAGGCCCTTAAAGCCTCCTTTGAAAACAAATTTAAAAGCTTGTCATGATTGATGTTATTAACTGATTCAGGGAACATCGAGCAGTCACATTCAGAAAACCGCTTTTTACTTTTAGTTTTCACCCATAATTCCCAGAAAGTTAATTTTTATCTATTTTAGACATATTTATCAAGAATTATTAAATCAATTCTGCTTACAAACTTTGTTTAATGAATGCAGACAAAACTTCAACCATCTATGTATCAAAAAAACTTCCAAGCTTTTCAGAAATCTTTTCAAATACTCTCTTGGTTACATAATGTTAAAATCTTCCCCTAATTCAGGCTTCCGGGTCATTTTAAATTACATGCAGCTACTTTAGCAAGCTTCAGAAAGAGTCAGACATTAATCTATATTATATTTTAAGAACATTAATCTCATATACTCAATAAGTATCCCTAAATGTCCTCAGTTCTTTTTTTCTTGTTCATAGATTCTTCACTCAAAGTCTACTTGTTTGGTCCTTAAAAATACAAAGATACCTTAAAAAAAAAATCAGCTTTCAGGATTTTCTCTTCAAGTTTTTAAAATTTGTGCCTGAATAAATCACTTACATAATCACTTTAACCTGATTGAAAGGCAGTGTTGGGACCTTAAGAGAGAAATGTCTCCTAAAACAAGTTCAAATCCCAGTAAACCCAGATAATTTTTGCTATCTCCTGATATGTCGATGACATTGTACTTACCTTTCACAATGAAGCTAACTTCTTAAGTCTTCCTTACATTTTTCTGCATCAGCTTTAAAGGTGATTTCATTTAGATAACACCTTGATTTAAACATGTCTTCTTTAAACGCAGCTCTCCAGTCACCTATTGAGTACCAGAGAAAAGAGGGCGGGATCTCTGTGACTCGCCCGCTGTCGTCAGGGCGACCCCCATCGGCTCCGCCCACTCCTAATGGCCATGCCGCTCAGCCTCCTGCCGACAGCGAGCAAGATGACCAGGTCTGTATTTCCTCTTGCTATGGTTCTGATTGTTTGTTGTAGTCAAACTGGATCTAAAAACCGCCGGTATCCCTTTAGGAGCTGGTTCTGGTGCTGCAGGACTTTGTGGCGGTTCGGGAAGACGAGATCTCAGTATTTCGAGGAGAGAAAGTCCAAATTCTGTCGTCCAACCAGCAGGGTCAGAGTCTGGTTTATCGGCCGGCCAACAGCGAATCGCCTGCTGCCGAGGGATGGGTGCCACGGAGTGTGCTCAAAACCCACTGACACGCATAAACACACGCGCTGACTGTGAAGTCAGAGTCTGGTTTACGGTTTCCACACACACACCTGAGCACCAGCAGGGTCAACGGGGTCAGCGGGGGTCAACTGGGTCAGCGGGGTCAGCGGGGTCAACTGGGTGAACGGCTCCAAGGGAAACTCAGCAAGAAGCCTGAAGACGGTGATGTCCACCTGCTGTCCACAAGCTTCTGACTCTTATTTAAAAGTAATTTTTTTTTCAGTAGTTCAGGTTAAAAGACAGAAAGCTAATGCAATTATTAGTTTAGTTTTTCTCATATGTGCCTTAGTTGTTTCTTTACTAGGATTAATTTAACGTTGAGGAGAAAACAGGATTTATTTTTTTCTTCTATATAAAAGTCAGCGAACATGTGATTTTTATATGCAGTCAGTGTGTCTGGTTAGACGTTGGTGGCCTAAAATTATCGGGTTATGTGCGCCGCGTCGATAGTGCAGGAGTTCATTTACGTTAATGTGAATTAGAAATAGGTTTTTATGCTAAAAAATAAAATACAGCTTGGTTGAATACTATTTTGGTCAGTTATAAAAAATTTAAAGAGAAAATAATTATTTAAAAAAAAAACGTTACGGATTGCAATACACTCACTGATGTTATTGGATCCCAACCATATATTTTCTATATGTCATGGTAATACTTAAATTAAAAATATGAGTTATTGTTTACTAACTTTCAAGCAACTTATTTTATCAGATGTTTTACTCAAGATATCCAACATTTGGCCCCAAAAAATGTAAAGAAACGGCTGTAAGACTCACAGCCGAATTAAAAAGGCGTCAATCAAAAGAAGATAAACATCTACCGTCAAGAATTATTTTGTTTCCGAATAGCGACGTTCCGAAAGCAAATTTGCGTCCTTCCAGACCCTCCATGGGCTGCCAGACCCTTAAGGTGTTTTAAACTATTAATGGAAGATTCCTGATCAGTTTGTCGATACAAACGAGGGAAATCTGATGAGTTTTGATCAGCGGCAGATTTGCTGCCGCATTACTGCAGGAAAAGACATTCGAAATGTATTTCAAGCGTCACCAATTTATTGTGCTTCAGCCTTTTTGGATGATTCGCCTCCAGATGCAGACAGAAACCTCTATTTGACCTGATCTGCTCATCGTGGTCAATGCGTTTAACCAGTTACTGCTCATAAATTTGATCCGTACGTCTTTTGTTTGAATTTACTGCTATTATTCAAAAGAAAGAGGAGAAAATATGCAAAGAATCAGCATTAATATTTGTTTATCTCGTTATATTTATTCAAAGAGAGCTTCAATTTAAGTGTTCAGCACCGACATCACCGTCCTTCAGGCTTCACCGTCTCCGCTGTGAGACCGGGTGAACGTTCCCAAACACCGACATCCACTCCCAGCAGCAGGTGCTCCTAGCCTCTCGCCTCCCTCCTGGTGCTTCAAACCTCAGCAAAAACCCTCATATCGTCCAATCAGATGCTGCCGTCGACCTCGGCGCAACCAATCACCCTTCCTCTCTGGGATGACTTCCCAAACTGGTTCCAGTGGGTCGGTGGGCTCATCGGCTCGGCGGGGGCTGCAGGATGCTGCCGTTGCCTGGCAACCGGAGACAGTATTTCAGAAGAAGAAAAAGAAAAAAACTAAAGCCTCCAGAAAAAGAAGGAAGCATAAAGACCCATCGACCAATCAGAGCTGAGCTGTCTGCGTGTCGTTATGTTCATAGCGTGTATAAAGACTGAGGACACACACATACACACACCCCTGCTACGATGAAGATTACTATGACATGAATATTACGAGATATAGATTCTGTTTTTCACCTCAGTAGAGAGAAGAAACGAGAGAAACTGCTTGTCAGATTAATATTAGTGTGAGAGAGAAAGAGAGAGTGTGTGTGTGTGGTTGTGACAACGTCCTCTGTGTGTGTGTGCGAGTGTGAGAGTGTCTTTTTCCACGGACAGTCGTGGTGTCCCGCTGTAGCGTAGCCATGATGACTCGTGTTTACGGTGACGCCCTTTTTACTTTGATTTTGGAGGTTTTCTAGTGAGCCGGAGCCGCCGCCGCCGCCGCCCGCCTCCTCGGGCAGGCCTCAGCTTTGGTCAGTTTGGATATTCTGATTATGCATCCCTGGTTTCTGTAAATAGACCAGATGTCCGGAAAAAGCAACTCCGCAGACTGTGGAGGTCACCCGTCTCTCATCTGAAACCGAATCTGAAGCAGTAACCCTGTACACGCCTCTCTGCCAGTCTCTCTCTGCCCGTCTCTCTCTCTCTCTCTCTCTCTGTCTCTACCTCTCTGTCTCCGTCTCTCGGTTTCTCTGGTGCCATTCTCAGACAACACCCCGGTCCTTAAGGAGCTTTGCAGCCTGTTAGGTGCACTGCAGGTCGGTCAGCATGAGGAACAGTGCACTGGAAGGAGTCTAAGCAACGAAGAGCGCATTGTTAAGGGTTTAAGGGGACGCTTAGTAGGCAGGTTTGATTCTTACAAGTCTATTTTAATTACAGGATCCTTTCTAAAGGCCAGTTTTAGTGGAAAAAAACATGGTGATAAAATATATTAGTGTCTGCTCTTTCCCTTCATTTGCAGGCTACCTTCACACAGCTTACAGGTTACTTCCTAGAACAAACAGTAATGATTTCTGGAACCTGCGGGTCACTTTTCCTCAAACTTACAGGTAACTCACCTGGAACTTAAAGGGCACTCGTCACAGGAACTGAAAGTTACTTTTCCTGGAACTTACAGGTTACTTTCCAGAGCTTCTAAGTTACTTTTCTTAACTAAAAGATATATTTCCTGGAGTATACATCACCTTTTTTTCGTTACTTTTCGTGACTTGGAGGTAACACTTGCAGGCCACTTCCCACGGAGCCTATTAGCTTTTCTTTATCGGGTAACTTTCCAGAACTTGCTGGGCACTTTATAAAAGAAATGTATTTTTAAAATAAAAGTACTTACCAAACACCTCATCATGGTCAGCTTGGGCCTCCAATGTATGGCGTATGTTCTGGAAAAGTAGCCTGTAAGTGTTGTGAAAGTTTCATGTTAAACTGTGTGTTCAAGTAAATTTGCAGTAACCTCTGAGTTTCAGTAAAGTGACCCACAAGTTGGAGTAAAGTAACCCCAAAGTCTCTAGAAGGTGACTTCTAAGTGTGAGGAAAGTGACCCAACATTGAGGAAAGTTGCCCGTCAGTAACGATGACGTGAGCGCTGTATTATCTGCTGCTATGAGTGACTATTACAAATATCTGGAATGATGGCAGACTTAATAGTTTATATTATGCTGGTTCTGTTGTTATTGCTGCATTTTATCATTGTTGCAAGAAATTATCCAGCAGAGAATTTAAAAGGAGTGTGCAGCAGTCACAATTATAGCAATATTTTAAAATGTTGTCTTTATTTAAGCTAATTAAAGCCCTTATGGTATTTTTTTCCTAGGTATACATCTAGTTTTCCTTGAAGCCGTCCACTTGTACCTGGAACCACCAGAGTGGATGTTTTCCCAGATCTTTACAGGATTTGATATGGGACACTTATTACCGAACACAAAATACTTAAAAATCACATTATTATGAATGATCATACACCAATTTTACTCTGAAACAAATCAAGTCCTATCACAGGTCATCTAAAGTAAAAATGTTATAGCTGTGGCTGCTGTAAGCTGAAGCTCTCTGTGGGATATTTATCAGATACAAATGTGGGCTGGAAAGAGCTGACGATGACTGTCACAGCCCTCAAAACCTCTTTTTATGCACGCGTGAACACATCATTAAGATAGACTTGAGAAAATCTAGCCCGTCCAAAGACAAAAGACTACAGAGCAGAACGACCAACTCGAGTCTGCAGGTTCACACATTCCAGCGGCTGCAACGTGACGACTTTTATGCAACAAAATGGTTTTCAGAGCCAAAAAAAAAAACTGTCAAATTAACCGACAAATACAACCGTTTCTCTAGAATCTGCTCGGATCTGCTCAAACGCGCCAAATTCAACGGCTTTATCGTGAAGTCGGCTAACGGCCCTTCTCTCCGACTTTCTTCGAAGGTTTTCAATCTAAATGTAAAAATTGACATAAAAACCACAGTTTTCAGTGACTGGTTGATGCTGTCATGTGTGATGCACTTAAATGTGGTTCAACGCCGAGTTCAGGTTCTGTTGGAGCAAAAAGAAACAATCTATTCAGAAAACAAGCAGAGGAACTCCTTAAACGTGCAAATTTAAGGTGGTACCAGCAGCTTTTGAATCCCACACAACCTGAACTCCGCTTTTTAACGAGGCCCCCGAACCTACCGATAGACGCCTCTTTGTTGCCTGTTCTGAAATAGAGAATGATTTTGTGTTTTTATGTCGGTGTCAAGATTGTTGATGCAAAAATATGTAAAAGAAAAAAAAAGAAAAAAGGAGAGCCCCAAACCAGGAAAAACATTGTATGGTAGCTGAACTCGGAGTGCACAAGAAGGGCTTGGGAGTGGGTTGTAGAGCACTATGAAGGACACACGATGGCAATAGTGCACTCTGAGGGGAGAAATGTAGTGCACTATGAAGAGTTGAAGATGGAAACTGGTGCCCTTTAAAGAGTTTAGGACTGGACTAAGGGCTCTTCAGATGGTTTTAATAAAACATTGCACAATATTTAAGGTTAAGGAGGAAATTAGTGCACTGCCATGGAATACAAATGGAAGGTAGTGCATTCGGAAGAGTGTTTGGTAGAAGATAGCACATTATAAAAGGCTAAAGGTCCCGAACTGGCCTTTGTTAAAGATTAAAGGCAACACTGAAAAGCTTTGGAGTGGGAAACGGTGCACTACAGAGGGCGAAGGGTGCTGTTTGAGACCTCGCCTTGTTGTCCCCCGGCAAACTCAACTAACCAATCAAACAGTGTTATTTGTACAGAACTAACAGCTGCTAACTGACTGCTAACAGCTCTCTGTTGTTGTTTGTAATAAACTTCATTTTTCATCCAAAGCTGTGTGCGTCTCCTGCCTCTTGTGGGTCCAGCTTTCTTTTCAGGGGCCTCAGTTTGCAGAATGTTGTTTTGTAGATAATGGCTTTAGTCAGGCTCAGGTTGGTTCAAAGCACCTTCTTTCCTTCTAGGAGAGCAAGACAACAAGCAGAGAATCGACAATGCAACAGAAAGTTAATGACATTTCTGACTTGGGACAAAACGCCCATCTGGACCACTAACATCACTTCTGTCTGGAAGTGTGCAGATGCCAGTCCTGCTTGTCCAAGGCATCCCTTTGTGCCTTCCTTAGACCTGAAAGGTCTCTCTTTCTCTGGCCAAGTGGTACCAAACGGATCCAGGTTCTGTGGTGGTATAAGCTTGAGTAAGTACCCGTGGCCAAGCTCGTTTGCACTGGGACCAGTAAAGCAGTAAAAGTCCTGCAGAGATTTGAGAGGAAAACGTTCTGCTTTCAAGGCCTTTTCAGGTTTATCCCCAGTTTTTTACCAAAACAATAGAAAACCCACCGACCAAAGGCACGGCTGAGAAAGAGGACGACGAGTCTTTCTGCTGTCCTGACCCAAACGCAGATACCAGAGAACCAGAAAATGAGAGATTGGTCAACACGCTAAGACATGTTGGCAGCAGGAATGGTATAAAACAGCATGGCTGCCACACACCTACAGCACCGCCCCAGAGCCTACAGACAAACAATCTGCAGAACGCATAGAAGAACCCCTAAGGTTCTGCACCCAGCCTTCCTCCTCCTGATAGTCTTGAGGTCCTCTCCATAAATGCTACAACGATCAGGGACAATCTTGACCCTGTACCGAGAATGCAGACAAACTTCTCCTTCACTTAGATCAGATAGTCTGCAAAAAGCCACTCTGGTGACACCGTCGCTGCACTTTCAGCAAAGTCTGGACCGCCACAGCAGTCTACCGCTCCACAGATGTTGCCCCGGTGGTCACTGTAACAAGGAAGCAGCGTGTCACCTCCCCACAGACCCCATGGTGTCCAGAAGCTTTCGGATCCTGGGATGAATCTCATTCGCTACAGGCGCTCTTCCGTCGGAGAGCTTAAATACTTCAAAATGTCAATTTATGTGCGTAAGGGCAAATTATTGTCTGAATATAAATATTGTGTATTCGTCTTAGTGTTGGAGTACTGATATTGAAATTATTTTATATACTTAAAATCCCATCAGTGCAATTTAACCATAAACTAACCTTACAAGAAAAAGGCACAAAATGGTTTTCCTTTTCCTGATTAGCTCGGGCCGAATTATCTCTGGTTTGATGTTGAGTAATCCAGGCGGATTGAGTCGTGTCGGGATAAGATCCGACGTGGCCTCTGATAGGAGCGGCAGTAAAGCAACAAACTGATTTAACCAATTACACGGGGTCAGGTTCACATCCGGACACGAGGAGGAAAAAAGAAGAAAAAAAACAACTTTAACCCCTAAAACCTGGGAAGGAAGCGAGGGTTAGCCAAACCGTACCATCGCTGGTCGCCATGGCAACAGATCGGCAGGGGAATTAAGGGTGCAGAAGTTTACGCAATTAGATCATGACCATAATTACATTTAAATATCTCAGCTTGATATCACGATCCGTGCATTTGTGTCAGTGAAACACTATTTTATAGTTTTACAGCCAGCAGGCTCTTAATCCTTATTTAGATAAGAGATAACAAAATAAAGTGTCGTAATGAAGCGCCTTCTCAGGTTTAAGTTCAAAGATCAAGCCAACAGGACATAAACACGTCCTTGTTTAACTGAAATCACCTAAAGTGATCAAATCCTGGGAGTTTCTCCTTCATTCTGGGATCCCCTCTCTGATCAGGATTACTCGTTTGTTGCAGAAAACAGTCTTATAGCGAAAATCTGACCAAAGTCCACGTCGGCCCACTTATATAACGCAGGATTACGCAGACCTGGAAGGGATCACGTAGTCCGAGGGCGGCAGCATAAATGAAGCCGACCTCATGCTGACTCGGGTCTTTCTTTAGCAGAGGAGCGCTCCAGGGCCAAAACATGCAGGCGATTATAGCGAGGAACGGGCTGGAGACGCCGGAGCCTGTGACAGCAGAAGTTCAAGGTCTGGTCAGCTTATGTGATCTGATTTGTAAATGTGGGTTTCATCAGTTTGGTCCCTTTGTTCCTGGATGTGTCGGTTCGTTCATCTATTGCACACTGGACTGATCGTGCCTGGGTCGCTCGCTGAAAACCCATCAGGAGTTACTGCTCCACATCCTGCAGGGAGCGGCTGAAATGCAGGATGGCTGGGCTCCTCCTTGGGCAGGAGGTCCTGATGGATGATGGAGCTCGGGTGGTTCTGGTCGGTTTGTCTCGTCCCAGTGGATCAGACACACGACGTCTGGTGAGGGAAGCCCTGGGGTCCTGCAGCAGGAGCAGGAGAGGGTTTCCTCCTGATCCCTGAGGATCCATCCAGCTCCAGTCAATTTCTGTTTGCATGGAAAAAATATTAGTTGTTTGTGTATTTGCTTAACTAGGATGTAATGGGACATTTCGATTATTTTCAGTAACTATAAGAATGTGTCAAAACCAGTTTAACAAAACAGCTAAATCCTAATCAGATTAGCCAGGAGATGCTGTTTTAATGCTGGAATTTGACATAAATCCCTCTGACAGAAACAAACTGGCCGCTTTCTGCTGCATCAATTGATTTCCTGCATTTTTATTCCCTGGCCTTAAGTTATTTTTTCTGTTGCACAATTTAAAAGCAGAGGGACTTTTTTTTTTTAACTACTTTCATTAGTTCCAGTTACATCACACTAATTACAAATAAACACCCTCTGTATCAATTTAATGGGACCCAACTGCTAGTTTGAGATCAGAGGAATAATTATTTGAGTGATTAACCTTTTAACAGATATAAAGAATTGGATATTTCTAGAGTGATGATGAGCAAAATGTTAGATTGATTTCTGACAAGGTAGGATACGACTGGTAAATTGGCCTGTACTTATATAGTACTTTACCATGTCCTGAGGACCTAAAAGCACATTATTATGTGAACTACATAATAATAAAATAATAAAAATGAAAAATAACACCACGTCTGCGTTAATCAGCAAATACCAATAAAGAAACACTAAATGTCAAGTACTTAAAAAATGAAAGAAAATGAAAATAAAAGGATTAATTCAGACACAGAAATCTGAGAAAAAGTTTATTCCATTAAAAACTTGGTGGCTTTAATAAGCAAATAAACTTTTTCTAAATATTAAATGTACAATAATTATTTCATAAAGGGTCAAAAGGGAATTTTTATTGAATGAAACCGAAAAAACTTTGTATAGATAAGAACAATTTCTATTTTTTTAATGGAAATTATCTTTTTTTTCCTGCTTGTCGTGCATTTTCTTTAGGATATTAGCGCAGCACCAATAAGAAACAACGTAGTATGGTATTAAAATCTAAGTTTAGCAATTTTTTTCATTCATGAGAACATTCTGAATGTAATGAAAGTTTCTAAAAGTACTATTAATAGAAGATAAAGACCCCGTTACCGTCATCCAGACCCACACAACCCATCCCTCTGACAGCGCTAACAATCCAGCTACAATCGCAGCACCAAACAGGATTTTCTTCACCTCTACCTTAGCTGCAGATGAGACGTTCACACGGGGCTCAATGATAATTCAATAACAATATATATCGAGCGACAATCGTATATCAATGAGAGAAAAAAAGACCAATAAAAAGCTCAATAGAATAATAGTTTTGCTTCCTTTTACATTCTAGCCTATCATGTAGGTTAACATTACAGTCATTACATCCTCCCAACCAATCACAACACAGACCCAGGAACGCTCCATCACCAAGCTCCGCCCCCTTCAAAGAGTTCAGAGAGCACGCGTTCTTTTTCATTTTTTTAAAACTTGCAGTTTAGGTAAAAAGTTTGTTAAATGAAGGGTTGAGTTTGAATTCAGTGGTTGTGTGTTTTGTATATAAAAACAGGTTGCTAAGCAACAGCATAAAATTGCCAAAGCTGCACTTAAAATATATGATTAGAATTTGTTGATAATTATCGATATCGATCATTTTGATTTCTATTTTATCAACATGCTTTTTTTCTATGTTGTCCAGCTCTATGTTCACACCAGCAAACCATGTTGGTAGCCACGATGTGATCAAAACTCTCAACAACTAAACTCACTGCTTTGAGCTTCCTCTATGTCGGGGATAAACTGAACGCTTATTAATCAACCCAGGACTCCAAACACGATAATGAACCTCATAATTTAAGTTTTGTTTATCCTCAAAACCCTTTAGGGAAATCTCTTCTCTATTAGCTGTAAAGGGGAGACCATTAATTTCCCTTTACAAAAAAAATAAAGCCTTTTTCTGACTTACTTACTGTTCTAGTTTCTATACAAATTTAGATTCTTTATTAAAGCCTAAAACATGTCTCTGCAAATATTAAAAATGCTGATATAAAATAAAGTGTGTCAACCTAAAGATTCATTAAAAGTTTTTTCAAGGTTAACAATAACAACCCCCTGAACACGGTTGTTTCTTTGACCTTTGACCTGCAGGGTCGGTCCCCTCGTGGCTCCAGGGCACCCTGCTGAGGAACGGACCTGGGCTTTTCTCAGTGGGTGACTCCGAGTACAACCACTGGTTTGATGGCCTGTCTCTCATTCACAGTTTCACCTTCAGCAACGGTCAGTCTACGATAAGATACCGTAAACATGGGAGACGTTTCCCCCTCACACGATGATTTTACACGTGTGACACCGTTTCAGGGGAGGTGACTTACAGGAGCAAGTATCTGAAGAGCGAGACCTACAAGAGGAACATCAAGGCTGACAGGATCGTCGTCTCGGAGTTTGGGACCATGATTTACCCGGATCCCTGCAAAAACATCTTCTCCAGGTAGACCGCGTCCAGAACCAAAAACACCCGCAGCTCTGAGAAAAACGTTTTATATTGTCAAGACGTTTTAAACGCCATCAGAGCACCTTAAGAACTACCTCTGTTGGTGCAAAGTACACAGACAGGCCGCCTAACAGGACCTAAACCATCCCACGTGCGTTGTCTCTAACCTTTATCACCAGGGCAATGACACACTTCCGCAACATCATCCCCGATTTCACGGACAACAACTTGATCAACATAATCCGCTACGGTCAGGACTACTACGCTTCCTCTGAGGTCAACTACATCAACCAAGTTGACCCGTCCACCCTGGAGACTGTGGGCAGGGTGAGTTTAGGCACGCGCCAATGTTAGAAGATTTTTTAAAACGCACGATGTGCATGACTTCTGTGAATCTCCAGGTGAACTACAGGAACCACATAGCGCTAAACTTGGCCACAGCTCACCCTCACTATGACAAAGAGGGCAACACCTACAACATGGGCACCGCCATTATTGGCCTCGGACGGCCAAAATACATCATTTTCAAAGTGCCGGGAGCCACCTCAGGTAAACCTCTCTGAGTGGTGTGCATTTTCACCTACAACCTTCTACATTTATGGTTCTGATGATTTGGCAAGATGTCCTGCAACAAAAGCTAACAATATTTCTCCTATTTTAATTTATTTGAACTTTAAAGCCCATCGGTAGCAGGATCATAACACCATCATTCAGGAATTGAAGCTCCACACTAAGACTAGTAAACTTTAACTACATGTTTGCATCCTGTTACAAGCTCCATGGAGTTTATGATGCTGCAATCAGAGAGCACTAAATTATGCCTGATGATGTAGCACAGGGGCAAAAATAACCGTCAACAGGGGTTTTAACTATGAACTATAAACATTAATCAGAACATGATTGATTGCAGATAAAGGTTATGAACGATGCTTATATTGATTCAACGGCCTGCTCCACAGGGAATCCTGCATCCTGGCATTGGATTGATGATACTTTGGTAGATTGCACTCATCAGAACCAGTTTGCATAAAATAATATTTGATTAGAAGAAAAGAATAATCTTTTCTAGCCAGAAATTTCTGGAATACTTTGGAAAAGGACAACTCAAATCAAGTTGAGTAAAGAAATATGGCCACTAAAGTGAACGATCGGTTCTAATCCTATATTTTCCCATTTATTTCAGATAAAGACCCCAAAAAGCCAGCTCTGAGGAAAGTCCAGCAGATCTGTTCGGTTCCTTTCCGGTCCACACTGTATCCGAGCTACTTCCACAGCTTCGGCATGACAGAGAACTACGTCGTGTTCGTGGAGCAACCCTTCAAACTGGACATTGTGAAACTGGCAACTGCCTATTTCAGAGGGGTCAACTGGGGGAGCTGCCTCAAATTTGATGAAAAGGACGACGTAAGTCCTGAAACCTGGCCCAGTCGGACCTTGTTATCTTATAATCAAACAGGAACAGTCAAGGTTAAAACATTGCTCCTTTGCTTGTAGGTTCATGGTTTCATAAATGTAAAATTCTTTTAATCTAGGCATCACCAAAGTGCTTTCATTTGACATAAAAACAAGAACATTCTAGTATAAATAAAACAGATCTACCCTGGTACGTAACTTTTGAACATTTTCTGTGTTCCAGACGTTCTTCCATGTCATCAACATAAAGACGGGAAAAGCAAACTCCCTTCGCTACCACGCCGACGCTCTGGTGGTTTTCCATCACATCAACGCCTACGAGGACGACGGCCACGTGGTGTTCGACATCATCGCCTACAAGGACAGCAACCTGTATAACATGTTCTACCTCCACAACATGACGAAGGAAACGGACAACTTCATCGAGGCCAACCAGGTGTTCTCCCCGCCAGTCTGCCAGAGATTCGTCCTGCCTCTAAACGTCCAGAAGGTACAGACAGGCTGATCACAACCATTAAGAAAAGTCCCTTTTCACAGCATTGACATCACTTGGGTGCCATGCAGGATTCTCCCAAAGGAACAAACCTTGTGACTTTGACGGATACGACGGCTCAGGCACTAAAGCAGGAGGACGGCTCAATCTACTGTAAACCGGAAACCATCTTTGAAGGTTCGTCATTCCTACAACTCCCACAGTTCCTACAGTCCGACAGAATCTAATGAGTCTGGCACCTCCTCAGGTATGGAGCTGCCAGGGATTAATTACGACTTCAACGCCAGAAAGTACAGATACTTTTACGGCTCCAGGTTGGAGTGGTCGCCTCATCCCAACAAGGTAAAAAGAAATTGCATGTCAGGTGATTTGTTTTATTTATTTTTTGCCATGTGGATCAAATTATTTGCAGCTTTTTGCTGTATTATTATTTAATTCAGTGCAGCAGGATCACCCGCCACCTTTTTATAGCTGCAACATGTTAAATCTTTGTTCATTTACTTCAACTGAAAAAATGAAGTTTCATGATACGTCCATTTATTTTGCTATAAATCTGTAGGTTTCATCAATGTTAACTTTTTTAAAGGATTTTTATGAAATCTTGACCAAAATCATTACATGATACAAAAACAAACAACAAAAGGTGGCCAATTTGTATTTTTTCCCACGTATACAACCGGGACAACTGAAAAAAGACTGTTATATGCTGATGATGTGATCCTCTTCTTAGCAAACCTGTCGGCCACTTTTTCTTATTTAAAAATGATTAAATCGGAAACTATTGGTTACATTCTTTGTGTAGTTCTCGGTCTATAATAACAATGCTACAATAAGTGAAAAAAACATTAGATTGGTGGATAATAATGTCTCTTACCAGTAACTGTTCACACAACAATGACAAGACATGTTTCCTATTTGAATATTTTGCTCATAGACAATGTGTTTTGGCTGATCAAGCAAATTACAGAGCAGCAGAACATCAGGAGCCACCTGACTTCATCCCAATGACACAAAGAAGATGTTTGGGTTAAAACAGCCTAGATACTCAATACCAGTCAGAAACAAACAGGCTTAGTTTCCTAAAACATCACCAATAGATTGAAAATCCCCCCCAACAGATTGCCAAGGTGGACATCGTCACCAAGACACACATCGAGTGGATGCAGGAGAACTGCTACCCTTCAGAGCCCGTGTTTGTCGCGTCTCCAGGAGCCGTGGAGGAAGACGATGGTGAGAGCTAACCTTTGTAACGCTGCCTGATTAAAGGGAACGCCGTTTTCCTCCGTTTCTGACACCGTTTTCCTTCTCCAGGAGTCATCCTGTCATCCATCGTTTCCTCAGACCCAAGCATTTCACCATTTCTGCTCATCCTTGATGCCAAAACCTTTAAGGAGATAGCGCGGGCCTCCATCCCTGTCCCTGTCCACATGGACCTTCACGGACTGTTCATTCCTGACTCGGTCAAATAATAAAAGTGGTCGGGAAAATGTTTTTGTTAAACATGTGTATTATGTGGAATACAGAGACGATGGTTACTTTTGAAATGAAAGCAGGAAACAAAGACGAGGTTTTTCTTCAATCGCAGTTTTATTTAGTACCCAAGAGGTTTAAAAACAAGACTTATTCCACACAATTCTAACAAATTTAGCAAGGATTTACCCTTAGAGCAACAAACCAGGGTGTTATTACTATAAATTGTCAAAGTTGCTATTTTAAAGTGCTGACGGGGAAACAGTTGGAGGGGTTATTTTTACTTTTCCTGTTTTCTTTACTAATATGAGGCATTTTTCTCAATAGTTTACTATCAAAGCCTTTATTCTACTTAGAAATGTCAAGGTTTAGTTGAGCATCCATGCTGAGCTTAGATCAGAAACTCATAGGTTTCAGATTTCTAAACCTAATAGGTTCATTAAAGGAAAACAAAATGTTAAGAAGCTTGCTGCTATTAAATATTTTCCATTTTGTATACATGTCTTTTTGTTTTTGTTTATAATATTACATTTTAAAGGTATACTATGCAACCGGGGTTGATTTTCCAGCGAGGCTCCCCCCAGAGGGCGAAAGTAAAAGTGCACTGTCGTAAAGATGCTCAGCTGTTCTGGTTTCTCCGTTAAGACTGGCGCGGTTATTTTGAGCTTAGCAGACAGGCGAACGCAACGAAAAGTGGAAAAAACGGCAGTACAAACAATGACTAACACAGTGAAGGTATGAACATCAAGCTTCCCGCAGCGCTATCTTGGCGAGGCGGCCGCCGCCTCGCCAAGCCGCCGCCTCGCCAAGCCGCCGCCTCGCCAAGCCGCCGCCTCGCCAAGCCGCCGCCTCGCCAAGCCGCCGCCTCGCCAAGCCGCCGCCTCGCCAAGCTGCGGCTGCCGCCACCTCGCCAGTTTTATTATTATTATTAATTTTTTTTTTAAATTTTTTTTTATGTTGGCGAGACGCTACCGCCGCCGCCTAGCCAAGCCGCAGCCGCCGCCTCGCCAAGCCGCAGCCGCGGCCGCCGCGGCCGCCGCGGTAGCGTCTCGCCAACATAAAAAAAAAAAAAATAATAATAATAATAATAAAACTCGATATGCTTGCATGTTTATTTGACGTTAACACGCGGTTCTTTGTTGTTGCTTTCGCGCGTGCATATAGTGAATGGCAGGGCAAAAACACATGGAGTTCTCGCCGTAAAGCGAGACTTCTGTGTGTGCGAGCCGAGGGCTCTTGCATTGCAAGTGCGGTATTTCCCCCACAGACCCCCAGGGCGGCCGAGAAAACCTTTGTTCGACCTGAAATGACTCATTTAATCATCCAAAACGGTATGGAACACATTAATTAACTGAAAAATGTTGCATAGTATGCCTTTAAGCTTTGTAAGTGTTGAATTGTCCACATAACATGAAGAATTAATGATTTCAATTCGCAATTTTATAATCTGGAGATTACAAAATGAAATGAACCTGATATATATAGCAGAAAACAAATGATAGATTTCAGTTACAACCTGAACAGATATTTTAATGCATACTAATAAAAGCAAACTTACCACAAAAATATGAAGAGACGAAATAGAACAGTGAAGTGAATTTGGACGTCCAACGCCGACAGAACCTCCAGTATCCCAGCAAATGTCTGGACGTAAACGCCATCCTCCTCCGTTTCGACGGACCTTCAACTCTGTTTCTGTTTCTATATCAGTTTTTACTTAGAACCAGAACCAGAGACTATCTGTTGCAACTGGACCAGGAAGGACCTGATCAAACAGCAAAAGGAAGAGAAACTTGAAAAATACCGTTAGGGTGGGACTTTTGTCTCCTCTGTGGGCCACCGGCAGAGGGAGGCCAAACGAGTCTTTGCCTAAAGTTTTACACTCCGGGTCGTGGACATCAGCTTGTTTTTCACACAGATAAATACAAATAAGTGGGAGCAGAACCCAGAACACCCTGGACCGATCATATATTCCTGCTTTCCTGGAATCTCTTTTCGATTTTCACAGAAAAATGGAGTGTTGATGGGGAGACAGGTGTCTCTCAGACATTTTATCCCAATCTATAAAACATTTTCTTAAATAAGAGGAAGACAATGAAATGTTTTGAAGATCTCAGGAAGATCATCTCCGAGGATTGCTGGACTGCCAGACACAGTTCATTTTCACGGTGTGGTATTTTTTTAATCAAGGTGGACTCAAAAGACCTTTGAAGCTTCCCCGGCCTGCCAGCTGCAGAGTGTCCAGCCAGAGGGGGCCAGGGTCATCCTGCATGGAGGAGAGCAGCTTTCTAAGTCACAAGCTGAGATCTGATTGGTTATTGGCTGCTATGAAACAAAAACAAATGGATCTGACCGTTTTCTGTAACTTTCCCTCCGAGATGGAAAGAAACCAGGAAACAGTTTGAGATTTCACATCAGATTGACAGTCACTAATTGATTGATAAAAAAGACCAATTGCTTAAAAGGAACAATCAGTAACAACACAAATACACAATGCCTTTCACAGAGACCGGCTATTTATTCAATGGTCTGTTGCTGCACAGAATGTTTGCTTCCACAGAACAGGTCTATGATGATGTCTTCTGTTCCATTTCTGGTCCGCTTCTCTTACTGCCTTCCATGTTTTCAGGCTGCTGCTCTTTTGTCAAGATAAAATACCAAATGCTGCGCTCTGTTTTGGGAACCCTGGGAAATGTCATATGATTGGCTCAGGAACCAGAAAGTAGACACGGGCTACACTCTGAACGGAAGTTGTTCTGGACCGTACCTCTAGGTTTGAAAGGAGAAAAACATGACTAAGACACTGTTGATGGAGAGGACCGATCGTTTACAGGGAATGTTACTTCCATCCTGGGTGAGAAAGGAATGTGTTTTAGGTTGATTTTACAGTAAATGTCATACCTATTGCTCCTTTAATTACCAATAAAGAGGAAAATCTAGTAGTTATTCTGTCCACTACAGATAGTTTTCTAGTTTACTGAGATGCAATTATTTTTAAAAGCATGAAGACTTTTGAAAAAGCATAAGATTTTATTTTAGATTTTACATCGGAAAATAAAGAGTAAAAAAAAAAGAGTAAACTTAACATATACTGTACATAAATACATACAACCCCAGTTTAAGAATGTAACTATTGCAGCTTAGGTTTAATTTTAGTGTTCAAAAGAGACTAAAAATGTCTCTGAGCATGAATAATAAAAATGAAAAACAAAATATCTCATCTCCTCTCCATGATCCAGTGAGTTTCTTCAGACCCAAACTGCGGCTGCTGCTTCAACCTCTGTGGGTCATCAGGTCAAAGGTCACAGACCTTTCATTCAAAAGGATTTTAACCTCCACCTGCAGAGACAAGAACAAAGACCTTCGATAAGCGTCAGCCATCAGTGAGCAAAGTAGCACATCCAGATTAGAGAGCATCAGAGGCGCCAGAGCAGATGTGGAGCACAGCTATCTTTCTCTTAGCCCTCATGTTTGCCATGTTCGACTTGAACCGAGGTCCAAACTCACACCTGCCACAGCTAAAGGCAGACTGTGTACTGGGAAATGTTATAGAAGCATATTATATAATCAATATCCTGATTCTGGCACAAAATGGCCTGCAGTCTTTACTCCACTTAGACGTTTTTTTTTTGTTTTTTTTTTATGTTTTCTTTCTTCACAACCTGGAATTTAGATTCGTAGCATTTCGTTTGCAGAACCTTCAGACAGCTTTGATCTCAGGCAGTCCGACACTCGTTCTGCTCCAGAATATCCCAGCGTTTAGCACCATACATCTTTTCCAGTCCCTGCTGCTGAATATCATCCCCACAGCATGATGCTGCCCCCACTGTGTTTCACTGTGGGGATGGTGTGTTGGGTTTGGGCAAGACAGTGTTTTCATTTTTTGCTTCAAAGTTCAGTTTTAGCCTCATCTGACCAGAGCTCCTTCCTCCATACATTTGGGGAGCTGCCCACGTGCCCTTTGGCAAACTCAAATCCCGCCTTCTTATTTTTAATACTTAGTCATGGCTTTTTATTGGCCACCCCTCCATAAAGCCCAGCTCTATGAAGTGGACAGATCCTCTAGTCTCTGCTGTGGAGTTCTGCAGCTCCTTCAGAGTGACCTTTGACCTCTGTGCTGCTCCTCTGGTTAACGCCCTCCTAGCACGGTCTGTGAGTTCTGGTGGGTGGTCCTCTCTTGGCAGGTTTGTTGTGGTACCAGGTGCTTTCTATCTGGAGATGATAATTTTGGGACTTTTGAAGGTAACTGGTTGGAGCAGAGCTTTTTAGGAGCAACACAGCAAAGCGGTGGTTCCAGCCGCACATCCCAACTTCTACTTTTCTAATTTTTCTTCCTCAACTTAGACTATTTTGTGCAGATTAAATGAATGAAGATTAGAAAATATTTCCTTTTTTATAAAAAAAAGAAAATATTTCCAACAATGGGCAGGAATGTAACTTTATAAGTAAGAGGATGGAAGTAATTCTGCTACAATCCTGGTTTGTCTCCTGTATACATGAACACAGCAAACACAGAAACAAGCTTCTGGCTGATCAGTCAGTACATCCCTGTTGACGCCCGCTGGGCCAACAATCTACTGACCTCAGGGTCTCCAGCTTGAAGCCTGGTCTGTTCAGCAGCTTGCGGAGCGGCTTCAGATCCGGATCCTTCAGGCAGTTCTCACTGAGGTCCAGTTCTGTCAGGTGGGAGGGGTTGGACTTCAGAGCCGAGGCCAGAGAAGCACAGCTGATCTCCGACAACCCACAGTCCTTCAAACTGAAAATTTTTCAAAAAGATTAAAATACGGATTGTTTTCCAAGTAAATTATATCATCACTCAGAAATAGGAATTTAACTTGTTTTCCTGATTTCCAAAACTTAAGTCCTTACCTTTTAAAAAAATAACAGAATATAAATATCCAAATGATTTACTTAATTTAAATACTTCCTATTCCTTAGCATTTTTATCACTATTCCCAAATCAAACCATTTTTTTTACAAATAAAACATAAAATTGTCTCCATGAAAATTCAAAAATAAAGCTGCTCGTATTTTACCTGATGGACACTGAAGGCTCATAATGGATTGAGTTTCCTGTCTAAGTGTCTATTCTTATGTGAGAAAAACAGGTGTTAAACACGTGGCGACTGACGCTGCATATGCTAGCTGTGCATTTGTACTTGAAAAACAGAGTAAAATGGGTCATTGAAGACATTGTTCAAAGAAGAGCGTTCTTTGATTAAGAAATCAGTGAAAGGGGAAAACCTACACTGAAAAAAGAAATCTGGCATCTGTCAGTTCTACTTAAGCATTTTTAGTTACTTTTTAACACTATTGCTTCATGTCGTAACGAGAGCGTAATAATACTGTGTAGATACTATGACTGAAGACAACAAAAACTTGCGTTTGTTGGATCTATCTAATCATATCGTGTTGATTCAAAATTATTGTTTCATCTACTTAGGGAACGTAATAATATTGTGTAGGAACTACATAATAAATTAATGCAATGAGAGAAATTCCTTTTCCTGAAATAGTCTGTTCACGAGTTATTTGTTATTCTCCTCACTGCCTGCTAAGCCACTAAACTTAACATCACTAAACTTAACATCACTAAAAGGAATTTCACCACAGCAACACATAAAGCTTCTTAACTGATTAAGGGGGTCAAGGGAACTGAATATTTCAGGACGAATACATTTCACACACTCAGGAGCAGAGATTCAGATTCAAACACCAAATGTCAGATGATCAGATAGTTCACACTGTAAGGAGACACCACTAGTAACCTGGAGGTTAGCTTATTAGCTAAGTGTGAGGAGCTAATAACAGCTCCTCACACTTAGCTAATAAGCTAATAACAGTTCTTGCACTTAGCTAATAAGCTAATAACAGTTAGCGTGTTAGATTAGTTGATAGAGAGGTTCTATTCCAGGATTAACCCATTTTCTGTGGGAAACCCTGGCAAAATTTAACCCCTCTTACACTGAGAAAATGAGAAGGAAGGGGTGAGTAGATACCGATGCTATGGAGTTTTAAATTTCCTGCCCCATAAGCGATACACCCACGTGATGGTAATTTTACTGTAGTGTAATGTCACAATGAGCATCTAAACTGACTGGTCTGAGCAACATGCCTCAAAACAGGAGGGAGGTATGGTGAATATCATTAGCTCTGGTAAAAAGGGGTGTCAATGAAAGGAGGAGGGCCTAGACGACCATCTTGAGGCAAGAGCTTTTAAAATGGAAGTCTGCGGAAGGAACAACATGGCTTTGAAGTGAAAAATACGGCCCGATGGGTTACCGGTGACCCATTGCCAGTTAATGCCGCTATGTTTGGCTATTAGGTAAATTATGAGTGGAAATTTGCTAAAGGACCAAATCTCAGAAGAAGGTAAACCACTTTACAACGAACACACCCAGATTTGGACCAGCGCAATATCAGCCATATGGCTGCAGTTCAGCGTCAGCACAACTTTTACCTTATGGCAAAACTAAGACACGGCCACCGACCTCAGAGTCTCTATCACGCAGTGCGGCGTCTCTAGGAACCCACAGAGCTCCTTCACGCCAGCATCTTTCAGCTCATAGTTCCAGCTCAGGTTCAGCTCCGTCAGATGAGAGGGGTTGGACCTCAGAGCCGAGGCCAGAGAGGCACAGCTGACCCCTGACAACTTGCAGCCCCACAATCTGAATAAAAGAATAAAAGAAGTGATTAGACGATGCTGCTGCTTTATTAAAGACATGCTGGCTTCAGCTCTTAAACTCTGACTACTCCAAAGCCAGGTCCATCGATACAAGCTCCTGCTGTGCAGCAACACGTTTTGAAGTTTGAGAAGAAAAAACACTAAAGTCTAAACTCTTGCATTGAAGTTTTCTGCATCATAAAAACAAGATGTGATAATAAATATCCAATGTAAAAGTCAGAGATCCAGATGCAGTCCCACTGACATGTTTGTGAGTATTTCAGTCAGTATTATGTTAGCTATACGCATGCCAGCAGTTTAAATAACAGTTTCTACACAGATTAAAACGTCTCACCTCAGAGTCTTTATTCTGCAGATCGGACTCTGAAGAAACCCACAGAGCTCCTTCACTCCGGCATCCTTCAGCTTTTCGTTCTCGCTCAGGTTCAGTTCTGTCAAATTGGATGGGTTGGACCTCAGGGCCGAGACCACAGCCGCACAGCTGACCTCTGACAAGCTGCACAGCTCCAACCTGAATGAGAAATGAAGCATGTGAGCTGAAGCTGGAGCCTTTTGGATGATGTCTTCCTTTCAGTGGGTCTGTGTATGAAACGTACTTTTTTTGGAGGTCGGGAAGTTTATTTTTCAGTTTTAACCCATCAGATGTTATAAAATCTGACCACTGAAATGGACAACTTAGCTGATTTTTCAAATTTTTCCAGTGGATATGCACTAAAAATTGCTTTGATCTCCAGCTTCTGTCAGCCGATTAGGGTTTAATCATCCCATACAAACAATGCTATTGCTTCCAGACTGATGCCTCATCACATACAGATCTACAACTAAAGTCGGCACTTAAATGAGTCTTAAAAATTCCTTTCAACTGGATTTTAACCTCACAAGCATTACAATATAAGCACATTTGGTTAAACTTTAAGCAAAGTGCAGCTGAAGTGGGTTTTCTATGTGACTGCTTCATCTCAAAACCTGAAACTTAAAACTAAATAGGAAATAAGACACTATAGTGAGCTGAATGCTTGCCAGAGAATGCCAGCCTGTCTCTAAATTAACCCTATATGACCCCTTTCTTTGATTTTATACATTAAAAACATTTAAACTGAATAAAACTGACAAACAGATGAGAAATTATTCACTTAAACTATATAAACTGGTCCAAAAATTCAAAACCAACAAAAATAAGCTCTTCTGAAAGAATTTAACTTCAAATGTGTGAGAAAATATGATTTTTGTTGCATTTCTACCAGAACTGATATGAGAAAACGTTTGTGAATCAGGTTTTAGTTTGATACAGAAATAAAAGCACCAACACCAATGAACGGACCTCAGCGCCTCCAGCCTGCAGTTTGTACTCTCCAGCCCAGAACACAGGATCTTTGCTCCAGAGTCTTTTATGTCATTCCAGCTCAGGTCCAGTTGAATCAGATGAGATGGGCTGGACCTCAGAGCGGAGGCCACCACGTCACAGTGAGTCCACGAGAGCCCGCAGTTAAAAAAAATCTGTGATTAGAGGGAGCAAATTAACTAAGTTCTTAATATAAAAGACAGACAGAAATGTTATGTAATGACCTAAAGGTCATTACATAACCTAATCCACACATTTTTAGTATCTATGTTTCATCTCCGCTAGTTTACTGGTTACATTCTGAATATTTTCAGTCTCTTGCTGAAGACTTGATGGGAATCTTCGTTTTCCTTCCCACTGTATTTATTAAATTTACCTTTCCATCTTATCCCAGGGCCAGAACTAATTAGTCATGAGGCTAATGGTCATTCAGCAACCATAGCAAAACCAGCCTCCAGCTGATAGAATACACTTCGTTTACATACTCTGACAGATCAGTGGTTGTTCCTGGTTTTTGGAGCCCTAATCTGACAAATATTAGTATATGTGCTCAACGAAAGTCTGCAGAGGAAATCTGAACCTCTCCCTGGATAAATGACTTTAGATTTTCCAGAAATCAGATTACACATTTTAAATGTAGAGAACTAACCTACTGATCTATTTAGCACCACATTTGGACTCACCGAGCCTTTCTGCAGTTCCTCACAGCTGGAATCAGTCTCAGCCGTCCCTTATCTGATGTGTTGTACTTCTCCACGTCCAACTCATCCAGAACCTCCTCTGACATCTGCAGCATGTAGGCCAGAGCTGAGCAGTGGACCTCTGAGAGCTTCCTCTCCGATTTCGTGTCCGACTTCAGGAACTCTTGGATATCATGATAAATGGACAGGTCCCTGAGCTCCATCAGACAGTAAAAGATGTTGATGCTTCTGTCAGGAGAGATTTTATCGGTGTTCATCTTCTTCAGCTTGTCAGTGACCCTCTGGAGGCTTTCTGCACTGGTCTCACTGTGACCCAGCAGGTCTCCTAGAAGCCTCTGGTTGGACTCCACAGAGAGGCCGTGAAGGAAGCGGGCAAACAGGTCCAGGTGGCCAGTCTTACTTCTAAACGCTTTCCCCATCATCACGCTCAGGAAGTCCTGAAGAGAAAACTTCTTGCACTTTTTCCCCAGGAACCTCTCTATCACCTGTGTGTTCCTGCTGGTGAAGCAGTGGAACATGTAGACTGCAGCCAGGAACTCCTGGATGCTCAGATGAACAAAGCAGTAGACTGCTTTCTGGAAGATTACAAACTCTCTCTTGAAGATCTCTGTGCAAACACCCGAGTACACCAAGGCCTTTGTGACATCCAAACCACACTGCTGCAGGTCTTCTTGATAGAACATGATGTTTCCCTCCTTTAGATGTTCAAACGCCAGCCTCCCCAGCTTCAGGAGAACTTCTTTATCAGCCTCCATCAACTCCTGTGGACTTCTCCCATGTCCTTCATGGTACTTCTCCTTCTTCCTCCTGGTCTGGACCAGCAGAAAGTGAGAGTACATGTCAGTCATGGTCTTGGGCAGCTCTCCTCTCTGCTCTGTGGTCAACATGTTCTCCAGAACCGTAGCAGTGATCCAGCAGAAGACTGGGATTCCACACATGATGTGGAGGCTCCTGGAGGTCTTGATGTGGGAGATGATGCTGCTGGACAGCTCTTCATCACTGAACCTCCTCCTGAAGTACTCCTCCTTCTGGGCGTCGGTGAAGCCTCGTACCTCTGTTACCCTGTCAAAACACTCAGGAGGGATCCGACTGGACGCTGCAGGTCTGGAGGTGATCCAGACCAGAGCCGAGGGAAGCAGGTTCCCCTTGATGAGGTTTGTCAGCAGAACGTCGACTGATGACTTCTGTGTGACGTCAGAAACCAGCCGACTGTGGTTGAAGTCCAGAGGAAGCCTGCTTTCATCCAGGCCGTCAAAGATGAAGAGAAGTTTCTGGCCAGCCAGCTGCTCTGCTGGGAGCTTCTGGAGGGTTGGATGGAAGTCATGGAGCAGCGAGAGAAGACTATACTGCTCATCTCTGATAAAGTTCAGCTCCCGGAACGACAGCAGAACCACCACACGGACATCTTGGTTCTCCAAGCCCTCGGCCCAGTCCAGAGTGAACTTCTGTACCGAGAAGGTTTTTCCAATACCAGCAACGCCATTGGTCAGCACCACTCTGATAGGTCCAAGTTGGCCAGGTAAAGGTTTAAAGATATCGTGGCACCTGATGGGTGTATCATGGAGGGCCTTTCTTTTGGTTGCCGTCTCCAGCTGCCTCACCTCATGTTGGGTATTAACCTCTTCACTCTGTCCCTCTGTGATGTAGAGCTCAATGTAGATCTTGTTGAGGAGGGTTCTTCTTCCTGTTTCAGCACTTCCTTCAGTCACACATTCACTTCTCCTTCTCAGAAAGGCCTTATGTTCAGCTAAAACATCCAAGCCAACATCCGCTGAAAAGACAAAAGGAAAACTTTCATCCTGATTGAAATAAAAGCCCTACGCCCTACGAAGGTTCAGTTCCTCAAAATATGGTCTTCACACCGTCTCTTTCATCTTAAAGTAGACATCTCCCCCTAGTGTCTCTGATTAAAAAAAACACACTTGCAACTCTCTGAACGGACCCCGAGGCGGTCTTGTGACTCTGTTCTTGTTCTCGCGGTAAGACAAACAGCTTTACGGCAGCCCAATGTAAGGCCAGTGGTATCACTAGCAGTGTTAATGGGTCTATCTATCCGAATACCTTTATGGATTAAAGATTTTTTAGCCAAAACGGAAGTGCGTCAGTGGTCACTATGATCAGTACTGTCCGAATAGTGCAGTCAGTAAGGAAGGAGGTAGGAAAAGTAGCCTGTCTGCTCCCTTTCCCTTTCCGGCGTAAAGGAGCCTTATGGTATCCCACAATCCTTTGCGTGGCATGATGTATCAGCACAGCCCCCTCAAAGAAATCAACGAAAATGTCTGGAGAGAAGAGATTGCCAACTTTGTAGTTCATTTTCAGAAAGCTGCAGGCAGGCCCGCATTAACCAGCGTTTAGACCCTGGGGCTGTGAGATGTAGGTCTACAATAAACGTCTCTGATTTTGTTGAGTAAGGGGAGAGATGACGACACCGCAGGATCTCTGTCTGGGAATGGGTTTGTTTTGCTTGATCAGCACCACCGACAGGGCGGGAAAGATGCTTTCAGCTCAGCTCTATTATGACAGGACAGCAACAGGACCGGGTACATACGTCTTGTTGCGCTAAACTTTTTTACTCCATCGTCATACATTGACATTTTTTTATTGGCTTATGATAGGCTCCTTGTCTTCATATGCCCTGCGGCTTCAGCCCCAGTAAGCCCGTGCATTAATGCGGGCTTGGCTGTTGGACCGGCTCTGACTCGCATCATCCATGAGCATTTCCGTCACGTAATGACGTCGGAGTTAAAGGCTGTCTGAATTCAACACAGCAGTCCGAAGCTCCTTTCCTCCCCACAATAGAGTTCTTACTGTTGACCCCGTGAAAGGCCAAATAACAGTAGCCAGGAGCTGATAATCAGCTTGGTTATTATGATTAAAATTATGTTAAGAATTATGAGATTACTGGTGCCGGAGCTGCAGAAAGTATTTAACAACAGATAACCCACGGGCACTGGAGACTCAGAGGCTGACATACTTAGATTGGACAAAATGACTGATTATGGGTAAATTGGTCAGCTTGGTCACGTCCATAATAATGTGGCATATTTTCCAAAGTCATGCAAGGAAAACTAGTTTCATATTGTACATCCCCTTGTAGGGGTGTACACACTTGGTTCTATATATACTGCTCACATAACAGATAATCGAGACTCTCCATTTCCTGTTCTTACCCATCTCTGATTGTTTTATGTATGAGGGTCCAGTACAGAAGCTGTAAACATCCCTCTGCCTTGTTCAATTAAATATGTTAAAGTAGAGTTATGTTTCAAGAGTGGTTTTATTACTACAGAAGTTTACAATAGAGAAGACCACTTTTTTCAGGTAAAGAACCTGGGGGGACTGAAACAGGGTACGGTTAATTCTTAACAATGACCAACTTTGTTTAAAAAAAAAAAAGTCCTGGGTATTCAATAATAGATATTCATAGCCAAACCAGATCTTATTATTGCACAACACAGAGCTGTATACATTTTCCAGCCAGGGTTGCTAATAATATTGGTTAACTAGCTTAATCAGAAAGTACCAAAGACCAGGTTGAAGACCAGAAGTGATCGAGCCCCAGGGGCAGCTCCCTGTAGAGTTTCTAACAGCCTCCCATTGAACACCAGTTCCTCAGACTAAAAGTAACTCTTAGTGATGTAATTTTAGAAAAAAAATCTTAGAATTCATTGAATTCTAAGATTTTTCAGAGAATTTTGCCCCTTCAAAATAAAAGTTATTTACAATACATCTTGGGCCTTAAAAGAACTCCTAAAGTGAAGAAATGTTAGCAGTTGTGAGGAGGACTTTTAGTGAGGCCAAGAGTGTCTGAAGAAGGAAGATGGTGGAAACAGAGAGAGCTGATTGGCTGATCCACCACATAAACAGTGGAGGAAATGAGAAAATAAACTTATCTACATATTAATAATTGTATGATTCTTAAATAAGAAACTTTTTCATCCCCATAGAGGGAAATTAATTAGTTTCAGCACCCTAACAGGTTTAAGGCACGGCTCTAGTGATGTAATTTTATTGAGGATAAATAAATAATAGGAAAAATATTGAATAATCCTGAAAAAAAGACTGGCAAAATTTACAAAGAATATATATAAGAGGTGAGAAAGTATTTTCTGTATTATATGATAGTGTCAGGCTCTACTGTCCAGTTCGGCTTTTCCACCTTTTTTCTCCATTTTATGTCGGTTGTTTTGCAAAATACAACCACTTTATACAAGCGGGTAATCTCAGTAAAATGCTGACAGGTGAGTGCACATTTATTAATATCAAAAAGATGACTGCCAAGTTTTTTTTCTTATTCAGAGTCGCTCTCAGCAGCATCTGAATCGCTCTGAAGCTGAAACTCCTGGTCAGGAATTTCTAGGCTAAGATATGAGCTCTGAGAGACTCAAGACATTTAAATTAGCCATTATACACAAGATTGATCTGGATATAATAATTGTACTTCTGCTTTTATTGACAGGTTCAGCATTTTGGTCTATTGCTTCATAAAGGCTCTTTAAATAAAGTTCAACTAGAACTGAGTTAAGTCAACCACTGAACCACAGAGATTCTTTTAGGAGTTCCCACAGCCCTGGAGGTTTTTATGCTGTCAGTTTAAGTCAGGGATGCTGCAGCTTCAACTAAAGACCTAAACACTGAAGCTGTTTCGTATTTCTGAGTTCACAACGCCACTCTAAAATGGAAAGGGTCAAATCCAACAGATTATTGGAGATGTCAACATCTAATCTGGACTAGCAACTCCAGCTACACTGTTAGGTTGCACGCAGCATTAGACCAAAAGTTTATCAAAATGTCTTACCTTTTACAGAGACGCTGCAAACACCGCTCACCACCTGTTCTCTGTGAAGACGGTTTAATATTAACATCAGGGACTGATGATTTTCTGATTTTCTTCAGAGGCTCAGATGGTCCTTTAGGACACTAGTGGTGCTATTTTTCTGTTTGCATTTATCAATAATAATGCATCTTATTTGTTACGCACTTTACATGTTCCAAAGAAATTTGAAAGTTCTGAGCATTCAGATTATGATTTTATTTTTACTTTCAGGACCGTACAGACAATTGATGAAACCTACAATAATTACTGCAAATAAAACATTTTAGATCAATCGGAATACCTTAAAATGTCCCAAATAACAACCAAACATGAAGTGCATAGAAAGCTAAGATAATCCTGGACCTCATAAATGGCTAATTTAATTATTCATCCGTCCTTGAATAAATAAGATAAAGTGACATTCCTGTGGCTCAGAAACCATATTTTCTGTAGTATAGTTAAATAGAAGTCCCTGTGCCTGACGTAATTAAGATAGAACAATAGGCAAAACATTTTTTCTCCTCATTAGACGCGTAAATATGTAGCAGAGTGAAGTTAAAGAAATAAACTTAATAATCTAAAAATTTTCTTACATTAGGTCTGAGGGTTCATTACTGAAGTGGAAAGGGAGCTCCTTGGAGCGGTCACTCTTCATGGACAGACAGCTGGATGCCGGGGACTCTGCTCTCGGTCTGTGGCTCTGACCTCTGAAAGAACAACACGTTGTTTAGATCAGATCAATCGGGGAGCAATTCTCAGAGGGAAACCAACAGTAACTGTAACTGCTGTTCTATGATTCCCTGATGACCACCAGAGGCGCTGCTTCAAGCACTGAATGATCATTCTTGTGCATGCACAGGCCGAGAATTAATGACAAGGTCATCTGTGACCTATCGGTGATCTATGTGAGTCTATATAGTCAAGTCACACCAGAAGCTCAGTTCAACTAATCCTATAGTGAACCCCAGGATTTCGAGGGACCAAGCACTCTGGCAGTCATCCGGGATTCATAGAACCATAGTTAAACTTGTAACTTTTGTTCTGCTTCATCCCTACTGACTGCCAGAGGCAGTGCTTCAACCACTGGATGACTTATGTCAACAAGGTCATGAAGAATCTGCAAATCCAAGGAACAAATACAACACCACCTACATCAGTGGGATGTAGATGGATGCTGCTCCAGGATGCCATGAAGGGCATAGGGCATGGCATAAGCAAGGCATAAGCCTTTGCGATCAAATCCACAACCCAGTGTGCAAGCTGCTGTTTAGAAAGGGCCCGACCTTTCCGTAAGCCCGCATAGCAGACAAGAAGCCCATTGGTCTTTCAAAAAGGTGCTGTGGAACTGAAGAGCCTAATGCACCAGAGAAAGGCTCCATGCCCACACCACAGAGCGGATGTATGGATGGGTGCAAACCCCTAGCACCTCTCAAGAACAGCACAATGTTCCTATGCCAGCCCAACGTACAACCATTCAGCCAAACATGGCAGCCACGTATATATCTTAAAGGTAGATAAAGACCAGCTTTATACATTTGTCATGGCACCAGGTCGCAAAGATCCCCACTTGTTGGCATAGACACCATGTGTGGACGGTGCGCATGCCAGGGTTTTCGCCAGCGTATTATTAGCCTGCTGGGCCACCACGCAAACAGTGGTAACATAGAAGCTACCAGCTCCGTACAACTACACCTGCGCGCAAGAAGAACAAAGGGACTGAGCTTCCGGTGTGCGCATGCGCAAGAATGATCATTCAGTGCTTGAAGCACCACCTCTGGCAGTCATTAGGGATGAAATAGAACCTCAATTAATTATCTGTCATTTAAAGTGGACATCATGCATCACTGGCTGTAATCTATCAGACATTTGACCCTGAGTGGAAGGCACGGCTCTGGATAGCTCAAAGGTCCCGATGATTAGACCGTGGGCCTGAATCTGTAGGATGACTTTTCGTATGAACTGTCAGGGGGCAACTTTCTTGCACTTGGATAAGTTGCTACACATAGCAGTGATCTCAAAACACCAATGTTCCCACATTTTCACTTGCACATGGTGTTGTATGCATCTGTTTCCAGACGAAGAAAGTCCAATAATAGCATTTTGTTGGTGCCAGTTGGCAGATATCTTGATGGCAAGGGAAAAGAAACAGCCCAGTCCATCCATCCATCCATCCATCCATCCATCCATCCATCCATCCATCCATCCATTTTCTAACATGCTTATCCCTGCTGGGATCATGAGGGGTGTCAGTGCCGATCTCCAGCTGTCAATGGGCGAGAGGCGGGGTACAACCCTGGACAGGTCGCCAGTCCATCGCAGGGCAGAAATAGCCCAGACTTTGGCCCAATTTACTGGTGTCGTTGTGCCAAACGACTTGTCCCCGCCAGAATTTGGATCCCCTGTGTTGGGAGCGCATTCACCTGGAAGAATGAATCCAGTCAACTCCGCCTCATTTCCAACCTATTGTGCGTGGAAATGAAGATGTTTTACTTTTCTTAAGGAAATATAGCAATGGTGTCGTTACATTATTGTTCAGTTAGTGGGTTAAAACTGAAAATGTGACACTTGTTAGTGCGATCGTAAGGGAAAGAAAACGGCTCTGTGGTCGTTTCCAGATGTGTCACGAAAATATTAGCTTTACATTATTAGATTGTCGCATGTCTGTCTGCTGAAACCAAAAATCCCCGTCCTGAGTCCATCACAGCTGTCTACTGGTTCGTCTTTTTTCTTTTTTTGACCCGCATGAATAGATCATATAAAGCGGATTTCACGTGTGATCAAATGAACACTGAATAAAAGGTACAGCCAAAATGATCAGATCTAATAAGATTTTAATTCAACCAAGAACCATATAGAGATATTAACCATATTAAGAAAACAAGTTATGTTGCTTTTAAAAATAGAACAATGTATTAGGAGTTTAAATCAATTTTATTAGAATGTGAGGTTTAAAAATATTTAGACTTCACAAAGATGGAGGTTAAAAGTTTTATTGATTTCAAGCACTCTCCCGACGCAGGAGATACAAATTCTGGCGGGGATAAGTCGTTTGGCACAACGACACCAGTAAATTGGGCCAAAGTCTGGACTATTTCTGCCCTGCGATGGACTGGGACCTGTCCAGGTTGTACCCCGCCTCTCGCCCATTGAAAGCTGGAGATCGGCACCGGCACCCCTTGCGATCCCAGAGGTGATAAACGTGTTAGAAAATGGATGGATGGATGGATGGATGGACTGGGCTATTTATTTTTCCTCGCCATCAAGATCTCTGCCAACTAGCAGCAGAAAATGCTATTATTGGGCTTTCTTCGTCTGGAAACAGATGCAAACAACACCTTACGGGCGCAGCCATGATGAACTGGTTGAACTCGCACAGCTGACAATACAGCGATCTGATTGGCTGAGCAGCAAACTCGAATCACGTGACCTCTTGGACCGGAGCAGTTTAGATTTTTTATCGGCTATAACTTATTAATGTGCAAGTGAAAACGTGGGAACATTGGTGTTTTGAGATCACTGCCATGTGTAGCAACTGATCCCGGTGGAAGAAAGTTGCCCCCTGACAGTTCATACGAAACTTCTTGAGGAGACGTCCTACAGATTCTGGCCCACGGACTAGATGTGATGTCTAAAAGGTTTTCTTACTGTGAGTCCAAGGGTTCATTACTGAAGTGGAAAGGGAGCTCCTTGGAGCGGTCACTCTTCATGGACAGACAGAAGGATGCCGGGGATTCTGCTCTTAGTCTTTGGATCTCACGTCTGAAAGACAGACACATTGTTTAGCTCAGATCAATCGGGGAGCAATCCTCAGACGAAACCACTGAAGAAGCTCTGGAGACACAAACTGCTGCAGAGAAGCAGAAGTTTTCATGGTAGGGACGGTTTCTGAGGTCAGATTACAGCTTCTCTAGTTGATGGATATCAGAGACCATCAAAAATGGAAGAAAGGACAGGCGTCCTCTTGTATGTTCACAAAAACATACATTAAATACTTGATAGACAGAAAAAAGCCCATTGCAGACTTAGAGTCAGTTCTTCAACACTTTGAAACCCTGCCTGGTAATGAAAAACGGTAAGGTCCATCACCCACTAAGGACCAAAGCAATTCTAAACATGTTTAGGTGTTTATGTGGGGAGAAACCTCAATTAATAACCTGTCTATTAAAGTCGACATCATGCATCACTGGCTATAATTTATCAGACATTTGACCCTGACTGAAAGGCACGGTTCTGGATAGCTCAAAAGTCCCGATGATGTGATGTCTAAAAGGTTTTCTTACTTTGAGTCTGAGGGTTCATTACTGAAGTGGAAAGGGAGCTCCTTGGAGCGGTCACTCTTCATGGACAGACAGCTGGATGCCGGGGACTCTGCTCTCGGTCTGTGGACCTGACCTCTGAAAGACAGACACGTTGTTTAGATCAGATCAATCGGGGAGCAATCCTCAGACGAAACCACTGAAGAAGCTCTGGAGACACAAACTGCTGCAGAGAACCAGAAGGGTTGGAGTAGTCCCATCATTATTTCAGTGACGGCTCTGAACCCCGCTTCCTGTGTGTGAGGGAACTCACTCTGGTTCCTTCCCGCAGGCTGAAGGTTTGGCTCCGTTCTCCTCTTCCTCCACAGAAACGTCCATCTTCTGGACTTCAAGGGGAGGGGAAAGCAGGAGCACGGACGGTGAGCTAAAGCAAATAAAATGAATTTATTTATGTAGCACCAGCTTAGAACAGCATACTCTCAAGGCACTTTACAGAAACAGCAATTCAAGCAAATCGTCCAGACCAGTCAAATGTTTCCTTTGTAAGGAAACCCAGCAGAGACCGTAGACACAGTGGACCGTTGCTGGCATTGTCGATGGCTTTGCAGCAATCCCTCATACTGAGCATGCATGAAGCGACAGTGAAGAGGAAAACTCCTCTTTAACAGGGAGGAGAACCTCCAGCAGAACCAGAACCAGGCACAGTGTGAACGCTCATCTGCCTCGACCAACTGGGGGTCAGAGAAGACAGAGCAGAGACACAGAAAGCACAGAAGCACATCAGAGACAAACTATCCAGCCTTCAGGGCAGCAGCCACCCAGGCAATACCCACTTCTAGGGCGACAGAAAGGCAGCTACTGTTGAGAAAGAAAGAGACAAAGGTGGGGACCCGAGTCATTGATTTTATGACTTTAGACTTGATTTGAAAGAGTGATCACAGACTTGTTACTTGACTTGGACTTTACCGCCAATGACTCAAAACTTTAACCTGTTTGCTTGAATAGACTTGGTGTTTTACCCAAACTAAATCTTAAGACATCATTTAAGGAGTGTGCAACGTTAATTCATCTCACTCAACCACTATCTACAAACACAGACCGTCTCTCTTTCCCCACTCTGTAGGCATGTCTGCGTGAGCAGCAGTACAGCCAATCAAATTAACCAGGTTTTTAAAAAAAGTAAAAGAAATTGCTCCCAAGAGTAATTTCATTTGGGTCTGAATATGAACTTCTGCTGCTGCATTTTTCACTGAATATTTTGGGAAAATATACACTTCACAGGAAGACTATTCCTGAAGCAAATTTTAATTTTACTGTTTTTTAAGGTCGGTTGCATTGGTTTCATCACATTTTGAGATAAATACCGATTTAACAAGAACACATGCTCTATTATTTACATTTAAGACGCATTTCAACATTCTTAAAGACTCGAAACAGCTTGAAAATGGAAATTCAAGACTGGGAACTTACTTGAGAAATACCTGGTTGACTTGAGGCCTGACTCGGACTAAGGATAAAGACCTAGGACTTCACCAGACATCAGGAACCAGCCGGCTCAGTCCAAGACCCACTCAGTCTGGTTCCCTATAGCCAACACTTCCAGACACCAGACGCTCTTTGGTTTCGGTTTGTGATGAGCCAGGCCTCCAGCAGTTAGAACTGAACAGCCAATCGCCAGGTGGACATTTAAACCAGAGTTTTGGGTCAGAACAAGAGCCAGACTCTCCTTCCCGTTTTCCTCCACGCAGAGAAACTCCCACCCTGAGGAAAACAAGGAAAACTCACCTGGATACGCACGGTTCGGTTTCTTCCTGAACTTCTGTTATCAGCTGACAGGCAGCGTCACCTGCTGATGGAAAGTGTGTGTGTGTGTGTGTGTGTGTGGGGAGGGGTTATACGTGATTGGTCGGATTCTACTGTGGGCGTGGCTTTGGAAAACAGTTCCAGTGACGTCAGGGGAGTTTCGGGTGGAGTGGAAAAAACCACAGACATATATACGTAGACGCGTCATAGGGCGCAGGTTCGCACGTCAACGTCACCGCCATATTGTATGTGGCAGAAAAAAGTTGAGTTCTGTTATTGTGAACGTGGATCGGAGAAGATGCCTCATTCCTGTGCTGCAATAAATACACACACACACACATATATATATATATATATATATATATATATATATATATATATATATATATATGTGTGTGTATGTGTTATGAATATAAGGATCAATTTGTTAAATCTAAACATTGTGGTCTTCATTATTTCATAAAACCATGTCACATGTGAACCTTTAGGAACAGACTTTTTGGGTGAGTATTAAAGAGGCAAAATTAATAATATGAGGGGAAAAAGTCCTAGGTCAATAAAGTACAAATAAACAAACAAACACAAAAGTGATAATGTTATGATAAAAACATCATATTATGAGAATTAAGGGGGAGCATTTCCAGAATAATCACAGTTTGCAGAATTATTTCACTCCTGGAGTAATAGGGCCAGGTTAGATTATTTTAAATATTTTTATTCTTTAGGAGAATAAATTCAGGAGAATGAAACTAAAGGGATACGAAAATAAACTTGTAATATTACTAAAAAAATACTACGAATACAAAGTATATTCAGAGATTAAAGTCCCTCTGATTCTGTTTAAGTGACTGAGTAACTGCAGATTTGCCACATTTAAGATGGCGGACGCTCTGACGCATCGCAGCATAGGCAGAACCCGCCCAATGACGCGTCTACTCTTATATTATGTCTATGGAAAAAACTAACTGATGACTGTTTTGATATTTACTCGCATTGAATTGAGGAATACTGGAATAAATAGTGCATTATGGGAAATGGAGTTTCATAAATACATCCATCCATCCATCCATCCATTTTCTGATCCGCTTAATCCCTCATGGGGTCGCGGGGAGTTTCATAATTACAGACATTTAAAAGCCATTTTCTGTGGGGTTTGGGTCTCTTAAAGCTTCAGAATGATGGCCGTTAGTATTTCTGCTGTAACCTGTTGGTGTATAAAGGTAATTAATATAATGGCTGTGGTGGTTCCGGGGTGGAACCAGCTGAGGTGGAAACCTGCTTTACCTGCTCTGGCTTCATCCTCTATTTACAGGAAACCAAGCTAGTTAATGTTGAGGAATGTAATTAAACAATAATAATGTCAAAAAAGACCACTTATAACCTTTTAAGTAATCAATAGAACCCCCTTTAATGACATGACAGCAGTCAACCTCTTCTAATAAATGCTGAGCAGTTTGTTTCCAATTGTTTGGATCATTTCCCTTCAGTAATGAGCTCCAGCTCTTTTAGACAGGGAGGCTCTTTGCCATCACCCTAATTTCTTAATATATAACACATACAGTGGATCAATGAAAGGGGGTCTGTGCTCCATCGTGGCTTTAGAGTTGCTTTAATAAAGCAAGGCATCAGAACTGCTCCGGACCAGCTTCAGCTTCCATTTAAAACCTGGATTTCAGTTCAACGCATCAAACTCTGCTGGTTTAAAGAAGAAAGCTGATCAACTTCAGTTTATATCTCTAAGCTGTGGACACTAATGCAACACTTAATATTGTTGCTTTGTGGAATTTGAGTCATTGTGCATATTTGGAAAAGCTCCATTGATCAAATACGTTTTTTTTTCTTTTCTTTGTCAAATTGTTTTCTGTTCAGCTACATTTGATTGGTTTTGATCTTTTGATTTTAAACCGGTTATGAAGCATTAATCGTTGAAGTGGCAGATCTGAGAGATTTTTCTCACAGATGATGTCCACATAGCTATTTATTAATTCTGATAATTTTTTTCCGGTCTCCTACCTGCATCTGTCGTTTTTTGCGTTCGCAAAATCCATGGGATCAAAACGATCTCGCCAGGCGGACTTTCCCACTGACGTCATAGCGGGAGTCACAAACCTGGAAGCCGGCACCCGCTGTACTGTCTGAGTACTAAATGGATAACGTTGTTTTGCTTTCACGGCTTTTTTTACAAGATGCCTCGTCATTGTGTCGCTATGTACTGTTAAAATGAAGATTGAAGATTGCATGAGTGGCCAAAAGACACACTTAGAGCCCGTTTGTGGCTCGTCCTTTTAAAGACGACTGCCTCGGTGCTCCGGGGGAGGGGGACTTTGGCTCTTCACATTCACAACCGCTGCTCTTCCTCTTTAGATTTTAACGGTAGCTTGCATCCATTATTGTTGCACTACTGCCATCTATTGGATCCTAATATCTATTTCTCAAATTCTCTGATCCCAGTATTTTTTTTAAACCTAAAAATCTTCTTTTTCCCCTAAATACTATTTAGCTTATAAACCACATTCTCAAATTTAAATTCCTATTAAAACCTAATTCCGTTTTTAATAATCTTTGATTTACATATCTTCTACAATTAATAAAAACATGTTCTATTGTTTCCACATCATGACACCAACTACAAAAACCAGTAAGATGTTTCCTGTGACCGTTCTTATTCTATTTATAATTATTTCCTCCCTCCTGTTTATTCCTCTAATCCTTACTACATCAACTGTATTTTGTATCCTATATAAGTGCCTTCCATTTATTTAATTATCCCACCTACCTTTCCATATCTTCTTGCTTTCTCTCCAAACTATACTTTTGCCTTCAGATTTGGATAACTTTGCTGGCAAATCAATACATTCTTTTTTAATAGCCTCCTTAGCCAACCTATCTGCTCTTTCATTACCCAAAATACCTACATGAGCAGGAGTCCAAAATAATATTACATTTTTATTTTGTTCACATATTCCATGATGAACAGCCATAACCTCATATAATATATTTTGATGATTATGTGTACATCCATTTTGAATACTCAATGCAGATAATCACTACAAATTATTTTATTTATATTAGTATCCTCCACCCATTCTCAAGCTAATAATATAGAACATAATTCTACTGCATATATACTGAGATAATTAGATGTTCTTTTTTAAATAATCTTTGTCAGGAATCACCACTGCTATACTAGTTGCTTCACTCTTTGTCTTTTTATTTTCATGTATGTATATCTACATGTGTGTTGTCTTTTACTTTCCTGTATCTGTTTATTTGTGTGTAAATGCACCCCAGCAATCAAAAAAAATGTTATGAGAAATTTTACTCACTGCTGCTTTTTGTTTCAGACTATGTAGACGACTGTTTCGAGATGCTGCTAGCAGAGCTGGAGAAAATAAAAAACTAACCAGATTGATGCAGCATCAGAGCCCCCATCACTGACAAGTTCATTTGTGAAACCAACAAAAGATGATGCCATCAATCTCTCATTCAGTCGATTTTCAAAAAGACCATGAAATCATTTTATTAGTAATTGCTTATATTACATAATAACCACAACAATTTTGTTTAGATGCATGTTTTAGATTTTATTCTTTCAGCTTGGGTATTTTTTTTAACTGCCAACAGGTGACCTCTAAAGGTAAAATCATCTTCATGTCCTGGGGGTGGGAAGTGGGCCCTTATACAGCTGACTGCACACGAGGGTATCACAGCCCTGGTATCTTTGCCTAAATAGTCCCAACACCATCTCAAAAATTGTCTATAGGCTATATGCCTATGCTGTTGCTTGTATTGGGACCAAGCAACCTGCAATGCCCAAGCATTTAGACACACCGCTTCCATGCCAGGATGGTCTGTGATACAGCCAGGGATTTCTCCATCCATCTCCTCTCTGGCTTCTTCCATCTTAGCAACAACCAAGCCGATTTCCTGGCAACAGATGCACTCTCTCACAGAATCCATATTTGGCAGTGAGAACAGGAACACCTAAAAAATAAGATTGATTAATTGTATATTTGTATATGAATTACACACCATAACTGATTTGCTAAATTCACTATTAATGCATTTATGGTAAGTTGGAAATGGATTTACAATAAGGAAATCTTTAGGCCTCAATATTACTCAGTGTATATTTTTGATATATTATTATTTTTTACTTTTGTTATGCTAGTATGTAGGTAGGCTAAATATTATTATATGTACCGATACTGTTTATAAATTGTTGTCAAGTGATTCTTTATCATAAGTAGCACCTCATCATTGGGCCTAACTAGGCCATGGCATAAATTCATTTTTAGCTGTGAATACATGCTCATTCATTGTAGTGATACATTTTGTCCTCATCTCTTCATTTAAGATAAGATAAGATAGACGTTATTGATTTAACAGTGGAGAAATTCGCTTCTCACGTCGGCTCAGTAAAAGTGACAAAAGTTGGAAAAAGACCGATTATCTTGGCGTTTAAAATAACACAAAACAGCGCAAGAAGACCTCGTTTATTTATTTTTATTTTATAATTTTGTAAACAGCTGCCGATTAAACTGAAGGTTACAACCTTGACACGATTATATGCGTTGTTTTACCGAAAAATAAATTATACGAGCCGTGAAAACGGCTGCAAGGCGCGCTCCCGACAAAGGGAGGGGGGAAAACGATAGTTACGTATGTAACTACGGTTCTATGAATCCCGGATGACCGCCAGAGGCGGTGCTTCAAGCACTGAATGATCACTCTTGCGCTTGTGCAGGTCGAGAATTAGTATCAACAAAGTCACCTGTGACCTACCGGTGATCAGCGGAAGCCTATATAGGCACGTGACACCGGTAGTTCAGTCCCTCGATCTTCTCGTGAGCCAGCAATACCGAGGGACCGAACGCTCTGGCGGTCATCCGGGATTCATAGAACCGTAGTTACATACGTAACTATCGTTCTATTTCATCCCTACTGACCGCCAGAGGCGGTGCTTCAAGCACTGAATGACGTATGCCAACAAGGTCCCGAGGGATGTAGAAAGAAAGGAACAACCCCCCGGAAACCGGCAGCAGCACCTACCTTAGCGGGACGCACCAGGTGGTTGCTGCAGGATGCCCTGGAGAGGATGAGGCGTAGCCATGTTAACTCTATAGAACCTCGTGAAAGTGGTCGGCACAGACCATGAGGCCGCCTCGCAGATGGACTCCAGTGGCACCCCCGTCATGGCAGCCCACGAGGTTGACAGGCTCCTCGTGGAGTGGCACCGCACTCCCTGAGGCAGGGGCTGACCCTGCAGAGAGTATGCCACAGATATCGCCCCCACAACCCAACGTGCCAGCCGTTGCTTGGACAGGGCACAACCTCGCCGCTGGCCAGCATAGCATACGAAGAGGCTGTCGGTCAGTCGCATGCTCGCTGTAGCACGGACATAGGCCTCCAGCGCTCTGACTGGGCACAGAGCTTCAGAAGGGGTCCCGGACTCGAACCGGGATAACCGAAGCGGCAAGACTGTGCCTGCCACTGTGGGGGCCTTCGGGACGAAGGAAGAATCGGTCCACAGGGTCACCCCGGAGCCATCCGGGTTCCACCGACAACAGGGCTCGGCTATAGACAGGGCATGCAGTTCCCCCACTCGTCTGCCGGAAGCCATGGCCAGCAGGAAGGCCGTCTTCATTGAGAGCCGTTCCAGATCCACTGCTGCAATCGGCTCAAAGGGTGGGGAATGAAGAGCTTCCAGTACTAAATTAAGATCCCAGGTAGGAGCCATCCGGCGCCTCGGAGGATGTAAGCGTCTTGCGCCCCTGAGGAACAGCACTATGTCCCTATACCTTCCAACAGAGCAGCCATTGAACCAAGTGTGCCAGTGGGAAATGGCAGCCACATAGACCTTCAGGGTGGAAGGGGACCGCCCCCGGTTAAGCAACTCCTGAAGGAAGTCCAGCACGGATTGAATGGGACAGTGTATGGGGTCCAGCCCCTTATTGACACACCAGGTGGTAAAAGCTGCCCATCTGGCTGTGTAAGCAGCCCGGGTGGATGGTGCCCATGCACAGGCTATTGTGTGGCCCACATCGCCCCCGAATCGGGAGAATGTGGGGTCGGACCCTGCAGGGGCCAAAGCCAAAGGCGCAGGCGGCCCGGGTCGGGGTGGAGAATCTGACCCCCCAGTTGGGATAGGAGGTCCCTCCTGGATGGGAGGGGCATCGGCGAGCTGTAACAAAGCCTGCGCAGCAGAGGAAACCAAGTCCTCGCTGGCCAGAATGGGGCTATCAGCAGGAGCCTGTGCCCTTCCTGGAGAACCCGCAGGAGGGTCTGGGGAATCAGACCCAATGGGGGAAAGGCATAGAGGAGAGTTCTGGGCCAATCGTGGGCCAGCGCATCGCACCCCAGGGGACAGGAACTGTCTGACAGGGAGAACCAGAGGGGACAGTGGGCCGTGTCTCTGGAGGCAAAGAGGTCCGCGCCTGCTCTGCCGAATGTCCCCCAGATGTGATTCACCACCTCCGGGTGGAGTCGCCACTCTCCTGGAAGAGGCGATGTGCGGGAGAGGAAGTCCGCGGGCCCGTTGCGCCAGCCCGGAATATAGGCCGCCCTGAGGCTGGTGAGGCGAGACGACGCCCACACCAGGAGCTGGTGTGTTAGGGACAGCAGTCTCGGGGACCTGGACCCACCCTGGTGGTTGATGTGGTAAACCACTGTGGTGTTGTCTGACCAGACCAGCACATGCTTCCCCCGTAGTCCCGGAAGAAAACTCCGGAGTGCGAGGGCTACAGCCCGGAGCTCCAGGGCATTGATGTGTTCCCTCTGCACCCGTGTGGACCACACTCCCTGTGTCACGTGGTCCCGCCAGGTTGCGCCCCAACCCAGAGTGGAAGCGTCCGTATATACAGCCTCCCTCCGGCACGGAAGGGGCCCGAGCGGAACTCCTCCCACAATGTAGGATTCGTCCCTCCACAGGGACAGAGACCGCAGACAGTGCGGCGCGACACAAATTCTCCTGTGTCTGTGTGCCTGACGGGTGGGGTCCAGAGCCAGGCTGTTCAGCCACATCTGCAGAGGGCGCAGGGAGAGAAGCCCCAGTGGAACCACACTGGAAGCAGCGGTAAGCGTGCCCAGGAGGCTCAGATAATCTAAGAAACGTGGTGCCGCACCACGATGGAAGGCAGGCAACATAGTTAAAATACTGGTCACCCGCTGGGGAGAAGGACGGGCGGTCATGGAGACAGAGTTCAGGAGAATGCCCAGGAACACTGTCACCTGGGAGGGGGTGAGGCTGCTCTTCTCCAGATTCACCTTCAAACCCAGCCGGTGCACATGGGAGAGCACCAACTGGGTGTCCCTGATCGCCTGACTGCGGGTTGCGGCACAAATCAGCCAATCGTCCAGATAGGGCAGTATACGAATTCCCTGTGCCTGCAGGGGGGACAGAGCTGCTGCCACCACCCTGGTGAACACTCGGGGAGACAGGGAGAGCCCAAACGGGAGTACCCTGAACTGATAATGGCACCCCTGAAATGCAAAGCGGAGAAACCGCCAGTGAACCTGTGCCACAGGGACGTGGAAGTATGCATCCCTCAGGTCGATTGACGTGAACCAGTCGCCTGGGGAGATCGCCTGCAGAACCCCCTTGGCTGTAAGCATGCGGAAGGGCAGGTCCTTCAGATAGGTGTTGAGCCCCCTGAGGTCCAGCACCGGACGAAGATTCCCATTCTTTTTGGGGACCAGAAAATACACTGAGTAAAAGCCCCCCGGATCCAGCAGGGGGTCCACAGGCACTATCGCACCCTTGACCAGCAAGGTACGTATCTCGCTGGACAGTGCCTGTGCTTTCAGAGGGTTGCAGATGGAGGTCATCCGAACTCCTCCATGAGACGGGGGCCGGCGGTGGAACTGGAGACGGTATCCCCTGGTCAGAGTGGAGAGTACCCACGAATCTGGGGTGCATTCGCCCCAGTACAGAAGCTGACCTGGGGTGAAATATCCAACCGCCGGCCTCAGTGCCTCACCTACGGGTCCCTCGGCCCCTTGGGGGCCTAGAGGGGGGGCGAGCTGGTTCCGTAGCCCGAAAGGGCTGCGAAGCCCGGGCCCCTGCCCGGACTGTCTGGGCTCGAGTCACCCTAGAAGCCGGACCTCGAGGCAAGGTTGGGGCAACGGGTAAACTGGATGACCGTGATCCTGAGCCAGAAGCCGCCCAAGTATTCACAGGCCGATGGTCACGCCTGTGGAGCCCCACGAGCTGCTGCCTGGTGCGAGAAGCCTGGGCAGTGCGTTCCAGAGCCTCCACTGCAGCAGAGCCGAAAAGCTCCCCTGGAACCACCGGCAAGGCGCGCAGTGTCCGCCTGCAGGGTTCGGTGAGTGGCGACTGAGCCAGCCACACCTGGCGCCGAGCATGGACCAGGGTGGACAATGTACGCCCCAGCTCCCTTGACATCAGGGCAAAGGCCTGGAGAGACGCATCCAGCATGCCCTGAGTGGACTGGTCAAGCGACCGTGCCTCCAGGGAAGATGCCAGGCCTAGCAGCAAATGGGAGAGGGAGTTCCCAATACGCCCCATCCTAGCCCCTGAATCGTAGGCTCGGCAGAGCAGATCGTCCGTAATGCGACACTGTGGCCGTGGACAGCGGGCGCTAGCTCGTAGGGCCTCCTCCGGAGGAACAATAAGGGAGGCAATGCCAGTTTCCACCGCTGGCATCTGACCTAACCCAAACTTTGGGGCCTCCTGCATCGCGGCAAGAGCTCTTCCGTCTGATGTCGGGCGAGAAAGAGCACGAGTATCCGACCAGCAGGTGTGGAGTTCCTTGATGTACTCCTCTGAAGGTGGTACAGCAAAGGTGGCCATCCCGGCCTCACGGCGTCTGAAAAAAGCGCTAGAGGTGGCGGGCTGAACTTGTGGAGAATCCACCTGCAACTGTGCCAGGGCAGCTTTAATAGCAGTTGCCACCGACTCTCCCGTACCCCCCAGAGAGATGTCGGATTCAACATCCGACACCTGCGGGCTATGTGCTTGGGGTTCCCCCCGAAAGAGGGTGTCAGATGCCGCCAGCGAGAGGGCGTCCTCATTGAGGACTGAAGCTTCCTCAGTAGCTGGAGACGAGACCAATCCCTGAACAGGGGGAGGTCGCAAAGATTGGAGTAGAGCCTTCATCTGGGCCAACTCTGAGGATAACTGATCCACTTTAGAGGACAGCCCCCGCCCCGAATGGCGGGACTTCTTCCCAGCTATTGGCGGGGCGTCCGAGGCAGGGCGTTTAGAGGATAACCCCTGGCCAGGGGGCAACTGTTCCTGCTGGTGAGAGCCCATCCAGGGAACAGGCTGCTCGACTGAGGACAGCCGGGCCAGCCGCGCCGCATGGGGCAGAACGCTGCAATTGGGGCAGGCAGCCTCGGTAAGCGCCTCCTTGAGGTGGTCAACACCCAGGCAAGGGGGGCACAGGTCATGGCCATCCTCAGGATGCAAAGGGGCTAAGCAAGTGGAACAACAAAGACGTTCCATCTCTGAGTGATGGAGCCCGTACTCAGGAGCCGCTTCACCCACTTGACCGAGCAGAAATCGCCACTAGTGAAATGGATGTTTCAATTTAGTTCACCAAAAAACACTCAGCGCGGGCAGAAAACGCCACTGGCGAGGTAATGTAAACAGTAACGACCTGTTTCGACCAGGCTCAACCAAAGAAACTCAGCACGGGCAGAAAACGCCACTGGCGAGGTAATGTAAACAGTAACGACCTGTTTCGACCAGGTTCAACCAAAGAAACTCAGCGCGGGCAGAAAACGCCACTGGCGAGATAATTGTAAACAGTAACAAACTGTTTCAATCAGATTCAACCAAGAAACTCGGCGCGGGCAGAAAACGCCACCGGCGAGGTAAAAACGAACGATAACCGACTTGTTTAAATCAGGTTAAATAAAAGGACTCAACGCGGGCGGAGGACGCCACCGGTGAGTAAACAAAATGAGCAGCTACTACCAGCTGCTAACTCAAGCAACACCAGCGGGTCAAGACGCTACCCGCGGGGTTCAGAAAAATGAAAGGAAACAGACTCACCCAATGAGGTCTGTAGGCACAATCGTCGCTCGCGCAGCCCCTGGAGGGCGAGCACGCTCGCAGCTCCGACCGCAAACGATCACGGGGCTACTGGCAGCGAGCTGACGGAGAAAGCGGTTATACAGAGAAAACTCACGTGTCTGTAGAAGGAACCGCTCACAACAAACCTGCGTGCGAGAAGATGAGAAGGGACTGAACTACCGGTGTCACGTGCCTATATAGGCTTCCGCTGATCACCGGTAGGTCACAGGTGACTTTGTTGATACTAATTCTCGACCTGCGCAAGCGCAAGAGTGATCATTCAGTGCTTGAAGCACCGCCTCTGGCGGTCAGTAGGGATGAAATAGAACAGATTTTCACAGGGGAACTGAATTTCGCACAACACCGGCATTTTATCCATTAAATATCTATGGTGCCTAAAAGAAAATGATGTCAACATACGAATAAATATTTGAACTGCGTAGTTAAAAGAAAAAACGTGTCCTACCATTCATCTAATCTCCCGACGTCCAATCTCCACTCCTTGTCCGACTCGGAAGGCTGTTGTTCGTCCGCTGCCTTCTCTTCATCTGAAACGTCTGGGTCGAACATGTGAGGCTCGAGAAACAAACATTCTTCCTCCGACACATCAGAATCGTCACCTGGTAGGAATCGCTCGGTTGAAATCGAAATTTCACTTTCAGACTTCTTGTCGTCGAAGTGCAGTAATCCGCCATGTTGAGATGAACGCTCACGACATGACGTCACCACTTCCGGGTTGGAGGGCGCATGAAAAGTTATCAGAATCTTTAACGATTTTCTCTTAAATGTGAATTTTTTAAAAAAAAAATTCGGTGGTATATTTATTTTTTCATATTTTGCTATATATATACAGAAGGTTAAATCAAACTGACGGACGCTTCATAACCGGTTTAAGCACGGATAAAAAATAAATAACATTTGAGCGTGTAAGAGTTTCCATTGATTGGTGCAGAAAGTCTGCCAGCAAGCAACTGATTGGTCCACTGTTTCTTTTCTGTAATAATTCAATGTAAAAACTGCCAAGTTTAGTAAATATATTTAATCTACAGTTAATCTCATGTAATAAGCATTTAATTGATGTATGTTCCTTTTGGCCAACAGACTAAATTAGCATTAATTATGCTAATCTTATGAAGCACCTCAAGTTACGAACAATCAGAACGACTCTAAACCAACCAGAAGATTTTAGTATAATTTGCTTCTGATCATTTAATTTAAAATTATGGGCAAATTCTAAAAAGTTGACCAGAACAAGACTCGCTCTCATCTAAATAATTTTTACTCATCTTTGCAGCCATGAAACATACCAAACATTAAATAATCCTGGACTGATTTCTACAGTAAATAAAAAAAACCGCAGGTTTTATTAGAATCATGGGAATTTATTACACCAGCATCGCAGCAAAAACAGTTTATAATCTCCTCCACCCCCTCCTCCCTGCGTTTCAACATGGCCGCCGCGACGAACAGCCGAGCTAAAGTCAACGCGGCCTCTGAAGAGTCTGAAGCCGACGCGGTCTCTGCCGCTGCAGAGATGGACGTTTCCTCCACGTTCGGCCCGGAGACGCCCGCCGCCGTCCTCGCCGGGGAGAGAAAAGGGGGCGGAGCCTGGGGCAGGAAGCAGCACACCAGAGAGCAGGGACCAAGAAGAAGAACGATGATGCTGAAGAACAGGCACGTTGGAATACTGAGCGAGTGTCTAAGCTATCACTGTTTACAACAGTGGAAAAACTCGTCGTTTCTCACAGAAAAACACTTTCACTTCTTTGCCGTTTCTCTTTTCTTTTTGTTTTTTTATCTATTTTTTTGTTTTTTTGTTGTTGTTGCCCCGTGACTCCCTCGTCGGCTGCTGCAGGAAGAGTTTGTTTGGTGGGTCGTGTTGTCGTGTTTCGGGTCCTTCAGATGATCTCAAAGGTCTTCTTCAGCTCCATGATCAGCTGCCAGTCAGATTTCTGCATCTCGTCCCTGAACCAGTTCTTCAGGGCGTCGATGGACGCTCGCGTGATCTGGGACAGAAACAGAAGACAGAAGAGGCCGATCAGACACTAAACACGACACGTGTGGCAAAAACAGTCCATTCAGCTGTTAATAATAAACTTTAACTATGAGATAATACAGCTTGTCAATCACCAGAACTAATCGTTATAACCCAGATACTAAAAAATAATGAGAAACATAAGAGTTTTTAGTTTTAAGCCTTAAAAAGTAAATCTAGTCACAGTATTAAAGGAAAAAATTACTTTTTCTTCATCCTCGCTGCAAAAACAAACTAAAACTAGAAAAAGCTGTTCCTGCGTAACAGCGAGTGAGAATGCTAATCTGCAGAAGGATTTGAGCAGAAGATGCAGAAGAGAAAAAATAGCCGAAAAACATTAAAATCAAATTTGAAGAATTTGAAAAAAAATATGAATTTGAAGGGATTTGAAGAATTTGAAGAATGTGAAGAATTTGCATTGATTTCAATGGGAGCAACCAAAAAAAAAAACGCACAAAAAGTGAACTATTTTAAAAAGTATAAAAGTTAGTATAACCATGAGATATAGCAGTCATGCCGGGAACGGGCCGAACGTTTTGATACCAAAATTGTTGAAATCCGTTGAAGTATGCGGGAGTAGTTACACGCCGACGGAATAATAATGAAGAAAAACAGGAAAACAATCAGTGAGAATGCTGTATTAAGTAAAATGTTCTTGAAATGAGTATTTGTCCTTGATTTGAGTAGGTAAATAAGAATGAAATAATACTGTTTGCTCTTAAAATAGGAACAACTCACCTCCATCATCTTATATTCATTTTTATTTTATTTTTTTTATTTATCCTTTATTTATTTATCTTATATTAAGTGCAGTTTATCTAATTATCGTATTTTAGGGGTCATAAACCTTATTCCACTGGCAGATAATCTTATTTACCGGCTCAAATCAAGGACAAAAACACTAATTTCAAGAAAAACTTTACTTCCTTTTTGTTCCCTTCTTGCAACAAAGATCTCCAGCCTTCCACATTTTAATATTTCTAATCCTCCCAGTGAGGGAAGTTGCTTCTGAAACTCATTCTGGTGCTGAAAGTTAACCGATCCGCCCTGAGACCGGACTGAGGAAGATTTTACCTGAAAAACGGACCGATCTCAGAGAGAGAGAGAGAGTCAGATACGCCAACAGCCTCAACACAAGAGGAGGAAAAACCATCTACTGCTGTTCTCTTGATGAACAGCTGGGGCGCGTCCTCACCTTGCTGACGATGATGTCTGTCGCTTCAAAATGGCGGCCGTACATCTTGGGCGACTCTCCGGGGATGGGCTCGATCTTGACGCAGATCTCCTGGCCTTTCTTGGCCGTGTCGACGGCCTTGTGGTTCATCTCGATGCTGGTGACCACGCCGATCTCCACGAACTGCAGCGGACGGGGTTTCAAGTCAAAACCGGCCGCACTGAAAGCTAAAAGACACACGAGACGGTGGTTCTGTTCTCACCCCCTTGCTGGGCACGCAGAGCGGCGTCCCCTGTTTCAGAATGCCCGCCTCCACGGACACGCCCATCACGATGGGGTCCCTGGAGTTGAAGATGAACTGGGGGAGGACCCGGAGCTTGGCTGGGAACACGGCTATGTGCCTGAAGAGGAGCAGAGCGTCAGTCAAAACCTCCGTTTTCACGTCTCAATTCCACTTCAACGCGTCTTTAGAGACACGTGTCCAAGGTTCCCAGTCCTGTTGGGACCCGTTTCTAAAACACCAACCTTCACTCTTTAGGTCGCTAGCTGAGTCTCCATTACAAACACTGTCGATGTTCTGCTAATTTTGATAAAACACATTTTCGTAATCGAGGTGTTTCCATTAAATAAGAAATGCAGTTAAAATCAGACGTTTATTCACGCGAGTATCTGGTCCACGAGGGAGAAGTGTTTGAAACAAATTTCATCTTCTCCACTTTTGCCTCGGCTTGTGGAACCCCGCTTGGTAAAAGCTCACATTTCCCTGCCGCTTTGAATCTAACATGTTGGTACACTGCAAACATAGAACTAAAAATAAGACATTTTTCCTTGATTTGAGCAGGTAAATAAGATTGTTTGCCAAAGCAATAAGGTTTTTACACTTAAAACAGGAATAATTCATCTCCATCGTCTTATTTCAAGTGCAGGATGTCCAATTATCTTATTTCAGCGGTAAAACTACTCGTTCCATTGGCAAATAATCTTATTTACCAGCTCAGATCAAGGAGAAACATTAATTTAAAAGAAAACTCTTTTAGTCAGGGTTCTTGCACCATTTTAAAAGTTAAATTTAATGCTTTTTAAGACATATTTCAGACCTCAACAAATATAATTTAAGACCCAAAAATTTCATATTTTCTTTGGAATAGGCTACTCAATTTATTTCCTCCTACAATGGAAATCAAAACTTTTCCATTTGGTATCAATTGCGTGCAATGTGTAAACTCGGTAAGTAAAAAAAGTAAAAATACTTTTCTTTGAGACCTTTTTATTTTATTTTATTTTGGTCCTTTGTGATGTAGAACAGAGCCAGCGTAACATAAATTAGATTACACTAAACAACACAATGCTTTGTATGAAGGAACCATATAGAATACTGAAAATAAGCTCACTCACCAATGTCCTCAAAACAGCCTTTCACAAACCAAAATGTTGACAAATAATCAACATAACTGTTAGAAAACACAAATGTTATTACATGACTTTTAATGAGAGAAACCCTGTTTCGTAACATCCCAAATTCACCTCAAGACATGTGGCGCAGCTCTGCTGCTCTCCTCTCAATTTCATGGTCTAGGTCCACCAACTCCTGCCTACAATTTATTTTTTTATTTTATTTTTCCGAATCGGACCCTGTGAAATACGGAGCACTGTTTCACATTCCGACCCTTCTTGAAAAAAAAACAAAACGCGTCATGCTAAATTAGCTGAGCTAGCGCGTTACTTTTCTTTGAATTTTCAACAAAACATAACAGCGAATCATGAGGAAATCCCTGGTTAGCGCTGCGTTTATCAGCTAAATTACTGGAAGCGAGGGAATAAACGCTGACAGGTGACGTGGCCACAGGTGAAAGCAACTCATTAATTAACTGCACGCTTACCGAGGGAAGTTGTTCATTCCACTGAACTTTCTGAGTTGATAGTTCATAAATCCAAAGAAAACCTTCAACCAGCGCTACTTTCATTCATGCATCTGTGGCCTTTTTTAGTACGCTCTTCTAAAAAATGAAAATGATTGAACACCGATAAACCTCAGTGGCAGATCTCCGCTTTGCAAAGACCCGCCCTACTCTCTGATTGGCTAATGTCCCGGCTCTGCCAGATTTCATTGGTTTAGAGGTCCACACGGACCTCTAAGCCAGACCGGCTGAAAATTTAATACCTACAGCAACTTTACGGTAAATTTAAGACAATTTAAGACCTTAATTTCCCGGATTTTAATTTAAGACTTTTTAAGGACCTGCGGGAACCCTGTTTAGTTCTCTTTTTGCAGTGTAACAAACACCCCGTCACGAACTAAATGTAAAAGACACGCCGTCTCCTCGTGAACCCAAACATGCCGCGGCATCATCCTGCTGCTACTTCCTGTCGTCTTCTTCGTCTATTTCACCAGTGGCAACATCCGCTCGTTGATCACGTGACTCGTGTGATGCGAGAAAAAAAACACAACCTGTTTCCATTGCAGTTCTGCGAAATATACCAATTTGGACATGGATGAAAAACCATCTCATCCGAGCGCAAAACAAAATTAAAGCGCGACAACGCTGCCACCGTCAGGTTACAAAGTGAACTGCAGTAACTCAAGAACAAGAGACTGAGCTGATACTTTTCTAACGTGTCAGCATGAGGAGCAGCGGCGGCGGCGCTGGCCTGCAGCTCTAAAGGCGTTCCTACTTGAACTCCTCCTGCTTGGACTTCTTGTAGTCCTCCCGGTATTTGGTGAAGGCGTCAAACAGGTGGTAGATGATCTCCGCCGAGAAGATCCGCACCCCCAGGCTGTCGGCCATCTCCTGACTCTCCCGCTCCACCTTCACGTCGAACGCCAGGATGACGGCGTACCTGCCCACAGCGGACGCAGCAATCACCGGCTCTGCTTATGTCACCTTATATTACCTGGAAGTGCCAGCGGGGGGGGCGCCCACGTACTGCGAGTCGTGCTCCAACATGGTCGACGCCTTCATCACGTCCTTCCTGTGGACGGGGCCGATGTTGATGCCGGCGTACTGAAAAGAGAAGACGTCAGCTGACTCCTGCTGGAACAGAGATCTCCGGGGCGACGGGTTAAAAAACGAGGGCCTCACCGGGACCTTGGACGTCCTCAGGAACTCCAGCAGCGCCTCCAGGGACCCCAGCGTAGACGCCTGCACATAAACGCCCTTCTCCTCCAGCTTGATGCAGCTCAGCGTCTGCTTCAGCTCCTTCACCAGCTCGTCCTGACGACCAGCAGCAGCAGCCGGTTACAAACGCGCCGCCGAGCGGCAGAGAAGCACAAAGACGGAGGAACAATACCCTGAGGACGGGGATCTCGTCTTCTCGGTGGGCCACCAGCAGGGGGAGCCCCGCCAGCGTTTTCTCCAAGTCTTTCCCCAGAATCTTCACTCCCTGAGAGGTCGACACCTCCTTGTGCTTCTCGTACTGGCTCTGCGCTCCAACACAGAGACAACGTGGCTTTAGACCAGACTAACGGGGAATTTCTGAGAGGATCGTTGAAAACGTCACTGAAAAAAAAAACAGTTACCAGCCAAAAAACAGCTAAAATGAAGTTAAAATGCTCGTGAAATGAGTGTTTTTGTCCTTGAATCCAGAAAGTAAATAAGATTTTACCCCTAAAACAAGATATACTGCACCTGAAGTGGAAAAATCAGATTATTTAAACTTTCCTGCTCAATTCAAGGATAAAAACACAGATTACAAGAACATTTCTTACTTTTAGCTCTTTTTTGAGTTCATTTGTCCTTGAATCCAGAAAGCAAATAAAATTTTACCCCTAAAATAACATAATTAGATATACTGCACTCGAAATGAGATCATTTTAAGTGAAAAAAAATTGGCAGATTATTAAACCTTTCCTGCTCAATTCAAGGATAAATATGACGATTTCAATAACATTTCTTACTTTTAGCTCTTTTTTGAGTTTATTTGTCCTTGAATCCAGAAAGTAAATAAGATTTTACCCCTAAAACAACAAGATATACTGCACCTGAAGTGCAAAAATCATCAGATTATTTAAACTTTCCTGCTCAATTCAGGGATAAATACACAGATTACAAGAACATTTCTTACTTTTAGCTCCTCTGTTTGTATTTGACCTTGAATCAAAAAAGTAAGTAAAATTTTACCCCTAAAATAACATAATTAGATATACTGCACTTGAAATGAGATGATTTTAAGTGCAAAAATCATCAGATTATTCATGTTTTCCTGCTCAATTAATGGATAAATACACAGATTTCAAGAACATCTCTTGCTTTTAGCTCCTTTTTGAGAGTATTTGACCTTAAATCAAGAAAGTAAATCAAATTTTACCCCTAAAATAACATAATTAGATATACTGCACTTGAAATGAGATGATTTTAAGTGCAAAAATCATCCGATTATTTAAACTTTCCTGCTCAATTCAGGGATAAATACACAGATTTCAAGAACATCTCTTGCTTTTAGCTCCTTTTTGAGAGTATTTGACCTTAAATCAAGAAAGTGAATCAAATTTTACCCCTAAAATAACATAATTAGATATACTGCACTTGAAATGAGATGATTTTAAGTGCAAAAATCGGCAGATTATTTAAACTTTCCTGCTGAAATCAAGGATAAATACACAGATTTCAAGAACATTTCTTGCTTTTAGCTCCTTTCTGCAGTGCAGCAGGTATAAAAATTACAAATCTAATTATTCTGGCCTCATAGATGAGGAGAAAAATGTTACATTTTCCACCATTATTCACTGAAACTGGGTCCAACCTTCCAGTTTGACCCTAAACCCCGGATGGCGTCCATCATGGTTTACCTCACCAAAGCGACTGAACCCTAAGCCGCGCAGGCATTTTCTACCAGGTCACATGTTCGTGTCTCACTTTGACCCGGAGCTCCTTCAGCGGCGGCGGCAGCAGCAGGCCCCGGATCTGCGTGACGATGGGGCCCTCCACCCCCGGGACGATGATGGTCTCTCCCTCCCGCAGCGTGCCGTTGATCAGGATGACGTCTATCGTGGTCCCCATGCCGGGCAGAGCTTTCACCTCCATGACCTGAGCTCGCAGCTCGTCGCTGTGCGCCAGGCGGCGGGCCAGCATGGTCTGGGTGAGCTCCACCAGCAGGGCGATCAGGTTCCCCATGCCGTCGCCGCTGTGGGCCGAGGTGGGCACCATCGACACGAACGTGCGCGGGTCTTTGTTCTCGTAGAACAAGGCGGCGTTCAGACTCTGGGGAACAACGGGAGAGGTTGAGCGGGCGGGGCCGGGACGCGGGGAGGAGCGCTGCGATTGGCCGGAGGCGGCTACCTGCTGGGCGAACTCTACGATGATGGACTTGGTTCTCTCGTCGAACTCGTCCTTGGTGTTCTTCTTCTGCTTCTTCAGCGTGGCCACCACGTCGGTGTCCGGGCTCTTCTTCCAGTCGTACAGGCGGTCGATCTGATCAGAAGATAAAACGGTCAGAGAGCGGCAGGAGGAGGAGGAGGAGGAGGAGGAGCGGCGGGGGACAGGTGGGGGACCTTGTTCAGAGCGACGATGAAGGGACACTTCTTCTCCTTCAGCAGGTTGATGGACTCGATGGTCTGAGGCTCCAGGCCGTGCATGATGTCCACCACCAGGATGGCGATGTCGCACAGAGAGCTGCCTCTGTTCCTCAGGTTGCTGCGGGGACAGAGGGATGGTGAGACAGCCACCGGGGGGACAGCGGGGGGCAGCGGGGGGGGGGCGGGCCTACCTGAAGGACTCGTGTCCCGGCGTGTCGATGATCAGCATGCCGGGGATCCTCACGTTTTCTCTGTCAAACTGCAGACAGAGCACAGCGTCAGCAAACCACAAACACGGCCTGAATCCCACCGGGAGTGAGACATCTTACGTTTTTGACCATCTTGGTTTGCTCCTCGATGGTCTCCTTGGGGACGTTGGTGGCTCCGATCTGCTGGGTGATGCCTCCGGCCTCCCCGTCCTGGACGTGGGTGTGTCGGAGCTGCAGATAACCAGACCGCGGGTTTTATCTGCTGCTCGCAGGAGGCAGAGACCAGAAAGACAACAAACAAACAAAAAACGGCGGAGTGGAGCGTCACCTTGTCCAGGATCTTCGTCTTCCCCGTGTCCACGTGTCCCAGGACGCACACCACCGGCGCCCTCAGCCGGTCCAGGTCCACGTTCCTCTGGTTCTCCGCTCTGCGTTTCTGCACAGACAGCCCGCCGGTCAAAGACGGGCCGAAGCGAGACGAGCTCTCACTCCTCCGCGTATCCCGAGCCTCACCTCGATCCTCTTCTTGGCGCGGTCGTACAGCCGCTCCTCCTTCGTCCGGTCGTCGTCGTCGCTGCTCTCGCTGCTCTCGTCTTCGCTCGCCGGCCTCCTTCTGCCGTGAGCCGCCGGGGTCGGCTCCTTCTCCGCCTCGCCTTCCTCCTCGCTCTCCTCCTCTTCCTCTTCTTCGTCCTCCTCCTCCTCTTCCTCTTCCTCTTCGTCGCTGGCTGCGGGCTGATGACGAGTAGCCGCCGTCTCCTCTTTCACCTCAATGTGGACTTTCTTCAGCTCTGAGGGAGAAAAGTCCAAAAATAAAAATGAAAAAATGTAACAAGAAAGAAGAACGAAGCAGTAAATAAAAACAATAAAACGGTGAATCTCACAAAGAGAATCTCATGCGTAACGACTAGTTTACAGCAGGAGGCAGCAAACTAGACCCAAACCCATCATAAATTAAAAGAACTAAGAAATTAAAAACTAGAAAAATAAAGAAACTACCAATTAAAAACAATTACAAAAGAAAGAAAAAACAAAATTCTATGTACGCTTAATTAAACAAATGTTTTAAGAAAAAAAGTAAAGAAGAAAGATAAATGAATAAAGGTAGCTTCAAGATAATAAAATAATATAAATTACTGTATTTCTCGGACTATAAGGCACACTTAAAATCCTTAAATCTTCTCAAAAATTGATTGTACTCCTTACCTATAATTAAAGTTGTGCTTACTGACTGATTTTATGTGGTACAATGCGTCAAAAATCTGTTTAAGTGTGTAAGTACGACTTTGTTTAGCAACAAAGTCGCTCTGCTCAATGGATATTAGGAACATTACGGTACACGTTGTACCTGATAGGACACCTGAGCTGTCTACCAGACTGTCTGACTGTAATGTCTAAACTAGAAGTGCATTCATGTAAGGCAGCCTGGAGTATGCGCTAGCAACAATAAACCTGGTAAGTTGATTAAATATAAAAGTTTATTTTGGCCTCATGCTAGCAGTGTAATCCAGCTACTCCGTCCTCCCAGCAGAGACGGATAGAGGAAACCGTTATTGGTTCGTTGATTTGCCCACTTCAATACTTCTTCATTATCCTTTAACCTTTCTCATTACCTCTTATCCTGTCCTGTCAGGATAAGAGTTTTATTGGAGAAACAGCCCAAATATGCAACTGCACGTTCAAAAATCAAGCTAAAAAAAAAAACTCAGGAAATTAACCAGTGACTTTAGAAAAAAAAAAAAGCAAGCCCAGACGCTGAGTTGACAGCTCAGCTTCTGTCACACAGCTGCAGCGCATTAACTACATGTACTCCTTATAAAACAAGATCCGTGCCAATACGGGACTGGACATTGTGCTGCAGGCAGCCCAGAAAAGTTGAAAAAAAAATATATAATCTGGGGGGCATAACACCGGACGTGTGGTCACTTTACTGTAATCCGTTATTATGTCCATCTATGTGATCTCTGCTCTGTTTCTCAATAAAAGTGCTGGAACTTCATCACGCCACCGTCTCCTTATTCGGTAACTCTGTTAAGTTATTGTTCATAATTACTTCCACAGTTCTTTCCTTTGTTATCGCAGTTTTCCGGTTTTTCCATGTACCTCTGCGAGATTTTGCAATGTATGCTTTGTTTGAATAAAAATCAAAAATAACGGAAATGAAAAAAAAAAAAAAAACAATGGCGCCACGTCCGTGTTTCTACGTCACATCCGGTGATGACTCGCAGTAGGAACGCCCAGCGGGTCGAGGCAGAGGAGTGTTCACACTGAGCCTGGTTCTGCTGGAGGTTTTTCTCTCTACTGTCGCTTCATGCATGCTCAGTATGAGGGATTGCTGGAATCTGACTTTGGAAAGAGCCTTGATATGACATGTTTCATGAATTGGCGCTATATAAATAAAATATAATTGAAAGTTCTACCCTACAGGGATAGAGAGCCGTGGACGTGGAGGAGGGATATTACACACTTGGGAAGAATATTTAGTGCGCCTTATGGTCCGAAAAATACGGTAATACCAAAACAAACTGTGTGGCTGATAATCTAAGGATTTAATTTAACAACAAGTTAAATAAAGAAAACCTGTTATTTTAACAAACCAATAAGAGAGGAAACATAAAAAAATATATTAAATATTAAAAGATCCGATCAAACAGTTTGGTGAGACAGGCGGTCAACAAGAAGTAGCAGCATGGATGCAGTCAGGACTAAACCAGCAAGCCGTTAGGGGGTTTCAGAACGACTCTCAGCCTCGTTTAGAGGAAACACACAGCAAACACGTCTAGTCGGAGCCAAACACAGGCGTTCTAGACGCTACGAGCCGTTCTGCCCTCGCTGCCCACCGGGCAGCACAGACTCAGTACCTGCTGCACGTCTTCTCTTCCTCTCTGCTTAACCGTGGGTGAAAGTGAGAAACGTCGCATCATTTACGGTTTCACACCAGGTGGTAAAAAAAACACAGGAAGCAGAAACATCGTCACCTTTCTCCTCGTCGCTGGCCATGGCCTCCCAGTCGTCCAGGTCGGCGTCCGCCTTCGGCTCTGCACAGAAACCCAGAAACACAGTTAACGTCTCCTCCTCCTCCTCCTCCTCCTGTCCTGCACCAGATCCTCCCACCTGGCTCCGCAGCCGGCGCCTCAGCCTCCGCTTCCATGGGAACGGGCTCCGGCGTCTCCGAGACCAGAGACGTGACCTCGGACGTTTCTGAAAGGAGCAGATTGGGCGTTTACGGGTTTGCTTTAGCGGAGCGGCATGAGGAGGCAGGGGGCGGAGCTACCTTCAGGGGACTGAACATTGGGCTTCTTCTTCCTTATGTCTCTGTAAACTGGCTTCTTCTTTGGCACGCCGTCTTTGGATGGCACTTCAATACCTGCACAGATTAAAATCAACATTAACACACGGAGAAGCCCCGCCCACAGAGGCCCCGCCCATAATAACAAGCACAGAGAGGCAGAGGCCCCGCCCACAGATAAATAAAGACTCCGCCCACATTGACAAGCCACGCCCACTGGGAGACATGGGCCGTTTACTAACAGTCCTTTCTCAGACACAGAGGCCCCGCCCACAGACACAGAGGCCCCGCCCACAGACACAGAGGCCCCGCCCACTCACCCTGAGCCTGCAGCAGTTTGAGCGTGGCCTCAGCCCGAGCCCGAGCCTCCCTCTGAGTCTTGGTCAGCAGCTTGCCCTCCTTCTTCAGCCGCTCCTTCCTCTCCTTCTCCTTCTGCTTCTTCTTCTCCTTGCGCTCCTGCTCCAGCCGCTCCTAAAGAACGAGACCTGATTGCTGAGCAGGGAGCCCAGTTTTGACCAGGAGGAGAAGAATGAGGGGGGGGGGAGACTTACCTGCTCCAGCCTCTGTTGCTCCTGCTCCTCCAGCCTCCTTACCCGCTCCTCCTCCTCTCTTCTGGCTCGCTCCTCCTCCTACAGACGCAGTCATCGTCAGACACACTGACAGAAGGCATCAGAGACCAGGACTACATTTCCCAGGATGCCCTACCTCCTTCATCTTGGCCAGAGCCTCCTGCATGGCCTTCACCGTGGCCTTGCTGGGGCCCTTTTTCTTCTTGTCGTCATCTCCCTTCTCCTCCTTCTTCTTCTCCTTCTTCTTCTTCTTCTTCTTGTCTCCCTCGTTCTCCTCTGCAGGACAACAGACAAGGTTCTCAATCTGCTTTGAAACAGGAAACAGAATTCACCTGGTGACGCCGTACCCTCCGCTGCTGGCTCCGCCCCCTCCTGCTCCTCCGCCACAGCTTCAGAGGGCGCCGCCTGAGGAGGAGCCGCCTCGGCCGCCTTGTTCTCCGGCTCCGGTTTCCCCTCGGCGGGTGCCTCCTTCTCCTTCATCTTCTTCTGCTTCATCCTCTCCTCCTCCTTCTTCTTCTTGTCCCTCTCCTTCTTCTCCGCCTTCTTCTGCGCCGCCGTCTTGATCTTGAAGCCTCCCGCCTCCTCGTCCTGCTCCTCCTCGCGGTCGCTCTCCGCCTTGGCGCCCTTCCCCTTGTTCTTCTTCTTCTTGTCTCTCCTGAAGCTGAACTCCTCGTCGTCGTCCTCGGACTCGTCCTCCTTCCCCGCGCCGCCGCCTTCTTTCTTCATTTCTGCCTCCTGGGGCTCCTCGTCGTCGGACGCCGACGCCTTCTTCCCTCCTTTCTTCCCCCCTTTGGCCTTCACGTGGGAGTGCGAGGAGCTGTTGTCGTCGGAGTCGGAGGGCGGAGCAGCGGGAGGCGCCTGCAGGAGCGGAGAGGAGGGTCACAAACAGAAGATGAAACGTTAAAGATTTTTCTCGTCTTGTTTTGCAGATGGAAACTTTTTATTTTAATTAATGTATTATGGACAAGTGAAAATCTTACACCTGCATGTTTGGTGCAACGCAAAACATTTGGCTTTTAATAATCACATGTTTTACTTTCGCTTTAACTTCATAGTAAATAGAGCGACTTTGGTGCATTAGAACCTGATTGGAATTCATTTATTAAAATTGGCCAAATACAGTTTGATATGTTGTCATAAAATTATCATGTTTTGTTGGGTAGGTTAAAGGAAAATCCCAATATTTTTGGCTATGTTATTTATTTTTATTCATTTTTTGGCCCTCGAGGGCTTTTCGATTTAACAATTTTGGCCCAATAACCAAAAAGTTTGGGCTCCGCTGGATTAGCTGGTCAGGAAACGGGGCCAGACGTGTTAGTGGGTCCACATGTCAGCGCCGACGCTGGTTTTTACATGATGAACCTGAACTCAGCGCTAACCGTCTACTCTGGAGGGAGCAACGCGGGACGAACGGAGAGTTTTGGGCCAAACTGCAGCTTTTTTTGAAGCAGAAAAGAGGCCAGATGCCTGCTGAGTGTGTCGCACATCTCTCTGCAGGGACCCACAACCTGCCGGCTCTCACCCCGCCCACAGAAACCGTCTCCGGCTGTCCGGGCCGCACGGTTTCGCACCCACACCTCTCTGGCTGCGACACACGCAAGGACGACCAACGCGACGCTGACGTCTTTACGTCACTGAGCCAAGATGTCGGCCCGTGTTCACAAAGAACCCGCAGACTGAAAGCAGCTCTTAGCCACGCCATTCTAGGAATAATGTCTATTTATTTGGGAAATTCTGAGGTTTCTTTTTTATTTTACCTCAATAAGATGCAGTACTTTTCGGACCACGAGGCGCAGCATCAATTTTTGAGAAAATCTAAGGATTTTGAGTGCTCCTTGTAGTCCAGAAAATACGGTAAAGTTATTCCCAAAGCATCTCAGGCCTTCAGGAAACTGCTAACGTGGAAAAAATATTAGGAAGACGCTTAGCGAGCCTAAGAGTGTCTGAAGCAGGAAGATGGAGGAAACAGAGAGAGCTGATTGGCTGATCCACCTGAACGGAGAGAGCCGATTGGCTGATCCTCTGCCTGAACGTGGAGGAAATGAGCACAAACATACAATTATTAAAATGTATATAAAGATCAACCTTTTCATCCCCATAGAGGGGAATTAGTTAGATTTAACGGGTTAAAGGCGCAGCTCTAGTGACGTCATTTTATGGAGGATGAATAAATAATGGCACATTTTTGGTTAATTATGACTAAAAAAGTGGAGAAATCTACAAAGAATATATAGAAGAGGTGAGAAAGTGTTTTCCGTATTAGCAGCCTAAATGGTGATCTAGCCTGTGTAATGTCAGAGCGGAGAAACAGGCGCCTTGATCTGCAGCGATACGCTTTAAACTCTGCATTTGTGACTTGACTTCCATCTCTCCTCCTCCTCCCAGAGATGACTGCACATGTCGGCCATTTTGCTGAATCCGGCCGCTTTACGCAGGCAGGCAGTCCCAGTAAAACGCTGACAGGTGAGTATCAAACAGATTAAGCAGTAAAATGACATGAGAGTCATAAAAATAAGCAGATCAAAGTAATGAGGATCTAAATAAGGTGATTCACAACATTTTACTGGTTTTCATCACCGTCACCATTCTTAATCAGTCCAGTTTCTCCCCTCTGATCACTAGGAGTGTCTTTTTGTTTCTTCTTCTGCCATCAGCCAATCACACGGAGACAAACATGTCCGCCGTCTCCGCCCTCAGAGTCGCTCTGAGACTCCTGGGCAGCAACGTTCAGGCCAAGAGCTCAGAGGGACGGTTGTGAGGTCGGCCCTGACGTGTTAAAGCGCTTCTCCCTGAAACCGACAACACGCAAAGCTCCAGATAACATGAACTCTGCACTCGTCAACAAGACTCGAAGAGTTATATCTGCTTTATTTCTTTTTATATCTGTATTGTTCACCGTAAAATTCTTACTGTTGTGTTTGTAGGTAGACAACAGATGAAAAATAGCCTATTTTTTGGCTAATCCTGGTGCGTTTGCAGCGACGATAACTAATGTACACCGCCCCTGTCAAACAAATAGATAAATAAACAGATAAAAGCAGCTCTAGAGGGAATCCAGCTCTGGTACGAGCAGCAGAGATGATGACATCATCGGTGACCCGTACGTGATCAGAAACTCGGGGTTCACTCGCCTTGCTCTTCTCCTTCTGCTCTCCGTTCTTCTCCCCGTCAACATGGCCGCCGTCCTCGGCCTCCTCGTCCTCAGGACTGGCTCCGCCTCTCTTCCCCTTCCTGGTCTTCTTCTTCTCTGGTCTGGGAGGCTCCGGGGCTTCTACTTCCTCCGCGTCTGTTTTCTGCAGCAGGAGAGACGCCGTGACAGTGAGGAGGAGGACGACGAGTCCAGGGGGGTTAAGCACTGGTCAGGTGGGTGGGGTTACCTTAGCCTTTCCTCCCTGGGCCTCCAGAGAAAGCTCCTCCAGCTCCTTCAGGATGTCGTCCTCGCTGTGGAGAGAAAGCACAGGCTCAGACCCCAGCCGCACACAGGAGGCGCGCAGAACCCGGAGGAGGAGGAGGAGGCGTGGCGTCGTACTCAAATTTCACCCTGGGCTTCTTGTTCTTCCCCTTCGGCTGTCTGGACGCCCCGGTCCCTTCGATCTCCGCAGCCAGAGCGTCGATGTCCACGCCGTCATCTTTGGCACTGCACACAGAAACAACAGGTCAGGTCACAGAGGCGAAGCCTTTGTGGCGGCGAGCGGCTGCTGCTGCTGACTCCCCACTTCCTTTTGTTCCCCACCGGGGGACAGAGCGCCCTGAGCGGCCCCAGGGTTTCATCCTACGCAGACGACGCAGTGATTTCAGCAGAGTTAAGCCAGGACCTCCACTCTGCTGAATCACATTTCCTCTGGACTAAAAGCAGGGGACTAAACATTTCTCATATTTAGGAGATAAATCCGGGTTACTGGAAATATTCATGGTGATAAAAAAAATGCAATAAACACTAAAGTAGAGCCACAAATTGCTGCTTTATAGCGGCTCTGTGCACTAAAGGTGTTTGGATACGTTAATAAAGCATTATTACAGTTTTACCAAACTATTGCATCAGCAGCCGCTTAAAAAAATGGCGCTTTAATGTGTAAAAATCCCCTTAAACGTTTCTTGTAGCTGGTGGCAGTGACGTCACACCGCCCTTGTGGGAATCTCCCACCGGTTGCCATCGCTCACCTTTACACGAACGCCTTAAACGTGACGTATAGGGTGAACAATCTGGGGGGCGCTAATTAACGATCGCCCAGGTGACGCGGACTCTGGACTCACCTGTCCCAGCAGGTGCAGGTGAGTCCGGCCTCCCTGGCTTGAGAGGTGAAGCCGGGCTGGGGGCTGCTGGTTACCGGGGGTCGGTGCGGGAGCTAATGCGGCTAACCGCGCTCCAGCCCGAGGCTACCCGCCGCTCAGGGAGCCGGGGGCCCGGTCCAGGTGGACGCAGCCCCGCACACCACTTAGCGTTTAATCCCAGCCCTCACCTGAGCTCGCATCTGCGACGACTCGTGGTTAGCATCTGCTAGCATCTGTTAGCATCGCCTAGCCGCTAAGCTAACGGCTCAAACAGTAGGCGAACGGGCCCGTTTGAGGGCCGTAACGCGGCGGGAGAGTCCCGGTCCAAGCCCGGACACACGGACACCGACCGTAGCACGCGTCCCCCCTACCTGTCCTCCCCGGATTTCTTCTGTTTCTTCCCCATGGTGCCGCTGGGCTTCCGCTGAAACTTGGCTCGCTGCTGGCCGACGAACACGACGGCTCACATTGGACAAAGATCGTCAATAGCGAAAAGGAAGACAGTTCGCTCCACTTTTTTCTTTTTTTTACAACCTAATCCTGGCGGGATTTGACGGCGCTGATCGTCATAAAATGCTCCACGTCCACCGTTTCTGTGTATTTAGCGTTCATTTACGTTTGAAGAACTAATGGTAAACAAATTCAGCGCAGCTCTTCCTGAAATACGTCAGCGTGACACATCGGCGTTTAAACTCCTCCAGGTGGACGCATGGCTCTAAAATGAACTGCTGCGCATGCGCTTTTCGTCTCGACGTGTAACGTGTATAATGACTTATTTTTATGCATATAGCAGCAGGAGTTTTGTATTTTTGCTGCAACAGAAGGAAGTATTGTAGAATTTAGGCACTTTAGAATACATTTTCCGTACATAATTATCTTTACTCATATTTTTAATAGAAGAAATGAGGAAAAATGCCCACATGTAAAGTTAAGTCTTTATTATTATTGTAAATGATTTACATTTACACTTAAGTTATTCATGTTTCTCAATACAAAACAGCAACCCAGATAAGTCTGTGTGCGATCCAGTTAGATAGAAAATTAAGCTTCTTCTTGGCTTTATTGTTTAAAACTTTTAAAATCCACCATAACCGGAGCAGGAAGCAGCGGCCTCAGTTTTAGCCCATCCCAGCCAGCAGGACCTCTCCAAGGTTCTGCAGGCGCCGGTGCGGCTGCCCGCTCTCAGACCGCAGGAGCGCAGTGAGGGCCGCCGCCGCCCTGTGAGGGCAGAACCGTTCCCCCAGCAGAACCTCACTCAGCGCGCCGCTGAGCCGCGGAGGAAGCCAGTCGTCTGGCACGTCCACCCTGCAGCTCTCCACCAGCCCGTTCTTCACCTCCATGTGGAGCCGGGCGCCGCAGCGAGCGCCGAGCTGCTCATCCCGCAGCTCCAGCCGCGTATCCAGCCGGAACTTTGGCGTCTTCCCGAACGTCCACTCCCAACTGCGCAGCGCCGCCTCCATGCTGCCCACGCCGGGGAACAGAGCCTCGTCCGACGGGTTGACGGGTCTGGGCGCGCACCTGAGGCCGAACTCTGAGGGTCAAAGACCAGAATGGCGTCAGCGCCGAAACGAGTCCCCACAGCATTCACCTGAAGGTCAAAGACGGAGCACCTGAGTTGTACTGCTGCGCCAAAGCCTCCAGCAGCTCCTCCCAGTGCAAGGAGGGGGCGTGGTCTGTGAGGTTGGCCACAGGTGAGGGGACGCTGGGCGTGGCGTTGCTCTGGATGCCAGGGCAGGAGGGGCGGAGCAAAGAGGAGAGGGCGGCGCGATCGGCAGAGTGAAGGAGGGTACAGTGGTGGTAGGAGGACTTCCTGCTGAGTCTGGACGCGGTTCCTGTAAGAAAAACGAGAGCTTAACGATAATATGACCCAGCAGGTGGTCTCTGAGGGCGTCGGCCTACCTGAGATCTTGTAGTGGCCGTTCAGCAAAATGTCAAATCTGTCTGTGGCCCGGACGTCCAGCTCCGGGCGCAGTCTCCTCAGAGCCTCCGTGACGACCTTCAGGTTCCTCTGGCGGTCGTACGCCTTCCTGGAGGCAAAGAAGGTCAGGTTGAGGTTCCCCAGGTCATGGTAGACCGTCCCGCCGCCGCTGCGCCTCCGGGCCAGAGGGACGCCCGCCCTCCGCATGGCCGGCAGGTTGCACTCCGTCCACGGGTTCTGGTGGCGGCCGACGACGACGGCGGGCCGGTTCCTCCACAGCAGGAGGATGGCGCGCCGCTGCAGGTCCACGTGGGCGTCGATCCAGTCCTCCAGAGCCAGATTCTGGAACACGTCGGTGGACTGGGACTGGAGGACCAGGCCAGAACCGCTGGTGGTGGTGGAAGGGTCCGGGAAGAGGCAGCTGGAGCTGGGCCGGGCCTGCTGGACGCCGGTCCTCAGGGGATGGAGCCTCCTGAGGTGGAGCAGCATCGTGGGGGCTTTAAGGTTTCTGCTTCATCACGTCTGCAAACACTAAAATGAAAAAAATCACATCCAGGTCTGAGCTTATTTAAACTAAACTTATGCAGGAGTGGTGGAGAAAACAAAATATACTCTTAAATCTGTTGATTTTCTGAGTAATACGTTAATAAATTAATATTTTTATTTATTTAAATATGTCTTATATTTTTATAAACATATTTTTTTCATATGCTATTAAATTAAAAGTAATTTTGAAGCCGACATGCGTCATTAAACGACCCTAGCTCCGCCTTCTCTGAGCCCCTACAGCAGCGTTAGCATTAGCATTGAGCTAGTTCTATTCCGGTTTCTACGCCAAGCCAGGAATACCTTTCTATTAAGTTCACCGCCGCAAAAAGTCGCTTTAAAGACAGATTAAACGGAGGAGTAAAGAAGGCAGAAGGCAGCTGCTGACCTGCACCAGAGAGACGCTGCCTGAGGACACCGGCGGTGCCCGTTAGCCTAGATGGAGAAAACAACTTCCGCTACGACCCTTCAGAGTAAAAGCCGCCCCATGTTTTGTTTCGTTTATCCTTTATTTACACGGGCTGTTTCTCTGAAACCCAAGATCTAATTTACAGGAGAGACATGTTTAGATCAAACACACAACGGCAAAGTCACAAACACAACCAAGAATAAAATAATTAAAATATTTGATTTAAATTAAATAACTTAAGCTAATAAAATATGACCAGAAATCAAGAGTGAGTTCTATAGGAATCTGAGCTTGTGGAAAACATGTAAATATATCCAAATAACTGTCATGTTGAATATTTTAACATATATATATATATATATATATATATATATATATATATATATATATATATATATATATATATATATATATATATATATATATAATGTATATGTAAATATTCTTGGGTTAGCTCCAGCTTTTTAAAAAGTCATTTTTTGCTACATACTGTAACTTGCAAATCGTAGATATAAGAATAAAAAATTCCTATGTGGTCCAACATGGGGAAATTTGGGCGTGACAGAATCCTTTATATTTGAGGGACTGCAGACTGATAAACTCTGGGTTAAAAATTATCATATAATTATGAGCATCAGACAAAATTAATCCTACGTGTTGGAAAATAACATTATCTCAAAGCATTTGCAAATGTGAACACTTTTTTTTACCTGTCTGTAATGAACCTTCTTGTTCACACTAGATGTGTTTATTAATGCTTCAATTTTAATCAAACCAGATGTTCTGATAAAGAACATATTTTTAGATGTTTAAACTGCCTAAGGATTTTTGCGTGAATTATACCAGCGTCGATTAATACCAGCCGAGTTGTGCCTGTGCTCTTATTCTGAAATAAAAGGTTTCGAACCGGGGTTTCCGTTCAGTCCGTCCCGAATAAGTTTCCGGCGTCGATCGTCCTCTTGACTGACAATAGTTCTGTTCCGGAAATAGTTTTTTCCTTATATTTTTACTATCTGTCTTAGAGTATTGCAACAATATGGTTTTGAGTATTTAATACAAAAGAAGAAAGTCATTTTAGTATATTTAAATTATTTAATGATCTGTAATCGGCAAGTCTGTGCACACAATGGGTGGGGTTGTAAAAATATCCAAATCTTTGATGTGCTGCTGGACAGAGGTGGGTAGTAACCAGTTACATTCACTTAGTTACATTTACTTCAGTAAGTTTTTGAACAAAATGTACTTTTAGGAGTAGTTTTACTGCACTGCACTTTTTACTTAAGTAATATTATTTCTCAAGTATTACTACTCTTGATAAAACATTCTGGCTACTCTACCTGCTGTGAGTAACTTCATGAATAAAGAACAAACTTGTTTTAATCAAAAATACAACAGAGACAAAAACCTATATTCAGGTCAGAGTGAGACTTCTTATTTGTACACAAGTTTTATTTTACTGTTATTTCATATCTGCTGAGCTCATTGAGTCGTTTGGAGGTCCGATGAACAGTAAACAGTATGTATTGTCACTGGAAGTACTTTGCACTGTTCTAACATACTGTATATACATCAAATGCTGTAAGTATTGCTCTTAAGTTTTATGTTGGAAAAAAAATTAAGTGTTTCTTTTGTCTTTAGTGTCTTTAGTGGATATTTTGTCATTAAAATACCAGAATTTGCATATAACCTTAAAATGTGTCTGTCTGATTACATTATTTTTAAATATTAAATCATCAGCTGTTATAATCAGTTACTCAGTACTTGAGTAGCCTTCTTACTGAATACTTTTTTTACCCTTGAATAATTTCTTGGCTGACTACCTTTTACTTTTACATGAGTAAATATATGTTGAAGTGGTGCTGCTCTTACTTGAGTACAATTTCTGGCTACTCCACCCTGTCCAGATGGAAAGAACCTGGTACCAGAACAAACCTGCCAAGAGAGCACATGTTCCCGAAATAAAAAGCTTGCAGAAAGATCAGTTCCAAGCGTTTAAATGTCCAGCTTCACAGCAGAGACAGGGACTAAAGTTTACATTTTAAAATCACCTGGTTGAGTGAACAGAATGAAGGAAAACTAGGCAGGGTTTTACTTTCTTAAGCCCCGCCTCTGCAAGAGAGGGCCACCCACCAGAGCCTCCAGGCTGGGCCAGGAGGGCATTACTTGTGTTAAAACTGAGAAGGCATTGTTAGAGTTTGCCAAAAGGCACGTGGGCAACTCCCCTAATGTATGGAGGATGGTGCTCTGGTCAAGTGAGACCAAAATGTAAGTTTTCTGCCTCCTAACCCTAAACCCTAACACATCCCATCGACCCAAAAACCCCGTCCCCACAGTGAAACAAAGCAGTGGCAGCATCATGATGTGGGGATGTTCTGGACCAGAAATCATATTGCACTGAGTAACTTCAATACATCCCAATGCCACATATTCTGGCACTATTCTTAACCTTTCTGTACATATAAAATGTTGGTTTGCTGCTACATTCCTGACAAAATGTCACAATATTATTATGCGGTTTCTGTTCCTTTTCTATTGATATTTTATACTTTTAATACGGCCCATACTCATATTCATAGTGTTTTGCTTCTATCTTCGGTTTTCATTGAGCTGTAAGTCAGTCTGTCTGTGATCTAAGACTGGGATGGAGGGTCACCCTTCAGCAGGACACAGTGTGCTGTAACGGTCTAGTCAAAGTCTGGACCTCAGATTGAGAATGTGTGGTTAGATTTAAGGATTGCTGTTCACAAGCAGAAACCACTCAACACATTGAGGAGCAGTCCACTTTAACTCCAGGTTGGGAGGCAAGAAACCATGAATCGTGAATACCTCTGCAAAGCACTGGGTATATATATATATATATATATATATATATATATATATATATATATATATATACACTCAGAGTGTACTTATTTTGTTCTCTTTCAACCGCATTTTTATTTGAGCCTGCTCTATTTTTGAGCTCGTTGATCTCTAAAGTCCCCATAATGAGGAAGAAGCTCAGAGTCTAATGAGTCGACCAGAGAGAGGAAGAACATGTGACCACTTCCTGACAACACGCAAACACACAAAACCAGACTCACACAAACCGAGTCGGAGTCAGTGAGTCGGAGTCGGTGATGTTTCAGGTGAGAAATGTTCATTTGGACTTCAGCGTGTCCTCTCATGTTCTAGGTACTGTTACTTACAGCTTGTTTTACTGCTGGTTTGTTTTATATATAACTGTGTATAACTCGTGAAATGTGCGTTACATGTATTTTTGAAACCAAGATGTTCTACGGTTCATTTGAGCATATCTGAAAATATCCTAAGAGAAGTTGTAGACGAGACCACAGCCTGAGCCGTTCTAAAGTCTACAACGAGCTGGTTCCTTTGGAAATTCTGACAGTGAAAAGATTTTAATCTGCTTCCTTTTAAAGCGAGTTAAAAATCTGGAACGTGGTTGTAAACGGAACCAAATTGTTGAGGGTTTTTCAAATGAAATGTACTTTTCTGTTTTTTACAAAGTTAAAAAAGTTGTTGCTGAGAAGGAAGCAGGTTTTGATCATTTCTGGGTGTGAATTCTTAGTGGTGTCCTGCTATCACACGTTCACACTTAGTCATACAGATACATGCAGCTTCTGTGTGGTCTGTTTATCAGCTCTCAATAAGAGATGTGCTCTGATCTAGTCACTAATAAAAGCTCAGCGCCGTAGCCAGATGTCAGGAACACGGCAGCGTTAAGACGGATGTCCACCAAACGCAGTGGAAAGTTTCTGCTTCCACTTGGACGCTTAACGAGACGCTCTTCTTCACTTGTTGGCGCCCATTATGACTTAGAACGGGTAATGTCTTGAATTATTTGCGTTAATTAAAAATTGTGCCTCTATTGCACTTGCTTTCCCCCCCCCAAAAAAACTCCATATTGGGTCCCAACAGCTGTCTACATGGGGACCCTCATCTGTAAATGGACAATACAGAGAAGCTGAGACGTAACCTTTGAAGTTACAGCCAATTTAATAACTCATAAGCGTCCATGTAGCAATGGTAATGATTTTCAGATGTCCATATATGGCATTTGAAAGGTTTCTGGTTTTCACACGCGAACGGCTTTAGATCTTGATGATGTCAGCAGATGTTGGAGACTTTAAAGCGGTTCAACCGGTTCATTTACGGGCTGCAGTTGCTGCAGCATGTGGGTAATGCCGCGTGTCTGGGAGTCGGCCTGAAGAAGGTCAACGTGGCCGGAGTGGTAGAGCGAAAACCGTGGTGTTGCTAAGGTTCTACTGAACAGGTGGGTGTAGAGAAAGAGCGGAAACCAGTAGGCGTGAGCCCGATCGAGGCTTTGCTTCGCTGGAGGTGGGGAAGCTGAGCCGGCAGCTGGTGGAGGATCTTGGGTCAGACCGGAGGCGGTGACTTTTGACGGACAGATGGCTCGTTGAAGCACAGTTAGCTGTGATAACTCTAACGAGTATTTCTCTGTCTGACTGCATCAGCCTCCTGCATCCTTGCGGAGAACATCGTTGCGTCATTGCCTGCGTGGCCCAGTTAGGGCCGAGCTTCAGCGTTTGGATAGACGCCGTCTTACTTGAAGTTGAGCCGTGCTCGACTGAGTTACTGCAAGGAGCCCTGGTGGCACGCCAAGCCCAAACCATCACGCTACCACTTCCGTGCTTGCCAGTTAATATGCCGTTCAAACCGTCGCACTCTGCTTTGTGGTCAAACACGTCGTTTTTGGGCTCATCTGTCTAAACGAGGTTGTTCCAGAAATCTCGTGGCTCCTTCGCATGCAGCTTTGCAAACTAAAGTTCTGTGATTCCAATGAAGTCCGCTCTAGACCCAGTATAAATGTTATTTTAAATCTAGGCTAAACCAGGTTGCTTTTTAGAGACGAGAGTTTCTCTCAGTAGGATGATATTTGGAAATGTCCCTTTTCTCTTCTGCAGATTCTGCTAAGGATGCCCTCCAGCTAGAGCGCCACCTGCTGCACATATAACCATGTTCATATCCGCTCGTGTACTCAGGATCCACAGCTGCGTGTGCGCGTGAAAACATGTCTGACTTGTGGACCTTCCCGGCAACGTCCCCCTCCATCGTCCACCAGTCCTCTCGCTCCCACTCCCTCCCTCCTTTCTCCACCTCCTTATTCAGGAACCATGGAAGCCCTTCTCCTGCCAAGGTTTCTGTTTAATCAACCAGTATTATTACTATTTAACAGATTTCAAGTATTTGCCTACATTCAAATGTGTCCTTTTTGTTTCAGGTGACCTCCCCTCATGTTTATCCGCCCCAGAATACCTCCCCTCACATGTGCTCCCAACAGGTTTCCTCACCGAACCCCGGACTTCGCTCCCAGCCATCCTCATTTCAGTTCCCCCAATCCCAACTAACCTCCACGCACCTCGCACAGCCCCAGGTAACCTCGCCCCACCTGTCGCCACAAATGGAGGCATCCCCCTCTCCCCTCTTCTATCAACCCCAGATAACCTCTCCTCACCACCCCGCAGCCCAGGTCGGCTCCTCTTATCACCTTGGTTCTCCTCAAGTGAACTCCCCAGTCCTCCACAGTCCACACGTTGCCTCCCCTCACCTTACCCCCCAACCGCAGCACTTCCTTTACAGCCAAAATGCTGAGCCGGAGTTGGATTATGCAGACTGGAGCAAGTGTGACGCGTCCTCGGATCTGTCCTGCTATCTCAATGGAGGCGGTTTTTCCTACCAGGTAAGAAAAATCCTCTTTCTGAGCATGCCGACGCGCCAGCGATTCTTACGGCGCCCTAGATAATTTGTTTGTTTCTAACCTGAAAACAGGACCAGTCGCCGTCCCCCCTGGACATCCATCTTCAGAGCCAGTACGGTACCAGTGACACTTGCCATACGGCTGAAGTGGAGAGGACAACCGACGCCTACAACACTCACACAATTCACGTCAGTGGCATGTTTGACCAGAGCGACCCAGCCGGTCAGGGCCAGCACCCGTGGGACCCCATGTCACCGACCCTGGCCCAGGTGCAGTGCCCTCCTCTGGGATCCACCTCTGCAGGAGATCCCATGGGGAGATGGAGCTCGCCCCCTGCTGAAGACTTTCCCAACAACCAGTTCTACCACGAAAGTTACCCTGGAAGCAACACCCAGCAGCCCTTCTGTAGCCCGACCACCCCAGGTCCCAGTCCTCACTACCCTCAAACTCCAGCCGTCTCCAGCCTCAGCCCTCAGATGCGCCCCAGGACAGACCGGACAGGTGGTCCCAAACAAACATCCAAGCAGCCGAACAGGGATCCCACCTCAGGCCTGTCTCTGAACGAACCCAGCAGCTACTTTCCATCCTCAGACAAAGCTCAGCAACACCCTCACCAGAGAACCCAAAATCACCTGCAGGGTCAAAGTGACCCGGCGGAGGAGACGGCCGCCGGCCCCCTTGAAACCAGCTTCTCGCCTCAGGTAAGGGGGCCGCCCTGCAGCAGTTCTGGTCCGACCCTGGGCCTCTCAGCGGGGCGGAGCTGTAAGGAGGAGTGTGGAGGAGGACGAAGAGGGCCGAGAAAAGGGAACGAAAGCCCAGCAGACTGGAACTGGGTTTGTTATGATGCCGTTTTCTATCATCATGCAAATAAAAGATGCGATAAAGCAGAAAACCGATAGGAGCAGATGTATTAATGTGCTTAAATCTGTGTTCCCTGCTGATATTTAGGCGAAACAGCTGCCGCCCAGAAGAGCCCCTGGAGCTCTGGACACTAGGTACCCTGGATGCTGTTTTGGTGGCACCAGTCAAGCCAATGACGTCTCAAATGGAGATAATTGCATGTTGTGTTTCTGACAGCAGGTGCCGGCTCCTGTGCACAGTGTGTAACCGCGACTTTAAGAGTTTGCCAGCATTAAATGGCCACATGCGCTCCCACAGCGGCTTCAGATCGCCGACGCGGCTGAAAAAGGTCAACACTAAGTTTGAGTCATTCTTTTTTTTAATATAAGGGGTCGCTGCTGCAACATTTAATCACAGTTTAGGTGTTGAAATGTAATTAAGTCCACATTAAGGTCCCAAAGGGCATTTTGTGCAAATGTGTATAATTTTAGGGGAAGCTTGCCCCCACCCCTCCCCCCTAGTGGCTAAAATGCAAATGACAGTTTAAAAGGTGTTGAGAGTTGATTTTAATTTCGTTGTCCTTTAGGAAACCTCCCCACCCACTCAAAGCCCAGTATCCTTTGTGATGCCCGTCTCCATGCCTGTCCAATCCAGAGAAAAGTTCGGGCAAAAGAAGGGTGTCATACCCACTCCAGCCAACGGGGGCGCTGTGCTCTATCGCAGCCTAATGCATCTAAGGGAGCAGGATGGCTCTGCAGGGAACAAGGATGGTGACATGTGTACCACAGCTGATTTAGGTCACTACATCCCTCCCCCAGTGCTATGCCCTGAGCGGGCTGGGTCGGGGCTGTACTGCTCCCTCGCCCTCAGGGGGCAGCAGAGAGCAGAGCCCATTCGGCTACACGGTAAGTCCTGAAAGAGCCTGAGCGGTAAGGCAGAGTGGACAACATCCAGGTGTTAAGGTGTGTCTCTGATGGACAGGTGAAGTAGCTGGCCCCATTTCTTTGGCGACAGCCCGTTCACCGCCTGAACAGCTAGCATCAGGAAACATCGACGTCAAACCGTACGTATTCAGCCTCTCAAGCCATCTTTTTTTTTAGTGAAGGTGCACATTACCAACTGCGAGCTTGCATTTACAGGAGGATCAATTTAGGCAAGAACTTCCAGGCTGAGATCCCATCTTTACAGGAAAAAAAATATGCCTGGGCTGACTCCCATAATGCACTGCTGCTGTGGACGCCGTACGATGAGCTGGAGCGTCCCGTCAACCAGCAGAGAGGTCATATACATGAAAATAAAACATCAAGATTTTCAGAAACAGATTTTTTGGCTAACGTAACATTTAAACGTTCTTTTTTATTCTACTGTTACAGTGGAGGCTCTGCTAATGATGGCTCGGTCCAGTGTGGTACCAGGAGCTCGGGCCAGCTCAGAGTACGCCCTCCAACTGCTATCAGAGTGCAAAGGAGACTTCCTGGTAAAGCCCCACAGTCTGTTGTCTTGTCTGTAAAATGGTTTGTCAACTTGTTTTCAGCAGTTTTATCATGATGAAGAGGACCATCGTGACACAAAATATGGATTGGCTGAGAGGCCTTCTAGCGCTCCAAAGGAATAGAACACTCTTACCATCTGTAAAGCTGCTTAAATTAGTTAAAAGGGACCAAAAAGACAAATATTTATTATAAAAAAAAACCCCGCCAAGAGACTGAAACAACAAATGAATTGGCCAAAAAGCAGAAATATTTAAACATAGACACAGATATAACCACAAAAAATACAAAAGAAAAATACACAAATATCCAAAACTGTCCAAAAGGTACAAAATACATCAAGACAATGAGAGTTGTAGCAAACATGTAGAAAAATAATACAGACACACACATTTCCACAAAGAGACCCAAAAACGGTCCATAAAAAGAAAAAATAAATAAAATAAAACGGACAGAGATTTGAATTTAGGAAAAGACAGATAAAAAGACGCTGCAAAAGCCAAAAGTGCCAAATCTCACCTCAAAAAGAGAAAAAACTCAACACAACCAGATATAAAAGAATGATAAAAGGGATATAAAACCACGATGAAATGATAAAAATACAGACACCTGAAAATAACAAAAAATACATCAGAAAAACACCAAGAAACAAAATAACTACCAGAAACATGAGAAATTATAACAAAAGCACACAAAATCACCAAAAGACAAACATGTCATAAAAGAAAAGTAACAATAGATTACTTGGTATTTAAACACCAGCAAAATAACTTATGTATTTGTTAAACTACAAAGCCTAACTTTTAGAACATGTTTCTAAAATAGAAAATAGACTTAATTATTTCATTTGTCCCTAAATTGTTGATTCATAAAATGCTTTAAAACACACTAGGATAAGACAGGGGGGTGTTTTCCACCTGCCAGTCTTTCCTTGCAGGGGATTTACCAGTAAATGACGATAAAATGGTTGATTTCTTCTATTTTGGCTTCTGTCCGGTCGCATCGTGGTGTTAGGGTGTGCCTGGATGTCTAAACAGGGCTAATTGCTGCAATCATCTCTTCTTTCTCTCAGCTGACGGTGGAGAAGCTGTTATCAAGTCCTGAAGCCTCCCCCCACCAGACTGGTGAGTTGGTACCCGTTCACCCGAGTCATACAGCCTCTCACTGTAATGTATGAATGAACGCAGCAATGCAGCGAGCACATGTGGCATTAACACCAACCGTGTACTGAAGGTGTTCGGTGGAGCGCAGCAGAGAAGAAGCTGCTGGTCAAATCCCTGCAGAGCAGTCGCAAAGACTTCAGCAGCATCCAGAAAGCTGTGAGTTTGAATCCTTCACCGGTTTTCCGTGGATACTGGCTTCGGCACCGGATCACATCACCCGTTTTTGTCTGTTTGTGTTCAGGTTCGGTCCAAGTCCCTGTCCGAGTGCGTTGAGTATTATTACCTGTGGAAGAAGAAGTTGAGTCTGGGTGTAAAGACCCCAACTGAGCTGACCGTCAGTCTGCCTGAAAGAAATGTAAGAAACGTATGAAGTTTATCGCGATTGAAGGCTGAAACATTTCAATTGTCTTTAGGAAACAAGAAAAAATGCACCATGTCAGCTGTGTGGAAGCTGTGTGGAAGCTAGCTCGCTAAGTACTTATCCTAGTGTTTTTAAGATGTAGCTAAGCTAACACAGGGTGAATATTTGGTTATTAATGTAATTAAATGCAGTTTATTCATATAGCGCCAAGTCACAGCACGTCTTCTCAAAGCACTTTAGTGAAATCCTCCAGACCGATTGGTTAAAAGTTTTCTATCTGAGGAAACCCGGCAGATTGCATCGAGTCCTTGACTTTGCAGCAATCCCTCACGCCGAGCATGCATGTGGTGACAGGGGAGAGGAAATCTCCCTTCAACAGGAAGAAACATGCCAACAGACTGTGTGAACGGCCATCTGCTACAACTCACTGGGGGCTGGAGAAGACGGAGCAGAGACACGAGACTACAGAAGAGTACTTTCTATTTGGGAGAAAAGGACTTGGTGCTGTTACAGAAAATGGTTTTAGGCCCGTCAGCGTCGTTTTCTTCTAGTAGAAAGTACCAGCACACGAGCTACAGTTTCTTGCTTCTCCCTGGAACAACACTTTGGACTTGCTCTTTCCTTTAAAGTTAGCTTTAGACAGCTATCTTGTCTGAGGACGTGACTTGAAGGGTCTTGAAAATGTCTCGGGACCCCACTTGGATCTTTGTATGAGGGCTTGGCTCAACACTTTGCAACCTTGTACCCTGGTTCGTCTGGTCTTAGAACCCTTCACTGCCTGTGTTGTCTTGCGACCTGACTCGTGGATCTTTTAAAGAAACACACAAGCATTGGCTCTCTAACCCCATCTTAAAACTAGATGGCCCGGTCTTGGGCCTTATGGGTCAGAGTTTGCTACCTGACTCTGACCTGTTTGCCTGCTCTTGTGACCCAACAATGAACTTTGATTTAGATCCTGCCTCAGGATTCTGTCTTCGCTCCAGCCCCGGGACTTTGGGACCGTTCACGACGTTCGCCTGGAACTTACTGACCATGTCTTTTTGAGCCTGCCCTTTTGACCCAATTTTGAACCTGGTGGCTTCTTGTGAGACCTGGCTTTGGTACGTGACACTTTTGTGGGAAAACGTTACACCTCAGAGGTTCTTTGAATGCAGGAAAAGCCTCGGGTCTCAGCTTCTCGTTTCCAAAAGGCAAAAGAGCCGTCAAACAGACGTCCACACAGACGTTTGGAAGAACTTTGTCCTGCTTTGTGTCAGTAAAATGTGAGACAGAGTTTTGAGTTCCCATAACGTCTATTGGTATAGCGTTTCAGGTCAGTGAACATAAATGAAACTAGAGGCTGAGCAAATGAAAACCACTGAAACCAAATTCCTGTTATCACTCCACATAGACTTGTAACAGAAGACACACAATGTCAAACACACACAGGATGCCCACTTCCTGTCAACGCTGTCAGGCTTTTGAACAAACTGTTACATGACATTTCAAGTAGCCAGCAACTTTCTGTATGTGTGGTCACACCTCATTTGACTTTATTTCCATTACACTCATCTAGGTTTCTCCAAAAGCTGCACTCTGCTGTCACCTTTCCATAAATGCTACAGAATTTGACCTTAATTGGATTTCTTTCAATTAATAGTTTGTGTAAATGAAGTTAAAAAAGGTACAAGTGAGGTAATTACAGAAGAACAAGTCCAAGCTTGAGTAGTTGGAGACCTTGCACGGGTCGCTGGTGAGTTCCCAAGATAAGACAAGTAGGTTCTTAGTTCTTCTCACAAAAAAAGTCAGGATTATGTTGATATCTCCATCCAATTCTTTTCCTTTTTTCAAATGTCTTATTCATATTTTTCTACCTTCAGGGTCAAAAGGCATCAAAATCCCAGAAGGCCTCATGAAGCCAGGGACCATCAACCTCTCAGGATACACACTACTTAACGACAGAAACCCACACGTGTAGATTTTCTTTTCAAAACATTATATGTAAGGCCGTTTCTTCCGGGTTTGTTGGTTAAATGTAGTTCACTTCGGTGATGCAACAATGTTTTTAAATGACCACATCTGTATTTATTCCCAGCTGTCCTCCAGGAACTCAGATGTACCATTGTATCCATTAAACCGTTTTCATGTGCACAGTTTTAAAGGTGAACTTCACCAAGGAGCCCTAGTTTTATTTCAGTAAACTGTAGCAGCTGATTTGTTTGATGTATTTCTGCACAGCATTGTCTTTTTTCTGCTACGACAAGTTAATAAAGCAAGCACATGTGGCCAAGCAAGCTGCTTGTTTGAAACTTTGCTCAGAGGGATCCTCTAGACTTAAAGTCAGGTATGCTGAGTGAACATTTTCATCCCTAATCTTCTCAGCTTTTCCTTGGTTTCTTCCTCGGGGGGCCTGAGGTTAAACATAACTGTGCTTGTTCCTGCCTGAGTGAAAAATGAAAGAAAAAGCAGCTGATTGTCTAACTTGTACATTCATACTGTTCTGCCTCCATTAAAATATCCCAGACCTCTCAAACAGCACCCTGAAATCAGAACTTCTAAGACCAATAGTAAAATCGCCCTAGATAGAGGGTCCAGTAAAGGATTATCAGTGTTTTTTTAGTTAAGGCTAACTTTTCAGTCCCTGGTCAGCATCCAAGTCAACAACGAGTCAAAGGTCAACGAGATCTAGGTCTAAGGCCACATAGCCTGCAAGATCCACCTAAATGTCAAAGTCAAGCCCAATAAAACTCAAGACTAACAAGATTAATTTAAAGATTTATTTCTCGGCTTACGTAGGTCAGAGCTATCAAAGTGACAGAGAAAGTCTTAGTCATTTAAAACTGCTCCTAGACAGACACCAAGAGGGTCCAGGTATAGGTCTAAGTCCAAATCAAAGATCTCAAAAGTCAAGACTATCTAGCTCCAAGCATAAGACTTTGTAAACACGTAGCCGAGGCTTTATAAAAACAAATATCTCCCCCATAGCGTTTTTCTAAAGTAATACCTTACACTCGGGATAGTTTTCAGAAAAGTTTTCATCCATATGAATCAAGCACCAATACGCCGCTGAGTGTTGTTTTAGACCTGCCAAACACATAGGAGGCAGTGAAACGCAAAGCTAAACCTACGTCAGCCAATCGGAATCCTTGAAAACAACACGTGGTTCCTCAGGGTGATTTTTTACTTGTTTTCAAATTTAGAACTTTACATTCACCAAGAAGAAGTAAGGGATAATGCCCAACGAGGTGTCCATTTGCAGAACTTAATGGATGAAGCGGAGGCTTGAACTGGACGGTTGGTTCTGCCCATTAATTTCTGATAATGGACACCTCGTCGGGTATTATCCCGCTGATACCATGGTCACTTACGAAAGAGAGAAACATTAAACCAACTATTAAAACTTTAATGTTTTTTTGTACCTTTAAAATCACATATTTTTCACAAGAAGTGGCAGAGAGGTCCGTTTAATCTCTCGTAACGTATTGCCAAGGTAACCAGCATGAATTACTTTCCCGTTACCAGCTAACGTTTGAGCCAGCGCAGTAACTTAGAACCATCAGGCTATTTGTCCTGAACTAAAAAAGTTCAGGTCAAATAGTTCAGGTGTCCTATAACGCTTTTTAACCGACACCCTGCAGCCAATCAGAATCGAGTATTTACTCAGACCACGGTATAAAGTGTGGTAAAGCACGGTGAGATGGGCCCCTATGATGATGTCATGGCTTTGTAAGCCTCGGATGGATTAATTCACAACGTTTGTATAGCTTGGGGACACAACTTTGGGTGTATTTTAATGGCGAGACCCCAAACACTCCTTGGGCCTCCACAACTCTGGTTCACTCTTGGGTCCAGTTTCCAGGGTCATTGAACAATCCTATGCAAGAACGAACAGCGTGGGAACGTCCAGCTATCAAACTGTTCTGGAAGGAGACGGGTACTGCATCCCAGCGACACGTGGCTTCTGGCATAAAAATTTAGGACTCTACCTGAGAAGAAAAGCCTAAGACCTTGTGAAGATGCTGGCTGATGCTGGAGCGAGGGTCGGTTTTCACAGAGAAACAAGTCCTGGACCGGCATGGGCCGAGAGTCCACTCAGAGAGGAAGAAGCCATTACTACACAGACAGCAGGGAAACACCTGATGGCAGCTTCACTTAGTAACGTCTCCTTTGGGCAGAGTAACATTTACATTGAAGCAGTTGACCAAAATGAGACCGTAGTTTCATTTGGAGGGAAAGGGGGGGAGAACTTTAAAGCTGTTAAAAAAAAAGCATCATGTTTCGTGGCTGTTCTGCCGCAGGAGGGACCGGTGTGCTTCAAAAACTAAACGCCCTCAACAAAGGAGTTCCAGTTTGGGCACAGATGGGTCCCACAGATCGATAAAGGCCTCAAGAACACATTTAATAAAAAGGCCAAGTGTCTTTTATGCAGTGTGCGTGTGTGTGTGTGTGTGAGCGTTGGGAAGCTAGAGAACATCAAAATGTCAAAGAAGGTCAAAGTTCAGGCCAAGATTTCAGGTCTGAGTCCAGCCCAAAAGGGACAAGGTGAAGACCCAGGAGATCCAGGTAAAAGTCACCAGATCCCGTTTCATTTCAGAAGTGAAAATTTGTCTTTAGAATGACAACGAAGACACAGCAGCAAGTAGGAGGAAATGCAGGTCAGGACGGCAACGACGGTTTTTCCTTCTGTTTTAAAACCAAAACATGGTTTCCATTTCACTTCTTTAAAATAGGTTTTCAGGCTTTGGATGTCGACTCTTTTGAGGCTTTTGGTGGCTATTCCTAAAAGCAAACAACCTGCTGCACAGCTTTGAGCTCCTCTGGACCCCAAACTCCCCACATTCCTCTGTAATCTGATGTTTTCTGAGTGGTTTGAGCAGAAGCTCAGATTCCTGTGTCCGCAGGCAGCTTCAGGCTACTAATAAAGTTTGACTCCTCCTGGTTTCAAAGGTCCTTCAGCCTGAAACCAGGAGCCAAACAATCAAAACAGAGGAGCGAGGGATGGGCACACAGGAGCAGGAGGAGGCCGGAGCCCCCTTAGAAGGGAAGAAGCAGCAGAAAACCTCCAGAGACGTTCATTTCTGCGTCCTCCCTGATAAATACGAACCGCTGGTAGAGGAGTCAGAGGAGACAGAGGAGGCGGAGGAGGACAGGAGGAGGAGAAAGGAGGAGAAGAAGAGAAAGAGGAAGAAGAGGTGCAAGAAGTGTCGAAAGGTAAGATGAGGACTTTAGAGCTCAAAAGAGGCGGCTGCCATTTTTCTGCTCATAAGAAAAAACTCTCCGCATGAAAAACTGCTTAAAAACAGACCATGCTGCCTTATGTTGTTCATAAAATACTAATGAAAGATTAAATTAAATGGTCCTAAGCTAAAGGTAAAAGTACGGCAATGAAAATAGAAATTAAACAAACTAAAATCAAGCGTTTTAAATCAAACATAATGACAACAGTTCCTGAAAAGTGGGTTTTAAAGCATGTAGATGTGTGTCATCTGGTAGAGAGGGTGTTTCTAAATGCATTGAAATGCTCAGGACACACATTTTCTCACTGTTGACATTCCTGCGGTTAAACATTGACTCGGCACACCACTCCTGACCTTTGACCCCGTCTCGCCGAGCCGTTACGGCCGACGCGCCAGCACACGAAGCCAAGGAGCCCGGTGCATTTACCGGGGTTGCCTCCGCTCAGACCCAGAGACTGAACTCTCTGCCCCATCAGTTGATTCTGGACCCGGTTCCCGGGTTCTGGAGCTTCCACTTCGCTTCACTCGGGCGCTTTAGCGCCATAAAACCTTCAGAAGTTAAACAGAAATAGCTCTGAACTTTTCTTCAGATGCAATAGTGGGAAGGACTTCTGGGTCCCAGTGACCCGCCCAGGCAGGAGTCTTTGTGCACGGGTCAAAGGGATGAAGAGCTGCTCTGTATAGGAACAGGAACCCAGCTGGAAGGGCCCACTAACCTAACTCCTTCTTCTTCTTCTGTGGTGCAGAATATCTGCAAAGCGCTGCGCTTCAGCTGGCGCTGCCTGTTGGCCGGCCTGCAGAGCATGGCGTCCACCTACTCCACGCCGCTGTCCGCCGTGCCCACCGTGATGATGGAGATGAAGCGACCCGGCAGCGGCGTGGTGTGACGGCCGGTGGACCAGGAGGCGACGGATCAGGAGGCGGCGGACCAGGAGACGGGGGACAAGGAGGCAGCGGACAAGGAGGCAGGGGTCGCCCACCGTTGACCTTCTGCTGCGCCTGCTTGGTGTGTTTCTGTTTGTGAACTATGAACTGTTGATGCTGAGGGAATGTTTACACTGAATAAAGTTATGATGTGGACCCCGGCTGCTGCTCTTCTCTCCCAGCGACACCTGAACGCCACACAGAGACGCTTCTTTGGCGCTACCGCCCTGCCGTGGTGTTTTCTCCTTCCCAGTTCTCCTCCCTCATCCCTCTCTCTCATCCTAAATGCTCCATCCTTTCCTCCTGTCTGTCCTTCTTCTTCAGCTTCTTTCCTTCTCTCTGCATCGCCTTTCCCAACCTCTCGTCTTCCATCTTTGTGCCCACGGCCCAGTTCTGGCGTTCCTACAAACCTTTTGTTTAGTACGTCATCCCCCTGTTCTTTATACCCTTTAGTTTTTTTCCTGTCTTCTATCTCTTCTCTCATCTCTCTGATTTCTTTCCCCTCAGAGAGGAAGTTTAAGATGACTTCTACCTTTATTTTGAGGTCTTGTTTCCTTTACTTCACTCAGAGTCCTTCACTCATTCTTTACCTCTTTTTATAATCTGATGTTTTCCATTTCCTGCTTCCTTTGCAAACTTTATTACACAGTAAAGTCTTCATCTCTGTATTTCCACCATGTTTTCTTCTTCAGTTTTACCTCCAAATGTGTCTCTGGACACATTTCGGCATCCAAAATACAGGTCGGTTTTAGGCTGTAAATGGATCACTTTACAATGCGTTAGCGTTTTAAATCGTCCAGTTTCCAGAGCATCCAGCAATCAGGCAGAACAGCAGGTAAAAACCGGGGCCCTGAGATTGGACCAAACTCTTTGTCATTAGCTGTTGATCTTTGGTCCGTCTCCACCAGCGCCAACTTTCAACTCTTGCCTGAGTTTCTCCATTAGACTTGGGTCCGGGCTTTGACTGGGCCATTCAAGCACATGACTATACTGTAATCTAAGCCACAGGTCTCAAACTCTAGTCCTCACGGGTCTTTGTCCTACAGTTCTTAGAAGTCCCCGTGCTTTAACACCGGAATGAAAGTTTTTGGTCATTAGCAGTACTCTTTAGTAGGGCTGGACGATAATTCAATAACAATATATATCGATTGATAGACGTATATCGATGATAGAAGATCAATAAAAAGTTCAATAGAATAACAGTTTTCCTTCCTTTTACATGCCATCCTATCATGTAGGTTAATATTACAGTCATTACATCCTACCAACCAATCAAACGCAGATCCATTGGATTCAGGCGTGTTGGAGCAGGGACGCTGCAGGAGACCGGGCCCCTGAGGGCAGTGATTTGGCCCCTGATTTTTCTGCCGCTGTCTCCCCATGTGTAACGCCATTCCAACCTATCAACTAGGTCCCACAGCACGATGCTGCCACCACCGTGTTGCCTCATGGGGGACTGTGCGTTCAGGGTGATGTGTAAAACAGCAGACTTAGGTTCAGGTCACATCTCTGCAGACCCCACACACTCCTGACCCGGCTCTTTAGATCCTCAGGTCAGCTCTACAGAGATATCTGCCACAGAGACAGTTCCTTCCCCCAGGCCAGGGGTCTGCAACCTGTGGTGGCTCTTTGGACCGTCCACAGTGGCTCTCAATAACTTTCGCTACAAATTGTATATTTATTATGGTATTTAAATGTAATAATGATAATAAATGCAGGTTTTAGCAGTTTTTTTTTGGAATAACCGCTTTTAGTTTTCACAATGCTGAAAGTGACAGTTATATTTAATTTTAAATGAGTATTTTGTCATAATGTTGGAAACTATGATTATTATTTTTTTTTTTACATCATCATCCACAAATATCAACATCCCGTCCAGTGGGGGTTCTAGACCAAATTTAGCAGGGGGACCAGGGTGGGGCCAGCGTTTTTTCACAGGGGCACAGAACAAAAGATTGGGGGGGGGGGGGGGGGAAGCCTAAACAGGTCAACATTTCATCGTTTAAAATATTAAGTAAGCCAAAGAGCCAATTGTGGCTCTGGAACTTCAGGTTGCAGACCCCTGATCTTTTCTCAATACAGGGGGAGCTTAACGTGAAACAGCTTAATTTTTAATTATTGTTATTTTTTTATATTTATTTTTTAATTATTTTATTATTGGGTAAAAACATAAACGAAAAAATACAACTGATCCAAATGACCAGTCAGTCACGGTATCTTTGTCAGAATTTATCATCCTAAGAAATTTAATATCATGTTTTTAGTACAGGGGCCATAACAGGGGCCAGGAACAGTTCTACAGGGGCACAGGCCCCTGTTGGCCCCTGTCTAGAACCGCCCCTGATCCCGTCCATCCTATTTTTTTAAATAACACCCTCAAAATAGACATGAAGTCCATTGAAATTGAAGACAACATATTTCCTACAGTAGATCTTTATCACAAATTATAAATTGTCTTTTTTTCAAAAGGCCAGGCAACATTTGGGGCTCTGAACGAGTGGACCGTAAAGGTTGCCGGCCCCTGCCCCGGGCTGCTGAATAGTGCAGTGCGCTGCGCCGGCCACTAGATGCCGCTGTTTCTCTCTCCAGTGACACGGGGTGAGGAGGCGGGGAGGCGCCGCGAACCCGACCCGCCCGCTGGCCCTCAGCCCGGGCGGCGGCTCAATAACTGTCCGGTGACAGCAGCAGCTGTTCACAGAACCGCGCAGCTCACAACAACATGAGCGGCTCCGGGAAGTTTCCCTGAACCCCCCCGGTGATCCGGTGCGGCCCACAGGAACCGCCGCCATGTCCCCGCTGCAGCTGGCCGTCTACTGGCGGCTCTCGCTGCTCTTCTTCTTCACGCCCTTCCTCTTCTTTCTCGACATTTTCGCTGCCGCCGTCGCCGCCCGGACCTGTCGCCGTGACAACGCCTCCGACGCGGCGACCGCGTCCTGGCGCGGCGCGCTTCCGCCTGGCGCGGACTGGAGCAACCAATCGCAGCGCGGGGACGTTGCGGAGGCGGACGCCGATTGGAGGACGGAGCCGATGCAGGAAGAGGTGAGAGGAGCGAGCTCAGCGGTTCTCCTGAAGACGTCTGCGCTCTGTCCGCGTCGGGAACAGCGAGTTTAAGTCCGCGCGTGTCCGCCTGCAGCCCCTTAGCGTCGGATTTATTAAAGAAAACTACCCAGTCGGCTCTTAGAAACGCCATATTGCTATTTTGGCGCAAACAAACGAACAATCATGTTAATTTTGACGAGAAGGCGTCCCCAGTCTGCAGTCCATTTTTTTTCTTTGCCCTCCTTTATTATGCAATGTTGCAATACATATTTTCTTTTATGTTTTATCACGTGAAGCACTTTGAGTGCTGAAAATTCACTTTAAAATGTGGTTTTCATGGTGGGAATAAGCACACAATCTGGATTACATAACTGTCTGCGTCCACATTAATGGGCAACGTGTGGCTGTAGATGAGCTGTTTTTTTTTCTCCCATGGTCAAAATCAAACCTCAACATTTTCCCATCCTGCTCCTGGCCCTTGGCAGGAGGCTCCGGATCGACACGTGGGCCCTCCCCGGGTCATCTCTGGGTCGTGTGCGGGCCATCCATCTCCGCAGTGCTTCTAGGAAATGCGAGCAGCTCGGTTGCAGCTGAGTTTAGCGCCGCTGTAACTTTATATTTTACCTCTTATTGTTAAATGATTAACTTTTAAAGCACAAACAGCTGCTTGTTGCAGATCTTCCACACCGAAAAGATACCAATTAAAGTAAAAAAGACTGATAACTGGAGGAAAAATCATGTTAAAGGTGACAGCTCAGTTATTTTCTGCTAACGCAAACTGGTATTTGGTTTCCTTTCCCAATGCATCCTTTACACGTCATTCGTTTAGGTTCCTGCCATCGTTTCGGTTTGATGTGGCGCCTCGGCGAGGGGGGAACAATTTGCTCATAGGATTTGTTAAAGAATGTCCTGATCAATGAAGAAAGTCCACCCAGCGCTGTAAAGGTTCACTGGGTTTGGACTTTACCCGGCTGACTTGGCATCTTCATACCTATTACACAACTTTTTGGCTTTTAGCATCAACCCCCCCCCCTCCCTCCCCCCCACACACACACACATCATGCTGAGTTTGTTCCTTTTTCATATGAATCTATCCTGAATCCAGTCTTAACAGGGAAGCAGGAAGCCTTTGCTAATCCGTCACTGATTAGTCACGTGTCTGTCTTTGTTGTGGACGTCCACATGTGTCAGTCAGTGTGCAGTTGGACGGACTGGTTGTCCTATGGTCAGACGGTCTACATGGTGGGACTGCTGCTAGGATCTGTGGTGGGCGGAGCCGTTTCCGACAGGTACGCACACGCACACCCAGGTCCCACCGGCTTGTCTCTAAGCGGCAGGAAGTGAAGCTTTGCTGACCTTGTCAGGGCTTTCCTCTGCAGGTACGGGAAGCGTCCGGTGCTGCTGGCCAGCGCGTGCGTGCAGGCCCTCTGCGGCCTGGTGCCGGCCGTCTTTCCCCAGCCGCACCTCTTCCTCGCCGTCCGCTGCCTGACGGCCGTCTGCTGCTGCTGCATCAACATCTGCGCCTTCAGCCTCGGTAACGCCCGTCATCACACCTCCTCTTCAAGGATGCTTCAGCTGTTATTTAATGAAGAAGCTCTTGTTCAGGCTGGGTTACTGGTACACGAAACCAGGAAAAATAAGTCCAAGCGACTTTGTTGATGAAACCGAGCAGAGATTTAAGATCGGCAGCCCTAATCAATTCAACCGAAGGCTACCAAGAAGGTTGAAGCTCAGGGTGACTCAGATCCACCTGGCTTTATTAGAGGTTGCCAAACCGAAATGGCAACCCCCCTGTTGTCGAGCTCGGCCTGTTGCTTCTTCCCATCTCGTTCATTGAAGGCCCGACTCCCCCGGTTCGAAGATTTGGTAACAAAGGAAGAAACAAATGATCAGAGACAAACATTTAAAGTATGCATATTTATTACCATTGGAATTCCAAGGGATGCATCCCACTCCATAGTGCTTGTAAGCCCTTTGTCTGCTTAACACTACCTGACCACATCTGTAATAGACTGACCAGCCCCCCTACGGTATGTCGAGGGAGGGGGGAACCCTGTCTCCAGACGCCCATCTTCCCCAAACAAAGGAAATCTGTTCTTCCCTGATAGCAACAAAAAACAATCTTAAGTTATAGCCCAGGTCTGGTTTTAGGAGTTTAACCAAGATAACATTAAGAACCATAAAAAGCTTTCGGGAAGGTTGCATAAACTGGTGTCTGTCTTGAAAGAATTCATTGTTTTCGAGCGGGTCGACAAAAAAACCCCACCTGCTGTAAACTGGAAGCCACAGCCTTAATGATAACAAGATAACTCTTTGGGCTTTAAGAAAAATACACGTCAACACAAAAATGATTATATATTTCCATAACACTGTGCACCACCAGGACCCCACAGCGATAACTTTAAAAACCCGAACTTCCACGCTCTAACACCCGTATTAGAGAGCAGACTTGCACGTCTCTAGATTGAGGCCTTTAATCTTATTTTACTCATTTTATCTACTTGCAGCTTTTGCAGACTATTGACTGTTGCATTTCATGTTCTATAATACGGGAATTTCAGGCCTGCGACTCTCCTGGTCTTAATTACATCCTGGCCTTTCTCCCAGCGTAACTGTGAGCCATTATGTCACCAAAGACATCTCCCCAAGGTGCAAATAGAAACTAATTCAGACTGAAACTCTGCTAATGTTGACAAATCTTTCTTATTTGAATGAGTTTTATTTCTTTATGACTATCTCAGTTTGTGCCCCCAAAACCATGTTTATATCAAAATCTGTTAGAAAACCCTTAGATGTCATGACTCCAGCAGGCGGTTTACTCACTAAATTACTGTTTCTCGCTTCTTTCTGTACTTTTTTCTGTCGATGTTCAGGATCTACAATAAAAAGACATCTTTAGATAACTCACTTACATGCCGTTGTTCAGCCGTTCATCCATTACTTCCACACTCATGTACTGACTGCTCCTTTAATCCTCATTTCCTATTTTATAGAATTATACTTAATGTCGGTTCGCTGCGAGCGCTGGAAACCAAAGTCAGATACTGTGTTTACCGTCTTGGCCACTAAAGCTGATTCAGGTTTTTCTCCTCATACTTGATTGTAACGTTTGAGTTTTGGACGGTCACAGGAAGCTGGAGGGTCCAAAGAAAACGAAGCGGGACCAACAAACGCCACAGAAATGATCCCCGACTGCGGCGTGAGCTCTCCCCATTTGTCCGTGAGGCAGCAGCGCTGACCAGCAAGAAGTGAGACGCTCACCTGAGATATGGATCATACCGAGAACTAGAGGGCTCCATGTTTGGCTTCAGACATTTCCTTCAGGAAAGAGAGATGCTTGGAGCACGAGGAACTTCCTGCCTCCTCTGACCTGATTAAAAGAAAAGGATCTGAAGAGCGTTGGAAGGGATGAACGGACCAGGATTCACTCCTGAACCCGTTACCACCTCAGCCTAATCTCTGAGAAGTGACGGCTGGGAACTTCGTCCTTCTTGAACGTCCCTTGGTACCAGGCCGTCACTTCACCAGCCCAACAGGTTTTACTTTCACAAGCGGAGACTTCCTGCTCTCGCCATTGTGCTCCGCTTGATTTATATATGCAAGAAGCTTTATTAGATATTATTCTGGGACCATTTCATGTTCAATGGACACAGAAACATGAAGGTAGAAGTGGAAACAAAGGAGAGAAGGTGAAAGAGAAAGAGGAGAGGAAAGGTAGAGAGCGATATAACATCCTCGGAGTCTGCTTCTTCACCTGCAAAGAGAGATCTAAAAAGAACAGCAGAACCAGCCGATAAAGTATTACAGGTACAAACAACCAACGCCTTGATACAATCACTGAAGAATATACAGTATTATTTAATATAAAGTGACAGCTGAAGATAATAATAGGGGTTTTCTGCATAGAAGTGAGTCTGTAAATACCTGAATTCAATCTCCTGTAGGTGTTTGTGAGAGTGAGCTTGTGTCTGTGAGGTTTATCCATGAGAAAAATGCTCAATAGCGGTTGTGAAGAGTACCCCCAGAACCCCGAGGCAGACGCCAGAGGGACCAAAACCCCAGGTGCCCGAAGGGACCTCCAGAGCAAAGGTGCCTCTGGGGGCCAACAACACGCCCTTTGACCTTTAAAGGGGTTTGGGATCTGAGCGCTGCCGCTTTGCAGTGACCGTTCAGGTATTTCTCGTTGTCCTAACGATGCGGTAAATGGTTAAATGTAGACGAAGCGTTCTGTGAGGCTGACCCTCTGCAGACGATGGAGCTCCCCGCTGGTGTACCTTGAATCTGTGTGAACGGATCAATGTGACCAGGAGTGGAGCTCGGCTGCAGCAGACGGGTGGTGTATTGGATCCAAGTGGGACTCGCTGATAGCGCTCACACGAGTGTCGCTGAAGTTCAGACTGTGTTTGTCCGGCAGCTGTAGAGTGGACCCTCCCGGCCGCTCGGCTCTGGCCGCCGGCCTTCCTGCCGTTCTGCTTCAGCCTGGGGACGATGGGCGGAGCTCCGCTGGCCTGGCTGAGCCCCACCTGGACGTACCTGCACCTGTCGCTGGCCCTGCCGCAGATCTTCTGCCTGCCCCTCTACCTGTAGGCCCGCACCTCCTCCTGCCCTCTGCCACGCGTATGGAGACCGCCGCCCGACGCTCATCTTCTCTCCGTGTTTCCAGGTCCATCCCGGAGTCTCCCCGCTGGTTGCTGCTGTGGAGGAGAAAGGATGTTTTGGAGGGTTACCGCAGCAACAGCCCCGCAGACCAAAAGTGCCTGGACCTGGTAAGGTTCTGGTCTCGGCCCCGTGACAGTCCTGACATGTTTCTGGGCCCCCGTGTGGCTGAGCGCTTGTGCTTCCGTTCAGCTGCTGGACTCGGCCTGGTCCGACCTGCAGAGCGCCGCCGAGGCTCAGACGCAGACGGCGGGCAGCGGAGGCCACGCCCCCGGCGACGTCACCCACCTGCGGCACCCGACCATCCTCCTGCGGCTGTTCATCATGAGCTACCTCAGGTACTGTCAAGGATTTCTCTCCCGGTGCGGGACAGGCTCAAAGTTAAACTGCTCCTGCAGCGCAGACAGTCGGAGGGTTACATCATCGCTGCACTTTGACTCTTCTCCGTCAAAACACCCGAGAACCACATGGAAGCACCCCTTCAGTCCCCCCCCCCCCCAAGCTGCCAGCAGTCTCATTTATGCAACGCCGGCGTTATCATTGACCGGTACCGAGAAGCGAAATGGAACACAGCGTCCACAGACTGCAAAAACGGAACTAAAAACAAGTAAAATGTTATTAAAATGTGTGTATTTGTCCTTGATTTGAGCAGCTAAATAAGATGATCTGCCAATAGAATAAGATTTTTGCACTTAAAATAGGAGCAATTCATCTCCATCACCTTATTAAGTGCAGTATATCTAATTAGCTTATTTTAGGGGTCAAAATACTCATTCCATTGGCAGATAATCTTATTTACCTGCTCAAATCTAGGACAAAAACACAAATTTTAAGAACATTTGACTTATTTTTAGATCCGTTTTTGCAGTGAGATGAACGGAGAAACGACGGCGTGTGAGCTTCAAGGATCGGTGGAGAAGAAGTTAGGAGTCACCGCAGCGGAGCATCTGCGGCCTACACCAAGGCTAGCCGCCTTTATTCTGCAGCGGGACGTTTGGCTGGGAAACGTAGAGAGTTTCTGCCACCAGAACCGCAGCGTTCCAACGTCCCGTTCTCCTGGAACAAACAGCAGCAGGGAAGAAAATTAATAAATGTTAATAATTTGGCTCAACAATGAGCTCATTTTGAACGCTGTGCCTCTTTCCGGCACCACGGCCACATCAGAGTGAAACGTCAGTCCAGAGGTCAGAAACTCCAGCCGCTGGAGATGGCAGCGATGCCACCAGTGGAAACTGGTGAAGAAATGGCTAGACAGACGCACATTCTGATGGAGTTCCTGGAGATTATCCTGGATAAAAGTCGTCTTAGTCACAGCAAAGCACGGGGAGAGCTGATGTTTGCCCAGAAAACACCAGCGGTGCTCAGGCAGGACCCCAGTCTGGGGAAATAGTCAGTGAGAGGAGGACCTCTCAACTCCAGCACAGCGTTCTGGGAGAGAAAAGTCCAACGGAGAGGGAAAGCTGAGGCTCAGGAGGAACGTTTCACCCACTGACGTTCATCCTTGTCAGGATGTTGGAGCGTGAACAGACGTTTCCCACGGTTGGCATCTCATTAGTGCTTTTTATGGACGCTGTCCTGACATTTTTAAAGTGAAGACCTCCAGCTGCAGCCGAAGCACGAAGATGGGCACCTCTCAGTCTAAGTCCGTGGCAGGAGGAAGCTGGATTACCACCTTCAGGTCCAGAAGTAGTTAATCCCTCAAGTCTGGAGGCGTAAATGCCTGAGGATCTCATTAGAGGAGATAGAATGGAGGGGGATTAATAGGCAGTCTGGGAATCCATGTTGTGGTGAAGCAGGCCAGAGGTGAGAGGTGAAACCTTTGAGCTTTAAAAGTGGACTAAACAGTAACAGAACGAAGGAAAGCGTGGCTCAGGAAAGGTTTCACTCCACAAGGTGGCAGCAGGTTTTTGTTCTGCATGTAAGGAGTCAGTGGAGGCGGTCCTGTGAGTTTACCGCTTAGCTAGGAGGACTTTTAGTTACGTCCCTGGGAAGGAGACCTCGGGGAGGAGCCTTAAACCCTCAAGAGGGTTTAGATTTACCTGCGTTTATCATTAAAAGGCGCCAAATATAGGCTCAAAAAGATGCCATCATTCAGCCTCTTCTTCATATTCATCACCCCGAGGGCCTAATTTTTAAACTTTCTAGACATATTAAACAAAAGTTATGAGTAGATTCTCACAAACAAACTTTACGAACAAGAATAAGGCTGAATGTGGAGATTTCTGCTGACGCACCAACAGCCTCCACTTCTGCTCCTAGGAGAGTTTTTATGTAACTTAAAAGGGACTCTTTAGTTTTATTCACCTGGAATGATGGGTTTTAATATCTGGGAAGCGCCGTCTCCAGCCTGTCCTCTCTTCCTGCAGCGCTGCCACAGCCCTGACGTACTACGGCATTTGCCTGAACATCGGCTCCTTCGGCGTCGGCGTCTACGCCGCCCAGTTCTTCTCCGGCCTGTCGGAGGCGCCCTCTCTGCTGGTCCCTTTGATTCGGCTGGGGCGGCGCCTGATCTGCATGTTGGCTCTGTTCCTGAGCGGAGCCGCCTGCTTAATATCCCTGCTGCTGTCCAGATACCACGGTGAGCACCACAACAACCAGAAAGGGTTGTTTAAGACTCGTTTGTTGCTCTCAGCCGCAGGCCGGCATGAAAACATTTTATAATTAGCAACATTTTGCTGTTTTACCAAGTGATCCTTAATTAGAACTGGTTTCGATGGGTGTTGCGTTCATTTTTATAGGGTTCTGGATGGGTTACTGAGCCGGTATTAAAGACATTCCCTGTGCATTCAGGAACGCCGGCGCTGGTCATGGGTCTGGCTCTGCTGGGCAAACTCTGCATCCTGGCTGCAACCTTCATCTCGGTGCTGTACTGCATCGAGCTGTTTCCCACCGTAGTCAGGTACAAGGTCCGATAAAAACCCATCAACCGTCTCCGTATACCCGATAATGCTCCAATATTCTGAGAAACATTAGCTGCAGAAACCAGAATTACAGGAATAAATTAATGGTTTTTATCATTCTAATTGACTTTTTAAGTTCTTCTCCACGCTAACGGTTGTTTCCTCCAATCCAGACAGCGCTGCATATCTCTGGTCAACCTTTCATACCGACTCGGCTGTCTGGTCACCACCTTCGTGCCTCCCGGCCCCACTGGAGCCATCTCATTGGCTGCCATGGTGGTGTACAGCAGCGGACCAATCGTAGGCTGCGGTCTGTGCCTGCTGCTGCCAGAAACCAGCGGGGTACCACTCCCTGACTCCTTGGAGGACTGCAACAAGCAGCCCAAGAACCAAGCGGCCATCTTCGACGCCCTCTGGAGGCCACGGTGAGAACAGTTCCAGTTTTGAGGACAAGCAGTGATTGACTGTGATTTATAGCCTTTTTTAATGTTGTCAGGACGACGTTGAGCAGCCAAACCAAGACAGAGATGCCACTGCCAGACAAGGTGGACATCCAGACACCAAACACACCGTTTCTTCAAGAGCCGCAATAAGCTAGGACCAAAGAAGCACAAATGTCCGTGTTGGATTCTAGTTGAGACTGCAAGAACCTCCACGGCTCTGATGGTTCGGTTCATCTCAAACAGCAGTGGGAGGATGTCTGTTTAAGTTTTTGTTTGTTTGGATTTTTTATGCATTTAGTTGTTTTTAACACTGCAAATGGACCGATCTAAAGGGTAGTCTCTCCTGGTAAATAAGTTTGCAGCTGCAGATTTTTTTTTAATGAAGCCAACCAAGCTGGTGAATCAGCGCCCCCAACTGGTCAAATAAAACTAATTGATGCATCAAGATATTTCAATCGTGTTCCTTAGTTTAAACTGTCTTGGTGCCGTGATTTGCCTTTTTTTTTTTTACCTTAAACTGATGTTTTTTTCCTTCCTTTTGGTGGTATTTCATTAAATAACATATTTGTGAGCATCGACGGCTCAGTTCCTGTAGTTACAGCATCCTCTGCAGGATGAGACTGCCAACCTCAGCCCCGGGCATGAACCGGTCACAGTGAGTCAGATTGGGACCCCATCACTCCTCCACTCAGCACCGGAGCACCCCAAGGCTGTGTGCTGGCCTCCCTTCTCTTCTCACAGTACACGAATGACCGTTTATTGTCCCAGACTGCCAAAAAATTATCAAATTTGCAGATGACAGCTTAGTTGTAGGGCTGATTACTGAAGGCAATGAGAGCACCTATCATAGAGAGGAGGTACCGAGACCGAGTGACTCGAGTTCAGACACCAAAAAAAGAAATGATCTCATCACTGACTTCAGGAAACAGGAGTAGCATCACTTTTCACTGAAAGTGCCAAAACAGAGGAAGTCTCCAGTTTTATATTCCTGGAAACATCTCTGGAATTCCCACCAACGATGATGTACTTAGACCGCCACAACATCACTTAGGCCTCCTTGTACTACCACTGTGTGCCTCTGGATTCCTCGCATCACCAGAGACCGTTACCATCCAGCACACAAAACCGTTTCATCTTCTTCCATCAGAGAAGAGATGCAGGTCCATAAAAGGCACGGACAACAGTTTTTAGCCAAAGGCCATTGCCAAACTGAACTCAGCAGGAATCACTTCAACAACTTTCAATACTGTGCAGAACAGTTAATGTGAACGACACTGTGAAAAAGACTGGTGCAATAATTTCATACTGTGGGTGAAAACCCTTTAGATTATTTAGTTGTGCTTTGAATTTCTCTTTACTCTCACCTGGCCAGCTATAGTGGATCACACCTGAATCTTGTTATGTAACCTATGCAGCGAGTAAAGGAAACCTGTATTCTGTTATAAACATAGAATTGCAGTTGTACATAAAATGCTGCAAATGTAAAATTCCAAATATCCGTTGTTTTCTTCAGATTATTTCATTTTGCACCATAACGAAGGGCAATAATAAACCAGATTTGCTCATTTCTCTTTTACCATCTGTACAGATTCAACTATCTGAAGTATTTAGCAGACAAGATAAACAGAAGTGGCAAAATTGATCAAGTTAGTTTAAAAAGTATTTATTCACAACTCTCCAAGCCCGAAACCAACACCACATAAATGTTTTGTGTGCGTATAAGAAGATGGTAGCTGTCCTCATAACTGCTGTATTAACTTCACAAACTGTAACAGACCATAAAATAAAGCTAGGGGAAATGTGCCATTCAACTATATATTAAAAAAAATAAAAAAATAACAGCCCTGTTAGGTTTATTTTAAAGGCAAAAAACTGATAAAATACTTGGCTTCAGTTAGAATACTTGTAAAAATAAAAAGGTGCAAAAGTGACGAAAACCCGTTAACCTGTTTCAGCTAACAAGAAAAAAGAAAAACAATACCCCCGTCTTAAATTTTAATGTTATCATTAGCATTTAAAGTAAAACCTGCCTGGATAGTGTAAAAGTTTAATGTTTCATAGGAGTTAGATCAGCTCCAACGTTCACATTTTAAACAACTAATCCTGGTGAAAAGTTAACCCAGAAAAGCACCACTAATTATTTCAAAATTGTGTGTTTTGTGTGTCAAATCTCCCCAAATACTGATCCCCTTTTAGTCATGCGCGGATAAAAAAAACTTTTAATTTGCTTAGTTCTATAAAAATCATCATAAAAGTTAATTAAAGCTCTTAATGACGCTTCAGAACCGGTAGTTTTGGTTCTCCAGTTCTCAACCACCAGGGGGCGACGTCAGTACGTGACGAAGTTGGCAGGAAATATCCCGACGCGCCCGTCGTCTAGTTTTCCTTCCCACCAGTCGTACTGGGAATCGGTCTTGGTGATGACGGTAATGCGGTCCCCGGGGACAAAGCTCAGGTCGCCGGGCTGCTGCCCGGTGAACGGGTGGGTTGCCGTGGCGACCAGAGAGCCAGTGGCCCCTCGCAGTGGAGCTGAGGACGCCCCTGCATCTAAAAAATAAATAAACGTGTTGCAACTTCATTATGTAGAAACAGAAGTCTGCAAAGGTCCTAATCCTAAACTAACCAGGTTTTGGTAAATATTTAATTTTTTTATGAATATAAAAATATTTTAAATATTTTAAAAATACAATAAATTGTATTCTAAAGATATTTTGTCAAATTGTTGATAAGAGCCAGAAGTGTGAAAAGATTTACTAAATGTATTTTGAAATAAGTGATATTTGCAATGTAAAAATAATTTGTACCGTAACTCGGAGGGTCGAACGAGTCCAACTGACCTAGAAGAGAAAACCACAGAGAAAGGAATCAAATATTCATCTGATAATTTACCGTCAGTAAGATCTGTGTCGGATCCTGGGTCGTCCAGTTTCCTGGTGCAACGCTACAACTATGCTTTTCTAATTTTCCTTTTTGTTTTTAAACAAAAAGGTTGTGATGGGGGGGGGGGGGGGGGGGGATGCAGGTTCCGGGAGAGCAAATGTTCTTATTTTATATAAAACAAAAATATCTTGTGTGTAAACACACACTGTACATTTCTTTCTAGCTTTCATTACATTTCCTCTGAAGTTTTGACATTTATACTTAATGTCTGTAAATTCCTCCCATAGTATCGTCTAATTTAGACGCAGTGTGAGCTAGGCTAAGCTAACCAAGGCTACATTGTTAGCATGAATTAAACACGAGTTTCTACCTTATTTCTGATTATGGACGCAGAACGTTACAAAAGCAAATGTGTTTGTAGCGTTAAGCTAACTCCAGCAGCTATTAAAGCAGCTTCCTGCATTTCTACTTAAGCCTGAGATACGACATCCCTGCAACGTGATTGGATAGGTTTTCCTGGGTCATCTACGGTTTTCATACATCCTGCTTTGCTCTGACAGAAAAAAACCTCAAAGTGCCGAAAAGAACCGACCCAAATGGTTTGGGACATTTAGATTGTAATTGGCAAAGGAGGAACCTTTTTTACAACACAGAAAAGATATAATTCAGATTTCTCATCTAAAGTAGACAACAATGGTTCTCCATCACCATAACTCATCAATTTACCTGATTTCATGGCAGAGTTTTTCCATTTCAGCAACATGAAAATACTAAACAGTCAATATCTTCAGATAAAATGTCCTTTCAAATTTGGATTCTGTAAAATCAGACTAACTTCATGGGTAAGAAGGATTAAATATTCGTACCATAGCCGGGAGGATCAGAGGAGGCGAACTGAGCTGAAACACAGGAGACCGACAGGAAGTCAGCAACCAGGAAACAAACCCACTTTTATGACCACCTTTACTTAATTATGGAACAGGGTCTTACAAACAAGTTACAAATTTTATACTAAAGAAAAGAGTTGATTTTCATGCCTATACATTACAAAAAAACAAAAAAAAAAAAACAAAAAGGTTTCATTGGATTGTTTGAGGTCTAAATCGGCCCGGACTTTAAAAGTCCAAACTCTAAAACTAGGGCCTAAAAAAACAATCAGTTTTACTTTTTGAAATTATCGTTTGTTTTGTTTTTTTTAACAGCGGCGATCACATCATAAAAAAGGAGGAAAAAAGACTAAATTAAAGACGAAAATGTGTTTCTGGACCCTGTAAAACCCAACAGAGTTTTAATTTTGCCACAAAAAATCCAGATGTTATGTTGAAGTCAAAGGGTGCAAACTAAAAAAAAATACCTTTGCATTTCCAGACTTTAATTATGTAAATTTCCAAAAAACAAACAATTTTTCCCCCATACTTGTGCAGAGCTGGAAAATAATAAAAGCCAGACTTGGTGCAGGAACCCTGACCCTGAATCTGAAAACTAGTAAAAAAAAACAACAAAATTATCCTGACATTTATTTTACCTGATTAACTATTATAATGTTATCTAAACAAATGAGTCAGATTACATGTAGAAAAAGTATTTATGTAGTTTTACATAGTTTTGCTGGAGGCAGATTATGGTGCAGAGTTAAACTCCCTGCAGAGATGTGGTCCTTAGTATGAAGGTAAGACTTATTTGTTGGTAACTATTTTGCACCAAATAAAACCAAAAACCTTCATGTGCTGCATCATTGGACCCAGGATGGCCCCCAGGTCACCGCATTGAAATATTTTACACCTTTGTTCCTTATTCAGTTCATTTGTTGAACCGATTCATTTGCTTCCATGGAAAGCACAAAGTTTTAAGTCATAGAGGCGTGACTGCAGGACAGTGTTGTAAACACTAGAGGGAGCCACAGCCTGACCGGCCCAGAAGTAAAGCCCGTTTTAACCCTGATGTTTGATCATTTAGCGCCACATCAAACGGTTTAACACTTCCACTTCTGGGTCTGAATGTTAACACGGGACTAAACGAGTCAGTGTGTCGGTACCGGCTGTCGGATCAAGGTCCCGGGTTAATACCAGACGGAGACATGTTTGCTTTTCCCCAGACTTCCTCCTCATCTCTAGTAATGATTGTCTAAAAGTGTCCTTAACTGCTGTGTATCCATGTATTTCCAAGTAGAGAAAAATTTGTGTTCAATTATGAAGAAAACTAATCATAAAACCTGAAAACTGAGTGGTTTATTGTTATATTAAACCTTATTTATGTTTTAATTGTGGTTCTAATGCCTTTCAGGGATACTTTGTAGATTATGAGCCCTGACCCAACCAGGATAACAGGCGCTAAAACTCAGCAGCGACCCGACCCAAAACCAGCGTCTGCCCCCTCGGAACGGACCAAACCACGAGGAAAGGACTCACCTGATGTGTCGGACTTGTAGACGGAGACGCTTGGGTAGAGCCGGTTTTTCTTCCCTGCTCAAAAGACACGAGCGTTTGTATTAAAAGCACCCGGCAGGCAGACGGGGAAACAGAAACCGAGCTTACCGCTGTCGGCCTCTGGCTGCTGGTAGCTGCTTTGGGCTTTCTTCTGGGATGGAGCCGGAGGCCTGGACGGAGGACCGGACTGCAGACACACAACAGGACAACCGTAAACCAACGGGGAGGGTGAACAAAGTAGGACAGCAAGACCTTCATCCGCCAACACGTCTACACTGCAGGACGACCAAACGCGTTGCATTTAGCCCGAGGCTTGGACCAGTACCCTAGCTCGCAGGTTCTTGTTGGTCCAGTCGGTGGTGTAGGCCTCAGTGTACACGTCCAGGATGCTGTAGAGGTTGTGGAACTCTCCCGGAGGCTCGACGTCACCGTTCAAAATGCACGAAGCCCGAATCTCTTGGCCGTAGAACCTGCAAACAGAACGTTGTGTCAGAAGGAAGGCGCACAGGAGCGTCCGGTAGGTTGGCGGGCGGCTGCGGCGCTTCATACTTGCGGTTGGTGTCCTTGCGCTCGATCAGGTAGGACCCCTCCAGAGAAATCCCTGCAAACAGACCCCTGGACCTGCAGTAGGTGAAGACGGCTGCAGTGCTGCGTAGGGCAACGTCCGCCTCCAGGTTCCTGAAACACAGGACACGCTTTAAAGTTGCACAGGGTCACCAGCCTGGAGGGGGCAGATGGCAGCGGGAGAGCGAGGGGTAGATCGGATAGGAGTCGTATCACGGAGGAGAGGCGAACCTTTGCTTTAACGCTGGATTTTAACCCAAGCCACACCTGTGGGCAACGACTAAAGGGTGTGATCAGGAATAAAAGCAGCTGATAGTCCTGGAAAGGTAGCTGGACTCGATTAGCTCAGCTAATCAGAGCAGAGTCACCGCTTCGCCACACAGAAAGGGGGAGGTTGAGAGTTTGGACATGCGGTAAAATGGTTTAGATTCTCAGAAAACGATAATCTGAGTGCTTAACTAGACTCTGGTTTCTAGAAGACGTTCCTCCTCTCAGCCACGGAGCGCGGGTGAGAGGTTAAGCTCTTAGCGCCCCGGGTTCGGATACGTTCTGGACGCCTTCCAGTGGAGATGGTTCCTGGTGAACACAAGACCTAAACAGAGCTCTCCCTGGAGAGATGATGTCCCGTGACTGGTTGAGGACTGCCCTGGTACAATTGGTTATTTTATTCATGCTCCGCAAGCCCAGAAGAAAAAGGGCACTGACTGGGTTGTGAAGCAACCAAAATACCAAAATACCAGACTAAGAGGCAAAACAGGAGCTAAAAATAAGATGTTCTCATCATCACCAACAAAGACAACATAAAAAAGTGCCGACAATCTTAAAAACAAGGACAAACAATTCAAAAGGAATGCAAAACTAATAAAACCTCAACCAAAGCAGACCCAGGAGAGTTCAGAGAGCATACATGTGAAGGAAAATGAAATAGATTTCAACATTTGGGGATAAAAACCTCAGTTTTTCTGGTTGTATTCTGAGTTTATACTTTTGAGTTTGTTTCTATCAGCTTTAAATGACAGACTGAAGGTTTTTCCCCTTTATTCTTTGCAAAACTGCACAAGCTCAGTCAGCTAGATGTAGAGTCCACAACTATTCACGTCTTTCCCCAGACTCTGCATTGTGTGTACGTCTGAACTTTGACTAGGCCATAGTCCCACAGCTGCCACCATCATGCTTCACGGTGAGGATAAGGTACTCAGGGTTGTATGCAATGCAGGACCATACAGCTTAAAAATAAAATTTTCCGTCCTTTTCGTTTCACAAAAAGAAATTAAAAGAAACTATATTTAAAACTTGCCTTTATGTCATAGTGCAACTAAATACAAATACTTCAAAGTTAAAAGGGCTCAATACAAATGCACACCACATTTTTCAGATATGGATTTAGGAAAAAAAAAAACATGCAAGAAAGCTGCTGCTGTAGCTGAAAGTGGTTGCAAAAGTGATAAGTTATAAGTTTTATAAGAAAACCTGAAGAAAATGGACAACTGATGCAAAAAGCATAAAATTACAACGAAGAAATTTGGGAATGGAAAGACGCCTTAAAGGACAAACACAGCAAAAGGTCCGGTTCAGGGTTTTGATTCTGTGCCGTTCTGCTTTTCATTTGATCACAAAGCCAGAGTCAATTAACCTCGGGTCTAACTCAGTCGTCTGTCTGCAGCTTAATTAGCAAAGAAGCTGCTGAGTCAGACGCCTGGCCCCGCCCACAAACTCACGCCGGCCAACACCTTCAGGTGAAAACCTGTCGAGCCGCCCTGAGACGCCGCCGACCTCATTCTGAAGCCGGCTGTCAGAAATCAAAACCCTGAAAATAAATCACAGCTGATGTTTGTTTTCGCTCCAAGCCTGGAAACATTAGCCGTCATCAGACGTCTCATCAAGCGCCAGCCCTTTAGAGGCAAAGCTGTAATTTACGCCGGCTGGAAACATCAGAGGCAATCAAGCAGCAGACAGACGGACGGAGAGCGGGGGCTGCAGGATCTCACCTGCCCACGGGTCCCACGGCGACGGTGCAGTTCCCGCCCAGCGTCAGGTTGCCGCCTTTGGTGAACGCCTCGATGGCTCTCCGCTGGTTCAGGATGATCACCAGGTCCGACACCTGGACACAGCGCGGTGCGTTCAAGGACGGGTCGCTGTCGCAAACACACCCACGCCACTATTCTTAGTCCGACTTACCTCCACGCCGATCTCAAAGCCTCCGCCGAGGCCGGCGATGCCGATGGCCGTAGGCGCCGACCAACCTGCGGCCAGAGGAGCTGGTTAGAGCCGTCTGGTTTAAGGCGACGCCCGCTAAACCCGTTACATAACCGCCAATAAACATGGTTGTTTTCCAAGTGGGGAAGTGCTCCTAAAATATAAAAGCACCACAAAACGCCCCCAGATCAAGCCACCAACCACAGCGTCAGATGACTTCGGTTCGCACCAGCTGCTGTAGTCACAGGACTAAACGAGGCAGCCATGCCCCTGTGGTCCGCACCAAAAAGGGTGCCGAACGGGAGCCATCCGGGGCGTGAGGAGGGGACGGAGGACAACACAGGCAGCCAAAACGGTCTCTGAATCCTACACAGAAACACCCTGTGAGGCAAACGACCCGAGGCCTTACGTCTGTCGGCGAGCCTGGCGATGACGACTCCGCTGCCTCCCCTGGCGGTGATCATGAAGCCTCCCTTGATGACGGAGAGGATGGCCAGACCTTCGGCCTTGGCTATAATATGAGCTGAAAGGCAGAGACATTCGTGAAAGCTCAGTTTACAGGGTCAGGAGCTCCGCCGGGGGGGGGGGATGCTGCGTTACCAGGGATGAGCTTGTCCGGTCCAGCCCTGTTGGAGATCTGAGTAAACTCCCTCAGGATCTTGGCAGCTTTCTTGGCCTCGGACGTCAGGTTGGAAGGGATGGGATTCACTGCAGACAGGAGCAGAACACAGCCTGTAAATGGTACGTTCACGCCTCGTCTCCAAACCAAGAAGCAAACCAACATGCACGCACTGAGCCACATGTGGGTTCTGCTCAGGCTGGATGGGTACCGTGTGGGCCTCAGCTCACAGGGAGCTTCTTGAAAGGAACCATGTATGCAAAACTAGGAGTTCTCAGCTTAACAGGAACATAGAGTCTCTAGGACCCATTTTGGTTCTAGTTTGGACCCAAAGAGGCCCTCCAGCTAAGGAGGCAACTCAATCCTTTATTGGACCCACTGTGCAGTGCATTTCCTGCCCAAAGGGGCCCCACAAGTAAGAGTTCAAGAGACCTTCCTTCCTGGAGGAGAACCTGCAGGAGACCTGAGGCTGGAGTGGAGGTTCACCTTAAAGCAGGAGAACCGCCCTGAACACAAAGCCAGAGATTATTATTATGGGATGGATTAGATGAGAGCAGATGTATGTGGTAGAATGGCCTAGTCAAAGTCCAGACCTTAATCCAACATAGAATCTGTCCCAAGACCAGAACTGACCGAGCTGTAGCTGTCTGTAGATGTTTAAAGGTTGTAGTAGAGATGCACCGATCCGACACCCAGATCAGATATAGGCTCCGATATCGACTGATTAGCTGCGTCAGATATCGAGTGAACGAGGCCGATCCAGCTTTCTGATGCAGTTATGTCTTTTGTTTAATTAATATGACACACAGCAATCTAGTCACTTCTATTCTATGTTTGTAAAGCCGGCTGCAGCACAGCAGCTAGTGATGAGCAACCGGCGCCAACACTTGCGACTGCAACATGCAGCGTCTGCAAAGCCAAAAATGCGAGGGGTGATGGTAAAGTTGGTAAAGTCAACACCACAAAATTAAATAAGCACCATGCTAAAGAGCATCCGGACCTTTTTTTTTTCTTTTTAAACAATGTTTATGTCGAGCCTGACGCCTTTACTCACTCATTCAAAGGTAGCATCGGTATCGGCCGATACGCTCAGCCCAGTTATCTCTCGCTCGTAGAGGCGAACCCTAAAAGCCCCGCAGCAGCAACTTCAGGGAAGGGTGCGTCTTTAAGTGGTCAAGTATCTGCACACCACACTTTTCAGATCACACAAAGCCCCAATGGAACGCATTGAAGTCTAATGGCTGCAATGTGACAAAACGTGGAAAAGCTTGAGGGGTGGGAATACTTTTGCAGTACAGTCTCTAGTAACAGAAGCTTTATCTAGAACCTCTTTACTCCGTTAACTTACTGATTAATTATTTGGTGCCGAGACACGATGAAACGTGCAAATTCGAGTCCAGTCAGAACCCAACCTACAACCTTTCCTCATCAGTCGACGCTCCACATCCTCTTTGAACCCGTTTTAAAAAAATGGTTCTGTCTCAACCCGCCGTCAGCCCGACTGAAGCCACCACACCGAGCCGACAGCATTCCTGCTGCAGCAGCACATTCCTGACTCGGTGACACGCCGGCCTCCAGAACCTCCGGCCCCGCCCACAAAGGGGACCCAGCGGGTCAGACGGAACAGAACCAGATCAGCGTCCCAGGAGGAGAATCTGTGAGAATCTCGAATAATTAATTGATTCATGTAACATAGAAAAATGTTTCAAATATTTCAAAAATGGCCAATTCCACCAAAAGTAAAAGAAGGACAATCTAAAATTATGAATAGTTGTTACCCAACAGCAGAAACTCTTAAGAAAAGATCTGGATTTGAGGTTAATGCATCTGTCAGATGCGGTTTTTACCTTGAAGAACCTGAAACTATTGAACATCTCTTCTATTCTGGCAGAACCTGCATATTTGGTTGAGCACTAAAATAGAAAATATAACACCTTTTGATATATATCAAATATCGACATATAAGAATGACATTGCGAAGGATATATCTGACATGGTCAATATCATCATGATTATGGGAAGATATCATGTACATGTAAATGGAAAAATCAAAAACCTTTATTAATATGTTTTAAAAAGGAACTTAAAATCTTCTGTTCCTCTTTATCTTTGTTAGCCGACAAATATGGACATATACAAAAAATTTGTAGTGACACGTCTCAATTTCTTGTGCTTTGACTCGACAAAATGCTAAAGTTAACATGATGAAAGGAATCGTGTCATTGCTGAAATGGGTCCGTCTCTGTTATTCGTTGATTTTAAATCCTTAAATGCATTTGTTATATGCATTTAGACTTTTGGAGCTTGGTTTTGTATGCCTACACTGGTTTTAATGTAAATGCCTGTTAATACTTTATAAATTTTTTTAGTTAAGTTGATCTCCTGTATATTTTTATTCAATTCAAATTTTATTTATATAGCGCCAAATCATGAAACATGTCATCTCAAGGCACTTTCCAAAGTCAAATTATAGTCAAAGTCAAATATTCATTAGTTTGAAGTTGATTTATGAGCCATGTGATTAATTTGAGTATTATGGGCTATTCCCGGTGATTCCTTTTATGTGTATGGACCAACGTATAATTTTATTTTCTCATTGGTTTTGTTATTTTGTGGTAAATTTACAACGTCTGTCTTCTCCGAGTGTTTCATTCATGATTTCTTATGTATTATTTAAGGTGAGGAGAACTTGCTGTGCCCAGCATATATACAATGACCGCCACTGGCTCCTTAAAGTCACCTTAGAGGTCCAAAAGATGTAAAAAAAAAAAAGACAGAAAATGGGCACAAAATGTGGAAAAAAATATAATAATTAAAAAAAATATATAAAAATAATTTAAAATACCAAATTTAATATATAATGTATAAAATATCAACTGAACTAACTTAACTTCCTTGAAGCAGCTGAAACATTAAACTATCAGTGAGAAACGCCACGAAGCTAAATATTAGAGAATAAATACTAGAAAATTGTCGCAGCTTTGTGTCCTTCTGTCCTTTGTCCGTTTTAGTTTGGACCGGACCGGACCTGACCGGACTCCTGTGGCCGTTTAAAGGGCCATGAAGTCGGACCCTTCCAGAACACCTGTAGAGAAGCTGCTCGTGTAACCGCAGCGGGCCTGCGGCGGCAGGACGCAGGTGTGAAGAACTGGGACCGACAACCGGAACAGAACCGGAACAAAAACAAAAGAGCGGGAACCGTCTTCCGATTAAAGGCGACGCTCCTCCACATTAACTTACTTTTCTCTCTTCCTCTGTGCTGCTTCACCTGCCGACAGGTGGGCTAACGGGGTGTCTCTTCTTTTCTCTTCCGCCTCACCTGACAGCCGGAAGCTGCGCGACGAGCGCGCTTACGTCAACGCAACGAGACGCACCTGGACAGGTGGAGGCTGTTAGGAAAGGCGGACACTAATTTGGCCTTAAAGAGACAGCCTTAAAGTGACGCTCGCTCAGCTGGGCGCGTTCCCGTTCTGTGCTCCCACACGGCGCGTTCACGTGACGCTGCACCTGATTGCCCTCCCTCCATCTGGTTTGTCAGGCTAACCAAGCGTGACCTTATTTCGTTTTGTGACGTAGCTATAATGATATTTCTGTGGATATTTGATGTTAGTGTTGATTTAGGTCAAGCGTCAGGAACCGCATGGCCTGCATTACAAGAAAGTAAATAGAAATTAAAGTAAAACTACTAACTAAAAAAAAAAACTAAAGAAAGTAGAATGGGATAAAGCGATAAATTAAGCATTTTGAATACAAAAAAAAACAATTTCTCAGAAATTAATCAATTTAATTGCTGATAATGGCTGAAATATTATGATTACTATACAGTAATATGTATTCGCTACTACTACTACATCTACACAACAACAAAAATAATAATAACAATAATAACGATAATAGTAGTGACATGTTTTACACAAAATGATGCATTCTGCATAGAAATTTAAATGAAAAATAAAAATGATAAATGTAATATCTTTGCATATATGTATTTGGATGAAATATATATGTTATAATTATAATAATAATAATAGCAGTGACATGTTTTACACAAAGTGATGTATTCTGCATAGAAATTAAAATGAAACAGAAAAATTATAAATGTAATATCTTTGCATATATATGTATGTGTATGTAATATATATTTAATAATAATAATAATAGCAGTGACATGTTTTACACAATAAAACAGCAATCAAAACATTTTTAGAAAATCACAGAGACTGTGGCTTGTATTAAATTTGATTAAATTAAATTAATTCCAAAACTGTTAAGTAAATTACAATGACTAACATCCATCCATCCATTTTCCGAACCGCTTAATCCCTCATGGGGTCGCGGGGGTTGCTGGTGCCCATCTCTAGCGTTCACAATGACTAACATAATATATATATTTAGGTTTTTCTAAAAGCTCTGCAATAGTCCTGCAGATATAAAGTCAATTACAGCAAAATGTTTAATTTAAATTGCCCAAAACATTTTCCCAACACGATAAAACAATATTCAGATATCAAAAATTCCTAAAGGGGTGTGAGGAAATAACCGTTTTTATTTTCTACTCTTGTGAATAATGCTGTATCACGCTTAATCTACCAAGATGCCACTTTCTATTACAACATTTAATCACAAACGTGTGATGTTCTGCTTGAGGTTTTTCCTTCCCGCTAATGGGTGGTTTTTCTTTCCACTGTCGCTTCATGCTTGCTCAGTATGAGGGATTGCTGCAAAGCCATGGACAATGCAGACGACTCTCCCTGTAGCTCTACGCCTCTCCAGCAGTGAATCCTGCTCGTCGGGACTTTGAAGCAATCAACTGGTTCCCTTATATAGTAAATTTTTGACCAATCTGTATAATATGATTGATTTTGTCATTGTAAAGTGCCTCGAGATGACATGTTTCATGAATTGGCGCTATATAAATAAAATTGAATTGAATTGAATTGAATAATCTTTAGATTTGTTTGTGCTTAAAGTTTATCCAGTCTATTTTTTTCTTGCTGTAATTAGGATAAAAGCTGCTTTTGTCGTCTAACCAGAATGAAAAATTATTTTCGTGCACCCAAAACATTTTTTTAGAAGAATATGGTTTAATATTGATGCAGCTTTTAAAATGAAAAGATAAGTCAGATCCAGAATATTCAAGGATATTTATTTTCTTTAAAATGGCTACAAATGCCGGCATATTTATTCAATGTATTCAAAATTCAGGTTTTGATCTCTGGGAAACTTTCTCTTTGATGATTGAAGGAGTTTTTATTCTCAGGGTTTGGGGGATTATTTGGTCTTTTAAAGCTCTGTTCGGTACCCAGCAATACAAACATGATGGATGTTGGATTTTTGTTTTAAAAGAGATTAAAACATGAGCTGCTTTCTCATCTTCGGTCAGCAGATGTCCTCAGTGAGGCTGCTGCTGCTGGAGGAGGAGGTTCAGGACAAGAGCTGCTGATGGTCCACAGCAGCGGGTGGAGAGGAGTGGAACAGAAGATCTGACAGAGGGACACCTGTAGGACAATCATCCAACTGCAGGACAATCATCGACCAGCAGGACAATCATCCACCTGCAGGACAATCATCCACCTGCAGGACAATCATCGACCAGCAGGACAATCATCCACCTGCAGGACAATCATCCACCTGCAGGACAATCGTCCAACTACAGGACAATCGTCCACCTGCAGGACAATCATCCAGCTGTAGGACAATCATCCAGCTGTAGGACAATCATCCAGCTGTAGGACAATCATCCACCTGCAGGACAATCATCCAACTACAGGACAATCGTCCACCTGCAGAACAATCATCCAGCTGTAGGACAATCATCGACCAGCAGGACAATCATCCAGCTGTAGGACAATCATCCAGCTGTAGGACAATCATCCAGCTGTAGGACAATCATCGACCAGCAGGACAATCGTCCAGCTGCAGGACAATCATCCAGCTGTAGGACAATCATCCACCTGCAGGACAATCATCCACCTGCAGGACAATCATCCAGCTGCAGGACAATCATCCAGCTGTAGGACAATCATCGACCTGCAGGACAATCGTCCAGCTGCAGGACAATCATCCAGCTGTAGGACAATCATCCACCTGCAGGACAATCGTCCAGCTGCAGGACAATCATCCACCTGCAGGACAATGATCCAGCTGTAGGACAATCATCGACCAGCAGGACAATCATCCAGCTGCAGGACAATCGTCCAGCTGTAGGACAATCATCGACCAGCAGGACAATCATCCAGCTGTAGGACAATCATCGACCTGCAGGACAATCATCGACCTGCAGGACAATCATCCAGCTGTAGGACAATCATCGACCTGCAGGACAATCATCGACCTGCAGGACAATCATCCACCTGCAGGACAATCATCCACCTGCAGGACAATCGTCCAGCTGTAGGACAATCATCCACCTGCAGGACAATCATCGACCAGCAGGACAATCATCCAGCTGTAGGACAATCATCGACCTGCAGGACAATCATCGACCTGCAGGACAATCATCCACCTGCAGGACAATCATCCACCTGCAGGACAATCATCCACCTGCAGGATAATCGTCCAACTACAGGACAATCGTCCACCTGCAGGACAATCATCCAGCTGTAGGACAATCATCCAGCTGTAGGACAATCATCCAGCTGTAGGACAATCATCCACCTGCAGGACAATCATCCAACTACAGGACAATCGTCCACCTGCAGAACAATCATCCAGCTGTAGGACAATCATCGACCAGCAGGACAATCATCCAGCTGTAGGACAATCATCCAGCTGTAGGACAATCATCCAGCTGTAGGACAATCATCGACCAGCAGGACAATCGTCCAGCTGCAGGACAATCATCCACCTGCAGGACAATCATCCAGCTGTAGGACAATCATCCACCTGCAGGACAATCATCCACCTGCAGGACAATCGTCCAGCTGTAGGACAATCATCGACCAGCAGGACAATCATCCAGCTGTAGGACAATCATCGACCAGCAGGACAATCATCGACCAGCAGGACAATCATCCAGCTGTAGGACAATCATCGACCTGCAGGACAATCATCGACCTGCAGGACAATCGTCCACCTGCAGGACAATCATCCACCTGCAGGACAATCGTCCAGCTGTAGGACAATCATCCACCTGCAGGACAATCATCGACCAGCAGGACAATCATCCAGCTGTAGGACAATCATCCACCTGCAGGACAATCATCCACCTGCAGGACAATCATCCACCTGCAGGACAATCATCCACCTGCAGGACAATCATCCAGCTGTAGGACAATCATCGACCAGCAGGACAATCATCCAGCTGCAGGACAATCATCCAGCTGTAGGACAATCATCGACCAGCAGGACAATCATCCACCTGCAGGACAATCATCGACCAGCAGGACAATCATCGACCAGCAGGACAATCATCCACCTGCAGGACAATCATCCACCTGCAGGACAATCATCCAGCTGTAGGACAATCATCGACCAGCAGGACAATCATCCACCTGCAGGACAATCATCCACCTGCAGGACAATCATCCACCTGCAGGACAATCATCCAGCTGTAGGACAATCATCGACCTGCAGGACAATCATCGACCTGCAGGACAATAATCCACCTGCAGGACAATCATCGACCTGCAGGACAATCATCCACCTGCAGGACAATCATCCACCTGCAGGACAATCATCGACCAGCAGGACAATCATCGACCTGCAGGACAATCATCCACCTGCAGGACAATCATCGACCAGCAGGACAATCATCCACCAGCAGGACAATCATCCACCTGCAGGACAATCATCCACCTGCAGGACAATCATCCACCTGCAGGACAATCATCGACCAGCAGGACAATCATCGACCTGCAGGACAATCATCCACCTGCAGGACAATCATCCACCTGCAGGACAATCATCCAGCTGTAGGACAATCATCCACCTGCAGGACAATCATTGACCTGCAGGACAATCATCCACCTGCAGGACAATCATTGACCTGCAGGACAATCATCCACCTGCAGGACAATCATTGACCTGCAGGACAATCATCCACCTGCAGGACAATCATCCACCTGCAGGACAATCATCCACCTGCAGGACAATCATTGACCTGCAGGACAATCATCCACCTGCAGGACAATCATCCACCTGCAGGACAATCATCGACCAGCAGGACAATCATCCACCTGCAGGACAATCATCCAGTTGTAGGACAATCATCGACCAGCAGGACAATCATCCACCTGCAGGACAATCATCCACCTGCAGGACAATCATCCACCTGCAGGACAATCATCCAGCTGTAGGACAATCATCCACCTGCAGGACAATCATCCACCTGTAGGACAATCATCGACCAGCAGGACAATCATCCACCTGCAGGACAATCATCCACCTGCAGGACAATTATCCACCTGCAGGACAATCATCCACCTGCAGGACAATCATCCACCTGCAGGACAATCATCCACCTGCAGGACAATCATCCAGCTGTAGGACAATCATCGACCTGCAGGACAATCATCGACCTGCAGGACAATCATCGACCTGCAGGTCAATCATCCACCTGCAGGACAATCATCCACCTGCAGGACAATCATCCACCTGCAGGACAATCATCCAGCTGTAGGACAATCATCGACCTGCAGGACAATCATCGACCTGCAGGACAATCATCCACCTGCAGGACAATCATCCACCTGCAGGACAATCATCCAGCTGTAGGACAATCATCGACCAGCAGGACAATCATCCACCTGCAGGACAATCATCCAGTTGTAGGACAATCATCGACCAGCAGGACAATCATCCACCTGCAGGACAATCATCCACCTGCAGGACAATCATCCAGCTGTAGGACAATCATCCACCTGCAGGACAATCATCGACCTGCAGGACAATCATCCACCTGCAGGACAATCATCCACCTGCAGGACAATCATCCACCTGCAGGACAATCATCCAGCTGTAGGACAATCATCGACCAGCAGAACAATCATCCACCTGCAGGACAATCATCCACCTGCAGGACAATCATCCACCTGCAGGACAATCATCCAGCTGTAGGACAATCATCCACCTGCAGGACAATCATCCACCTGTAGGACAATCATCGACCAGCAGGACAATCATCCACCTGCAGGACAATCATCGACCTGCAGGACAATCATCGACCTGCAGGACAATCATCCACCTGCAGGACAATCATCCACCTGCAGGACAATCATCCACCTGCAGGACAATCATCCAGCTGTAGGACAATCATCGACCTGCAGGACAATCATCGACCTGCAGGACAATCATCGACCTGCAGGACAATCATCCACCTGTAGGACAATCATCGACCAGCAGGACAATCATCCACCTGCAGGACAATCATCCACCTGCAGGACAATCATCCAGCTGTAGGACAATCATCCACCTGCAGGACAATCATCCACCTGCAGGACAATCATCGACCTGCAGGACAATCATCCACCTGCAGGACAATCATCCACCTGCAGGACTGTTGGAGGCAGGATGCTGGTTGCCAGGGACAGAGGAAGACCACCGTGAAGGACCATGCAGGGTGGTGAAGGAGTGTCTGCAGAGAGATGATCTGCTGTGGCTCCACCTAAAGGAAGCAGACAGTCCATCTGCTTCTTGTCAGACGGACTCATTTCCAAAACGTCCTCTCAGACTAGAGGATTGGGCATCCTCCAGTATTCCTGCTTTCTTCCTTGTCTGAAGACGCCTGCCGTAACCCCAGCAGTAACCCCCCCCCCCAGCTGGTCCTAAATCTTTCCTCCGGTTTTTCTTTTTTTATTCCCTGGCTGTGAATATTGTCTCTATGAAAGAAATGTTGTTTTGATGAAAAACTGGCAAATCATGTCACGTTTAAACTGATCTCTGCGACCTTTTTGTCAGTGTTTTTTACAGGATTTATAATATTCTACAATGTTTTAGGACACATCTTTACTGCGTGGCTCTATAAATAGCTGTGCATGGTTTTTCCAAACATTCAGACAAAGGAAAGTTGCCGGAAACCAACAGAAAGTGAAGATAACGATGCAGAGGTGGCAACAGGTTTCCATTTTTGACCCCCGCTTTCCTTCTGCTCCTCTATTTTTCATCTCCTCCTCCTGTTTTTTTATCATTTTCCACGGTTCCTCCTCTTTAAATAGCCTGCAGGATAAACAGCACTCCGACTGCCGTCATCACTCTCCCTAATGTGTTTCCATTCAGGCTATGTTTGTGCGAGGCCACCCAAACTCCACGGGCCCCTACTGGCCTGCCCACTCCCACTCCTCAGTGGGTCTCTGTCCCCCTAAGAGCCTGGAGGCTGCTGTCTTCCAGGTCCTCCCTCCTCCAGGTTCTCCAGTCCACCCTACATGAATGTGGTTCTTGACATCTGTTGTCACCGTCTTTTAACAGCTGACCCGTCCTTCCAGGTCCTCCGATCATGGACGGACCCTGAAGCGGCGGACCTTCTGAGCAGCCATCAGCGCTTTAACCACATTATTTATGGTGGATTTGAGCGTCTCGCTGTTCTTCTCTCACCCGATGTTGCTTCTCCAGTCACGTTTCCCGTCTCATGGTTGTAGTTCTGGTTCAGTTTGTTGCCGTTTTCCGTCTCGCAGTTGTACCCGCTGCCCCATTTTAAACAGACTAACGTTTTGTGATGCGATGTTTGACATTATCAGGCTGATCGGTCTGACTTTGATCTTTTGCGTGTAATCAGGTTTTATTTTGGTTATTTTCAGCGAAGCTTGTGACATTTTCAGACATTTTGTTGGGAAACATCTGGAGTTTTACATCACGTCAGCGTTTATATTGATTTTTCAACCCACTTTTGTTTGATCATCACTTCTTTCTGCATACTGTACTTCAGATTTGTTCTTTCTTGCCCATATTTATAAGTTTGTTTTTTGTCTCTTGCCTCTTTTAGTTCTGTTTCTGTCGCAAATATAACCGTGAAAGTGTCAACATGTGTTAAGTTGGTATTTTTATGACACAGAGCACGGGTTCCAAAACATCTCCGCCTGTTAACGGTAAAATAGTATTTCTAGGGTCACATATTTTTTATTTTTGGACATTTTCAGAAATTACGACAACATAGTCACGAAATTGCAAGAATAAAGTAGTAACTGGATGAAAACTCTCCCTCCTGTATTAAAATGAGGAATTTTGAGCATCGTGTAAAGTTATACTTTGGTATAAATTTCACAACTAAGCTAAATATTTTTAGCAACTCAGCATCAAATTATTATTAGTGTCAGGAATTTAAAATAATTATGCAAACGACTGAGTGACTTCATTCTCGTAAATTACGATTTTATTCTCGTACATGTCTTTATTCTCATAATGTTCTCTATGCTTGTAGACCTAATATTACGACTTTATTCTTGCAACTTGCAAAAACAATTAAAAATTGTAATACGGTAATTGTAGATTAAATAAAATTATTGGCCACGGAGAAATAAATGTACACAAAAAAACTAGAAAATTTTGAGAATAATGTCACATATTGGTAAGAAAGACGTTTTCTGATGCCAAAAAGTTGTTCATTTTACTTTTTTTCATGATTAAGGCATAAATAAATATAAATATAAACAAGTTAGCTGTAACACTGACCTTGTAACGTCAGTCATTTTGGATCACCTGGTGACCCCACATCGTGTCTCGCGACCCCCACTTTGTAAACCCGTGACAGAGCAACCGAAAGCAACTAAAGTAGTGGAGGATTACGAAGTGTAAAAAGTTTATTTTTTACAAATAAATATTAGGAAAATGTGGCATTCCTATTCATCACTTTTTTTCTACTACCCCTAAATAAAATCCCGTGAGATTCGGGGGCTTCAGAGGTCACCAGAGACCATGGTAGCTCTGGAGGAGCTGCAGGGATTCACAGCTTGTCAACAGGAGCGCTGTTAGCTGCTCCAGAAACTATGGTCTGCCTGGTAGATTGGCCAGAAGTAAAAGGTTGAAAGGGAGCAACAAGACGTTCTGTGTACAGCTTGGTACAAACCATGAAGGAGACACAACAAACATCTGTTAGACGATGTTTAACTCTGGGCCTACAGAAACCAGCGATCCACCTCCCCCTGAACCAACCATCCTCATAGCGAAACACGGTGGTGGCTGCATCATGCATCCAGAGATATTATTGGAGGGTTAGAATAAAGTGTTTTTAAGCTTTGATCCTAGAATGGCCTAGTCAAAGTCCAGACCGAGGATCGGACTTAACACTTCGTCCTATCTAACCGAGTCATTTTGCAGAAAAGAACGGGCCTCAGTCTCGCCTCCAGCTTCTTGTTCTTCTTCTTCTTCTTCTTGTTCTTGTTCTTCTTCTTCTTCTTGTTCTTCTTCTTCTTCTTGTTCTTCTTCTTCTTCTTGTTCTTCTTCTTGTTGTTCTTGTTCTTCTTCTTCTTCTTCTTCTTGTTGTTCTTCTTCTTCTTCTTCTTCTTCTTCTTCTTCTTCTTCTTCTTCTTCTTCTTCTTCTGTCCACAGGAGCCATCTTGGATCCTGGAAGAAAAGAACAAAAAGCGCGAGGAACGTTGCGCATTCCTCAGAAACACCCTGCGGTGTGTGTGCGAACAGACCGGGACGCAACCGTAACAATTAGTGATCGACTGTTAACGAACACGGCTCACACGCAAAGGCACCTCACCTGCCCACGCCCCCGGGCCCGTCAGTCACAGCCCTGCTGCCGGCGATGCGAGCCGAGCCGTGTGTGTGTGTGTGTGTGTGTGTGTGTGACTCTGTGCCTAAATTAAGAGCTGGAATGTGTTTATTTACAGAAGCCACTGTGAAAGTGTGAGCCTGTGTGTGTAGACGGTAGCAGACCTGGCTGAAGTTCAGGAATAATTCATCGCAGGTTAGTCATTACCTGCCACAGCTGTTAGTCACCTCGTTGCTCCTTCTCCTTTTGTTTCTGCTCATATAACTTCACCCTCGCTGACCTCCCAGTTATGCCACTCCGTGCAATGATGGAGCTATAAATACGCCGGGGCGACACGTGAGGCCCGAGGATTTAAGGGGAGTCAACGGGAGCAGCGTCCTTCGAGGGGTTTCACTGGAGAAGTCAAAGCCGCTGCGCTTCCGTCGGTCCGAAGGCAGGAAGGGTGAGAGTGGACGTGGTGTCATGTGGGCCGGGAGAAGCCGGGGTCTCTCCCACGTCCCGTGAAAAGCAAACTCCTGCTGAACTTTGCCGGAGTCATCTGGAAATCAGCCGCTTGTCCCTGAACCGCCTCAGAGCAGGAGGGGAGACTCCGCAGCATCGATGTGAGAGACGACGAACTGAGCCCAGGCTCCTAAGAGACGATTTCAGAGTAAATGGGGTTTCCTGCTCATCTAATACACCAACCAACAGAGTCCCCTCATCATAACTCCTCCACCGCCGTGCCTGACAGCACGTAGCTTTGGCCTTTCACGCTCGTCTCCAAACACGGTGCTGGGCTTTATGGTCAAACGTCTCCCTTGGTCTCCTCAGGTCCGACCTCCAGCAACGCATCGCCTCCTGGGAAGAATAGCAACGTTTGGCACTTCTCAATAGTCTGGTTTCTCTAGAATGGGAGACTAGACGATGACGGCAAAACTATAACTTTGGAACATCACCGGATACATTAAAACGATTAAAAACTAAGTTTGCTGACAGCTAGAGCCGAAGACAGAGAGAGAGATGAAAAAAATGGACCCTAGGGGAGAACATCTGTCCGTAAATGTACGATGTAGACATAAACACCAGATTTGTGTCATTAACTCGGTAAATGCTTGTCTTAATGTCACCCGCCTAATTCATAAGAGCCGTTCTCAAAGACTACTTGGGAACTATTTTAATCCTCGCTGGTATTTCTGATCCCTGAGTGCGTTTGTAAGCGGAGCTGCAACAGGAGCCGACAGGCTGCTGGTGTTTATGAATGGAGCGCGACGATATGTTTGTAGATTCAGCTGCAAATAAAGGCTGTGAAGCTCTGCTCTCTGTTGCTCATTGACCCATTTTTACTACCTGGCAACCGATAAGAAAGCAAACTGCAGGACTATAAAGGCTCGTGTTGTTTTACTGATACTCCAACTCGACGCTCGGTGAGTTTTTAAGCAGATTAAAACTTGGAGCAATAAAAAAAGGTGTCACTGGAACCAGCAGACAGGCTGGACTTTTGATTTAAGCCTGTTTGGGTTTGACATGACCTGCAGCGACATATAACTGGAACCAGTTTAAAGCAAAAGCCTCTTCAGTCCCAGAGGGCGGTTGTCCTGCAACTTTGGGATGTCTCCCCGCTTCAGACAATTGGGTCATTGGCAGGACTCTGCAGGACCCGATGCATGCCCAGTGGGTTGTTCAGCCATTTGTTTCAGGTCTGATGGACCTGGGACACCTCTCAATGTGGCAGGGCAGCAGCCCTTGAGAGCCGGGGTCCATCTGAACGCCCTTATAGAGCCAGGACTCTTTAGCCAAAGTGGAAGTGCGTCAGCAGCCGCCATGATCAGTGCTGGCCAGTAAGGAGAGAGGCAGGAAAAGGAGCCTGGATGCTTCATCCCGCTTCATTTGTAGTCCATGTTCCCGTCACGTAATGACGTCGGAGTTAAAGGTTGAAATCAGCGATAGAGTTCTGCCCATGAAAGGTCATGGAACAGGAGCTAGGAGCTAGGAGCTAGGAGCTAGGAGCTATCATTAAGGGTATTCGGACGGAGCCCTGGAGTTTGAGTCTGGCTCTGTCCCGTTATATTTCCCAGACCTGGAGGCCAGCTGGTTTGGTTGCTCTTAATGGATAAGCCAGAAAGAACCTTTTTCTTTTTGCGTTGTGAGACATAATAAGTCGATGCGCTCCGGTGGGAGAGACCCATGAAGACTTCCTGGGAGTGCTGCATGCTCGTTACAGTGAGGCGTAAAATATTCCTGGTGGAAAATAGCAACGAGCTAAAACCGAACTACAACCACGGGGCGTTAAACAATGGATTTCTCCCTTCCTGTAGAACGCAGACCTTTAGACTCTTGACTTATAGTCACTCTCAGGAAACTCCGACCCAGCGTCGACCATTCTGCTTCACCTGCTTCATACCGAGGTAACCGCCCTACTAAACCAGCACTGTGTCTCACCAGCAGCTTCACTTACACCATGCCTGTGACCCAGAGGCCGGCATTCAGGGGGTTTTCCGATCAGGCGTTCTGGATCCAGGCTGGAGAATCCCAAACGAAGCTAAATGAAAACCTGCAGGAGAACTTGCCGCAACAGATGGCTGCTGACAGTCTAACTGCAGCAGTGTGATGAGATAAATGCGAGCTGCTGCCAAAACTGCAGCAGAGCTGGTCGGACAGCAGGGATGCACACGCACGCACACACCTTTAATAGTTTACCTAATTACTACAGAGTGACTGCGAGCATTCATTGCATATTGAGCAAAACGACAGCCACTCACACTGATCATTACCTTGTCGAAAGACTTGCATTATAGCTATTATAAGTCCAGATGCGAGCGCTTAGCTAACGCGTTATTGTGGCAACAAACACACCAAATATGCGCAGCTGCGAACATGTTTCAGCATTTCTCTTACATAATTTAAGCCTATTTTCCACTCTGAAGGCCCTGCATACAGGATAAACTGGAGGTCAACGCTTAACCGACGCATCCGGAGGTGAAGGCGCGTGTTTGCATCTGTGAGGAGGGGGAAAAGTTCATTCTGAGAGGAAATGTTCACTTTAAACCTGAAACTGTCCAGGAGCCAAAGTCAACAAACATGCAATGTGGTTCGCCCTGTCGGAGACAAACAGCAGCAGCGGTGGCGGCGGCAGCAGCGGCTCGGATCGCTTCCAGCCGCCTCGGCCTCGCCCGCCCGCCTGACTCAGCTGTGCCTCGCCCACAGGCAGAGCACATCATCTTCAGGTGGCAGGGAGCAGGTGGGGGTGGGGGGCCGTTACCTTTAGTCGTGGAAGAATGACGAGATGAAATACTTTATAAATATGTTCAAGGATAAGAACTGACTCCAACCAAAATCCCAATAATTATCATAAAACAATCAAAATTTAGCTCTCTTGTTAGCACAAGAGAGCTAAATGACACCAAAGCTCAGTTCAAGCGTTATTGAGCCCGTAGTAACAGCAAACTGCCACCAACAGACCAAAAGCTTCATTACACCGATAAAAAAGTTACATAAAACAACTAAATACCAGCAAATGATGCAATTTGACCTAAAATAACCCAAAAAACAACCAAAAACGGGCATAGATGGATGCAAATTAATGGCAAATCTACTTCAAATGCTCAGAATTTCGAGAAATTATTTTTCAAGAATCCTGATAAATTTCAATAGATGTTGGCCAAGAAATTACGTAGGAAATCAAAACTACCAAACTACCACACAAACTACATATAACTACATTAAACTGGTATAAAATCAGAAAACATCCACGAATCTAAAGAGAGTGGCTTCATATCTGCTAATCAAAGGAAAAACAAACAATTATGCTCACAAAATGAGAGAAAACAACCAAAAGCTGCATCAAATGCCATGAAATAGATAGAAATGGTAAAAATACCAAATATCTTTGTAAACTGAGGTCATGTGGTCACAAAAACAAACTAATCTAGCTAAAGTATAACTACAGGGAAGACAAAAAATGACTAAAATTATAAACACAAAGACCTAAAATTATTAAAGACCAGCATAAAGACAACAATGATGTGAAAATGACCATAAACTAAACTCTTTAACTCCCTGATCTGACGTCTTATGTACGTTTATGTCAGCCACAGGTGCAGAAAATTATAGACACAAACATTCAGCCAGGCTCTGTCCACAGAAAGACTAAACAATCAAAAATCAAACCAAACTCGAAGAATAAGATTCCAGCAGTCAAATCGGGATTTCATCTCAAACCAGTTCGTCACTCAGCACGCCTCTCCGGATAATCGCCGCGTTAATTAACCTGGAAGGAATCCCTGTGACGCCATCGTGGGAAAATCCTCCAAAGACGTGACGCCACCAGCGTAATGACGCCACCGCGATTCCCCGGTTAGACGTGAGAGGCTCGTAGGACGACGTAAAGAAGGTGAAACCCGTCGCCTTGTTTCTCCTACAGCCAGGACAAAACAAAGGGCATCTGCCTTTTAGCTCGCCATTGATCAGACGTGAATAAAGAGGCAAAGATGTATCAAATGTGTGTCTTTATTCCTCTTTCAGTATGTACATATTGCACAGAGGGAGGCAGCTTCATCAATATAAATATATACCGGAATACCTTTAAAATGACCAGCTACTTTAATGCAATAAGGACCATTGAAGACTTTCAGGACCCATCTGCCCTACAGCTCTGAACGGCACGCATAACAACGTCCGTGGTCCATCGTCCGAGAATAAATCAAACACTGATAAAAATGTCCCAGGCTTGTTTCCAGAACAGACGGCTCCATCAAAAACCAGTAAAACTGCTGCTGCAGCTTTAAAAACTGGTTGCTTGTTGCTGTAGAGGGCGGCACAGCAGCAGTAACCCTTGGTGAACAAACAAAAAAAAAAAAAGCCTCGGTATCAGGAATTCAGATGAGTTATTTAAAGTATGTCAGACTGAGGTGAGAGACTCAGGTAGTCTAAGCAGGTCCAGGTGAGTACAGAAGAGCAGCCCAGCTACGTCTGCTGGACCACAGGAGTCTTTGAAGGAGGTTCTCAGATCGGTCAGAGTTCATCCGAAGGCAGCGCAAAGCTGCGGCAGAAATCCAGGAGTTCTTTGTTGCCCGATGTGAAACAGTTTGGTCTTTGGTTGAAGATTGACATCGAGTTTCTGCTGGCGTCATAACGTCTAGCGCCGGTCAGCAGAGCGGATGGACTTGGTGGACGACGACGCCCCATTTCGTGTCTGAAGGCTGTGGAGGAGAGAGAAGAAACGGTGAAGATGAAGGCCAGCTGGTGTTTCTGTGAGGTGAGACAGATGCCGGAAAGAGTGTTTACCCAGAGCTCCTACAGGTCTAGTTTCCCATGATCTCACCTTGATTCAATTCAATTCAATTTTATTTATATAGCGCCAATTCATGAAACATGTCATCTCAAGGCACTTTTCAAAGTCAAATTCAATCATATTATACAGATTGGGTCAGATTATACAGATTGGTCAAAAATGTCCTATATAAGGGAACCAGTTGATTGCATCAAAGCCACAGGGAGAGTCGTCTGCATTGTCCATGGCTTTGCTGCAATCCCTCATACTGAGCAAGCATGAAGCGACAGCGGTCTATCCATCCTCCTTTCTCAATCCCAACTTTACAAAATAACACATGAGCACCATTCATGTAGGACGTTTCTCGACTATCCTCTCCCCAGACATCTGTGTTTGTGGAGAACATCCAGGTTCTGGACACTTCCTCTCATGGTTGTTAGGTTCACCTGAATCTCTGGCCTGCAGGTGTGGCAGACTTCTTCTTCTTTGGCGTTCACAAATACCTGAGTTGCTTCTTTTCAGCTACAGGCAGCGAGGTTCTGGACTGGAAGGTTCTTCGGGTGTTAAAGGGTTCTCGCTCCCCTCCACAGCCGGGTCTTTCAAGGCAGTTTTTGGATGAATAAAAGGATCAACATGTGATCAACTGAAACTTTCCCGACTGTGTTAGCTATGGATTTCATTTCCAGCGTTGTCGCGGTAAATGTCGCGGAAGTGCAGTTTGTCTATCTTATTTCAAGAGATAAAATTATTTTCCTGCTCCAAATCAAGGACAAATACACACATTTCAAGAAAATTCTACTCACTTAACGTTTCCTTTTTGCAGTGCATTTGGTTTGGTTAAAAAACGGAAGCAAACAAGTTTCGGGGTTAGCTTTGTTTTGAATCTGGACTGAATGCTCTTATTATTATTTGCAGATTATGAACTGATTTTGAAAGCAATTTTGTGGCTGTTTTCCCACATTCAGTCTCTCGGGCATTTGTTGAATGCTTGACAAAGTCTGTATTGTGCAGAAGAAGTTGTTCTTCTTCTGTGGTCTTGTGGTCTCCCCCTGAACGGGCGGTACGCCTGCAGCACTGCAGGCATCTCAGATAAAGATGTTAACCCCGTGTTTGGGTTGGTGCCTGGTTGGCAACACAGGACAGAAACAAAACTCTATGCTTTTCTTCACCTTTGGGAAAGGACAAAAGTGTTCTTGTCATCAGAGCATTAGCCTCAAAGCTCTGAACATTGTTGCTGAGCATTAGTCAAATTGCATCATTTACCCCTAAGGCTGATGTAGTTTTACCGTCTCTGGGATTTGAACTCTGTGCATCTGGCAGTGGGTCTGGATGTAAATTTTACCCTGCGCACACGAGTGTTGATGCTCAGTCTTACCGTCTCTGCGTCTGTTTATCTCTCGGCACAGCGAGGGCTTTTGGCCAGTTGAGTCAGCAGACGAGCACATCTTCTATAAACTGCAGCAGAAGGAAACAAAAAGGCTTGTTTATGCGTGGCTGAAAAGCAACTTCTAAAAGGAGACACGACCTGCAGCTTCGGCGTCATGAGGACCGGGGTGTACCTAGCCGAGCTCAGCACAAGACAATACGTTTAGCCTGGAGCAGAACTGTCAGGCGTGATCAATGTTCAGCATAAAAATATCTCCCCTTATTTTACTACAATGCTGCAATTATTACTTTAAAAAAGGTTCTTTACATTTATATATTGAATGCAAGACATTCAAATGTTAAACTTGCCCTCTGATAGACTAGCGACCTGTCCAGGATGTACGTCGCCTCTCGCCCATTGACAGCTGGAGATCGGCACCAGCACCCCCCGCGACCCCAGCAGGGATAGACGTGTTAGAAAATGGATGGATGGATGTATTTAAACTTGAATTTTAGTGTTCCTGGAGATACAGCCCGTCAGTTTAGACGGACTTCCGTAGGTCTGCAGTTGTGCCATACATTTTACTTGTTCAGATGATATAATGAACAGTATTCTGTTATAATCTATTTGTTAACATTTGTGGTCATGCCATAACAAATAGTAAAAAGTTAAACTGGTGTCATAACTATATATTGTATTTCCGTAGTGTAGTGGTTATCATGTTTGCCTCACACGCGAAAGGTCCCCGGTCTGAAACCGGTTGTTGTTAAAGATTGTCGGCGGTCCTCCCGATCATTTAACCTTGAGAAGCGGTCTTCTCAGATAAAAAAAACTTATTTAGTAAGAAATGACTCTTGAAACAGAAACTATACTTTAACACATTTAATCTAAACAAGCCAGAGAAATGGTGCAGCTCAGTACTGGGTTTTTATTTTGATCACGATGCAGGAAAAAGGGAAAATGAGGAAGAGCCCCGGATAAGGGATACATCAGCCTTTTAAAGAACTGAAAATGTACATTCTCCTGCAAGGGAGTGTATCCGTATAACATCAGTGTTCCTTTGGTGGAGAATGTCTCAGCATATTCTGAAGGACCAGGCTGACTCTGAGATACCTGACCCGCTGTCTTTTATTGGTTCATTTTGTCCAGTCTGAGTATGTCACTTCTCTGACGTCCACAAATTAATCTGTTATCCTTCCAGTAACTGCTTTCATCAGCTCCAACAATCTGTAGATTCATATAATAACTCAAATTTCTTAAAAAAAAAAACCCCCACAGACTTAAAAAATTCACCTAAGCAACACAACGATGAATTACAGGATTCACATGACTGAATCAGACGAGTGTAAATCCCTGGTTGGGTTGTACTGTCAGGTCTGTACGGTTTAGTCATTACTTTCATGGTACATTAAGTTTCATCTGTTAATACACAATGACACCAACACCTTGTGGTGAGGTAAAGAAAACTGAACTAAAGTAAACAATTTCCCACTGACGAGCATCAGCCAATAAACCGTCAGGGTTATGTAAACAACCCGTGGACAAGTTTGGACCTTCCCAGCTCCTGTAACTTTCACCTTTAAGAGTAGAGAATTGAGCTGCAATTAGATAAAATGTACTGCATCTCATGGTGAGCATATGAACCTTTATAGGGAGGCAGTTGGTGAAAAGGTTGGCAAAATTCACTTAAATATTTAAACCCTTTCATAAACCCTTTCATTACCTTTCATAAAAAACATCTTACTTGCTTTGGTTTTGAATAAAAAATGAGGTTGGATGGTTGGACTTGGATCACAATTTGTTGGAATGAACAATGAGCGGCACTCAGTTGATTCGGTGCGTGAAAATATTTGGTTTAGATGTTAGATGGCTGTTCTTTGATAAGACATTAAAATAACACTTTGTCTGGGTTGGTTATGAGTTTTCTCCTCTCTTATTAATGGCCACACATTGTGCATATACTATCTCCACACTGTGCACCAGGACTTGGCAGCAGAAGAACAACGGTAGGTTAGGCCAGTAGAGGCTATTTGGTTGTTTTTACAAATATACTTTAAGTTTCAAGTGGCTATTTTGGTTTAGGAAGGAAACTATCATGGTCAGATTTTGATTGCAATTTGTTAGGATTAGACAGCTAATGGATACGCTAAGTTTAAATATTAATTAAATACTTGCTAAAGTGCTAATTTTGGTTTTAGCCATAATTAGGCTTAAGGTATACACTGCAAAAATGGAACTAAAAATAAGTCAAATTTTCTTGAAATGAGTGTATTTGTCCTTGATTTGAGCAGTTAAATAAGATTATCTGCCAATGGAACGAGTATTTCGTCCCCTAAAATAAGATAATTAGATATTTTGCCCTCTAAATAAGACTATGGAGATGAGTTGTTCCTATTTTAAGTGCAAAAATCTCATTCCATTGGCAAATCATCTTATTTACCTGCTTAAACCAAAAACAAATACACTCATTTCAAGAAAATTTGACTTATTTTTATTTCCGTTTTTGCAGTGTAGTTCTTGACATCCATAGAATTAGCGCTCTATACTATCTGAACTTTTCACTTTAAATGCACCAATGATTGGTTTATTACCAACAAAGCAACAAAGTTTTGTAGCCCTGTATACAAGAGGAGCAGGCCGAGCCAATGAAACCCTAGTAATCAAAAAGTTTCTATTTCAGCTTTAGATACCAGTTTCCATGGATGTTATGTTGAGGCCATTAAACCGATGAAACATTTAGGGGAAAATTTTTATAAACAAACATTTCAACTCAAGCATACCAACAGGGTGTAATGCTGAATGTTTTGATGTAGAGACAAAATGATAATAAAGTCCTCCCAGAGGTATGCACATGGGATTTGAACACATATTTGTGTCTACACATTCACCGCCTCTCTCTCCAAGACAAACATCAAACTACATGCATGGTTTAAAATAATAAGCACTGCAGCTGTTGTGACACGATAGCAGTGTTGTACAGTGTACAGTGTTAAAACATGCCTTCTCTTGTTCTTTATCTTAAAATCCTGCAGTAACATCACGCACTAACAAATACTTAGCAACCACTCAAGGTTTAGATTAAATCTCGGATTTCATCTTTTGCAGAACGGGGACATTATGAAAGGTAGTTGAAGCAGAATTGGTTCAATGATTCAGGCTCTTTGAAATGGGAAAATCAACTCGTTTAGTGCCATTTTCCTACGTTCTCACTCAAAATTGCTAATATTTCTTAATCGTGATACAGATTTTGTATGAGAGTTTTGGAAAAACTTGATTATGACCTGAAATGTTTTTTGCCCTTCTTCTTAAGAAATGCATCCGTCTTGTAAACCTTGTATCAAATATGGGTATGAATGTCCGACGAATCCCAGACTTTACAGCTGGACTGAATATTTTCCTGCTTATTTGTTTAAAATGAGTTATCATTATAGCTTTAGTTGAGTATTGAAGTCAGGGGGAAATTAGTGTTTTGACTTTTAATCCTCAGAGTCAGTAAGGGAAATAAAATTGAGAAACTAATTAACGTAGAGTTACTACTTACACTTGGGCACGGTGCAGTCCCTGGTATTGTTGTACAGTCTGTGGAACTGTTTTCGGCACCGTGGTTTGAAGTAAAGAGGACCTGAGGGCACGAAAAGGCACACATCAGTCAAGCTTTGCTTCCTGTGGCAGCCGTAAATCTTTTGAACATCGTCAGCGTCTGTGACTTTAAACCACAACAATCAAGTCTTTCCGATCTCGACACATGTTGACGTTTGATAAGAGCTGGCTGCGCTTGTCCGTGAACTGCTTGACCATTACGTGTAGTTTCATGACTATCAGGGAACTGATTTAAAGTTCTAAGGAACTCTCTGTTGTTTCCCTTTTTTACTCCCAGCTGACTTAGCTTTAGCTATTTAAGTTAATATAGGTTGAGCTGTAGCATTTATAGGCCAACTTTAACCATTGCAGACGACTTTGTAAAGTGCCACCAGATGACGTGTGTCGTGAATTAGCGCTATATAGATGAAATAAAATTTAATTCAATAGATGATTGTAAGTTTAATGCATTTAATATGGCCATTTGTTGACCGTTGAGCATTAAAATGAAAGGGCTTCAGGCTTATAGGTGAAAAACACTTGTTAAGCTTTATTAAGTTTAAGTTCATAAATACGTTTTTGCGTGATGATATTTAGCAAAAGTACTCATTAGGCTTAGGCATTGGAAGAACAGTGTTAGTTTAAGACCTGTGATGCATTTCATTGTATTTTATTACAGTTGTTGCCATTTTTTGGTCAGAATTATGATTAAGGATTATTTAGCAGTGACATTTAGTAACAATTATTGATTATTTGAACAAAAATACTTTGGCTTAAGCAATAGAAGCACTTCATTGTTTTAGATAAAAAATACTAGAAATACTTTTAGAGTAGAAGAATAATGTTATCTTTGAACACTGATTAAGTCTTGACCGTGTTTTAACGAATTAAATGGGTTGGGTTTAGGAATTAAAAGCAGGATTATGAGTAGCATCTGTTATTGTGAGGTTAATTTTGTCCATACAGGGTTAGACACGTAGGTTACTGAGATAGATGCTCCTACGCTGCACCCTAACTAGACCCAACTGCTGTAAATAAACGACGGTGGGTACAAAGAAGCCGGCATTTTGCTCCTGTAACATCTGGAGTGCTAAAAGAAGATTCTGAAAGGAATTAGTGTTAAAAATGGACTCAGAACATGACCAGGAAGGCAGCGAGCTCGTGACATGAAAGGAATGATGTCTGAGCGGAGAGCAGGAGGCGGATCTTCCTTTATCAAACCAATACCTGTGGTCACCTGACCAGAAATATTTTGTACCACTTGACTGATTTGAGGCATAAAAATGTTGGTTACATTTATTAATTAGAATGCCATGGTTATTATTGGTGCTTAGCCACACTTGATTGATTTAAGGGATAAAAATACTTCAATAGATAAAGACGGTTGGGTTCAGGCTGTAGAGGAAGCTGCTCGGCTTTAGGCTGCAGTTAGAGTACAGAAAGCAAGGTAGTTTATCATAATAAGCTCATTTAGGAACCAATTTCTGACGGATACCATAGTAGGAGGTCCCGTCCAGATCCATACAGAAAAATATTTCATAGCTATGAGATTAAAGATCTGATAGCAAGGGAGTGAGAACCTTTCTGTGTCTTGTAGACCTGTCGTTTCTTACACATGTTCTAATTTCAAGATAAAAATTTGACGTCTAAGGACTCCTACATTAAAGTTCCCCGTCTCAGAAAATAAAAGCACGTAGCTTCTTAAAAACGGAGGTTCTGACTTGAATGGAGCTGTGTTAGAAGATGCTCGTACCTGTTAGTTGTATGATGAACTTTTCCTTGTGCTTTGGATCACTGAGGTGACCTGAAAAGGAAAAACAGAAAGTGATGAAGGCTGTAATTATTTAGCACAAGACGTCTTTTAAAACACAAACCGTTCAGACTGAGCCTAGTATACTACTTATTTTAAATATTACATGCTAATCTTTCATTATAGACAACCCCTCTCTTCTACACCCAACATTTTGCTACAGGATGTGATCAAGACGTTTGCCCGACTTCCCGAACCTCAACGTGAGCCCAAAACTGACCAGAACGCAGTCATGCTGAACAGAAACCTAAGGTTATAAAATGCTTTATATCTGACATCAAATGCACAAAAACATTGTTTTACATTGGGAGGTAATACAATGCCAAGTTGGGAAGACATCAGCAATGAAGTTAGAGCATCAGGTTTTGCTGCCCACCAGTCTGGTAAGGCCTATAAAGAATTTCTAAACTATCCTTCAATGGATGGAAAGATCATTTCAAGTGGAAAACTATATGTGAGCAACACCCTGCTTAGCCTGGGCTTTAAAACGGAACATGCTTAAATTTAGATCATGGTTGATAACTCAACTTTTCAAAGGGCAAAATGTTTTTACTGTTAAGTTACGCCTTCTTGCCTGAAAGGTAGCAATTTCATCAGGAGGCCAAGAAGCAAAACAACCCTCCAAAAGAACATTTTACTGCATATCAGCGCACAGTAGGAGGCCCACGGTGTAATCCAAACTGAGATGCTCCGAACTCCCCACCACGCTCCACAGGTTAAAGAAAAATGCGGTAAATGTGGGAAAAACACTAAACTGACAGTAAACCTCCTGAGGAGCAACCTTGTGACATGGCCATGCAAACACTGCATCTGGCGGTACAAATGAACTGCTGTTTCAAGACGAGGCAGCATCCTCTGACTCCTTCCCACGAGGCGTCGTTAAACCCAAAGGTCTCCGGAGTCACGCGTAGACGAGCCGCTGAACCAGCAGGGGTCACTTCATTATGTTTACGACTCCTAAACAAACACCCTCAGGAGGCGATGAGGCTACTAGTGACTCGGGATGGTTAACATACGAACAAAAAAGTAATTGTGACTGACGATCAGCACCCTGGACAGAGACGGCAGCATGACCCCCATGTTTTCATCAAAGGTCAACTCCATCAGATCAGCTGGTAATGTTGCCCTTTTAAATTCTGATAAAGTGCCCTGTGAGCTTCATTTAAATACATTTTCACATATTTAATGAAAAACTGACAAAAAATGCGACCTGCCAGCATTAATAGATGACAACGAGGATTTCCAAACAAACCGTGTTTTATTTATCAGAGTAATAGGGGTAAAGGTGCAAACTTTCCACAGTCTAAGTTATTTAATTACGCGTTCAAGACTTCTCGCATTGATTTGACATCAAATTTGAGCAGGGATGGGGTAATAGGTTGATTTGTGCCGACGGTCTACCTCCAAAATAAATACCTTCACCTCAAATCGACAGCTCTGCTGCCAAAGACTTGGACACAGCTGGGTGATCTGACAGGACAAAGATAGCAAACACATGCAAACTGGTTCTGAAATGGATAGAACAGGACGGCTCTGGAATCAGCTCCAACCTCTTAAAAAATGTGTGGATTGGGCCAAAACGGCCGGTCTCTGACTGGACAGCAGTTCTGTGAAGGAGAGGAGTCAAACACCGAGCCAGAGAGACCCCAGCAGCTAGTTCCACGCTGACATCCAGTCTGGAGGAGATAAAGACGAGGATGCAGCAACATTTCCTCCTTAACGGCTCCAAAACAGATTCCCGTTTTCCTCATTATTACTTTTTTCCTGTGAGAACATTGCTCTTTCATGGACATGTGCCAATCCGGTCCTTATCTCTGACCCACACCTGATTATTTCAGCTCCGAAACATTGCAAAGCTGCGGCTCGTCCCTCTGGGATGCAGAGAAACTCCTCCAGGCCGGTCCACACCAGGACCCCGGGTAAGAACCCGGGGGACGTTATATCGCTCACTTCCACGGCTTCCTGTCGGTGAACCCAACGCCTCCATCCCTCATGCTCTGCTCCTCCAGCTCCAACCTCCAGGTCTCCATGCTTTCTTTTTACTGAAAGTTTGGAATGAGCCAATCTTAAAGGTTTTGTCCTGTTTTTCTTTTTCTTCACTCACTAATTTATTACTTCTGTATTCAATCTACAGGCTATATTCCCTCTTTTTCACCTTTCTGGTTGATTTATTGACTGCGGCTTGTTGGAATGTGCTCTAAATGGAAAGTGCACCGAGCTACCTCTGTTATTAGTTAAACACAAATTAACTAGTTGGGATTTAGAGCTTCCATTTCCCTGAACGGAAGAAGCTACGCATGTATTCGCGGCTTCTGCACCCACCTTGGTTGGACCTGCCCGGCTTCTTGGCTTCCCCCGGGCCCCTCCGGGACCGACCGATCAGCTGCGCCAGGCTGTGGCGGTCCCTGCGCACCTCCGCCCGGGGCCGGGGGCCTCTGTCCCGGTGTCCGGGCGCATCGCAGCAGCTTCCCGGGGTCTGCAGCAGGATGAAGAGGAGGAGGAGGAGGAGGAGCGCGGACAGGACAGAGGGCCGCGGCAGCAGCATCACTGAGGACCTGCAGGAGACCCAACACACGCTCCCCAAATTAAACTTTATTATGTTTTAAATTTCTAACATTTCAAAAGATACAGTTCAGGTTTAATGTCTTTCAGCCGCCCGCAGGCTGACAGAAACTTCTGCAGGGTCTTCTTTTAGGAAGCGAGAACAAAGTTTGCCACCAGAGCAGCCTCTAGCAGGGACCTGCACTGAAACTGATTCATGTTTTCAGCCCCAATCCTAAATTCTGGGCGTATTTTGACAGATAAAAACAATTCCCCTGGTCTCCCCGCAGCAGTTACCTCTCCTCTGGGGCTCTTGGCGCGGCTCGGTGCGCCTCCTCTCCCCGGCGCTCCGCTCCCTGATCCCGGGTTCTACCTTCCCGTCTCTCTTGGACCGGAATCGGTCCACTTCGTCCGGCGTCTCCTCGACTTGTTATCCCAGGTTCGTGTGGATCCCACCGGCGTGCCGTGCCCCGGGTCCCCGCGTCATCTTAGAGCGGCGCGGGGCTGCCGGAGCGCGTAAAACGGACCTGACACCTTTATCATCATCATCATCATCGGGAGACTGAATGGGTTCTGCAGGCTGCAGCGCGCAAAGATCCGGTCCGGCTCATGCCTCTGAGCTGCAGAGGGGAGAATAAAGCAGTCCTGACCCGAGCCGCGGCTCCTGCTCACCAGATATTGATCGGAGGGTTCCGGAAAAAAAAAAAACTCGGTGGAAACAAGCCTCCGTCTGCTCGGCTCTCCACGCGCAACTCAACTCCAGCCGATCACGGAAATGAGGAAGAGGAGGAGGAGGAGGAGGAGGCGGGAGGAGGTGCGTGCGCGTCTGCGTCGTGCACACGCTTTAAACCAAAGGTGCGCGGCAGATGACAGACTGGCAGCAGAGCTTCTTGCTGCAGAGGCGGCGCAGCACTCCCTCTCAGTGGAGAAAGTGAAAATGCTTGTTTTTTTTATCTCTTTGCACTGAAACTTGTTCCCGTTCTTTCTGTCAAAGTTCAGATTTAGGTCTGGGCTTTGACTAGGCCAAACTAACGGGGTTTCCTCTAAAGCAGTGGTCTCAAACTCAAATCCTCGAGAACAAGAGGATGGTTAAAAAGTTAATTCAGGAGGGTGGACGTCCAACCCAGTTGCAAGTCTTCCTTCCAGGATTGTCCTCTAGCTCCATCCATCTTTCCACCAGCTTCCCGTCATGTTTTGTAAGCGATGAGCTGGACCACAATGCCGACAGAAACTCAGCGTGGTGCCGGATGTTTAACTGGAAAAAACAGAAGGCCTGCAGGTTCACACTTGAACAGGGCGAACGAGGCATGGAGGCCAGACGGAGAGAAGAAGAGAAGAATCCAGCAAGAAAACAAACAAACCAGGAGCCTAAATACTGAGGCGGTGGGTGGAAAATGACAGAGAAACCTGATGGGAGAGTCAGAGATGGAGGAAAGCAGGGAGGCTGAGGGAAGGAGACTACTTAACACAGAGCGAGCTGAGATACAAAGAGACCACTAACCAGGGAAAAAAGACCAAGAGACATAAAGCTCAAACAACAGAACATAAGATACTAAATGCAAAGGAATTAACTGATATGGAAACACGTTACTAACAATAATCAAGACAGAAAGTAAATAAACAACGATGGAAAGGTGGTGCCAGCCCCCCTTGTCCCGGCTGCAGGAATAATCTCCTCAAAGGGAAGTTCAGCGCTAGTTTCCTGACAAACAGAAGCTTGAACGTGAGCCAAAAGGCTACCTTCTGCCGCATTCCTTCTCCTCCTCCTCACAATTACACAATATTCTCTGTCGTTCCACTGCATTAGATCCCCCTGAGAATGAATTTGAGCAATAATAACGAAAGATGGGCGATGAAAGCGGTGTTGCCGCGTCCAGGTGTGGAAACGATCAGACTGTAAAAAACATTTGGCTCAGAGCTCGGCGCGGCCTTTCAGGAAGCCACTTTACGCACCAGCATAACGCAGCGGGCTCCAAAACAACCCACCGAGCAGCGACCGAGGCCCGCTGGAGTCTCCACCCTTATTTGCTCATCTGCTCCGTCGGCTCTGAACTCACTCGGCCCAGGTCGATGCGTGCGTGACGGGCTTGTCTTGTGAACACGTTTGCCCGTCCTGCGGCGGAAAAGGGCGACCCAGCGTGGATCCGGCAGGAATGAAGGCGGGGGGGGGGGGGGGGGTGGGGGGGGTGGGGGGACATTGATGTTATTTGCAGAAGGTTTAAAGGGAGGGTTGGCTGAGGAATGGCTGCCTGCTCCTGACACTGGAGGCTGTTTACTCATGCAGGTCACTGCGGTACAGTTTTCTCCCAGCCAGTAACTCCACCGTTCACATCCGGACCTGCAGCAGCCGCGGCGTTCCCGGCTTTGGATCGTCTCCAAGAACGTTGGGCAACCTCCCGACGGGAACCATCAACTGTCTTCACGGACGCGTTAAAATGAATAATTTGTTCAAGCTGTCAGAAGAAGATTGACACCTTTGGAGCCACACTGATGACTCCTGAAATCTAGAAACGCCCGCGAGGGGTCAAAGGTCGACATTCTCAGACATCTCCATCCGTTTTGGACCCTCCTTAGGAACCAATGTTCCTGCATGAATCGAGGATTTTAGATCAAACTGATGAGTTCCTGAGACAAGAGTGGAGGGAAGGAAGCCAAGCCGAGACCAGAACCGGAGCAACACCAGGATCAAGACTGAGGCAGACCCAAACCAGACCAGCGTGAGGCCGTTGCTATCTTCCTAATCATGCAGTTTAATAAAGTTATTTCTGCAGTGGCAGCCAGCCTGCAGGAGGCCTCCTTCTGCCAAAGTAAAAAGTAAAAAGCCTGATTTGTTGCATCTGAGCGCAGACGGGAGTTTCCGATAGTTTCAGAAATAAAAACGACGGTTCTACTGCTTCTGCCTGGAGAAATAAATCCAGTGTCCGGTAGGGCTGGACGATATAGAAAAAAGCATATCGATAAAATAGAAATCATGTTGATCGATATCAATAATTATCAACAATATAAAAACATTTTAAGTGCAGCCCTGGTCGTTTTAGGCTGTTGCTTAATTATCTATTTTTAGACACAGACACATACACTGAATTTAAACTCAACCAATTATGCAACCAACTTTTTACTAAAACTACAAGTTTTTAAAAAATAAAAAAGAATGTGTTCTGTTTGAACTCTCTGAAGGGGGCGGGGCTTGGTGATGGAGCGTTCCTGGGTCTGCGCTGTGATTGGCTGGGAGGATGTAATGACTGTAATATTAACCTACATGGCTGGAATGGAAAAGGAAGGAAAACTTTATTGAACTTTTTATTGACCCTTTTTTTCTATCGATCGATATACATCGTTGTTGAGTTATCGTCCAGCCCTAGCGTCCGGCACGTTGGAGACTAAGAGTCCTTGAAAATGTGATCTAGAGACCAAGTCTGATGTTGAGTATTGCAACACCATGAGAGTTTGGCCAGACCTTGACTCATGATCACATGAAGTCTGTTTTTCATCAGATAAAAAGGTTGCTATTGGATTTCTAGACTCACAACTTCTACCATAGTCTCTGTCTAGAACGTAGGGAACCTAAATGCATTCATTAAAACCTTTAGAGCATTTTACCTACTGAAATATTTGAAATCTAAAACATTTCAAATCTGGTCGGCCCATATTTAGGCCATTAATTACGAAACCTCTATGTTTAAACAGCAGGATACCAGCAGAACCTTCCCAAACTCCTGTGGGGAACCGTGGAACCAACCAAACAACCTTGGACCCATAGACTAAAGGATCAACAACTCCAAGGCTTCTCCAAGGCTCAGCATAAAAGTCAGACTTCACTGAACGCTGACGCAGAACCTGAGGAACCCTCTGAAAGGTTCCTGGTCAGACCCTGAAGAACCCAGTTATGTTACTTCAACTTGATGGACCCCCTTAAATGAAAAGTTTCTTCTGACATCAATAGTTCTCCCCAAGATCTTGAAGGATTCACGGACGGCGGCAACCTGCAAACCCAAAGAGTATCTGCAGCGACAGCAGTTTATGTGAATTCGTTAACGGTCTTAGAAACGATCCACGGGAACACCAGAAATTCTTCTACGGTGTTTCATGAACCCGTTCATCTTTAAATAGTACAAACGTTCAAAGGTGAGCTCTTTCACAAATGCTGAAACCCTTATTCCCAAACCTGAGCCAGTCCCTGCAGACGCAAGTTCTTGACTCTCCACTGACGAACCGCTGGAGGCCCAGAGGTACCGAACCAACGAGAGGACAGGTGTGGATTATGTCTGGTGACTCTACCGGTTTGGATGAACCGGCCAAACTTGTTGAGGACATAAATCAATCTTTAACTGAAACAATTAAACATGAAACCAGCCTGAAGATTGTTTTTATAGCAGCTTTGCAAGGAAAAAAAATCGATGTGAAAAATGGAAGAACTGAAGAAAATCAGGAGGTTTAACAGATTAAATTAATAATGGAATGGATTAGGATTAGTTAGTTGGGGAGGGATCTCTCGTCTTCCGTGGCGATGGACGCGGTGACAGGTCTGTACTTTCCAGCGCCGCCTCCTTCTCAGCTCATGGGGGATATATGAAAAAGAGAAAAGCTGTTCACAAAACCAGGGTGGAGAAACAGGAACACACAATTTAAAAAAAATAGATAAAAAAAAAAAAAAAGGAAAGCTCGGTGAAGAATGCGAGGCCCTGAAAACAGACCAGGGGGCTCCACCAAACTCAACTTTTAAAAGAACTTTTCAGATTAAAGCTCTGATAAAACTTCACATTAACAACATCCCAGATTTCTGTAAAACTTCCGGACCGCAGCCAAAGCCCCGGCAGGCGGAGCATCCGTCTGCAGCTCCTGTTTTCTCCTGTTTACTCTCTTACCGACAACAGCCAGGAGTGAAACGCTGCAGTAGAAACCTAGAACATCCCTCTGTGGGTTCTCTAGTGTAGAACGTCCTGATCGTCAGTCCTCAACGGACTCTTCAGACCAAATCGTCTTGAAAAGGGTTGTGATAAAGTATTAGTTTTCCTCACCCAGAGGCGTCTTTGCTTATAGAGAAGAAGTGTAAACACAGCAGAACACGTTTACATTGTTTTTTCTACATATCAGAGGAGGCCTGAACCCATGAGCAGAGTTTTTCTCGGCTTCAGAGCTCGTGGAAGGCCCACCGAGGACCTCAACAGCCGTCCAGCTCAAAGTCGGATGAAACGGCCGGAGAGTCCCGCTGGGAGGCAGAACACGTCCGAAACCATTGCAAAGCTGGAGAAGGCTTGGCCCACCGGGTCTCAGAACCAGCATTTGGACCGCTGGGAGCTTTTCTTGCCTTTTAAAGGGAATCGTCTGACAGGTCGGGTCACCGCCGGGCCGCTCTGGGCGCTGCTCGGACTCCCGTTTGTGGTCTTCATGGACAGGATGTGGAGATGGAGCCACGGAGAGGAACGGCAGGGTCCGATTCTGCTGTTTAGATGACGTGGTTCTGTCTGCATCTTCCAGCCTTGACGGCCGCAGCTTGGAGCCCTGTGCGGACAGACGGGCCGGTCCGAAGCAATGCTCCGACCCTCACCTCTGGTTCTGAGATGTGGATCAATCAGACAATCAGAACCTTGATAGAAACGGCTGAAATGAGCGTGTTCTGTTCTGTAGAGCGGGTGGACTGGCTGCCTTAGAGACAGGTGAGGTGTTCTGTGATCCAGAGTCCTCTCTGTGGAGCGTTTATGGACATACCCCACTGGGAGACCCGGATCAGACCCAGAACCTTCCACCTGAATCATCCATCCATATGATTTCTCATCGCATCTCAGACCGGCACTGCAAACATTTCTGAATACCTGGAGCATGGGTCCTCCCCTGATTGGCTGCTCTCCACGGCGTCCTTCAGGCTTTTAAGTGTTTCCTAGAAAACGCATCAGAGATATTTACATATGAAAAGTGATTTTAACGCACCGTGGAGGCAGCTATCAGATAAAACAAGACAACCTTCCCTTAGCTGCTAGTTGGAGCTCAGGGTAGACCTGGCAAGTGGCTGCAAGGAGGTTCTGCATGACACCAGAGATGTTCTCACCGCCTTTTTGGTGAAGGAACCCACCAAAAACCTCAAAGTTCTCTTCATTCAGTCGCTTAAAATGCTTCTTGAAGTTCTGTTCTGCCAGCCGCCGCTCCGCAAGCATCAACAACATGTTCCCATGGGGACAGGAGGAACACACAGACACGCTCGCGGGAGATTTCCCCGAAGTCGATTCAGACGGGAAGCCGGCGGGCTCGCGGGTTCTGGTTCGGAGCGCCGCAGGACCGGGCCAGAACCGCCCCGGTCAGAACATCCTGGACAGGGAGGAGCTGAGCTCAGCGCAGGGATGAAGCAAAACAAAAGGCCGCGATGATTTTGGCTCAAGTTTCAGACATTCGCGAAGCTCCGAGCGTTCAGAGCAACACGCACGAAGCCCGCTCAGTCAGAGCCGGGGTCAAAGGTCACCCGAGGCCGTGGTACACTACGTGCTCGCAGGGCTTTGGGCTCCAGAGACGCCCAATAAATCCGTCTCCAGCTGCAGATGAGTGGCTCCTCGCTGTTCGTCTGCTCCGTTCCCGGCGGAACCAGGACCTCAGAACCCGACGTCCACCCAGGGAGCCCCAGAGTCCCCGCAGTCACGAGCCGCACAGGCCCCCTGCTTTCAGGCGAGCCGGTCTTAGCGTTTAAAAGCGGATCAATACCGTCTCCTGTGTCGGGGCCAGAGTTGAGGCCGCGGGGCCAGACGCGATGCGACAAGTAACGCTTCCTGTTTGCCTCCGCCTCCAGGACCGACGGCAGCGCTGCATCTCCCCAGCGCCGACACAGAGAGCGGTCTGTCTGCTGAACCTGACCCCCCTCAGGTCCTGGCAGACGGCCGGCGGCGGCGAGAGGAACAGACGCTGCTTGTTCCCCAGACGGCCGGGTGGAAACATGCAGCCTTCAGGACGCTTCCTGCCGCGGCAGGAAGCAGCTCAGATGTTCTGGACTGTAAAAGGATTCAGGCTGAGGGTTAGAGGCGGTGAAAGGACACATTAAAAGGTTTGATCCATCTTTCAGTCTCTTTAGTCCTTTAAAAACCGAGGTACCAGGTCCAAAGGCAGCCCTACACTGCTCCTCTTGGGGGACTCCAGACCTTGAGGGGTCAACCTTTATATTTAGAAAGTTCTGGGTCTCTGTGTGCGGGGAGAGAACCTCCAAAGAGAGGAATCTGAATCTGGATCCGTTTCTATCAAGGTTCTGCTTGATCCATATCTCAGAACCAGAGGTGAGGGTCGGAGTATTACTGCAGGCGGGCCCGTCTGTCCGTGTCAGGCAGCATCCAACCATCTGTGGAGAAAAAGGCTCCAAGCTGCTCCGACTCTCTTCCGGCTGGAAGACGCAAACAGAACCGCGTCATCTGAACAGAGACGTTCCTCTCCATGGCTCCACCTTCAGATCCTCGTCCGTTTAAAGAACTGCTTTAAACTCCAAGGTTTTCTGCTAAAAAACTGAAGGACAGATGAAGCAAAAAGCTTCAGCGCACAACGCCAATTGTTCCCTTTGTATTTCTGGTTCTGGCGCCCATTGTCTGAACCCGTCCAGTCGTCGTCATCGCCGCAGAGGCGTCCATCTCTGAAGGTCAGCAGCAGAAAGCCAAACCCCACAGTTTCTGTTGCCGCTCTGAAAAAAAAGAGACCCTTCCTTTATTTCTAACACGGTGCAATGAGAGGAAACTCTGTTAAACCTCTTTCAGGGACCGGCTTTATGGATCAAACTTTTTAGAAGAGCCCTGGTTCTTCTTATGAAACGTTTACATCTTCCAGAGATCTTTCATTCTCTGGAAACAATCAGAGGAACCTGGAGTTGAAATAGAAGAAAATCCACAAAACCTTCCCTGCTGAAGTCAGACAATCTGAAGAGGAAACCTCATTCTGCAAGCTTCAGACCATCTCCAGACCCTTCGGCCCGTCAGAACACTCTACGAACCGCTGGACTGCATCCAAGAACCCTCAGCAGCCTCCACACACTTCTTCAGCCTCTTCAGGAGGTCTGAGGACTGCTCTGGTTTCACTTTCTAAGAAGTTGGATAGTTGGGCTATAACCCGTTAGACTAGCTCTGCTCTCAAGTTAAACAGCCTGTAGGTAAAGTCAGCTTCCATCACCGGGATGCAGGACCTCCTCTGGAGATTTAGCTTCTGTAAAATAGGCCGAAAACACAAAAAAAAACCCGAACATTTTCTGGATTTGCATAAACCAGCCAGAAGTCTCTGCAGAGCAGAAAGGGCTCAAGATCGCCACCAAGCGAGCGGAGAGAGGAAGCGCATCCTTTCTCCAGGCCTGCAGAGTCCTGCGTCCTGAAGGCTTCCCAGCTGATTCAGACCTTGATTCATCTCTGCAGGTTCTGCCAGAAGCCCGACAACGACCCACGACCCAAAGCAACCGCACAGACTCACAGCACAGGTGAAAGAAACGGATGCAAAACACTTAAAAAACGCGTCACTCCTTTATATGTAAAAGCTGCATGATAATGAGAGATGCAGAGAAATGAATAAGAAGCCACAGAAGGAGGGTCTGATTTCCACCTCTCCTCCCAGGCCGTCACAACTTCTGCTGTTCTGGACGACCCGGTCTGGAGGTGGGAGCCAAATATCGCCCGGATCGGACCACTCCTCCTGGGCTTCAATGAAGCCTGAAGAGACTAAAGTCGACCTTAGATGGCTGCAGATGGGATTTAACTGGACGGGATAAAGACCAGAGGACTAAAATGATTACTTTGAGACTTGCAGAACCGAGACCAGGAAGCAGAATCAGAACAAGACAGATCTGTGAGGAAATACGAGACAAATAGAGTCTTCAGAGTTTTTTCTTTATTGCTTCAGTTTTCCTTTTTCAGTAATATGTGGCCTTACATATAAAGTCTTCCTTTCTCTCCCGTCTCTGTCCTCCATCTAAACACATTCGGTTCCCATCTCCTGTTACTTCAGTCTTTGTCTCACAGTGCGTCCTCTTTCCTTTACATCACTACGTCTGATCTACGGCTTACCGTCGCGCCCGGGACACAAATGAGTGTCCAAGCTCACATCCTCTCAGCCGTTAAAGGCCCGTTTGTCCTGCAGAGTCTTCCAGCTCAGAAACCGTCACTTTTCAGGAGGTTACAAATAAGAAATGAGGTAAAAACATGGAAACAAGATAAGAAAGTGGAGCGAAACGGGGTTATATACAGAAAGGAAAACAAAGACCTGGCTGATTCCAGTCTTCTTCAAGCAGAAGATTATGCAGGAAAGCAAGCTTAGAAATGTCTAAAATTGTAAAAAGTCCAAATAAAACATAGATTACAACTGAAAAAAAACAACACAGAAACACTTTAATTACAGTATCTCGCTTAAAAATACCTCTTTTTTGTGCTAACCTTAACGAACTGACGGCATAAATGTTTCCATTTGATACGCTCTTAACTTTTAGAAATGTGACAATGTATAAAAAGAGTAAAACACTAATAGTAAATATGTTTTTTTTATGTCTTCAAGTCTTAAATAAACGCTTATTAGTGAGTTTCTTACCCCCCCTCAAATGCTAGCATGAAAACATTTGGCTTTAACGACGTGATAGATTCGCTCTGATTTAACCGCCTGCAGGTTATTAAATATGAACCATTTCTGTTGACACCGAGCAGCTTTCAGGTTTATTTACTGTAAACTGGGAAAATTCAGGGGAAATGCCGGAAGGCGGCAACATGCATCACCTTCCTGTCCTCCCATTGGATAATGTCAGAACCACGTTGCTATGGCTACCCCCCTCCCCTCCCGCACTCTGTTAATGCATAAGTCATACAGCAGTAGAAGAAGCAATGGGTAATCGTAGTTAATTAGCTATAAAATCACAAACACGTAAAACTTAAAATGCGGGAGAGAAATGTTGCCAGATTTGTAGAAAGCATGCAATGTGTTGCTTTCAGCGTATTCCTGATTGAGCCACTTATTTTGATTGGGTTTTTTTTTTCCCCCGCGCAACAAAAGTCAAACCTGGACTGGAAGGGTGAGAAAAAAAGAGAGAGAAGGGAAACGGTAAATAGTCGTGTTTGCTTCAAAGCTTCTGCACCGGTGGACAACGGTGGACGCTCGTTAAATGCAGCTAGACACGGCTAATGGAAAGCTTTCGTTTATAGCTCGGTTATTAGTCCTACTCTGATAATAATTACATCATTTCAAGGAAAACAAATACTTTATGAGAGGGACACCAGTCAGTTTTTAGTTAAAGTTACAATATCCTCCAGAGTTTGGCTACAAAAACATTAACATTAAAGTGCAAAAGCAGTCAACAACCTAAATGAGGGTAATAAAATAAAAGCAACCACAATGAGCGGGTCCAGATTTCTGTGGCAGATCGGCACATTTCAGAGAGTTTTTCTGGAAACGTCTCCGTTAAGAAGCCGGCACCACCAGATTGGACTCAAGGAAAACCTCCCCAGCTTCCTCCTCGTCCTCCGCCTCCAAGATGGCCGTCATGGGCGCGGCAAAGAGGCGGCAGCGGGCGGCGAACCGTCGGCTGCTGGAGCAGGGAGGAGCGAGGGACCGGTGCCGCAGGTGGGAGGAGGAGAGCAGCAGGAAGGACGAGGAAGAGGAGGGTGTGAGCAGGAGCTGGCCGTGCGTCGGATCCCGGCGCCTCCAACCGAAGGTCAGGGAGAGCGTGCAGGGAGACAGAGGAGGGACGCTCACGGTCAGCAGGGGGCTGGGCTCGCCCGTTGCAGGGGAGGAGCTCCCAGCTGTGAGCCGGTCAGGAGGCGTCTTCTGGCGGTCAGCGGCAGGAGGCGGAAGCTGACCGACACAAAGACGCTCCACCGCCGAGATTCTGGAGGACGACGTGACTCGGCTGCCCTTCCTCAGCAGGAGAGCCTTAAAGCTCTCGCTTCTGGCCGAGCGGGGATTCCTGCAGCCTGCTGCTCGGGTCAGGCAGGACGGAGCATCAGTGGGCGTCTCCGGGGGGGAAGAGGAGGATGAAGAGGAGGAGGGGACACACTGCGTCTCTTCTCCCAAGTCTCTTCGTCCAAGCATCTTTCGCTTTGATCTAAGAAAATCAGACAGAAAGGAGCAGTTAGATACTTGGGTTTGGTCCGTTTGAGAAGGCGTGTCCGACGTTTTTATTTAATTTCGGGGTTTTTTGTTTCCACCAGGTTTGAGTCGGGTGAATTCAACCAGACTGCATTTAGCAGATCACAGGCAGAATCTTTACTCTCACCGCCCCAAACTGGACCCAATCGACGCCAAATCGGGGAGTTTCGCCCGGCTGAGCGACCGTGAAGCCGGACGGATTGAAAGGGACACGCCTGAGAAATGTCTGAATGCAGGATCCCAGCTGGAGGATAATGGTCAAGTTCAAGCCACAGGTGACAGGGAAAGGCTACAGGACTGGATGCAAATGGACCTCGAAGGAAGAAGGGTATATTTACATTATGTAAGCGACATGTTTAGGCAACAAGGGCTTAAGCAGGGCTACTTTCACGTCACCGCGCTAGGCTACAGGAACCAGGAGTCAGAACGGCGCCGTCTAGACATTCACTGCCCCGTTAGGAGGTTTACCTGCGACCTGGTTACCAACGTGTTCAGGCTGTGCCTTCCCAGACTGCACTGCTCCAGAGGCAGAGGAAGGGACCAAGCAGATATGAGAAAATGTGCCTTGGTGCTTGTTAGGAGACAGACAGTGTGGGTTAAAGTCTACCTGTGGATGATGGTGAACAGATCCTCTGTGGTTCGAGGCCGGCCAGAGACCAACATCTGATCCGCCGAAACGTTGACAAACACATCGTCTGGGGGAAAAAACACCCTAGCTGGTTATTATTTCCCTTTTCTTTAGGCCTTATTCTTATCACGTCTAAAATAGACTTAATAAAAAGGTAGTCTCAAAGGGTTTACCGCAGAAGAAGAACCATAGAAACTACAATAACAGCTTTTCTAACCTTCTATTGAGCACCGAAATGACAGATTTTATTTGAACAATGAGGGCAGCTGCACAGTTACCAGGTCGACTTGATCACCAGGTGACTTACATGTCATTTTCTCTACCAGGTGCAACACGGATCCTTAAGACTCCCAATGCATACATTTCTGATCAGGCCATGGGTTCAAGACCAAGTAGGACAAGCAGATTCATAATTATGGACTGTAACCACTGGCTGTTTACCAACCGGTTCATGGAGCAGAAAACATGAGGACTACAGTAGTTGGACTCTTCAGCTCCACACCTGCATAAATATACCATTCTTATTATTAAAAGCCAGGGCTGATGTTTATGGGGAGCCAGAAGACCAGGGGTTTCCAAACTTTTCAGCCTACGACCCCCAAAATAACTGCCCCAGAGACTGGTGACCCCCTTTTTTAAAAAAAAGGGCGGGGGGGGGGGGGGGGTCAGTTATAAAATGACAACAATAAAGTCACATTTTAATAAGAACCTTTTCAAATATAGTGCAGGAACTACTAAATATTTTTAGCACATCAGCATCAAATCATCTTGCAACCCCCAAGAGGCACCTTGCGACCCCCCGGGGGCTCCCGACCCCGACTTTGGGGACCCATGATGTAGACTGATTTTAGAGTCACTTCTAAGTATGTACTTTTACTGTATGGTTGCTGTTCTAGTGCTTTAGGGTCTCTTTGGCTCAGTTTCAGTCTTGATGCAGAATTAAACCAAGCACAGATGTCCAGTGTCGGGCTTGGTCGGTCTTCGAGGTTGGAAGTTAGACTTGGGAACAAAGTTTCACATTTTCAGCTAATTTAAAGGTTCTCGGTTTAGTAAAAGTAAAAGAGGGGTTGCTTCTGTGGTTATAAGTCTTTACTTGGTAAAGTAAATGGTAGATGTGAAGCCCTGGCTCACTTGAGTGAAGCCATGAATTGGGTTCAAATGTGAAATTCTATGAACCAACCACAAACCACGGAGTGTGATCTGGAGTAGTTCTTCTCTACAAAAGAAAAAGAAGATGCGGTATTTGTATTATTTTTCACATGAATATAAAATCTGCCATATCCGTCTAGTGACAGATCTAGAACACCCGCTGTCACATTAAACCATCAGAACATACCTTACATCTACTCAAAACATCATAATCCTATAAATACATTACCTCCATCTAGAAATAACCACTCCACTGTTACACGACAAACTGAGGTATGTGTGGGGAACTTTCTTGGGGTTCTTAACCGTGACCACAATGTCCATAACTCACCATCTGAAGATCCGCTCGTCTCCTTGACCTCATCACCCGTCCGCTGTGGCCCTTCCTTTCCTGGTTCCTCCTCCTCTTCATCTGGTTCCTTTATCAGGAGGTCTGGCAGTGACAGCTCCCCCCGCAGGCTCTCTGTTGATAGCAAGCTGCTGAGTGAAAACCTGCTCTGACCAATCAGAGTGTAGGAGCTTTCAGAGTCGCTTGTCTCTTGATTGGACTCTTTGATTTTCATCCGCCCGACGCCGTTTTCCTTTGTCGCATCTTTTTCATCTTCTGATGATGAAGAGGAAGAAGATGATGAAGAAGAGGATGACGATGATGATGATGATGATGATGATGAGGGAGCGGGCTCTGTTTTTGGTGACATCATCAACAACTGTCGGCCCAGGCGCCTCTTCCTCCTCTTCCTCCTTAATTTCCCCTTTTTGTTGGAAGAAGTCATCACCATCATGACTGTTTTCTTCCTCCCCTTGTCTTCCTCTCTGTCTTGCTCATCATCTTCTTCCTCTTCAGCAAGCGAAGACTTCATAATCCTCCTATGATTGGTTATCTCATCATCCTGTTGCTTATTCCCAATGATCAGACCAAAACAGGGCCCAGGAACCCCAGTTCGGATTCCTTCTGTCCAGGTAGGAGTTATTTCATGGACTCCTGGGGGACCCATCCCCATTAACCCCGAAGAGCAATTGGTTTCATAGATACTGATCAGTTGAGACTTGCAGGCATTGTTGAAAGTATTACCAGACCTCGAGTTGCCCATAGTTTCTAAGGTATTTCTGGTTTCCATTGGGGTCTGAGTTTCAAAACGATCACTGGTCGCTGCAGTCGCTATAGATCCGATGTTTTCGGATGCAAAAACAGATTCTGCCAATTTGGGAGTGGTCAACAAAAGATCAGGCTTGTGTAAAAATTGTGGCTTCTGCTGTTGAGGGGAACTGGCAGGTGAGTTGGAGCATCCAGGTGTTTCTGTTTGGTCAGAGCCGTTTGTCAAGTGCTTTGGCAGTGGCATGTTGCTAGTTGAACATGTAACCAACCGTGTGTTAAAGGACTCTGAAGTGTTAAGTATAGGGGGAGACTCTGTGATTTCCCTAGGGCTCTTTGGCCGTCCTGGTCCTCCTCTGGTTTTTGGGGAGCTTGTGAGAGCCAGTATGCCAAGATCAGGCTTCTTAGGTGGAACAGGTTTCTCTGGGGAGCAGAGCTTCCTTGGGCTACTTGACTGAACATCTCTTTTATTCTTTCTCACATCAGTCTGATTCATTACATCAGATTTATTTTGTTCATTTCTATCATATTCATTTATCTTGGTCTCGTTTTCTCTCAATCTCTCCATATGCTCAGCAAAGTCGTCTTCTGAAGAATGCTGTTTCAATGGGAGAGCTGGGCTACTAATGTTAATGCGATATGTCTCGTGATCATCTGGACACATTTTTACCCATGGGCTCTCAGGACTGGAGACGTTGACATTTGCCAGAGGGGGATGCATGTCAAAATCTTTACTCTGCCCATTGGATTGGGTGTTTTGCGTCACTTCTTTGTTACGTTTAATTCCATGGTCTTTCTGGTTAGCCAAGCTGTTTTGCAGACTTTGAAGCTTAGCATCACCTGACTCTGTAATGACATTGCCACTCTCACTTGTTATTGGGTCTTTGCAATGAGGTTCTGGCTGTTTCACTTCAGTACTGACTTGGGTACTGTTGTTAGCTATTAATGGACTTGCCTCATTGCTGGCAACATTACAGACAGCGTGTTTTGCTCCTGGTACTGACATCCTTGTATCAATGTTAGCCAGACTGTCAAGAAACACCTCATTCCATACATCACAGTCCAGCGGAGTCTGTTCCCTTTGGTTGCTGTTAGTTATTGACGTGCTAACTTCGGTGTGAAGTTGGATGTCAGTGGGGTCTTGTTTGGCTTGCAGTATTCCCTGGTTCTTGACCGAGCGAAGCTTGACACGCTGCAACGCTTGAGGAGTGATCAGTAGAGAATAGGGCCTCAGTGATATGCCTGCAGTCGATGGGAGAATATAAGAGGAGGATTCTGGGAGAGCAGGGAGAGGAGGTGGAGGTGGTGGAGGAGGTAAGTCAGGCATGTCAGAGAATTTGAGTGATGGGAGAGGTGGTGGGAAGGTTGGCGGAGGATCAAAGCTGGATAGTACTGTGGAGGCCAGAGCACAATATGAGCTCTGCCTGACAGCATAAGAGTAGGGAGGAGGAGGAGGTCGGGTGGAGACAGGGAGAGGTGGAGGAGGGGGTAGAGATGAAGCTGGGAGATCACTAGGAAGTGGAGGAGGAGGTCGGGTGGAGACAGGTAGAGGCGGAGGAGGGGGTAGGGGTGAAGCTGAGAGATCCCTGGGAAGTGGAGGAGGAGGAGGAGGAGGTGGTAGAGGAACATGGAGGCAAAACCCAGGCATGGAAGTAGTGGTAAGGGGATAAGGAGAAGAGGAAGACTGTAGAAGAGGTGAAGGGTTGGAAGTGATGGCTGGAGGGGCAGGGAGGAAGAACCCGGGGATTGGAGGAGCAGACTGCTGTAGAGAAGGAGAAGGTGGACAGAACTGAGTGCCTGCAGGACTGGGTTGTGGAAGAGGAGGAGGAGGAGGTGGAAGGCAAGGAGCATGAAGGCCAAAGTCAGGAACTGAAAAACTGGACCATGAAAGTGGAGGAGGTGGTGGTGGTGGTGGAGGAAGATGAGACACTGGGAAAGAGAATGTGTGGGTGGGGGTAGTGGATTGTGGAAGCGGAGGAGGAGGAGGTGGTCTGGGGAGAAGCGGAGGTCTTGCTAAGGAATCAGACGAGGTGTAAGAGGAGAGAGAGGAGGTGGAGGAGAATGAGGACGAGAGAAGTGATGACTTCCTCTGTGGCACTGGTGGCTTTGTCCTCTCTTTGCCCCGAGACCTGGTCCTGGGCAGGGAAGAGGCTGAGGGGGAATGTGGAAAGGTTGGAGAGCATGAAGTAAAGAAAGGGGAAGTCGGAGGAAGGGAAAATGCCCCGGGGCTTGCTGTAAGAGGGGAGGAAGGATTGAGGGGTGAAGAGATGGGGGTTCCAGGACTGGGGGTGTTAGACTGGCTGGAGTAACCACTGGATGGAGAGGCAAGGCACTGAAGCCCAGCAGCTGAGGAGTCTGGTGGATGGTTGAGAGCAAGTTTAAGTTGTTTGTCATTGGAGCCCGGGGATCCAGGGTTAACCATGTAGACGTGCTTGGCGCTCATCTGGTTGGTGCCGGAAGGGTCAGAGTCAGTAGTAGTTTCGTTCTTTGAGTCTGGACCTAAAGGCTCAAAGCTTGTGACCGTTCCACAGTTCAGATCACCTTGACGTCTTTTTGCGTTGCTCCGGGGCACCCAGGGGTCAGGGAAGGTCTGAGGAGATGAAATGGGTGCGGGGCAGGCGCCGCGATCCACACGAGGGCTCCGCTCAGGACGTGGGGTTGTCGAGGAACGAGGGGGTTTGCTGCGACTCGGCCGGCGCCTTAAAGAGTCACAGCGCAGCGGTGGCGGAGGTGGGCGCTTGGACTTGCGTAGGGAGATACTACGCGTGACGGTGCGGGAGTAGAAGGCTGAAGTGCCGGACTTCCTTTTCTCACGGTTCGCCGAGGGCGATGAGGGTATCTTTTCTGAGCAAAGAGAGGTGTTGTCAACGCAGAAAGGGGTGGATCGACCTGATGAAAGAAGAGGGTCACAGCTCCAGCCTTCTTCAGAGACACATCTTGGGTCCTGGGCGGTTCCACTGTGGATGCTGGAGCAAGGAGAAAGAGGCCTGTAGTTCCAGCTCTCCCCACTGCAGGAGTCTCCATCAGAGAGGTTCTGGGCATTTTGCTGAGTCTGCTCATCCAGAGTCTGGTAACTAAACTGGGACACAGCGTCAGCTATGGAAGAGGAGGAGAGGTAGTGAGAAGAGTCCTCGTTTAAAGGCCCGTCGCTGGGATAAGACCACTCTGACTGCAGCTGACTGGGCGCGTCAGAGATGCAGGAGTTGACAGGGGAAGCAGGCAAACAAGACGAGGAGGAGGAAGGGGACTGGGGTATGACTCTGGCATTGGGGTCATAGGGCAACAGCGGCTGAAGGTCGCTTGGGAAACCTTGCTGATCCTGAAGAGGAAAAGAAACACACAATCTTAAGCTCGATCTTTAGCTGATTCAGTGTACTTTACGCGTTTCCTGAACTGACCTGGCTGTAAGACGAAGAGGCACTGAGCGTGCTGCAGGTGGGGCTGTTCCAGCCGACGTCAGAGCTCAGGGAGGAGGCGGTGGGCATACGGGGGAGGCTGTGGATGCTGGAGGACACATTTGGTGAGGAGGTGAGGGAAGCCATGAGGCTGGACAGGCCCTCTCCCCTGGGGGCTCTGATTCTCCTGGAGGTACCCTGCCCCTCCTTCCTGCTTAATTCGCTCTCCTCCAAATCCATGTCTCTGCTCTTGTGCTGACGCGACGGGGAGCAGGACGCGGAGGAAGGGCGACCCACTGTGGCGTACTGACCGGGAAGGCCCGCTGAAACCGAACGCTTGGGGATGACGTCGTCTGATATGGCGGAAACGGTCTTACGGCGGCTCAGCTTGTGAGGTCTTCGGCTCAGCGAGTCCGCATTGGAGAGCGTTCTCCGAAAACTGGCCTGTCGGTCAAAACTCTCGCCTTAAAGCAAATAAACACAAAATGAGACATTAAACACAGACTTAAGGCTCGGGGTTTTAAACTTGGTTAAATTGTAGACAGAACTGTACGAGTCCACATCAAATTGTGCTAATTTCAGTGTAAAATATAAGAGAATCGACCAGTTTAAGGAAGGCTTGAGAGAGGAAGCCATGTTTCTGGTGTAAGGTCATGGCACAGTGAAAGAGACAATGTTGCTGGTGTAGTAAAAGAGACAAAGCTCAGACCCCTGAGAACACGGAGGGAAATCAGGAGCCAGTCTGCCACATAAGAAACTGGAGATCAGAGTTAAGAAACCCAGAAACCTAAAGAAAAAGCTGCATATTCAGCATTTCATCAGCACACTGAACTGTGACTGAGACTTAAACGGCTGTTCAGTCACACCGGTCCCCCTAGATTAAATAGAAGTGAACAGATTGAGGATTATTTTAGAAATCAAAGGCTTTTTGGATCTTTATTTCAAAAAAAATACTTAAAAGTGAACTGAAATGTTTGAAAAAACGAAGCTGGCCACCATGTGTCCATCTACAAGTCAATTCTCCCTCCATCTTTGATCACACTGCAAAAAGAGAACCGAAAGTAAGTAGAATATTCTTGAAATGAGTGCATTTGTCCTTGATTTGAGCTGAAAGTTTAAATAATCTGCCAATGGAATAAGATTTTCGCACTTAAAATAGGAACAATTAATCTTATTTCCATTGCAGTATATTTAATTATCTCATTTTAGGGGTGAAAATACTCATTCTATTGGGAAATAATCTTATTTACCTGCTAAAATCAAGGACAAATACATTAATTTCAAGAAAAGTTTACTTATTTTTAGTTCCCTTTTTACAATGCAGGTTTAGATTGTTTTATTGTGTTCGGCAAATCAAAATGATTTGTTACGCTGAATAAATCCAACTACTTCTTTAGGTTTTCTGATTTGTTTTAGGTACGGGAAACTCTTTGTCTTCAAAGTTATAGACTACTTGTTTTGTGTTTTATTTAGGTATCAATTATTGGTTCGGGTTTGGTAGTTTGTTAAGGAAGCAAAAAGTTTTTCGCATTAAGCGCTAAAACCATCATTTTCAATGCGAATTGTCACATAATCTCTGCTTAGTTTAAGTGACAACCCCTCTCCTCCACAAACTTTGAGTCATTCAAGAAACAAATGATTCGGTTCAGTAAATAAAAACAAGCCGTCACGTTCAGAGACTACGTGGTGTTGCTGTTGCCTTGCAGCTAGAAGGTTCTTGGTTTGAATCCCAGCTGCACTGCAAAAAAGAACTAAAAGTAACATTTTCTTGAAATGAGTGTATTTTACCTTGATTTGAGCAGTTAAATAAGACTATTTGCCGATGGAATGAGTAAATTTACCCCTAAAATAAGATAATTGGATACCTTGCACCTGAAACAAGATAACGGAGATTAATTGTTCCTATTTGTAGAGCAAAAAATCTTATTCCATTGGCAAATAATCTTATTTACCTGCTTAAATTAGGGAGAAATACACAAATTTCAAGAAAATGTTACTTATTTTGGTTCCTTTTTTGCAGTGTGGGGTCTCGCTGCATGTGTCCAAGGGAGGGAAGACCCTGCCTGCCTTTCGCCCCACGGCTGCCCTGGAGCATCTGGACCATCTAAGTCAGGTTCACGGTATTGCTCACTGAGGCTACCATTTAGATAGAGTGCCTTTGAGCTGAGCAGCTGTACCTGTCACGTTGATGGGGACTATATCGGCTGCGACTGCCTCCGCCTGCCGCCTCATCTTCTCCTCCGGCGTCGGAAGCCGCTGGCCGGGCTCCGTCTCCACGTCGGCGCTCTGTTCGCCGGCCGATCCCAGCTCATCCCAGCCGGACGTGAGGCTGATGGGATTCAGGACCAGCGGAGTCATGGGCCGTGGGTGGGCGAGGAAGAACTTCTCGTCTTCATCCGAAGACGCTGAAGACTGACGAACAAAATAAGGGTTTATTTTGGAGCTTGGCGTGACCAGAAACTGGTTTGTTCCTTTTTTTTGGGCTTACTGCTCAAACGTGGACTACAGGGCAGCTACGGGGATAGTTTTATCTATCTCAGCTAAGAAGTTTGCTTCCTAATTACCTTTCTCCTCCAAAGGGAAAACTTGAAACAAACTGAAAAGCAAGTCTGAGAGAGACAGTCCAGGACTCTGGACCTCTGAGAGGAGGACAGGCGAGCGGGACGGACAAAAGTGTGAGAAAGAGGATAAAAAAATAAAATTAAAATTAGAGATTCCTGGATGCAGCACAATGGTGGAGGAACAGTGTGAGTGTTTGACCAGCAGGGGGCGGAAGAGGCCAAACATCTGCATAGCTGCGGGGTAAAGGAGGGCAGCCAAAAGGAAAGATTGAAATCAAAGCTTCGCAGCCTTTAACATGAAATATGTCAAAGAACCAGGTTAAAAAAAAAGTCTAATGTAAAATTTAAATCACATATCTGCCAATAAGAGCCACTAATTGACCTGGAAGAGCCCTAATTAAAAGTCCAATTAGCTGCAGAAGAGGGCCTGTGTTTGAATAATTAATAATTAATTGTGTTGCTGGTTGTGTTTCCTATAAAATAAGCCCTGCAGGACTAGTCACCACTTCATGACTCATTAGGGTCTTTTTTCCCCCGCAGTCGGCTCAGCATCGTCAATATTCATGAGTCTCCAGCAGGAACACAACCTCACCACATCATCAGCACCGCTCACCATCTTCCTGCCTCTGCCCCGCCACCCTCTGCGAGTGCTGCCCTCGGATTGGTCGAAGCCGGAGTACTGAGCAAAGGTGGGACTCGGCGGGCGGGGCTTAAAGGTGTCATGCTGAGTCAGGCCGTTGCACGCTGTGGAGACACAAGAAGAAGGTTTGGGAATGAAGAGGCGATCAGTGGGTCAGTAAATCAGTGTCGTCCACAGACGGGGGGGGGGGAGCAGCTTGGACCGCTGCGCTGGAGCAGCTGCAGGACTGCATTGCTGCAGCCCTCTGCAGTCCAATCCGTTCATTTAAACTTCCTCATGAAACCTCGATCAATAGCTTCCAGAGAGGAGAACCCCCCCCCCCCCCCCCACACAGATCCGTCATAAACTCGTTTCTTTTCCTGCACCGTAAAGCAGAACCGTCCTCCAGGTTTCCTTTGTTACCATTTTCCAGCCAAGCAGACGGATTTCTTTCAGTCTTTTAAAAAAGGTCCTGATCAGCCGTGCTCCCGGCGTTTTATTTTGACAGCTTTTCAGCCTCTTTGCTCTCCTATGCAGCACCTTTTCATGCTGCTACCCATCTATAAATCCCTCTGCTCTGTAACGTGAGTCATTCAGACATAAAAGGCTCTTAAACTCCGGGGATTAAACAGTGCTGTGCTGCCTGTGGCGAAGACACAGCTTGTTTCATTTTTAAATGAAAGCTGCACTTTTTAATAACTCTTTTTCTTTCTTGAATCGTTTCCCTTCAGGATGGAAGAAACTCTGCGGTCGTTCCCCGTCCAACCTGCAGGACGGCACCTCCTCACATGGAGCATCTGGTTCTTAATATATTATCGGTAAAAAAAATACCTTCATGAAGTCACACAGAAGGCCAGCAGAGGTTGAACAATGTGAAAACGGGTCCACCCTGACCTCAGCCAACCCAAACCTGTCAGCCACCTCACCTCGCAGGTCATCGGCGCTGCCCGACCGCCGTTTCCCGGGGATGAAGCGCAGGCCCTGCCGAGGCTTCTGGGTACTGTAGTGAACGGACCACTTACCGTCCCCGTCCCCCGCTGCAGAGACAAAAGACAAAGATGGAGAGGAAGAGGGAATTAGCCAGGGTGAAGGCCCCCCCCCCCCCCCCCGTGCGTTTCGCCTCGTTTCTGCAGGTTCCCCCCACACAGCGAGAGGGGAAGCTGCGGCTCTCAGCACTCCTCAAGGTGACCTCGGTTCTGGGGCTTTTAATCTGAAGGAGAAGCAGCTTGACTCGCAGGACGATTGAGTGGACAGATGTGTGGAAACGTGGGGCCTGTAGCTTTGGGTTTGCTGCAAGTCAGAGCCAGAATACTGATGCATAAAAGTAAATAACCACTTGGATTTCCCCGGGATTAGGAGCTGCTTTAACAGGCCCTCCACCATTTTGGGTCCTGATAGCTCTGGTTTCATGGGCAGCATAATTAAACCCAATCAAACCGGCCAGACTAAGGCAGAATAATCAAATTAATCCATTCTATATCCAGTTACAATTTAACTCAATTAATAACTTGGATTAGTTCTACTTTGGGGTCGGCCAAGACAAAAACAGCGGGTCAGAAGGAGAACCAGGGAAGCCTGGATGGACAGATTTGTGTTTTTGAAACCGAGGACATATCCCTTTACCAGGAGCTGCTGAACAACCACATCCATCACCACCGTAGAGACAAATCACAACGCAGACCGAAGGTGTCCACGTAAACATCCCATAAAACACGCGTTACCTACAGGTTCTGCTCCGTTTCAGAGTTCAATATTAGTTAGCTTGTCATATCTGGCACGGTTTGCAGACATGTCGCAGGTCTGAGGTGACATCAGCAGGATTTATGAGTTTATGAGAGAAAAACGTGTAAAAATCAGTCCAATGTAAAACAGCGAGCAGGAATCTAATACGATTTTATTCCAGTTTAAGTTCTGATCCTCGTCAGCGCTTGTTTCAGCCTCTACTGTCGGTAATGACCCCGTCTGAGATGACCCGGATGTTCACCGAGCAGAAGCGCTGCCGTTATGGACTGTCTTCAGCTGTTCTTAGCGAAGGTCCAGGAAGAATTGACTAGATCCTTGCGGCCATAGACGAGGAAGGACACTTATCAGAACGCCCTAAACAACTCCACAAAGAAACTCAACGTTTCCAGGAAGGTTTTAGAAGTTACAGAGATCCCCAAAATATAAGACCACAAGTTCTAAAGCCTTTTCCTGGAAACTTTAAGAGGACGATCCAAACATTTCTACAATTCACTATGGGACAATAAAGTGATTTTACCAATTATAGACAAGGTTCATGGAGTCTCAAAGGTTTTTATTAGGGAGCTCATTTAATGAGTTCAGGTGCAAAGACGTAAAAAGGTTGTTCAAGAACTAAACAATGCGATGCATGTCTATTACAGCAGCAATATAACTATTACTGTTTTAAATATACAAATATTGTTAGTAATTCAACAAACCAAAGACCTTGTAACAGTTATGGCAGAACCACACGACTGGTCACCATTATAAAACTTCCATTTGGTGTTTTGAGACCATCTGGGGAACCTCCACTAAGTGATTAATGACCAATAATAAAGTCTCAGTCCCACGTTGGGCAACCAGTGCTGTAGATCCTCAAAAGCTGTAAATACTTGTCGCCAGAGCCAAATACAGGAACATAAAGGAGGTATGATGGGTTAAAAGACAAAAGTAGGAGAACCTGAGGACCTTCAGCAGGTTCCTGTTGCCTTGGGTCTTTGCAAAGGTTCCATGGTCTTCATGTGTGTTTCCTGAAAAGTTCCCGTGATCAACGTGTAATCTCAGGAGCAGGCAGTGCAACAATAGACCCCCAGTGGTACTACTTTGCCCTGGATTAGAAAAGAACCCTTTTTCTGTATTCAACAATATTTAAAAATATTAACAAATAAAACATATCCTCACTGCCAACAATTCCAACAGAAGGGTTTTGGTATCTGACAGGCATTTAACGAGTTCTTGTGAGATTCTGCCATGACCTGATGTGTAGCAAACACAAGCTCCTACTACTACTGGTACTGCTACTGCTGCTGCTAGTACTACGACTGGTACTGCTACTGCTGCTAGTACTACTACTACTACTACTGCTGCTGCTGCTGCTGCTGCTAGTACTACTACTGGTACTGCTACTGCTGCTAGTACTACTACTACTACTACTGCTGCTAGTACTACTACTACTACTACTGCTGCTAGTACTACTACTACTACTACTACTACTGCTGCTGGTACTAGTACTACTATGGGGCGACGTGGCACAGAGGTTAGGGAGTTCATCTTGCAATTGGCAGGTTGCCGGTTCGATCCCCCACACTGACTGTCTCTGTCGTTGTGTCCTTGGGCAAGACACTTCACCCACATTGCCTGCTGGCGGTGGTCAGAGGGCCTGGTGGCGCCGGTGCATGGCAGCCTCGCCTCTGTCAGTCTGCCCCAGGGCAGCTGTAGCTACTAACATAGCTCACCACCGTCAGGGTGTGAATGGGTGTGTGAATGGGTGAATGACTGAACTGTAGTGTAAAGCGCTTTGGAGGTCGTCAAGACTAGTTAAAAGCGCTATACAAGTACAAGCCATTTACCATTTACCATTTACTACTGGTACTGCTGCTGCTAGTACTACTACTGGTACTGCTCCTGCTGCTGCTAGCAGTACTGGTACTGCTGCTGCTGGTACTAGTACTGGTACTGCTGCTGCTGCTAGTACTACTGGTACTGCTGCTAGTACTACTACTGGTACTGCTGCTGCTAGTACTACTACTGGTACTGCTCCTGCTGCTGCTAGTATTACTGGTACTGCTGCTGCTGGTACTAGTACTACTACTGGTACTGCTGCTGCTGCTAGTACTACTGGTACTGCTGCTGCTAGTACTACTGGTACTGCTGCTGCTAGTACTACTACTGGTACTGCTGCTGCTGGTACTAGTACTACTGGTACTGCTGCTGCTGGTACTAGTACTACTACTGGTACTGCTGCTGCTAGTACTACTGGTACTGCTCCTGCTAGTACTACTGGTACTGCTGCTGCTAGTACTACTACTGGTACTGCTGCTGCAGCTAGTACTACTACTGGTACTGCTGCTGCAGCTAGTACTACTACTGGTACTGCTGCTGCTGGTACTAGTACTACTACTACTCCTACTCCTGCTACTACTACTACTACTACTCCTACTCCTGCTACTACTACTACTACTACTCCTACTCCTGCTACTACTACTACTACTACTACTACTACTCCTACTCCTGCTACTACTACTACTACTAGTACTCCTGCTGCTGGTACTACTACTGCTGGTACTACTCCTACTACTGTTATTACTCCTACTACTCCTGCTACTACTGTTACTACTACTACTCCTACTCCTACTACTACTACTGTTGTTACTACTCCTACTGAGCACCGGGCCAAACTCCTGTGACCTGCAGCATCAGGTAGGCCGGTAATGACAGTATCTGTGCTATGCCTAACCACAATACTCAACATAGCAACGCTGCTGAAAACATCAGGCGATAGTAGCCTGGCGTTCCCTTTAAAGTAGAGAGAAATGTGCGGCGGTGGGGGTGGTTAGCGGACTCCGGTTCACATGAGGGGAGTCTTCAATTCACAACGCAAAGAAGTCCATCAGACCTTGTTTTTCTGCTGCTTGGCGTAGAGGATTTCTGAGCAGGTGCTGCCAGGACAGCTATAGAGTGCAAAGGACCTTCAGAAGCTACGTCTAATCATAGCTCCTGTTCTTAAACCTTTAGAGTCAGAAGACCTTTAGAGTCTATTGTGGGGAGGAAAGGAGCTTTGGACAGCTGTGCCGATTTCAGACTGCCTTTAACTCCGACGTCGTTACGTGACGGAAACATGGACGATGAGAGCCAAATTCGGGCCTACAGCCTTCTGAACATGAACTACAAACCGTTCGCTCTTCTTTCCAGACGTTTTCGTTGATTTCCATGTAGGGGGCTGTGCTTATATGTCATGTCAGGCAAAGAATTGTGGGATTCCTTATAGCTCCTTAGTGCCAGTAAGGGACGCCGCTGGGTTCCTAGGCTAAACTAGCCACAGGAGGAAGAATCCAGGCTTCCTTTCCTACCTACTTCCTTACTGACTGCACTATTCGGACAGCACTGATCATGGCGACCGCTGACACACTTCCGCTTTGGCTAAACAGTCCTGAATCTGTACCGGTGTTCAGATTGAGCCTAAAGCGTGACAAATGCCCAAAGCTCAGAGATGGGACTCCACCTGGACATGTCTCCAGACACATGGATGTACATTACATGTACCTTTAGGCTACGTTGTGAAATCTTTGAGAATCATTTAAAAGTTAATGAGAATAGCAGAAAAAGCATGAACTGTGCTACTTTCTTGCATTAAATTAAAAAAGCAAACAAAAAAATGAACAAATATATTAATTTATTTCCCCTCCCCAGATTTTCAGATTTAGGAGCAGATCTTAAAATGTGTTTTTTGACTATTTGATCTGATAACTGCAGTCTCTCATTTTCTTAGACATGCGTTGATTGCGTTAACAATAATAAATATAGAAGTTCGAGACATCCTACTTTGCTTTTTAATTTATGAATAATTACGCAGATGAGTGCCCTTTTTGGGGGCTTGAGCCCCCGCCCTGGTAAATGTCTGTGCACGCCCCTGTCTATGTGGGCTCCTGGTCCCCTGGGAAGCACCAGAGTCCCTGACGAGGTTTCCTGGCTCCTAGAGCAGCTGCAGCGAAGCTTCACTAAACAGAGGGTCCTTCATGAGGGGCCCATCAATCAGTTCCCTGCACCGCCACTCACGTACTTCACGGGACAGATTAATTCAAACAGGTAAAACTGCTGATCTCTACTATGTTTGACACTATGCATGCACCCGACAGCCAATCACAGAGCAGGATTACATCCTGAACTGATCAGTATTGATCCTCTCTGACCCAGTTTCCAATCCACTCGTCATCAATACTGCGCCACTCACCTGTGGTCCTGGTGAGGTATCTGAGGACGGATTTGATGGCCGCTCCGATCAGAACCATAACGACGCCACACAGCAGCCCCCCCCCCACCACCCACCACACACACTCACTCACTCCGGAGGCTGCAGCAGCAGTAATGCAGCTCCGCTCGCTGCGACGCTGCTCTCCTCCCACTCCTCTCTCTCCTATTCGCCCCAATCTCCCCGTCTTACTTCCTCACACACACACACACCTGCCACGCTGGCAGGAAGCCAGCGCACGTGCGCGCCCTTCATGAGTGTCACCAGGTGACGAAGGTTACCTGCGAATGCGGCAGGATTGTGTTGCTTTGAAGATGAAGGGAAAGTGTGTGTGTGGGTCTGATGTAAGACGCTTTATCTTTTATTCTCTGTGTTCTTGTGTTTTTGTCTTTGTGGGGGCAGCTCATCAGCGAAGGACCAGGCTCATCCTCAGGGTTTATTAAACCGTAATAAGAGGAGGAAAAAAAAAATCCAGATACAGGAAATAATGAGCCCAGCTGGCATCGGTTGAGTAATGAAAATGCCTCATTATGTCTCGTTTTATGCCTTTTTATGGGTCGCTTTGCAGATCTGCTTAGAGATTTTATAGACAGTCTACATTTTTTGTAGAGTTTTAATGCCCTTTTCAATCAGTCTAACAATATTTATTGGGTATTGGTCAAATTTTAATAATTTAAGGCAGATTTATTTGTGGCTTGTTGACCTAGATTTGAGTTTCTGTGTTTTTATTTATTCATTTTTTGTCTTGTGAGCTTCTAGCATTTTCATAACCTCCTGCGTGTCTCATGAGCACCAAGTAGGGTTTTTGAAACCGTTTCCATCTTTTTGAGGTCATACTGTGTCTCTCTATAGTTACTGTTATTTATTTGAAGTAACAGATTATGAGCTACACCATATTCTGATCTCTTCTGTAGTTACACACGCCGTCTGTCTCAAAGTTGTGCGTTAAGAGCCAGAAGACGGCATGAATAATCCACACAGGGTCCAGTTTATCCTTGAAACGGCGGCCGCAGGCACCACAGGTAGCAAAAAGTTACATTTTACTCCTGGAGAGACCTTTTAGATTACAGCTGATGAAGCTGGACCCTACGACGGCATGTGGACATCAGACAGGGACATGAAACGTCTGTAGAGTAAGTTTACAGGAGTTCCCGTGAGAAGCAGCAGTTGATGGTTGAGCAGACTGCAGCGGTTCCTCGGCATGGCCTGAGGTCACGTTGCTGTTTTATTTAGGTTAACGCCGGACGTTAAAGGCACCGCCGTCCCCGTTATTGTTCCCACCAGTCGCTATCAAACCCGTTCAGGACCTGTCGTTCAGCCGTGGAGCCGCCGTGATTAGCCTTCACCTGGTTAATTGAGTTCACCTTCATCCTACCAGTCAAACTGGGCCAGTTCCAGTTGGAAAATGTGTCGACTATGTGGGCCGTGAAGGAGCGGCTAAATACAGAGCTGAAGGCTGACGGAGTCGCTGTCTGTTCATCTCCACGTCCCGCTGTTGTAATTAGTTTCATTAATTAGACACCAAGTAGGACACATTAGCTCACTCGGCTATATTTAGCGCCAAGGGGCTTAAATCGGGACCGTCGTCGTTCTCCCACCAAAAGCCAGGAAGGGTGGGGGTCACGCCAACACATACAAAAACCCTCGCTGCTTTACATCCGGATATTTAACAGTTTAACACATTTACTATTTATGAACAGTTTACCCGGATTATTACCCGGATAGAGAACTTGACGAGGAGGTAATTCAGCCTCTGATTTACAGTTGTCATCCCGTTCTCCGTCTAAACTGGTTTCTGGACAATGTTCTCAAGGACTGGGGTTGGAGAGCCCTGGTTTACCTGGACTGAGCCGTGCAGACCAAGATAACCAGAGTAAATGCCAAATGAATTAGGATTTCATGTATTTAAGGGAAAAGAGCCGTCAAAACCGCTGAGTCATGAGATAATTCTGATTAAGCACATTTTTGGGCTTTTAGGTTAAATCTTGTTGAATCACAATTTTACTTAAATGGAACCTGTCTGACTGCATGAATTAACACAACATGTTTCAATCTAAGGAACTGGAAAACAGATGAGAAGTGAATAATCGTTGACATCCATCAGTCTGGGAAGGGTTACAGATGCGTTTCTGCGGCTTTGGTACGCGCTGAACCGGAGTGAGAACCTTTGTCCATGCGTGGAGAAAACCTGGAACGGAGGAGAACCTTCCCAGGAGAGGCTGGACCAGCAGAACTACTCCAGGAGCTCATTAACGACTCCTCCAGGAGTCCCAGAAAAACACAGGACGACAGCTAAAGCTCTGCAGGCCTCAGTGCCTCAATGAAGGTCAGAGGTCACGGTTCAGCAACAGGAAAGAGAGACGACTGGGGCAAAAACTGGAGAAATCCCAGACTAGAACCTCTGCTGGCCTAAACGAACACAAAGACCCATCTTACATTTACCAAAAAAAAAAAAAAACTTCCTGATGATTCCCCAGACCTTTAGGCAAACGTTCTGCACTGCAAAAAGGGAACAAAATTTAAGTAAAAATGTTTGAAAGGAGTGTATTTGTCCTTGATTTAAGCAGGTAAATAATCTTACCTGCATATGGAATGAGATTGTTGCACTTAAAATGGCAACAACTTGTCTCCGTTGACTTATCTCAAGAGCAGTTTATCTAATTATCTTATTTTAGGGGTAAAAACACTCATTCCATTGGCAGATACAATTATTGACCTGCTCAAATCTAGGACAAATACACTCATTTCAGGAAAACTTAACTTTAAGTTCTCTTTTCGCAGCGTGTGGGCTGAAGAGTCAAAAGTGGAACATTTTGGAGGGTGAGAGCCCCGTTAAATCTGCTGTAAAAACTAAAATCGTTTCAGAAACACATCCACATAACGAAGGTCAAACATGGCGGTGGTAGCATGATGGTTTCCCTGGTCCTCCAGCACCCCTGTCCTGCAGGTTTTAGGTGTCTCAATGCTGCCACACACCCGATCCAGCGTCTGTGGCTGCTGAGGAGGTCCGGCGATCATAACGACCAGGTGCGCTGCAGCAGAGGCACATCTAAAGCATGCAGGGCAGGGGGTAACAGTAATGGCGCCTAGCAGAAAGTCCTGAAGGAGAATGTCAGGCCACCAGCTCAGGACTTCAAGCACAGTCAAAACGACTTGAAAAACATCAACAGATCACAGGATTCGGGATGTCCTAGTCAAAGTCCAGGCCCGCATCTAGTTGAGACGCCGTTTCATGATCTTAGCAGACATTGAAAGCGCCAAAATCCTCCAACAACGGCTGAATCAAAACAATTCTGCAAAGACCAGTGGGCCAAACCCCCCAGGAGACGATTTCACAAAACCACAACGGCAATGTTTGCCAGCAAAAGTCACCAATCCCATCGTCGGGTTTAAAGCGCAATCACTATTCCCCGGGTATTTACCTGGACTTGGCGAACAAAATGGCTGAAAGTGTCTCGGGCGAAGCTGGCAGGCGGCAGCTGCTGCAGCCATACGCTCACCTGTTGGAACAGGAATTAGCCTCCAGTTCAGCGTTATAGGGCTGCTGCTGCTAATCCAGGCACACAAATACACCCCAGGAGAAGATTACGCCCGCAGGAGGTCATTAGGAGCAAACGTGGAGAGCCGCTGTGTTTATGTCCTGCGTGTTATCTGAGAAGAACAGCGGACTGGACCTGTGATGAATTATTGATCGGACGCGAGAGGCCGTTAAAATTCTGACTCAAACATGAAGAAACTGTGGAAAAAATAAGACTCAGATCCCTTTTGTTCAGGTTAGCGTGAACATCTTCCACAAGCGGACCCTCTAGACAGCAGATATGACTGTCAATCATGTGATCAGTCATAAAGGAGGTAGAAAAAGTAAAAGGTCCGCTGGGGCCAAACAGAAGGAAACGCAGATTATCCTGGTTTAAATAATCTCCATCTGCTCTGATGAGGCTAAACATGACGAGCGTTTCTCCTACGGTTCTACGGGTCAGACCTGTTGGAGGAACAAAATCCTGCTTCTCGGCTATGAATGTGTGCAGAATGTGGTTTTGAACTTGAATGCGTCGTTTGCTCCTTTTCTACATCAGCACTGCCGTCACAGAAATATAAAACAAGAGTAATTATAACAACTCTTCACCATCAGAGAGCAGAAATCCCTCTGTTGCTCAAATAGGTTGCAGTTTACAGGGAGAAAATAAGCAAATCCACTTTAAATCTTTGAAAACCCACTTTTTTTTTTGATCGGGTTAATTATTTTCCAACATGTTGCCAAAACGGAGCGTCTCTGAAGGTCTTTGCTTCTAAAAAGACTCAGTATTTTACAAATGTGGGCGTTTGCCCAGAGCGACACGTTGATTTAATTCTGCGTTCCTGTTAAGAGTCAGAAGTCGGAAATCCCAGCTTCTAATCAAACGAATCAACGGTGGCTAAAGTCGGACTTTTCTCTTCGGAAAGTCGGAGAAATGTTTTAAGGCCGATTGCTGGATCCCAACATGGCAGCTCGTCCCATCAACAACAATAAGATGAGATAAGACTATTTATTTAACAAGACACAGCAATAAGAGCGCGTCTGAAATCAATATTACATGTAGTGGCTGAAACTCTGAACCCAACAAGTTAAAGGAGGCGTTTCCACGCGGAGAGGAAAAGGACGTTTATCAGAGCTGCTACAAACAAAACCGCTTTCCTGGCCGTCGCCACATTGGATTCCTGGACTTTTGTTGCTGTTTTTGTTTGTATTTTCTCATCTTCTCCAACTGTGTTAATGCCGTTTAATCAAGTTCACCAGATTCCCGGCGCCTAGTTTGGATTTCCGAGGTTTGCAGCATCATTTACCTCATTAGTAGCTCCAAAATTTCCACCATCCAGTTCTTTTCAGAAAGCCCTAAATGCAGGAACAGACGTGTACCCCTAACAGATGGAACAGACTTCTCACTAAATGAAAAAAGTAAATGCACTTTCTTAGTTTTTCCTTATTGAAGCCATAGTATTTCTTCCTTTGGTCACATTGAAGGCCAAAACGATCCTGTCATGTTGCCTCTAGCTGAGACCAAAACGTTCCTGATTAGGCGACACTTTACCTGGAGAAGCCAAATGGAGCTAACAGTGACCGTTCTGGTCCCCCTAAGCATTGCCAGTTCAATCTAACAGATAAAAAACAACACCACCACCAGAACTTAACATCAATGAACTAAAATGACTTAATTTATGCATAACATCAGGGACCACAGACCAGGTCTTCTGGAATCACCTGGAAACATGCCGGATCAAGTACCTGCTAAGCTAGGCCAGCTTGGGTCCAACCGTAGGACGATGTGGGGTCAGCATTAGTTCAGCCAGAACTGAATCAGGCAGTCAGCACTAATACCAAGGTAACTCATACAGAAGTATAAAATTATAGATAAACGTTCAGAGAAACCAAGTAGTCAAGACCACGTAAACCAAGTCAAAACCAAGACTTTGAGGAAGGGAAGACCAAGCTGAGACCAAAGCAGCGCAGGACCTTTTTCAGGACCACGATGAGTCCTTTCAATCCCTCATTGTCAGGGGTCACCAGATGCGCCGGGGCTCAAACCCAGGTCCCCGTATCAAAGACCCGTTTCCCACTACGCCACAAAGGGACATTTTAAGGACCATTACTGTAATCTTGATAATCTAGTTGTGCTGCAAACTTTTCAAGGCAATCAGAAGATTGAAAGTTAGGAGTTACGTAAAAAAGGGGACGCATTGTCGTGAGATGATACCAAGTAAAAATGCAGTCGAGACTGAGATTACACCCAGAACATGACTTTAAAAAGGTGCTCTGAAGCTTGGTCCCCAGCACCGTAACAATACCGGTAGGGTCACCTTGGACGCCTACGACCAACGCGAGAAGGCTAGCTGGTCAGGCTGTGGTGTTTGGGACCAAACGGGGCGACTCCACACTGCATAAAGAGAAGGATGAACAGACGCGGGCGGATCAGACCATCTAGACTTGTTTCTGATAACCAATGCCAGCAAAATGAGCCAAATCAGAGGAACTGAAAACATTCTGGAACAAACTGGAGACGAGAACGACTGAAAAGACAACGCTGAACCTTAGGATGGCATCAGTGAATGCACTGGATCCTGGAGAACCCTGTACGCGTTGTACAACAACAAAAAGGTTAAAATACCATTCTCCAAACGCAAAGCAGTACCTTTTTGTAGGAGGGGGGTGGTGGCCAAGGCCTCCTGCTTCAAGTTCCTCTGTTGGCAGCGTCTGAACCAAGAGAATCTGGTCTTCCGCCTCTTGGTGGGCTGGTAGCGGTACTGAGGGGGCACCTCTGGTTCCGTCGGCGGGTTGGCGACGCCCACAGAGGAGGGAACAGGTAAGGCGTAGCCGGGGCGGGGCTCTGGAGACGGGGGGCAGGAACTAGTTCGACGGCGTTGGGCGAGGATGGGGCACGAGGGCCGCTGCACCTGGAGGGCCGAGGTTTGCACCTGAGGTTTCTCACAGGTTTCTGGGGAGAAGAAGAGTTTCCCATAAGCCTCCGGCGGGAGAGAAGGGTGGACATGTTGTCGCGGCGGGAGGATCCAGGGGTTACACTGCAGGTGAGGCGGGGGGGGCTTTCTGTCAGCTGAAGGCGACGCTGGCCTGTTTGCACCGTTCAGTCCCAGCATGGCGTTCTGCTGCTGGTAGATCTTGGCGCTGAGCAGGCGCCGCCTCAGGCTGCCCTCCGTCTTAGGTTGGAGGGCGGCCATCTTGCGTGGAAGAAGCTCGTCCCGCTCTTCGTCGGGTCCCCCGTTCCAGCATTGTGAAGAAACCCCAGGCGCCGCCCCCTCGCCCCCCAGACATTCAACGTAGGAAATCATTGCGTCCCGATTGGCTAGATGCCAGTTAAACGTCGCATATCAGCACAGATTTATTTATTTTAACAATGTTGGTCAAACTTTTCATCATAACAGCCCATAAAACCCAAACCACGTTTGTTTTAAGACAAGGCGACTGCTTTGGTCTTTAGATTCTCTTTAGCTGCTCAAACTACAACAATAATACACTAAAAATGTCGCCTCTGCTCTTTAAACCGTCCAGATAAAAAAAAAAGGTCACGCCGCATTTAATGAAGTAAAAATCCTTTAGCGTTCATCCAGACACGGAATTAATCCAGAAGATCCGTCCCAAGAAAGTGAAAACGAACTCATAGATGTCCAGAGACGATTAAAAAATGTATGATTGGCTCAGCTTGTTTTTCTCTGCAGACGTGATTAAAATCTTCTTGGCCGCCTCCCCTGATAAAACATCCAACTCCCTACAAAGCAGCTTCTTCTCATTCCTCCACAGGACAAACCACAGACCTCCAAACATCCCAAACCTTCTCTGTCTCCACGGGTCCGACGACAGGACGGCCCAGCAGGAAGCGGGCTCTGTGGGCCGAGCTCCTCTCTGCAGGTTTAATCTACTAACAGGGATTATCCAGGTCTGCAGATGGCCCGGCGCTGAGCAGGTGTTCACCTCCACGCTCACCGCCACATGTTGCCGCGTTACCGGGTCATCTCTGACCCTCGGAGCCAGGAACCAGAAGGCCAGCATCTGCATTTCAGCTGAGAGCTGCTGACGTTCAACTTTTTTTTTTATCTTCGGGAAGATTAAAAAAAAAACTAAACGAGCTGACAGGCCGACAAGTTCAAACATGGATTAATCCACCGCTGAAAATAGACCCCGGTGAGTTCACCGCTGAGAGGAATTATCTCCTCCTTCAAGAGAGTTATTAAAGTAAAACAACCAAACTTAACAAAAAATACTGTTCTGTTTTAACAAGCATCCAAAAAAAAGAAAAGCACCAACAACAGACATGAATAAAGTAAAAACAAACTGACAAACTATAGAAAACCAGAGAAAATTAAACTAAAAAAAGCACCCACAACAAACATGAATAAAGTAAAAACAAACTGACGATAAAATATAGAAAACTAGAGAAAATGAAAAAAAGCACCAACAACAGACATGAATAAAGTAAAAACAAACTGACAAACTATAGAAAACCAGAGAAAATTAAACTAAAGAAAAGCACCAACAACAAACATGAATAAAGTAAAAACAAACTGACAAACTATAGAAAACCAGAGAAAATTAAACTAAAGAAAAGCACCAACAACAAACATGAATAAAGTAAAAACAAAATGACAAACTATAGAAAACCAGAGAAAATTAAACTAAAGAAAAACACCAACAACAAACATGAATAAAGTAAAAACAAACTGACAAACTATAGAAAACCAGAGAAAATTAAACTAAAGAAAGGCACCAACAACAAACATGAATAAAGTAAAAACAAACTGACAAACTATAGAAAACCAGAGAAAATTAAACTAAAGAAAAGCACCAACAACAAACATGAATAAAGTAAAAACAAACTGACAAACTATAGAAAACCAGAGAAAATTAAACTAAAGAAAAGCACCAACAACAAACATGAATAAAGTAAAAACAAAATGACAAACTATAGAAAACCAGAGAAAATTAAACTAAAGAAAAACACCAACAACAAACATGAATAAAGTAAAAACAAACTGACAAACTATAGAAAACCAGAGAAAATTAAACTAAAGAAAAGCACCAACAACAAACATGAATTAAGTAAAAACAAACTGACAAACTATAGAAAACCAGAGAAAATTAAACTAAAGAAAAGCACCAACAACAAACATGAATAAAGTAAAAACAAACTGACAAACTATAGAAAACCAGAGAAAATTAAACTAAAGAAAAACACCAACAACAAACATGAATAAAGTAAAAACAAACTGACAAACTATAGAAAACCAGAGAAAATTAAACTAAAGAAAAGCACCAACAACAAACATGAATAAAGTAAAAAAAAACTGACAAACTATAGAAAACCAGAGAAAATTAAACTAAAGAAAAACACCAACAAAAAACATGAATAAAGTAAAAACAAACTGACAAACTATAGAAAACCAGAGAAAATTAAACTAAAGAAAAGCACCAACAACAAACATGAATAAAGTAAAAACAAACTGACAAACTATAGAAAACCAGAGAAAATTAAACTAAAGAAAAGCACCAACAACAAACATGAATAAAGTAAAAACAAACTGACGATAAAATATAGAAAACTAGAGAAAATGAAAAAAAAGCACCAACAGACATGAATAAAGTAAAAACAAACTGACAAACTATAGAAAACCAGAGAAAATTAACTTAAACAAAAAAAGTACCAACAACAGACATGAATAAAGTAAAAACAAACTGACAAACTATAGAAAACCAGAGAAAAAAAAATGAAACTAAAAAAAAGTACCAACCACAAACATGAATAAACTAAAAACAAACTGACGATAAAATATAGAAAACCAGAGAAAATTAAACTAAAAACAAAAAAAGCAGAAGAAATGGAAATACAGCCCCTGTCAAAAGTATTCACACCCCTTGAACATTTTTGTCGTGTTACATAAGTTTTCCCTTCGTGTTTCTCGGCCCGTGAAGAAGGTCTGTGGGTGCAGCAAGAAGCACAAACCGGATCAAAAAGAAGCTCGTTAACCAAATATTCACCTTTTCCCATGAAAGCGGAACCAAAAACAGCCGAAAGGAAACCTTAATTACCCCAAACATGACTTCAGGTCTGAGTTTAAAAACGCTGACATTAAAACGACAACCTGATTATCTTCAAGAATGAGATCCAGCTGTTTGCCAGGACGCCTGCGTGAGAATCCATCAGCAGGTCTGGGTTGCGGGGGAAAAGTGAGGCTCTGTGAGGTGATTGTGTTACTGACAGACACGCGGGGGAGGAAACCACCGACGAGAGGTGAAAGACGCTCCTCTAGGCGAGCGCAAAACCTTCCCAGCGCCCAAAGCAGGAGCAGAGAGAAATGAAATCCCCCTCGGAGGGAGAAGACAGAGGAGTTTCCTGTCTGAGGGTCAGTCACGTTGACCCGGTTATCAGCTGATTGGGTCACCTGACCGACCCAGGAGCACGATTCCCATCGTCAGTCTGCAGCCTGTTCCTGCACGCTGCCGTTCCTCCTGACAGCCTAATCCCCGTTTCTGGGAGGCAGCATCTCGGCTCGGCGAGGAACCTTCAGCTGGAGGCGAAGTTTGAAATCTGATGGATCACAGGAGCTTTTATCTGAGTCCGTTTCCACTCGGTTTGGCCGTAATTACTTTAGAGAAAAATGCTCTGTCGGATAAATTGATAAAATGCAGTTAAATTACAGTCAAACGTCCTGCAGTCCTCTGGGAATTTGGAAAACTTTTCAAACTGAACCAAAACATCTTGAATACCGTTAACCTGCTGGATGTGAACAACTACGGTGTTTTCCTGCACAGTTTTAGGGGGATTTCTGTGTAGATTTTGCATTTATTGAAGCATGACCGGATCCGACGGAGGCTTTCGTGTTTTGCCGACGTTAAAAGCTAACAGGGAAAGTTGCTGTTGCTTTACCTGCAGATAAATCTGCCAGCAGGAAGCAGCAAAAACAAGAGTTTTGGGGATGTCTCCAAAAAAACTCGAAACGCTGAAACAAATGAGACGACCAAACTGAATTAAATCGGGTGAGAGTGGTGGGGGAATCGGTGGCCACTTTTCACTGCAGCTATTTTCTGCCGATACGCCACATTTATGCATCATTTGCTGTTGTTGCAGCCCTTAACTCCGAGCTTTCCCTTTGTGTTTTTTCCCCACATAGAAGGTACTCCTGACCCAGTGCTTCTGAGTTTTACGAAATGCCTTTTCTAGAGGAGTCAGCTAAGTCAGACATGCTACTGCCTTTCTCTTTATTCTGTGTTCCTTTTTGTTGTTGTTGAAAGTACACCTGGCCCAGTGCTTCTGTAGGGAGCTTCAATCCATTTAACTGTGTTTCTCTCCTAGATGAAACCATTGCTTGAACTATTGCTGATATTAATTTTGTATATTGTTTTCCTGTCCCACAGAAAGTGCACCTGGCCCAATGTCCCCCCCGTTTTGTCTTTCTGTCCTCACGACCCCGGTTGGTCTTCACAGATGAGTCTATACATTCAGAGGTTTCCTTCTGTTAAAGGGGAGTTCTTTCCTCCCACTGCTGCCACATGCTTGCTCAGAATGAGGCCTTCCATGCATAACTTTGTACCAGTTGGTGTTACAGGTGGACCTGAATCAAACTCTATCTAGAATAAGTCTGGTGTTTGAATTGCATTTGGTTGAACTATGAACTGGATCTGTGTGTCTTGTAAAGTAGTCCTGAGATGACTCTTGTCAAACACAGATGACAAGGGGTTTAATTTTTTAGATGCACCAAAGATCTGATGCAACAACAAATGTCTAAATGCATTCAAAACCGTTCTGCTGAGAAAGAAAACATGTAAAATACGCCGAAACACCATAAAATTACACACAAAGCTCTGCAAAAATGTGCAAAACCAACACTTGCAAAACTATAAAGGAACGTGAAAAGGAAAATAACTTGTGTTATTTAACATGGTGTGTTGGAACAACCAAATGAAGATAAAAAAGACTTAAAACAAGCAACGGGAAAGAAAAATAAGGATAAAAGAGAATAAGTAAGCTCAATATACAGAAGAAATAATGAGAAAAGCACTGAAATGTGGACTAAATTTACTCAAGAGACGTGCAATGCTTCTTAAGGGGATAAAATCATCTTAGAAACTGAAGAAGATAAGATATAAATGAGGGAAAACAAATACGCTGAAACACCATAAAATTATACACAAAGCTCTGCAAAAGTGTGAAAACCAACACCTGAAAGACAATAGAGGAATGTCAAAATAACTTATGTTATTTAATAAGGTGTGTTTGAGCAACCAAATGAAGATAAAAAGGCTCAAAACAAGCAACAGGAAAGAGAAATAACAATTAAAAAGAATAAGTAAGCTGAAGATAGAGAAGAGATGACGTGCAATGCTTCTTAGGCGGGTAAAATCATCATAGAAACTGAAGATGATAGTTAATACATGACGAAAAACATGGAAAACTGCATTTTTAGGGTTAGGAAAGTGCATTTCTGCAGAACAAACAAAGTTATCAAAGAACAACACATGTCAGCCTTCAACCTTCAAGGTCCAGTCAGCTGCAGTCGGCGGACGCTGCCCACCGTGGCGTAAAACCTGGTTTTTGTTGCTCTGGCGCAGCTGCAGCGGCGCCTGTGTGCGCGTCTGAGAGGCAGCCTGGGATGTTTCTGCCTGCCTCAACAGGTCGCCCCTCATTAACCACACAAACACGCGCAGCAGAGCGAGGAATGCACACGTCTCCTGACCCACGGAGGCCGCCAGCGTCCCGGCGGCTGCAGCGGACGCTGGCGGCCTCCGGGGCGGCATCACAGCGGTAACCACGGCAACGGCGGTTTGAGCAGCCGCAGCAGACGCAACCTGAAAAACGCTGGAGCCCATCGAAGATTTACTCCCTCCATCAAAACCCCGCTTATCCGCCCATAAACGCACCGCGGGGCTGTTACGCAGAAAATAAAACACATAAAACTCTTTAAACTGTCCTCTTACCTTTAAAGCAGAGCATGTTCAGATCCCTCGACGTGTGCGTGAGTCCGAGCAAAGAGAATAAAAACACAAGTTCAAACGCAGAGTCCTGCCTCTGAGTCTCTCCTCCTCCATCCCTTCACAATAAAAGCCTCCAGCAGCCTCCCCCCTGCTTAGCGCTCCTATTAAGGGTCAGTTTTCAGTTTGTCAACCAACACAGAAAAGAGAGACGCCGAAAACACTGCAAAAACGGAACTAAAAATAAGTAAGATGTTCTTAAAATGAACGTATCTGTTCTTAATTTGAGCAGGTAGATAAGATAATCTGCCAATGGAATAAGATTTTTGCACTTAAAATAAGAACAACTCATCTCCATCGTCTTATTTCAAGTGCAGGATGTCTATTTATCTTATTTTAGGGGTCAAAATACTCATTCCATTGGCCGATAATATTATTTACCTGCTCAGATCTAGGACAAAAACACTAATTTTAAGAAGATTTTACTTATTTTTAGATCCGTTTTTGCAGTGAAAGACAAAAGAAAGTTAAAGCAAGGTTTGGATGAAAGACTAAATATGAAAATATTACATAAATAAACCTTAAAGTACACAAATCTCCTCTATATTTTAGAGTGCAATGTTTCATTGCTCTATTTATGTCCATTACTTTAAATATTCAGTCTTGTATTTCAGCGTTTATTCCTGTGCTCTGTTTTGTTTTAAATGCATTTTTCTATTACTTTGTTATGAATAAGTGCATTATTTTGCAATTTTAGCCATTTACATCCTCATTTTAGATTATTGTCTGATTTTCTGCTTCTATATTGGGCAAGAAAAGCCATTTTAAACCAAAGAAACAATAAACATTATTCAAAAATCACACCGATTGCAGAGCAATACAGCCCTCTTGTTCACAGAAGCTCTGTTTTATGTTTTTCAGTTTTATGAATAACTTTTATTCTTGTTTTCACACTGTAAAACCTAATGAGATATGCTAAGTTTTCAGGAATAACCTTGATGGAGGCAACTATATTTTCACAGCAACACAAGGCGATCTAAGGTGCCTTACAGGAAATCAAAGGAAAGAGATTTAAACAAAAACATTTAAGCTTTAATCTGAGCATAAAAAGCAAAAAAAATGTTAAAATAGAAACTTAAACTTCAGTGTGGCTTCAATCTTTCATCTTTTTCAGTTTTCAGTCCTGATTTAAAGGAACCTACAGTTTCTGCACATCTGAGGAGCAGAAGAGCTAAATGATGCCGCATGTTTACTTCTGGTTCTGGTTACAGTGAGTACAGGTCTACGTGGCTCATGACAAGCAACTCAAGACAATCTACAGCCATATTCAATAAATTAACATATTGCATTAATTACACCCAGGCTGATGTTTTGCAGCCTTGATTTCTGTGATTTACGATGATTTTCCGCTTATAGCTCATAAAAACACGACGTTTGAGATTAGAATATAACATCAGATCAATTAAAAGAATTGTATTGTTTATTGTAAATGTGGGATTAATGAAAAGTATTTTTAATGCCTGCTTAAAGGTTATTTCCAAAAGGGCCCTCATCATCGGATCACAAAGTTATTGAATATGTAGTGCTTCGACAGCAGAATCCTAAAATCTGTTCTTTGGCAAACAGGGAGACAGTGCAGCGATTTAAAACTGTTTTATTAGCTAAAGTTAGATTTAAACTGTTAACTTTTAAGGATGAAAAGTGAATTTAAGTACAACTTAAACACAGAAGCAGAGGAAAATCTCTTCGAAAAGGTTCCACCTTTAACTGTTCAGGGATGAGGAACTCATATCCTGCTGTAGACCAAACTGCTCGTATCAACTTCACCGCTGCAGTGGAGGCAGAAAAAGGTTCTGCTAAAGATGGATTCATGCAGTACTTGACAGGCAGGAGTTTAAAGTTTAGACAAATTAAAATTATTCAGTTTTAGCCCAACTTACACATGGAGTTCCTCAAGGCTGTATCTTTGGCTCCCTTCCTGTTCAAAAGGCAAAAAACTTCATGTGTTTGTCGCAGAGGAAATGAAAATCTGTTTCCGCGTAACATTTGCATCCAACCTATTCTGTTCAGCTATTATTAAAGTAAAGAATTTAGATTTTGTTGTACTCTTTACAAAAACAAAACAACTTATTTTTTCTTGGACCTTTGGATTCTTATAACAAAACTTACTTGAAGAACCTTCGTGTGATACTTAGATCAAAACAACTGGTAAACGTTTCTCCACAATAACATGCGGTGACATTAAAGAGTCTTTGAAAACTGACTTCTGTCAGACTGTTAGCAAGAAATAAAGCATATTTCCAGACGTTTCTTGAACATGGTCTAGAACCCGTCCTCTATTGGCCCCCTTACAAAAAAAGTTACAGCAGTATTTGCCTGACTTTAAATGTTTTTATTATTTTAATGATTGTTTGAAAGGGTTTACAGCCAGGCTCATATGAAGAAACGGTTACACTAATTTACTCCAGCAACTGGGCTCAGGTACGATACTTTCTGTTTGTACCTGAATGTTGAATTTTCATTATTCCAAGTTGGGAAAAGAAAAAAACCTATGAACATAGCATTGGCTGCAAAAAATAAACCAATTATTAGTCGTTCAGACTGGGCTTTAAATTACTCACACACATTAGAGTACAACATGTAGGTGAACATGTTACTGGAAAGCAGCACAATGATCAGATTATTGTCTTGTTTTATGAAACCAAACATCAGAAGCAGAGCTTGACACTATTGTTTAAAACTCAAATTTTATCTTCATATCTTAATTATTTTGTTGACTTGTTCTGTTATTTAATTATTTATTTTTTTGCTTCATTTTATCGTAGAGTACTTTGGTGCAAGTCACATTGTTGTGAATGTCCTTTATGTATAAAGTTTGAGTAAAATTATCCTGTTGACGTTACAAAAAAATGTATAATCTCATAATAATGTTTATTAACGTAATAATAAAGCCGTAAAAATCTCCGTAACCAAACTTCAAGTATCCTGATTACAACGCCAGCATATGAGATCTCGCGAGACACAATCTCTGTGCTGTGATTGGCTGCGGAGGAAGTAAACACGGAAGCGCTCCGCCACCTAGCAGCAGGCGCCCGGTGGGCTGAGCGCAAACATTAACATTTAAACCAGATAAAACCCTTTTTCTACCCTGGTTTCCGGTCCGTTCAGGCGGAGGTGAGTGAAGGCCGACAGGCGGAGGCAGCAGTACGGACATGTTGGAGGAAAACCGGGTTTAAAAGGATGTTTGTTAGCATGTTAGCTTAGCTCCGGTAGCCCGTTATTACCGTTATTACACCGCTGTTGTCCCGGGACAAGCCGGGATAACCCGGGAGACGATCAAACATGAACAAAAGGAGGCCATTCAGCTACTTAAAGATAACATTTATTCTAATTAGCATGTTTTAATAAAAAAAAAAGAGCCATTTATTGGCAGATCATTGTAAAGCTAAACACGTGGCTCACTGATTAACATGAAATGCTGCTAGAAATAAAATTAATTATTAATCTGGAGTTAATAAAACTGATAATAGCCTGAAAAAAGCTATATTGGACTTTTTTTTCTTGAAATTTTTTTAATAAAAATGAAAAATAGAAGAGAATAAAGCTTTATTTATGGGTTAGTAGGGAAACAAAGTGGCAGGTGGAAAGCAAAGATACACCTGAACATTGATAACGATTTAAAAACAACAAAAAAAATAATATTTAATCGCCGCTAAACGTGGTTCTGCAGAGAATAAGAGGCTGAATCCAGAGAAGTTGAATTTGTGGTTAAAGGACACGTCCCCAAAGCTCTGGGACCCTTTTTGAGGCGATAATATGTTTGTTCTGAGCGCCGCCGGATGAGTAACGCACCTCTGCTGTCTCCCAGCAGCGATGTCCGTCTTCGTCCACACCCGGGGCGAAGCGGGCGGCGGGGTGGCCGCCCACCTCCGGTGCCCCCACTGCGGCCACCTGTCCAAGAGCCACGCCCAGCAGCTGTGCCACCTGGCGGCGTCGCACCCCGCCTGCCTGGACGGCGTGGCCGTGGGCCGCCTGGGCAACATCCTGATGTACCAGGCCGGCGGGCGGCTCTTCCACTGCTCCGACTGCTTCTACACGAGCCGGGACTTCAACAAGCTCTACAAGCACATCATCGCCCGCCACTGCCTGCTGTGCAAGGAGGAGGGACAGGAGGAGGAGGAGGGAGACGGGGATGCCGGTAAGAAGAAGGAGAGCGGCGGAGGGGAAGAGAAGGAAGAGGATGGAGAGAAGAAAGATGTGGAAGAAAACCAGAACATGGAGGGTCTGAAAAGGAAGAGGGAGGGAGCGGGAGGGGACGAAGATGAAGAAGCGCCCCAAAACAAGCAGAGGGCTCCGGGTGAGGAGGAGAAGGAGGAGGAGGAGGAGGAGGGAGAGGCGGATGCTCCGGGCAGGAAGACGAGCAGCGAAGGTGACGGGGTGCCGCAGCAGGGCGGGGCAGAGGAGGAGGAGGAGAAGGAGAAGAACTGCGTGCTGACGTACGACGGCGTCCTCTTCCACTGCAAGATCTGCGGCTGGAGCCACAAGCAGAGGTCCGTCTCCGTCAGCCACATCGTGCGCAAGCACGAGATCCCCAAGAGCTGCGCCTCCCACGCGCTCGCCAAGAGCCGGGAGGCGCAGGGGGCCGAGGAGGAGGAGGCGCCGGGGCTGAGCGAGGAGCTGATGAGGGAGGAGGTGAACGTGACGGGGAAGCTGGTGGGCTTCGTCTCCCACCGCTACGTGTGCCTGATCTGCGACTGGAGGAGCAAACTCAAAGGTTAGTCCTCCTTTTATAGGAGTAGATTTCAGTCACTGTGAGCGTAGAGCATGAAGATGGAGTTCAAAACTCTTTAACCGCGCCGGCTGAGCTTCTGCTGCTCTCCGCAGGGTTCGTCCTGACCCACATCGAGCGGCGCCACGAGGTGGCGCGCCCGTACCGCTGCAAGGAGTGCTCCCAGAGCTTCATCGTGCCCAGCCGCCTGCAGCAGCACGTCCGCACCGCCCACCGGCCCGGCCGCTACGCCTGCCCCTTCTGCTGGTTCCGCTCCGAGTTCCTGGGAGGCTTCAGGAGGCACTGCAGCCGCTGCAACGCCCGGGACGAGGAGGGAGGCGTGCCGGGGGCGGCAGCAGCAGCAGGAGGAGGAGGAGGAGGGGTCAGGTGGGAGGAGGCGGACAGGAAGGAGACGAGAGGGATGAGGAGGCGGCGGAGCTTAGAGACGAGGGGGAAGGAGGAGGAGGAGCTGGACGATGAGGAGGACGATTAACCAGGAAGTTCCAAAAAAAGTTAAAAAACAAAACAACTGGACTTTTTTCCAAAGCTTCCCATCCAGAAAGCTTTCTCAATTCAAAATGTCTGGAGTAGTGAGGAGCTCCAAACTTTATATTATTGCCCAACAAAGGCCTTGTTGTGGCTTAGATAACATGCAAACTGAGCCGAAACAGGTCCACCCCCTTAGTAACGGGGAGTCGTTAAGGTCATTGTTGGCCTGCAAATTAAACCTTTGCAGGCCAACAATGACCTTAATGGATGACTGAGAATCTTCACCAGCATTAACCAGGAAGCTGCCTTTGTTTTCATTTTTAAAGCTTCTTCGGGATCTTCGGGCTGAGATAAACCCGCCGGGCCGCGACAGAACTTCCACGGATCCAGAGCAGAGATTCACAGAATCTGGCTTTATTGAACCCAAACATAGAAAAAGGCAAACCTGCCGCCGTTCTGCATTCGCCCAGAAACCCAAACCAGGCAGGCTGGTAGAAACAAGCAACACCTCAACCCAAAAAGCTCAGCGACATTTTCACACGGGGCTTCTCCTCACTCTCTACAACACTGATACAGATATATATAATAAAAAAAAAAAAAAAAAAAACATCAATAAATTCTGCATTTTTTACCCGGAAACAGAAGTTCTGCTCGTCTCTGGCCTGAAAACGTGTCTACTGATGTTGAAACTAAACTTTTCACCCCTGTAACAAAAATCATCAACACTCATCGCGGTCATTCGACCATCAACATCTCAGGGAAAGAAGCAAACCGCAAAGCAAATAAAGCTGTAATACCACACCGATCCACTAGATGGCCAAACCTGAGCTCTAAACCTTTAAACGGAGGCGTTCACTTCCTCTGGCGTCTATCGTGAGTTCAGGAATGTTGGGGGATAAAGTTCAGGTTGGTCTTTAACAGGAGATGAAGAATCTCTGCCACTCCGTAGATGAACCGAACCTTCGGCTCCCAGTAGAGAGGAAACGGATCTTTGACCTGAACCGGGTCTTCAGAGAGAAAACCAAAAAACAAAAAGGAGCTTTTTTTTCCTGAAAACGGCGCACCGACTCAGGTGCAGTTTGGCAACAGGAAGTTCAAGTGATTCGGTTTGAGTTTATGGCTCGTTGGCGGCGCTGCGGCCGCCGGCAGCTCAGGTGAACTTGGGGCACCGCAGGCCGTCCAGCGCCGAGGTGTTGATGCCCCTCAGGCCACCGAGCCTTCCTCGGTCGCGATCGTCGTCGCCGCCGTCGTCGTCGTCTTGGCCATCGTTGTCGAAGGGAGGCGAGTCGCTGGTCGACGCTTTCTGCGGCTCAGAGACGAGAGAAGAAGAGTGAGCCGACCCGTCCGGGCAGCAGGAACCTTGCAGGCAGGTCATAGGCTGTGATCTGAGGTTTCTTACGGTTCGAGACTCCGGCTCTCGGTACGGAGGACAGACCATGTGGAAGCGAGGGATGGCCACCTGGAACACCTCCTCCTTGTTGGCTGGAAGACAAACAGACGTCAGGTCAGGCCGGAGACAGAGCGCCGCAGCGGAAACCAGGACAACAGAGCGCCACCTAGTCTGTGGAAGGTGTAGTGGCCCTCCATGAACTCCGACGGCGTGGAGAAGGTGGTGCAGCTGGCGTACTCGTGCACCTTCCCGGGCGTCATGACCGGAAACTCCCCTGCACAGAAACACGGGCAGGTTCAGCGCCCCGGCGCGGCCCCGCGGCGGCTAACGTAAGCGACCACGTACCGACCACGCCCGGACCCTGCACTTCCTCCACGTTCCCGTCGGAGGTGGTGATCTTCCAGTAGCGGCTGTCCAGCTGGCACGCGGCTTTGGGAGAGGCGCCCCTGGACATTTCTATCCTGCAAAACACACGGTTCCCCCCCCCCCCCCCCGTTAACGCGCCGCAGAGACCGACCCGGGCCCGAGCCGCTCCTACCAGGCTGTACCTGATGCGGTAGGTGAAGAAGAAGTGCGGCGGGTGGACCGACGACAGCTCCGGCAGGAAGGAGGTGGAGACGGAGACGGTGATGTCGCCGGTGGTCGCCACGCAGCCCTTCTCGTGCGTGTACCTGCGGAGCAAACGCCACGACTTAGCTCGCACGTAAAAGGTCGCCCGGCGGGGGGGGTGGAAGGGGTCGGGCTCACCTGAAGATTTGGTCCTTGATGATGGGGTATTCTCCTGTGACGACGTTGGCGACGTAGGATGTGAACCAGTCCAAGAAGCTGGAGCCTGAAAACAGCATGTCTGGAGTCAAAATCCGACATTTTCTATTGGCTGAGGAGCTGAACTGAACCTAAGCCGTCTGCAGACAACAGACCTGTGATGAACATGTCGATGGCCGACGGGTCCTGGGCCGTTTGATCCTGTAAAACACACAGAGAACTTCCTCACAGCCGCGCTAATGCCGTATTTACCGCATTTTACCGACTATAAGTCACATCAGTCAAAAAATGCGTCTTAAAGAGGAAAAAACACATAAGTCGCACCGGACGACACGAGTCAGCATCAACGGCGTTGTAACCCGCCCGGGAAACAGAGCTGTTAGCTAGCGCTAGCTGTTAGCTTCTTCAGTCTTAGTTGTAAGTTAATGTTTCAATAAATCTTGAAGTTAAGGTGACCAAATTGCTTTTGCATGATTGCAACGCCGACAGGGCGGGGAGGCGTGTTTAATTTAGCTCTTCTGCTACCTTGGGACAGCAGCAGGACCGGGTAAATACCTCTCATTGCGCTCTTTTCCTCCATCATGATAAAATGAATACATATACTATAGACGGTAATGTTTATTTCTTGATTTGTGCTGTTTAAGATGAATTACCGTTTAAATTTGATAAATAAGTCGCAGGATCGGCCATACTCTGAAAAAATAGGGCGACTTATAGTCCGACAAATACGGTCTTCCTAAAGAAGGAGCGGACAGGAGGAGTACTGACAGGACACGGGTAGAAGCTCTCCCCCGTCTTGCGTCCCTCGGCGTCCTCCAGCGCCACGTACTGGCTGAGCCCGGTGTGGAAGCAGAAGGTGAGCGGCAGCGAACGCCTCATTCCCTTCCTGTGCTGGAAGCCCCCCGCTGCAGTCTCCACGTCCAGCAGCACCTCGGAGCGGTAGTGGTTGGAGAGGGACATGCTGCCCATCAGCCTGAGGACCCAGAGACACACGGTTAGACCGGGCCGGTCGATCCGGGGGGGGCAGGACACCGGCCGCGCACCCACCCTGGGATGACCAGCTTCTGGCCGTTGTGGATGCGGAAGGAGCAGCGATAATCGTCCGGAAGTTTGCACCCGATCTGAGCCTCCACGTCGTCCAGCTCCTGCTCGGTGGCGCCATCTGCAGGTCAAAAAGACAAGACGTCTTTGGCTAAAGCTACACGCAGGGCGGTGGACAGCGCAGGACGGGTACGGAGTGAAGCTGGCTGGAAGCACAGAACAAGTTTTATAAATGGAAATCTGCACACAATGCAACCCAGAAATTACACTTTGAAAAACTACTTAAAAAACTTTGCTGTTTGCTCAGATTTCATTTTTTCAAAAAGAAATTTCTACAGATTTTATATTTTAATTTCTCTTTTTCACATTGAGGTTTACAAATCTCATTCTTCTAAAGTTGAGTTTTACAGATCACATATTGCTTGACGCGCACACTGACTACTAAAAACGTTGCTAACAACCAATAGAAATGGGTCTTTCTGCAGAGGAAAGCCCGCCCCCAGGGCAGCGAACGTGATCTGTAACACGCAGTTTGAAAGCAATATGTAAAAGTCAGTAAAAAAAAAAAAAAAAAAGAATTTGAAAAAATTAAATCTGTAAAACGATTTTTGAAACAATAAAATTTGACAAATAGAATCTGTAAAACTTTGCTTGAAAAACTAAAATTTGAAAATAAATCTAAATTGTTTTTAAACAATAAAATCTGAAAATATAAAATCTGTAAAAATGGTTTTTGAAACAATAAAATTTGAAAATATTAAATCTGTAAAACTGCTTGAAAAAAAATGTAAGCTTGGAAACAAATCTATAATTTTTTTTGGAAAAAATTACATTTTCAAAAAAAATCCAACGTGAAAAAAATTTATTTGACAATATAGAATCTGTACAACTGCTTGAAAAACTAAAATTTTAAAATAAATCAAAATCTGATTTATAAATAAATAAAATCTGAAAATATTAAATCTGTAAAACTTGGTTCCAAAAAATAAAATGTGAAAAATTTAAATTTGAGAAATTGTAAATTTTAAAATAAATCTGTAAAAAGAATTGAAACAATAACATTTTCAAAAATAAAATTTGTAAAACTTGGTTGGAAAAAATAAAATGAATAAAAAAAAGATCTAATTAAAAAAAATCTATATGAGAAAACAGCAAAGTTGCGCTTAAAACCTTTTTTTGATTAAGAAGTTTTTCAAAGTTTAATTTCTGGATACATTTTTATTCTCATTTCCATTTACGAAACGTGTTCTTTGCCTCCAACAACAAGGGAACAAAGTCCCCCCCCCCCCCATGGATGCGCTGCTGCCCAGAGCAACAACCCAAGCAGGAGCTTCTCCTCCCTGTTTGTTACCTTTGAGTGAAACGATCATCCGAGGACATCTCTGCTGCAGGAAGCCCTTCAGCTGCTCCCAGGCCTTCTTCAGCGCCGCGTAGTGCTGGATGTAGCGGCCCAGGTCCGAGTAGTAGTGCCTGAAGAGGCCGTACCAGGACAGGCCCCGCTGCGACCGGTCGGCGCTGCACACACCAACACACACACACACACACGGTCCGCCTCAGACTCCCGCCGGCTTAAAAACGCTGTGAAGGATTTAAAGGGAGCTCACTCTGTCAGCAGCCAGTGTTTGCAGCAGTGTCGCTTCCACAGTGGGTTGTGCTTGGTCAGCTCGTTCAGCCTCTTGCTCACGTAGCTGCAGCTGCACAGCAAATACACAGAAAAGCCAGAAATACTAACATTTTATACGTAAACTACACATAACCAACACTTTAGGTGCCTTTTTATTATAAAACAACAACAGCTGGAATAAACAGCATCTAAGGGACCAAACAAAAGGGGTCGGCGGTGTGGACGTCACATTTTATCACAATATATCGTGATAACGATAAAATTGACGATAAAAGACTATTACCAGCTTCTTGTAGTGTTTTTAGGTAACAGCCCCCATAAATAAAATGACTGTCCGTAAAAAAACATATTTAATAATTTAACATAAATTAAAACTAAATTCATAAATGTGGTTTATAAAGTTACATAAATTCGATTTTTTTTAAATCACTAAACAGCACAAACAACATTTAAATATATTTTTGAATTTACTGATGTTCTGAAGAAACCAACAGTGGAGAAAATGTCTAAAATAACAATCCTGACTAGACCGGCAGTTTTTGGGGGGGTTTCAGACATTAATTGGATTTTATCGCTGGATTTTATTTTAACTAAATTCTTATCATGATAAGCAATCTTTTTTTTTTCTCGATAAAACGATGCGATAAAGGCTCAGCCCTATATCACTGTGTACTTTTAGCTACGTGGTTTTATGTAAATCTCTTATGATTTATCGGGTAAAATGAAGCAGGTAGGAAATGTTTTGACCATTCTGTCTGTATGATTTAATTAAATTGACTTTGTAACGAGCTTTGACGTAACGCGTGTTAATTGGCGCTGTAGAAATAAAACTGAACTGAATTTAGTGAAGCTGGATTATTATTTGTGAGGCAGAGACAGTTTAAAGTTGTTCTTTTTCCTGATGAGTCTGTGTTGAATCTGTTAAATAAAACAGCAGCTTCATTCCAACATGGAGATACTCCTGCAGCAGGAAGTGTTATTATTGCTCTGATTAATATTTACTGACTCAAACTCCAATAAATGATCACAATCAACGACTTTTCTAACGCATTACAGCCAGGAACATTATTTATTTGGTCACTTTAGATATTCCATCATATCTCTGGTGTGTTTTATTCCTTCGTTTAGCTCAGATCAGGTCACTAATGGACGTAAACAAACTGCAGCTGTTAGCATGAAGCTAACTGTAAACAAGATCTTTATCTTCCCTTTTAAAGTCATTTTATCAGCTCGGCGTCGCATGAGCTCATCGGTTTTCATCTTTAATCTGTAACTATTGGCTGTGAGCCGCTGACAGTCCTGTTTAGGCTCATATTTGAGCAGAAAAACAGAAGCAAAACCAGCTTCTACGTGTCGGGCTAACGAGCCGCGGGTTAGCCGCTAGCATCCCGCAGTCCGGCGGGCTTCCGGAAGCAATGGCTGCCTCCTGCTCGGTGTCCGCGTGCCGTCCGGTACCTACCGGAGCAGGTCTCTGAAGCTCAGGTAGGACAGGACGTGGAGCAGCGGGTCTGAGGGCAGCAGGTCCAGCTGGAGCTCCGAGTCGGCTGCCATTGTCAGCGCTGGTTCTGCCTGGACGCGGCGCCGCTGCAGCGCCCCCTGCCGGCGGGGAGCTGCAGCTTTCTACCACCGCGTTCAGACCGCTGGGAGGGCTGTGACGTCATTGCTCCACTTTATTAACCTAATTATTAGTCAGGATCATATTATGTAATCTTTTGCTACTGTTGGCCAAGTTTTATGTCCACAGACGTAAGACTGTTATGATTAAACCCTCATGTGTCTCTTTTTTAAAGGAAGCAACAACTTACTTTCCCTCCTCCAGCAATGAAAAAGCTATTAAAACTTTATCTTTATTTTCTAAATTCAAAATATTTATATTGTCTCCATTAAATAAAACAAGTGCAAACGGGGAGATTTATATCTTCTGGGAGGAATATTTCTCAGGAGAATATCCATCAGCAGTCAAATCTATTAATCAAATAAATTTTGACTTTATGTGGAAGCAAAATCAACCAATCAATAAATTAATATTCAGCAGAAAAAAAGATCAGAAAAAAGTTCAATAGAATAACAGTTTTCCTTCCTTTTGCATTCTATCCATGTAGGTTAATATTGCAGTCATTGAATCCTCCCAACCAATCACAACGCAGACCCAGGAGAGTCCAGAGAGCATTTTATTATCATTATTATTATTATTTATTTTTTGGTATAAAGATGGTTGAATAAATGGTTGAGTTTTAATTCAGTGTTACTAGAAAATAAATAATTAAGGACAGCATGAAATGGTCAGGGCGGCGCTTACAATTTACATTTAGAATTTTTTGATAATTATCAATATCAGTTAATGGTTTCTATTTTATGGATAAGCTTATTTTCTATATCATTCTGCCCTACCGTCTGCTTTTGAGTTAAAAAAGGGAAGCAAAAACCACACTACATTAGACAAAGTAATTTAATCAAACAGTTTGAAGAGGAAGGATTGAAAACTATTGGATTTAACAGCCTAAGGTCATTTTTATTGCTTCACGTCTGAAGTAAAATATTTGCAGATCTGTGTGGAGTTAACCTCCTCAAATGTGATTTGACATATAAAAAAAACGAATAACTGCACTGAGAACTTTCTGGTCTCCATTCATGATTACACTAGATCCACATTCAATGTAATTAAATTTAATTTTAAGAAAACATATTTTATTTTAATACCAGAGAACTATCTTGACTCGTTTCTATTGCTTTAATGTGAAATAATTGCTTTGAGATGAATATATCTAAAAACTACCTTTAGTAAAGAGCTGTAATTACCTTCTAGGTCCAGTAGAGGGCAATAACAGTTTAGTTTGTGTCTCCGCAGCTGAAACTTCAACATTATTCTGACCGTTTCCAGAATAGTTTAACATTTCATCATTATTTTCCTACATTTAAAGGGGAAATCTCAGCATTACAGCGCTTTATTTCAGCTTTCTCCTGGAGTTGAACCTTAGCATGAGCAGCTCTGAGTGTCTGCGGGCCTGTTTTCAAGCGTGTGGAGCTGCTTCTAATTCACACTAACAGAGAAAATGCTCATTTCAAGTCAGAGTAGGCAGAAGAGTCAGGAAATAACAGTGGAAGCAGGAACATGTCAACAATGGCTTCAGTAGCCAATTAGGAGCTGGAAGCCAGCAGATTAACTTCTGCCCTCCAGTGGACACAGGGTGTAATTACAGCCACAAAGGTCATATTTACTCTTCTAGGAAAAATATTTCTCACAAGAATGGAAAGTATTTCCAGACTTATCTCTCCTGTATATACATTAGTTATACTCAAATAAACAGTCAAATCTATTAAAATGTAAACTTTTACTTTTCGTGAAAGGAAAAAACACACTTTATTAGAGAAAGTAGTTTAATCAGCTTGAAAATGAAGGACTGAAAACTATTGAATTTGACAGCCTGAATGATGCCCTAAAAATCAGTTGGCTTTGGTAATTTTCCATTCTTCCACCTGCAAGTTTTATTGTGCTGGGGATGAACCTCCAAAAATAACTACAGCCCACACAATACTCCACTGTGGATCTGCCACTACCTAAAAGTAAGAAACAAATCAATGTTTGCACGAAAATATCAAGAACGAGGTCTCTGGTCTATGATGCTTTAATAAATGACAGAGGTGTTATTTAATTTGAAGATTTCACTGCTAAATATAATCTGAAAATAAACAAAATAGTTTATGAAAAATGATCAAAGCAACCAACCCAGAATAAAATAATAATAGTAATACTACTACTACTACTACTGCTAATAATAATCCCAAATGATTTCAAACTTCAATTAAATTTTTTTCCAATTCAATTCAATTCAATTTTATTTATATAGCGCCAATTCATGAAACATGTCATCTCAAGGCACTTTACAAGTTAAATTCAATCATATTATACAGATTGGGTCAGATTATACAGATTGGTCAAAAATATTCCTATATAAGGAAACCAATTGATTGCATCAAAGTCCCGACAAGCAGCATTCACTCCTGGAGAAGCGTAGAGCCACAAGGAGAGTCGTCTGCATTGTCCATGGCTTTGCAGCAATCCCTCATACTGAGCAAGCATGAAGCGACAGTGGAAAGAAAAAACACCTGTTAGCGGGAAGGAAAAACCTCTAGCAGAACCGGGCTCAGTATGAACGGTCATCTGCCTCGACCGACTGGGGGTTACAGAAGACACAACAAGACAGACAAAAAGCACAGAAGTACACATTGATCTAGTAATCTGTTCTACATTAGATGGTAATAGTCGGTGATCTGTCCTCCATGGATGATTTCACAGTCAACAGAACGTCAGACCAGGTGTACCTACTATGAAGAAAAAAGAGAGAGAACAAAAAGTTAAAAGCTGAAATGACAACAGTCCTTTCAATGTAATGCAATGCAAAACTGGAGAACAGTAGAAATCAGTAGAGTGAGAAAAATAGGCCCTGATGTCCTCCAGTAGCCTAAGCCTATAGCAGCATAACTATAGAGGTAGCTCAGGGTAACATGAGCCACTCTAACTATAAGCTTTGTCAAAAAGGAAAGTTTTAAGATTAGTCTTAAAAGTAGACAGGGTGTCTGCTTCACGGACCAAAACTGGGAGTTGGTTCCACAGGAGAGGAGCCTGATAGCTAAAGGATCTGCCTCCCATTCTACTTTTAGAGACTCTAGGAACCACCAGCAGACCTGCAGTCTGAGAGCAAAGTGCTCTGTTAGGAACATACGGGGTAATCAGAGCTCTGATATATGATGGAGCTTGATTATTAAGGGCTTTATACGTTAGGAGAAGAATTTTAAATTCTATTCTTGATTTAACAGGAAGCCAATGAAGGGAAGCTAAAATTGGAGAAATATGATCCCTCTTGTTGATTTTCATCAGAACTCTCGCTGCAGCATTTTGGATCAGCTGAAGACTTTGAACTGCATTTTGTGGACTTCCTGATAGTAAAGAATTACAATAGTCCAGCCTTGAAGTAACAAATGCATGGACTAGTTTTTCAGCATCACTCCTGGACAGAATGTTTCTAATTTTGGCGATATTCCGGAGGTGAAAAAAGGAAACTCTGGAAACCTGTTTAATATGGGATTTAAATGACATGTCTTGGTCGAAAATAACACCAAGATTTTTTACTTTACTACCAGAGACCAAGTTAATGTCATCCAGATTCAGTGAATGATTAAGAAGTTTATTTTTGAGGACTCTGGTCCAAAGATTATAACTTCTGTCTTGTCAGAATTTAAGTGCAGGAAATTTAAAGTCATCCAGCTTTTGATGTCATCAAGACATGACTGCAGTCGAAGTAATTGATTGGATTCATCAGGATTTATGGATAGATATAGCTGAGTGTCATCAGCATAACAGTGGAAATTAATCCCATGCTGTCTGATAATTTTGCCAATCGGAAGCATATATATAGTAAAGAGAATTGGTCCAAGGACTGAACCCTGTGGTACTCCACAGGTGACCCTAGAGTTTGAGGAAGATTTATTATTAACATGAACAAACTGGAATCTGTCCGACAGATAAAATTTAAATCAGCCTAATGCTTTCCCCTTAATCCCTACAGTATGTTCAAGTCTTTGTAGGAGAATATTGTGATCAACTGTATCAAATGCAGCACTGAGATCTAACAGGACAAGTACAGACACAAGTCCATTATCTGAGGCCATGAGAATATCATTAGTGACCTTCACCAGAGCCGTTTCAGTGCTATGATGAGCTCTGATGCCTGACTGAAACTCTTCAAGTAGGTCATTACTTTGTAAATGTTCACAAAGTTGATTAGCAACTACTTTCTCGAGAATTTTAGATAAGAAAAGAAGATTAGATATAGGTCTGTAGTTTACTAGCTCATCTTGATCAAGAGAAGGTTTCTTAAGTAAAGGTTTAATAACAGCTACTTTAAAAGCCTGTGGTACATATCCATTTACTAAGGATAGATTAATCATGTCTAAAATAGGACCACTGATCAAAGGGAATATCTCCTTAAACAACTTGGTTGGGATTGGGTCTAACATAAGGTAGAAGGTTTAGATGAAGCTAATATTTTAGATAGCTCAGAAAGCTCTACTGCTTCTAGACAGTTCAGACACAGCGCAGTTTCTAAAGATTCCTCCAACGCTGCCTCACTTACTGAGGACGAGGTAATCATGGTTGGGAGGATGTCAATTATTTTATTTTTAATGGAATCAATTCAATTCAATTTTATTTATATAGCGCCAATTCATGAAACATGTCATCTCGAGGCACTTTACAAAGTCAAAATCAATCATATTATACAGATTGGTCAAAAATTTCCTATATAAGGGAACCAGTTGATTGCATCAAAGTCCCAACAAGCAGCATTCACTCCTGGAGAAGCGTAGAGCTACAGGGAGAGTTGTCTGCATTGTCCATGGCTTTGCAGCAATCCCTCATACTGAGCAAGCATTCACATTCCACTTAAAGCTAAGAAGCTCCACTTCAAGATCTTCTCAGGTGTTTCTCCTTCCAAAGACTTCCTGACTGATTGTGTAGGCCTCACCCCTGGTGGTCTCCTCTGCCTCATTCGCATTTAGACATTGAGGGCTCTGGGTGGGTATATTTTCTTACTCTATATCTTCAACTATATATTTAGTTACTCTAATATTAAATATTTTTCACAAATAATTTCTGAAAAAATACTTCTGCCTGTATTTTAATGGTCAGAGTGTCAGTTTTGGGTCCCCCCTCTGTCCTGGGCCCGGGACAACTGACCCGTTTGTCCCCCCCTGTCAGCGGGCATGCGAGCGACCGCAACCGCCGTTCAATTAGAGGGGAGTGATACGTGGTATCATTTGACTCACTGCACTAAAGTTCACACCAGAGACACTGTGAAGCCAGACATTGGAAAAGAGTGTGAACAGACAGTTTGCAGCAATGAGACTGGTATTAATGACATTTCTCCTGTGGATGTTGGCAGAAGTGGTGAACCTAACGACAGCGAGTCCGGAGATGAACTCTCACAACTTGCAGCCGACACCACAGCATCAGCCAACGTCAGCTCAACCACAAGTGGAGAGAGCAAAGAGTAAAGTGGGTCGAGACGATCGACATCCAACCACGAATTGCTGAATTCAAATGGAAAGCAGCGGTAACCGATACAGAATTTCATACAAAATTTCGTACAAAATTAGATACAGAGTTTGAGGTGAACATTTATTACAATGATCAAAAATTGTGTGGAAAAAGTGTCAAACGGGAATATATAGAATATGGAATAAACCAGTGCTCACATATTCTACACATAAAGGATGATGGTTTTGATGTAGAAACAAAAATAGAATCCCATTGGGATCCTGAGGACAATTACAAATATGACTTAACAATAAAGAATCTAGAAAACACCAATGTAGTATCAGTAAGTGGAGATTTAGAACGGATAGGAAACAAGGAGTTAAATGCTACAGTTCAAATGTTTAATGACCGAATTAGGATACATGTGGAGCCAAACAGTGATAAATATGACTTGGTTGAAAGAAATGTGATCATCTCTAGATTACTGCAAAAAGGTGATAGACGAATGATGTGTAATTCGCATGCTAATGTAAGCCATCAATTATCAAGTCAAAATCAAGAAAACATTAATTGTAAAATGACTGTTTGGAATGTAGATTGCGGTTGGATTATTGAAGCAGATGGAATAGCTTTCCGGATTGATAAAACATACGAGTTGAAATTCGAGGACATCACCTCTAGCGGGAAAGTAGATTCAACTATATTATGGAACTTACCGCGTAAAAAGGCGTTACCAGAACAAGTAAATTGTTTTCCCCCCAACAACTCTCAATGGTGCAATAATCTCCCATTTTAATAGGACGCTACAAAAAAGCTAGCTGCGGTGCTATAAATAACTTAACAGGATGTTTCTATTTATGCTAAAATGTTATTTAAGCTTAATAATATTGGAGGATAATTGTCAATATTCTTATTCTGAAAGTATAAAAAAAAATCATCAGAACCTGTTACAAACCAAGTTCCTTTGTTAATTTGAAAACAATAAACTAACCTTCATAGAGTATTTAAATAAAGGTGTAGGTCTGTTTACAATATCTGTATACAGTTGACTGAATACTAAAACAAAAAAACAAAGAGCATTATTAAAATCTTTATTGGCTCATTAAGCACCCAAAAAACGTACATTTTATAAGAATATGAAAAAAAAACTTAATCAACAAATCAGGTACTGTAATAGTCTGGCTTCTTTCTTGGTTTATGTTTATTATTTGATCAATTAGTCCTCTCTCCTGCCTCAGATTTGGTTTTGGGTTCTGTCTTGTCTGGATTCTTATTTTGCTTGTGTACTGTTTTTGTTATCTTGTCCCTGTATTAGTTTTGGTTTTCATCATGTGCTCTGTTAGTTTCTGCTTTATTTTCTAGCTTAGGTTTGGTCCTTATGTTATTCTGGTTCTGTATTTACCTTGTTTAGATTCTGTTCCCTTCCATTGTTCTGTCAGCTCCCTCAGTCACACCCCCATCCTTGATCACTTCCACCTGTTCTGATTAATTAGTTGTTCACTCTGTTCACCTGTTCCTCTGCCTATTTATACCTGCCTCAGTTCTCTGCTCCCTGCCACAACATCTCGTCTCATGTCCCCATGCCTCTTTTCTCACCCCTTGTTCACCAGTCCTCGGGTAAGAGCTCTCAAGCATTTTTGTATGTTACCTGACCTTGATCTGTTCTCCTGTCTTTGAGTCTGCCCAGTTCCTGTCAGTTTGTTTTCTGCCTTGGATTGTTCTCTGTCTGCCTGCCTTACTCACCTTCATCATCCCTGCAATAAACTCTGTGAAGCATTAACTCAGTGTCTGGCTGAATACCGGGTTCTCATCTCCTGCAAGATCATTACAGGTACATCTAAATTACCCTGTTGTTTCTTTGAGGTCTGAATTTCAAAAAGCCCCACAGTACAGAACCTTGATATACCTCCCAAAGTCCAAATACAGTACTTTAAATTCAAAGGAAGCTTAAAGTTAGAACATGAAACATGGTGTTAAGTACCCCACTAAAATAAGCAGAAAAAATATTAACTATGATGAAAAAAAATATTTAGAGATTTAGGGCTGAATTTAATTTCTTTAAAACAAACAAAATCCAAATGTATTTCTTCAGAAAATAAACAGAGAGAGAGAGTAAAACAGGATGGATGTTACAGAAAACTGCTCTGAGCTCAGTGTTTAGTGGAACATCCAGCTGTCAACAGTTAAACTGGTTTATACAAAGCCTCTAATATGGATGTGATGACAAATTAAGTTTCTCTGCAGTTTACAGTCAAGCATAATTTTATTTGTGTATCATTTCAGAAATTTGAATCTAAACTTAAGGAAGAAGCAGCAGAGAAAATGGCCACCACCTCTTTCATGACATCAAACCTGAACTAAAACAGTTCTAATGTTTCCATTTCCACACAGTTAGGCCAGTTAACGTACCAAACTGGTTTTCTTCCTGATCCTTCAGTTACTGCATGGTTCCTCTGAGATTTCTGGACTGAAACATGGAAACCAGAAGAAAAACAGATCAAATAGACTGCTGACCACCTCACAGTGTTAGCAACCAATACGACTATTTGATGATCCTGAGGAGACGTTCTTGATAAACCAGGAGAAAGGCACTTCCTGTTGGTCACATGACCAGCTGACTGAAAGCTGCTTCACCAGACTTCAAACTTCCTGTTGACCTTGTAAGGAGTTTTGTTGAAGATGTTGTTGCTGAAGAGTCTAGAAACAGAACAAATCAGAGCAGATGTGACTCATTCAGACATGACAACATTGCTTGAGCTGCTGGGAGGTAAGCCAGGGTTCCTCTGAGAGCTGAGATGATGGAGATCAGGTACCAGAGTTCATCTTCAGCAGATCTAAAGATCTAAAGTATCCTGTTCCAGGATACTTTAGATCTACAAACATCATCTTTGGATCAGAAAGAAACTGGAACCTGTCTCTGAACAACTGAAACTGCGGAGTTTAAGAAGTTTCTTTACATAATGGTACAACAGCCTAAATACAGCTACCTAAATATTTATTATAATTAATGAACTATTATCTGTGTCTGCCTATAGGGTGGGGTGTAATCAGATTCAGCACATTTTTGGGTAATAACAAGTGTTGCACCGATACCAGTATCAACTGGGGCCCCGATCCAGCACTAAAATGGTGGTATCGGCGAGTACCAACAAATAGGCACCGATACCATTTTGATGTTTGTATGTCACTTGAACGCAGCCTTCTCTCTCCCGACACTCACTAGTTCTACTGGATTCACTTTGTATTAGTCTTTTTCCTGCTTTACAAAGGTAGCAGTTTGACAAAGCCATGATGACAATTATTTTACATCCAAGTAGTATGCAGTTCTTCATATATACACACACATCAATATCAAACAGATGGTATCGGTATGGAATCGGTATCGGCCAATACTGCACAGCCAGGTATCGGGGCCAAAAAATGGCATCGGCGCAACACTAGTAATAACTACTGAGTCCTTGGTTACACATACAATCTGGATGATTCTACATCACATGGGTGAGTTTACCTTTTACTGCTTGCTAGCTAAAACATGGACTCGGGGTATCTATGGTAAGAGTAACCCACTTGAAATTTCAATTGTTTCAAAACACCCAACGTCAGGGGAGCTATAATGAGAAGTTTATGTTGCAAAGGTGTCTGAACAGAAACCTTAGTGTGGATCCATCAAAAACAGTCATTTGTTAGTGAGTCAGTGTGGTAACCAATAGGGTAGTTCACTGCTATTGTTTTTAATCCGGGTTTTTCGCGCCTGCGCGCCGAACTGGAAGGCAGAAGGCGAGCACAGTGGCAGACGCAAACAGAGCAAATGACGAGTTCTCGACGTATTTTTCTTCTTTAGGTAACGTATCACAAGATCGTTTTAAGAGTAAGTTGATGGTTGATGGTATCAGGTTGCTAGATACCATCCAGATAGCGAGTCTGTGAATGCTGGCCAAATGATTTAGTCCGGCCCGGTGGCCAAATGCATTATCAGTATTAAACGGCTGTATCTCCTCGCTGCATCGACCGAGCTGCACCAGATTTTTTGTGAGTCGTGGCCGAGCGCTGCCCAACGCCTTCGTGTGTATCGCCCAGTGGACGGGCGGGGAAAATGCGTGACAGCTTCTGCGGTGGCTGGCGGCCGGCGGTGCGCGAACCCCCGCGGTGGCCAATAGGCCAGAGCGGCGCTTTGCTGCGAGGGCCGATTGACGCCGCTTGCGGCTTTAATTATTTAAGCAGAACAATGACCAGTGCAAAATTAAGTTGTATTTACCGGAGATGAAGTGTAGACTGCAAATTCTGTCGGGGTATGATGGCTCCCACAGTCGCTTGGGATTGTCTGCCTGGGTCCTTCTTCATTGAAATTATCCATTTCTTTTGTCTTTCTTCGTCCTTCGGTAAACGAAAGAAACGTACATCCAACGATTTGGAATGCCTCTGTGTGCAACCGGGAGCACAACAAGTCGTAGGCATTGTTTACATTTAAAAAAATAAACGAACTAAAAGCACGCTCTAATTCACCCGTTTTGTAATGATAGAATGTGAGAACAGTCCTGTTTTTGCCTACACGCGAGACCCGGAAGTAGCGCGGACGTCACGCGTGAACTACCCTATGGTCTAAGTGGGTGTGGCCTATTAGCCAAGGTTTTAATTTTGAGAAAAAAATGAAACCTTGGTCAACAAAATATTTCAAGATGAACTAATGAATGAATGCTCACCTCACAGGACCAATGGAGGGGTTGATGGAGACCAGCTGGAGTAACGGAGCGGTGGAAGCGTCGGTGATCTTATTGTGACTCAGACTGGAACACAAACACAACACTCGGCATTATGTCCGGTTCTGCTGGGAACAAGCAAGCATTCAGAACCACAGAGAAGAGCAGCAGGCTCCAGATGACCCACTGGATAGACACTAGTGTCCTCTAAGAGAATTCTGTGTCCATCATGCAGACACATCAGGGACAGGAGTCTCTCCTGGGGTCCGTTCTTCGTACGTCGCTAACTCAGTTAGCAGGATTTCATTGTTGACGATTTGGCATGATCTTGGATCGTTTGGTTCTTCGAAAGACATCCTGCACTTGTTGTCATAGCAACATGTGCGCCAGCTTAAGCCTGCTCGAGAGCAGGCTTATTTCATGTAAACAAGATTAGATCACGGCTGTATAAGCGGAGGAGATAGGGAAGTCTGCCGTAGCCATGTCCATTTTTACGACTGCAACCTGTTGCGGAAGGTGCAAGAATAATTTGCAGAGTTTTTCCAATTAATCGCGTATTGCGCAATAGACAGTGTAATTGTAGAGAGATTTTCTTGGTGGCTGTTATAAACAGACAAACACATCATTTAACAGTGGCTTTTAAAGAGGAAAAAGTGGTGTTGGAGCCATAAATCTAAAATATTTAAGTTATTTGTATGATGGTTTGCTTTTTATTTTTATCATATCCAGTAAGAAGATTTGTTCGGGCCATTTTATTGTGAAGTTTAGTTTACTTTGAAAGGCTTGCTTCCTGTCGAGCTATTAGAAAAAAACTATGGATGGATTATCTAGCCACGCAATACAGTTTTACCGTGTAAACTGTGGATGACTTGGAAAAGGAAAATTTTCATTTTTTATGGATAAAGATTTTTATTTGTTAAAATTCCCAGTTTGCACATGTCCTTTACTTCCCGTGTCTAAGGAATGACACTGAAATTTGGATCTCTTGACATAAGTGGCTTTTTAAAATAAAGTATAATAATTAAAGGCTACCATTTTGTAGAATATTCTTGTATTTCACTTTTACTTGTCCCCATGTTCTAGTGGGTCCCGTGGAGGCTCTGACATAAAAGAACAAAGTAAATATGAGATTATTGATTATTAAAATGCAAAAATTCATACTGTAGAAAGTGATAGAAACATCTACCATGGACAGTATTTACGCATTAATTTGTCTGCTGCTTTTTGCCAGCCCTCTCTCCTGGCTTTAACAAATTTTGAGGTGTTTTAATTAATGACTCAAATTCGGCATAACCTTCCATTAAAACCTCTTGTTCTGCTTGGGAGAAAAACTGTGGGCGTTCTTTGGCCATGCTGAACAGCCAATAGACCAGTTCATTGTTATTGTTTTGATTCGGGTTTTTCGCGCATGCGCACCGGACTGGTTGGCAAAAGACGAACACAATGGCGGACGCAAACAGAGAAACTGACGAGTTCTCCACGTATTTTTCTTCTTTAGATAACGTATCACAAGATCGTTTTAAGACTAAGTTGATGGTTGATGGTATCAGATTGCCAGATCCACACAGCAAAAGTCTGAAGGGACGGAGCGAGTCTGTGAAATGCTGCCAAGCGTTCAGTACCGCGACATATACAGCTACCTTATAAACACGCAGGCCAGTACACACGAGAGAGCATGGAAGCATGAAACCACTGGACGGCTACAATTATCTTATATCTGGACATAGGCTCCAGCAACGCCCGCGACGCCATGAGGGATTAAGCGGGTCAGAACATGGATGGATGGATGTTCAGACATGTTTGTGTAACATACGAACGCGGAGTCGGACAGGAAGACCTGCCCGGTAGGTTAAAAAAAAACATAGTTCACTACGGATTATTTTGGTGTTTTTGTCTTGTTAAAATGGGTGGGGGTGTCGGCGACATTGCAGCGTAAACACAGAAGTACTAGCGCCCGTGAACGGGCGGAGGGGAGGGGAGGTGGCGATCGCTACACGGGCCGGAATAGTCAGCGGCTGCTGCTACCGCTTCTCCCGGCTCCGTCTAGCGATCGCCACCTCCCCTCCGCCGCTATTTAAGTAGAACAATGACTAGAGCAGAATTAAGTTGTATTTACCGGAGATGAAGTGTAGACTGCATATTCTGTCGTGGTATGATGGATCCCCCAGTCCATTGGGAGTGTCTGCCTGCGCTCTTTTCATTGAAAATATCCATTTTTTTATTCGTGTTTCCTCCTTCGGTAAACGACAGAAACGTACATCCGACGATTTGGAATGCCTCTGTGTGCAACCGGGAGCACAACAAGTGGTAGACATTGTTTAGATTCCAAAAATAAACTAACTAAAAATACGCTCTAAATCACCCGTTTTGTCACAGTAGTAGACGAGAACAGTACTGTTTTTGCCAACCACCGAGATCCGGATGTAGCGCTGACGTCACGCGTGAACTGGTCTATAGCAACGTTGCTGATCATTGTTTCTACTATCGATACATTTCCCCTTTTAAACAAACGCATGAACGCGCAGTTATCTCAGATAACTCAATCCAGCCATACTAATCCTAAACAACAGGTATGTTCGAAGAACCCAATTAGCCGGATCATGATTAGCCAGATGAAATCATCTTGGATGTGTCATTTGATCTCGGATGTTTTAAGCAACGTACGAAGAACGGACCCTTGGATCTGAACGTAGCAACACGGCTCATTGAAGCATGACTGGCTGATGTCTGACTCTGTGGACCAGCTGCTCCACTCTGGATCAGAACCGAGGGAGTGTTTGTGTTTGTCTCCCACAGAGGGGATAGTCTGGGACACTTACTCCAGGACCTGGACTTTGTGCAGATGTGCGATGAGTTGGAGCAGCAGCTGGTCTGTCAGCTGGCAGTGACTGAGGTCCAGCTCTGTTAGACCTTCAGAGTGGTCCAGCATCAGGACCAGAGATCCACAGAGCCTCTGATCCAGTGGGACGTGACTCAGGTCCAGTTCTCCTCCCAGGGCTCTACACAGGGACACGGCCCGTCTCACTGTGTCCCTCTCACTGTCCACAGGAAGCAGGGACAGCAGCTGGACCAGCACCGTCTTACTGACTCTGACCGGGAGGAAAAGAGCAAAGATCATCAAAGTGAACAAGCTTCTGCTTCTGCTTCAGCGGCGCTCTTCCTCACCTGAGACGGACCCTGTCCAGGACAGGAAACAGCAGGTCCAGCCCGCTGTCCTCCACCTCGCAGTCTCTCAGGTGGAGCTGTGTGTCCCTGCTGCTGCGTCTCAGGATGCTGGAGACGGCCCTGCAGTCGTCAGCCGTCACCCTCAGAGGCTGAGGCTGATCCTCCTCTGGTACCTCCATGCAGGAGGAGAGGGACAGGTCCAAGCTGTGCTGCAGAGTCCTCAGCAGGTCCGACGCCTCCTGCTGGCTGTCAGAGGCAGCGCAGCAGCGGATGAAGCTCAGCAGCTGCTTCCTGTCCACGCTGGTGGGAACAGAGAAGAGAACCAACCAGTTAATGAACAGGAGGGAACGTTTTATCAGGGGAAGGAGCTCTAATATCTGACCTGAGATCAGAAACTGAGCGCAGCATCCTGAGGATGGACTGTGTTCCCTCTGCAGGGATGGAGCTCCACAGCAGCTTCAGCTTAACTCCATCAGTTAAGCTGAAGCTGCTGTGGATGAAGAGCAGAGCAGCAGTGTCCTCTGAGTCCAGCTCCGTGCAGCTCAGGTTGATCACATGACCCAGTGACCTCAGCAGACCAGGGATCATGTGACTGCTGCCAGCTCTGTGGATCTCTCTGATGGACGTCCTCACAAAGCTGGGGCTGGACCTGATAGCAGGCAGAGGAGAGACACTTTGTTTAGTTACAGGAACCAGAGGCTGCAGATGGAAGATCAGACCAACTATTTATGAGAAGAAGACTAAACCTCCACCTCTGAAGCAGCAGCCTGTGCAGGAAGGGCAGCAGCTGTGCAGCTCTGTCCTGGAAGCGGTTCTTCTTCAGGTTCACAGTGATGGTCTGAGCTGACGGCTGCTGCAGCAGATAGTGAAGGACCTCCCTGCTCAGCCTGCAGGAGCTCAGGTCTCCACCAAGCTTATTCAGGGAGGACAACGTCAACTCCTGGTCCTGGACCTCATGGAGGAGGACCACCAGCTGCTGGAGACTCTCCTCACTCAGTCTGCAGAGTTCACAGATTAAATCCTTACTGAAGATAAATGAGTTCAGCTGATGGAGGCGAGGAGAGACCTTTACCTGACTGTGAGAGGAGCATCATGAAGCAGCAGACTGTAGAGACTCTGAGCAGGGAGGCAGGGCTCAGTCAGGTCCAACCGTCTGACGGTCCAGAACCTCAGCAGAGACGCCAAACTGCTGCCAAGCTTCAGAAAGACTCTCTGTGAAGGTTGAAACTTGGTGGAGATCACAGAAAGCTCTTCAAGAACCAGAGGAGAGGCCACCCTGCCTCTTCTCACCCACAGAGACAGGAACAAGGCCACGCTGCTGGAAAGTCTGAAATCAGAGAGGAGAACAGACATGATGGAGATTGTTATGTAGAATATATAGTGGTTTTTATGATAATAGTGTACTGTATTTTTAAAGTTACCCGAATTTTAATCATTAAACAGTGACTTGGGATGGAGAGTTTTGCAGACTATTTGAAAAACAATGACTTCATTCCAGCTCCAGTAAGGCTCCAGGTACAGACCAGTATGAGAGGGATTTACGAGGGATTTTGCAGAATAGTTTACAGTTTGAAAACTTTCTCACGGTTCTCAGTGTTATCTTAGTTAAGTCCTAGAAACAGACCAGGGCTATTACTTACAGCTTCAGAAAGCACATGTGTGCTGGAGACTGAATGCCAGCCCCCTGGGATTCTTGAGGTGTTGTTAAAAAGATATGTTTGGGGTTGTACGAAGACACCATAGCTTAAAACCGTGCAAAAGACACTTCGGGGGGTAATAGGCTACATGAGGTCGATGGTAAAGTTCGTAAGTGCTGTCTCCCTTTTTGGAATTCCAAAATGAAATAAATATATGTTATAAGTGTTTAGTGTCTGATAATTGTTTCTTCCTTTGCGACCAAATCCTCGGAGCGGGTGAGGCGGGCCGTGGTGAAATGGAGCAGGAAGCAGACCCAGAATCTTAATACAATCAAGAACTGATGGTTCAACACGACTGCAGATTAGTGGTGAAAAGGAGGTTCCTGCCTGAGACTGTGGAGATGTGTTGTAGGTCTAAAGAGGACAGACGCCCCTCTGGCAGACATCTTGTTGGCTTTGAGGACCAGATCCACTTTAGATCCACACAGTTGGAGAACTCTGCTCACAGATCTGCAGGTTTTTCTGCGTAACTCTCCTGTTAGCAGCAGGTTGAAGTCCAGGAGCTGCAGCAGAGACACCAGCTGGTGGACCTCCTCTCTGGATCTCACTGATATGGAGGAACAGATGCTCTGGAAGAACCCTGGAGAGCAGCTGAGAGACAGAGACACCAAGGAAGTATCAGACAGATGACAAAATATTGTATTAACTAATAATGTTAAATAAAACAACCTGTACCTGAGCTGTGAGATATAAGGCAGACACCGCAGGAAACTCCTCACTTCACTCTCTTCCTGTGAGCAGCCTGTCAGCTTCACTGGTTTCTTCTCTGGTTGGAGTCTCAGCACTTCCAGGAGGATGGAGGTCTTTCTCTCTGAGAGGTCTATGGTCCAGACTGCAGGAGCTGACTGGAAAACTGACTGTAATGATGGAAGGAGACTCAGACCTGTTTTAGTCTCACGGTCCTTCATCTGGGAGTACAGATCCAGCAGGAAGTCACTCCGATATTTAACTTCTTCATCATCCATGTATTCATCCTCTACAGGGAATCTTTTATATCTGCAGACTGATGCTAACAGCTGCAGCATCTTCTCTCCTGTCTGCTGTTCTCTCTCTGCTGCTGCACAGAACAGATTCACTAACAACCTGGTTTGTTCAGGAAGATCTGATCTCCAAGGATAAAACCTGGAACAACAAGAAGGAAACATTTAGTGATGATTTGGTCTGAGCTGCATACTGCTCATTATTCTGTGCACTGTTTTTCTCCTGCATTGTTATATTCTGATCACTGCTGCACTTTATATTGTAAATGTCTCATCCCACCTGTAATCTTATATTGTTATAAGCTGTATATAATGAAATTTTGTTCTGTATGCACTCTGTACATACAATATGACAATAAAGTTGTCTAAGTCTCAGTCATTGTGTCTCTAGTGGGGGTTGGTACTAAAACCTGGTATCCAAACGGCCCCGGGGCCTCAACAGACGGTCATAGCGGACCAACAAGCTTCCACCTTATCGTTCATCTTAACCGTATTTTTAAAGTCACACTAATCTTTTCAGGGAGACTCCAACAGAAACATTGTTTTTAATATTCTCCACTTTAAGGGGACTGATGGGAGGGGCTAATGTTCTGCTCTCACATGTTCTCCTCGCTTACTTTCATCAATACTGTTGCCAATTTAGCAACTTTTCAGACCCTTCTAGTGACTTTTTATTCAAAAGAGACAAGCAATGGATCTAGTAATTTTTTCCGTGTTGTTGGAGACTTTGGCAACAACTCAAAGCACCGATTGCTCTGAATTTACGTCTCTTCATCAAACCATCAGCTGTGAGTTCCTCCTGCTTTGAAACTCTGACAGGCGGTCAGTCAGTCAGTCAATCAGTTAGTCAGTCAGTCAGTCAGTCAGTCAGTCAGTCAGTCAGTCAGTCAGTCAGTCAGTCAGTGTCACTGTGCTGCTGCAGCAAACTCAGCTTGAAGTCTGTTTCCCAAAGAAAACGAGTAACTTATCAGCAAAGCTTCCACTAGCTTACAGAGCAGGATGTAAATATTGTAACAAACTTGATGCTAAACAAACTCTCAGAAGTTTTCTCAGTGGCTCTTTATTAGCCAGATGTTACACAGTCTGCTGTAGGCCGTAGCCAAGGCCAGAACAGGAGAGAATGATCTCAGCCTAAACACCAGAACAAGTGCATTCTGGGAAAAAAAGAAGAACCAATCACAGTCAATCAATTCATTGCCATAGAAACCGGGTAGCCAGAGTAATACTGCATTTAAAGACACTCAGAATTTAACTGAAGGCACTTAGAGTTATAACTAGAACAACCTCAGCTTAACATGGAAAACAGAGATCATTACAATATATTATAAATCTTTAACAGGTAATAATATTTATTCTCTGAAACTGTTGCTCTGAAATAGATCCTCCCTGTAACTGATTCACTCAGCCTCTCATTGATTCAGCTCATCACTGAGTGTCTCTGCTCTCTTTTGGTTAAAATTGATAGTATAAAAAATTATCAATGTAGTTTGTTTTCAGATAAAATATTATTTAATACTTTTAATTATTGTATAGGTATTTTTGTTGAAACAGAGTTTTTATAATTTTTTGTCTCATAAATTTAGATATTTCTCTCTTAAAACATATGTTTTATTCAAGATAGTGTTTCAGCATTTCTTACATGTCAGATCATTTATAGAATGTATTTATTGCTCTATATCTGAAAAAATATATTTTGTAATTTTATGTGTGGTTTTGTTCAAAACCTTTTAAAAAATAAACCAGTTAGTGATCATTATTTGGTTTGTTTTTTTACCTTTTCTTTGACAAAAAGTATCAATAAGGGTACCAATAAAATACCGGATCAATAAAGGATATCGTTAAGAGTAATAGTATAAATAAATCCGTAATGATATCCATCCCTAGTTGCTAGAAAAAACACTTCAGTCTAATTTCCTGCTGGCCTCTGTCAGTCTGCCCCAGGGCAGCTGTGGCTACTAGCATAGCTCACCACCGTCAGGGTGTGAATGGCTGACTGACTGTAGTGAGAAGCTCTTTGGGGTCGTCAGACTAGATAAAGCACTATAAAAGTACAAACCATTTACTATTTGATAAACACAACTAAATAAAATACTAAATGACTGCATTACTGTACCTGAGCTGTGAGATATAAGACAGACACTGCAGGAAACTCCTCACTTCACTCTCTTCCTGTGAGCAGCCTGTCAGCTCCACTGGTTTCTTCTTTGGTTGGAGTCTCAGCACTTCCAGGAGGATGGAGGTCTTTCTCTTTGAGAGGTCTATGGTCCAGACTGCAGGAGCTGACTGGAAAACTGACTGTAATGATGGAATGAGACTCAGACCTGTTCTAGTCTGACGGTCCTTCATCTGGGAGTACAGATCCAGCAGGAAGTCACTCTGATATGTATAATCAGAGTATGTTTCATTAAGAGGGAATGTTTGATATCTGCAGACTGATGCTAACAGCTTCAGCATCTTCTCTCCTGTCTGCTGTTCTCTCTCTGCTGCTGCACAGAACAGATTCACTAACAACCTGGTTTGTTCAGGAAGATCTGATCTCTGAGGATCAAACCTGGAACAAGAAGAAGGAAACATTTAGTGATGATTTGGTCTGAGCTGCATACTGCTCATTATTCTGTGCACTGTTTTTCTCCTGCATTGTTACATTCTGATCACTGCTGCACTTTATATTGTAAATGTCTCATCCCACCTGTAATCTTATATTGTTATAAGCTGTATATAATGAAATTTTGTTCTGTATGCACTCTGTACATACAATATGACAATAAAGTTGTCTAAGTCTCAGTCATTGTGTCTCTAGTGGGGGTTGGTACTAAAACCTGGTATCCAAACGGCCCCGGGGCCTCAACAGACGGTCATAGCGGACCAACAAGCTTCCACCTTATCGTTCATCTTAACCATATTTTTAAAGTCACACTAATTTTTTCAGGGAGACTCCAACAGAAACATTGTTTTTAATATTCTCCACTTTAAGGGGACTGATGGGAGGGGCTAATGTTCTGCTCTCACATGTTCTCCTCGCTTACTTTCATCAATACTGTTGCCAATTTAGCAACTTTTCAGACCCTTCTAGTGACTTTTTATTCAAAAGAGACAAGCAATGGATCTAGTAATTTTTTCCGTGTTGTTGGAGACTTTGGCAACAACTCAAAGCACCGATTGCTCTGAGTTTACGTCTCTTCATCAAACCATCAGCTGTGAGTTCCTCCTGCTTTGAAACTCTGACAGGCGGTCAGTCAGTCAGTCAGTCAGTCAGTCAGTCAGTCAGTGTCACTGTGCTGCTGCAGCAAACTCAGCTTGAAGTCTGTTTCCCAAAGAAAACGAGTAACTTATCAGCAAAGCTTCCACTAGCTTACAGAGCAGGATGTAAATATTGTAACAAACTTGATGCTAAACAAACTCTCAGAAGTTTTCTCAGTGGCTCTTTATTAGCCAGATGTTACACAGTCTGCTGTAGGCTGTAGCCAAGGCCAGAACAGGAGAGAATGATCTCAGCCTAAACACCAGAACAAGTGCATTCTGGGAAAAAAAAGAAGAACCAATCACAGTCAATCAATTCATTGCCATAGAAACCGGGTAGACAGACTAATACTGCATTTAAATAAACTAAGAATTTAACTGAAGGCACTTAGAGTTATGTCATGATTTGGGTTTTTGTTATGGTTTATGTTGGTCTTTTTATTTAGTTCACTCTCCTGTCTTAGTAGTAGCTCTGATTTTTATTATTTGCTAATGCTCTGTTTGGTCTTTATGTTGATTTTGGTTCTGGATTAGTCTAGTTTAATTTCTGTTTTGGTTTAGTAATTCTCTTCATGTAATCAATTCTGTCTTAGGTTTAGGTTCTGTACTAGTTTTGGTTAATGGAATAGTTTGAGTTTTAATGTGGTTTGATTTTGTACTTTGTTTTATATTATCAGTTTCTTCTGGCCTGCTCTGATCAGTTCTGTCACCAGCCTTTATTCAGTTCACCTGCCAGCATTCTTTTGTCGTCCTCTCACTCCCCTTCACCAGTCACCATCCAATCGGCTTCAGTTTTCTTCCAGCCATTTTGTTCCCCCTGATCAGCTCCACCCATTCTGGTAATTAGTTTCACTCTGTTCACCTGTTCACTCCCCTACTTATATCTGCCTCTGTCTCCTGCACTCTGCCAGATCATTGTCTAACTGTCTTTTGGTGAGTCTAGGCCAGCATTCCCTGTTCTGTTTGTTTGCCTGTTGACCTGACCCAATTTGCGTTTTTGACCTCTGTGCCAGCCTGAGCCTGATCCTGATCCTGTTGTCCTTGCCTGTTTTTTCCTGCCCGCCTGTGTACCAACTTGGAACTGTTATTTGACCACCGAGCCTGCATATTCCCTGACTGAACGTTTTGAGCTTTATTAAAGCCTTTTTGTTTGCACTTTTCGTGTCTGGCTGAATACTGGGTCCATCCGTCTCTGGTTCGTGACAAGTTATAACTAGAACAACCTCAGCTTAACATGGAAAACAGAGATCATTACAATATATTATAAATCTTTAACAGGTAATAATATTTATTCTCTGAAACTGTTGCTCTTAAATAGATCCTCCCTGTAACTGATTCACTCAGCCTCTCATTGATTCAGCTCATCACTGAGTGTCTCTGCTCTCTTTTGGTTAAAATTGATAGTATGAAAAATTATCAATGTAGTTTGTATTCAGATAAAATATTATTTAATACTTTTAATTATTGTATAGGTATTTTTGTTGAAACAGAGTTTTTATAATTTTTTGTCTCAAATTTAGATATTTCTCTCTTAAAACATATGTTTTATTCAAGATAGTGTTTCAGCATTTCTTACATGTCAGATCATTTATAGAATGTATTTATTGCTCTATTTCTGAAAAAATATATTTTGTAATTATATGTGTGGTTTTGTTCAAAACCTTTTAAAAAATAAACCAGTTAGTGATCATTATTTGGTTTGTTTTTTTACCTTTTCTTTGACAAAAAGTATCAATAAGGGTACCAATAAAATGCCGGATCAATAAAGGATATCGTTAAGAGTAATAGTATAAATAAATCCTTAACGATATCCATCCCTAGTCACTAGAAAAAAACACTTCAGTCTAATTTCCTGCTGGCCTCTGTCAGTCTGCCCCAGGGCAGCTGTGGCTACTAGCATAGCTCACCACCGTCAGGGTGTGAATGGCTGACTGACTGTAGTGAGAAGCTCTTTGGGGTCGTCAGACTAGATAAAGCACTATAAAAGTACAAACCATTTACTATTTGATAAACACAACTAAATTAAATACTAAATGACTGCATTACTGTACCTGAGCTTGAAGGCAGAAACTGTAGGAAACTCCTCACTTCACTCTCTTCCTGTGAGCAGCCTGTCAGCTTCACTGTTTTCTTCTTTGGTTGGAGTCTCAGCACTTCCAGGAGGATGGAGGTCTTTCTCTCTGAGAGGTCTATGGTCCAGACTGCAGGAGCTGACTGGAAAACTGACTGTAATGATGGAAGGAGACTCAGACCTGTTTTAGTCTCACAGTCCTTCATCTGGGAGTACAGATCCAGCAGGAAGTCACTCTGATATTTATAATCAGAGCATCTTTCATTAAGAGGGAATCTTTGATATCTGCAGACTGATGCTAACAGCTGCAGCATCTTCTCTCCTGTCTGCTGTTCTCTCTCTGCTGCTGCACAGAACAGATTCACTAAGAACCTGGTTTGTTCAGGAAGATCTGATCTCTGAGGATAAAACCTGGAACAACAAGAAGGAAACATTTAGTGATGATTTGGTCTGAGCTGCATACTGCTCATTATTCTGTGCACTGTTTTTCTCCTGCATTGTTACATTCTGATCACTGCTGCACTTTATATTGTAAATGTCTCATCCCACCTGTAATCTTATATTGTTATAAGCTGTATATAATGAAATTTTGTTCTGTATGCACTCTGTACATACAATATGACAATAAAGTTGTCTAAGTCTCAGTCATTGTGTCTCTAGTGGGGGTTGGTACTAAAACCTGGTATCCAAACGGCCCCGGGGCCTCAACAGACGGTCATAGCGGACCAACAAGCTTCCACCTTATCGTTCATCTTAACCATATTTTTAAAGTCACACTAATCTTTTCAGGGAGACTCCAACAGAAACATTGTTTTTAATATTCTCCACTTTAAGGGGACTGATGGGAGGGGCTAATGTTCTGCTCTCACATGTTCTCCTCGCTTACTTTCATCAATACTGTTGCCAATTTAGCAACTTTTCAGACCCTTCTAGTGACTTTTTATTCAAAAGAGACAAGCAATGGATCTAGTAATTTTTTCCGTGTTGTTGGAGACTTTGGCAACAACTCAAAGCACCGATTGCTCTGAATTTACGTCTCTTCATCAAACCATCAGCTGTGAGTTCCTCCTGCTCTGAAACTCTGACAGGCGGTCAGTCAGTCAGTCAGTCATTCAGTGTCGCTGTGCTGCAGCAGCAAACTCAGCTTGAAGTCTGTTTCCCAAAGAAAATGAATCACTTATCAGCAAAGCTTCCACTAGCTTACAGAGCAGGATGTAAATATTGTAACAAACTTGATGCTAAACAAACTCTCAGAAGTTTTCTCAGTGGCTCTTTATTAGCCAGATGTTACACAGTCTGCTGTAGGCTGTAGCCAAGGCCAGAACAGGAGAGAATGATCTCAGCCTAAACACCAGAACAAGTGCATTCTGGGAAAAAAAGAAGAACCAATCACAGTCAATCAATTCATTGCCATAGAAACCAGGTAGCCAGAGTAATACTGCATTTAAATAAACTAAGAATTTAACTGATGGCACTTAGAGTTATAACTAGAACAACCTCAGCTTAACATGGAAAACAGAAATCATTACAATATATTATAAATCTTTAACAGGTAATAATATTTATTCTCTGAAACTGTTGCTCTGAAATAGATCCTCCCTGTAACTGATTCACTCAGCCTCTCATTGATTCAGCTCATCACTGAGTGTCTCTGCTCTCTTTTGGTTAAAATTGATTATATAAGAAAATTCATAGATGTAGTTTGTGTTCAGGAAAAAAAATATGTAATTCTTAAAATTATTTTACAGTTATTCTTTGTTTTGAGCATATTTAGCGAGTTTTAATATTTTTTTGTCCTGTAAATGTAGATATTTCTCCCTCCTACAACATACTTATTATTTAAAATTCTGTTTTAGCCTTTTTTACATAAAAAAAATATTTTTATAATGTTTTTATTGCTATATTTCTGTAACAGAAAGTATTCTGTACTTTAATTTTGTTTGCTTTTGTTCAAAATGTTTAGAAAAATAAACCAGTTAGTGATCATTATTTGGTTTGTTTTTTTTCCTTTTCTTTGACAAAAAGTATTAATAAGGGTACCAATAAAATACCGGATCAATAAAGGATATCGTTAAGAGTAATAGTATAAATAAATCCTTAACGATATCCATCCTTAGTCACTAGAAAAAAACCTTCAGTCTAATTTCCTGCTGGCCTCTGTCAGTCTGCCCCAGGGCAGCTGTGGCTACTAGCATAGCTCACCACCGTCAGGGTGTGAATGGCTGACTGACTGTAGTGAGAAGCTCTTTGGGGTCGTCAGACTAGATAAAGCACTATAAAAGTACAAACCATTTACTATTTGATAAACACAACTAAATAAAATACTAAATGACTGCATTACTGTACCTGAGCTGTGAGATATAAGGCAGAAACTGCAGGAAACTCCTCACTTCACTCTCTTCCTGTGAGCAGCCTGTCAGCTCCACTGGTTTCTTCTCTGGTTGGAGTCTCAGCACTTCCAGGAGGATGGAGGTCTTTCTCTTTGAGAGGTTTATGGTCCAGACTGCAGGAGCTGACTGGAAAACTGACTGTAATGATGGAAGGAGACTCAGACCTGTTTTAGTCTCACGGTCCTTCATCTGGGAGTACAGATCCAGCAGGAAGTCACTCTGATATTTATAATCAGAGCATGTTTCATTAAAAGGGAATCTTTCATATCTGCAGACTGATGTTAACAGCTTCAGCATCTTCTCTCCTGTCTGCTGTTCTCTCTCTGCTGCTGCACAGAACAGATTCACTAAGAACCTGGTTTGTTCAGGAAGATCTGATCTCTGAGGATCAAACCTGGAACAAGAAGAAGGAAACATTTAGTGATGATTTGGTCTGAGCTGCATACTGCTCATTATTCTGTGCACTGTTTTTCTCCTGCATTGTTACATTCTGATCACTGCTGCACTTTATATTGTAAATGTCTCATCCCACCTGTAATCTTATATTGTTATAAGCTGTATATAATGAAATTTTGTTCTGTATGCACTCTGTACATACAATATGACAATAAAGTTGTCTAAGTCTCAGTCATTGTGTCTCTAGTGGGGGTTGGTACTAAAACCTGGTATCCAAACGGCCCCGGGGCCTCAACAGACGGTCATAGCGGACCAACAAGCTTCCACCTTATCGTTCATCTTAACCATATTTTTAAAGTCACACTAATTTTTTCAGGGAGACTCCAACAGAAACATTGTTTTTAATATTCTCCACTTTAAGGGGACTGATGGGAGGGGCTAATGTTCTGCTCTCACATGTTCTCCTCGCTTACTTTCATCAATACTGTTGCCAATTTAGCAACTTTTCAGACCCTTCTAGTGACTTTTTATTCAAAAGAGACAAGCAATGGATCTAGTAATTTTTTCCGTGTTGTTGGAGACTTTGGCAACAACTCAAAGCACCGATTGCTCTGAGTTTACGTCTCTTCATCAAACCATCAGCTGTGAGTTCCTCCTGCTTTGAAACTCTGACAGGCGGTCAGTCAGTCAGTCAGTCAGTCAGTCAGTCAGTCAGTGTCACTGTGCTGCTGCAGCAAACTCAGCTTGAAGTCTGTTTCCCAAAGAAAACGAGTAACTTATCAGCAAAGCTTCCACTAGCTTACAGAGCAGGATGTAAATATTGTAACAAACTTGATGCTAAACAAACTCTCAGAAGTTTTCTCAGTGGCTCTTTATTAGCCAGATGTTACACAGTCTGCTGTAGGCTGTAGCCAAGGCCAGAACAGGAGAGAATGATCTCAGCCTAAACACCAGAACAAGTGCATTCTGGGAAAAAAAAGAAGAACCAATCACAGTCAATCAATTCATTGCCATAGAAACCGGGTAGACAGACTAATACTGCATTTAAATAAACTAAGAATTTAACTGAAGGCACTTAGAGTTATGTCATGATTTGGGTTTTTGTTATGGTTTATGTTGGTCTTTTTATTTAGTTCACTCTCCTGTCTTAGTAGTAGCTCTGATTTTTATTATTTGCTAATGCTCTGTTTGGTCTTTATGTTGATTTTGGTTCTGGATTAGTCTAGTTTAATTTCTGTTTTGGTTTAGTAATTCTCTTCATGTAATCAATTCTGTCTTAGGTTTAGGTTCTGTACTAGTTTTGGTTAATGGAATAGTTTGAGTTTTAATGTGGTTTGATTTTGTACTTTGTTTTATATTATCAGTTTCTTCTGGCCTGCTCTGATCAGTTCTGTCACCAGCCTTTATTCAGTTCACCTGCCAGCATTCTTTTGTCGTCCTCTCACTCCCCTTCACCAGTCACCATCCAATCGGCTTCAGTTTTCTTCCAGCCATTTTGTTCCCCCTGATCAGCTCCACCCATTCTGGTAATTAGTTTCACTCTGTTCACCTGTTCACTCCCCTACTTATATCTGCCTCTGTCTCCTGCACTCTGCCAGATCATTGTCTAACTGTCTTTTGGTGAGTCTAGGCCAGCATTCCCTGTTCTGTTTGTTTGCCTGTTGACCTGACCCAATTTGCGTTTTTGACCTCTGTGCCAGGCTGAGCCTGAGCCTGATCCTGTTGTCCTTGCCTGTTTTTTCCTGCCCGCCTGTGTACCAACTTGGAACTGTTATTTGACCACCGAGCCTGCATATTCCCTGACTGAACGTTTTGAGCTTTATTAAAGCCTTTTTGTTTGCACTTTTCGTGTCTGGCTGAATACTGGGTCCATCCGTCTCTGGTTCGTGACAAGTTATAACTAGAACAACCTCAGCTTAACATGGAAAACAGAGATCATTACAATATATTATAAATCTTTAACAGGTAATAATATTTATTCTCTGAAACTGTTGCTCTTAAATAGATCCTCCCTGTAACTGATTCACTCAGCCTCTCATTGATTCAGCTCATCACTGAGTGTCTCTGCTCTCTTTTGGTTAAAATTGATAGTATGAAAAATTATCAATGTAGTTTGTATTCAGATAAAATATTATTTAATACTTTTAATTATTGTATAGGTATTTTTGTTGAAACAGAGTTTTTATAATTTTTTGTCTCAAATTTAGATATTTCTCTCTTAAAACATATGTTTTATTCAAGATAGTGTTTCAGCATTTCTTACATGTCAGATCATTTATAGAATGTATTTATTGCTCTATTTCTGAAAAAATATATTTTGTAATTATATGTGTGGTTTTGTTCAAAACCTTTTAAAAAATAAACCAGTTAGTGATCATTATTTGGTTTGTTTTTTTACCTTTTCTTTGACAAAAAGTATCAATAAGGGTACCAATAAAATGCCGGATCAATAAAGGATATCGTTAAGAGTAATAGTATAAATAAATCCTTAACGATATCCATCCCTAGTCACTAGAAAAAAACACTTCAGTCTAATTTCCTGCTGGCCTCTGTCAGTCTGCCCCAGGGCAGCTGTGGCTACTAGCATAGCTCACCACCGTCAGGGTGTGAATGGCTGACTGACTGTAGTGAGAAGCTCTTTGGGGTCGTCAGACTAGATAAAGCACGATAAAAGTACAAACCATTTACTATTTGATAAACACAACTAAATTAAATACTAAATGACTGCATTACTGTACCTGAGCTTGAAGGCAGAAACTGTAGGAAACTCCTCACTTCACTCTCTTCCTGTGAGCAGCCTGTCAGCTCCACTGGTTTCTTCTTTGGTTGGAGTCTCAGCACTTCCAGGAGGATGGAGGTCTTTCTCTCTGAGAGGTCTATGGTCCAGACTGCAGGAGCTGACTGGAAAACTGACTGTAATGATGGAAGGAGACTCAGACCTGTTTTAGTCTCACAGTCCTTCATCTGGGAGTACAGATCCAGCAGGAAGTCAAGACGATATTTATAATCAGAGCATCTTTCATTAAGAGGGAATCTTTGATATCTGCAGACTGATGCTAACAGCTGCAGCATCTTCTCTCCTGTCTGCTGTTCTCTCTCTGCTGCTGCACAGAACAGATTCACTAAGAACCTGGTTTGTTCAGGAAGATCTGATCTCTGAGGATAAAACCTGGAACAACAAGAAGGAAACATTTAGTGATGATTTGGTCTGAGCTGCATACTGCTCATTATTCTGTGCACTGTTTTTCTCCTGCATTGTTACATTCTGATCACTGCTGCACTTTATATTGTAAATGTCTCATCCCACCTGTAATCTTATATTGTTATAAGCTGTATATAATGAAATTTTGTTCTGTATGCACTCTGTACATACAATATGACAATAAAGTTGTCTAAGTCTCAGTCATTGTGTCTCTAGTGGGGGTTGGTACTAAAACCTGGTATCCAAACGGCCCCGGGGCCTCAACAGACGGTCATAGCGGACCAACAAGCTTCCACCTTATCGTTCATCTTAACCATATTTTTAAAGTCACACTAATCTTTTCAGGGAGACTCCAACAGAAACATTGTTTTTAATATTCTCCACTTTAAGGGGACTGATGGGAGGGGCTAATGTTCTGCTCTCACATGTTCTCCTCGCTTACTTTCATCAATACTGTTGCCAATTTAGCAACTTTTCAGACCCTTCTAGTGACTTTTTATTCAAAAGAGACAAGCAATGGATCTAGTAATTTTTTCCGTGTTGTTGGAGACTTTGGCAACAACTCAAAGCACCGATTGCTCTGAATTTACGTCTCTTCATCAAACCATCAGCTGTGAGTTCCTCCTGCTCTGAAACTCTGACAGGCGGTCAGTCAGTCAGTCAGTCATTCAGTGTCGCTGTGCTGCAGCAGCAAACTCAGCTTGAAGTCTGTTTCCCAAAGAAAATGAATCACTTATCAGCAAAGCTTCCACTAGCTTACAGAGCAGGATGTAAATATTGTAACAAACTTGATGCTAAACAAACTCTCAGAAGTTTTCTCAGTGGCTCTTTATTAGCCAGATGTTACACAGTCTGCTGTAGGCTGTAGCCAAGGCCAGAACAGGAGAGAATGATCTCAGCCTAAACACCAGAACAAGTGCATTCTGGGAAAAAAAGAAGAACCAATCACAGTCAATCAATTCATTGCCATAGAAACCAGGTAGCCAGAGTAATACTGCATTTAAATAAACTAAGAATTTAACTGATGGCACTTAGAGTTATAACTAGAACAACCTCAGCTTAACATGGAAAACAGAAATCATTACAATATATTATAAATCTTTAACAGGTAATAATATTTATTCTCTGAAACTGTTGCTCTGAAATAGATCCTCCCTGTAACTGATTCACTCAGCCTCTCATTGATTCAGCTCATCACTGAGTGTCTCTGCTCTCTTTTGGTTAAAATTGATTATATAAGAAAATTCATAGATGTAGTTTGTGTTCAGGAAAAAAAATATGTAATTCTTAAAATTATTTTACAGTTATTCTTTGTTTTGAGCATATTTAGCGAGTTTTAATATTTTTTTGTCCTGTAAATGTAGATATTTCTCCCTCCTACAACATACTTATTATTTAAAATTCTGTTTTAGCCTTTTTTACATAAAAAAAATATTTTTATAATGTTTTTATTGCTATATTTCTGTAACAGAAAGTATTCTGTACTTTAATTTTGTTTGCTTTTGTTCAAAATGTTTAGAAAAATAAACCAGTTAGTGATCATTATTTGGTTTGTTTTTTTTCCTTTTCTTTGACAAAAAGTATTAATAAGGGTACCAATAAAATACCGGATCAATAAAGGATATCGTTAAGAGTAATAGTATAAATAAATCCTTAACGATATCCATCCTTAGTCACTAGAAAAAAACCTTCAGTCTAATTTCCTGCTGGCCTCTGTCAGTCTGCCCCAGGGCAGCTGTGGCTACTAGCATAGCTCACCACCGTCAGGGTGTGAATGGCTGACTGACTGTAGTGAGAAGCTCTTTGGGGTCGTCAGACTAGATAAAGCACTATAAAAGTACAAACCATTTACTATTTGATAAACACAACTAAATAAAATACTAAATGACTGCATTACTGTACCTGAGCTGTGAGATATAAGGCAGAAACTGCAGGAAACTCCTCACTTCACTCTCTTCCTGTGAGCAGCCTGTCAGCTCCACTGGTTTCTTCTCTGGTTGGAGTCTCAGCACTTCCAGGAGGATGGAGGTCTTTCTCTTTGAGAGGTTTATGGTCCAGACTGCAGGAGCTGACTGGAAAACTGACTGTAATGATGGAAGGAGACTCAGACCTGTTTTAGTCTCACGGTCCTTCATCTGGGAGTACAGATCCAGCAGGAAGTCACTCTGATATTTATAATCAGAGCATGTTTCATTAAAAGGGAATCTTTCATATCTGCAGACTGATGTTAACAGCTTCAGCATCTTCTCTCCTGTCTGCTGTTCTCTCTCTGCTGCTGCACAGAACAGATTCACTAAGAACCTGGTTTGTTCAGGAAGATCTGATCTCTGAGGATAAAACCTGGAACAAGAAGAAGGAAACATTTAGTGATGATTTGGTCTGAGCTGCATAAAAACAACCACTGACTACTGATGGACTCCATCTTGAACATGTCTGTCCTGGATGTGATGAAATTACATGTTAAACAGATGTTTGATCAGAGCAGCTGTTACTGACTCACAACACAAACACTGATCCTGTGGCTCACATCTCTGACTTATTATCATCTCTGGCATTTCCTGATGTTGGATTTAGTTTTTAGCTGCAGAGAAATTCAAGCAACCAGCAGCAGCTTTAACTGCATGTTTTTCTCTGTGTGTCTGAGGAGCTGTTAACATGGCTGTGTTGTTGTCACTGAGCTACAGAGCTCTTAGTATTCACATCATTTCATTATTCTCTCACACTGAAGACTGTCACATGTTTGTAAGCTGCTGCAGCTCAATATTTCTCCTTCAAACATGCATGTTCTCCCACATTGTTCTCTGGAAGCATTTGTTCCCACAGAGACCTTCATTCAGAGCAGTTAGACCAGCAGCCAGTAATGGTTCATGTTGCTGTTCTGACCACTGGAAACATGAGGAGGACTTAGACAGGATGGACTGGAGGAGGAAGACCTTGACAAGACTGAACCTTTCACTGGATGGACAGAGAATGGATCTCTATGAAAAGTCAATTAAACTAAAACAATAGAATTATGAAACTAGTCATAAATAATAGATTTTATATCCACTTGATGCTACAATTTATAATTAAACTTGAGATTTTTAGATAAATCCTGCAGGCTAGAGAATAATCAGAGCTTAAAGCAAAAGGAACGTGAAACTAAAGGAAACAGCAGTTTGAAGATTAGAATGATTTGTGATAAAGAGGACAAGCTGGAATATGTCATGGTGAAGATCTAAAGGTTATTTGGACTTTGTGGAGTCATATTTTGCTCCATTTGATCAAACATGTATGGTCAAATAAAAACAAGTTAATAAAATAGTAAATGACTGCATTACTCTACCTGAGCTCTGAGATATAAGGCAGAAACTGCAGGAAACTCCTCACTTCACTCTCTTCCTGTGAGCAGCCTGTCAGCTCCACTGCTTTCTTCTCTGGTTGGAGTCTCAGCACTTCCAGGAGGATGGAGGTCTTTCTCTCTGAGAGGTCTATGGTCCAGACTGCAGGAGCTGACTGGAAAACTGACTGTAATGATGGAAGGAGACTCAGACCTGTTTTAGTCTCACGGTCCTTCATCTGGGAGTACAGATCCAGCAGGAAGTCAAGGCGATATTTGCTACTAGGATCGAAAAGGAATGATTGATATCTGCAGACTGATGCTAACAGCTGCAGCATCTTCTCTCCTGTCTGCTGTTCTCTCTCTGCTGCTGCACAGAACAGATTCACTAAGAACCTGGTTTGTTCAGGAAGATCTGATCTCTGAGGATCAAACCTGGAACAAGAAGAAGGAAACATTTAGTGATGATTTGGTCTGAGCTGCATAAATACAACCACATATTGCTTCTTATACTAATAAAACCAGCCTGTAGCCTCTATTTCAGCTTCTTATAATGGAAAGAAAATGATCTTGTTAACATCAGACCTCCTAACAGAGAAATGATTAGTCAGCCATTTCATCATTGAACATCCAGACATTGGCTCGTCTGCATGAAGCCACAAGACAGCGACCTGGACATCCTGCTGTTAATCATTTTCTATGCCAATTTGGGAGAAATTATGGCTTTCTGTATTTCATTTATTTTATATGACTTTGAGTCCAAATCAATGAAAACAAACACTGCTTGTTAGTTTTATTGTGTTTTCATCGTATCAAGGGAGAAATCTTTCAGTTTCCACGTTAGTTTCTTGGTTCGACATCTGAGCTTTTAGGAGCTGGTATTGTCCCCCTGGGTTAATTCTGTTTAAATATTTTCATGTTGAAGTTTCCGATCCTGTCTTGTTTTCCACATAGGTGGGTTGCAAAAGTATTTATACTCGTTGGACTTTTCCATATTTTGTCACATTACAACCATAAACATAGCTATTTTATTGGAGTCATATGTGAAAGACCAGCACAAAGTGACTTCTGTTCTCCATGTACATGGATGCTTTTTTCATGTGCTCCTTGCTTGTTTACTTGGATTTTTTCTTGCTTTATCTTTTTATTCTCTAGCCACAACTACAGACATTTTGGACAAACTACTTTAGATTAGTGACTCAAATATTTACCTGTTTTATTTTTATTTTTTCCCCTTTAGACTCTGAGAAAAGACCAGCAAATATCAGCTAATCAGCACAAGATGCCTCCCTTCACCTCAGAAGACTTTGACAAGCTTATGCAAAAAATAGCTGTCAAACGATCAAGAAAGAATTCCACAACTAGATAAAGAGAACTGGTTGATATTACAGAGAAGTGCCCCCCACTGTCCCAGAGAAAGGGAAACAACAATGACGTGCGATGAGCCACAAGTCCACAAACGTTAATATTATGCAATGCAGCTGTAAAGGGGATTAAATACTTCTGTAACAAGAAGAACACAGAAGTGATGATTTATGAATAACCTGGTGTCTCATATCTCTGAGAAACTTCTCGATATCATGAAAGTGCAAAGGACTGTGGAAAATCTTAAAATACACACAGAAGCCTTGGGTGATGTCAAGCGAAAATCAGTATTAAAGGAGGATTAGATTTGTCTGCTAAATATAGTTTAAGATCTTAACGTTTTTCAACAGACCTCTCATGCTCATTTTTTGTGGAGCTGAGATTTCTTTTCAAGACTTGTGATGCTTAACAAATTTCTGGAAAAAGCTTGAACTACAAGATCCATGGAACTTACCAATTTTATTATTTTTTCTGGGCATTTTGCACCTGGTCTCTAAATAGACCAGGTGCAAAATGCCTCATTTCCAACATTTTTTTCTCTGTGAACCATGCACCATCAGCTGTGTCCTTAAACAAGGGACAACCAGTGTATAAACACCACAGCCAAGATAAACATTGGCAGGAAGATGACGCAGGAAGTGACTTCATCACCACCCCAGGATGACACCCCAGATCTCAACAGGACAAAAACATCACCAAGTTACCCCAGCAACGGAAACCAAAACCTCCCACCTCCTATAATGCAATAAACTCCACTCTTAGCTCAGATGTCTCATTCCTGGATTTCACAAACAATATGAAAGAGATTTTTAAGATTGGCTTACATCTGACATCTTCTCTGCACCATTCTCCTACACATGCCTGTGATCAGGACCTTCAGATCGCTTCTCTGTGATGTACAGTGGGCACAAGTGGTCACTGTATCAAGACATGATGATTTGTAGCATAAGATGGGGCCCCTGATGGGATATAGTTGTAAAATATCTGTGATGATGAGTGGCAGAAAGAGCAAAGCTGTGTTTTTAACAGAAACATGGTTACATGAATTTAATGAGGCACCTGTTCTGATAGAGTGGATGCCTCCAGACTACAATTTTCTTTATGAGAGCAGAAAGTAAAGGTGGAGGAGTGGCAACATTGTTTAATGATTCACTAAAGTGTAAAAAGGTGTTTTGGGGAACATTTGACTCTTTTGAACATTTGGCTCTCCAGGTAAAGAGCCCGATATGAACTATGTTTCTGAATGTTTACAGGCCTCCCAGGTCCACATTGTTATGCCAGAAGATGGTTGAATATGCTTATTATTATAATTAATTATAATTTGGCATTATAATTTAAATAATAAATCATTCAACTCAAAATTCCGCTACAACAAAATATAGTTCAAATGGTGGTGATGTTAGCTATAAGCTTGTAAGTATTTATACCATTAATGCATTAGTTAATTTGCTGTTATGAACTCATTTATGCTGGGATAAATGATCTGGTCGGACTTGTGACCGACGAGGTTTATCCGGCAGGCTGTGAGAACCCCAATGTAACTGCAATTAGAGTTTAAATCCTTATTCGTCTATCACCATCCAATGATATTGTCTCTGTATTAATGTCAGATGTTAACTCCAAAGGAGGTTAGCTCTGATTTCTGAATAACCAGGCAACTGTGAATTGGATTGAACACAAAACAATGTCTATTCCGCAGTGGTGTTTTATTGAACCAAAGCAATTTCCTGTTACAGTAATTCTCTGATTCAACGACTTTGGAAATCTTACTCACTACTAACTAACACGCAAAATATATATGGAGATAAAAGAATAAACAAAACAAACAAAACGAAAGGAAAGAAAAACAAATGGATTAAAATGAGCGGTTGCAACTCTTAGTTCAGCTCACGGTTGTTTAAACCACATTCAGAACATCGGCATTTGACATAGCATTGACAGACAGAGCAGCTGTGGGAGTCCTACCGGACGCTTTGATGCCTTACAAAGCTATCAGCTAAGCTACAGCCCAGTCATCCGACACCCTCCCAAGATGGCCGCTACGATGACGTATGGTCTATCAATTTACGTGAAGCGTGAGGGGAGGTTCTGATGACGTAACCACGCTTACGCTGATGGGGTAATGCCTCGCTTCGAGAGGGCGCGGCTAACTGGTAGTTTAAAGCAAAACCGCGGAATGAGCTCGGACAAAGAGATTAAACTGATAAGAAGAAGCGAAAAGAGAGAGAGGGGGGAAGGCAGGGAAGAAGATGGAACAGAAACGAAGCAATGACCCACGGCGGGGTTATTGATGAATCACAAATCAACACAGCAGAATCAAATGTAAAATGCATGCACATACAAAGAAAATATTCAGCAAAAATAATTCCAACTTCGTCGTGGAATAAAAGCATTAACCTTAGCCTACAAATTTCTACGTCTGCCCAGGCACTTCTAAACACCCTGTTGGTGAGACAGAAATAAAAGGGGAGAACCCCGTTACTTTGAGGTGGTCCGGAGTGAAAGTCCCGGCTTCGGTCCGGAGCGCTCCGGATCACGCGACGTCCTGAACGCGTCTTGACGACCGCAGGGTCCGCAGGCTGCAGCGGGGACCAGACTGAGAGAGTTCCTTCGTCTTTCTCTCTCTCTCTGGGCTCCTAGACGCTTGTTGGGCCAAACAACGCGTCGTCCTCTCTCGATCACTGGGAGATAAGGCGGCTTCCAGTATTTGATCAGAGGGAATTAAAGGTACCTTTTTGAGTCGACCTCCTGTCTGCACAGGGAATGGTTTTGCTTCGAAAAAATCTCGGTCCAGCGAGAAACTCGAGCACGTGGCGTGGGATTACCCCAACGGAAACAGCTGTGTGTGTGTGTCTTCTCGGTTGGCAGGGCGCCAGGGAAGAAGGCCGATTGCGGGGTGCAACCGAGTTTTATCAACTTTACCCTAGCAACGTTATCGGTTGCTAGGGCGCCGGCCATTTTGGGCCGCGTTGCATGATGGGAGTTGGTGGCCATTTTGACCACCATGCATCATGGGAAATGCAGTCTGTCACGTCCTGACATGGCACAACATACCCCCCTTTAGCTTTGAAGAGTGGGATGCTGGTCACAGTCTTTAAAGCTACAACCAAGTCCATTCTGGCGTGACGAAGATCCGTTGTGCATGAGTGGAACAACCTAATAGTCTTTCTAGTGGTCCTTCGGGATTCATGCAGTTCAGTTCATCATCCAAGAGGAAGGGAAAAAACAAAGCATTTATTGTGCCTGGGTCAGTGACCTAGCCTGGGCAGACTAAGCTATAGCTAGTAATTTCTATTGGCTAATAAGGCAACAATAAGGTAATAAAAAAAAAGAAAATGCAAACTTCACAATCACCATTGTCGATACATTCATTGGTCATAAGGTTTGAACTTTGAACCAAAGAAAGGACAGAGGGAAAAGGGAAAGGAGAGAGACAGCGGTTCGTAGTCTAATCAGCTTGTGGCCTTTGAGGAGCTGATGTTACGAACCTGGGGGCGACGAAGGTGAGGGTGTCAATCCTGGTTTGCAACTGTTTGATCTGCTTGTATGCTGCATATGCCATCGCCGTAGTGATGGCCCATCCAAATACAAGGAGAACCACAATAATGGTCATAATGTGAGTGTCGGTCGACTCTGTAGCTCTGGGGAAGCGAAGCAGAGGGACCGAGCTCAACTCTGATGGAGTGAGACTGAATTTAATCAGCTGGGTGCCTGCAAGTAAAAGCTGTCTTTCAATGCCGACATCAATGCTGAAATTGTATCCCTTAAAGACATCTATTATTTCAATCTCTGAGTCATATTTGTCAACATCAAGGTGATGCAGAACCATGTTTCCAATGTGGACTACAGCACCTTGAGGTGGGGAACAGAAAATGGTTTGGTTGGGCAGTTTTAGTCTAGTAACTGTGTCGTGCTGCTCGTAAGATAATAGGGCTTCTGCCTCTGGGGTGCTAACGAGCCAGCGGTTACCTGCCCGCTCAATTTTGGTTTCCACACCTGCATCTTTAAGGGTCATTCTAGCCTGACAGTTTTGTTCAGGGGATTCATTCCTTAGACCACACAGGTAATTGGTAACGTCTCTGATAAATGGGTTGCTTGGGCATACCCAGTGGATGTCCTTGGTTTTGGTACACAAATCCAAATTAGGAACTAAATAAAGTTTGGGGTCAGCATCATGATAGGCTAGCATCGAGGGGGTTTGTAGGTGTACGTGGGTCTCACCTTGCCAAAAACCGACATTCAATACTGATTTGAGCCTATCCACGTTAGCTCTTTCAATGATGGGAAGGTTTAGCATAAATCCTATCTCCAAGTTGTCAGGATTTACAAATATTGGAATTGCACTACCTAGGCTGTAAGCCAGGTGTGTTTGTGGTGGTTGCAGTGCTTCACTAGAGGCAGATTTGAGAACCTTTTCAACCAAATCTACTGGTACCAAGTACGGAGGAATCCGTCCTTCAGCGAGGCTATTTACGGATGAGCTAACCTCTCGAGTGAGGTCCTGCATTAAATCTCTAACAACCTGAGTATACATCATGTCATTCTTTACCACTTCTGTGAGCGTTTCCAAAGAAATGCATGGTGTTATTGCTGAGTGTGAATTTATAGACGTGAAGTTATGTATGGACATTTGTTTTATTAGTGCACGTTTAAAATGTCCTGATTGAACATGCACTTGTCCTGTTTAATGCTATGCATTGTTCTCTTCGGCGGGGGCGGAGTTAGGCTCCGTTCCCTGTGAGGAGAGTTTGGTGGACGGTTTAATTTGGTTCGCGTGAACCCATTTGTGCTCCGGACTTTGCACGCTGGCCTCTAGGTTCTTTTGAGCCCACGTGAAAGTCGTTTGGAGATGGTCTTTTAAATCAGCGACGCACTGGTGTGCCGTGTAGACGGTTGTCACACTGACGTCTTCGGGCTGGTAGATGAGATTCAGAGGAAGTGTCATTTGTCTCCCTGTCATCGTCTGGAAAAGTGTCACCCCTGTGGAGCATGGTGAGGTAGAGCGGATTAGCATTAGGACCAAGGGAAGCTTTATGTCCCAGTCCCTGCCATGGCTGCTGGCATGTTCCTTTAACATACTGACCACGGTGCGGTTCATTCGCTCCACCTGTCCCAATGACTGTGTGTGTGAGGGGATGTGGAATTTAACTTCCACGCCCAACATGTCGAAAAGCGCGGTCATGATGTTTGACGTGAAATGCGTTCCTCTGTCCGAGTCGATGGACAGGGGAAGGCCCCACCGGCTGAAAACGTGATTTAGCAGCAGGGCTGCTGTGGTGACAGCGGTGTCATTCGGTGCCGGCAAACATTCGACCCATTCTGTGAAACTGTCTGTTATTGTCAAAAGATATTTGTTATCTCTTGACGACTTGGGGACTGGACCGATCCAGTCAGTCTGCGAATGTGACCACGGAAATATAACCCCCCTTCGCTGAAGCAGGGCTCGGTCTAGCAGTCGTGTGGGTTGTAACTGGCAGCAGGTTAAGCAGCCCTGTACATCCTCCTGCGTGTCCTGGGCCGTTGAAGGCCGGGACGCCACCTGTTGGAGAGTTTTCAGATTAGCTTTGCAGCTTCCGTGTCCTCCTACTGATGAGTCATGGACGTGTGTCAATGTGATCCCAAGTTCGTTTGAATCTTTGGGCTGAATGGGCTGAAACTCATGGAGCAGCTCTTTAAGTGCTGTTCTCTCTGTTTCAGTGGTCAGTGCATCAGCTTGTTCCAGCTGCTGCATAATTTCTGTTTTGAAACCAGGGCAGGGCTCAGTGGATGAGTCCTGGTTCTCTGGTTGATTTGGTGCCGGTTCTGTTGGGTTGGTTTCTATCGCATACCCCAACAGGTTTCCTTCAGCGTCAAGCGTAGCACCACAAATGGATCCAGCAGGCCGAGCTTCATGTCGCCTGGTTTGGATCATGTTGGAAGGAAAAATAAACACTGTGTCTGGAGAGTCCTGTCTGCCGGTCAAGGATGAGGGCAGGTCTCTAATGACGGGAATGCTCAGCTCAAAGTCGTGGAAAGAGCTTTCGATGAGCACCCCAAGGGGTTTCTTCGCCACCACTTGGATCGGCATGTGGGTTGGATTCTCCACTAGAAGGTAAGCTGAGCGGTTGTTCAGCTCAAGCAGAGGTGTGCCCCGGATGACCAGGTTGGATTCCTGGAAATAAGAAAGGGGTTGGAAGAAAACCTGTGTGTTCTGTATTTGTTGTCCTTTCAGGATGGCTAATCTAATAGGTACACCTGCAGTCTGTGGTGGTATTAGCATGTTTGTTTCGCTAGCCACCTGGCAAGCCTGTGGGATTGTTTGCCCTGATCGCATGACTTCAGGGGTGCCCAGGAAGGAACTTGGGGTCACGTGAGCCTGAGCCCACAGGACCTGATTGCAAGTGTCCAGCTGTGCACCTAGTCGTACCAGAAAATCAGCACCAACAAACACTGGAGGATGTAAATTCTCCACAATGCTGAAAGGATGAGAGAGCTGCCTTGTGCCAATCTGTGCATAAGGTATGCACACCCCCGTTGCTTTCAGAAGCCGGCGAGGCCAGTCTGCTGAGAGCAAATAGTGGCTGTGTTTTGTTTCAGCCAGATGGGGCTTTTCACGGCACAGAGAGCTGTACAGATCTCTGCTGATCGCAGATTTCTCTGACCAAAGAGCCAGCAGCACGTCTGGCATGAATGTGCTTTCTAGGTGCACACCTTCGGCCACTCTGGGGTTATAGGGTTCACCTCCAGAGTGTTTAAGTGAGCAAAGGAAAGATGTGTGGCTGCAGAGAGAAGTTCTCTGATCGCTGAGAAGCGGTGGTGTGGCAGAGGATTTTGAAATCGGCTCTGTTGAAGGCAGAAATGGTGCTAAGAGTTCTTTGGGCTCTTCTGAGCAGGTCACCTGGTGGATAGGGACGGATGGTCCACTTCCAGAAGTAAGAGGCTTGGGGGTCCCCACTTGGGCCCAAAGATGACCATGATGGCAGTCAATGAGTGGAGCTAACCTGTTCAACAGATCCTGACCCACAAGAAAAGGTTCCGTGTCCAAAGTACAGATGTAGATGGGGTGAACAAGGGTCATGTCACGGAAAGGGATGTCTAACCACGCCCGTTTGGTGATGCATGACTGATCCTGAGTGTAGCTGGTGATGCCCACGTTACAGGTCTCCACCTGGAACGGTTTCCCAAGAGACACCATAGCTCTGGTCACCTCATCAAACAAATCTGAACACATTAGACTGATCTCGGAACCTGTGTCTAACAGAGCATTTGCTGTGACACATCCTCCTATAACTGTCGAGCAGTACAAGCGATGCGCGTTTTCACGATGGTTTAGCTTACCTAAAAACCTTAGAAAAGGGGTTTTCTGATCACCTGCTGACGGGATCTTAGAAGGTTGTTGGTGAATTTTTGGTTGGTTCCCCCACTTAATCAGATAAACTCTGTTAGAAGGGGGAGCCTGGTCCACGCCTAGTCATGCTGACGTGGGTTTTGGGCCTGGTTTCCCAGGAGGGTCGGCAGGATTGGATGGTGGCGAGGACGGCTGCGGCGCGATCTGACGCACTGTGTCGGCTAGCAACCTGCGAAAAGTCTCCTCCATCTCCTTTCTCATTGACTCTTCCATGCGCAGGTTCCAGCCTTTGTTGTCATGTGTGCCTTTCTGCTTTTCCAACCTGTCAGTTTGCTTACCGTGTCGGGCTGGATCCGGCCTGTGCCATTTTTGAAACCTCTCATCTTCCATGCTGTCATGCTGACCTCTCCTATCATGAGAAGCTTTCTTCTGCTGCGACTCATAACCATGTTGCTTCTTGGAACCAAATTTAGTTTTAGGTTTGAAGGGAGGCATCTCATGTCCCTCCAGACCTAACCTCTTTTCTGGTTCGATCTGAATCTGTAGAACCTTTTTATCACTGTCGGCTCCTTTGTTGGGCCGGACACGTGTTTCCCATGCAACCTGCGCGTATTTCCTGATTTCCTGCATGGTAAGTCTCTTGGTTCTACAATGCATGGTAACCTCATAACGCACGCTTTCATGAAGATTATGGAGGAACAAAGATTTGAAAGTGTGGTCTTCCTCCAAGCCGGGAGCATTTCGTCCCTGAAAGTAAGCAGCCCGTAAACGGCGGTAATACTCCTTGGGCGCTTCAGTTCTCTTTTGCTGAATTGCAAAAGCTCCAAGAGTCGCAGAAGCTGGGTCTGTGAACACAGAATATTCTTCTCTTAAAGCCTGACAAAGAGCTGAGTAACGGTCACGTGTAGCTGGAGGGAGGCTTTCTATGAAAACATGGACACTTCTGGACGTGGTTTTCCAGATAAGCTTCAATTTTTCTCGAGCCGAGGGGCTATATAAGTCTAGCAGACAGCGCTCTACCTCTCTGAGATAGTCATCAATGGTGGATTCTGTATTGCTAGGATCAAAACGCTCTATGTCTCGGGCCAGGGACTCAAGCTGACGCATCCGCAGTCCCTGTTCAGGGATCGGGGCTGGTCCATCTGAGTCCTCTCCTGACGACTCCTGCCTGCGGTAACCACGATAGCAGGGGGGCTCTGGTTCTGACCACCTACCTGGCATCGGCGGCCGTTCGTGGGACGCCGGGGGACCCTCCCTGTCATGAACTCTTGTCCGTGGACGCAGTTCAGAGGAGTGGGGTTTACCTGTGTCCCAGGAACGGTGCTCCCGTCGCCCTGGTGGGGGGAAAGGATCATAGCAGACAGTGTCAGGGGTCAGGTGGGAAGCAGGTGTTTTCCCATGATTTGCATCATGTGCATCAGTCCTGATTGCCACCGTAAGTTGTTTAGGCATTTCTTTCCGTATCACACTGCTATATCTGTCCTGACCTTCGCTTACCCCTTGCTCAGAAGGTGTCTGAGGGCCCAGTTCATCCAATGTCCTCCAGGTGTGATCCCCATGTTTTCCCTCAGATCCTTCTGGCTGCAAGCTAATGGGATCCTCCTCTCGCTCCTCTGTGAGATGACAGCTGCCCTGAACACTTCTCTGTTCTAGCTCTTTGATTCTTTCCTCAGCTGAGGCACGCCTCTCAACCTCTCTGTTACGCAGATCGGTCTCTAGCGTTAACCTTCGGTGGTATAACGCAGATAATTCACCCAAAACATCTGCTACCAATCTATCCTTTGGCTTGCTTTGAACCTCCTCCACCAATTCCTGAATTTTTCTCTCACAGTCCTCTATGTTAAACTGATTCAAGCGGTCTTGGTCCTCCGGTGTCATTTTAAGCAGTGAGCTAATGACACCCTGAGCCTCCATTCCAATGGAGGATTGTGGACCTTCAGCTCCTTTGACTGAAGAACCTTTACTATCCATTCTTTGTCAGCTATGGACAGCAGCACAACAACTGTAGCTCAGCACTACACAACAACAACAATCAAATAACACTGTAGTTTAGCTTAGCGCTAAACAACAGACAACAAACAACAACGCTGTATTCTAGCTTAGCACTAAGCAACAACGCATACACTTTAGTTTAGCTCAGCGCTAAACAACAACTGCTAACAACAACTGTTAAGTGGCTTCACTAACTGTCAACAGCGACTCGCACTACGACTGACACTTTACTGCAGGAAGTGTGGTCAAATACGTGCGTTTAATTAGGCTGCGCAGGGGAAAATCAACCCTGCGACTTACAACTCCTATGTTTAGGAACGGTTAATATGCTTGTTTAACTTTGAGAATATTAACTGTGAGTGACATGGACCACTAACCTTTCGGCCAGTAATTAAGTGATAAAGCTGTGGCTTTGTTTGTGATGCAAGTTATTTAAGAACAGGTGCTCTACACATGTGTGGAAAATAGCAAAGTGTTTGGAACTTCAGAGGTGGCAAAGAATGACAGTTAAAAACCGCTAAATTGCAACCTTAGTTTCAAAATCACAGATCAACTTTGACCACTTATGATGAGCAGAAGGGGGAAAAGAAAGAAAAATAATTTAACAAAAATTAAAAGTTTATAAAAAAAAAATTCAAAGGAATAAAAAAAATTATAATAAGTTGACAAAATTATTAAAAGGAGTAACCATAAAGAAAGTTTTAAGAAACTGACATTCAAATATCCATTCAGGGAAGCCGAGTGCTTTCACCTGAATTTTCAACCGTGACTGCAACTACCTATCCTGGCCACCAGATGGAGGCAGGGTGCCCTTCACTTTTGGGAAGACTGAGCTGTAATTACACACAATGTCCAGCAGATGGGGAATCGTTTCCCTCATCAAAACAATTATGATGCACTTACACACACGTCCACCAGATGGAGGCAAGGTCTCTCTTTTCAAAGCAGAACACGACACAGGAGATGACTGATCAGTAGCAGGCGCTGGAGGCGCTGTACGTTCTAGTCAGATCAGTCTAACTAACTCCAGGTTTAGAAATCAATATTCAAACCTCAGGTTAACAACCTCAAACCACCACAAACACGTACATATTTAGTAGGAGTACTTCCTTAATCAATTATGACTGAATAGCCCTTTTGGCAAGGTGAGCAGTCAAAATGCTGGAATGTAGATTGTGTTCATTAAATTCATAAGTTGCTGGTTATTCAGTTTAGTCTAAAGGAACGCCAAATAAGTAGACTAGCCCACCCGGGCACGCCAGTAAATGTTATGCCAGAAGATGGTTGAATATGCTTATTATTATTATTAATTATAATTTGGCATTATAATTTAAATAATAAATCATTCAACTCAAAATTCCGCTACAACAAAATATAGTTCAAATGGTGGTGATGTTAGCTATAAGCTTGTAAGTATTTATACCATTAATGCATTAGTTAATTTGCTGTTATGAACTCATTTATGCTGGGATAAATGATCTGGTCGGACTTGTGACCGACGAGGTTTATCCGGCAGGCTGTGAGAACCCCAATGTAACTGCAATTAGAGTTTAAATCCTTATTCGTCTATCACCATCCAATGATATTGTCTCTGTATTAATGTCAGATGTTAACTCCAAAGGAGGTTAGCTCTGATTTCTGAATAACCAGGCAACTGTGAATTGGATTGAACACAAAACAATGTCTATTCCGCAGTGGTGTTTTATTGAACCAAAGCAATTCCCTGTTACAGTAATTCTCTGATTCAACGACTTTGGAAATCTTACTCACTACTAACTAACACGCAAAATATATATGGAGATAAAAGAATAAACAAAACAAACAAAACGAAAGGAAAGAAAAACAAATGGATTAAAATGAGCGGTTGCAACTCTTAGTTCAGCTCACGGTTGTTTAAACCACATTCAGAACATCGGCATTTGACATAGCATTGACAGACAGAGCAGCTGTGGGAGTCCTACCGGACGCTTTGATGCCTTACAAAGCTATCAGCTAAGCTACAGCCCAGTCATCCGACACCCTCCCAAGATGGCCGCTACGATGACGTATGGTCTATCAATTTACGTGAAGCGTGAGGGGAGGTTCTGATGACGTAACCACGCTTACGCTGATGGGGTAATGCCTCGCTTCGAGAGGGCGCGGCTAACTGGTAGTTTAAAGCAAAACCGCGGAATGAGCTCGGACAAAGAGATTAAACTGATAAGAAGAAGCGAAAAGAGAGAGAGGGGGGAAGGCAGGGAAGAAGATGGAACAGAAACGAAGCAATGACCCACGGCGGGGTTATTGATGAATCACAAATCAACACAGCAGAATCAAATGTAAAATGCATGCACATACAAAGAAAATATTCAGCAAAAATAATTCCAACTTCGTCGTGGAATAAAAGCATTAACCTTAGCCTACAAATTTCTACGTCTGCCCAGGCACTTCTAAACACCCTGTTGGTGAGACAGAAATAAAAGGGGAGAACCCCGTTACTTTGAGGTGGTCCGGAGTGAAAGTCCCGGCTTCGGTCCGGAGCGCTCCGGATCACGCGACGTCCTGAACGCGTCTTGACGACCGCAGGGTCCGCAGGCTGCAGCGGGGACCAGACTGAGAGAGTTCCTTCGTCTTTCTCTCTCTCTCTGGGCTCCTAGACGCTTGTTGGGCCAAACAACGCGTCGTCCTCTCTCGATCACTGGGAGATAAGGCGGCTTCCAGTATTTGATCAGAGGGAATTAAAGGTACCTTTTTGAGTCGACCTCCTGTCTGCACAGGGAATGGTTTTGCTTCGAAAAAATCTCGGTCCAGCGAGAAACTCGAGCACGTGGCGTGGGATTACCCCAACGGAAACAGCTGTGTGTGTGTGTCTTCTCGGTTGGCAGGGCGCCAGGGAAGAAGGCCGATTGCGGGGTGCAACCGAGTTTTATCAACTTTACCCTAGCAACGTTATCGGTTGCTAGGGCGCCGGCCATTTTGGGCCGCGTTGCATGATGGGAGTTGGTGGCCATTTTGACCACCATGCATCATGGGAAATGCAGTCTGTCACGTCCTGACATGGCACAACAACATCAAACTTTTTAAATGATCTTAATGATCTCCTATCTATGATATGTGTTGATTATAACTTAAACTTTCATACTGACAACCCTGAAGACAAAGGTGCAAAAGAACTGTGTGACACACAGAAACTTTGGTTTAACTCAACATGTTAAACAGCCAACACACAAACAGGGACATATTTTAGACTTGATCATCACTAAAGGTCTAAAGATTTCTAAGGTCAATGTAACTGATGTTGCCCTATCTGATCACTTTTCTGTTACCTTTGAAAGCATCATTTCCAGTGACTCATTTAGCCAAATGGACTAAATGACAGTACAGAGACAAAGCACTTTGCATTGTCTCTGTACTGAAATGTGCTATATAAATAAATTTGCCTTGCCTTGCCTTGCCTTGCCTCGCAGCAGAGTTTCCTTCAGAACAGTTGGATAAATGTAACTGAACGCATCTCTCTGGTGTTCTCCTTGCAAGAGAAGATCATCTGTTGTCTTTCCTTTTGTGTTGCTTAATGAATGTTTTAGGTATTTTAACCTGACACTCTGCTACTTCAACTTTGGGCTGCAACTCAGTAGATGAACTAGTAGATAACTTTCAGTCCAAAGTCTCAGACATCATTAACTACATTGCTACAGTTAAAGGGAAAGTTTTTTTCCGGGAATAAAAAATCTCCTTGGAGAAATGCTCCAGCAGTTAGAAGTGAAAAAAGGGAGTGTAAAGCTGAACACAGGTGGAGAAAGACTAAACTCCATGTTAACTATGACATCTATAAAGAGAGACTTTACAGATATAACTTACAATTGAAAAATGCAAGAGAATCTTTCTTCTCTGAGATCATCAAGAAAAACATTAATAATGCTCGTGTCTTATTTGACACAGTCGAAAGGTTAACAAATCATCCTGTATGATCATCCTGTATCTGAACTCCTCTCTACGAGGTCCTGCAATGAATTTGCTGACTTCTTTACTGAGAAAATCCTAAAGATTAGAGGATCACTTTGTACTACCATATCAACACCAGAACCAAAGCTGTATTCAGCTTTAACCTATCCTGACAAAATGTCCCGATTCAGCCAAATAAACCACAAAAGCTTAGAGCAGATCATTCAGCAGCTAAGTTCCTCCTCCTGCTGCCTTGATGTTCTACCCACAGCTTTCTTTAAGAACGTTCTGCCTGTCATAGCGTCTGAGTTGACTCAGATAATAAACACGTCCCTTCTGTCAGGTGTTTTCCCCCAGTCCCTAAAAACAGCAATTATCAAACTACTGTTAAAAAAGAACAATTTAGACAAACTACTACTCCAGAACTACAGGCCCATCTCAAACCTCCCCTTTATCAGTAAGATTATTGAAAAAGCTGTATTTCAACAATTAAACACCTTCTTAACAACGACCAGCCGCTTTGACGTTTTCCAGTCTGGTTTCCGTGCTCACCACAGTACAGAGACCGCCCTTATCAAGGTGTTTAATGACATCCATATAAAAACAGACTGTGGAAGAACCACCGTGCTGGTTCTGTTGGACCTCAGTGCAGCATTGATACTGTCGATCACTCCATTCTGTTAGAGCGCCTGGAGAACTGGGTCGGCCTCTCTGGTACAGCTCTTAACTGGTACAAACTATGATGCTCAGATGTCAGACATATGTTCTGTGGGGAGAATGTTTTCCCTGTGACAGTTAAGAGGCTTTCAAAGACTGGGGTATAATGTGTAGAAGACACAGGCTTTACTTCATATAATATTCCCTCTGTGTTCCTTGTTTCCAAGTTCTCCAAGGTGGTCATGTTCCTAAATCCAAGCTCTCAGACTAGGGGTTCCATATAGGGCTGCCTCTTTCTGACGATCCTGTTGCCGAGCCCTGCAAAGGATTCCAATGACACCAATGGCGCCCTCCGGTGCTCCTCTGAGAGTTCGCCTCCACCGCCACTATCTAGAGCTACTTTGTGGAACCCAATGTCAGATGGACCAGTATTGAGAGCCTCACCATGGTCCGTGCATGTCTCCTGCCAGGCCCCCTGCTGAGGTTGTCCTTTGGTACTCCCTGGTCCCAGCTGAACCTCGAGGCATGGTTCTTTGTACATTCTCTCAGTACCCTGGCTTGCCTTCAGACCTCCTTTACCAATGCAGGTCTTCAAGGTTCTAGGTGTTCAAGGTTCCTACCTTACAGGTTCCTACCTTACAGGGCTCCTCCACCTACAGCCACACCCTCAAGCAAAGGTCTCAAACATTCTTTTTTTGGATCCAACGTCCACCTTAACTCTGCGCACCTCAGGACGACCTCTACATTGTCTTAACTCTGATGTAGTTTGGTTTTTCAGGTCCTTGCCTTTCTTCTGAGCTCTGCCGCATCCCACCCAGTTGGAGTTGTTCTTTTGTTTTTTGTGGTCTCTTTGGGGCCATTTGGTATCGGACCTTCGGTGGATGGGGGTGGGTTCTCTCTTGATCTCTAAGTTGTTGTCTTTTTTGTGTATCTGTGTTCAACTTCATGTTAGTGTCTCTCCTTCTATTTTCCTATTTCTATCATGGCCGCGAGAAGTGGGGGTGCTGGGGGTGCTGCAGCACCCCCTAGTGGCGAGAGGGAGATTTTTATAAAATGTATTAAAAATACTTTGCACAATTTATACATTTCTTATAAATATTTTGGGAAATGATTTTGACTTTTTTTAAAACCTTACTATTATGTGTATTTGGATTATAATTTAATTATTTTGAGGCCTAATCAACACAACTTCACGGAAGTTACGTTGTCATGGCAACTTCAAGCAAGCTAGTGGTCGCCGAGTAAAGAGGTATCCCGCTCGCGGCAGCAGACTTGTAAATTTACATAGTCTAAAGACAGAAACGAGGAGGAACTATGGCACAGAAACGCATTTGGGATTTTTTTGGAACCGCATCCACGACAGCGGAGAGCAGCCGGAGTGAGGAGACTGTCCGCCCGCCTCGGATGGCAGTTGCCCCCGCATTGACTATCGCGGCGCAGAAATTACGGCCGCCATCTTGGGGCGGTCGACCTGCTACCCTAACCTGCTGGTTTAAGCTGAACAGACGGATGCCACAGCACTGTTGTCATCAGGGATCGAGGGATAACTTTCACAATTAAGATGAACAGATATTTTTGATTAGAATGTTCTTTTTCTGTATTGTTGTCCACCAACAAAATTCAAGCTTGCTCTGGGAGCTATTTCTCTATTTTTGTTACATTTTAGAATTTAGTTTATTTAGTTCATTTTTATTTATTTGCTTATTTGTTGTATTAATATTTTTGTTTACATTTAGTTGCTTAGAAAACAATTATTTGTTACTAATTTGTTTAAATAGTTAACTGATTTGTTTGGGTCACTTTTAGTTTTGTTCACCTTTAACTCTTGTTATGATCGTGAATCAGGCAAACCCAGTATTCAAACCCAACAAGTGAGGTTAAGGCAAAAAACAGGATTTTAATAATGAAAACAGGAACAGGCGGGCTCAATAGTCAAAAGGGCAGTCCAAAATCCGGTACACAAAAAGCAGTCCAAAATAGGCAGAGGTACAGACAGGGCAAAGCAAGCTCGGATAACCATAGGACAGAAACTAGTCGGTAAACCGGTAAATCAGTCAGACAGGGCAGGAAAAACAGATCAGGGAACAGGCTGGCTCAGAATCAAAAAGGCTCTCGGGTTATCGTCAACAGGTCAATCAGAATAAAGAATGCTGGAACTAAACTCACCGTGGCTCGTTAATGATCTGGCAGATTGCAGAGGTTTGTGGCAGGACTATATAGGGGAGTGAACAGGTGAACAGGAGTGAAGACTAATTATAAGTGAGCAGGTGGATCTAATCAAGGCAAGAAAGCTGACAGATTGCTGAGGGGAGACCAAACAGAACTGATAAAGTGACAGGTGGAAAACAGGTAACCTAAACAGAACAACATGTCTAAAACAAAACCAAACAAGACCCCAAAAGCAGAAACTTAACTAATAAATCTGATAACATAAACCAAGAAAAAACCCAAATCGTGACAGAACCCCCTCCTCAAGGCCGGATTCCAGACGGCCTCAGAAACAAAACAGACTAGCTCGGGTGGGTGGAGGGAGGTACAGGACGGAGGGCTAGAATCAAATAAATGTCCAAATAAAAACTCAAACAAAACAAGACGAGTCAAGTTCTCAGGCGGGCGTCCAGGAGGACGGCCCCGACGAGTCAGGTTCTCAGGCGGTCGTCCAGGAGGACGGCCCCGACGAGTCAGGTTCTCAGGCGGTCGTCCAGGAGGACGGCCCCGACGAGTCAGGTTGTCCGGCGGACGTCCCGAAGGACGGCCTCGGTGTGTCAGGTTGTTCGGCGGACGTCCCGAAGGACGGCCTCGGCGTGTCAGGTTCTCCGGCGGACGTCCCGAAGGACGGTCTCGGCGTGTCAGGTTCTCCGGCGGACGTCCTCGGCGTGTCAGGTTCTCCGGCGGACGTCCTCGGCGTGTCAGGTTCTCCGGCGGACGTCCTCGGCGTGTCAGGTTCTCCGGCGGACGTCCTAGGCGTGTCAGGTTCTCCGGCGGACGTCCTAGGCGTGTCAGGTTCTCCGGCGGACGTCCTAGGCGTGTCAGGTTCTCCGGCGGACGTCCTAGGCGTGTCAGGTTCTCCGGCGGACGTCCTAGGCGTGTCAGGTTCTCCGGCGGACGACCTCTGTGAGACAGGTAATCCGGCGGGTGTCCTGAAGGACGGCCCCGGTTAGCAACGATGTCCGGCGGCCGGTGGCGGAGCAGGTCTCTCATAGACCGGCGGCGGAGCAGGTCTCTCATAGGCCGGCGGCCGAGCAGCAACCTCGGGGACCGTCGGTAGAACCGGACCCTCAGGAACCGACGTCTGGAGAGAGAAAGAACAGAACCTGCCGCCGGACTAAAGGCTGGAGACAACGCCGGACTAAGAGCTAGAAGAGAGGCCTGGTTAAAGAGTTCAGGAGGCGTCTGGCTACAGAGTTCAGGAGGCGCCTGGCTACAGAGTTCAGGAGGCGCTTGGCTACAGAGTTCAGGAGGAGCCTGGCTACAGAGTTCAGGAGGAGCCTGGCTACAGAGTTCAGGAGGTGTCTGGCTACAGAGTTCAGGAGGAGCCTGGCTACAGAGTTCAGGAGGAGCCTGGCTACAGAGTTCAGGTTCAGTCGGCCCCTGGCTACTGGCTTCAGGTTCAGTCGGCCCCTGGCTACTGGCTTCAGGTTCAGTCGGCCCCTGGCTACTGGCTTCAGGTTCAGACGGCCCCTGGCTACAGGCTACAGGTTCAGACGGGGCCTGGCTACAGGCTACAGGTTCAGACGGGACCTGGCTACAGGCTACAGGTTCAGACAGGGCCTGGCTACAGGCTACAGGTTCAGACGGGGCCTGGCTACAGGCTACAGGTTCAGACGGGACCTGGCTACAGGCTACAGGTTCAGACGGGGCCTGGCTACAGGCTACAGGTTCAGACGGGGCCTGGCTACAGGCTACAGGTTCAGACGGGGCCTGGCTACAGGCTACAGGTTCAGACGGGGCCTGGCTACAGGCTTCAGGTTCAGACGGGGCCTGGCTACAGGCTTCCGGTTCAGGAGACCCCGGGCTACAGGCTTCAGGTTCAGGAGGCCCCGGACTACAGACTTCAGGTTCAGGAGGCCCCGGGCTACAGACTTCAGATGCTCCCAGACCCTTTAACACCCAGAACCTCATCAATAACCCTTCCAGAACCTCCGACAAAGACAGTTTGGTCAGCCACTTGGGAAATTGGCTGTCAAGCCAAAGATGAGGGGGTAAGAGCTTCCGAAGAGGTCCAGGGGCCTCTAAGTCTCCATGGGGCTCTGGGTGCTTGTCTTCTCGGCGAGGCCCCCGACGGAGCTTGTCGTTCGGGCGAGGGCCACGACGCCGCTTGTCGTCTGGGCGAGGGCCACGGCGCCGCTTGTCGTCTGGGCGAGGGCCACGGCGCCGCTTGTCGTCTGGGCGAGGGCCACGGCGCCCAGTGTCCCGATGAGCCCCCGAGTTGCGGCCTGAAAGAGGGCTCGTCTGAACCCCCTCATCGTGGGCCTGTGGTAGACCCTCCTGGGTTCCCACGTCGCATACTGGCGGCGGACCCTCCTGGGTTCCCACGTCGCAGACTGGCGGCGGACCCTCCTGGGTTCCCACGTCGCAGACTGGCGGCGGACCCTCCTGGGTTCCCACGTCGCAGACTGGCGGCGGACCCTCCTGGGTTCCCACGTCGCAGACTGGCGGCGGACCCTCCTGGGTTCCCACGTCGCAGACCGGCGGCGGACCCTCCTGGGTTCCCACGTCGCGGGCCGGCGGCGGACCCCCCTGGGTTGCAGCGTCTCGGGCCGGCTGCGGACCCTCCTGGGTTGCAGCGTCTCGGACCGGCTGCGGACCCTCCGGGGTTGCAGCGTCTCGGGCCGGCTGCGGAGCCTCCGGGGTTGCAGCGTCTCGGGCCGGCTGCGGAGCCTCCGGGGTTGCAGCGTCTTGGGCCGGCTGCGGAGCCTCCGGGGTTGCAGCGTCTTGGGCCGGCTGCGGACCCTCCGGGGTTGCAGCGTCTTGGGCCGGCTGCGCAGACAGTGCTGCCTTATAGCTGCCGGAGGCCGGCACTGGAGCTGAGGTAGGAGGCGGGTCCTCTGGGACAGGTGCAGGTGCCGGGGCGTCGGCTGGACCCTTGGGGACAGGATTGAGTCCACTATAGAAACCTTGGAGAGCCGCTCTATAGTGCCCCTCGACCTCCTTTAATTTTGCCTCCAGCTCCTCTGAATACTGGCAGAAAAGAGCCTCCCTAAGGTCTTTAATAATAGGGGCAAAAGCTCTTAACTGGTCCTCCAGAGCCAGATCCTCAGCATCACGGGCGCCAACAGGAGGCGCTGTGGGCTGCTCAGCTCTGGGAAGCACCGGACTCCGATCCACTGGGCAGGAAGTGGCAACGGACGGGCGCGGTACTGACTCGCTTGTCGGCCGAACAGAACGGGTGAAGGAGCGACCCACAGGTTTCCGTCCCCTCCTCCGACGGCGGGACGGCAGGACTTGCTGGAGGTTTGATCCTGTCGGTAGAGCCGGGATCGGTGGAGCCCACAGCGTTCCCTGCATCTCCTCCTCTGGAGGGAGAGAGAAAAAAAGATCCGGGCGAAGATCCCGCACCACCTCCGCTTCGACCTCCATAAACAAAGTTGGTTCTGGATAAAACCCATGGGCAGAGCCGACAGCGGTGTCGCTGGGTGAGTGATCCCTTCTATTCTGAGTTGAATCTGAATTTGTGACAAAGAGCCCTCCCAATCGTAAACTCGGAGCAGGCAGCGGGTTACTGCTGCTGCGGCTGCTGGAGAGATGGCGTCTGGGACCGATACCAGGGGGACAGAACGCCAATCTGGAACCCTCCCAAGCCATAGCGTGTGGAGGGGAAAAAAAAAAAAAACTTCAAAAAACTTGTTGGGCGATAGGTTTTAGTTGGGCCAGATCATTCTGTTATGATCGTGAATCAGGCAAACCCAGTATTCAAACCCAACAAGTGAGGTTAAGGCAAAAAACAGGATTTTAATAATGAAAACAGGAACAGGCGGGCTCAATAGTCAAAAGGGCAGTCCAAAATCCGGTACACAAAAAGCAGTCCAAAATAGGCAGAGGTACAGACAGGGCAAAGCAAGCTCGGATAACCATAGGACAGAAACTAGTCGGTAAACCGGTAAATCAGTCAGACAGGGCAGGAAAAACAGATCAGGGAACAGGCTGGCTCAGAATCAAAAAGGCTCTCGGGTTATCGTCAACAGGTCAATCAGAATAAAGAATGCTGGAACTAAACTCACCGTGGCTCGTTAATGATCTGGCAGATTGCAGAGGTTTGTGGCAGGACTATATAGGGGAGTGAACAGGTGAACAGGAGTGAAGACTAATTATAAGTGAGCAGGTGGATCTAATCAAGGCAAGAAAGCTGACAGATTGCTGAGGGGAGACCAAACAGAACTGATAAAGTGACAGGTGGAAAACAGGTAACCTAAACAGAACAACATGTCTAAAACAAAACCAAACAAGACCCCAAAAGCAGAAACTTAACTAATAAATCTGATAACATAAACCAAGAAAAAACCCAAATCGTGACAACTCTTGAGTTTTTTGGCTTTCATGGCCAAGTAATCACTACACTTGTTAATGTTTGGTGCTAGTATTTTGCCAAAAGAGTTATTCCCGACAAAATAGTCTAATTTCACTAATAATAGTTATATAATAAAATAATAATAATAATTGTGTGTATATATATATATTTGTATATATAAATGTAAATATAAATATAAATATATAAATGTAAATAATAAATATATATAATATATATATATATATATAATATATATATATATATATATATATATATATATATATATATATAATATATATATATATATATATATATATATATATATAATATATATATATATAATATATATATATAATATATATATATATATATATATATATATATATATATATATATATATATATATATATATATATATATATACATACAATACCGTTCAAAAGTTTGGGGTCACCCAAACAATTTTGTGTTTTCCATGAAAAGTCACACATATTTACCACCATACGTTGTGAAATGAATAGAAAATAGAGTCAAGACATTGACAAGGTTAGAAATAATGATTGGTATTTGAAATAAGATTTTTTTTTTACATCAAACTTTGATTTCGTCAAAGAATCCTCCATTTGCAGCAATTACATCATTGCAGACCTTTGGCATTCTAGCTGTTAATTTGTAATAATAATAAATAGTAATATCATCTTTATTGTCATTGAAACATACATTACTATGAAATTTGTTCTCTGCTTTTAACCCATCACCCTTGGGGAGCAGTGGGCTGCCATGTGCAGCGCCCGGGGAGCAATCTGGGGTTAAGGGTCTTGCTCAGGGACCCAGAGTGCAGGCACTGGGGATCGAACCGGGTACTTGCATCCTTCTCTGAGTGCAAGCACGCTGCTCTAACCACTCGCCACGACCCCCCCAATCTGTTGAGGTAATCTGGAGAAATTTCACCCCACGCTTCCAGAAGCAGCTCCCACAAGTTGGATTGGTTGGATGGGCACTTCTTGCGTACCATACGGTCAAGCTGCTCCCACAACAGCTCAATGGGGTTCAGATCTGGTGACTGCGCTGGCCACCCCATTACCGATAGAATACCAGCTGCCTGCTTCTGCTCTAAATAGTTCTTGCACAATTTGGAGGTGTGTTTAGGGTCATTGTCCTGTTGTAGGATGAAATTGGCTACAATCAAGTGCTGTCCACTGGGTATGGCATGGCGTTGCAAAATGGAGTGATAGCCTTCCTTATTCAGAATCCCTTGTACCCTGTACAAATCTCCCACCTTACCAGCACCAAAGCAACCCCAGACCATCACATTACCTCCACCATGCTTAACAGATGGCGTCAGGCATTCTTCCAGCATCTTTTCATTTGTTCTGCGTCTCACAAGCGTTCTTCTTTGTGATCCAAACACCTCAAACTTGGATTCATCCGTCCACAACACTTTTTTCCAGTCTTCCTCTGTCCAATGTCTGTGTTCTTTTGCCCATCTTAATCTTTTTCTTTTATTGGCCAGTCTCAGATATGGCTTTTTCTTTGCCACTCTGCCGTGAAGCCCAGAATCCCGCAGCCGCCTCTTCACTGTAGATGTTGACACTGGTGTTTTGCGGGTACTATTTAATGAAGATGCCATTTGGGGACCTGTGAGGCGTCTGTTTCTCAAACTAGAGACTCTAATGTACTTATCTTCTTGCTCAGTTGTGCAACGCGGCCTCCCACTTCTTTTTCTACTCTGGTTAGAGCCTGTTTGTGCTGTCCTCTGAAGGGAGTAGTACACACCGTTGTAGGAAATCTTCAATTTCTTAGCAATTTCTCGCATGGAATAGCCTTCATTTCTAAGAACAAAGAATAGACTGTCGAGTTTCAGATGAAAGTTCTCTTTTTCTGGCCATTTTGATCGTTTAATTGACCCCACAAATGTGATGCTCCAGAAACTCAATCTGCTCAAAGAAAGGTCAGTTTTGTAGCTTCTGTAATGAGCTAAACTGTTTTCAGATGTGTGAACATGATTGCACAAGGGTTTTCTAATCATCAATTAGCCTTCTGAGCCAATGAGCAAACACATTGTACCATTAGAACACTGGAGTGATAGTAGCTGGAAATGGGCCTCTATACACCTATGTAGATATTGCACCAAAAACCAGATATTTGCAGCTAGAATAGTCATTTACCACATTAGCAATGTATAGAGTGTATTTCTTTAAAGTTAAGACTAGTTTAAAGTTATCTTCATTTAAAAGTAGAGTGCTTTGTAAATTGAACTTTATTGATCTCACAATGGAGAAATTCATTTCTGCATCTTAACCCATCGCCTTGGGGAGCAGTGGGCTGCCACTGTGTGGCGCCTAGGGAGCAATCGGGGGATAAGGGTCTTGCTCAGGGACCCAGAGTGGCAGTCGGTGGGAGTTGAACTCCCCACAATATATTTGTGTATAAATGTGTTTGTGTATATAGTAATAAAAAATGTATGAGTGGCTGTGTTTTGCAACATACATACATTTATCAGAATATTCTTTTACTTTTAACCCCACTAAGAATATTTACATGCACTGAACCCTTTGTTATAATAACTATAGTTTTAAAGCTTTCAGCAAAAAAAGTGAAAATTTGTTTAATATTCAGCGAGTTATAGTTGATTCAAATTTATTCTGTGCCTCCTCTATTACACTGAGCAGAGCTGTTGACCTCCCGAAGATGGCGCCCCCAAATCTCGTCAGCGCCCATAGGCGAAAGCGATCGATGTGAGGTCTACTCTATATTATGTCTATGGTTGCACCGGCAGGCCCAGCCCCTGCACTCGAAACACAACCCAGCGTGATTGGACTAGACACGCCCTTCTAGCCAACATCCAGCTTCAAATGTCAGCTTTTCAAATTGGCGTAAAGCCACTGAAAAATGTAACGAGCGTGAAAGATCAGAGTTGCACAATACAAGTCAATACAAGTTGGCTGCTTTGGATGACGTCTCCATTAGACCCTTGGTTGCGTGCACTCAAGTGTATATGACAAAAAAGTAGTGAATCTCAATCTATTTATTTATTGTATTTTAATTAGGCCTATAGGCTCATAGGTCTTTTGTCCAAAAACAAAAAACAAAAAAAAATTCACAGCACCCCCTGTTCAAAATTACTTCCAGTGGCCCTGATTTCTATAGTCATTTATGATTACTATATTTAAAGTCATTCAGCCCACCTTTATCTGCCTATCACACAAATATCAGTCATGTTTTACCTGCTATTTAGGTTCTTGTTTTCAATTTACTGTCAGATCCTTCCATTCAACTTCTATGTACCTGTTACTTTCCTTCATGCTTCCATGCACTGCTGGTTTTCATCCTGTGGTTTACTTCATTTACTTCATTTAATTTTTTTTTTTTTTTAGAAAACATCACTGTACTCATTCCACATTCCTGCACTTGGATCCACAGGTTTTGACAAATAAAAATACAGAGAAATGTTTCTCTTACCTGAGATTACTGAGGTTTGGCAGTGCCTGTAACAGGAATTCATACAGACTGGGGCAGACCGTACCTCCTTGAGCCCAGTAGAGACAGACATTGACCTTTGCTGCCCTCTGTGTGACTTTCACAGCTCTTTCAAAAAGCTGTTTTTTACCGACAACTGGAAGATGCAGGTCGTTTTTACACAGATGCAGTAATGTTACAATATGTTCTTTCTCCACTTCACCGAGAAGGACAATCCTCCACAACTGCTGAGGCAGACTGTCATACCTGTAATAAAAATGAAAAAAATAACTATAGGAAATATTATAATTTTACCATTGTATTAAAAAAACTAATTTCATTTTGAGTAAATTCTTAATTATAGGGAGTGAATATAAAACAAAACGTGTTAGGTCATACCATTCAACATTTTGAAGGCATCCAAAGAACTGTTTCATTCCTTGTTCAGATACAGTCACATCTTCAAGGTTCAGATTTATCTTCTTTTCCTTTGACTGAGTGACCACATAGGCCACAGCGCAGCAAGAATGAGGGTCCAGATCCTCTCCACTGAGGTCTAGATAGAAGTCCAGTTTGTTCAGAAAGTAAACACAGGCTTCAGAGCTCTGGGACTCATACAAACACTGGCATAGAAACAAGGTGTCAACATAAAGCTCGCTGTCATCAGCTTTGGTGAAAAATGTGTCAATCATCTCTTCCATGAACCAATTACGTGTTTCCTGGAGCTGCTCAGCTGGAGTCAGACAGCTCATCAAACATGGACTCTTCTCAATCAACAAACGACACATGAAAGGGATGAGATGCTTCATGTGTTTCATCTTCTCAGTGAGGCACTGCTGGAAAACCTCCCTGATCTTATCAGGATTCTTCAACAGCCACAGAGCTGCAAAAAACTCCTGCATGGTGTAATGGAGAAAAGCATAGACAGTTCTGGTTTCAGTGGGAGCTACTTTTACATCAAGTTGTTTCAGGAAGGAAAGGATGCAGCTGTCGTCACAGGAAAGTTCTTCCAGGTTCACAGTTTTTCTTCGAATTGCATAAAAAGCAGCTTCAGCCAGAGACAGGATTTCATTTCCCTTGGTTTTGATGAACTGATTGAGATTCTTGATCCTGGTTTTGTTGCTGTTGATCTGGAGACAAATCCGAACAATATTGATGCATATTTCAGTTACAGTTCTGGGCTGCAGAGAGTCTCCTGATGAAAAGCTGGCAGCCACCATCAGTGCATACATTGGAACATGACAAAGAGTCACCAGCTCCACGTTACTCAGACCCTCCCTGTGATCTTCACCCAGAGTTGTAGATAAATATGTTTTTATTGTCTCCTCGCTGAAGCCTTTCACCTCCACTCTGAGCCAGTCTTCAGGACAGAGGTCTTCCTCATCATCTGGTCTGCAGGTAATGATGATTTTTGCATCAGGCAGCAGATCTTTCTCCACAAGTTTCTTTACCACCAATGAAGAAAGTTTAGTAACTCCGTCTAAAATCACTGTAACATTATCAGAGTTGTTCTCTATATCCTGTAAGGCCTCATCTTTGCCTTCATCTGGTTTAATGTACACATTAAAAAGAAGATCCTCCAACCCCATGGTTGGTGGGATGCTGGTTATTTCCCTCATGTCAAAGTAAAACATGTAATCCAGATCCTTGTTGTCTCTTTCTGTCCACAGTCTCAACATTTCATGGCTCAGTGCGGTCTTTCCAATTCCAGGTTTACCAACCAGGAGAATATTTTTATCTGTTTTCAGAAGATCAATGGAGGAGAGTTTTGGTTTGTCCTCTGGAAGGTAAGTCCTGAACTTTTTAGGGCGACTCAGTTTGCTTTTCTTGCTTTTTAATTTCTTTATTTTGGAAGGAGAGAGTTTCTCTTGTGTGTCCAACACAAGTGAAGTGTACGATAGATCAGGACTCTTATTCTCCATAAATAGATTCCTGTTGGCCCTCCAGAACTCATTTGATAATTTTTTTCCTTTTGATTTCAACTTTGATTGATATTTGTGGCACGGTCTTGGCCCTAAGATGGAAGGAACAAAAGGTAAATTTATAAAAATAATTTAGCATTTGAGTTGTAGCTCTCAGAAGAAACATTTTTGATATAAACACACTAAAATACAAACATATAGACAGGTCTAAGATGATACCTGATAAAAATATGTGTAGCGCTTAATCTTTCCAACCAGGATAATGCCCTCAGTTCAACTATATATTACTTCCCTTAGTAGATTGCTACCTTGTCATGGTGCAGCTTTACCTTCTGCACTATGGACATATTCTTGGCATTCTCCACCCTCCATACACCCCAGTCTACACTTCACCTTCTAATCATCTACACCTGTCAGCCACTAATCAAGCCAGGACTCTTTCCACCTGTCATCACTCCTACTTAAACCTCCCTCAGTTAGGTCTTCCCTGTCGGTTCGTCTGCTCATTACTGCTCACCTCATCCTTTCCTTGTCCTGCCCAGTGCTCCAAGTATTCTCTCTGCCGTGCTATTGGTTTTCCTGCTACTCAAGCGTTTTCCAGTCCTCCAGCTCTTGCACTCAGTATTCATCTGCTCCAGCCCGGTAAAGACCCTGGTTCTCATCCTCCAAAACTCATCGTCTTCAATAAACTCTCAAAAAACTAGCTCTGTGTGTGGTTGTGTTCGGGTTCTGTCTACAAAGTATGACATACCTTGGTTTTCTAATACTTAAACATTGAAAACTCAATTTAGCAGCAACATTTGAGTCCAAATAACAAAACAAATCTTTCCAAACACTCCCTCATTTATTAGAGGGACAAAATAAAAAATTAAAAACTGGTATTTTCTCCAGTCTCTTCCAGAATAATAAACAGGTTGTATCAGATTTACTTAACACAAATTAGATTCAGTTTTGCTCAACCCAAAACTTTTAAAAATAAAAACTCCCAAATTATAAAAACAGAAATTGGGTAAACTTCAATTTATCCCTCTAAACACAACCATCAGGTGTCTCTTTTTTTCAGTGCATTAATGAAAAAAAACTCAGATTTAACATGTGGATCCATTTTAATGCTAACACCAGCCGCTAATACTAAATGGCCATAAATACATGAATAAATTAATATCAGCGCTATTTTCTGTCGACAGATTAGCATATGTAAATTAGCCCCCTATTGCAGGCCTGTACGATGCTCAGGAGCAGTGTGGCCAAAAATACTGTGGCCTGTTCACTCTATTGAGCTAAAATAAAAAGATGAGGACTCATAAACTCCAGAATAATGTCCATGTCTTTAAGTGCCACCTCCCACCGATAAACTGCAGAAATCCAACAGACGTGGTCGACGCGGTCAGGCCAAGACGTTGCTGAATCCCTTGTTGCCAGAGGAGCTGCCAGGCTTTTTCTGGTCACCTGAACCCATTGGTGCAGCAGCGTCTTACTTCTGTTTCTCCCTGATGTCAGCGTCTCGCCCCACTTCAGTCAGATGCAGTGGCGTCTCCTTTTTGCTTCAGTTTGGCTATTATACTGCTTTCAGCAGGAAACACCTTACTTAAATTTAGCGGTTTCTGCTCTAATTAGCTTACACAACAGTCCAACCAGTATTTACCCAAAAAGTCTTAACCTTTTCCAAGTAAAGTCGCTTTTTCTTTCCAGTATTTTCTCTTGATTCTCTCCTTCTCCTCCTCTGCCGTGTTTTTTTCTTAGACCCTCCTCCCAGGTAATCAGAATCCAAAATTGATCAGTCATTCATTTACATCTCCAATCTCTGAGAAATAATAGAGCAATCATGGTTGCTTTTCCTATGGAGCACATGTCTTCCACCAGTATTTCAAACAATGTCTAAAACTCTGCAGCGGCCCCCTGCTGGCATGTTCACTCACTGCGTAACGAGACAGTGCAGTTCAGCACAACTATGTCCTGTTCACTACCCTGCCTGGTGACAAAGGTCTATACAGTTTTTGTTCTTTTACAATCCTAATAAATCTAAATAGGGATACATATATTTTCAACTAAGTTTACATATAAATACCTTGCATGTAATTTGCATCCATTTCTACATCTTCTGTGAAAGAAAAGCAGCTGATCCAGTGGTTCAGGTCAAACTTTTTAGCCTCAGTTGAAGCTTCATGACTCTTCTTGAAGACAGGATCGGGCCTCTCCAAGGTTCTTTTCCTCGTTTGGTAAATAATCTTCAGTAACTGATAGCAGGCGGCTTCACCTTTTTTAGTGACTGAACATAGTATTGCTCTGGTTCTATCATAGTCATCTTTCTCTGCCTTTATTTTGCTGACCTCTTCATCATGGAGGACTCCTTGCTTATACAAGTTCTCAAGAATTATAGAGAGATTCCTTAATCCTTCTACAAGCTGAACTCTGGCATTCCTCAGATACTCCAAGGAAGACTGTGATGTACAAGCCATGACTCCAGATGTCTGTTTTCAGACAAACCCCGATTCACTGATCTGAAAGACAAAACAAGAGTTTAAAGAGTAGTTTTGGAAGACAAGATGCATGAACACAGAACAATATATTGAAGACTGAATGTTATCATAGACTTCTGCACCTTTGAATCCTACAAGAACAACTAAGTGAACCCTTCTTATGGTACATCCCACCAGGTAAAAGCAACATTTATAATCTTCTGAGATCATGGATAACTTCAGTCACAGCAAGTCGTTAAAAAGGTGAAGAACCAAACAGAACAGCAGTGTCCTAAAAGTTTTAGACATTATTTTGAAAAAATGTGCCCTTTGATGGACTAGGACCTGTCCAGGGTGTATTCTGCATCCCACCCGCTGATGGTTGGAGATAGGCACCAACTGCCCTAAAACTGTGGAAGATCCACAGTGTTGTTAATATTGGACCAAAGTGCAGCATTTTACCCTTGATAACTCTATGCTACTGGAGCGCCTGGAAAACTGGGTTGACCTTTCTGGTACAGCATGTGACTGGTTTAAATCCTATTTGAAGGACAGTGACTCTTTGGTGTCATTAGGTAACTGTACATCAGAGACCACAGAGGTCACTGCCGGCTTCCACAAGCTTCCCTCTTGAGGCCCCTTCTATTTCATAGCTAGCAGTTCCCAGTAGCTCAAACTATAGCAAACAATATGACGCTACTATAACTACAGTGACAACCCACAGTTCTATATCACATTGCCATCAGGAGACTATGAACACATTCAAGCACTGGGTAAATGCATAGAAGAAATTAATGCATGGATCACTTATGTCAGTTACCTAAAGCCGGGCATACACTGTACGATATTTTCAATCGTGGTACTCATGTACAACTCAAACTGTACGACCAAACCGCAGTTTAAAAGTTCACTGCTCACGATATCTGTTCTTACACTGTGCGGCCCGACGCTCTGATGCGATCTGACTGCTCACACTGTACGTTCCCAAACAACACGTCGGACTCACCCCCGTTGACAGAAGCCAAACGTCAACGGTAGAAGAAGAAAAAGGCGGAAGTGCCGATGCTCAGTGTTAAATATGAGGCTCACTAGAACGAAACGTGCTGCCTTGGAAATTCTACGAGTTTCTCCTCCATAGTTTGACTCCATGTCACACGTACCGCCGCCATGCTTCTCTCCGCTCCTATGTTTCCGTTTGAGAAGACGAAGAAGAATTTCCTTGTTTGCGCATGCGCAGTGCCCGAGGTTGGGAGAAATCGGCTCGTAGCTCTGCTTCAACAGAAGGATACACTCACGATCACCTTGCGAGGGCCGACTGCATTTCAGACATGTTTGATTTTCATCCGACTGTCTGATTCCTGATGGGGAGGTGGCCGTGAGAGGCGAATCACCCCTCGTTACCCCCTGCATACTTCACAACGCAGGACGCACCATCAAGCTGAAACTCGGTCCGATCCACAAAATTCTCGCACGACTGAAGAATCGGCCCGAAAAGGGCAAAAACTCGTACAGTGTACGCCCGGCTTTACAAGTCTGAGTTAATTACCTTGTATCTGCAATATGTAACCTTTTAAGGAAAGGGATCCAGGTGTGTTTTATACAGATAACGAGTGGAGGGAAGAAGAGCTTCTTACAGAAGAAGTTACAGATCTCTGAGGGTCAATGTTGGATAGAAGCTTGTAGGAGAGAGGACTTTATCTGACCAGAGACACCTATATGTGCTCTCTAAATTTCATTGGTGGTAGGAAGCCACCAATTGAATTTCCAACAATTGCAGCCTCTGTGCAGGTACATTTATTTGGAATTTTCTTAGCGGAATGAAAATTTCCTCATACAATTCATGACATCCTTCATCATTGTAATCGTAAACACATCATACATTGCACTCTTTTTTGGAAACTGTCTTTAGCCCCTTTTCCACTGCCACTCAAAGGCCTGGGGCTTTGCAAATCACAGGTAGCGTTTTCATACCCATCTCCCCAACTAATTTCTCGTTCCCGGGGCTTTGGTCCCCCAACCGACCCAGTACTCCTCTGCTTTCTTGTTGAGGGGGCGGGGTTCCGTGCAGTAAGAAAAACGGTCCACCACAAGACGAGTAAGGAGCAGTGAGGAGATGGGGAGCTTACAAACCTATCAATTTTCTAACCTTAATTTATCACAAAAGTTGTTTCAAGATGATTTTAAGCGAGAAATTTCTCCTCCAAACTTCTTCTGTTCAGTCAGTTTATCAGGATTATGAGCCACTTTTAATTCTGCTTGGACTTGTCGAGACAGAGCACCTTTCAAAATGGTTTATGGTTTGAAATCTTTTTTATGGTTCTTAATGTTTATCTCGGTTAACTCTTGCAAAAACCACCTGAGCTATTAATTAAAAGTTAGTTCCTGAAGTTGACACTTGAGGATCTGTTTTGCTTGTGGGAGATGGAAGTCTGGAGACTGTGTGTGGGGACTTCACCCCTACCCAGACACACTGGGAGTGGCCACTCAATCTGGCCACCCAGTCTGTTAAAATTAGGCTCCTGGGCTGTATCGAGCAGACAGATGCTTACAATGGCCATGGAGGGGGACTTTGGTAATTTACTACATGAAGCTTTATGGTAACGTTGTAAGTGTTTTTCTCGCTTTGGAATTCCAGTTGTAATAAATATATGCATGTAAGTGTTTTGTCTCTGATAATTGTTTTCTTCCTTTGCTGCCAAATCTCCGAACCGGGTGAGGCGGGCCAGACTTCACCCCTCCCTGGACAATTCGAGAGGGGTCTATTAAAATTAGGCTTTATCATTTTTGTTGGTTTACCTTTCTACTGAATGTTATTTCTGTGCAAAGACACCTGGTCAATATAATTGAAATGTGCTAACAGGGAGATTTGTCTCTTTTTGGGCATTCTCGGGTGCTGAATGGAGAACCAAACTGTGCAGCAATGACACGAGGGGCTGATCCTGGGGACAAAGAGAAAAGGCGATGTCATTGACTTCTGCCTAATCCAGTCTTTGATTAAAAATTTGGACAAATATCACAATGTTTGCAAAGGCTGGAAAAAGGTTTAACGTGGACATGTGATGCTACAAGGTTTTAAAACAAAATTTTGGTTTTATTTTTACTTGTATTTACATAAAGACGACAAATTCACTATAAAACATTTTTATTATTTAAATTTTGAAGGGGTTCACACCTGGGGGAAAGGTGGAAGACCTTTTTATGACTATATTTTTAGAGGGAAAACTGTTTAAAATGCTTATTTGTGACTGTTTTACTGTATTTTTTCCCAAACGTATGGACACTACACTACGGATGAAGAAGATGGTCAATGTTTGTTTTAGATTATGGGATTTTGGAAGAACTTCCTTTTGCAAAAATGCCAGCAGAGTGCATTCTGCTTTGAGAGACGAAGGCTGGAGGATGGGGGTTCATGGATTATTGCTCTTCCTGGAAGGATGGTGTGCAGCTGACAATTCAGACATGTGGGCAATGAAAAGAACACTGAAAATGGACAACAAATGGCAGAAGCATTGAAGAACCTTTAACTGACCTGTCAGCTACAGAAACTAAGATGAGTTCAACAAACACACTTTCCGCATTTCACTTCAGATTTTCTTGAACACAATTAAAAACAAAATACACAATTGATGACACATTGATGGATGTGTAAAAGTGAAACCTTTTACAGATGCAACTTTAAGATATAGTATAGAGCAACTTAAATTGCGAACATCACATTTACTAGATATCTTGAAGCTTGTAGAGGCGCAGATAAGAAATAAATAATTGGGATGTTGCTTGTATCTACCACCGCAACAGAAATCTAGAAAGCTCCACAAAGTCAGACTGTCCACAGTGGAGCCTCAGTCCCTGCAGCAGTGGACAGCCTCAAAGAGTACCAGCTAAATAACTCTGCAGATATAGGTAGCTCAGATTGGAGGGATGAGCAGCCATCACACCTGACTCATACCACCACCTGTCCAGACTCTGTGCCGCCCCCTAAGGGTCACGAGAGTCGCTCAGGTCTCCCACACCAACCTTACCCACCACCAAATGTCAGAATTCACACCTTGGAATACTCTTGCTTAGATCAGGATCATTCTTCCTTGCATCATCAAAGGTTGGTTCAAATGCCTCCATCAGTTCATGAACCAGCTTGATTAACCAGGTGGTCCAGGTCCACCTCATATGTATGGTAACGTATTTAGCAACTTGAGTCCCTCGCTCGGGACGTAGAACGTTTTGATCCAGATAATCAGGATTCAAGCATTCATGATTATCTGCAGGAAGTAGAACATTGTCTTTTTGACTTGCCCTTTCCCTCGTCTCGTGAGAAATTAAAGCTTATTTGGAAAACAACAGCTAAGAGTGTTAGAAAGGCATGTTGGCCCCTCTTGGGCGCCCTGCTTTCAGGGCCCCTTTGGGAGTCCGGGGTTATGGGTCCCCTGGCGCCTGCCTCGGTGCTCGGGGAAGGCGGGCCTTTGGTTCTTCACAAGCACTATTGAGCAATTTCCTTCTGGATAAATTTCACATACTCAAGTGCACTCTCACAAACACCCACATGTGCTGGGTTCCAGGTTCTAAGTGTTCACTTATATACAGAAAGCCCGTAATTTATTTATTTATTTATTTTTTCACTTTCTTTTCTCGGGTATCACTTTACACATGTCAGCTTAAATAATAATACATATGATTTAGCAATGGTATCAAGGTGTTACTCTATTGTATCTGTTGCTTTATGTCTGTTGGTTGTGCTGTTCTTTTTACATCTCTCTTTCCAGGTGATGGAGCAGACAGAAGACTTTTTATCATTCTTTCCCTTTTATCTCTTCTTTCTTTCACCTCTTCTCTTTCTTTTTCTTCTCTTCTTGTTCTTCCTTTACTCTCCTACTTTCCCATTGTGGTGTCCACATAATTTGAAATTCTCCCCACAGGAATCACAATAAAACTATTTACATGCATAAATCAAGTGGAGCATTATGGAGAAAGCAGATTGCTCCACTTGTGAAAGCAAAATCTGATGAGCTCTATTTGGCATCAAGACATCAATTCTTATTGCCACATTGCTAGACAGGACACTGGGAAAAAGGAAAAAAAAAGAAAGGCATGTGGGTGAAAAAAAACGGCACCGTGTTTGACCCATATATAAAAATAGCTCAAAATACGGACTTGTCTGCTTGACCCCAACTCAGGCTGATTGGGTAAATCAAGTTAAATACAGTTTTATTAATTAAGCAAACCCGCTTAATAATAGTTCTGCGATGCTGCCGGTAGATGTATATCTGGTCATTTGCCTGGCGCTGGGGATATATTTATCCACAAAAGGACCATCAAAACACTATCAGGATGGAGGCTTGGTGTATATAACTTTATTTTATCATGATAAACCTTTTGTGTTCTCCTTTATAAGAATATAATGCGGCTATATAACTTTAAAATGTGTTGTCAGATGGCCGATTTCTTCTGCGGTTATCTAGAACAGGGAGTAGCATGACTTCCCCACTGACATAAATTAGCACAGGCTATAATCTTGCATATTTACATTGTGTTCATTAATATGCATTGTCCCTTTATAAATAAATAAATACAATTACAAATCACCCCACCCTCCCCTAATTAAATACCGCTCATATACACTTAGACAAGCTACATTATATAGACACAAATTCTAGGCACTAACGGAACCCCATATTTTCCTTTGGTCTAATTCAAAGTCTGTTACTTTCTGTTTCCATGTCCATCCAAAGCTTCCCATCTGTCTCATTTGTTTTCTCTTTAAGGTTGTAATGTTTCTCCTGTTACAAGATCTCCAAACCATGAAAATCAACCAGTTTTTAATAACAATCATGTCTTCCTGATTTCTGGCACCGTTTCTCATTTTTTTCAACCGGGATATCGACCCTCGTTCTGGGTAGTTTACTTTAAAGTCTGCCTGCGTCTTCGTGACTTGTAGAAACAAAAGAACAAGTCAACTGAGTTTCTTCTTAAGAGGATATCAAGCATTTTACCTGAAAATAATCATTAAAATCTTCTTCAATCCTACCTGTATGACCTTGTGTCTCACAGTGCGGTCCGACATTTCCTAATCTAAATGCGGAACTCTTCCTGTTCATGTATTCTTTCAGTTTCTTTTTTCACTGTGACTCCTGCAGTATCCACTAGATGGCAGTATTGCACAAGAAATCCACAGACTGACCCCATAGTATGTATGATTGATTGACTCGCGCAGGAAAAACGCGCCTGTTAACGAGCTGAATACCTGCAATTAAATCGTATGAACTGTGACGGTGTTAGGCTACTCCTTTATAAACAGACCACAGCAGAATGGTTTCTGTTAATCCCGTTCTGTTTTTGATTTAATCTGGATTTTATTCATTTTAAAGCATTTCAATCGGTTGTTCAATTAGGTTGTATAATTATTTATTACATTTATTTAGTTAATTATTTTTCAATATGTAAAAACCTATAATCATTGCTGTTGTTGTTGTTGTATTATGAGTCGCATAAGTGAAAGATTTAAAATGACAATCTATTTTTTATGTCACAAAACCTGGTTTTTAACAGATTCTGTTGTTTTTATTTTTTTAATCTTTCATCTCCACTATCTACATGTGACGCAGATATCGATGTACCTGCATCTACACAACAGACCAAACATTAATTCACATGTAATATTAAAGTCATAGTTCGCCTGGTCTGAAAGGAACACTTTGATGCTTTGTCTTTATTTATTCATTCATTTATTTATTTATTGCCAAGATCAGAAAGCAAAAAGTATAAAAAGGTATCAAAAGATTTCACCATTTTATTCTTGTATTTTCCGTCCAGACAGTGAGACTTTTATAGTGTCCAGAAATATCTTGTCTGAATAATGTGAATCTCATTAAGGTGTCTACAGCTTCATTAATGCGATGATGATCCACCAGCGGGATCTGATCGCATCATAAAGTCGCTGTCTAAAGTTTCGCAACACATTGTGGTGAAAAAGTTAAATTCATATGTACAGAACCTTGTGTGGCGCAGCCAGGGCTGCGGCCTGCAGGGGGCGCCACATAAAGCTCCATCTGTATTAAAGCGCTGCACCATCAGCCGGTAACTCAGTCCTCCAGACACAGTCGCTCCTGCCGGCCTGCGCTATGGGCTGCCGGGCAGCTGCAGCCTGGCCTCTCCGCCTCCCTGCGCTCTCCACCCGGACACCGGCAGCGCTCCGGCCCGGAGCCTCCGCTGCGCTCTGGACCAGGAGGAACCTGAAGGTGCAGGCGGCCGGTGAGCAGGCGGGGAAGCTGAAGAGCGTCGCTGATCTGCCGGGGCCCAGCTGGTCCACCACTCTGTACTGGCTCTTTGTCAAAGGCTACGCTGACAGGGGCCACTTGCTGCAGGTAGGCCTGGTCCTGGCTCTCTGCGCGCTCTGATCCATTCAGTCCCAGAGTTTGGCAGGAAAGCGTCAACAGGAGTGACGTCATCAGCCTGAACAAAAAGTCTGATTGTTGGACCCAGCAGGTGGAAAGTTTGGCATCTAACTGATCTGAGAGCAGCTTTCTGTATTTGGTTCCTGTCCTGGTATTATAGCAGGATAACATCTTTTCTACTCTTTGTTTTTCTGATCACTGCTAAATATTAGTAATAAATTTAGAAATGTTCTCGTTCAGTCAGTCTGCAAAGGTTTAAAGTCGGCTTCATGCCTGCATCTCTCACTGAGCCATTTTAGTAAAAATAGAACAACAGATTAATGTTTGTTTCTTTACCCAGAAGTTATCAAAACGGTGAAGCTGGGGTACATGTTGAACCGAAAGATATTTATTAGATTCTCCCAAATTATCTCCAGAACATCAGATAATCAGAACATTGTTAAAATGATCCAAACTTCTTGGATTTTTATGACTAGTTAATTTTAAAGATGCAGGATTTAGGCTGCAAACAGAGTAATTACATGTTAACGTCCACTGAAAGCACAGAACTGACACCAGAACCAAGCGGTGATGCTAGCAGGCCTCATTAAGCCAATGAGAGAAGATGAAGCAGGACTAATGAGCAGTGAATGTAGACGGCCACCAGGAAGAAGAGCTGGTGGAGACGCTCCTGCTGGGAACCATTGGACCACGTTGGTAGGACTTCCAGGGGTGTGATTACTTCTTGAAGCTCCCTGGAGATCCTGCAGTCGGTTACTTTTGATTCTCTTTTAGATCCTTGTTCCTGTCGTTAGTTTTGTTTTCTGTTCAGCATTTACGTTCTCAGTGGGCTCTTCTATCTGTTACTTCCTGTTTCAGTCAGCTTCTGTTCTTTATGATTTCTGTAGTTCTGTTAGATCTTTATATCCTGCCGCCTCTTTCTTAGCTTTTCTGGTCAGGCCATTTTCATGTTTCCTGTTAGATTCTGTTATCCTCCAGCCCCTGCCAGTTCATCGTCCTCCTCTTGCCTTCACTCTCTTCACCTGCGTTCATTTACTCCGCGTCTCCTCCCCTATAAGTTCAGCCACTTCTGTCACACTCATTGTCAGGTCCTCCGTCATACTAACCCGCCTCTGGTCTCATCCATACTATGTTCCTGGTCCCGGTCATCCTTGTTATTTTGCAAGCCTTCTTTGTTTAATAAATCGTTCGCTCATCATTCAGTGTGTGACTCCCGAGCTCTCGTCTGCGCTTCGGCCCGACGTCAACAAGCCTGACAGACGTGAGAGGATGCTTTGGTCTTCTGTCGCCTTAAATTCAATTCAGTTCAGTTTTATTTATGTAACGCTAATTTACAACACATTTCACTATGCAAAGATACACAATAGAAAGTCTAAATTGAAACTCGTGCATTCAGCTTTTCAGATTTACATTAAATGAACTTTTATGTGACTAAACTAAATAACCAGCCATTAGTTACACTATCTTGTTAAACGTTTTACATTCTAAATTTACGTGGCATGACATCCACTACCCCAGGAATATATGGGCTGACTAGAAATAATTTTCAGTCAAATGGATTATTTTTGCTTTAACCCTCAGTCCAGTGTGTGTCTGCGTTGGACTGGTGATCGGCCCCAGAATGTGGCGGTTTAGAAAATAGTTGGACGCTGCCTTAAACCCACGTTTAACGCCCAGTCATCGTTTTTTCCAGTGTTTACAGAAGAGTCGCTACGGCCCGATCTGGCGCTCCAGGTTCGGGCCCTTTGACATGGTCAACGTAGCGTCGCCGGAGCTCATAGCCCAGGTGATCCAGCAGGAGGGTCGCTACCCGGTCCGGATCGAGCTGCCTCACTGGAAGGAGTACCGGGACCTGAGGGGACAGGCGTACGGCCTGCATGTGGAGTGAGTTCAGACCCTTGCATTTGGATTTCCATGATTCGGGTTCTTAGACGTCCAGGACATAAGAGGTGAATAGAAGACAGGATGTTTGACCTCTGATCCAAAAGGCTGATTCATAACGCTCTACAAGAAGTTCAGCCTGGGGGTTTTTGAAGTTTTACAAATTAGAAACCAACACTAGAAGAAACAAATTACTGGGGAATTTGTGAGCTTTCATTGCAAAATGTAAGTAATTTTAGAAACTACCATATGCAGACATGTTTATTAATCCTTGGTTTCATCACAGGCCCGGTTCTAGAAATGGCCTGTGCTCTGGATGTGATGGAGGGGCGTGGCCAGCTTACCTGCAGTGAGCAGAGTGCTCTAGACTGAAGAATTAATCTGATGTACTGTTTCTGTCAGGATCATCCTAATTTATTAACTAACCCAAATATATTTACCACAAAAAACAAAAAAACTCTGTTTTAATGGAGCAACAATGCTTCTTGGCGGCACATCTCATTTTGCCACGTTTGGAAGAAGAAATGCATTTGTGGGCAGAGCAGGAGAGCCTAGGATGTGGGCTGCAGAGAAACCTGCTGGGTCCTCTGAGCTAAAGCCAGCCAGCTGTGACGGTTTGGGGCAGCAACTGCCAGCAATAAAAACAGGTTTGGTCATGACTGCGGGAACAGCCTCAATGACGAGAGAGATAAAGACGAGCATAAATCTCTGGTTTCAGTTCAGAGACTGCCTCCAGATCTTGGGACAGGAGAGGCCTGGTCTTCTGACTTTAACCCGACTGAACACTTACAGATGAGGTTGGATGTGCTGACTGACACAAACCCATTGAGCCAAGCGCTGGTTGAAGAACCGGAGCCCATCCAGCAGCAGTGTGTGACCAGGCTGGTGACCACCATGAGGAGGAGGTCCCACGTTGTTGTGCTTGTGTACCACTCTCTCCCACACAATACTGAGACCTCTGTTAGATGAATAAAGCCAACCTTTCCTTCAGACGTCTATGATCCAGTCCAATAAACCAAACCCAACAGGAGTCAGAGGAAGAAGCTGCTGGCATCGGCTGAGGAGAGCTTTAGTGGGAACAACACTTACTAACTCAATAACTGACTCCAATTTATAAGCCTGGTTCCCCTGATCCCCTCAGAACTCCCCGATCATGGATTACCCTTCAAGAAAAGCCTTTGATTTACGCATCCAGGGTCGTTAAATGAGTATCGCTGTCAGATCTGAGTCTGAAGATGTTGGCTCGTAGCCTGGCCAGCCAGGCTGACTTACACAGCGTATCAGTCTGGTGAGGAGCTGGTAGAGTCCGACTTTAAAGGCGGGACTAACAGGGTCAGCGTCGTCAGGTTAGACCCAATCAGATAACTGCGGCTGTGACATAAAAAAAACCTCCAAGCGACACGTTCTGTTTTTTCCAATTTGTAGTCCTTGAAACTTGTCATGCCATCGAGCTAACTCTCCAGTTTTTTTGCCACTTTTGTCTAAAAAAATCAGAGGATACATGATGTACTCACATGCACTTTCTTAATCTTCAAAGGCACCAACAAACAAAAAAACTATGTATCTTCACTGTTGCGGTAGCATAACAACGCTGCTGCATTATGGGTAATTCTGCCGCTAAGAGTGACGTATCGTAAAGTCCCGCCTCCCGCGCTGTGATTGGTCCGGTCTGTTTTAGACCGCAGCGTACGGAGCGTTACGCCAGGCTAGTTGGCTCGAGCTCACTGAAGCGTTTAACCCTGCAACAGTTTCTTCTGATCCTGCAGCACAGGACCAGAGTGGCACCGCATCCGCAGCGTCCTGAACCCCAAGATGCTGAAGCTGCGGGAGGTGTCGGCCTACGCCCCCATCATCCACCAGGTGGTGGGAGACCTGCTGGGACGGGTCGAGCTTCTCCGCCGTCGCAGCCCGGACCAGGCCACCGTGTCGGACCTGGCCGCTGAGCTCTACAAGTTCGGCTTTGAAGGTGGGCGTTGTGGCCTGTTGAGACTTGGCAGACGATTCAGGCGGAGCGGACGCTGACACTTCCCGCCTGCAGGTATTTCAGCCGTCCTGTTTGAGACCAGGCTGGGCTGCCTGCAGGAGGAGATCCCTGAAGACACCCTGCGCTTCATAACTGCCGTCAACAACATGCTGACGCTCTCCGACATCGTCATCCTGTTGCCCCGCTGGAGCCGCAGCGTCCTCCCCTTCTGGAAGCGCTTCGTCCAGGCCTGGGACGACCTCTATGGTGTCGGTATGTACCGCAGAAATGGACGAGCTCCCGCACCGTCGTGCTTTCTGTCGAGATTTGTTTCGTTCTGCAGCTCAGAAACTCGTGGACCGCAGGATGGCTGAGCTGAAAGCTCAGGTGTGCAGCGGCGAGCCTGCGGAGGGGATGTACCTGACGTACCTGCTGTCGTCTGACAAGATGAGCAGAGCGGAGGTCTACATAAGCGTGACGGAGCTGATGCTGGGAGGGGTGGACACGGTGAGGACCGCGCCTCATGAATGTCTGGTTTATGAAGAAAGCTGTATGTTTGTCAGCAGGTTGCATGTAAATACAGTTTAGGATGTGAGGTAAAACCAGACTAAATCAAATGCAGGATTTTGAAGATCATTATCTTATTTTGCAGAATAGTTTGTCTTTGTGAGGGAGGATGCTCCCTGCACCGTCTTATCTGATGTTTGTCTCTAAGTGTGGTTGCTGCATGCTTCTGCAGACATGATTGTGCAACTCTCCTACGCAAACCCAACTTCCCTCGCCTTCAGTCTTGTTCTGACGCAGTGGTTCTGTGACCCTAATCTGTCAAACTAAACAGGAGAGCTGTGAAAACAGCATTTTCTTTTTCTTTTAGAAATGTAGTAATTTAATCTAAATTTGTAACATAATGATCTAACACTCTGGGGTTCTAAGCAGATAGCACACTAGTATGTGAATCAAATACCGTGGTTGGTTTCCACAGCCTATAACTCCAAATGTATAATTTTTAATACAAATATTTGTATTTGTATTCTCTATGTCTTCACCAAAGTCAGTATTTTTTCCTGAACATACAATTTACAACATAAAAATGAATATATATTTACACACCCTATATAAAAATGCAGAAAACATGAGGAAATGTATTTATTTCTAACGTATCCATTATGATGCAAAGCAAATTTGAAAGCCTGATTTTTTAATTTTTATTTTTTTAAGCAACCAACTAAGATTTTCTTTTTTTAAAATGTCAAGTTTTCTCTCAAGCTACGTTTATATGGACAAAAGTAATCGGAATAAACGGCCGATCGGATTATAAAAGCGTTGTGTAAACGAGCCAATCGGAATATTGTGATCGGAACAGAGGACCCAGTATTCAGCCAGACAAGTTAGTCTGTTTGAGAAGGTTTATTTATGGACAGGCTGGTGTGTAATAGTGGTCAAAAACAGAGTCAAATAACCAGGTAATCAGAAAGGCAGGAACATACAGTAACAGAATCTGGGCTCGATGTTGGCTTACAGGCCAAACGAGATCAGGGAGGTTGGTGGTCAAGAAGCAATCCAGATCGGTGCACAGCCGGGCAGGTTAAACAGACAGGGATCCGGCAAGCTCAGATAATCCAGAAACAGGTTCGGTCGAGAACAGGTAATCAGTCAGAAACAGGCAGGACTATCAGGTACACAGGGGTCAGGCCGGCTCAGATGTCAAAGAGGCAAATCGGGTCAGTACCTACAGATCAGTCAGAAAAAAGCACGCTGGGTAAATCTCACCGAAAGGCTCGTAATGATCTGGCAACGAACAGAGGAGTGAGGCAGGTGTAAATAGTGACGTGAACAGGTGAACAGAGCAGAAACTAATGACAGGTGACAGGTGGAAATAATCAAATGGAAGGTGGTGAAATGAACCGAACTGATCGGTTAGTGACTGGTGACAGGGGAGTGGCAGGCAAACAGATGAAGTGAGCTGATGACTGAGAAGTAAAGTGCAAAACCGAATCAACACAAAAACCAACCTGAGACAGAAACTAGAACTAACCGAACTAAAACTAAGATAGAACCCAAAACAAAACAGAACCTAAACTAAGACATAAACTCAAACTATGACACAATCGGAATGATGTTGTAATCCGGATGAGAGGGGTGGTTTATGCCGATTGATAATCTGATCAACATGCATATAAACTCTTATCGGGATCAAGTTATTCCGAATGTGGCAAACTGACCTGAGGGCGCATGTGCTTCCGACTTAAAGGTGACGTATTTTTGCGTTGTTGAGTGGCGGACATACGTCGGGAAGCAGAACTGAAAGATTAAAAAGAAGCTCAGAATTGTTATTTATTTACGAACGTTTCAACCATAATTAGAATATTGTGCAAGTCCAGCGTGGGCACTCGTAAGAGAAAAAAACTCGTACAATACTGTTTTGTTTACCATTTTGTGTTGTTCAGAGAAGACGCAAGTTCTTCTTCTTCTTCTGCGTTTTTGTTGTTGTCTTTTTCAGGAAATTTTATAACTGCGCATGTCAGAGAGGTTCAATTCTGAATAAAGCCAGGTGCATATAAACAACCGTGTTGATCGGATTAATTTTTTTTTATCTTTAGTTCTTTAATCCGAGAACATTTTAATCCAATTGTGACACGTTGTGCATGTAAACATGGCTACTGTTACCTGTACCAGGCTTTAAAGGGCTAATTGAGCCGATGCACCTACTGTGTAAAAATGAGACGTTTAAGTTTTCCTTCGTTAGGAAGTTCTGATCAGAGATGAAACAAACGTGTAAAAAAGCGACAGGATCTACCATGATGGACTGATGAACTTGAGCTAAGAGCTGACAGTAATTAGAAAGCTGGCCGTGGAGTTAGAAACGCTGTGATAACGAGCGAGATCCAACCTGAACACACCTGATTCAAAACAGGAATCAGCACTGGGGAATGTTGTCGTGGAGAAATGTCACTAAGCAGTAATAGAGGTGTGGATCTGCTTGCCTTGCCGTTTTGCTTCACCTCCAACCAGCTCTCCGTGCTGAGAGAAACCCTCGGGATGAGTCAGAGTCCGAGCATTTCGCCACGCTTCTCTGCTCCTCGGCTTCTTGCTGACAAGCCTGGACCTGCCGAGGAGGAGCTGGAAGAACAAAGAAAAGACGTTATCTTCTGGTTACAGTGTTCTGAGGCGGAACACAGATCACAGGGTGACGTGAGGGGACCAGAATCCCCGCAGACGAGATCAGGGCCGAGCAGGAGCACGCAGAACCCGTCTAGCTGCTCGCCCCGGTTTGGGCTGAGGGAGAAATGTGGGTCATCCCAGATGTGGCAGAGATGAACTTCAATGTGGGTCATATAGGGTAAAGAAATATGGAGCTGAAAGACAGCAGCAATCATTTGTATTTCAGACAGTTTCTCATCGTTTTTAAGGTTCATTTTCTTGGACATAATTTGTTGTTTTTCTTCTGTCACCTGTCCAATCACATCTTTAATTGAGGCCTGAGGGGACTCAACAGCTGGAGGTTTGTGAGTAGAAAAACAAACACGCCCTGTAGTCGTAGTATTTAGAGCTAAGCGTAACGCCTCCAGCGCCGTTCTCTGAACTTAGTTAGCTTTCCTGCAGCGTTTCCAGCAACAGGGACCACTGTGTCCTCAGCGTGCATCTGGAGGACCCACATCTGGACACAGATCTGAGTGATTGTTTATATCTGATCTGAATGGGACCTAAAATAATTCCCTGTGGAACTCCTGTTGATGCACTTTTAAAAAAAAAAATAATAATAATAATAATTTTCTCATTATAATATACTGTTTCCTGTCCTTTAGATGTGATTCAGAAGGCATCTCAGACAGATTTTATTTTCAGTTTAAAGATTAAGTCGTTTATAATGCTCTCAAATGCCTTCTTAGATTCACTTTAAATTAAGATGAGAGGTTTAGAGCTTTCGGGCCACAACTCAAACTAAAAATTGCTCCTTCTTTTCCTTTCCGACCTGATTCCAGACGTCCAACACCTTGTCCTGGGCGTTGTACCATGCAGCGAGGGACCAGAGGGTCCAGGACCGCCTGCACAGCGAAGTGGAGTCTGTGTGTCCTGACAGGAAGCAGCCGAGCACAGGCGACCTGAGCAGGATGCCCTACCTGAAGGCGGTCATTAAGGAGACGTTACGGTGAGAGGAGCGGATGTGAAAGCAGAAAAAACGTCTTTGTGCTTCAGATGAAGTGGTTTGGTTGCCAGGTTGGCTCAGACTCTGCAGCAGCCAGCAGGCCGGGTGGCGGGTTGTTCCACGTCTGGTTTCAGAGAAACAGAAAACCTCAGAAAGTGGTTTCCATCACCATAACGATCACTTTGGTCGTTTCGGGTCTTTCAGGCTGATGCTGAGTAGATACGCGGCAGCAGAGCCAATAAGTGGGGGCAGCACCTTCAGCTCGTCTGTTGATACGCACCAAGTAAAGAAATGTTGCTCGATGCTGACGTCACTCTGTTATAGTAAACCACAAAAACGCCGACGGCGAGGCTTGTTCTGAGTAGATATTTAGGAGGAAAAAAATCATAATATTCAAGAATAATTTCACTACCACACTGCAAAAACGGAACTAAAAATAAGTAATATTTTCTTGAAATGAGTGCATCTGTTCTTGATTTGAGCAGGTAAATAAGATAGCAGGACTAAATGTTCTGTGGAGATTAAGATGTACCATCACCACCGTGTTTTATGCTGGAATCCAGTGGTTTTCTTCCTGTTTTTGTCATTTACCAGGAAACGTGATTTAGCTTTATCTCATTTGTGTCTTTATCAAGCTGTAGAGCAGATCAAGCCGTCTACCAGCTGTGGACCAGCATGAAACCGATATGTCACGCCAACAACCACGTACAGTACATGACAATTTTAAGCTGTTTCTCTTTATCATGAGAATCACAGGAGAAGTTGTGTCTTTCTGAAACGAACCCCGGCTGCTGTTTGGCAACTTTGTTTCTCAACCAGTCTGCACTGCGTTTCCTCAAAGCCAGAGCTCTGCTCACACATCAGCTCTGTAACACGAGCACAGCGACATTTAGAGCGGTTATGTCTGCACTGTGGTGGCGCCTCTGGTCAGCCGTTTCCTGCAGCCTCGCTGTGTGTTCGCAGGTTCCTCATCTCAAGCCTGGCTAAGTGTCTCACTCTGGGTGCTGCTTCTTTTCCTCAGCCTGTATCCCGTGGTGCACGGAAACGGACGCTTCGTCTCAGAGAACGAGGTGGTTTTGGACGACTACTGGTTCCCAAAGAAGGTAGGAACACTGGTCGCTCATAATTTCTTCTGTTTCGCTCTGGAAATAAATGGCATTCCCGCTCGCCTGCAGACTCAGTTCCACCTGTGCCACTACGCAGCCTGTCACGATGAGGCAGAGTTTGCCAACGCGGAGGACTTCATCCCGGAGCGCTGGCTGAGCGTGGAGCCTCCCAGCCGCCACGGCGGCAGGGCCAATCCCGGCTTCTACGCGCACCATCCGTACAGCTTCATCCCGTTCGGGGTCGGGGTCCGGGCCTGCGTGGGGAAGAGGCTGGCAGAGATGGAGATGCACTTCGCTCTGTCCAGGGTGAGTGACGGAGACGCGGAGCCGAGACGAGTCGAGGCTCGGGGTTCTGACTGCGTGTGTTTCCCCTGCAGCTGATGCAACATTACCAGGTGGAGCCTGAAGACGGCGCGCCGGTCGTGGAGCCGAAAACCCGGACCCTGCTCATCCCTTCAAAACCCATCAACCTGCGGTTCCTGCCCAGAACCTGAAGGTGGCAGCACTGACAAGCAGTAGTAAAAACACCTCTTCTTTGTTCCTTAATCTTTATTCACAGCGTCTTAAAGGTAGAGTCGGATATTTTTCTGGAAGTTTCCCCAAGTTCCTTTTTGAACATCTGTGCAAGACCATCTTTCCTCTTCCGTTCCTCAGAGGGATTATGTGAAAAAAAATGTCCCACGTCCACTCTGGTCTTATTTCTTTCTACTGATTCCTTCCTCCTCTTCTCATAAACCTGAACGCTGTTCGCTTCTTGTGACTCTCAGCCATGTTCAAAGATTACGGTGAGAGAAGCGGAGCTACAATAAACGGCTAACAGCGAAGCTAACAGCTAAGCTTTTTCAGGATTTTGAAACGTTACAAGGAATGTCTGCTTCTCTGTGATTTTAAGTTACAGACCAACACAAAGTAGAGCATTAAATTAGTATCCAGAGCCGTCCTGTGTGTAATTTTGATAAGCTATCGACCGGTTCACGGTCTCCCCTGGTTCTTTTTTTCTGGTAATGTGGTGTTTCTATTGTAGACTTCTGTAGTAATAAAAAGACTCTTCAAACCGTAACTATATTTTACGATATTTAATCTAAAAGACAGAGGGATGTTTACAGCTTCAGTACTGGGTTCTCATAACAACACAGTGCAACCTGTACCTGAGAACCCCGTTTGTTCTCACACACAGACATTAAATAGGAAACATTTTCCCACCCATTCAGGAGTGATATCAGTGTTCTGTTCATCACACTGGTGGAGAAGATCATGCTATAATGCAGATGTGTCCTTGCTGACACATTTTCCCATAAACAGTCATTCTATGCAGTCTAAGTAAGTCAGACTCTGCAGAGTCTGTTTATCTGTAATTTCCATGGCAACCACCTTTGCAGTCCAGTCTCTGTATTTATCTCATAATCTCCAACAATTTCATGTAAGTACATCATCCTCTGAAGGCCACAGAGGTTCGTCAGAGAACGTTAGAGAACAACCAGCACCATGAAGACCAAGGAACCCAGCAGAAAAGGTCAGGGAGGAAATTATGGTCCAGTTTACAGCAGGGTCAATATCCCAGAGCTCTGATCAGTCCATCATCTGGACCTGGAGAGAATCTACCAAGATATGAAGGCCCGTCTAGACTGATAGGTGAGCATCAGTAGGGGGAAACAGTCAAGAGTTCTGACTTTGGAGGAGCTGCAGAGATGCACAGCTCAGGTGGAAGAATCCTTTAGGGAATAAGAAATCCTGCTTTCATTTTACCTCAAACTCTCATCCTGGAGCTAAATCCAGGATGATCCTGGAAGTTAACCTGCTAGAGGCTGCAGGATACCTAAGCCTTCCACCAGGACCACCACCCTCACCAGACATTATGGGATGGTGTAGACCAGAGGTCACGGATTAGCGGACCACGGTCCGGATCCGGACCCACCTGCTGGCTAATACGGACCCAACCTGATTTAAAACATTTATATATTACTGCATGTTGTCCAACAACAGTGTCTAACTCAGGGGTTAAAGTTCTCCGTCGCTGTGACGGATTTCCGTCATTTGGAAATTGAGCGCAAAAAGTCCCGTCTAGACTTTTTATTCAAGGTTTTACACTGAAGCTGCTCTCAACCAATCAAACCTGGCAGAGCCGGGACATTAGCCAATCAGAAAGAGAGCAGGGCGGGTCTTTGCAAAGCGGACATTAACAGTGTGAGGTTTATCGGTGTTTAATCATTTTAACCTTTGGAAGAGCATCTCAAACTGACCAGATGCATGAATGAAAGTAGCGGTGGTCAAAGGTTTTCTTTGGATTTATGAACAAGCAGGTCAGAAAGCAGCAGATAGAACAGCTGACAACTTCCCTCGGTAAGCGTTTCTGTCGCTGCTCCAGCAGTTAATTAAGAATTATTTCCACCTGTGGCCATGTCGTCTGTCAGCGTTTATTCCCTCGCTGGTAAACGCGGCGACCAGCAGGGATCTCCTCGTGATTCGCTATTATGTTTCATTTAAAACACAAAGAAGAGTAACGCGCTAGCTCAGGCTAATTTAGCATGACCCTTGAAGAAGAGTCGGAATGTGAAATAATGTCCCGCATTTGACTGGGTGCGATTCGGAAAAAGTAAAAAAATGTGTGTCATGTGCAATCTGTGTCAAATTAAAATGTATGATGTCATGATAGTGTTGGTGATGTGTCCTGCATTTCCAAGGCTGTGGTTGGCCTTGTATGATCATAAAATTGGTTTATATTGAATGTGACAGGGAGCCAGTGGAGTTGATGTACAGGAATAAAGTAGATGATGTAATGATGAAGCTGCTGTCTTTGTACTAGCTGGAGTTTATGGAGGTTTCTGGAGGACAGGGAGGAAAGGGAGCTGGGATTATAAAGTGGACTGTGGACCAGTTTGTCAACAGTGTGAAGGAAGAACTTGATGCTGCAGAGATGAAAGTAACCCAGATGATGATGTGGAAAGTGATGGAGAGGCTGCCCAGGATGACGCAAAGGCTCTAAAGCTGAAAGGTGGCAGAGATACAGGAATTTTCAATGGATATTTTAAAAGTACCAGATTTGGTTGACTTTGCACAATAAGCAACTAATGCGGCATGATGTCCACGGCTCCGGAAAAATATGGGCTGCACGTGATCCAAATTAGCCAATGAGCTGTGTCAGTCAGGTTTGCTGCTGCTGGCTACTTTTTAGAAAGAAAGAAAAGCAAAATCAAAAAGCACTTTGGATTTTAAAATAGAAAAACGTTCTATTTTTATGTCATTTTTTTGTTTAAAAAGTCAATGTATAAGGTGGATGCATAAACATTTTATTTCAGTGTTAAATACTATGTGAAGTAATGGATTGTAATTAAAAATGTGTCCGGACCTTTACTGGTTGTTGATTTTTGTTATTCGGACCCCGCTGATTTTTAATTAGTGACCCCTGGTGTAGACGAACACTACAAGGTGCTGTAGTAGTTTCTTCAGGAGAGGATGCTGCAGGCCGATTAAAGGTCGGAAAACTTCAGACCACCTGAGGTAGAGAAGAGGGTCATGTGGGACCTCTGTAAACCTGCAGATCAGCGGCCCAAGGAATTTCAAGGAAATTGTTGAGCTTGACCTACAAGCTAAAGGGATGCTCACATTGCAGATGCATCCAATAAAACACTTTTATTGGATGTGTTTTAGCTGCTGGGTCCCCTCCTATTCAATATCTACTGTCAGGAACCAGAGACAGAAGGACCCAGTATTCAACCAGACAAGCAGAGGTTAGGTTAAAGAAGGTTTATTTACAAAAAGCAAAGCCAAAACAGGGATCAAGACAAAAACGGGAAGACTGCATCCAATAACCCAAAAATAACAAATAAAGCAGTCACTGACAAAACTATTAACAAAAACAGGGGACAGGCTAACTTAGAAATCCAGAGACAAACAGGGTCAGATAAACAGGCAAAGAAAGCTGGACTAGACTCACCATTTGGGCACAGGAAAAACAAACAATGATGTGGCAGATTGCAGGGGGCAGAGGCAGGTATAAGTAAGGGAGTGATCAGGTGAATGGAGTGAAACTAATTACTGACATGGGTGGAGCTAATCGGGAACAGGGAAGTGCTTGGGAGTAAACTGAAGCCGATTGGATGGTGACTGGTGAAGGGGAGTGACAGGAAGACAAAAGAATGCTGGCAGGTGAACTGAACTTAGACTGGTGACAGAAATGGTCTGAGCAGGCCGGATAAACTTATAACCTAAAACAAAATCAAACACTAAGACAGAACCAAAAATAGAAACTAAACTTAAGGCAGGAGAGTGAAGTAATTGATCCAATACAAACAAAAACTATAACCAAACCCAAATCATGACAATCTACATGCTACCTCTAGCTTATTACAAGGTCGGCCTTCTATCACCTGAAGAACATATCCAGGATAAAGGACTAATGTCTCAGCAGGATCTGGAAAAACTAATCCATGCGTTTATCTTTAGTAGAATTGATTACTGCAACGGTGTTTTCACAGCTCTGCCTAAAAAGTGGATCAGACAGCTGCAGCTGATCTACAACGCTGCTGCCTGCGTCCTCACTAAGACTAAGAAAGTAGAGCACATCACCCCAGTTCTAAAGTCCTTCCACTGGCTCCCTGTATCTCAGAGAATAGACTTTAAAATCCTTCTGTTAGTCTATAAATCCCTGAATGGCTTAGCACCTAAATACATCACAGACTTGTTATCAGCGTATAAACCCTCCAGACCACTCAGGTCTTCTGGCTCCAGCCTGCTCTGCAGAACCAGAACCAGACATGGAGAAGCAGCATTTAGTTCCTACGCTCCACTGATCTGGAACAAACTTCCAGAAAACTACAAAAGTGCAGAAAGCCTCAGTGCCATTAAATCAAGATTAAAAACACATTTGTTTAGAATCGCCTTCGACTGTTCTAGTTAAACCGTTTTAGTGAAACATAACGAGTTCAACTTTTTTAGTCCAACTGTTGTTAATGTTCTATTTTGTTTCTACATTTTATTCAAATTTGCTTTTATTCTGTTTTATTTTCCTTATATTTTAATCATGTGAAGCTCTTTGCATTGTCTCTTTACTGTAATGTGCGATACAAATAAATTTGCCTTGGCTTGCATTGCTGAGTCGTGATTTTTAGCTGGTTTCAGCCTCGACGCTAAATGCTCTGTTTTTTGTTTTGTTTTCAGAGGAAGAGGCGACATGCTTCCCTCCCGGCTCCGTCGCTCTGCAGACTCAGACACGAACGCCGCACCCGAAGCTCGGGCTCCGCTCGCCGCGCTGCAACGGCATGAAATCGGTAATCGGGAACATAAAGAGTGAAATTGTAAGGATTTGTTTAGGAGGGCGTATAACCCCTTATTAGGTCCTAAAATGAGATTTGAAAAAAAAAACCTTCACAAGAACAGCAACCCATATTGCACTTTATCTACAAATATCCTGCATAAACAGACTTCCTGTCTCTTACATCTCTGTGGAGCGATTCTGGCCCACGCTGCTTTACAGCGATGCTTTAATTCACTGAGCTTTGCAGATATTAGTTACTGCACAACCCTCTAAAGATCCTACCTGCACAGCCTGGGCTTGGACTAGGCCATTGCCACACCCTGATTCTCTGTTCCAGCCGTTCTGTTGTAGCTCTGCTGAACTCCAGCTGTTGGACGGACGGATGGATTCACATCTGACTCTGAAATGCTTTGGCATACGGAGGAAAAAGCAAAAAGCAACCCGCATCATCATCATCACTCCTGCACCGTGCCAGGCAGCTGCTTTCTGGTGTCTGGTTTCTCTCTGGCGTGCTGAGCGGCACTTGCTCCACTTGTCCTGTCATGTATGCTGACCTTTAATCTGCTAACTGGACTAACAGCAACAGGAGGTTAGTTTACTGTGTTTGGCTTCAACATGGAGGTCGCAACCCGCTAGGTACTGCAATAAAAAAATACTTTGTAAATCTAAACCCACAGTTTAACATATTTAGGGGTCAGTGACCTGTTGCTTGTGGCCAGGTTTTAACTCATGTACTGATGTCTAGAGATATGATGTTTTTTCCTCGTGGACACCTCCCCAGATTGAAGAACGGTGATTTTTATAATATTAAATTTTACAGTGAAACAGATGTGAAGCATGCATGGAGGCACGGAGGCTGGGATGGCGCTCTTTTCTGATATTTATATTCACTGTTCAGCCTTCAGACTTTTACAGAGTTTTTAACTTTTACATGTGCTTACTCGCCAGTTTGTTTCTGATTTTTTTTTTTTCACCTATACATATATGATTATTAATGATTACAGAGAAATGAACATAACAGAATGATGTCTTCACTCTTTCGTTTGTCTTCATCGTACCACTTGGGGCTTCGCCACACGTTTCCTAACTCTTTTAAACCAAAAACTGTGAGATATTACTGGATTTCTGGTGTGTCGTTAGTATTTTTTTATGATTATTTTGAAATAAAGACAAAACCCTCATTTGAAGATTCACAATAAGGAAAAAGTTAGCTTAAACAATCAAAATAAATTGCTTAATTGGTTTATTTTTATTCAAAGCAGCTGATATTGCTGCGTTTTAGACTTGTTGCACATTTTTTATGTTTTTCTGTGCGTCTTATTTCTAATCCAGTCTGGAGTTTTATTAGCCATGACTCTCATGCTAAATAAAATATTTTAATGATGTGTTTGAAATGTTCTTTTTCCACTGTGGACCGGTTTCACCACATGTCCCAGCGATGATTTTTGAGAGCAAGAACGGGGTCTGCTGGTTTTCTGGGGGGGGGGTTTTCGATTTAATACTCTGGATTGAGAGACGCTGCACCACAGGACCGTTCCTCCTGGCCGAATGGATGGCGTCCATTTCAGCTCTGGTTCTGTATAGATTCCGGGGTTCAGTAAAAATCTTTGAGATTCCCTGGTAAATATCAGGGTTGTGTGACGTAGAAAATGAAACCAAGATAATTCACATTGAACCTTTTTCCACACCAACTATTACATCTGTCGTGTAAAATCTAACAGTAAAACGATCCAGGCGCCACTTTAAGCCCGTAATCACCTTCTGATTCAGGTTCAGTGCTTATATTTGACCGCCGCCTTGCATCACTCGCCCACATCCACAGGTTTCACTTCGTTCTGGATGTGAAAGCAAAATCAATCTTTAGCTTTAAGGTAAATTTCAGGCAAACATGATGGTTCCGTCCTTCTTGGCGAACCCCGCTGTGTTTCACTCTGACCATGCTGTTTCTTCTTCGGTGTTGTTAAGCCTAATGTACCTGTTAATAATTTTGCTCCAAAAGTTAAAGTTGTGTTTTATCCGACCGGGAAAAAAAATGTGTTTTAGAGATTTGAGCAGATTTCTGTCTTTTGCCTTTATATCCTCAGATAGGTCGAGTAACCGCTTGATTGTAACGCCTGATTTAGATTTAGAAAAACGAGGAAATCTGACAGAGAAAATACGCGATATTGTGAACGCTGCAGTGTTTTTCAGAAACAAAATATAAAATTAGCTTTACAAGCGCTGGCGCCTTGCAGCCAGAAGGTCCTGGGTTCAAATCCCAGCCTGGGGTCTTTCAGTATGGAGCCGCAGGTTCTCCCTGTGCATGCAGGGGTTCTCTCTGGGTGCCCCGACCTCCTCCCACAGTTCCCACGCTGTTCGGTTGACCGGTGTCTGGTACACAGGCTAACAACAGAGCAAACACAACAGAATGCGCTGGATAAGACTCACCAATAGGCTCGAATCATGTGGCACTGATGACTGGTCGGAAGGCTGGTTATATGCTAACAGATGCAGGTGGATCAGATGAGCGGGTAATGAGAATTGGGCGGAGCTAAGCAGGGGTGTGAGATGAGTTTATTAGACCGGGCATCAGGGCCGAGATCCTGCCAGAACTCAAACCAAGACTGAGACAGAACATAAACTATAACAGAGACAATATAAGAAAAAAAAAACAGAATCTAAATTAAAACAAACTAAAACTATGACACAGGCGGCTCTGGAGCAACAGGTTGCAGACCCCCAACGTCTTCCGCCCTACTGCCAAACCTTTCTGTATTTTGTTCTGTGCCTGAGATTATTTTGCAAACATTTGAGTCAAACCTTGATTTAACTAAACCAGGGGTCACCTACATGGTGCACCCCCCAGGACCACATCTGGGGCCCTCAAGTCTGTTCTAAAAGTAGCACCACCCTAAAACGCCTTTGTATTCAGTTGCTTTTTAATCACAGTTGTATTTACACAATTTTTTAAAAAGCATAAAAAACATGTTTATATTAGGCAGAGTTAAGGTGAGCTCAGACTCTAGCAGTTCAAAGGTCAGTGCAGGTAGCCCTGTGTGTGACACGGTACCCATGAAGTAGCTCCCAGCTTTAAAAAGGTTGGTGACCCCTGATTTAGACACACGTTGGTTTCTAAATGTGGGTCGGTTCCCTTTTCCAGGGGCCAGATGGCAACTTTACGGTAGAAATATAACAAAGTCTGCGAGCCCGGCTGGATATTAGGAGCTCAAACATTTATTTCACTCAATTAAAAATCTTTTTTTTTTTTAGCTTTTATTTAATGTGTTTTTGTCCACCTCCAATCAAAGGAGGCGACCATAAAAACAACAGCGCTCCCAGGTGGTCACACCTTGTTGCGCATTCAGAAGCTCCGCCTGCAGGTGGCGCTGTCTCTCTGCCTGCAGCCAGTGAACGCAGCTTGGCACAGGCCTGAACTCATCAGCAGCTGAGGCATTCTCCTCTTCCTCCTCCTCTTCCCCCTCCTCCCCCTGACGCACCGCCTCCATCTCCTCCACCATCAGCGCGTCCTCCCCATCTGGACCGCAGCCTGGCGCTTCAGAGCGCTCGTCTTTATCGCCCAGCCCGGTCCCTGTCCCCGATGGATGGTTAATCAGGTCGGGCATCCACCGCCCTGCAGCCCGCCGCGGACCCGGGGATGAAGCCGATGGGCCTGGTCGGTGTCGGCGCCTCCGCAGGGCTCCAGGGCCGCGCCGTGAAGAAGGAGGAGACGCGTCCAGCTGCGGGGGGCAGATGGTGAGTGCCTTCATTGTGCCGCCGCTGCAGGCCGACGGAGGCCGACGGAGACGGGGTTTGGTCCGGAGGGTGGAGGCTCTCCGCGGGGAGAGGCTCTGACCCGGACGGGCGCGTCGGCACCGGCCGTCATGTTGCTGCTTCTCATCAAAGCGACCGGATCGATGCGTGATGCGTTTAGGTCCCGGAGTCTGGGCTGCCCCGCGGTCCGTGAAGTGGTCCGCAGTAACGCGTCTTTTAATCCCGCAGGCAGAAATGTAAAGCGTCCTTCTGCTTGTTTCCGGAAATCTGCGTCTTTCTCTTAGATTCCCGCTGCGTGAAAAGGCAGCAAACGTCCCCAAAGTTCAGCGTAACCAGCAGCGGCGGCGCCGTTTTCTGAACATCTCCAGCTCTAAATGTGAAGGAGTGGTTCTAAAAATCCTCTCACATGCACGATTCTGCACATTTGGCCTGTTGGCAATGAATAAATAAAAAATCTAATTGAATAAAAGCAGTGGCGCCTCTAGAAATGTTTCATAGGGGGCCAGATGCAGCCACTTAAACTGTTGGGGTGGCACTGAAACTAAAAGTCTTAATTTCAGGTTGTTATTCTACTGTCGTAGTAAAGCTGCCTGTAGAAAACTATCTTAAAGACTTAAGTAAACGCCTAGTAACATCTTTTGGTTTATTGTATGATTTTAATGTTACTAATGATCTTATGTGCAAAGACCAATAACACAATTAACACAGTACAGTTAACATTTTGAGTTGAACAACCATTCCTCTTTATTCTGTAATTATATTTAGAATTAGGTGTACATTTATTAATTTTGTGGACAGCAAAACAGTTACTAGGGGAAAGTAGACACTGGCAGATACAAATAAAAGCGCGATAGAAGGTCAGGAAGAGCTGCTGGCTGTGCATAATGGGATGAAATGCTAAACGGATGCTGCTACAAGTTATACTGGCGGGGGGGGGCCGGTCTGGAGTGATCTGGACTCGGTTTGCCAAAAACAGCTTTTACACTGAGCTGAAAAGCTACAAGGTCCAAATCTGAGGCTTTAATGTGTTTCTATTTCTGGACCCTTGGCTCTGTCTCCGGGGTTGGAGGGCCCCGGGGCCCCTCGCTGCCTGATGAGCTGCTCTCCTGGGTTGGTTTCCTCCTCTGTTTGCTCCTGGAGACGGGATTTCATCTCCGCAGAGCTGCTAAGAACCCCTCAGCTTCATGCAGACCCACGATGCGACGCGATCCAAAGCTCTGTTGTGACTCTTTCCTACCTACGATGAGGTCTTGGTTCGTGTTTTATCCGTCACAGAGAGCTCAGCCTGCTCCTTGTCTCTCTGAGAAGCTGAACTCTGTGAAGCTGCCTCTGAAGGAGCTCGGTTCACTGCAGCCAGGATGAACCAGAACACCGCAGGAAGGAGACCAGAGGGGAGGGGTTTGGTCTTAACGGACAGCGGCTACATGAGGCACGGAGGCGGAGGGTTAATGATGCGGGCTTGTTCCACAGCTGCAGGCCGTGTTTGGCTCATCCATCAGACATGAACTCTTCTGTGTGTTTGAGCGCCGGCTTTGTTTAATCGAAGGTGGATTTGGTTCCTTTTAGAGAGGCCAGGTTAGGTTTGCTGTCTTCTTCGTGACCGTTCTCCTTCAGGGGCCCATGGTAGCTGCAGCGGTCCTCAAGTGGACCAGGCGAGCTTTAAAAGCCTCCAGGTTCTGAGTCAGATTTCACCCCTGATGGATCCGGTCAGATCAACTCATCTGACGTGTGTCTGCAGCAGCAGTCAAGGCGGATGTTTGCACCTTAACGACCTTTAATGCGCCCTGTGATGGAAAATGATTCACTTTACATTTACAACATTTCCTTAGACTAATGACTCCATAGAAGGCCCGCGGTAAATGGGGCGGAGCCTCTGGGTTTGTGTGAGAGGTCCTAGAAAAGCTGCTCTGCTGGGTGTCCTGGTAGCTGCTGGCTGTAGCTTCGGTTTATCCGTTGCTGTGTGCATGAACGATGCGAACCGTAAAGGAGGCTTTTCACTCTCCCTCCGCTTGCCGTAACAAGAGGACGCAGAATCTGACCGCCTCCTGCACAGCAGTGAATATTTACACCAGTTCAGCTCCCCAAGCTGCCATTTTCCCACCTTACTGAACGGCAACAACTCACCACAGAGGAAGAAAACCCGCCCGGTTTGAAATGCGGTGAACCTACAGTCCAGGCCACTGGAAGGCATTCTGGGAAACATAGGTCCCAGGGAACTGGAGCTGCAGCAGCATCTGTGGAGTAGATCGAGTCGGATCTGACTGCGGCTGCCGAGCTGGACCGGCATCAGGCGGCAGAGACTACTCCTGGTTACCTGCAGGGAAAATAACCCTAGACTGAACTCAACTCAGAAGATATGACTTAAAATCAGCTGGAGCCCAAAGAGTCTGAATCTAGACTGAGTTCAGACTCGATCCTTGGTGTGAACCAGCCTGAATGATGCCAAAGACCTGGATGAGACCAATCCAGAGCTGTCTGGCTTCTGTCTGGAGAAGGAGCGCAGAGCAGAGTCACCGGCACCGTGCTCCGCCTGCATGCCAGAGTCTGGTTGTTTCTGCAGAGAGGCGGATGGAGGTCAGCAGAACGTGGAGCGGAGCCTTTGGTTGTGCCTGTGGACGGCTGCGGGCGATATGGACGCCTCCATCAGGGAGTTAGCGAAGCCGGTCCATCGGGGCGAGTTCTGCCCGCCAGCGTAATTAAAGCGGTGGCCGCAGAAACCAGCGCAGAGCTTCATATTTCAGGCAAAATAACAAGTTCCAATAAATCTTTCATCCTCAGGCTGTCTGGTAATTACGGCCCTGTCTGCGCCGACGCGTCGTTAATGGATCAGTCAGAGGGTTTCTGCTTTCAGAAGAAACGGGTCGGTTCTCCCGTCCCTCGGCTGTGCTGGAGAAGCTTCTGGTCTCTGGGGTTTTCTGCAGGGTCAGATTTACCGGAAAAGTTTCCTTCAGAGGCGGCTTTACCTGGACTCAGTAAGATTTGAGATTATTTTCCAGAATTGGACGAATTCTCTTGTGTTTTCCCGGCAGATTATGGAAAGCACAAGAAAACAGGAAGGAGATGTAGATGGATGTAAAGCGAAAGTACAAGACAAACGTAAGATAAGTTGTTGCAAAACGAAAAGAAGCAAACACGGGGAGATATATAACGAACAAATCCACAATTTAAACAATAAAATCTGACACAGACATTTTTGACACAGAAAGACAGTTATGAAATTAGACAGAAAATGGCCAGAATGGAAAGTAAGCAACTATTGAAGGATAGAAAAAAGCTGAAAGATGCTAATTAATTATAAAAAGTCACAAAAAAGACAAAAGATAACCTTAAAAATGTGCAAAAGACAAAAAAAGTCAAACTAAAACAACATAAACACAGTGATGGGAAGTCAACGCATGAAGGTAACAGACAGAAATGTAAAATTATGATAGGAAAAAGACAAAAATAGAAGCACAGAGAGATGCCTAAATGACAACTGCTGCAGTTAAAGTACCCAAAATAAAGCAATAATGGAGGCAGAACATGAACAAAAAGATTAAGAATGGAGGCAAAATATGAAAAAGAACCAAAGTGAAACACAAACTGGCATGAATCGAGCAAAACAAACAGAAAATAGTCAAACAATGTTAATTTCTGGTAGAAAAGTGCTACCAAATAAGAAAACTAATGTCAAAAAGCTGTTAATGGCAACAAAAAGCAAAAAAAAAAAAAAAAACAAGAGCCTTGAGACACAAAACCTTTTAAAAAGAAATATGAACCAGCAGAATAGCGAGCACAGAAAAAAAAAAGACATAATTGTTGTAAAAAGGGTTGGAAACAGAGACAGAATGAGTTAAGACCAGTAAACAGAGACTGCGCTGAGATAAAGGGACCAAAATAATCCAAAATCACCTGAAAAGTTTCAACAACGTTCTCAAACGAATGCAGAATAAGGTGCAAAGACCAACAGATAAAAACAAAACCATCGCACCAAGATGCAAAACCCCCGTTATGCCGTTTAGTAACAAATACGATCAGGAAGAAACATGGAATAATGTGAAAAATGATATAAGCATCATAAGCAGAAGTCAGGTTGATATAAAAAAAAACACAAAACGCCTCAAAAACCATGAAAGAAATGAAGTTTTTGAGCCACGCCTGATCAGCAGTGCTGATGGTCGACCCTCAGGATCCCCGGCGAGGTTCTGATGCTGTTGAGTCTCCCTGGGAAGAGGGATGGTCCTGGGAGGAGGAGGAGGAGGAGAGCAGACGTTGAAGTTACATAAGGAAGAAGAAGAACAGGCTTCTTATGTCTCATCCAACCTGAAGCAACAGGCGACCCTCCGTCTGCAGCTGCTCTGGGACACAAAGTGATGCTGTGGAGCTGAAGTCGATCTTTGAGCAAACGAGGCGGCAGACGGCGGGAGGGTGGGAGCTCAGAAAGAAGAGGATGGACTCATTAGCACCCAGAAAGGACACAGCTGATCCACTTCTGCTGGATGAAGGTCCAGCTGCAGGTTTCTGGGCTCCTTATTGAACATAAACGGGTTAAAGAGGCGTCAGTCTCGTCTGTAACCACGTTAAGAGCTTCTTTACTTTCTAATCCGCTCAGCCAGCGTCTGCTTTGTCCTGATCAGGGAGAAGACAGCGGCTGGAAAGTAGCAGGGATTTGATTTAAACATCTATACAGCCTGGATGGAGCATTTCTCTCTACACTACACAAAAAAAACTGCTGATTTCTTACCAGAAATCTCTGCTGCAGGGACCTTTGCCACCTTTAGCCCCTCCATAGAACCCTGCACTGCAAAAACGGATCTAAAAATAAGTAAAATGTTCTTAATATCTGTGTTTTTGTCCTTGATCTGAGCAGGTAAATAATATTATCTGCCAGTGGAATGAGTATTTCAACCCCTAAAATAAGATAATTAGACATCCTGCACTTGAAATAAGATGATGGAGATGAATTGTTCCTATTTTAAGTGCAAAAATCTCATTCCATTGGCTGATTATCTTATTTAGCTGCTCAAATCAAGAACAGATGCGCTCGTTTTAAGAAAATATTACTTATTTTTAGTTCCGTCTTGGCAGTGTGGGGGGCAGGGCAGGCGTCACATGGCTGATTTCTAGCAGAAACCGGTTTGTTAACCCAAAAGAGGCCTAGAAAGAATCGACTTGCATGGTTAAAACAAGAGAAGATGAGCAGAAAAATGAAAATAATGGCTACATTGTGACAGACGCAGCTGCAGAACGAATGGAACGAGGAGCGATCTCAGATTCTCGTGTGAAGACCATCCCTGCACTGCAAAAAGGGAACTAAAGGTAAGTGAAGTTTTCTTGAAATCAGTGTTTTTTTCCCTGATTAGAGCAGCTAAATAAGATTATCTACCAATGGAATTAGATTTTTGCACTTAAAATGGGAACAACTCATCTCCATCATCTCATTTCAAGTGCATTACATCTAATTATCTTATTTTAGGGGTAAAATTACTCATTCCATTGGCAAATAGTCTTATTTACCTCCTCAAATCAAGGAAAATAAACTCATTTCAAGAACATTTTACTTACTTTTAGTTCCCTTTTTGCAGAGTGACGACCGTCATGGCCGACCTTTCACGGGAACGTGTCATGGTGGCTGCAGCGGTTCTCAGACCCATGTTGCTCTGCAGGCCTGGTCTCAGGGGGGCTTCAGGGGGTCTGGGTCTGACCTGGGATCTGTTTTCTGGAGGTTTTTCAGCCACAACGTATCAATCAGAGCCGTAAAATCCTCCTCCTGTGATTGGTCAGTGTCTGTCTGGTTCACACGGGTCTGTGGAAAGGGGAAAAGTGGTGCGACTGCTTCTGGTTGATCCCCACCTGACAGGAAGTGACATCAGCAGCGCCGGCCAGGTTCTCCGCGCGGATCCCTTATGTAATCTGCTGAGGAGGTGTGAGAACGCCTCGGCGCTCCTGCCTCGTCCTCGCGGAGTCACGCCGGCGTCCGCGGGGGCGTGAGCGCCGAAAATAAGCTGCATGAGCCGCGGAGCGCGTCAGGAGACGTGACTCGCCTCCTTCCACTCCGCTTCAGCCCGGCCTTGTGTTGAGGCAGCTGTTGGCCTGGCTGCTTGACTCCTTTTTCTCAGATCTGTCAGTTTTTCAGGTGGTGCTCGAGGTGAAACTCGAATCGATTAACTTTCAGCACCAGAATGAGTTTGCAGTTTTGTTCTCACACTGCAAAAACGGAACTAAAAATAAGTAATATTTTCTTAAAATGAGTGTATCTGTCCTTGATTTGAGCAGCTAAATAAGATGATCTGCCGATGGAATAAGATTTTTGCACTTGAAATAGGAATAACTCAACTTCATCAAGTGCAGGATATCAAATTATCTTATTTTAGGGGTCAAAATACTCATTCCATTGGCAGATAATATTATTTACCTGCTCAGATCAAGGACAAAAACACACATTTTAAGAACATTTTACTTGTTTTTAGATCCATTTTTGCAGTGAAGAGTTTCAGAAGCATGAAAACCTGGAAGGCTGGAGGTCTTCTGCTGGTCCTCGCTGCAAGAAGGGAACAAACAGGAAGTAAAGTCTTCTTGAAATGAGTGTTTTTGTCCTTGATTTGATGATGATACGACTCCTAAAACAAAAATTAGATAATTAGATAAGCTGCACTTGAAATAAGGTGATGCAGATGAGTTGTTCCTATTTTAAGGGCAAATAAATCATGTTTACCTGCTCACATCAAAGACAAACACACTCATTTCAAGAAGACTTTCCTTACTTTTGATTTCCTTTCTGCAGTCTTAATCCTCGTCATCAGGAGTAATTATGTGTCTGGAAAAGTCTGAAAGTAGATTTTTCTCTTTTCCAGATCTAGATAATGGTGATAACAACAATCTGGATACATCTGGAAAACGGAAATAGAGTCAGGAAATGTATATTTATCAGCATTTCTCTTCCCTGGGCCAATGTCATCCATCCATCCGGTGGTTCTGTTAGAACCACAGGGTTCTGTGGAGTACCGGCCAGGAAATTAGAGTAAATGTTTGCATTTATACCTCAAAAGCAACTGAAACGAACAGAAAACAGATTTTCAGTTTAACGCTGGTGGTTCTTGGTTGAGGTGTTGCTTGGTGATGCAGATGTGGCAGCACCATCAGTCCGGTTAACGTTTCCTCCCTGTGGGCGCGTGTTGGCCGTGTTGGCCGTGGACAGGCCGTCTTTGTCCCTGCCTCTGCCGCGGAGACATGTGCCGCTGCGGCCGGCGGCGGCCTCGTTTCGGTCACGTTTTCCCATCAGCCCCGGCTCGTATTGATGAGCAACAACGCGGCTCCGTCTGCAGAGCCGATCGACGCCAACAGACCTCTCTCCGGAAGCTGACATGTGAACCGGTGACACACTGAGTCCTCGGCTGTGAGCGGCGGGACGCTGGCCGCTCGCCCACCAGCCTGCTACCTCCTGAATAACTGAGAGAGCGTGGCCAGAGCGCCGGCGTTCAGGAGCGAGGAAGAGCGGCTGGGATGAGGACCAGTCAGAGCTGGGCTCCTGCCTCTGAAAGCCGGATCTGTGGCACTCTGACACTTTTCGGGTGTTTTGATTTTATCCTGACGGGTAAAAGAAGACGGGCGCTGCCTTCTATGCCGTGTTCTGGACCTAAACCGCAGCTTCACTGGAAAAGGTGTGAGTAATTTGCAGATTTAATCGGTTTTAGGACTTTACCTTCTACCTTTCTGCTGGTTTTAGGATCTTTAGTTAATGCAACGATGATTTATTGAGTTTCCATGCACACTGCAAAAAGGGAACCAAAAGTAAGTGAAACTTTCTTGAAATGAGTGCATTTTTCCTTGATTTGCGCAGGTAAATAAGATTATTTGCCAATTGAATGAGATTTTTGCACTTAAAATGGCAACAATTCATCTCCCATCATCATTTTTAAAGTGCAGTATATCTAATGATCTTATTTTAAGGTTAAAACTACTAATCCCATTGGCAAAAAGTCTCATTTACCTGCTCAAATCAATGGAAACTACACTAGTTTTAGTTTTCTTTTTGCAGTGCAGGAACAAGTCATGTCTGGTTTTTGTGGTGCTGAGATTTCTGAGTCAGTTGCTGTAATTAAATCCCATTTTCACATGATTCGGACGTATTTCCTAAAACGCGCGGCTCTAACAGAACACAGCGTTATTTATTCTGAGCCTCTGAGGGTTTATTTTCCCCTCGCTGCACCTGTTCAACATGTGCTGCCGCTCCGTGTCGGCTCTTCCTGCTCTGAGACCCGGCGGTCGCTGCCAATACAAAGTGACTTGGAAGCAGCTGAAGAGCCGTGAGTAATGCTTTATGAGGCTGTTGCATAACTGAGCTCGGTGGGAAGGACACGGCTGCTTTTATGCCCATTCATCCTTTTTATTCATCCTCCTCCTCCATCTTCTTCCTCCCTTTACCGCCTCTAGTTCTGCCGTTCGGGGGTTCTGCTGCGGTTTGATGCGGGTCTAGATGAACCATCGTCTGAAAAACGGAAGAAACTCAGAACTTTAAGAAAATTCAAAAGTTGTCCCAAAATTTCAGGCAAAATAACTTGAGCAGAGGGAGAAAAGAAGTTTTGGATTTTGGAGATTACTGATTTTTCTACGGAAGAGGATTAGGGCCATTCACAAAAAAAATAAGTCTATTAAATTCTGACTTTTTTCTCAGAATTCTGAGAAAAAAGTCAGAATTAAATAGACTTTTATTTTTATTTTTTGAATGGCCCTAATCCTCTTCCATATTTTGGTTCAAATCGGTACAACAGCCTGCCGCTGACAACAATCCAATATGGCGTTTCTAAACGGTCCGTTGTTGCTGTGAAACTCCACTGAATTTTCACTTCCACAGGACAGGTCTATATTGTATTCTCTTCTACTTCAGGTCCGTTTCTCTTACTGGCGTCCATGTTAGCAGAATGCTGCTCTTTTGCCAAAATACAATTTCTTATGCTGCGCTCTGTTTTTGGAACCCTGGGAACTCTCATATGATTGGCTCAGGAACCAGGAAGTAAACATGGTCTACACTCTGAACTGAAGTAGTTCTGGACCGTACCTCTAGGTTTGAAAGGAGAAAAACGTGTATAAGACATTGTTGAAGGGGGGGAGTGGTTGTTTCTAGGGAATGTTACTTCCATCCTGGGTGAGAAATGAGAATGATTTAGGTTGACTTTACAGTAAGTATCTTATTTATTGCTCCTTTAATATGTTGGATCATCTTCTTTATCAACCACATCAACCCTTGAGTTGATCATCCTAGGCAGAAACATCTCTGTTCTTTTTAGTTAGCGACTGAAAACCACAGATGCAATCATGCTTAAACACCTCTAAAGGGTCCTTGATGTTACTCTGGTGGTAGGAGAACAGGGGAAAACAAGGTGATTATTTCTGATGACTCTTGAATCCACCCTTTAGACTTTTCTCTTCGAGCACATTAAATACATTTTTGATGGAAGCTTTTAGAATAAATCCTCAGTTTTTTTGTATTAATTTGTGTTAAAGTGTCTCTTATCTCATTTAAAAATTCAGATAGTTATTTCTAACAATCCAGGCATTGCATTCAAATTTTCTCATTGGCCAACTGACACGATGTGGCCCAATGCTTCTCAAGGTCTCCATCTGATTGGTTGTTCAGACCCCCATGACGACTCCGTCCCAGAGCAGAATCATCCAATCAGAAATGGACTTTTGAAATGCACCTACTGGCTAGTGTTGTGTTTCTGTTTCTGGGATGGACGCATAAAGGGAGCCTCGTCTGATTGGCTGATGAGAAAAGTAAACCGCCCCGTCCGACCGATAGTAGGGACTAGGGCTGGGTATCATCTAGGATGAGCCGATTCGATACGATTCTCGATATAGCTCAGCTTGATTTGATTTGACTCTAATATTGATATTTATTACTTTCAAATTGATGCTCAAATTCATTCAAGCAACAAAACCAGCCACATATTATATTTTATGTTCAATTTATTGAACTCTGATATATCAACAGGAAAATAAAGTGCATTTGGTTCAATGCATTTAACGTATCACAGAAACCAAAAATGTGTCCAAACGTCTGATTTTAGGGACGAAGGAGCTTCTAAAATCCTGTCGGCCGTTCTGCAAACTCGTGTCACTTGCTCTTCCTCGCTGTGAACAGTAATGGCTGTAATAACGCCCCCTAGGGGCTGGGAGGTGTATCGATATTGAAAGCCAGAATATCGATATTAATCTTTGTAGCGTTTTTTATGCACACCTAGTAGGGACCTAAAAACTAAACAAAATGTCAGATGTTAAAACTCAAAATTAGGCCTTTGAAGACCGACCAATAAGACTTTAGACAAAAGTTTTTGTTTTTTCTTCCACAGAATTGTTTGTAGGCTGTAGAAATAATAGTTTGGTTGGCTTTACTTTCTTTTGACTCAACTGAGTCATTCAGAAAGAGACATTTGGAAGCTGTGGGACATTCTGTCCCGCATCCAGCTGAGCGTTCAGGATGATCTCACTCTACAGCAGCAGGTCCGTGGACGCTCCTCACCTCCGCTCGGGCCTCCATCACCACTGACACACTCTCTCACACACACCGGTCACGTTGTGAGCTGTCACAGAAATCTGTTCAGTGACACATCAACAGCCGACGCCGTGTCTGCTCAGCCGTGAAGTTTTTCACGTCTACAAGAAGGTTATTTTTTTTCTCACTAAAGGTGCAACAAAGATTTATTGTTCTGCTTGTTGCCTTGGTGGGAAAACGTCAGCAGCCTTTCTACTCTGAGTTCATGTAGAAGAAGATTATCTTTACCTTGAAGCCTGTGTTGGCTCAAATTGGCTGTGTTTCTAGATTATTTTTTTTTCTCAGGTTTAGCCATTTCTAACGTTTAAGTTAAAAACCGCAGTCCTTCTGCAGCTTCATGCTGCTGTCAAACCGTTTCCACGCTTCCATGAAAGCTAGTGCATTGGCTAGGTGGGTATAAACAGGGAAATTAATGGGATTTCTTTTTAAACTGTGCGTCGCCGTGGAATCCAAGTGCTCTGCTGCATCAGAACAAGGTAGATTAGTTTTTATTAGTTTCCGTCTTCTATTAGTTTAAGTTTTTGTTAGTTTAAGCAGCCATCTGGGAGTGAAATGTGCCACGTGTGCCCCCAAGTGGTCTGATATCTATCAGCTGGAACAATCAGGAAGTAGGTCAAGCCATCAGTTTCACTCTGAGCGTAACGTGTTCATCAGGGCAAACAGGAGAACACAGAGTGGGACTGAAACGTGTTACTTCTGGTTCATTGCTGAAATATTGGAGTCAAAGTCTCACAGAATACAAACTTTGGCAGCTGTGGTCACCAGAATTTTTCAGTAAAAAAAACAAAAAACAGTAAAAATGTGAGCAAGGTAACCGACCCACTTGTATATTTTACATAATAAAGCTGGTGACTGCCTGCTATCTTTACACCTTTGAATTTATTTTTAACAGATATTTTCTATTTGTTAGGATCCTTTGTGGCACTAGTGGCCTTTTTATTGAAAGTAGGCTGAGAGAGAAGGGGAAGACACGCGGCGAAGGACCGCAGGCCGGATTTGAACCGTGCGCTACCTCTGCGCCACCAGCGCGCCCTAATTGTTACTTTTAATTACATAAATCATGATTTTAAAAAGTGTGGTTAGGGCACTGGTCATAATCCTAATTTATGTATTTAAAGGTAATAATTAAGGCGCGTTGGTGGCACGGGGGCAGCTCTGTGTAGAGACCTCGGTTCTTGGCTCGGCAGACCCAGGTTCAGTTCCAGCCTGCGGTCCTTTGCTGCAAGTCTTCTCTCAGTCCAAGTCAGCACTACTTTCAAAATAAAGAGCCAATAGTGTCACAAAAAATCCCAAAAAAATATTTAAGATAGCAGTTAAACATACATTTAAAAATGTAGCGATAGCAGGCTTTATCGTGTAAAATACATGGCTAGTTCTGTCAACTTGCTCACATTTTAACCACAGCTGCCAAAGTTTTCCTGCAAAAAAACAGAACAACAGATTTTTATTTCCAGTGTGGCACAAATGTTCAAAATACACGAGGAGAGCCGTCCTGCTACACGGTGTTTCAGCATGTTCAGGACGGGTGCAGCAGCTCGGCTCACCTGGTGACCAAGCCGTGAATGCTGCATTGTTAAATGACTTGTACGGTCATGCTGGATAGTTTTTTCTTACCATACCATTGTTCGCCTAGGTCAATGAAATCGAAGACAAATGCAGCAGTTTGGCAGCAGTGTCACTGAGGGGTTTTGGCTGCTTTGTCCTTCATCGGTGCAGCATCGACCCATTCTCCACCTTAGTTATTTTAACACGCAGCAATTGAACAAAGAGCTTTAATGGAACGCGCTCATAAAGATCACGGTGCTGGTCAGAGTGAGGCTTGATGCACTACAGAGTGACTACATGACGACTGCATCCACTGTAATATGAAGAACGGATGAAATCTGTTTATTTTACTTTAGAGTCGAGCTGCACATGTCACATCACATCATCATCAGTGCATATTATTGCAATCTTAAGACTGCTTTGATGCAGCATTTGCTAGTCGGCGATATTTCAGGAGCCTTGCATTGACTCTCTGTATCCTATTAATATCTGGATGAACTTTGATGGTGCTGATGCCAACACCTGATGTGGATATTTGTGGCTGAGATGCTAAAGCTCAGTGAGAAAAGGCAGAGTGCTGCTTAATTTGAAGTGGAACAAGTTGTTCTCTGCTAAAAATTACATTTTGTCCTCAATTTCCACAAATATACAACCTTCCTAAAGATTTTCCTTCCTGCTTGATGTTTCCATGACATTCTGTTTGAAATTCACCTCGTATAGGTGTTATCCTAGATCTTTTTAGAAGGTCCTCTCAACTCCTGCTGTAAAAATATTAAAACTTAGCTCAAAATGTAAGGAAATCTGTGTTTTGTTCATTCTTAGTATACCAAACCATACCATATGTTTATTTATGAAGCTCTTAGCCAGCGGCTGAAACAACGTGCTGTGCATCGCTGCAAACTAAAACACGTCCAATAAAAAACAAAAAATAAAAAGATAATGCATAAAAACAACAAAACCAATTTAAAACAAAAGCTAAGTCAAAGAATAATAATAGTACGTTTAAAGTCGGGTTTTACAGGCAGGCAGTGAAGGAGCCCGTCTTATGTGCAGGGGCAGGTTGTGTCTAAATATGTCTCTTAGGAGTTCATCATTGGCCACCCCTTTGAAACTAAGCGTATTTAAAGGTGAATCCAGACAGTCAGGTATACATTAAACTGCTTTTTACCAACATGTAAGCCTTTATTACCCACCAGGGCCGGTATTGGGTATCTTGTTCTTTTTCCCTCCATCCTGCCCTCTAATTATAGTGGCAACAATAAAAAAGATATTGGTTTGGTTGACACCTAAAAAAAACTTCATGCAAGGAAACTCTGGTCCTTTGCCCTTTCGTAACCGGAGAATCTGTGTTTCCTGTTATGACAAATATGGTGAGAAATCAATTTTTCCCACTAATGAGGTCACTAAGCTGCCTCTCCTCTGATTGGCTGAAGTAAAACAACAGGAAAAGACCCAAACCATCGGACCTTGGACTCCGACCAGGTGTCAGTGAGTTTGTTCCCAAAGCAGGGAGTAGTACGGCTAAAAATAGCTGCACGGCTTCATTCATGTTTAATTCAGACGGCGCTGCCGTCAAAGAGGCTCTGCGTTCTGATTTATTCACGGCGTAAAGAGCAGCGCGGTTCCCCGTGAGTCAGAGGTTACGAAACAGCTTCAACCTTCTGCCCACTGAGCAGAAACTGAACAAGTTTAAGCTGATAACTCCGTGTGAAGATGGCTTCCTGTGAAGGGACACAGGTTTCTACAAGCAAAACGGAAACTAAAGCCACAGTTTGGAGACTGAGAGAAAGAGGAAAGTAAACTGATTCCCTCTGAGGATATATTTGCATTTAGAAAAGTAAAAGTTTCTAAACTGGAGACGTGTCTGTCTGAGCTCCTTAGGAGCAGAAATGGCAAATTTCAGACAAAAATATAACTTTTTTCACAGACAAGCTCCATTTAACTATGGAAGAGGGATGGTTCACTATTCAGCCGTGAGATGGTCTGGTCGTCTTTTGGAGGGACGAGTAACTGAGTTTATTTTATTTAAGTGGAAATAAATGCATAAAATCAAGCCCAATGATGGAGACACAAACTAGAAATGAATATATTTGAATATATTTGACTTTTTTATATTCTAACACCCATTAGTACCTAAGTAAGAATTTAAATGTCCTCCCTCCATACTCTATGGAGTTCCTCAGGGATCGATTCTTGCACCTAATTTAGTTCTCATTCTATCATTTAGGATCAGTGAGCTGAAATAAAGGTGAAGATGTTTATTTCCTGCTTTGATTGTAGCAAATACTCAAATATAAACATTATATAATATTATATTTTATTTCCTTCTTAGTTTGCTTAAACCTCTATGTTCAAACACTTTATAGTTCATATCACTTTTGTCTCATCAAAGGTCGCACGCTGCAACCTTAAATTTTAAATTCACTTCTAAATCTTCCTCTTCTTTTACAATCTAATCCCTCAAAACTTTTCATTTAAAAAAAACAATGCAAACAAACTCTACACTGAGAATAAATAGGAATTTAAACCCTTATTCAGATTTTTTTTGTCTTATTCAGCTTAAGTATCCACTTTGTGAATCTTTTATTGTTAATTATTAAGAGCAAACTGTTGTGGATATTTTCCAAGACCTTCCTCAAACTAGATTTTTTAAAAACCCAAATGTTATAGATATTGAACAGAAGTAATTGTTTCAAATCATAAAACTCGGACACAGACACGCAATTTACTGTCAATCAATTATTGGATCCATATTAAAGTTTAACACATGTGGCAGCCATATTGGATTAGAGGTCAGGGTTGGTCTAACTTTTCATGCCAAATATTCCATTTTATAGAAGTTCCTGTAGATTTTTTTTCCAATTTAGAATATAGCATTTACAACTTTTGAACACCAATGGTGCGGACCTTCATCGTTAGAGATCTCGACACCAGAAACGTGAAGGTTGCTAACTCCTGTCAGATTTAAGAGATCGGGTGATGCACGGTTCACACAAAACACCAATCAGAATCAGAGGCAAAGCTGCAAAGGTTTGATGTGAACCAACAACTGATCCGCATGTTTAAAAAACACAACTCCACACATATAGAGCAAATAATGCATTAGCTTTGGTTAATGGAAAACTAAAGTACCAGCAAATGTTTGAAATATATGGGCTGGAAAACCAGTAACTTTAGCCAGCATCCAAAAATTGTGAAATGCATTTTCTGCAGATAATGTACCAAACACAAATCTTGTTTATTGGTTAGTTTTATTACTTTATCTACGTGGCTTTTTCATTTTTGCCAGAATTTAAAAATCTAAACTTAAAGATATTTGCGTTTTTTTAGGAATGGGGAAAGTACATTTTTTTGTACAGAGGTTGAAAAGAGAAAATAATATATAAAAAATAATCAACAATCACTTCCTAAAACGCTAATCTCAGTAAATACCAACAATAATTACTAGACAACTAGAAATAAATGTCAAACGAAATGTAGGCCTGAGGAAATGCCATCAGATGATGAGGGAACAACAGATTAAAGCCTTCAAAATCCTTTTATTCTGAAATTAGATCCGTGTTAGATGTGAGACAAATTAAACACAATGCTGAAACCCAACATAAAAATCTAAGCACAATATAATGCAGTAGAATTAAACGTTGGTAGGCTGATGAACAGAAAATGAATTAAATTGAATACAGTTAAAAAGTTAGAATGAAAGCTTTAGCTTCAGGGTAATGTTTTTTTATTTAAAGCTGATTTAAACCGCAGCTCCACCTCCGGATCCACCGGATCCATCCTTCAGCCTGAGCTCCTGACGCTTTAGGGTCACACGGCCGCCTCTTTGAGTGCCGGCGTGTAAACAAATGAAGGTCCTCACAGCGTGAGCAGCAAAAGGCCAAACACACGCTGACGGCATCCCTGATTGGCTCCCACACTGTTGCTATGGGAGCTCCGGGCCGGCTCCTGATTGGTGCGGCTTCAGCCGAAGATTAATCGCCCTCCTGTCAATCAGCATCCAGGAGGCTTGTTGCTGCTGCTGCTGCCGGTCTGTGCAGCAGCAGAGGAGGAAATTCCTCATATTTATTTTTATTCCTATATCAGGGGGATGATCCGTCCACAAACACAAACGCCGGCGCTTTCCCATCTGCAGAACAAAATAGCTTAATGCCCCTGAACACACGAGCTCTGGCAGCCATGCTGCCGGGTCACTGGGCTGCGACCTGCTAATCTCTGACCACGGGATGATTATTAAAATGACATGTTTGAAAGGAAGAAGCGGATAAAAGCGTTCAGCTGGCTCTCTGAGGCTCTCGGTGCGTCTGTCTGCTGTCCTGTCAGCGCTGCGTAGCATTTTTACCCATTAGCCCTCCGTCTGTTTTCAGCTCTGCAGGTTGTTGTTTTTTTTCAGCAGGCAGACACGAAGCCATTCGTGTTTTGGAGGAAACCCTCATAAATTTGTTGCCATTTGATCAGCAGGATGTGTCCACACAGCTTTTTCTAAACGTCTGTCAGGCTGCTATGAGCTTCACAGACCAGCAAATATAACTAATATTTATTATTTTACACTTAAGGTCAGGAGCGTTACATAAGAGTTTATCACCTAAAGCTCTTCATAAAGGCACAAGTACAAAACGCCCGCTATAGTTATTGTTTCTTTCTCTGTTAATATCAGACTTTTGGGATTTTATGCCTTTGGTTTTGCCGTATTTTGTGCTTGTTGCTGTTTCAGGTTGGTAAAGCGGCAAATAGGATGAAAACGGTTACAGATGCGCTGAGTAGTGTTTGCTCTGCTGGCTGCAGGCAGTGAGATGCAGGCCAGAGCTGATTTGAATTTGTCTAAATTTGCACATTTCAAATGAAGCGAGTGTGCCGAGTTACATCAGCCACTTTCTGTTTTTAATAGTTGATTCATTTCCTGAGAGGTTTACAAGGCAGATATAATAATTTATGTTATTAATGAACGTTTATTTTCACAATTCATGAAAACATTTGACTGCAATGAAAGCTAACAATATGCACCAGTGTAAATGCTGCTGGGCTTGAACACAGCACTGCCAAAACGGAACTAGAAGTGAATGAAATGTTCTTGAAATGAGTGCATTTGTCCTTGGTTTGAGCAGGTAAATGAGATTATCTGCCAATGGAATAAGATTTTTGCACTTAAAATAGGAACAGCTCATCTTATTTAGAGGGCAGTATATCTAAATGTCTTATATTAGGGGTCAAATTACTCATCCCATTGGCAAATCATATTATTTAACTGCTCAAATCAAGGACAAATACACTAATTTCATGAAAATTTTACTCACTTTTAGTTCCTTTCTGCAGTGAACACCACTGCACCTTTCCTGCTGTTTGTTCCTCAGCAAGATGGTGCCCATGGCGGCCGTTAGGCTGAGCTTTGCATGTCCAGTCCCCCCAAATGCCCATCAATGGAAAAATCCATTTACTGCAGGAGTCCTCATGGCTGCAATAAACTTTAACTTCACTCGTTTACTTTAGCAACATTTTCAGGGCTTGATTCCTGTTGAGAAGAAGCTTTTCTGCTGAAGTCCTTTGAAAGCTGGTTTTTGGGGATAAACTCGGCGCCGAGGCCCCGTCAAACCTGCCAGACCGGTTTCCCTCTCTCTGCAGGTCAGAACCTCCCCACCCGTGTACGACCCACGGGGGTGGGGGAGGTGGTTCGCTGCAGGGAAAAGGGATGGTTCAGGGAATAAAGAGGCCTCCGTGTTGGCTGAGCAAACAGGTGGAGAAAGAAGCGATTCCTCACAAAGAACAGAAAGTCAGAGGGAAGATTCCCTGACAGCGGCTGTATAAGCACCTCAGGAAGGAAAGACGGGCAGCTGGGAGGTAGAAGAGAGGCGGATAGGAGCATTGAGGGAGGTCAGGTGACCAGCAGGAGAAGATTAAAGCAAAAGAGAGCGTCGTCCGTTTTCCTGTACCGTTAGACCCAGCAGGCCTCTGTGAGGATCAGCGTTAGGTTCACTATAGATGATCTGGACCTCCACGGCTAAAGGCTTCTTGCTGCTCTTCCATAAAGGCCAGATTTACGTAGCGCTCAGATAAAAGACAGATTCTCCCACCTGAGCTCTGAGTCCCTGCAGCTCTCCCAGAGTAACCAACATCATTTTAGCAAACTTCTCATTGTCTGTCACCGCGTGGCGCTCTGTCGCGTAAAATCCCAATAAAGTTTTCTTCACGTCGGTGGCGGTGAGCGGACGACATCTCTGCATCACCCAAGCAGGTCCTGGACCAGAACCCTACGGGTCAGACGGGTTCTGGTGGACAGAAGAACCGGACCACGAGACCAAAAGCTTTTATTTACCAGAAGGCGCCTTTGTTGTGATTACGCTTGTTTGGCGTCTTAAAAAAACGACCATCCTGCTAATCTGATCCTCTTCTCCTCCTCTCTCTCTCTGCAGGTGAAGCCATTCGCCTGAGCGTCGCTCCGTAGCCTCCCTTCTCCCTCAGCTCCCTCCCAAACGCCTGCGCCCCCTCCTCCTCCTCCTGTTGCCATGACGAGCACCCTGGAGACGATGCTGCTGCCCCCGGACCAGGAGCTGAGTCCCGAGCGGCTGGATGCCTGTGAGGACCCCGGTGGACGCTACACGGTGGTCCCCTCCGTGGTCTGCTCCATGTGCTGCCTCTTCGGCATCATCTACTGCTTCTTTGGTGAGCGACGAGGCTGCGGGGGGCCGGGGGGCCGGGGGGCGGGGGGGGGGTTAAAACACCGGGATGGGACGGCGCTCACTGTTTTTATTTATTTTTTGCCCTTTTCAGGGTACCGCTGCTTCAAGGCGGTGATGTTCCTGACGGGCCTGATGTTCGGCTCGGTCGTCATCTTCATGCTCTGTTACAAGGAGCGCGTGCTGGACACCCAGCTGAGCGTGGAGGCCTCGGTGGGCATCGGGCTGGGCATCGGCACGCTCTGCGGCCTGGTCACCATGCTGGTGCGCAGCGTGGGCCTCTTCATGGTGGGCCTGCTGCTGGGCCTGCTGGTGGGCGTGGCCTCCCTTGTGGGCATGGCGGAGCTCTCCGAGAACCCGTCGCGCTCCGTCTGGGTGCCGCTGGGCGTGCTGCTCGGCCTCGGCATGCTGTTCGCCGTGCTGACCCTGCAGTGGCAGCGCCTCTTCACCACGCTGTCCACGGCCGTGTTCGGGGCCGCGGTCATCACGGTGGCGTTGGACTACTTCGTGGAGCTCTTTGCGCTCATGATCTACATTTACGAGCGGATTAAGGTGGAGCCGGGGAAGCCTGTGTGCTGGATGACGTGGCTGGTGCTTGGGGTGTGGCCCTCCCTCACCCTGCTGGGGGTAATAGTCCAGTGGAAGGTGACGGCTGAGGGATACTCCCACACCAAAGGTGAGGAAATCTGGCTGTAAAGTGACAAATCCTTTTCAGAAATTAAAAAAAAAAAAGCAGCTAAATGTTTGAGTCCATCTTAAATGTGCACTGTGACTTTGGTCCAGCAATAATAGTTTAAAATATGAAGAAACTGACTCTTTTTTTTTTTTCAAGCTGTCCTCAAACTGCATGACGTTATTGCATATAAACAGGATGCCATAGTAAAAATAGCCTTATTGTGCATTTAATGCTGTAGCTGGGCACACACTCTTTCCCACAGACGATATAGAAAAAAAAAGATCAGCGATAAAATATAAATCACATTGATTAATATCAATAATTATCAACAAATTAAAAACACAGCCCTGGACATTTTATGCTGTAGCTTAGTGACCTTTTTGGAGATAAAGACACACAAACACTGAATTCAACCAACTGTTTACCAAAACTGCAAGTTCAAAAAAAAAAAAAAAAAAAAAAAAAAGAACATGTGTTTTCTGAACTCTATGAAGGGGGCGGAGCTTAGTTCCTGGGTCTGTGATTGGTTGGGAGGATGTAGTGATGTAATATTAACCTACATGACTAGAATGCAAAAGGAAGGAAAACTGTTATTCTATTGAACTTTTAATTTACCTTTTTTTCTATCATTGATATATATTGTTATTGAACTATCGTCCAGCCCCATGTTTACCACATAATTGCCCCAGCTCAAATTCCACAGCATTGACCAAAATAAAACATTAATCTTACGCTGTGCTAAATCGCTGCCTCACTCTCCTCGAAATGCCAGATTATTGAAAGTGAAACTGACACCATGAGCTAATGTCTGATCAATTTAGCTAACGATAGTAATAATAATCTGGGGTCCTGGAGTCCCTAAAGTTTTCATCGGTGGTTGCTCAAAGGAAGCTACTAGCTCTATTCATAGCTTTTACAAAAATGTTAATATTATGGAAAAGTTAGTTTATTTCGTAATCTCAATTCACTAAATGCAATGCGCTACATAGTTTAGCTACACGGTGATTTTTTTTAAGCCTTTTATTCTGTTAACTACGAGGGTTTTCTGCTTACAGATAATGAAAACATGACATTTAAGATTAGAATATTACATCAGACCAATAAAAAAAACATTTGTACAGAAATGTGGGCTTAATGGAGAGTATGTTTAAAACCTGCTTAAAGGCCGTTATTTTCAAAAGGTTCTTTTAATCTGACAAACAAGCATCATTAGATCCAGTATTCTCATTTACTGCCTGGATATTTCCCCCGTGAACCCTCCTCCGTCCTTCACAGTAATCATCAGCCGGCAGCAGAGGCGGATGCAGGTGATGCGGATCCGTCAGCGAGACGACCGCTACCGCAACAAGAGGAAGAAAAAGCAGCAACATGGCTCCTCCCACCATCACCAGGCCAAGCAACTCAACGCAGAGCCCGCCTACCGCCGCAAGCCCAACCCCATCCGCCGCTACGACACGGACGTCCTGTCGCCGGTAGCTAGCGCCTCAGACCTCGTCCATCTCAGCAGCTTTACCTTAAACCTGTGAACTCGGCAGTAAAGCCGTTTTTTGCTGTTTTGCAGAGTTACATCCAGAGTTTCCGGGACCGGCAGGTTCAGGCGCAGCCCTTCCCGGGCCGGCTGGTCGGAGGCGCTCACGCCGTGGTGGAGATGGGCTACGACTGCGGCTCCACGACGCCTCTCACCGGAGCAGCGGGGCCTCCTCTACGGGCCTGACCGCTCCTCCACCTCCCGGAGGCTTGACCAGGGAGGCTCCTGACTCTGCAGTGGCTTCATTCACCGCTGGATTTGCAGTGCAAAACAACTTTGGTTGTCGATTTTAAAATTGTGTAGAAATCCTGGTTCAAACAACCTCAGCTGGCTGTGGTCACAGTGGTCCATAAATTAATCAAACCTCTCTTTTTTTTGTGAAGCAAAACGCACAACAAAGCGCATGCAGACCCTAAACACAAACACACGCCGCAGCTACAACCCTGACGGGTGACATGGAGACCCGAAGGAGCCCGCCGAACCAGTTCCTCCGGGTTCTCTGCCTCCACCTTCGGTCAAAGATCGGGTCTCGGCGTTCCACTGCAAACCCATCTCAGGTTTTTAACGCGAGATCCGTCCAAAGCCAGCTCCTGTTCACTGTCTTTCCTTTCAACCGAAGCTGCAGCAGCAACCAGCTCCTCAACCTGTCGGGCCCCAAGGAAACCTCGACTTTCCTCGCTGAAGGGACAGCTGAACACAAACCTTATGCTCTCTGTGCCATCCGGACCACAACGATCCTCTCTGAGAAGAGATATATTGTTTTCTTCACTTTTATGGAGGGGAAACCCTTTGTCACCCATGGTGCTGGACAGTGCTCTGCTTCACGTTGTCAAACTGCCCTCAGAATACCAGGGAATATGTTTAAAGGGGCGCCTGGCCTCTCCTCGGACTGCTCAGGTCAGCCAGCAGGAGGGGGTCCATGGGAGATTTCCCTTCATGGGTTTGCTGAACCAACCAAACAGGGTAGGAGTTGCTTTGCTGTCTTCATAGATGGCTGCATGGAGGAGGAAGCTCTGTTTACACTGGCACCTCCGAAACCTCCTGCTGTCAAGCTTGAATCAATCTATAAAACATGCATCTGTGTCAGGCTCCTCGGACCGGATTGTTCTGGTCGGCCTTGTTAGCGGCTTTCCTTCTCTGAATTTTAAGCGTTTTAACGCAGCATCATGTTCACTGACAAAAAGCCAGGCTGTAATTTTTAGATGCAATAGAAAAGGTCAAACAAATGTTTTTTTTTTTTGTTTTTTTTTTTAAAGCAGTTTGCACAGCAGCCATATTGGATTTCGAGGTCAGGGTTTGTGAGGAAAATCTGTATTTCCAAGGTAAAAGCCTTGGTTTCAGGTCGATTTGTTCTTACACGTGTAACCTTATGCATTGATAATTGTTGGGGGAACAGCTCAAAAAACCAGTGGTGCTACATCTTGGCTGCTACCAGAGTTAGCCAATCACAAGAGGGGAGAGTCTTAAAGAAACAGCAGCTGATATGATTCATTTTGGGTGAGGGTTAGCTGTACCGACACAGCCGTACTAAACAGACAGCAGAGATTTTTGGAAAAAAACAGACTGATATTAGCCACATATTAACAGTCAAAGCTATAGGTAAACTTTTTTAAAGCTAAAAAGCTACATAAAATGTGATTTATGTTTAAAAAAAATAAATAATTCTAATCCAGATTGAGGTGCCAGTGTAAAGAGATGAAATGGACCAGCCGCCATCCTAACCTCCTGTACTTAGACCAACTCTTTCCATCATGCACATTGGGTTTCTTTATTTAGGACAATGTAACATCTTTTTCTGCAGTAAAAATGTGAATACGTTGACGTCTTGACCTTTTTAAAGAGGAAAAAAAACAACAATCAACTGTACAGGGAGAGGGGCACCCGTCTGTGAGAAGCTGAGATGCATGAAGAGCACTCCTGAGTTACCTGCTGTGACCCCCCCCCCCCCAGCTCTCATCTGCATCAACTTTGTACATAAAACACAGCACTTAGTTTTTTTTATGTTTTAATATAGATCGGGTCATGCCGTTTTCCAGTGGGATGTATTTATTTGATGTTTTTATTTATTTTCTCAGACGTTTTGTTTAGCGGAGTTTAATGTCACCTCTGTCGGCCATCATGCTTTTCTAAAACCTGAACTACGACTATGATAATTAAAGCATGTGTTCCTATGGGCCTGTACACAGCTGACGTGTGGGAGTGGTCTTTTATAGTCGGGACACCCTGAAAATCCACTTCCTTTTATTAAGGAGGCGCCTCTCCTACCAACAGGCCTGTCTCCCTGCAGCTTCCTCTTCATAATTTAGGTACAAATCATAAAGTTCCTGATTAAATCTGACTGATGATACAGGCTTTGTGATACAGATAAGATCTTAAAGCAGGCAACGTTCTTCTCTTCAGCTCATAAATCTCCTGTAATGATTTCCCCCCTAATGAAGCAACTCTTGAACAGATAAAATGAAAAAGAATTGGATTAGATGTGACAAATTAGTTTATTTTTGTTGGTTCAATTAAGATATAAGACTTAAACGGTAAACTATACGAATAAGAAATCTTGTTTTCCTTAAGAATTTCATCAATTTAGTTTTAGTATTTTAACTTCAGATGACGTCTTGATTATGGAGGGCCAGAGGTGTCACAATTAAGTACATAAAAAAAGTCCTTAAATACATATTTATATATGTGATTAATATAAATTATATGTATTGCACAAAGAATTTCATGTATCTGAAGGTACACATTATGTATTTAATATGCCAATAATATCAATAACACATTAATATTTTGTTTTAATATCTTAAAAGTGTACATAACTTTCTTTGTTACAGCACCATGTCAGTGGGCGGGGCTTAAACAGCTCAACACAAGCTGATTGGTCTTTCGTAGCGTTGCTGTGCAGATTAACCAATCAGACGTCAGGGTCTAGTTGACAAGTCATTAGGACAGTTTTTATTTATTTCATTTGAATGAAATGAATTTTAATGAAAATGAAAATTATTGAATTAAATATTTAATTTATTGATGAATTATTGACCAGTTTAAAGTAAATCTAATTTTTTTAAAGCTTTTATTACAATTTTTATTAAAAGCTCAGAAATATAAATATGTATTTAGCTAATGACTGAATTGTGGCAGTTTAGGTTCTCCATGTTTAATTGGGTTAGGCAACTCAATTTTAATTGTTCCTTGTTGAATGAACCAGTTACTATTTTGTCAACTACGGCTTGTTGTTTTAGTTTTATCTAAGTTTGTAACAAGAACCACAAATTTACATCAAACTCACTGAAATGTTTGAATTGAGTGAATTAAAACAAATCTGACGGCACTTAGTTAAAAAAAAGCCAACATGCTAAACTATAAAATAAAACCCATATAATATCTGATGGTTTAAAGTAGTTCGGGGGACTTTTTTCTGAATTATATTATAATAATTATTTAATTATAATTACTATTTAGAACCAAGAGTGACCCATGTGTACTTTCTAGTCCCTTCTCCATCTTTTTCTCATGATGTTTCTGCAGAGACGACCTCCGCGTGATTTTATAGTAATGCAGATTTGACTCAGTCTCACGTTAGTAAAAAACACAGACATGCTGGGTGAAATCTAGCCAATAATGAGATGCGGAGACGGCTGAATGTGGAGAAGGTTTCTGTGATATTTGCGATAAACTGCTGAACAGCTGCGGTGACTCATTAAACACATCATCTGTCAGAAAGGCGTCAGCAATCCGTCGCAAACATTGGTGAGCAAAGACAAATGAATCTATCAACTTTCAGATGAAATCAGTCTGCGCCAGAAAGTCTGTTTTTGTTTTCGTTTTATTTGCACATCTTTGTTTCAGTAATTTCAGACGGCTGCTGGGGAGCGCCTTCTCGTCTCCGCAGGTCCTCACATGATGTCCTGCTGTTGCTGCGTCGACTCGCTGACCACCTGGGGGCAGAAGCACAAGTCAGGAGCAACACGAACTAGTGCTTTGCTAGCTGCACAAGTTCAGCACCAGGAAGGACCCATCCGGTTTGGTCCACCAGAAGACGGGGGGAAAGGTACCTGATCTTCACTAAGATGGAGCGGTAGGAATGAGCATGATATCAGTTCTCCAGGACTAAAGTTCAATTTTGCATCTTCAGAAGAGTTTTTATTGGATCAGAAATGAGCTCATCTAGAAGATTTAAAAGGGCTTCAACAGGATCCAACGTTTCCCCTCTGCAGTCGGTTGTTTTCATGGAAACGTGGAAGGTCAGGCTCTAAAAACCTCCCTGTGTGCTCCTTTATGCAGACGATTCTGTACTTACCAATAATGGGCATTTACCACAAAAATAAAGTCTAACTGCAGGAAAATGGACCTCAGATCAACATAGCAACAGCTTTCTTGACTTTAGTTCTGGTTTAGTGTTTGGATTTGGGTCTGAACCTTCTTCCAATATAAGCGTGGCGGTCCCCAGTCCTGGTGCCTGGCGTCCACAGTCCTGTATATCTTGGTTGATTCCCTGCTGATGCACGCCTGATGTATGAGTGGGTGATTGATGAGCGTTTGCAGCCTTTGAGTCAGCTGTTCAGGAGCAGAGACATGTCTAAAACCTGCAGGCTGTGAGGACCAGGATTGGGAACCACTGATTCAGCGTCCTAGTCTTGGTTATCATGTTATTGTAATGTTTGCTCATTTCTATATCCAGCTTCCCTCCCTGAACGCTATATTCCATGATTTATGCTATGGTCCAGTTAACTGGAGCCGTGGCTCCGTGTTTATTATCATCCTGGGTGGAGGTCTCAGTTCCTGTTTCATTCAGAGAATCTGTATTTTTCCCGTAGGCTGTGCTCCATTCGCCTTCAGTTTTATTCTTCTGCTCTCTCTCTTGCCTCGTTTTGCTCTGATTAGTGTTTTTGTCCCTGTTGGACTTTTCAGTAATGTAATTTTCCAGTTTCCCCGCTGCTTTTATTCAGCCTCCTGCTCTTCCCCACATGTTCTCTTCCCCAGCAGTCACCTCTCCCGCCTTAAAGTCTCCCTGTTTAGTCTCTCCTTTGTCAGATCCTACTGGTCTCTCCTTTGCTCCTGCTCCCCGATCACTTCCTGGTCACTGGAAGTTGGGACTTTTCCTGCCCTCCGCTGCCTGTTATTTCGCTGCGTTTTGTTCCCAGACAGCCTAACCTTCACCATGATGAAAACAAGGCAACTGGAACGTGTTGCTCTAGTTTAGGGCACACTTTGACATTGTTGGAAAGGAGCTGAAGGGGGAACTGGAAACAGCTTTGCTGATGTCCGTGAAGGGGGTCAACACCACATGGCTAAAGTTAAAACTTCTGGAGAGCTGTGCATCAAAAATACCTCAATGCGACAACATTGTGCTGCACCCAGTTGACCTTTACGGAGCTGAACCAGAATAATGGAGCGTTGGCAAACACAGCATGAGATGAAGCTACTTTGTTGGATGCTTTGACCTGGTTTGAAAGGAAGGCATGATATGAAGACTGAAAGCCCGGATGGATGGCGATGCTAAAGGTAGACTTAGCCAACGACAGCTGAGACTATATGCAATGGAAGAAGAAGAGACCGAGCCACTCTGCAGACTTTATGCAGCCCAATGCCAAGAAAAACATACCCTCTGGATCATTTCTGGGGTTTAAAAGGGCCGTCGACATGAAAAATAAAACAAATACTTCATACCTAATTGACACAAAAAGCTTAAAATCTAACCCAACTGAATGTTATTTGAACATATCGACTGTATGAATCTATGTTCCTGTCTCAAGCTTTTCTTTTCCACCCTGGGGAGTCATTACACAGCAGAAGGAGCCTGTTTCAACAGGAAGGCATGCGGCGAGTAAAAGACGGAGCGGTTTTCAACACGTCGGGGACGTGTGTTCCTCCTGGGAGCTGTGGGAGCGCCGTGCTTCCCAGTGGGTGGGAACGGACCTTTCTCTGGCACCTGTTGCTGCAAGCGCTGGGCTGTTGACTCCAGAGGGCAAAACCGTGGCAGATGACGTTATTCCCCCGGTATTTTAAACGTGTCCCCTTCACAGGAAACGGAGGGCGAAAGGTTGACTGGATTTAGAGCAGAATTAACTGAAGATCAACATCTGGAGGCTGATCGATACAGACCATTAGCTCAAACAGGGGAGATTAAATGCATCGATTATGCTAGGAATTAAAACACTGCATGTCAACGGTTCTTTAATCAGGAAAAGGATTCAGAGACATAAACGTTTCATTTTACTTTCAGCTGTGGAATGTTTGAGGGGCTTCCGGCATTTCAGGTCACCCCACAGCATCTAAATGGGATGAAGATCTGGGCTTTGACTAGACCACAGCTTTCCATCTCCTTTTCTCAGCCAGTCCCATTCTGTCTCTTTCTGATTTACCAGAAATAAATGTTAACATAAAGAGCGGCGCAACACAGCTGCATTTACTGAAGGACTTTTGGAGGCTTCTTTCAGGGTAAACTTGATTAGACAGTCTGACCTGCGCATGTTTCAGTTGTTTTAACTAAAATTAAGCATCCATGTGTCTAAATATGTTAAAGAGCAAATACTTTCATTGGGTGTCCTACATTTTTCCCCTGACAGTGGCTTTTGATGGTATTAATTTCTGGGAACATTTAGCTCTGTCACTACATTCGTCTCGACCCAATACAATATTATAGAATAAAATATATATAAACTTTGATCCCAGACTTGCCCTTTTGTCCTTTTTCATGTTTGGCTCACAATAAAAAAAATCTGTTTTTGCGTTCATTTGTGCTATACAAATAAATGTGACTGCACTGAGGGTAAAGAATAAGAATAAAACAGAAATATCTAAAATAATCAGAATATAAAGGGATGTGGCCCATAAAACCAGCATAAGATAAACTGTTAACCATTTTTTTAGTTTCCTTAAAGCTGTTCAGATTTAATGTAAACGTCTCCTGACTACGGTTAAGGGGAGAAATGTTTGATTGGCAGAATAAAAGTTTCACCTCTCCGTCTCGGGTCTCGATAGTCTTGATCAGGACCGTCTTCTTTGAGTGGATCTCAGAGGAGCGCTGCTGGTGGTCTGGGTTGGCCTCTGATTCAACAAAACACAACATTTCAGGATGGAAATCACCAAGTTTGTAATTTGGCGGTGAAACTTTATCTCTGGTCAACAGAACGCATCCTCTGGTGGTGCTTTCAGGGACCAGAAGCAGAGTCCGTACCTCGGAAACTCAAAGTCGAGTAGCTTTGCATGGGCAGGGTGATCCTGGATGGAAACAGTGATTAGAACCCCAGAGATCGTTAAAAAGGGACAAAAAGTCTGCATCGTTGACCCATCACCTGCTCTCCTCCCCTTCCAGCAGCTTCCTGTAGGTGGCGATCTCCACATCCAGAGCCATCTTCACATTCAGCAGGTCCTGGTACTCCCGGAGGTGACGGGCCATCTCGTCCTTCATGTTGGCAATCTCGGCCTCCAGCCTCACGATGGTGTCCTGGAAGCCTCCAGCCTCGCGTCCGTGGCGGTCCTCCATGTCCCGCATCTGCCTCATCAGGGACTCATTCTGGATTTTTAACAGACGGAGGGAAAACGTAACACCGTACACGCTTCCCTGAAATTACAGCCTACCTGCTCTGATGTACAAGATCATTTCCAGGAAGTTGGAGGTAATTTTCTTTGGACTAACAGAGTTCTTTTCCTGAGCTCTTATGTAACTTTTCAGAGACTGTATAGGATACTTGACTGAACAGAGAAGCGCTTTCCAGGATTGCGTGGTACTTGTCAGCTTTTCTGGGAAAGAACCCTACAAGTTTCAGGACAGTAACCCACAAAATCTGGGAAAATAATGCAGCTTGTCCTGGAAAATTACCCTGTGCTTGAGGATAAGATAAGAAATCCTTTATTGTCCTGCAGTAGGGAAATTTGGGTGTGACAGTGGCAAACACACAGACACTCACACACAATTATTAGCAATGAAAAAGAAGAAAATAACAAATTAGTCTAAGAAGAAGAAAAAGAACCAAATAAGTATTCTATGGTGGACAAGATCCATGTCAGTTTCAGGAAAGCATCCTGCAAGTTCTGGGAAAGTAACCTTTAAGGCCTAATAAAGTAACCTGTGGTTCTGGAGAACTGACCTCTAAGTTCAAGGAAAGCATCTTGCAGCTTTTATAGGTTGTAGGAAGGTAAAATGTCTCAGAGAAGTGACCCAAAGGTTCAAATGTTCTGTAATTTCTGTAATTTCTGGGAATATTTCTCTTAAAAAGTACCCTGTAGGTCCTGGGACAGTAACCTGCAGGTTCCAGACAGTAATGAGCGGTGAGGGTCAGGCGTGTGTCTTACGTACTGTGCCTTTAAGTGAGTCAATCTCGCAGGTGTAGGCCTGGATCTGGTGTCTGAACTCCATGGTCTCCTGGCGGGCCTGCTTCAGGGCTTCGTTGTTCTTACTCACAGCCTGGTTCAGGTCTGAAACCTTCAAGGGGGGAAAGTCCTGCAATGTTTTAATGCGTTCCAGCACGTTTTCTCATAGCTTTACAGCCTCTATGATCATTTAGATTGTGTCTTTTAGTTTGTCAGTCTGTTCTAGAGCTCATTTAGTGTTTGCTGACCCCTAGTGGTTGATTCGGTTTATGTTCAGAGAGAAAATTATTTGTTTTTTAAGCCAGAAAGCTGGATGAGAAGGAGCTCCGGCTCTGCCTGACCTTGGACTTGTACCACTCTTCAGCCTCTGCAATGTTCTTGGCAGCGATGCCCTCGTACTGCGCCCTGATGTCTCTCAGCGCCGCCGTCAGGTCCGGCTTGGACATGTCCATCTGGATCTGGACCTGAGTCTCCTGCATCTGACTCTGCAGCTCACGGATCTCCTGCAGGGGGACAGTGAGGAGGGGGTTACATCTTTTGATTGACGGAGATCAGCAGGTTTGACTGGGACGAGCCTTGAGTCTCAGTTCAGTCAGGATCTCAAGGTAGAAAAGGGAGATGGAAAGAGGAATAGGGGAAAACCTCTTCGTGGATCTTCTTCAAGAAGGCGATCTCCTCCTGCAGTGTCTCGATGCGTCTCTCCAGGTCCAATCGGGCCAGAGTGGCAGCATCTACATCCTGCAACAGTTGGAAACAAGAAGCAGCTGAAAGCAATTCTTCCTCTAAGCAGACCAGAAAAAGCTAAAATAATTTAACAGGCTGAATATTTGCCAAAACCTGCAGATTAGATGTCATTTTTATAGTGAATTTACCTGAGAAAGTTATATTTTCCCTTTGTTTCTATTCTGTAAATGGGGAAATATATCTGGCTTCCTTGATTCAATATAACCTAACGTAAAGGGATGTTTCTGACAGTAAAGAAATCAGACAAAATGCTTAATATAGGAAGTTGCACCACATACGGTTTTTACCTTAAAGCCTCAAACACAGTTAAAAGATTATAGGACTTTAGTTGTTATAAAAAGTTTATAAAAGCCAGTGAGAAAACAGTTTTCTGTTCATTTTGTTTATGTTCTAATGTTAAACATAAAAGAAACTCTTGTGTGTTTTCCGTAACTTTCACACAAGTTTAAATTAACCTGTTAACTGACAGCCGTGCTAATATGGCGATCTACTTGTTTTTAGGGCTGAAATGGAAAAGAAAGGGATCCCGGACGAGCCCCCATTAATGAAAGCAAACCAAAAACCTTTGCATAGCGAGGAAACGCAGACTATTAAATTTAAACAAGGAAAATCTCATTTAAATGCTGCAAAAAACAAGATGTTTCCAAACCCTATGAAAGCCAAAACTAGATTTATGGTTAGCTTTTTGGACATGCACTTGCAGGTTTGTTTTAGAGCTAAAGTGAGTTGAGAAGCTTCAGCTCGGGGCTCACCGCTCTGAACGCAGCCAGGTTGTTCTCTGCTTCCTCTTTCTGCAAAATCTCCTCCTGCAATCTGAACAAGAGACAGAAAATCCCCTCGTATTTATACAAAGACGGCACTTCATCTGAATCATATCTGCGTCGGGTTGTGTCACGTTCTGTTTAACGTACATTCCTCTCAAACTGGGTTTTCTTATGGCTGACGCTCATCAACTAAATGCTTGAAGCAAAACTGATAACAGAAACTAATCCTGCTGAAAAATAACCATTAAAATATGATATAGTTGCCTAGTGTATAAATGATGCCTTGTTTCCTTACGTGTGTTAAATCTACTTCTATTTCTAAAGTCCTGAACATCAAACTAAACAGTGAAGGAAAAAAAATCAAGATGTATAATTAAAATACTAAAAAAATAAAATTCTAATAACTTAATTCCGCTGCAAATTAGTGCTTATTTTATTCACTAAACCTAAATTAGGCTTTAAAAAGGAGAAAAGAGAACCAAGCCCCTCCAGAGATCTGAGACTTTCTTTACTCTAACCTTTGAGCTTCATATAAACGTCTCGCTTATTATAAATGCGGTCGCAACTTCACGATGTTATGAATCATTTTAAAACTGGCACCAATGAGGTAAACTTCAGGGAGCGATAGAAAAAGGACAGATCCCCAGATTCCTCTCCTTTTATAGATGAGTGCAGCATAAACACAGGATGAAGACTAACTTTGGTAAGATTTAGGCAGCGACACACATCATTGATCGCCAATGTCCTGGAGAACGTCGCCGATCCGACAGCAAAGCATTGGTTGTTGTCGACAACATCAGCTGTAGGAACTACACTGCAAAAACGGAACTAAAATTAAGTACAATTTTCTTGAAATGAGTGCATTTGTTCTTGATTTGAGCAGTAAAATAAGATTATCTGCCAATGGAATGGGTATTTTGACCCCTAAAATCAGATAATTAGATATACTTCACTAGAAATAAGATGATGGTGATGAGTTGTTCTTATTTTATCTTATTCCATTGGCAGATAATCTTATTTACCTACACACATTTCATAGAAAAATTTACCTACTTTTAGTTCCCTTTTTGCAGTGTAGAGCAGTTTCAGGGCTGAAGATTTAAAATCTAAACACACGTTACTTTATTTCAACTATGATTTAACAATACGTGAGCTTATATAGTAATTAGTTGCTTAAACCTTTGATTAAAAGCCAGAACCTGTAGTAGGGACTGTTTTTGTATCACTTTCTCTTAATTTAAATGAGAAACGTTTAAAACTGAACACCTAACAGCACACAGTCCTACAGCTGATGGATAATTAAGCTAACTTACTAACATACAGAAGCCTAGCATCTAAAAACTGAGTAAGAACAGAGCTTGGACATTATGCTAATTAGCTGTAATTAGATAATTTAGTTTAATTCAGCTCTTGGTATCTAACAGATTTAACTTGAGAAATCCTGTAAAATCTCATAAATTCCAGTTTTAACTGCAAAACTTTCCATCTGCCGCAATGTGCGTCGCAAACTGAGCGCCAACACGACAAAGGACAGAGTCAGGAACTACAGCGTTGTTTTTCATTAAAGCTGCTAAACGCTTCAGCTCGCTGATAACCTGGCCAGCCATCTTTGATGTGACTAGCATTCAGCTATGCAGTCTAACCAGCCAATAGGGAGAAGGACCCCCCTTAAGACCCGCCCCCTCCTCATTTGCATAATGAGGCAGAGATGCATAAAAATGTGAAAGGAGAGGAAGAAAAAATTGCAAAAGAAGAATAAAACACACAAAAGATTGAAACAAAGAAATAAATATGTTTAAAAATCAAGTAATTAGTAAATTAAGTAGAAATTTCTGACATATAATGAATAAATAAGGTAATTTTACAAAGCTTGATAAATAAAGACGCTAATTAAAACAGATAAATGCATATGTTTCACTGTAACATATATTAACTGTTTACATTTGTTTATTTGCTGCATTCATTTAACATTATTTTCTGTATCTATTTTTAAATCTGTCAGATTTTTTGTATTTTTTTGTATCCCTCCGTAATCACAGGGATACAAAAAGACTCAACTAGTCCTTTTCAGACGAGACTACGTGTCAGAGATTAAAAATACCTCCCGTAACCACAGCAAACAGATGCTAACGCCGCCGCTCTCCACCATGGGAGGCTAAATCCAGCAGCCTCTGTTTCATCACATTCCTCCACTCCTCCATCCATGTGTTGAGCGTCAGCGGTGCCACCAGGCTCGTTAAAACGCCTCCCCACAGTATGTCAACACTTTCCTTCTCTTCCTTTATTCCCTGCCAAGGTCAGAGCACCTCTCTAAGTCAGCATTTCTCACCTTCAATCGGCACATTTGTAACGTTTTTGCCGCAGTGTTTCCACCTTCTATGAGCCTCTGCTGCGGTTTCTTGCTCTATTGCACACAGATCTATGCAGAACTAGAAATGGATTTTATTCCCACCAAGATCTATGCGTCTAGACGTGTTCATTTCTTCTTTTTTTGAGAATTTGATCTTACATGGCAATAAGTGTAATCAGATTCGGCAAATAGAAAATAAAGCTGAAGGCAACATGTATCTGAAATTAACTTTTACTTATTCTAAAACCTTTACGCTGTGAAGTTTTTCCAGATAATCTCTTCTTTCTGGAACTTTAACCTTTTATCTGCGGCACCTTTAAAATAGATAGAACACAAAACCGTGCATAGTTTTATAGCAGATACATGTAAATAAAAACCTGAAAAGCTCGTTTTGCATCTCTGTCCCACCGCTTTTAATCCGATCAAACCCAGAAGAACCGACTGCCAACAGAAAATAACTGTTAAACAGAGCTCTATGCAATCTTAGCACAGCTGCAGTTGTTCTGGTTCTGGTCTCCGAGGTTCTTTAGAGAACCACCAGCATCACAGAGGCTGAAGACGCCAGCAATTCAAATCTGGCCCAGTTTAAAGCCGGGTCAGGTTCTGAAACATCTCCCCGAGCTCTGATCCATCGTCTGGACCTGGACTGACAGGCTGGACCAGAGGGGCATTGATCCGACTATGGAGGAGCTGCAGAGATGCTCAGCTAAGGTGGAAAAACTACAACTATTAGTAAAAAAACTAAGAATTCACCTGACCCTGAACACACCATCCCCAGGGTAATTACATTATTGGTGTAGTTACAGTGGATGAGAAGATGGATCCAGGACCATCCTGGTGGAAGAAGACCTGAGACCGGGGTGGAGGTTCACCCTCAAACAGGAGAACCACCCTGAACATGCATCCAAAGCGGATTTGTGTGTTAGAACGGCCTAGTCAAAGTTCAGCAGCACCTGGAGATTTACTCTCACCGTCACTCTCCGTCCCATCTGACTGAGGCGGAGCTGTTTTATAAAGGAGAATATGGAGACACTTCAGTCGGCAGACGTTCAAAGCCAGTAGAGACGGACCTGCAGAGCGAGGTGGTTCTACAACACACTGACTCAGACGGGATGAAGACTAAAGCAAACCATCCTGACTAACTTCTGACTCAACTTCTGATGCCCTTTTAAATTCTGCTTTTTAATTGTGCTGCCAGCGCCTCTGGTTGTGCCCGGAAACATTCTTAACGAGCTGTTTTTTCATGTCAGTTTCATTGAGCGTTGCAGCTTAGACTGATAAGCGGAGCGATTCCAATCTTAACTTTAACCATAGAGACCATTCTTAGTCGTCCAGAGAACTTGTCCCAATGTTCTCACAGCAGAAATTAAGGTCGCTGACTTTAACACCCTTTGACCCGAGCTTAGCCAAATTTACCTGAGACCTTGAAGCCTGGAGCTGACCCCGCCCTCCCTCGACCTAACACTGAAAGCCTTCACCAAACCCGCATCAAACAGACTCCAACCAGTCTCCTCTTAAAGCGACACACGCCCCTCCTTGCCCCTCCTACCTGATCTTGAGCTTCTCCACGTCGTCCACCAGGTTGTCTCGCTCCACCTCCAAGCGTGACCTCTGATTGGTCAGGATCTCCACATGCCTCCTCAGCTCGCTCATCTCCTCCTCGTAGAGGTCGGCGACCCGCGTGGGCTCCCGCCCCCGCAGGCGCTCCACCTCCACCGTCAGCGCCTGGTTCTGCTGCTCCAGGAAGCGCACCTTCTCGATGTAGCTGGCGAAGCGGTCGTTCAGGTGCTGCAGCTCGGCCTTCTCGTTGGTGCGTGTGGTCAGGAACTCCTGGTTGAGGGCGTCCGCCAGGCTGAAGTCCAGCGTCTCCCCCATGCCGGCGTAGGAGCGTCCAACCGAGACCCTGGAGGTCCCCAGCGGCCTGCCGTAGTGGCCGGAGGAAACCCGGTAGGCGGGCGCGGCGCTGGTCCGGGTCACCTCGTAGACCCTGGAGGCGACGTGACCCCCGCCGCCCCCGCTGGGGCCCAGGAAGGAGCGGTTGAGGGAGGGCGAGGCGTAGGCGCCGTGACCAAAGGTGCGGCGGTAGGAGGAAGCGCTCTGGGCGGAGGAGGAGTAGGAGGTCATGTTGGAGGACGCAGAGATCCTGAAGGGGCTGCGGCAGAGCAGAGCACTGATGGGTAAAGGACTGGCCCGGGGTATTTGTAGCTGCCCCCTCCCTCAGGTTTCACCCCCTCCTCCCTGTGAGCAGCCCCCGCTCGTCCTTTCCCCCTTTCTGCCTCTACTGTCGGTTCTCTTCCTGTGAAAGTAAAGCATCAGATGGCGTCTATGTTTCAGAACATGGTGGGAGGATGTGAGCGCCACGCCGTCACCTTTGTTCTCGTCGTCTTCAGTGACTTTCTGGTCGTCTTTCTCTTCTTCTACCTCTAGTTTCTTAGATTTATAACATCTGTGGTCAGTTTGAGTATTGGCCCTTTGTTTTTTTATGTTACCTGTTGCTTTACGTCTTGATTGGGTCGGATGTTCGCCTTGTTGCCATCGGTTTGGCAAACGTTGGAGTTCTGGAGGGCAACCAAATCTGCGCCAGAACAACATTCATTTTGTTCCCTTAAGCCAAACATTTCACTCCCGTTTCCTTCGTTTCTCTTTGCAGCTCAGTATTTTCATCAATTATTGAAAAAAATCTTTAAAAAAAAAAAAAATAAACTAATTTCTCCAGATTGTTGTTCAGATCTGGGCCCGTCGACTCTAATGAGAGTTGATAATAACCCCTGATCAAAATACCTTTAAGCAACCTCCTGCTGGTAGATATTCAATTCATTTTATTTATATAGCGCCAATTCATGATACATGTCATCTCAAGGCTCTTTCCAAAGTCAAATTAAATTAGATTATGTAAATTGGTCAGAAGGTTTCCTCTCTAAGGAAACCCAGTAGTTTGCAGCATTCACTCCTCCTGAAAGAGCGTAGAGCCACAGTGGACAGTCGTCTGCATTGTTGATGGCTTTGCAGCAATCCCTCATACTGAGCATGCATGAAGCGACAGTGGAGAGGAAAACTCCCCTTTAACAGGGAGGAAAACCTCCAGCAGAACCAAAATAAATGGAAATAAGATGTAATTTTGTGCCTTCTTATGACCACTTGTTGTCATAACTAATAAAAAATATTGAACTACACATTAAAATAAACTGATGGACGTGACTCAAGTCATTTAAGCAGGATGACCTGGAGCCTCGATGTGGTCGTCTCAAAATAATTTCAGCCCCTATTTGCTGACTTTGTGTTGCTCTTGCAATATTTTCACTCATTATGTTAATGTTTTCAGCTTATATAAAATCATTCGTACAAAACATTTGAATATTAGATTTTGATTGCGTGAAATATGGCTTTAAGATGCATATTTAAGTTTGCTTTTATTCATTATTCCAGCATATATTAATGTTTCATTTGAATCTGTATTTGCGGTCATGCTTTTGTTCGTATTTGGGTTTGAATTGAATCTTGTACCACTTTACTCACTCAGAAGTGTCTGTTTTATGATAACAAATGTATTTCTCACTTTAATCAAAGCGGTGAAAACGGTGTAAACTACATTTTTATCTGCACTTAAAGCTGTACAGGCATCAAAACGAGGCTTAAATCCCCTCCCTTCATGGCTTATTCCGTCTTTTTGAGGTTTTACAGCAGACTCGTGCCCCCTCTCTGCCTCGGTGATCTCAGGACATACCAATGTGAGGATGCAGGGACAGAAAGGCTGCATCGTCCTCACATGGAGAGACGGCTCGGCCTGTTAATGGCAGCGCCGCGGAGGGGAGAGCTGCCTTAAAAAGGAAAAACCATCCCTGCAGTCAGAGTTCCTCCTACAGGAACATCTGCTAACATCTGCTCGCTCAGACGGGCCTCAGACGGTGACCTTAAAGGTGAGGAGCAGCCTCTGACTGCGGTAGGCTGTGGCCAAAGCCACCGGCTGCTTCTTTTCTTTGTGCTGATGTTTGGTGATTAAATAAATCAGCTGTAAATCTCTAAAATCCCACAGCAGCAAACGCCTCATGGACTCCCACTAAGCAGCTGTGGCTACTCTATTAATTTAACGTTAATGCAAGTGTTGAGCTCAGGGTTGCACCTCCTTATAGCTACACAGATCTCATATTTACGCTCAACAGGTCAAGGGTCAATCCTGCAGAGTGTGTCGACGCTAACTTCCTGAATTTGAAGGTTTTCTCACAAAATTCTTTAAATCATCCGGATACTAAAAGAGATCTGCTGTCCACGTCTCTTTTCGTTAACAGGAATCCGTGATGTGGGATCAGAGGTGGAGAACATGAACCTGAGGAGAAAATGTTCTCTGACGTCTGAGTTCATTTTTTTTTAAACATTAAACATCAAACATTATTTCTTCACAGGCGTTTCTGAATCCTTCACCCCGTTACCAAAGCGTTACGTAGTACTTCCTTTGAAAGAATGCAGGAACCTGTTGATGAGTATACTTTATACTCTCATGTGTTTCTATTATGAAAACAAAATGCTTCTTTTCTTTGTCCCGTTTTTTTTTTTTTTTGTTAAAGATGTATTATTTTTTCTGACCAGTCATTAAAAGCTTAACCCAGAGGGATTACAGAATGTATCAGATTTACAAAATGCAGCAGCTTTGCCAAATAAAATACAGAAACTTGGCCAAAAAGTAGGAAAATTGCAGCATGAAGCATCGCTCCCAGCTCAGCTGTCATCAAGTAGCTAATTGCTGCACATAAAATAGATTAGAACAGAATAAAACACCCTTTTTCACCATCATCTCCATATTAACGAGGTGGATTTTTCTGCAGTGTGAAACAGAAGTCACAGCAATACAAGCTAATAACTGTATTTCCCTGGATTGTATGCGTTAAAACACTGAAGTATTTCCTGATGAAGTCCAGAAATAGATGTTACTGAACAGGTCTCATTAAAGGGAGAAGGTTGTGTTGGACCTGAAACGCTTGCGAGCTTCTAGGTTTCCAGTTTATTTTTCCAACCTTGATCTCATGAATTCTTCCTGCTGGCTGCACGTAAATCAAAATATCAGTGTCAGTTTATAAAACTCAGCCGTCACGACGTTGAACGCCTCCGTGGCGTCGAGTTGAAGCGATGCAGGGATGGTTTAAAGGTTTTTAAGGGCGTTTATTTCACTTGTGTTCTTCAAAACGAACGATAAGGCTAAACAGGAACAGTTTAAAAGTCTTGATCCGTCCCTCATTCCTTTTATCTGTGAGTTTTATTTTTTTAAAAATGCACTCGTGGTGTTAATTATGCTCCAACATGCCCCCTTCCCAGTCAGATGGCTACTAATACCCATCAGTGTCGCGTATTAGACGTAAATGTTGGCTGTAAAGGCGTTTATATTAAATAAGGAACACCTTAATGCGATCATTTGCAGACTGTGAGCGCAGCTGCTGCCGCTTCGATTGTGAGGTCGTCATAAAACCGAGCAGCGCTGGTTCGTTTAGAGACGTTCCCCTCTGATCTGATTAGGTGCAACACTTCCCCTGCAGCCTGTTGCTCTGACATCTATTAATAGGGTCTGAATGTGTGGGGCTGCCTGTACTCTCTGCGCTTCTTCACCGAGCCGCGGAGAAGATGCAAGCTGACAGCTGAGGTAAACATCTCCTCCTCTGCGTCTCCTCCTCCTCCTCTGCTGGTGTTCAGGGCTATATAAGGCAGGTTCCTGGGATGACAGAGTGGGAAACGTCTGCTTGGGAAGGTTTAAACTGACGATAAGCAGAAAGCTTACAGAGGAATTACTGAGTGTTGATGATAACTTGCTCCTATTGTGAGAAATATCCATAAGACCCGTTTCCACAAAGCAAAGACGGTGATTAAAGTTAATTAATGTGGGGAAAACTCAGCTTTGCACAATTTTATGGCCGCGTTTAGTATTTAGCATGAAGGGCCGGTTTAACGTCAAACTGCGCCATCTCAGACAAGGTCAAGTCTGGACTTTGACTAGACCATTGCAAAGTTATTATCTTTTTATCCATTAAAAGGTTTTCCTGCGATCAGTCGCTGCCTTCCTAAATTAACTGTGTGTTCTTGAGCCGAACAGATGAACGACCAGAAGTTCTGCTAGATCCATCAAAAGCAGGCCCAGACCGTCCCACTACCAACACCATGAAGTTCTCCTGAGAAGATGCAGCAGGACGCTCACCTTCCCACGAAAATCCCGCTTTTATCTCCTTAGTCCAAAAAAACATTTTTCAGAAAGTCTCGAGGAGCATAATGAGTTTTTTTTTTTTTTTTTTAAGTAAATGTGAGACGGGCCTTTGTGTTCTTCTGGGTTAGCGGTGGTTCTGGCCCTCTTCTATGGAGGCCATGTTTGACCCGCCTCTCTTTCTTATCGTTGAATCATGACCTCTGACCTTCACTGCAGAGCTTCAGATCTTGTTCCGGATTCTTGTGGGACCTCCCAGAGGGTTCGTAATTTTGGCAGGTTGGCCTCTCTTGGGAAGGTTCTCCACTGTTCCATGTTCTCTCCATATGTGGATCGCGGTTCTCTGGAGTCCCAAAGTCTTGGAAATGGCTTTGGTGCCCCTTCCAGATGTGAAGGATGTTGTTTCTCGTCTGATTTTTGTCGCTTTTGACATCGGTAAGCCCACTTCATCTTCTTGTCATACCAGTGCCATTTGGGTGACATTTTGGTTTGCCCAAATTAGTTCCCCTGATTTGATTAAAAGCACCTAATTCATAATTTCAAAAGGAGGAAGATTACTTTAATATAAGATATAGATAACTAGTATTTTGAAATTTAGTTCACAATATTAGTTATATCTTATATTCATAGGACAAATCTATCCATAGAATTCTGTTTATAATAGTATTCATCTCTATATTTATTCAGTTCAAATCCATGTCCTGTACTTATGGAACCATTGTTTATCCTGCACTTGCTGCTATTGCACTTCTGGTTAGACCTAAACTGCATTTCATTGCCTTGTACCTGTACCTGTGTAATGACAATAAAATTGAATCTAATCTAATCTAATCACTGGCACAGGGTTAGTTAGTTAGTTAGTAGAAGGAGACATTAAGCGTGACATAAAAGCAGCAAAGCAGCATAAATCCCCACATTGTAGATATTTAGATATATAGATATATGTATATATGTATATAGAGATAAGGATGTGTAGATAGATAGATAGATAGATAGATAGATAGATAATAGTTCTCAAAAAATAAAGGGGACATTTAAACATCACAATGTAATTCCAAGTGTCCCCTTTATTTTTTGAGCAGTATATATATATATATATATATATATATATATATATATATAATGAGAAGAAATCCCCACAGTGGTGTAATTGCTCCTCCTGGCCGCCGGGTGTCGCTGGCGGCCTGTGGCTGTAAACCCTGCCTGCCTCCTTCCTGGGTCAGGGCCGTGGAGTTTAGACTTTGAAAGTGTAATTCATGCTGGTAAGCGTCATAAAGTGATTATTTAGCTTGTGCGTTTTGTTGGAGAAGCTATTTCCTCCGTGAGAGCCGATGTGACTTTGGTCTGTGGAGCTAGCTCTGCTTTCTAGGTTAGCTAACCTGGGTTTCCTTTTTATCGGACGTCTCGTCGGTTTTCCTTTTAACCTAAAGGTTAAATTGTTTTTTAGCGTTTTAATCTTCTTTATATCTACCGTGCACATCCCATAGGTGACAGCGGGTACTTTTACCCTCTAAAAAGTAAGTTTCACACGGTGTTGATGCGGATATGGACTCGGAGCTGATCGCTTTCTGCTTTGATTTAATCCATTCATGAACTTCCGTGTGTCTTTATTTCGTGTTTTTCAGACTCGGATCATGAACAAAGAAGCGGTGCAGGCAGCAGCCAAGGAGTTTCTGCACTTTGTCAACAAAGGGCCGTCTCCATACCATGGTAAAGTGGGAGAACCAGCAATCCCCCATACTGCGCCAGACTGAACCCCGTTAACAAAAGCCTCCAATTAAACGCCTCTTGGTTTCCAGCGCCTTTTAAATCAATGATCGCCTTAATTATTACACTTTAGTAACCGGTTTTAGTTGCTTTCTAATTCGGCAGACCGTTTCTGACTATTATTTAAATTAGGACTGGACGATAATTCAATAAATATATATATATCGATCAATAGACGTAAATCATTGATAGAAAAAAAGGTCAATAAATAATTCAATAGAATAAAAGTGGTTTATTTATGTTGCTCTTTTTAGTAACAAGACATTCTAGCCATGTAGGGTAATACTACAGTCATTACATCCTCCCATTCATTTTTTTTTTTTTAAACTTACAGTTTTGGTAAAAAGTTGGTTGAATAAAGGGTTGAGTTTGAATTCAGTGTTTGTGAGTTCTTTATCTAAAAATCATAAAATGGTCCGGGCTGTACTTAAAATATACGTTTTGAATTTCTTGAGAATTATCGATATCGATTAATATGATTTCTTTTTTATCGATGTGATTTTTTTTTTTTCTTTATCGTCTAGCCCAAATTTAAATGTAGCCGCCAGATGCTGCTGACCAGAGACATTTATCAGTAAAAGTATGTCTGTAAAATAAGTTTTTACAGTTTCTGTCTCTGGGGCAGAAGGTTGCATTTTAACACAAGGCGAATGGAAAGTCATCAGCAATGAGTTGAGTCCAGAAAATGGTTATAACCTCAGATTTTAATCTGTGCAGAACCCTAGATGTTCAAATATAGACTCATCCACATTACATTTCCCCCTAAAACATTATTGCTGAACCAGTCTCAGACGTTTTCAGTCTCTCAGCTGGAAGTAATCCCCTCCCTGAGGTCTGGAAAACACCTTAAACGCTCATCGTATTGACAGCCGGGGCAAGATCGCCGTTTAAGCCATGGAGGGGCGCCACACTGACGGTTTTAGAGATTAAAGCAGGATTTAAACACGTATGCGGTAAATTGTCTAACTAATCACCAGGATGTGTAGAAAACACTATAGACACAACAATGTTAACAGATTATTAACATAAAAACTTTTTTTGGGGGTGATTCACCATAGGGCTGGACTATATAGAAAAAAAACCATGTGGATAAAATAGAAATCATATTGATCAATATCGATAATTATCGACAAAGTCAAAACACATATTTTAAGTGCAGCCCTGACCGTTTTATGCTGTTGCTTAGCGACCTATTCGTAAATATAGAACACACAAACACGGAATTCAAACTCAAACCTTTATTCAACCAACTTTTTACCAAAACTGCAAGTTTTTAAAAAAGAAAAGAAGAACGTGGCCGGCAGGTTTCTAGCGACCCACATCCGTTGTGTAGCTATCAGAGTGTAAATGTCCCGGCGTGATGGCGGATGAAACTCAGACGAGAACTTCTCGTCTTCTCGAGCCTCGTCCAGGAAGTCAAACTGTCCAATCAGATCGCTCGGAGACTTTAAACAGAATTTCAGGGGAACTTTCTTGTTGTTTTTAGGGTTTTTGGGTATCTATCGTATGTTTTTATGTTTATTCAACAGCGTTTTAGGGTTGTAGCTTCTCTGAGCCGGACCGTTTGATGATTGATTTCTGGATCTTAAAAGGTTAACCTAAATTAAACAAGTAAAGGGTCAAATAAAGTAATCAAAGAATAGATTTTAACAGCTACCAGTCCTTGCATTAGCAGATGTGGAAACGTCTTTTGTTTCTGATATTTTTTTTTGGATCTTTTTAGGAGATTTTTTTAAAGTTTTCTCTCTGCTTTTTTCTCCATTGCAAGTCAAATTCACAGTTATCTGTGCGTCGTTGCATGGATTCTAACATCTTATCTCACTTTAGATTGGGAGATAAAATGTTAAAGTCTCCCGGCGGTCGGTGGGGAGCAGGTGGTCAGACAGACGTTGCTTCTGTCAGCAGGAACCTGAGTCCAGATCCCCGGATGACTTTGAGCTCAAGATAAGATAAAGATGGAGCCGATATTTCACAATAAGTCGTTCTGCTCTTTAACCCTCTCAGGAGTTGGCTTTAAAAAAACAGAAGCGGCTCAATTAAACTTTTAAATAGTTGCGTTGTTGTCAGGATTTAACAAACAAATCCAGACATCCTCTCTGATTGGTTCACATGTAGAATAAGCAGATTATGGGACTTTTTTTTTTGTCTTTTATTGTCATATAAGGTACAGAAAGTATCGATTTTCACCAGATTATCTGGTTTCCTGCAATATTTGAGCTTTTTTGGAAAGAAAAAAAAACTACAACAGACGATGTTCTGCTTCTTCTGTCGTGTCCTGCAGTCGTTGAAGAATGCAAACGGCGCCTCCTGGAGGCCGGCTTCACCGAGCTCAAGGAGTCGGAGCAGTGGGACATCAAGCCCACCAGCAAGGTGGGTCAGGGTCAAAGGTCAGGGGGGGGGGGGCTAACAGTGCCAGTCTTAACAAGCTGACGGTGTTCTCCGCAGTATTTCGTGACGAGGAACTTCTCCAGCCTCATCGCCTTCGCCGTGGGCGGCGGCTACCGGCCTGGGAACGGCTTCTCCATGATCGGCGCCCACACCGACAGCCCCTGCCTCAGGGTAACGCCCCCCCACCCCGGGCACCGCCTTCCCCCGGCCTCCCGCGGAGCGACCCTAACCCTAACCCTCTGTTCCAGGTGAAGCCCAGGTCCAAGAGGACGAAGCAGGGCTGCCTGCAGGTGGGCGTGGAGTGTTACGGCGGCGGCATCTGGAACACCTGGTTCGACCGGGACCTGACCGTGGCCGGCCGCGTCATGGTCAAGGTATTGCTGCTGCCATTAGCCGCGGGAACAGACTGTTGTTTAATTATTAACGGGAGGCTGAACCCGGATGCAGCTCCGTACTGTCTCTCATCGGATTGATTTCTTTGTTAATTTCAGATTTTTATGGGTCAGTTTCTACTTTTTTGTCATCACTATTATTATTATTTGTAATATTTATGCTTCAAAGTGTTAAAATGTGCTGCGACTCAGGAACAGGTGGAGACTTGGGCCTGAAATCCAAGTCATCCAGCCTCTAATGTTCCCTCTGTAAGCTGTAGGGGGCGCCAGATTCTGCTGTGGGGTGTTTTCTGGCTAAACGATGATTTATCGCGGCTCATGTCGGTGTTTAGCTTTTAGAGGCAGAGCCGCTGCTCCCGTTTAAGGGTCCCGCAGAGGGTCAAAGGTCGCCGACGAGTGATAAACTCCCTCTTCTCCCCCGCAGAGCGACGGCAAGCTGGTCCACCGCCTGGTCCACGTGCCCCGGCCCCTGCTGCGGGTCCCCCACCTCGCCATCCACCTGCAGCGCGACGTCAACGACTCCTTCGGCCCCAACAAGGAGAACCACCTGTGAGGAACCGGCCGGCGTCTCTAGATCAGGCTGGCTTAGGCCGACGGGACCGGATCACGGTCTGTGGTTCTGGTTCCTCGGCGTTAGGGCGGCTCCTTCAGGTGTCAGTCGGTAGATTAGAGCGCTCTGCTTTCCGAGCCGCAGTGAAGGCAGCGCGTTAACGAGCAGCATGGAGGCGTCAGGATGAGGCTGATCGCTGCTCTGCGTGTGTTTCTCAGGGTTCCCATCATCGCCACGGCGGTGCAGGAGGAGCTGGAGACGGGCGCCTGCTCGTCCGGAGACGCCTCCTCGGCCTCCAGCACGGTGAGCGGAGACACTTTAACGCCTCCTGGACTCTGGGAGGAAAAAGGGCTAAAATGTCTTCTTGTCCATCCTTCTGTCCTGCCTTTATTGCTTCCTTCTCTCCTTCCTCCCTCTCTCTCTCCCTCCATGCCTCTTTCCTTCCCTCCCTCCTTCTCTCCGCCTCCTCCCTCCTTCCTTCCTCTCCCTCTCCTCCCTGCCTCCTTCTCTCCCTCCATCCCTCTCTCCTTCCTCCCTCTCTCCCTCCCTCCATCCCTCTTTCCTTCCTCCCTCTCTCCTTCCTCCATCCCTCTTTCCTTCCTCCCTCCTTCCTCCTCCCTTCCTGCCTTCCTCCCTCTCTCCCTCCCTCCATCCCTCTTTCCTTCCTCCCTCTCTCCTTCCTCCCTCTCTCCCTCCCTCCATCCCTCTTTTCTTCCTCCCTCCTTCCCTCCCTCTCTTCCTCCTCCCTTCCTGCCTTCCTCCCTATCTCCCTCCCTCCATCCCTCTTTCCTTCCCTCCCTCCTTCTCTCCATCTCCTCCCTCCTTCCTTCCTCTCCCTCTCCTCCCTTCCTCCCTCTCTCCCTCCCTCCATCCCTCTCTCCCTATCTCCCTCCCTCCATCCCTCTTTCCTTCCCTCTCTCCCTCCCTCCTTCCTCCCTCCATCCCTCCTCCCTTCCATCCTCCCTCCCTCTCTCCTTCTCTCCCTCCCTCTCTCCCTCCCTCCATCCCTCTTTCCTTCCCTTCCTTCCTCTCCCTCTCCTCCCTCCCTCCTTCTCTCCCTCATCCCTCTCTCCCTCCTCCCTTACTGCCTTCCTCCCTCCCTCCATCCCTCTTTCCCCCCTCCCTCCTCTCTCCCTCCCTCCATCCCTCTTTCCCCCCTCCCTCCTTCCTCCCTCCCTCCTTCCTCCCTCCCTCCTTCCTCCCTCCCTCCCTCTCTCCCTCCCTCTCTCCCTCCCTCCTTCCTTCCCATCCTCTCTTATTCCCTTCCTCTCCTCCCTCCCTAACCCCTCCTCTGGTTCTGCCTCCTCCAGGAGGAGAAGCATCACCCCGCCCTCCTCCAGCTGCTCTCCTCACAGCTCCGCCTTCAGCCTCAGGCTCTCCTGGACTTTGATCTCTGTCTGGCCGACACTCAGCCGGCGGTGAGTCTCCACTTCCTGTCTCGTTTGTGACGTTCTCCTCGGCTCAGAGAGCGAAACCTTGACGCCTCCCTGGCTCTGCTCCCCTCCAGGCGTTGGGAGGCGTGTACCAGGAGTTCATCTACGCTCCTCGCCTGGACAACCTGCACAGCTGCTACTGCGCGCTGCAGGTCAGACGCTCTCACCGCCTCCCCGCTCTGCTCCTCCCTCGCTCGCCCTCACCTCCTCCGTCTGCTCCGTCCCGCAGGGGCTGATCCAGTCGTGCGCCGGCGGCTCTCTGGCCGGGGATCCCAACATCCGGATGATCGCGCTGTACGACAACGAGGAGGTGAGTGTCGGCGGCGTCCGGGCCGGTCGGTTAGACGGTCGCCGGGAGTCTGAGGGTCTCTGTGCTGCAGGTGGGATCCGAGAGCGCCCAGGGAGCGCAGTCCAACCTGACGGAGCTCATCCTCAGCCGACTCGCCGCCTCCCCCGCCAACCCCACCGCCTTCCAGCAGGCGGCGCCGCTCTCCTTCATGATCAGCGCGGACATGGCGCACGCCGTGCACCCCAACTACGCGTCAGTGCTGCGCCGCCATTTTGTAAAAACACCGGGGGGGGGACAAGGGGGTGGGGACTAAATGTCTGCTTCTGTCTCCTCAGGGAGAAGCACGAGGAGAACCACCGACCCGCCTTCCACAAGGTCGGTACCCTCCGCCTCCTCCTGCTTTCACTCCAAAGAGGCGCCGTTTGATTGACGCCGTCTCTGCTTTCAGGGCCCCGCCATCAAGTTCAACAGCAACCAGCGCTACGCCACCACCGCCGTCACCGCCTGCGTGGTCAGAGAGGTGGCCAGCCGGGTTGGCGTGCCGCTGCAGGTGGGTTTCTAATAGTAATGAGCGTCTGGGTTAGATTTATTTTTATCCTTTTATCAGTTTCATCTGGATAAACACGTTAACTCTCAGCAGGATGAACGAGCGCTGGGGCGCAGAGCAGCGGCGTCACATAACATCTGGTCTGTTTTATCTATCTGAGCCACGGCGGAGCAGACGCTGAAAGGCCAAATGGGGGGTGGGGTGGGGGAGAATTGGATTGTTTAACCTCACAAGTGAAAACCTGTTTCAAAAAAAGGTTAAAATGAAACCAAATCCACGAAAACAAAAGGATGCCAGACACAGAGGGGTAGGAAAGCAGAGATGAAACGAGCAGAGAAACATCCTTCTGACTGAAACACGGAGGTGGAAGCATTATGCTGGGGGGGGGGGTTATCCATGCTAGAGCTAAAGCCGGCCATCAAACATGCATATAAAGAGTAACGGATACAGCTAGAACTCATGAACCCGCCGTATTGGTGGAGGATCCCTTAGACCAGGGATCTGCAACCTTTACAGTCCAAAGAACCGTTTTGCCTCCAGTCCACTTGAATTAAACTTGTTTAGAGCCGCAAATGTTGCCTGGCCTTTTAGAAAAAAGACAAGTTATAATTTTCTATAAAGATCTACTGTAGGAAATATGTTGTCATCGTTAAAGAAACGACCCTTTTATGTCTATTTTGATGTTTAAAAAAAGAGGATAGACGGGATGTTGATATTTGTGGCTAATGATGTAAAAAAAAAATCAGTTTCCAACATAATGAATACAAATGTTTATTTAAAATTAAATATTACTGGCACTTTTACAATCATTCTGTTGTGAAAATTAAAAGTATTTATTATCATTATTACATTTAAATACCATAATAAAAATATAATTTGTAGCCAAAGTTATTAAGACCCACTGTGGACGGTCCAAAGAGCCACAGGTAGCAGACCCCTGCCTTTTGGGGGGGGGGGGGGGCTCTGTATGATAATCCTGCTAATCTGTCTCATCCTAGTTCTTCCTATTTGTTTGTTGGCGCTGCGCTTCACATGAACGGCCACTAGAGGGCAGAAACGGTGCCAAGCTTGTCCCAAACAGGGAGGTAAACTTCGGCTGAACTTCGCTCTCAATGGAGAGATTTTGTAAAAATGGGAAAAGTTTAGATTTTCAGCCTACAGCGATGAGTGAGGGAGAATCGCAGCTAACGTTTCTACAGACGCCACACAAGCTGGACCACAAAGTGTTTAGGCTTTATCCTGCAGAGCGCTAGCTGCTAAAACCGGCCGCCGCTCTGCTAACCCTGAACCCGGAGCTGGTTTTACTCGTTAAGCCCGTTAAGGCGTCCCGTCGTCTCCCCGCAGGACGTGTTGGTGCGTAACGACAGCCCATGCGGGACCACCATCGGCCCCATCCTGGCCGCCCGTCTCGGCATCCCGGTGGTGGACATCGGCTCCCCCCAGCTGTCCATGCACTCCATCAGGGAGATGTGCTGCACCTCCAGCGTGCTGCAGAGCACCACCCTCTTCAAGGTAAATGCTTGTCTGCGGCCGCTTGCAGACCAGTGCTATGCTAACGTTCGCTTTGGGTTTTCCTGGTATCCCCTTTTTTATATAAAAGATCCACAATTTTTCCCTCATTTTCATTTAGCAGATTTTCATTTTGTCTCTTTGTTGTCTGATTTGAAGAGGATCCTGTTGACCCTTGACTCCAAGTCAATAAAAGCATTTACCGTGTTTTTTGGACTATAAGTCGCACTTTTTCACAGTTTAGTTGATCCTGCGACTTTTATATCGACTTTAAATTGTAAATCATACTGACCAGCTTGAACCAAAGAGTAAAGATTACCATCTGTAGCCACAAGAGGGAGCTTTAGGTTTGTAAAAACTATATCCTCCTCTTGTACCACTTAAAAATGAATGAAAACATTAACTTATAGACAACAAAGACTGAACACATGTACATTTATTTAGCTGTTTCAGTCTATGTTCACGCAGCAGAGCGTTGTGTGGTGCAGCTCCAAGGACCCAGACCGCGACAGAATCTGTTATTGGCCTGTCGGTGAAGCTAATAGCAGCTAGCGCTAGCTTACAGGTCTATTGTCTGGGTGGTTTACACCTTCACTGATGCTTTATGTTTCCCTGAAACATCTGTGTCGTGCTGTTAGCTTAGCACATAGCACCGTTACGCTACATGATGTTAGTTTAGCATGTAGCATTGTTACGCTAAATGCTGTTAGCTTAGCACGTAGCACCGTTAAGCTACATGCTGTTAGCTTAGCACGTAGCACCGTTAAGCTACATGCTGTTAGCTTAGCTCATAGCACCGTTACGCTAAATGCTGTTAGCTTAGCTCATAGCACCGTTACGCTAAATGCTGTTAGCTTAGCTCATAGCACCGTTACGCTCACGGTCTAATTTAGGTGTAATTCTGAGAACTTTCAGCGTAACGGGCCGCTACGCTGAAATGCACTGGATAAAACCTTGTTTGAGTTGGTGGCTTCTTATGCTAATTTACCCTGTTCATCCTCCCAGGTATGTTCCATGTTGTTCAGATGGTTGTGTTGTAATTTAATAAATAGGCTTACCAGATTAAATGTCATCTTTTACTCTTGGATTGTGTGAAATAAATGTCTAAATAAATGCGACTTATAGTCCGGTGCGACTTGTATTGTTTTTTTATTTCCCTCTTTATGACGCATTTTTTGACTGATGCGATTTATAGTCCGAAAAATGCGGTAATACGTTTCCCCTCATAACTGAAGAGGACCTGCTGGGACCAAGCTTGGTTTCATCCACAGGGAATAATGTGAAAATTGCAGTTTTGATCTTAATAAGGGCAATGGTGGGAAAAAAAGCTTCAGGCTCCATTTATACCATAGAAGTGGCCGAACAGAGACCTCCTCATCACCTCGACTGGGACGAATCTACGTTTTATAAGCATGATTTAATGCTGCCTTCCTCTGTATAATCCATTCACATCCTTTATTTTACGAGTTCAAACTCTGGTCAGCCTCAGTTCAAACAGCTGAAACTATTTTGACCTGATGGTGTTGCCGTAAATGAAACGGTTAACGGTTTTACTGTTAAATGAAACGGTTCCCTCCCTTAAAGCACAGGAACTGTACGACTGTATTTAACTACATTGTTTATTTATGCTACATGTTAGCAAAGATGATCAATTTTAGCAATGAATAGGATTTTCCCATAGAAGTTAGCCTTACGCTAACATTCCTGCAGCGTTAAACATGTAGTCGTCTTACTGTTGCATTAAAAACGCTGCTGACACATAAATATTCCCATGAGGCACCAGGAGGAGGTTCAGCTGTTCGTTGTTCAAGGGTTATTTTATACGTCCTAAAGTTTTCACACCGTGAATGTTCTTGTGCTTTAAAATGCAGTGGGTTAAAAGAGAAAGCTAAATTCTGCACGGTGTTGACGGTATCATACTACGGGATTAAAATCCAGCTGGTTAGCCTGAATCCGTGTCACCACCGCTGGTTCTTGAGCGGTGGACTGAGGCGTTGTCGTCCAGGGACACACGAACCACTGATCCGACTCTTCTGCTCCTGGATTGTTTGTGTTGAACCCTTCGTCGCCTCCTGCTTGTTGCTCATCATTAAGCAGATGGAGATGTTTTAACTCCACTCGTCCGCTTCCTGTCTGCTTCCCCCCTGCAGGGCTTCTTTGAGCTGTTTCCCACCATCAGGAGCTCGCTGGTCGTCGACTAAGGAGCCCCGGCTACAGAAAACGACAACCACTCACTTTTTTTCTCTGCTAAATGTCAGAAGATGGGTTCGTTTTAGCCGACGGATATTTTATATCCTCCTTCTGAACAACTCGTTGAGAAATAAAGGTCTGAAATTCTTTGCCTGGGTTGGTTTTTTTTATTGTTTCTCCGTACTGCAGAATGTCATTGTGTTAAATGTGCCGATGGAGGCAGAAGTGATGCGGCAGGAGATGCTGCAGTGATTTAATTTCCCCTCCTGGCTTTTAGTGGAGCGCAGCGAGCCGCCTCACCTGCTGCTCGGCCAAGTTTCTGAAGGCTTTATGGCACAGAGGGAGGAAGCAGCGAGCCAAGCGCGGTGCGGACAGGGATCATCTTTAGCAGGACCGACCCACCGTGTGGGGGGGGCGGGGGTTACACACAAGGGATAGGCTGAAATCGACTCTCACCTGTAACATGTTTAGCAGTCCACCTCCAGGCTTCTGTCTAATTGGTTTTGCTGAAAAGTTCAGAAAAACAAGGCAAATGTCGCTAAAATGTCCCTTCACAGCACCCGTAAGGTTGAGGTTCGTGGCTGGTTGTGTTGCTGTGATGATCGTAGGTCAACGCAGCAACACAACCAGCACTGAGTGCCAGCAGTGACAGGATTCCCCAACACCGAGCGGCAGTGCCCAACCGTGATCCCCGCCGTGTTTTACCGTCAGCTTCTGGTTTTCTCCAGAGTTCTCCAGATCATTTCAACATCCTATGATGTTTCCGCTTTGGCCGACGCTCCCAAAGCGTCGGGTGATTAACTCCAAACCGAGGAAGACTGATGACACCCTCCACACGGAGGGGAAGCCAGAGAAGATCCCTGCTTAAAGAAGCTGGGTGTTCAGAGTGCTGGACACAAGCATAGCCATAGAAGGTTGAGTGGAAGGAAAAAGTATGGCAGGAAAGGTGGACCAGCGAAAGAGATGGTCAAGTAAAATCCTGTCAAGAATCTGAGCTTCCCAAAGAGTCTGAGGCTGGATCGCTGCATCAGGACGGAACACATTGGCTACGAGTGTCTAACCTGGGCTACAAATGTCTAACCTGGGCTAAGGCGAAACAACTGGACTGGTTCTCAGACGTCCAGATGAGAGTAAAATCTGCAGTTCATTTGTAAATCAACGTGTCAGACTGTGGAGGAATAGTGGAGATGTTTTTCTGAAGCCCACAGCCGTCTACCAGAACGTCTCAGAGCTTCATCCTGCTTCATGGAGATGCTGCTTTTATTTTAGAATATAATTTTAATTGTCAAACCATAATCATCAAAATTACAGGAAATAAGGGCATTGGAACATTTCACTCTGTATAAGAAATCTACGTTTTCATCATGTTCTACCTGTACAGGTAACAGTTAAAGTTAAGCTGTTTAGGCATAATTTAATTTACTGAAATGAAAGAAAGCTATAAGAGAAGGTCCTGATGTGGTGAGAAATGTGCCCGGGTCTCCATTAATTCTGTTTTATTCTTATTTTATGAAGACAGAAGCATATTTAATGTGAACCAACCCCAGAGTTTTAAGAGGTGATATTATTAAAAATGTAAACGCCTGAATTTTTAAACACGGCTGGTAGTTTAACTACAGTTGCTGCTCTGTGGCGCCCCCTGCCGCCTGTTCCTCCCATCCTCCCCCTCCTCTCCACTTGTCTCCATCCTCCTCCTCCAGCAGCAACTGCCCTCCTCAGACATGGAGAGCTGCTAGAAGCGCCGCTCCTCCTCTCTCCCCCGCTGGGTGCTGGATCTACCATGAGGTCTCCTCGGCTCTGGGCGGCCCTGTGCCTCCTCCTCACCGCCTCCTGCCGCCTGTGCGCGGCCGCCCGACACGGTAAGAGCGGCCTGGGCTCCGGTGGAGCGGGACGCGCTCCGCCGGGTTTAATGAAGTGCGCGGCGCGTAAATCACGACTTCCTCAGGACACGTCCCTGTCGGCGCTAATGGAGCGAGTTTGCAACACGTTGGGATCGATTTTCAGGTCGTTTCTGCCCAGTGATTAAATCTGTGCGTTTTCTCCTGGTAGTTTCTTCGTTTCTCTAAAAGTTTTATCTGCGCTGATTCTGAATTAAAACGGATTGTTGTCTCCTGGACGTAAAATCAGCCCATTCTCGGCATAGAGCCGCTGTTTATCCGTCCGGCTCTAAGTGGAGCCCGACGCTGAACTCCGCTCCGTTTGTCTGCCTCCCGTCGCTGACGCACAGCCTCGGATGCGCCTCTTTGGCTCGGTGAATCATCCTGGCTGTTGTGCAACGAGAGGAGAAGCCGAGAGGCTGAATCAGGGATCGTGGAGACGGGAATCAGCAGCTGGTCGGGTCTCCCCCAGCCGAGGCTCTGGCTCAGATCAAAACAAACAGGAATTAGTTAATTTAAGGGAACTCAAACAGAAGCAGAGTTGTACCATCAGACAGCTGCTGTAATAATGGGGAAACATTTTAAAAAGCTGCTGCAAGGACAGATTGTCATGTTTTTATGCTGAAACTCGATGGGGGACGGTCAGAAATGACCTGCAGCGAAGCTCTGGAGTGATCCTGGTTTCTCAGGCTGCAGAAATCCTCACATGTTCTCCTCCTGGCGGCATCGCAGATCTTTTGGGTCCCTGTTTGTGTTGCGGGGATGAAACCTACGTCAGGAAGTTATGACTCATGGCTGATCTGGGCTCTGATGGCAGCGACTTCCTGCCTCGGAGGGGTTTCAGCACCATGGATAGCTATCAGCGACTTCCTGTTGCCGAGAGTTTCAGAACCGTGGACAGTGACCAGCGATTTCCTGCTTCAGATGTTTTCAGCACCGTGGACAGCGACCAACGGCTTCCTGTCTGCAATGGTTTCAGCACCACGGACAGCTCCCAGCGCCCAGACACAGGTTCAGGGCATGAAGCTTTCATCAGCGGGTTCATAGATCACACCTACAGACGATTTTATTTCATTTATTCAGAAATTTGTTGTTCAGGATCTGAAATGATACAAAAAAAATCTTCATTTGTTCCAGAGAAGCGCTTGGAGCCACAGCAGCATGCGGGCATTCATGACAATAAGGATTCATTCAACCAAATGTTTTAAATATTACCGAGTTTTGAACAGATTACCTGAGGTCGGCGTCAGGTTTGAGGAGGAAATAAACTGAAGACTGATCGGTGTGAAATCTCTGAAACCCACGTTTCCATTCAGACCCTCTGCAGGATCTGTTTCATGATGGATCAGACTCTGGTGGCTTCCACGTGGTTCCCAAACACGAGTCCAAACCACGATGGGAGCTCCAGACTTTCACTTGTTGATGAACATTTCAGCTTAATGTTCATTATTCGCCCAGCTTCACTGATTTCAACACTGGTTAATTAAATTAACTGGTCAATTAGAGCCAGGGGCCTAAAAAGGCTCAACCACCTGTTAAAGAAGGCTGGTTCTGTTCTGCAAATAATTTAGCATAAAATCAATTAAATTATGGACAATCCTGAACATCCTCTTCATGACGTTGTCATTGGAAAACTCTTCTCTTCAGTCAAAGGCTTCTTCAGATTGGTTGTAAAACAGACTACTACAGGAGATCTTTCCTGCCCACAGCCATCACCATCTATGATAACTCCTTGACAAAATTAGTTACATCAAAAATTAATTCCCCTTTGGGATAAATAAAGTATTTTTGAATTTAATTAAAACCGAGTTCAAACAGATTAAAGGGAAAGGACTTTAGGTTTGGGCTGTAAATCCTCTTAAAAAAAAAAAAAAGACATAAGCAGCTCTCATCTTCCTAAAACCCACAAACCAAGTCCGTTATCAATTTATCTGTGACTAAATTGAATTATTCAACTCGGTTTATCAATGCAAAAAGCTCTGACACACACTTCTCCTTCTTATTGCTTTTTCTAATCCACGCTTAGCCATTTTTCTCATGGCTGTCAATTTGCTGCTCTGTGTTGGAAGAACCAAAGAAAATAGACTCAGATTTACGGGCTTTTACTTTCAGAAATACAGAATAATACACCGCATAGTGGTTAAGAAATTTAAAATAAACCTTTAAATTAGAAGTCAGCATATAAAGTAATAATGTTTTTACGGAGATAATTCAGGCCGGTTTGGCGCTGGATCAACCGTACTTTACAGCAGAAACACCAGCCTTGGTTTACACGGCTCCCAGAAAGCTAAACTCTACCCGACAAATGCTTTTATTTTAATACGCAGTTTATATTTGATGTTTTTTTAATAATAGTTTACATCTTTCTGATGTGAACTATTATAAAAGCCAGAAGTTGATCTCCATGTGTACAGTTTATGCATCCAAACGTAGTTATTACTGTGTATTTTCTGTCTGTAAAAGCTAATGTTGACTCTTTTAAAACCATCAGACCTCCTACATAAAAAACCTCAGACAAATAAAAAATGTACATTTGTGCTCAACTAAAGGTTCTTTCACCCATTCTCTGGTAATTAATGAGATTTAATTTATAATTTTCACATAGTCGCTGTTTATTTTCCAGGCAAAAGTTCTTCTCTGTGTTTTTTCTCGTCTCCCTGGAGACGGAGGCAGGGATCACCGTAGCAACAGGTGACTCAGCACTTTTTAAGGTTTTAATTGGGGCCGACTCAGCAGGATCTTCCGTCTCATATCAATCCGTAACATAATAAGTCATAAGAGCTGCTTCATGATTGTAGCTGCCGTCTCACCTCTGATTAGAAATGAAACAGAACATTTTGTAAGACCGAGGTCCAAAAAGTCAAAATCTGGAAACCTTAAAGAGCAAAACAGGGAGAGGTTTTAACTGGACTTTTAAAATAAATCCCATAGATACCATTTTTTAAAAAAAATTGTCTTTTTTTAGGGATGTTCTAACTCGCTGTAGTGCTTAAATCTGAGTTGTTTAACTTGTCGTTGGTCTAAATCAACGCCAGTCAGAACCACATGTCCAGGGTGCTGGTTGGGACTCTGTTCAAAGGGAAAATCACCCCAAAAAAAGCTGAAATGGTGCAGGATTGTTAGTAAACTGGCTTTGTTGGAACATAAATCCATGTTTTCAGGCTTCAAAACGCCCCCATCGTCTTATTTCTGAACAAACTGCTGCAGAATGAACGCCGTGTTTGTTTTCAGCTCCTGCCAAGCAGCAGCAGGAGGTCTGAGTGGCTCTGATTCCCGACCAGCAGAGATCTGCCGCTTCTTGAGGTTGATCCGGTCTGTCAGAGTGTAAAGGTAGCAGGTGAAGGGTTCCTCTGAGCCGCGGGGAGACGCTTCCCTTGCCGCCTCTAGCCGCCGCCCCGCTGGGCTTTCCCAGCTCAGTCCGTCCACCTTAAACCTCGCCTGCAGGCCTAAGAGACGCCGCGGTGAACTCTGACAGGAGCGTCCAGATGCGGGTAAGGAGGATAAGAGTCCGTGGGTGGTCTACGGCTTCAGATCACTTTGCTGCTTCTGTGTCTGCGTGGCAGCTGGAGAAGCGGCGAACGAGCCCAGCGGTGATTACCCCATCAGTCCATAAAAGATGGCGGGATGCCGGAGCGGTGCAGCCATCATCGCTCCGGAATCACGGCAGGAAGCTGCTGCCGGGAAGGCAGGCTCTCCTACAGCGTGTACCACAGCCACAGGCCTGGATGGGCTTATTTAGTGTTTACTTCACACATGGAAAGTGGAGCGAATACGTGGTTTTCAAGCTTTGCTTCTGTTAAAATGTGAAAGGTGTGGGGTTTGTGCGTGTTCGGTCCCCCTGAGTCAGTCCCTACCAGAACCAGCCGCCGCTGCAGGTACAGCTGCAGCTCTTTGGGGGTTTTGCTCCTTCATCTGAGTAAAGCTGCTCCAGGTCAGTCTGGCTGGATGGAGAACATCTGCGAACAGAAATGTTCAAGTCTTGCCACAGATTCTCAGTTGGATTTAGGTCTGGACTTTGACTAGGCCGTTCTCACCCATCAGTCTGCTGTGATCTAAACCATCCCATAATATCTCTGGCTGCGTGTTTAGGCTGGTTCTCCTGCTGGAAGGTGAACCTCCGCCCAGGTCTCAGGTCTCCTGCAGCCTCTGACAGGGTGTCTTCCAGGATGTTCCTGGATTTAGCTCCATTCATCGTCCCATCACCTCTGACCTGCTTCTCTGTCCCTGTGGACTCTCCCACCTGAGCGGTGAGCTCTTTGAAATGTTGCTGCAGAACCTGACTCTGCTTCAAACTGGACCAGAACCGTCTCCCTGACCCGTCTGCCGGGCTCCTTGGATGGTCCTCCTTGGACTCCTGCACAGCAGAAATGGTTCATCTCCTGAACTTTGAGGTGGGCCTTCTGTCCGGATGTCGTCTGATATAAAATGTTGAGGTCAGAGCAGAAAGATGAACGGATTCTGCTCTGAACATTTGGGGGGTTTTTTGTACTGCTGACAGTGGCGGTCCAGCGCGAAAAGGTCGCCTCTGCATGCAGATCATTCGCCGTCGCTTTATTTAGTGCTTCTTGCTGTTTTTGCCTCCTGTCTTTTTTAGCTTTGGTTCCGTCGTGCGAATAAAAGCCTTTGGAGGACAACAGACAACCGGTGAGTTGGTTCCTTTGAGTCCTTCCCTGGTTTGTGTTTCTGCTGAAGCCGTTCATCCATCAGTCTGCGCGCTGCAGACTTAATTAGGCTGATATTAGTCGTGGCAGGGCGCTGATGGAGTCTGCCAACAGCTTGTGGAGGCAGACGGATGGAGGGACGATGGGGAGGAGAGGAGGGAGGGCAGACTGATCCCCCTGAGGACCGCGGTTAAGGATGGAGGTTTTAGCCGAGCGCCTCGGCTAAATTCCCAGACGGAGGGAGATTTTATGGGGCTGTCATGGAGACCAGGCCATGTTTACAGTGATAGAGAAACATTTTCGATCATCAATAATTCACCGGGACGAAACGCCAACCGGCGGCTGTTCCCCACGGAGCTGGTTCACGCCTTCAGAGCCAAAGGAATAGGTTTTTTTTGGGTTTTTTTCCTGACGTCCAAACGCTTCAAACAACACGTAAATCAAAGCTACCCTGACCCGTTGCTGTCCTTTTCCAACTTTATTTAAAACTGACCCTGAGTTGTCAAAACAAACCTTAACGGGTAATAAAATAAGGTGGATGCAGGTTGGAATCAGTGGATCCTTGATCATTGGTGTCCTGATTCAGATCAGCTAGGATGTAAAATGAACTACGGATCATTAAAATACGAATAAAACAAATAGGATGAAGATTTAATGTTTTAAATCAGGCACTTTGTCCTTAGTTGATGAATCCCAGCAACATAATCCCAGTAAAGTTGGATTCTCCTCCTTAAGGCACACGTTTTAGATTTGATCTTCATCGAGCGGAACGATGAAGAAAACCAGGACTAAGATCGGGTTTCCTGGAGTCGTGAGACCAACCGCCAGCCTCGTTAGAGTCGCCTCTAATCGTGTTTTCAGACTGCTGGAAATGAAAAACATCAACACATTCAGACAAATAAATCCACCTTGCTGCTTTTATTTAGTTTTAGTTGTTTTTTTTTACCCTGATTAAAGAGCTTTTGGTGATTCTGTTTCTGCAGGTTGTTTGTTTGAGAGGAAGCTGTGTCCCAGAGATCAACTCTGCAGCGACGGTGAGTTTTCCACCTTCACTTGCTTTCACTGATGACGCCTAAAAGAAGAAATAAACACAAATCTAATTAATTACGTGAATGATAACAATACCGATAATCTTCCATAGCAGAAAACATTAAATACAAACAGATGAAACTCCACTTAGACAGCCTAATCCGTCCCGAACTGACCAGAAGATATTGATTACTCCGGCGGACTCATGCAGCCCTGATGACAGCCATTGGCCTGTTGCTTCTAGCTACTCTTCATTATGGGAAAGACAAGAGAACACAATGTAAAGGAGACACGTATCATTCTTGATACGTCAGAAAATGGGGACCAAAAGGTAGCGTCTGGCCTAAAACCGAAGGTTCGATTCCTCCTCTGAAGAGCAGGAAGATGATTTCAGCTCAGAAAATTATCAACAGCAAAATAGGAGGCCCTTCTGAACGGTATTAAAATTATGTACTGCATAGAAAATCCAATGTATCATTGGTTAAAATGTATCAGTTGTTAGGAAGGTTTCCTTGATGATTCCCAACTTCCTGTTTCCCTGAAGTATAAATAAACACGGATCAGTTTCTCTGAGCCACTTTTCAAAAGGGGTAAGACGCGAGAACACGCGGCTCCACTAAAGCAGACGTGTGTTGAGCCTCATGAGACAGAAAATGCTAAAAAAAACATGTACAGTCAAAGAAAACTAGTGGAGGAAGTAGTTAATGTTCCACTGCAGGCGGCGAGGAGGGCGGAACCATCTCTAAAGCTCACAGCGAGCGCCATCTTGGGATCACTAATCTCTACATCCACCAGATTATTAACAAACCAACAGATTGTAGAGGAACCCTGTGTGCCTGTTGTCAAAGCAGCGCAGTGTAACTTTGAGCCACTCAGGGGCGCTAGACCCGTAACTCCCGGGTTTCATCGGCCATGGCTGCACTGTCGGCAAATTAAACAGGTTCCCTCCGTGTTTGGGAATCCGACAGCAGAGCAGCTTAGACCAGCAGACATGGAGTTACCGGTCAAAACAAGGCAGCTTTCAGCCCTCTAGATTAAATCCACATCAGAGAACAAAAAACCGACACAGGTGTCATATCTGGCAGGTCACATGATCCATTCAGCAACGACCCTCTAATGGTACATAGGCGGGTTTTTGAGAAGGAAGCATCCATATGCAGCAAGTGCTGCATATTGACATAAAAAATCTTTTTACTATGTCAGACTAAGATAACTATTGGGTCAGAATTTACACCGTGTGGTGGAGGATGTATGAGGACAGGGGGACATGTCCAGGAACCCCAAGTCTTCCAGCAGGTTACTGATCCAAACCCATAACTGGTCCTTCAGACACAAAATCAAGCTTGTTGGTGAAGTTTTATTTTTTACCGTCTTGGACCCTGCAGAAGCCCTTTCCCCTCTGGCTGAACACAGTAATCTGCAGCGCGAGGTGCTGCTGCATTTAAAGAGGTGTTTTGCACATATTTACAGGGCAGTAACCTACATGGATGAAGTGACGTTTACCAAAGCGTCCCAGTCTGTGCTGCTGTGTGAGTCGACGGGCAGCTCTGCTACGCCGCAGCGCTGCTGGTGTGTGACTTCGCCTCCGTGGCACAAAGATGGAAGCAGGGAGGCGATCAGAGGGAGCAGGAAACGGAGCGGCGTAAACAAGCCCTCCGTCTCGGCCAATGGAGGCCGGGCCTGGCCGTCTCCGTGACAACAGTGACATCAATCGCCTGACGGCGGCGTGTCTCCCTCCTGTGTTTGCTGGGTGGGGATGACTCATGGTGGCCGCAGCAGGACGGCATATTTCTGCTGGTGAATTGCTTCACATCTCTAGGAAAACGCTGAACGGACTCAGCAGCCGGCGGGTGGCTCTGCTTCTCCTCCATCCCCACTTATCCTCCTGGGCTGTTGTTGCTGTTCCTGAAATCTGCTGAAACCGACTTCCTTATATCCCTAAAAAGAAAAAAGAAAAACAACAGGTCATTTCAGATTTATCCAGGTCAGGTTCCAGTTCCGGCGTCAGTAATTAGTGCAACATGGCAGCATGATGCCAACAGAACAGTGGCGTGTGAAATTAGCTGAAATCATAAACTGCCACCTGTCTGAGTGTAGAGAAGTGACCCTGTATCAGGGCCCCGGTGGACCAGGCAGTAGACGCAGACGCCTTGACAGCAAATTTCAAGGAAAGGCGTTTGCAGAGAAGGTAGAGGAGATCAGAACAAAGGTATCAGTCAGGATAAAGGCACTAAAAAAACGCAGCTTTGCTAAAGCGACAATCCAAAAACAAGATGTTTCTCCAGATCAGACAGAGTTGTCCTGCATTTTCTGTCTGCGGATGATTTATGGCCCGGTGGAACCTTTTGGGCCCAAATCAAACCACTTTAGCACAGAACAGAACCGAGCTTCTGCAGGAGAACCCGCGTAGCCTCTGTGCAGCATGGTGGCGGCGGCATCATGCTGTGGGACTATCCCAATGTGGAGCATATAGGAACATTTCCCAAAGGTAAGTTTGGCCCAGAGGGCAGCAGTGTGATTGGTGGGAGGAGAGCCACGCCCACAGTGGAGCACGGCGGTGGCAGCTTCATTGGTCAGGAGCTACTTTAGCCTTTTTAGACTGCAGTCTCTGTACATTGCTTTCTGCAACCATTCTTTGATTAACCTCAGCAGAGAGGAGCCGCATTCATATTCAAATCATCCGTACAGCGAGGATAAAGTGGAACGGAGGTCTGTAGATGAGAACAAACGTCCCAAATAAACTGAATCTTTGTTTTTCTGCGTGGTCCTTCAACAAGCATCCTCCGTGATCTATGCGTGTCCTCCTCTGCAGATGGTTTGTTCGGACGCTGCCAGGCTCCCCGCCAGGAGCCCGTCCAGTACCGGGTCTCTGCGCCGGTCCTGCACAAGCTGCAGGAGGTCCTGAAGGACCTGATGGTGCAGGGTGAGTTCCCCAACGCAGACGGCTGAGTTGCAGCTTTACGTTCTGCTCTACTGAAGTGCGCCGCGTGTGACACCTCAGGTCTGACGTGGAGGGACGACCTGACCCAGGCCATCGTCGGCCGAGAGTTGAGCCGCCTTCCCACCGTCGCTCCCATACTGGAGGAGTCCAAACAGTAAGAAACGTTCTGACCCTCAGCTGCCGGCGAGAGGAACTGTCAGGTCCATGAGCTGCTTTATGTCTCAGGTCCTCCAGGCTGCTGGGTCCTGGTCCTCGGAGGGATCCAGAAGGTGCGGTGGACCCCGAGATGATGCAGCAGTATCTGGACTACATGGTACTGGACCCGTCCCGGTCCTCGGTCCACATGCAGACGCCCCTGCTGGACCCGTACACCTACCAAAAGGTAGGAGCAGACTGACCCCACCTGAGCCCCGTGGCGGCGCCCCCGGTGGCCGCGGGGGAGAACTGACCCACCTGTGTTTATGTAGCAGTTCGGCTACCAGGACCAGGAGGAACGTTCCCTCAACATCCTGGACGACAACCCGACCTTCCACAAGGGGAAGTCTTTGGACCGGGACCGGCAGCTCCTCCACGACCTGATGTCCGTCTACCTCACGTCCTCACCTTCAGCCTCCTCTTCCTCACAGTCTCTGCCCCGCCACAGGGGGGCGGCAGCTGCGAGCTCCTCCTCCTCCGTGTTCCCTGATCTGGACTTCCCTCTGGACTACAGTCAGGACTACATCTCCCAGGTGCCCCAGCCGAGGACGCGGCCGGAGGCAGAGAAGCAGCAGGAGTATGACGCCCTGTCAGGACTGGACGGTCAGATTTCACCTTTTTTGAGCTTTTTTTCGGCCTCTCTGGATTTCTGTTTCTCTATTTGAGCTTTTTGTGTCGTCATTGTCCCTTATTTTTTACAGTTTTTGCCCTTTTCAGCACAGCTTTAATCTATTGTTTTCGGGTAGTTTTAGGTTTATGGGTTTCTTTCTGTCTTTTTTCATCTCCTTTGCCCTGATTTGTTTGTCCCTTCAGTTTGACTCTGCTGCAGTTTTGGTTTCACCTCTGGCTTATCTCTTTAACCTGACAGTGGAAACAAATCACTTTCCCTCGGGGAGGAGGTCAGCTTTTGTTCTGCCTTTATTAAAGGGCGGTGGTCCAACAGGTTTAACTGTTTATAGACCGATAAGCAACCTATCAGTACTGGCTGTAACTCCTGAAGCTCGTTAGTCTGCACATAAAAGAGATTTCACCTTCTAATACCATTTTAGCAGAATGTCAGTCAGGCTTTAGATAGAATCACAGCACAATTACCGCTGCGATAAGCTGGTAACCAGCATTCTGGTTGCATTTAATGAGAAACGACACGTTTCATAGATTTCTCTAAAGCCTTCGGTGCTGCCGACCAGGAGGTTGTAGACTTCTGCTTTCAGGCTTGGTTCATAAATATCCTCGCTGACACAACTCAGGGCCTGATCTTCGATAGTTTTAGCGTGCGTTAAAACGGCTGCAAACTCATTAGCGTGCGCAAAGCTGATCTTCACGCCAGAAACTGACTGCTGGTGCAGTTTTTGCGCCTGTATTTAGTAAGTTTGAAAGTCAGGGGCAACCTGGCATGCAGAGATGTCTGCGGCCTTGTGGCCAGAAAGAAGGGGGCGGGACCCTGGAGTATGTGTCCATGACTTGTATAGAGGGATTTTCTTCTCCTTGCCTCATTCCTCCTACATACAGGCTCTATTCTCTCATCAAGCCCTCCGTCCATCTATTATCTATGCCTGCTCAGCATGCCGGGTTGCAGGGGGGCTGCTGCCTGTCTCCAGCGGTCGCAGCACAGTTATGTTGTGTTAAGTTATTCTGGGGCTTCCTGGGTTTGTAATATTTTGTGTCGAGCGGCTGTTGTGAGGAGCTGGAGATGAATTCAGCCGTTTAGAGACAAATCTCACTGTAGGTCTGACCGTTTGGCTCCTTCCTGGACCGAACTTTTTCCTGTTTTTTCCCTTTTATTTTCTATAATAATAATAATAATAATAATGTTAAACAACAGGGCCTTTAACAAAAGAAAAAGTCAAACGGCAGAAGTTCTCCATTCATTAAGGAGCTGCTTGGTGCTTGCTGGGTATCTGGAGGAATTGTGTGACGGTGGTTTTCTGGCGCTGCATTCAGAGCCATTGCTGAGAACTTCATCTTTGCTCCACAGCAACTCTTAAACTACCTGTAGCAGGCGCTGCTTCCTCATTCAAATGGGCACCAGACTGGGTTTTCACGTCTTATCCATGACGGGTGCAGTCTTTGAAGATCATCGACATTCCCTCTAATTGCACCTGCAATCGTTTTTTTTGCACACGCAATTTTGCCGCTCGTTATGCGTAATCTTTGAAGATCTGGCCTTAATTTCATGTCTTTAAGTGTATTTCATATATTTATGGTCCTTATGTTGTTGTTTTTTTCAGTGTAACTATGAGACTTAACGGCAGAGACTTTATAGGTTCTTCCCAGTAAAATGAATGTTGAATAATAATGACGACAGCCGCGCCCACTAACCCTTAACCTGCTTTCTCCGGCGGGATTTCAGAGCGCTCTCTGCAGAGGCTGGCTCTTCTGCTCGACCACTACGGCCTGGACGTGAAGCACCTGTCTCCGGAGCAGGCGGACGGCGTGCCGGCGAAGCAGCAGCAGCTCGATGCCTCCTACCTTCCTGAGCCGAGCGGAGGTCGGTGAACGGGCGACTGTTAGTGCATCCATCGGGAAAAAGGCCCGACAACACGTCCATAAACCTCTTTGTCTTTGTTCACCATCAGATAAATATGCCGATAATGCAGCAGCAAAGAAGAAGGTGAGCATCCCTGTTGGTTTCCAGCTTACATGGGCATAAAGTGGACTTTGATTGTGTTGAGTCAAAGTGAGGAAGAGATAAAGACTGTAGCGACCTTTAGGAGGGAGAACACTCGGGCCTGTTTGGAGCTCCGTAGCTCAGCCACACAGCCACAGAGAGTGAAAACCCAACATTCTCCAAAACAGCAATAAAAAGTCATGTTTTACACAGAACTGTCAGACTTCTGGAAGGTCTGTCCATTTCCCTGCTCCCGGCACCGGGTCTGGGCTCCTTTTGCTTGAATTCCTGCATCAGTGCAGCGAGGAGGAGACCAGCTGGTTCTGCTGAGGTTCTGGAAGCCCAGCTTGCTCTCATACCAGCCTTCAGCTCATCTGCATCGATGGTTCTGGTGTCTCTCGTCTTCCTCTGGACAATAATCCATAGATTATCTACGGGGTTCTGGTCAGGCCTGTTTCCTGGCCACTCAAACACAGCACCACCATGGTGTCTGGACCAGCTTTTTGGTACCTGTAGCAGTGTGTGCCGGTACCAAGTCCTGCTGGAGAATGAAACCAGCAACTCCGTACGGCTTGTCAGTAGAAGGAAGCAGGAAATGCTCTAGAACGTCCTGCCAAACAGCTGCGTTGACTGGACCTCAGAAACCCCAGTGGACCAGAACCAGCAGAGAACATGGCGACCCAAATTGTCACACTTCGGACCTCTTCAATCGTCCTCCAGACTTCTTGGTTTCCAGATGACATGAGAACTTTTCTTCCATCTGAAAAATGGACTTTGGACCTCTGAGCAAGTCTGGTTCTGTCTGTGTGATCCAGTCTTGGCCCACGTTCTGTGAAGCTTACAGATTCTAGAATGGATTTTTCTTGACAGTCAAGGCTGCGGTTCTCCCTGCTGCTGCGCCTTTTCCTGCCGCATTTCTTCCTTCCACTCAATTTTCTCTTAATATTGAATGTTGGGTTTTCACCATCCATCAGCCAGAATTGTCATGTTTACAAGTAAAGGCTTGGAATATTTCACTCACTATGTGATGACTCAATATAAGGTGAGTTCCACTTTCTGAAAAGGAGGGGATGAGATACTGACCGTTTACTTGATATTCTAATATCTTAAATGTACTCAAACTAGGATTCACTCACATTATGTTTCAGCTCAGCATTTTTCCTTCCAAACTGTAAGGTAGGGTCATATTTCCTCCATAAAACACTGCAGACAAACAAAGATTTACACAAGAGACCACCAGACATTTCTGGTTCTGGTGTGGTTTTGACATGGGGTTAAATTCTGCAGAAATCCATCAGAAATGCCAAAGTTGATCACCTGTGTTTCCACCAATCAGCTCACAGAGGCTTTAATGGCGTACAAGGCGGTTTTCCAGGAGGCTCCGCCCCCCGCAGCCAAACCAGGTGGAGACCAGAAGGAAGCGACTGCGCCTGAGGCAGCCAATCAGGACGGAGGTGGAACCAAGGAGTTTGGACATATCGTCACCAATCAGAGGTATGGCACCTCTAACTTCCTGTCTGACCAGCCAATCAAAAGAGTCAAGTGTTTGGTTGTGGGAACGGAGTCGGTTCGTCATGTCAGTTGCGTGTTGCCGCCCCGTGCGCTATCCTGCCCTGGGCAGAAAGCCACCAGCGTGGGAACCAGGTGGCTTTCAGGTTAACAGAACCTCTGTGGTCGGGTCGTCCGGGTTTCTGGTCATGGGCGCTGCTTTGTTACGGAGCATTTAAAGCTGGAACGGTCCCACTGGTCTCCTCCGAGTCCACGTGGATCGCTGCTTAACCCCAAGTATGTGAGCGAGGTTAAACGTGTGTTCACCGCTGCTGTCCCCTCCCCAGTCTGAATGATGGGGTGCGACTGCTGCAGCTGCTGGCCTCTACGCCACACCGTCACCAACATCAGGTGGGTCAGAGGTCAGAGGTCAGCAGCACGTGACCTAAGCGGCTTCCAGGTTTTCCTCGTCTCTCCTCCAGTTTTCAGTCCAGCTCTCCTCGTCTCATCTGTTTATCTGCGGCGCTCCATTTTCATTTCTCCACTCGCTTTTATCTGGGAGCCAGCAGAGGTCAGCGAGGGTCAACAGAGGTCAATGGGGATTGCAGAGGTCAGCGGGGGTCAACAGTGGTCAATGGGGGTCTGCAGAGGTCAGCGGGGGTCAACAGAGGACAATGGGGGTCTGCAGAGGACAGCGGGGGTCAACAGTGGTCAATGGGGGTCTGCAGAGGTCAGGGGGGTTTAGCAGAGGTCAGCGGGGTTCAGCAGAAGTCAGCAGGGTTCAGCAGAGGTCAGCGGGGTTACGCAGAGGTCAGCGGGGTTACGCAGAGGTCAGCGGGGTTTAGCAGAGGTCAGCGGGGTTACGCAGAGGTCAGCAGGGTTACGCAGAGGTCAGCAGGGTTCAGCAGAGGTCAGCGGGGTTCAGCAGAGGTCAGCGGGGTTAGGCAGACGTCAGTAGGGTTCAGCAGAGGTCAGTGGGGTTAACTCCAGAGGAAGCCCATGTTCCCCACAGGAATACAGCAATTAGAAACAAAATGATTACACACACAGTGGCGCAGTGGGTAGCGCTGTTGCCTTGCAGCAAGAATGTCCTGGGTTCAAGTGCCCTGGGTCTTTCTAAATGGAGTTTGCATGTTCTCCCTGTGCATGCGTGGGTTCTCTCTGGGTACTCTGGCTTCCTCCCACAGTCCAAAAACATGACTGTTAGGTTAATCGGCCTTTCTAAATTTCTCCTTTGGTGCGAGTGTGTGAGTGAATGGTTGATTGTCCTGTGTGTCTCTATGTTTCCCTGCGATGGACTGGCAACCTGTCCAGGGTGTACCCCGCCTCTCGCCTATTGACAGCTGGAGATAGGCACCAGCAACCCCTTGTGGCCCCACAAGGGACAAGCGTGTATAGATAATGGATGGATGCTTACATAATTAAGCTCAATAACATTTTAGGCTACAACCTGCTTCCTCTGTACTGATTAATGATAACAGACATAAACTAAAAGAAAAATGTGCATCACTTATATCTTTTTATTTTATGGTATTTTTTTTTATTAATTTGAATTTTATTGAATTTTTCCAAACTTTGAAAATGTGTCCTTGCATTTTACTGAATGATTTACATCATTTATTACATAGATTACATTGTTTTTCCATACCTTTGGTTTATTTTTATAAAATTGTTATTTGTTGTCTTGGTCCAGCTGATAAATAATAAAGAAAACAGAAACAAAAACTGCCAAAAGTCCACTAAAACTCATACGAATCAAACAAAAATGTGCTAAAAACAAATTTTATACAAATAAACTTTGGTGTTTTGACATTGAAATTCTATATATAAAAAAATTAATTTTAAATCATTCCCCCAATTCTTGGAGATTAAAACAAAAACTTAAACAAGTCAAAAATAATGTGAATAACTTTTATTAAACAAAGTATGCATTAAAAATAAATAACGTGAAATTATGATTTATCTAGCAATTAATAAGTGGAGAAATTATGAGAGTAAAAATGACTAATTCTTCAAAAAAATGACTGAAAACTCCGAACTTTGTTTTAGAAGACCAAAAAAGAGATGAGGTGAAAAATATTTCAGTTTGAAAAGTTTTAATAATCAGAAATTAATCCCAGTTATGCGTGAACTTTAAAAGTGAATAATGTGTTTTTTTCTGGGACATTGAGGTCTGAGGGACTTTAGAGAAGAGCGGGTTCTCCTGAGTGTTCTCCTGTTTCCTCCTCTGCAGCGTGGCCGGACCGGCCGTAACCTTCAGAACCAGACCTGACTCCCAGAACCTGACGGCTGCAAACAAAGCAGGTAGGATGTGCAGCTGGGAGAAGATCGGGAAGTCCAGATCGGATCCTCGGTTTCAGAACCTTTTAAACACAAAACCCGAAGAGAAGCACGGTTCATGACTCCTGATGCTTTTGGTTTGTAGTTGCAGAGAAGAACTTCCTGCAGCCTGAGACGGCCTTAAAGGTTCTTCAGAGCAGCGCTGAACAGGTTTGGACCGGGCCAACGCCTTTAACTGAGGAAGAGAAACCAAGAAGACGACATCTTGAACAATAACCTAACCTTTGTGTCCGCTGCCCCGTGCCGTACAGGTGAGCGAGGGCCAGTCGTCGCCCCTTGCAACCAGAGTCCAGCCCGGCTCCCGCTGGGTGTTCGCCACGCTGGTGTCCATGGCGTGCGTCGGCGGCATCCTGGTGGCGGCCATGACCGTGGCCTGCCTGCGCCGCCACGCCCACCGGCTGGCCGCCAAGAAGCTGGGCCTGGGGCCGGAAGAGGGCAGCTTCAGCCACCAGGAGTATCAGGTGGGTCACGCCCGGAGACTCCTTACGTAAACCCGGCCCACGTTTTTAACAGCTGCTTTGACGCCGCAGCACAGAATGTGGCATAAAAACGTCACAAAGCAGTGAGGCACGGAGGAGGGAGTGTGATGATGTGGGTTCTTTTGAGCCCAATTGGATAAGCAGAAATTACAAAGTATGTCGTTTCATATCATGACGAATCAGCTCGGCGCCCTGGAGCCTCCGGGGCTGTAGAGGTGTAGGTGTAACCGCATGATGCATGCCAACATGCTCACCAGGACCTGTGTCGCCAGCACATGGCCTCCAAGGGCGCCTTCGGCCGACTGGAGGCCGCCGCCCTGGGCGCGGTGGGGGGGCCGAGCGGCGCCGGCGCCGCGGGAACGGCCGGTACGGGAGCGGCGGCGGGGGCCGGCGGCGGGACGGACTCCAGGGTGAGCAGCGTGTCGTCCCAGTTCAGCGACGGGGCGCAGCCCAGCCCCAGCTCCCACAGCAGCACGCCGTCCTGGTGCGAGGAGCCGGCGCAGGCCAACATGGATATCTCAACGGGTCACATGATTCTGGTCAGAACCTGCAGCTGATTTTGTTCATTTTAAGTCACATGAAGTGTAACCTAAATGTAAAAAATAACATGTCCTTTAAGTTTTAAACAGTAATGTCTGATAGGCTCCTCCCCTTTGCTCTCTGCCTTTAAGCCCCGCCCCCCTTGTCAAAATCTCCGTTCTGGTCCGTTCTAACGAGCTGTCCCGTCTTTAAGGCGTACATGGAGGACCACCTGCGCAACAAGGACCGCCTGATGAAGGAGTGGGAGGCCCTGTGCTCCTACCAGGCAGAACCCAGCTCTGCGGCCGCGGCTCAGAGCGACACCAACGCCAAGAAGAACCGCTGCCCCGACTCGGTGCCATGTGAGTCTCCGTAATGCACCCGTGTCAAACTCAAGGCCCGCGGGCCGAATCCGGCCCCTGAAGGCAATTTATTCGGCCCTCAAGAGCCAAAAAAGGCATATCGTGTCATAAAATAGAGGCATATATCCTTTTAAAGTGTATAAAGTGGCTAATACTGAGCCTCCTGTAGCGAATGTTGATTTTCTTTAACTGTGTAGTAACAGCATCCTGCTACTAGATGTCAGTTTTCCCACAACACATTAAAACAACCCAGAAATGTCCAAAAAGAGAAGAAGTGATGCAGAATGATGAGTTTAAAGTTTAACTCAACCCCGATATCAACTTTCTTTGCACATAAACTGTATAAACTGGGCATAAGGTGCTACTTTTATGTTACTGTGCATTTTTTATATTTCTATGTGAACTGAATGAAATAATGAAATCAAAAGTATCATTTATACATGAGCAACCGGCCCTTTTAATGACTTAATGATGCCAAAGTGGCCCCATATAGAAATGAGTTTGACACGCCTGCCGTAACACCTTGAATCACTTATCTGTGGTAGAACCAGGACTTAACGGGTCACATGTTCCGCAGACGACCACTCCCGGGTGAAGCTGAAAGCGGACAGCAACCCCTCGCGCTCCGACTACATCAACGCCAGCACCATCGTGAGTCCCCCCCAGATCTGACACACCAGGCGTTCTGGTTCTGGCCGGAGAGCCGACGCCCGTCTGAACTCCCTCTGAACCCGCAGATCGAACACGACCCCAGGATGCCGGCCTACATCGCCACCCAGGGGCCCCTGTCCCACACCATCTCTGACTTCTGGCAGGTCAGCTCCGAGGCAAAGCCGCTCGGGCTCCGCCCCGCTCGGTGACCGTGGGTCACTGCCATGTCCTCCCTGTCGCCCCGCAGATGGTGTGGGAGAACGGCTGCACCGTGATCGTGATGCTGACGGCCCTGGTAGAGGACGGCGAGAAGCAGTGTGACCGCTACTGGCCCGACGAGGGCTCGTCCCTCTACCACATCTACGAGGTGCGTGTCCGACGTTAGACCACCCGCCGGGGGTCTTGGGTGTCGTGGGTTCTGACTCCTCCCCCCCGCAGGTGAACCTGGTGTCAGAGCACATCTGGTGCAACGACTTCCTGGTGCGCAGCTTCTACCTGAAGAACGTCCAGACCCAGGAGACCCGCACGCTCACGCAGTTCCACTTCCTCAGCTGGCCGGCGCAGGGAATCCCTACCTCCACACGCCCCCTGCTGGACTTCCGCAGGTACTGCAGCTTTAAATCCATCTTTAGATGGTTACAGTGCTTTGGGAAAGTATTCACACCCCTCAATTTCACACTCTGATCTATTCTATTTGAATTTTATGTTATGATAAATGTTTTTTAAATTCTTTATAAACGAAAATCTGAAAAATGGGGCATGCACGGATTCTCAGCTGGATTTTTGGTCTGCGGACATTGACTAGGCATCAGTGTCCTAAATCAACTTCCTGAATCACCGGCCAAGATGGCCGGTAGAGGTAAAAATCAACCGGCCAAGCATAGTTTATACCAGCCTAATTAAGTCTGACTAACCCCAGCTAAATATCTCCACATAATCCCGCTACGTAATTAGCCTGAGCTAAACGCTAGTCGTTAGCAAACGAACATGACGTAGCTGTTGTCATTCTCGCGGGCTGTCATGTGTGAGTGTTTGTGAATGTGCGCGTTTGTTGTCGTACGTGCTGAAAGCAGAGAAACATAAAGGAGCCTCCACCCAGATGATGACTGAAAAACACGACTTATTTGGTACATATACTTGCCATGTGGGAGCTAGCCCTCTGACATTTACTCAAACGGAAGTTTTACTCGCATTTGGAATCTGCCGAGTGTTAATTTCTGATCTTTATATTGGAGAAACCAAACAACCTCTCCACAGACGCATGGCTCAACACAGGAGAGCTACCTCCTCAGGACAAGACTCTTCTGTCCACCTACACCTTAAGGACAAAGGACACAGTTTGAGGACCAACATGTTCACATTTTGGACAAAGAAGACAGATGGTTTGAAAGGGGTGTGAAGGAAGCCATCTACGTTAAGAGAGAAAAGCCAACTTTAAACAGAGGAGGGGGCTTAGGTTTCAATTTTCAAAAACTTACAACACAGCTATAGGTTTGATTCCTCTCAATCCTCACCTCCATACGGGTGATCACAACATCTCCCCTGTAAGCCAGGCCAACAACGACCCTAACGACTCCCCATTACGAAGGGTTTCGGTTTAATTTGCATGTTATCTAATCCATACAAGGCCTTTTTGGGCAATAATATAAAGCTTGGACCTCCACACTACTCCAGACATTTGAGCTGAGAAAGCTTCCTGTGTAACCCCACTGACTTCAAATTTCGGAAAAAAGTCCAGTTGTTTGGTTTTTTAACCTTTTTTTGGAATGACCATGACCTGGACGACAGATTCAGCAACTTAATTTCGGACCCTGCTAGGCATGCTGCACTTTTCATATTTTTATTTATTTTTAAAAAAAAGTGATATGGATGCTTTAAAGGCAGCTGAAAAGTGTTTTCTGGGTCATCAAGAACTTTGAAGTGAACATCCAAGAGTGTCCAGCGAGCTCCAGGATGGTCACATGATGCCACCAGCGCAGCTTGCACCTCGGCGCCCGCAGCAGGCGGACGGCAGTGCATCCGGACTCAGTGAGGGGAACAAGAGGCAGCCAAGCTACTCCTGTCCCAAATAGAAAAGCTAAAATGCTGCAGGAGGAAATAATTCAATGAAATACGTTGCTGTGTGGCAGACTATAGGGGAGGGAATACTTTCAGCTCCTTGACGAGTTTCTTCTTCCCTCCATGTTGTTTCCGTCTGCTCCGCTCTCCCAGGAAGGCGAACAAATGTTACCGAGGACGCTCCTGCCCCATCATCGTGCACTGCAGGTAAAACCTCATCCTGACCTCTGACCTCTCACCTGTGATAAAGGCCTACTGACCCTTTAAATCGAGCTAGAACCACATATATAGAACAGTTGTGCACCCGACCCTTTGACTGGATTTCTCTGCCTCATCCTTTGGTTCCACAGCGACGGCACCGGCCGGACCGGAACTTACATCCTGATCGACATGGTTCTGAACCGCATGGCTAAAGGTGACCCAGATTTTTGTGTTCCTGAGGTGAACAGATCTCGGGATTTCTCACGAGAATGACCCTGAGTCTGGTTTCCTCTGCAGGGGTGAAGGAGATCGACATTGCCGCCACGCTGGAGCACGTCCGGGACCAGCGGCCCGGGATGGTCCGCACCAAGGTGGGTTCTGGACCCGACACACAAAACTAAGCCAGAACCGGTCAGAACAAAGGGTTTAGACCCGGATTAACCGGGACCAGGAGTCCGGTTCTGGAGAACTGCTGCCTACTGGTGACAGACGTTACAGGACAACAGCTCTCCAGGACTGGACCTGGGAAACCCGGTTCTAAGGTTCTGATATGACCCACCACCACCCTGAACCCTGAAACCGGGCCTAGCTTACCCAGCAGGTTCTGACCTTTCGGTACCGTTCTCCAGGACCAGTTTGAGTTTGCGCTGACGGCGGTGGCCGAGGAGGTGAACGCCATCCTGAAGGCGCTGCCCCAGTGACGTCAGGACGACCCCCCTCACGCTGATGTCATGGTGGGTGATGCGTTCAGGGAGCGGTTCAAACCGTGCAAGTGAACGCACCACGGGCTTCACGCTGACGCCTGCTTCTGAATTTAATGAGACCTCAGATGAAAGGATTCAGTTTATTTCCTGTAATTAAAGCTTAAAAAAAAAAGAAAAAAAAGAAAAGAAACAGAAATGTTGGGTCCTCCGTCTCTGTCGTCGTTTACCTCCAAGCAAGATAAAATATATATAAAAAAAAGCTACTTTGTATTTGTGAGACCTTAATAAATCTTTTCGTTTAAGTGTTGCAACACCTGTGTGACTTCCTGTGTCTAAGCTACCCGGGGCAGTCTGTGGCGTTATATTTGTGCCTTTGGCTTGAAAAAAACGTCCATTTCAACAGCCAATCACAGAAAGGGTTTCTTTCCCCCCATCCAATCAAAGCATGGCTTGCAAAAGCTGCATTCGGATGGATTAAATCAAAATGCTGCAGCTTTTGGCAGAAATTACTAAGCATAACGGTGGGATTGAAGATAAAAATAAATAGAAACAAACTAATATTTTAGCCTAAAATATTTCCTTGAGCTACTAAGTGAGGTGTGAAAATACTCTTTTTTTTTTTTAAAGATTTTTGTCAAGCATCTGGCAGGTAATGTAAAATTTTCTATGGTTTATACTAAAGGAATTCCTACACTACACCCAGAATCAACATTTCATTAGGTAGGTTTTTCAATATAGACCTAGATAATAAGGCATATGGAAAGTCCTGAATTGAAAGAGAATCTATAGAAAGAGATAAAGTTAATGACGAGGAGAACATCAAAACTCAAATCTCTGTCTTTGCAAATCATGAATTGTCAAATATACCAGTTGAAACACCTAAACAACTGTTGATCCTATTGCATGGGTTAAAGCAAAAATAATCAGTTTGACTGAATTGTTTTTCGAGTCAGCCCATATATTCAACATTAACCAAATCTGGTAGTTTTACAATATCCATTGACCATTCCTGTATCTCTCCCACCTTCCAGCTTCAGAGCCTTGGTGTCATCCTGGACAGCCTCCCATCCTCTCCATCCCTTTCCACATCCAGAACATCACCTGGTTAACTTTCATCTTTGCAGCATCAAGTTCTTCCTTCACACTTTTGCCAAACTGGTCCACAGTCCACTTTACAGTTTCAGCTCCTGTCCCTCCCTGTCCTCCATAAACCTCCATAAACTCAGCTAGTACAAAGACAGCAGCTTGCATCACTACATCATCTATTTCATATCTGTACATGAACTCCTCTGGCTCCCTGTCACATTCAGGATAAATTAATCCTATGATCATACAAGGCCAACCACAACCTGGACAATGCAGGATACATAACCAACACTATGATGTCATACATTTTAGTTTAACACAGATCGCACATTACAATAATCAGTCTCTGCTTTGCCCGTTATTGCAGAGCAATTAATTATTACAACTCATGAGTTTATGAAAAGGCATTATGTAACTTTTTTTGAAGTTTAATAAAACTGTTAAATCTTAGCCCTGTGACTGGAGACCTGTCCAGGATGGACGAGCCCCCCCATCCCCCACGACCCTGTGTGACGTCGAGCTGCGGCTTGACATCACACCTGTACGGAAAAGCCGGTATAGAAAATCGATGAAGGGTGGGATGTTAAAATTTTAAGAAGTTTAATAAAATTGCTCAAGGTTTATCAGAAAAAACAACTTGCTTTTAAATATGAATATCTTTAATTAGCAAAATGTTATTAATGTATGTCGTAAAGTTAAATACTGTTGAAGGTAATCATGGCTGCAGTACTGTCTGTCTGGCTGGTGTTTTGGGGTCGGAGTAAAATGAGTCCATAGATCCACAGACAGGAGCAGGGCCGCTGGAAGTAGTTTTGAACAGGGGGTGCTGTGAATTTTTTTTTTTTTTTTTGGACAAAAGACCTATGAGCATATAGGCCTAATTAAAATACAATAAATAAATAGATTGAGATTCACTACTTTTTTGTCATATACACTTGAGTGCACGCAACCAAGTGTCTAATGGAGACGTCAACTTGTATTGACTTGTATTGTGCAACTCTGATCTTTCATGCTCGTTAAATTTTTCAGTGGCTTTACGCCAATTTGAAAAGCTGACATTTGAAGCTGGATGTTGGCTGGAAGGGCGTGTCTAGTCCAATCACGCTGGGTTGTGTTTCGAGTGCAGGGGCTGGGCCTTCCTGTGCAACCATAGACATAATCTAAAGAGTAGACCTCACATCGACCGCTTTCGCCTATGGGCGTTGACGAGATTTGGGGGCGCCATCTTCGGGAGGTCAACAGCTCTGCTCAGTGTAATAGAGGAGGCGCAGAATAAATTTGAATCAACTATAACTTGCTGAATATTAAACTAATTTTCACATTTTTTTGATGAAAACTTTAAAACTATAGCTATTATAACAAAGGGTTCAGTGCATGTAAATATTCTTAGTGGGGTTAAAGGTAAAAGAATATTCTGATAAATGTATGTATGTTGCAAAACACAGCCACTCATACATTTTTTTATTACTATATACACAAACACATTTATACACAAATATATTGTGGGGAGTGGTGGCCCAGAGGTTCTGGGTTCAACTCCCACTGACTGCCACTCTGGGTCCCTGAGCAAGACCCTTAACCCCCGATTGCTCCCCAGGCGCCACACAGTGGCAGCCCACTGCTCCCCAAGGGGATGGGTTAAGATGCAGAAATGAATTTCTCCATTGTGAGATCAATAAAGTTCAATAATTATTATATACATATGCCAAACATAAGCAAGGACACACAGACACACACACATATATATACATGTGTGTGTGTGTGTATATATATATATAATTATTATTATTTTATTACATAACTATTATTACTGAAAATTTGCCTATTTTGTCGGGAATAACTCTTTTGGCAAAACGCTAGCACCAAATATTAACAAGTGTAGTGACTACTTGTCCAAAGCCAAAAAAACTCAAGAGTTAAAGGTGAACAAAACTAAAAATGACCCAAACAAATCAGTTAACTAATTAAACAAATTACTAACAAATAATTGTTTTCTAAGCAACTAAATTTAAACAAAAATATTAATACAACAAATAAGCAAATAAATAAAAATGAACTAAATAAACTAAATTCTAAATGTAACAAAAATAGAGAAATACCAGAGCAAGCTTGAATTTTGTTGGTGGACAACAATACAGAAAAAGAACAGTCTAATAAAAAATATCTGTTCATCTTAATTGTGAAAGTTATCTCTCGATCCCTGATGACAATAGTCTGTCGATTCAAACAAAAATACGCCGCACAGTGCTGTGGCATCCGTCTGTTCATCTTAAACCAGCAGGTTAGGGTAGCAGGTCGACCGCTCCAAGATGGCGGCCGTAATTTCTGCGCTGCGAAAGTCAATGCGGGGGCAACTGCTATCAGAGGCGGGAGGACAGTCTCCTCACTCCTGCTGCTCTCCGCTGTCGTGGTTGCGGTACTAGTGTTCTTCACTGGTGGTGGTGGTTTCCAAAAAAAAATCCGAAATGCGTTTCTGTGCCACATTTCCTCCTCGTTTCTGTCTTTAGACTATGTAAATTTACTAGTCTGCTCCCGCGAGCGGATCTTTACTCAGCGACCACTATCTTGCTTGAAGTTGCCATGACAACGTAACTTCTGTGAAGTTGTGTTGATTAGGCCTCAAAATAATTAAATTATAATCCAAATACACGTAATACTAAAGTTTTTTTTAAAAAAAAAAGTCAAAAACATTCCCCAAAATATTTATAAGAAATTTATAAATTGTGCAAAGTATTTTTAATACATAAAAAATCTCCCTCTCGCCACTAGGGGGTGCTGCAGCACCCCCACTTCCCGCGGCCATGGACAGGAGGCTTTCTCAGCTGTTTTTAGTACGACTCGCTTCTACAGTGAAGCTTCACATCGCGCTCCACTCCGTGTAAAAATAAAAAAAATAACTTCATAACAGCTCTCTGCGAATCGCCTCTGGCCTCACCCAGTTAGAACCATGCTCTCCAGTCCATGTTGTAGCTGCAAATCATTTTTTTTATGTAGTTTCCTTAATAATCAAAATCCTTGTCATTTTATTAAGAGTGTTCTGGTGCGCAGCGGCTCATTAGATGGACGCTGCTGTTTATTGACTGATAGCCGCTCTGACTGCAACTCTGCCTTCTTTGGTTCAGAAAACGCAGGTGAAATTATTCTATTTTATTACTTTTTCCAATGCGGATCCAGTCAAATGCGGGACATTGTTTCACATTCAGACCCTTCCTCAAAAAAAGCGCCGCGTCATGCTAAATTAGCCGAGCTAGCGCTTTACTCTTCGAGTTTTAAATAAATCGTAACAACGAATCATGAGGAGGTTTCTGGTTGGTCGCTGCGTTTATCAGCTTAATTGCTGGAAGCCAAGGAATAAACGCTGAAAGGTGACGTGGCCACAGGTGGAAATAATTAATTTACTGCAGGAGCAGCGACAGACACGTTTACCGATGGAAGTTGTCAGCTGGTCAATCCGCTCCACTTTCTGACCTGCTGGTTTGCATAAATCCAAAAGTTACGATTGAACACCGATAAACCTCAGACTGGCAAGGTCCGCTTTGCAAAGACCCGCCCTACTCTCTGATTGGCTAATGTTCCGGATCTGCCAGGTTTCATTGGTTGAGAGCAGCTTCAGTTTAAAACCTTGAATAAAGTGTAGACGGAACAATTTGCGCTCATTTTCCAAATGACGGAGAACTTTAACCCCTGTCCTATTGATTTAGACACCCTGACAATTAATGTTTGGCCCCAATTTATGAACCTCAATTTTAAAATGGACGGCGATTTAAAACTTGTCAAAAAAGGACCTCATTTAAGGAACAAAGTAAAGGTAAAAATATGGAAACACTACTCTAAGCCTTCATTTGTGTTATTCTCTTCATCACTGAATCGGTCAGTCCTCACTCAAATGTCTGCAGCTGGTTCAAACGCTGCTGCACACCTTTTAATGGAAAAACATAAAATAAAGCACATTAGCCCATCCTGGCCTCCCTTCACTGGTTGCCCGTTTATCTTAGAGTTCAGTTTAAAGAACTTCTGTTTTTAAGGTTTTAAACGGCTTCTCATTCACAGTTCTGAGCAGAAGCTTCGAGGGAACAGGACCTTTATTGGGTCCCCCTAAATTATTGAACAACTTACCTTTGTACATCTGACAGGGCCCTCCACTGTCCAGTCTTAAAACCTATTTTTACTCATTGGCCTTCAACCTTACTGAGATTTTCTTTCTCAACTTTTCTTGGTACTCGTATTTCTGCTGTGTCGGCTGGTTCTATTATCTTTGATATCAAGTTTGTATTATTTAAATTGTTTTAAACTGTTGAGTCTTTACCCAAATCATTTTATTAGATGTTATTTTTGTTTTACCTCGTGTTAAAGTGCTCTTTAAATAATGATGAAACTGTTTTTATGAACGTATTTTTATAGAAAAAAATAAAGCATTTTAAATGCCACCGATAATCACATTTAAAGACTTAATTCCAATTAAGGCCTTAATTTTTAAAAAATTATTTAATAACTTCTAATGACCTGTGGAAACCCTGGTTGAGAAGTTTAGAGTTGAGCGTGTGACATTTAAATGCTGAATACCTTTCTCGCTGCGCGCTCAAAGGCACAAATATAACTCCGCAGACCAGAACCACTCGTCTACACAACACACAAAGAACTGAAACCAAAACCAATCAGAACTTGTCAACTTTTAATTGAAGGCATTAAAGAAAAAGCAGCTTTCAGAACAGACGACTCCAGAACGGGAGCGTCGCTAGCAGAACAGACGACTCCAGAACGGGAGCATCGCTAGCAGAACCGGTACCGAACCGCTCAGTACTCTTCTCCCTCGTCCTCCTCGCCCACGCTGTCGGTCCCCACCTCCTCGTAGTCCTTCTCCAGGGCGGCCATGTCCTCCCTGGCCTCGGAGAACTCGCCCTCCTCCATGCCCTCGCCCACGTACCAGTGGACGAAGGCCCTCTTGGCATACATGAGGTCGAACTTGTGGTCGAGTCGGGCCCAGGCCTCGGCGATGGCCGTGGTGTTGCTCAGCATGCACACGGCCCTCTGGACCTTGGCCAGGTCTCCTCCAGGAACCACCGTGGGAGGCTGGTAGTTGATGCCCACCTTGAAGCCGGTGGGACACCAGTCCACGAACTGGATGGAGCGCTTGGTCTTGATGGTGGCGATGGCCGAGTTGACGTCTTTGGGCACCACGTCGCCGCGGTACAGCAGGCAGCACGCCATGTACTTGCCGTGGCGAGGGTCGCACTTCACCATCTGGTTGGCCGGCTCGAAGCAGGCGTTGGTGATGTCGGCCACGGTGAGCTGCTCGTGGTACGCCTTCTCGGCGGAGATGACCGGGGCGTAGGTGGCCAGGGGGAAGTGGATGCGGGGGTACGGCACCAGGTTGGTCTGGAACTCCGTCAGGTCCACGTTCAGGGCGCCGTCGAAGCGCAGAGACGCGGTGATGGAGGACACGATCTGGCCGATGAGCCGGTTCAGGTTGGTGTAGGTGGGGCGCTCGATGTCCAGGTTCCTGCGGCAGATGTCGTAGATGGCCTCGTTGTCCACCATGAAGGCGCAGTCCGAGTGCTCCAGGGTGGTGTGGGTGGTCAGGATGGAGTTGTAGGGCTCCACCACCGCCGTGGAGACCTGCGGTGCCGGGTAGACGGCGAACTCCAGCTTGGACTTCTTGCCGTAGTCGACCGACAGGCGCTCCATGAGCAGGGAGGTGAAGCCGGAGCCGGTGCCGCCGCCGAAGGAGTGGAAGATGAGGAAGCCCTGGAGCCCGGTGCACTGGTCCGCCTGCAACAGAGGAGCGTTCAGGAGGTCAGAGCCGGCCGCCGGTTCTGCCCCGGAGAACCAAGGGAACACAAACCCACCAGCTTGCGAGTCCGGTCCAAGACCAGGTCGATGATCTCCTTGCCCACGGTGTAGTGGCCGCGGGCGTAATTGTTGGCAGCATCCTCTTTGCCAGTAATCAGCTGCTCCGGATGGAACAGCTGCCGGTACGTTCCTGTGCGGACTTCGTCTGCGGAAAGAAGGAAGCGCTTTAGTCGCGGTTCTCTTGACGTCTCGGGTCAGAGCCGACGGCGCAGAACTTACCGATCACGGTCGGCTCCAGGTCCACAAATATGGCCCGAGGGACGTGTTTGCCAGCGCCGGTCTCGCTGAAGAACGTGTTGAAGGAGTCGTCCCCGCCGCCGATGGTCTTGCCGCTGGGCATTTGGCCGTCAGGCTGGATGCCGTGCTCCAAGCAGTAGAGCTCCCAGCATGCATTGCCCATCTGGGCACCGGCCTGGCCGACATGCATTGAAATACACTCACGCTGCGGAGGAGGAGAGCCTCGTTAGTCACCATTAATCACCAGCTATGATTAATCAGCAAAGACTAGGATGCCGTGTTTTCATGAAGGCAACACAGGCCGGATTGTGACTCGGTTCATCCACAGGGGAAGGAAGAAAAAAAAAAAAAAAAAAAAAAAAAGTTGTATCACAAATTAACATTTCAGTCAAAAAAATGTTAATTATTCAACAAAAAAGCTGCAAAAATTCTATAATTACTTCTTACACAAAGCTTGTTAATTTCGCAGTCTCTTAATATATGTTTATTTTATTAAATGAGTTCTGTTCAACCATCCACAGAAATTAGACAAAAAACAAACAAAACAAAAAAAAACACGACCAAAGGCAGCTAAAAAAAAAATGTTATAATTACATTTTACACAAAGCTGGTTAATTTTGCAGTCTGTCTTAATATACGGATGTTTTATTAAACGAGTTCTGGGCAACCATAAACAGAAATTATATAATTTCTAATAAAAGCATTTTAATTATTGGGGGGGGGGTTATAATTCTGACAACGCTGGGTTATTTCTCCCAGGAGTCCTGTTATATTCGTATATTTTATCATTTTAACCCAGCTGCTAAAAGCAACCGTCGTGATTTCAAATTCTCCGTTAGCTTCTCGAATATCCGGATGTACCCTGAACGCATCACCCCGGGACCTGTGACGCATTTTCCTCCTTCAGGTGGCGCGTGGTCCAGACCTGTTGGTTCAAGCCCCCAACTGTGGCGCGTGACTCTCATAACCCCCTGACACGCTAGGAAGGCGAACCCGGAGGAGAAAAATCGACGCGGGCGGGAGGCCCGGCTCCCACTACGCCATGTAACGTTCACGGACCTGCAGGGCGTTATCCGGCCGCCTAAAACGTTTAACGGTTACCGCTCAAAACTTCCTGTTCCTGAAAAATAATTTTTTAAATAAAAATAAAATATCCCCGGGTTTCTCTACAGAAACCGCGTTAATATGTTAGAACCCCGGGTAGTTCAGAGGCTAAAATCCCAAACGTTAAGCGGTAAAACTGCGTTTTTGTCCGTTATGAACTGCGTCAGCTCGGCCTTGCTCGACGCCAGTTAACGGAAAAGGTAAAAACGTGGTCATAAACCCGGACTTAAATGGACTTGGGCGTGATATACTCGCTCGTTTTAACAGAAAAGGGGCTTCGGCGGGTTTAACAAACTCACCATTTTGTAGTCTGTCTGTCTCCGTTTTCTCCGACGTGTAAGGATCGGCTGTTGGAAGCAGAATGTGACGTAGCGGGAGCGCCAGTCATATTTAAGCACTCCTCAGGGGGCGGGGCTAACAGCGGTTTGAATCTGCTCTTGGCGGGAGGGGACGGTGGTGAGCGGAAGAGATGACGGTTTGCGCTATAGACGTTATATAATCTTGATATTGTATTATTTATTTATATTATGTCTACGGTTTGCACTATAGTAAACAGATCTGTCATGATGAGATTAAAATACAGACTTATTCGCTCACCTGTAGTAAAAAATAAATATAGTTATTATTTAATTCACATTACTAACCAAGAAATACGATTACCAACCTAGTGTTCATTGAAATTACATCTAACAACACTATGTACACATACTTAAAAAACAGACTGTATTTTTTAATGTTTAATCTTCTTTATTTTATTTGTTAATGTTTTATTTTTTATTTTCTAAATTTTCTGATGCAATATATATATATTGTGTCTAAAATACTGATTTATTTTTAAAAAAAGTCTTGCAGTAGCACCTATGACTTGCTGACTCATTCGGTCACCTGTATTATAAACAGTAAAAATAGATATAATGTGTTAATTGAAATGACATCTAACACTATGTACACATACTTAAAAAACAGACAGTATTTTTTAATGTTTTATTTTATTTTATTTTATCTTTTAATGTTTAATTTTTCCTTTTCTACATTTTTTGATGCAATATATGTATATATCTATAGATATATATATATATATCTATATATATATCTCTATATATCTATATAGAGATATATATCTATATCTATCTATAGATATCTATATATCTATAGATAGATAGATATATATCTATCTATAGATATAGATATATAATTTATGCTTGCAGTAGTAACTTTATTGGTTTGTATGACTTCAGTTATCATAAGGGAAATAGTTTAATAAAGAGAAATCATTCCCTCTTTAGCTAAGATGTACATTTGTGTAGGAAACATGCTAGAAAAGCGGCCCCAGCTGGGATCGTTCTCAGACAGCTTAATAAACTCATGTAAATAAATGGGAGAATAGTCAAATGTCCTTTATTGTGCCTCAGTGGGAAAATTCAGGTGTGTCAGCAGCAAAGTGACCAGCCAGTTTAAGCATGTAGATTCACACAAACCTAATGATATAAAAACAGAAAACATCAGGCCGTACATTAATGGCAAACACCATGCAGTTATTGAAAAATAGCATACTCGGTCAAAGAAATGTGCAACTGATTTTAGTTATTTTAATAATGCTCAACATCTACATATGTGCATAGAAATCACAACAGACTATTTACAATAAATGATGGCTAATTATAGACCCATTTCTAAGCTGCCATTTGTTTACACTTTTTTTAGAGAAGATTGTTTTCTGTCCATTACAATCTTTCTTGGATGAAAATGACACTCTTGAAACCTTTCAGTCTGGTTTCACAGCTCATCATGGCACAGAATCAGCGTTCTTAAGAGTTGTCAATGATATCTTGTTGTGATTCCGGTACCTATACGGTCTTGTTGACCACAATATCTTAATATCTCGTCTAAATAATTTAGTAGGCATTCAGCACACTGCTCTGGACTGGTTTAGATCCTCCTGGTCGATCTTTCTCTGTCAGCATTTCAAACATTGAATCATCTTGTGCTCCTTTATCATGTGGGGTCCCACAGGGCTCAATGTTAGGACCTCTACTCTTTTCTTTATACCTATTACCTTTAGGCTCCATCCTCAGGAGGTATGGAATCCCTTTCCATTTCTATGCTGACGATCGTCAGCTCTATCTGCCCTCTCCATAATCACTGCCGAATCAGCTGGGAGGTCACTGAGACTGGCAGGTGGTACTGCTCTCTTCTGGCACCGGGCTTGGGAGGTCTTGGTTGTTTCACCGCTCTAAATCACAGTAGAGCGGACATAAAGAAGCTGCTAAGGGAAGCTACGCTCCTGGAAAGGACGGCTTCTGGGGGAGGAGTCATCATGGGAGACTGATCAACCAATCTGAAGCTGACCTGCAGCTGTGGGACAGCCTGCGATAAATGGATTCTACTTTTTTCTTACAACCTTTAGATGTGAGAACATTCCTCTGAAGTCCCAACAACGTCAGCAACCTGAGCCGGAAGATGATTCTCATGACTGGGTCTGTTTTCACGTTCAGACGTTTAGCGTTTGTGATCCTTCCACTTAAGCAGGTACCTGGGTTCAGAACGTCATACATTAACCAGCAATATTTACATTTTAAAGCTTTTGGGATTCCTAAATCCAACAATGTCCGATAATTAACCGGCATAACAGCTGACTTGTCTGGTTCGGGAGGACCTTTTCAGAAAAACAGGCAGAACAACAGCCACCGGCGACGTAGTGAAAACAGTCTTTGTTTCCATAAACTGGCTCAGTTACATCAGGAACGAGCAAAGCCACCGTTGGTAGTGTGAAAAAGAGAAGGCGACATTATAGGCGTGGGAACACACCAGAAATAGTTGCATAAAAATGAACGCTGCCAGCGTGACAAGCTATTCTTTCACATAATTCTCCTCAATAAAACCGTCTGAAGGTTGTAAACGTCATCAAGTCCTTCTGTTGAAAAACATTAAAATACGACGTTAACTCTAACCTCTAAAAAGAACAACTAAGGCATAATCTTGAAGTGTTTCTGTTACGTAAGAGTTAAATCTTAAAGCTTATTCGGGAGAAAGCGTGATTCCATGAAACCTGAGCGTTAGGGTGTCGCACAGAGAGAACGGTGACTCAGTTTATTGTTCCAGGACGAACAAAAGGAAATGCAATAGCCAGACAACCCATGTTGTCGTAGCTTACCTAAAGCTGTTCAGTCTTTGTATAAATTAATGAAATTAGGACTCTTTTTGTCCTTTAGTTGTCGCAGTGTAACATACTGGTGCCTAGTTAAAGCTTTTTGTGCATTTCTATCTCTGTACATCTTCAGATCAGGTTTCCTTAGAGAATAAACTCCCCTTTCCAGCGCACTGTCCCCCAAAGACGGCTTTAACTGGAGCAACGCAGATCGGTCGGAGCTGAGGCTGATTAATCAGGCCTTGGTTCCACAAGATGGTCTAGTCCAGCATGGTGTCACTGAAAGCGCTTTGAATCGAGTGTCAGAGTTTCCATCTGGAATCTGAACGGGCCCGGATCTCCTCCGGACGGAGCGTCTGGAGGCTGTGGCCTGAAGGTCATCGCTCCCAGCTGGGCAGCAAGATGGCGGCTTGTCTGGCGGCCGCTAACCTTGAGGAACCTCCTGCAACCTCGCCTGATGACTGAGAAATGGAAAGCTTCGTTCATGATGGGGATCAGACTCTTTTCATGAAGGCGGAGAGAAAGTTTACAACAAATTATGGCCCGATCAGCCTTTAGCTGTTGATTTAAACAGTTTCCGGAGCTCGTAAACACGAGGAAAGGTTTTCCTGCGGAACGTGGTGCCGCCCCGTGTCTTTAATCTTGCAGGGGAGAGAAAGCAGATACCTCCGTCTGTGTGAGCTGAGCTGGCTTTTGCAACAAATCCCTCGTTACGTCACCTGCTTGCTGATAAGACTCATTTGCATTGCAAAGGTGGACGGCTGCCCGCAGAGAAGTTTAGAGCGTGCTCTATTTTAAAGAAAAACATTTAAAAATTCAAACCGGTCTTTATCTTCCAGCTGTTTAACGACTGAACGGAGCAGGACGGAGGAGGAGCTGCTGTCATGGGTCTCAGACCTTTACTGTGAGATTAAAGGATTACGGTTCCCTCTGGGAATTCACCTCGGGAGTTTAACGCCACTGAATTTGGAAAATGTTAATATGTTGCCAGGAGGAAAAGCCTCTCTGGAACCCGGTAGAGGGGCAGCGTCCTAGTGGCCGCACGTCATGACATAAGGATTTGAGTTTGGCACCACTGACCCAACGCTTTCATGCTTTGGACTGAATGATCTGACCAATAGAAAGTTGGCCCAAAGGTCCCCAAAGATGGCTCTGTTGACACGTGTCATGTCTCCAAGCTCCAGAAGGACAGAAGCGAGTGTTAATAGAGCCACCTTCAGCCGTTTTGTGGCTAATTATGGTCACGTCTAAATGAGGTCTTTAAGAATCAGACTTCTGAAATCTACCGGATCTCTTCTCTCAACATTTACTTTCTGGTCCAGGTCTTGAAAGTCACTGAATGCTTTGCAGTTCTGAGTGTTGTCTGACGTCCCTTTGCACCATGACCTCGATGCTCTACGTCGGGGGTCTTCAACCCCAGTCCTCAGCAATCTCCATCCTGCATGTTTCAGGTTTCAGGCGTTTTCCTCGCCTCCACACACCTGACCCAAATCAATGGGCGAGTATCAGGCCTCTGCAGACCTCGATGACAACGAGGAGGTCCTGCAATGGTTTGATTCAGGGGTGGGTGGAGCAGAGACATCTGAAGCAGGCAGGACAGTGGGTCCTACCAGGGCTCTAGGTCCACAAACATGGCTCTGGAACATGTTTGCCAGCTCCAGAACCACAGGAGAAAATGTTTATACAATCATTTTTTAATGGTTGAATCGCTGGCCATCCATTTGAATGCCATGCTCCAGGCAGTAGAACTCCCAGCATGCACCTGGACACATTCTCATCAGGCACGCTAAGATATGACGCCGCAGCTTAAATTCAGATTGTAGATGTTGGGGAGGCGAGCAGCCGCTCCCAGTGAATCTGTGAAAGCTCCTGGTGCTTTAGTTTCTCAGTCCTCCATGGTAACAAACTTAGTTTTGGATAAAAGGGACTGAAGCCGAGCGGAGCACGTGTGCCGGCACTCTCCGCCACTCATCAATGAGCCGTTCTTCTGCTCAGAGATAGTGTGTGACCCTTGGTCCACATGACGGGCACATAAAACTCATTTAGGCCCGGGCAACGAAGCACAGACAGCCGTTTGTGTCTGTGTTGCGTAAATGAAGCGCTGCGAGGGTCCGGGGTCTCCAGAGGGACTGGTGAGGAAATCAGAGAAAATCAGAGACAGTTACACTTATTTCAACCCAGTCTTTCTTCTCAAAGCTTTTTTTTTTTTAGTTGTGCCTTGATTTGTAAGGAACAAACCTTTTCCAAAAAAAAAATACAATTCTAGAGGAGGGAATGTTGGAGGATTCACAGAAATGTCTTTAGATGTTCTAATCATTTCATTGGGTCTGTAAGGTTCGCTGCCTTGCTGTGATGATGACTCTCTGGCTACGTTCACACTGCAGCCTGAAGTGACCCAATTCCAATTTTTTTTGCCCATATGCGACCTGTATCTGATCTTTTTATGACAGTCTGAACGACACAGATTGGATTTTTTCAAATGCGACCCAGGCCGCTTGAATATGTGGTCCTGAATCCGATGCGTATCTGATCTTTTCAAATGCGACCTGTGTCTGTACGGCCGGGTCGCATTCATTGGACCTGTACGTCACAGATACTCGACAAACGTCACTATTCTGCGTCCTGCTATGCAGAAGCGGGAAGAAAGACGACACCCATGGCGGACAACAACGAGAAGAGCAGTCAATGGAGGGAAAGCTCAGGTTAGAAAATAAATTAATGACCGCAAAATGTGAGCCAGCATTATAATCCATGTTTACTTCTGCAAACACTGAGGACGCTTGCTACGTGTGACGTCATCGCGTCCTCGAGTGCGCATGCGGGACACTTAGGTTGAACGCATTCAGTTCACACAGGAGATCACATACAAGTCGCATATATTTGGAAATGTGAACGACCAGGCAAAAAAATCAGATTTCACAAAAAAATCGGAATTGAGCATTAAGACCTGCAGTGTGAACGTAGCCTTAGATGCTGACTGCTCTGCTCCCTGTGCTGCTCCAGCCATTATCCCCTGATGTCCTGCACCTGTGCTGCTGGGATTACTGGCACTGCCACGCCTGTGCGTTGCTCTATATATACCTGTCTGCTCCAGGGTGCAGGCGCCAGATTCTTAAAAACCTTTTTTGTGAGTACTACTCACAAAAAAAAAGCTGTTCCAGAGGTTTACCACGGCGGCTGCACCTGTTGCTTAAATCTTTTAAAACTACTGTGTCCGGCCCACTTATCAGGTCCAAAACACGGTTCTTTACATCTTGTCACGATGGGTGAGGTTGTTGCAGGACTCCTTCCTGCTCTACCAGGTAGATTCACAAGTTTCTCTTTCATAATATGAAATCTGATCAATTCTGTAATCTGAGATGATTCGTCCCAAAATGGTGGACAGGAAGTACATCGGCCTGTCGCCGTGAGGCCCGCCTGGGAGGTTGGTAGTTTTTTCTTGTTGCTAATCAATATTTTATAGTGTTAGGGTTGGAAAAAAAACACTGAACCTGTTAAAATATATAAAACTTCTGTTCTTGAAATGCTTTCCTCTCTGTCCCCAATATATAGTTGCTGGTTTTGCTGACATTGTATATTCTTAAATTATCCGGTCAAAACCCAAATTCTACAGAAAAACAAAGAAAAATTAAAACAGATTATTACGTCCCCCTTTAACTGAGCAGATACCTGTTGAAACAGACACTGTAAAACTATAAATTGCCTTTTTATTGAATATAAGAGCTGAAAGTTTAATTACAGAAATCAGAATAATTCCATGTTTGTTACAAAATTTAAGCCCCACAATAAGTTTTCCTAAAATGAGCAGTGCTGGAAAAAACTACTGATGCTTTTCATAAGCAAAGAAACTTTACAAAACGTTTAGGGCAGTGTTATTAAATATATTAAATGTTCTGCAGGGCTTTATTCCAGGACACCTGGCATTTTTATTGCTTAACAATGACTGTTTTCATGGGAGAGCTACAAAAATATTGCTTTAGAAGGTGATATGAAGTTTTACACAATGCCACTAATTACTGTTTTACTTTGTAGTTCTTGTTTAATCATGTATTGTCAATGTTTTGGGGGCAAAATGCACTTCATTTCTGCATATCTGCTTGATAAGTCCTTATCCCCAACATTATGAATTGAGCTGTTTGGACATTGCCCTCTAGTGTTCACGGTAAACAGACTTTAGGTGCTTGGAAACTTTCTCAAATTCCATCCAAAGAGGATGGAGGTAGGAACTAACAAAACTGCACATTTCAGAACAATTAGCAAAAAAAGTTATGTTTTTTTTTTAATTATCGTGTTGGGAGATTTGAAAACCTCTGCCTGTCTGGGTATTCCTGGGTAAACTTCATGTAATCGCTGTGAAATTGCAAAGTTAAAAAGAAATATGAAAACGTGGACACATTTGTTTAAATTCAATTTATTTTTGCTTGCACAAATTTACTAAAAAGTCATTGGAAAGCAAACTGTTGATCAACTCTTATTGTTGCGTAAATGTGCACAGACAGGCACTGTTCTCCTTTGCTGTGTTTATCACGAGATTTTATGTCTCAGCGCACATTTCTGGGTCTCATCATCATCATCATCGTCATGACAGGGTGTGCATGAAAAATACCATTAGTGATGAGCTGGAGCTGGGATCAGAGTGCAGCATTGACATCAAACCTTCTGGGTAAAGTTCTCAGGGAAAACACCTTTGGCTGAAATATCTTTCTTCTGTGACCAGTGAGACTCTTTCACGCCGAGGAGCCAGCCATCGTCCTGCAGACAGACACAGCAGATCTCAGGCGACCATCCCAAAGAAGAAGTTACAGATGTCTGGTTGCTCAGGATAAACTTTAAAAACGAGCCAAGCAGCACATGCTAAGGAACCTTTGGCTGACTACAGCTCAGATTGGCAGATTTTCACTACCTGCAGTTTAATTCAGTTCAGTTTTATTCATATAGCGCCAATTCACAACACATGTCATCTCAAGGCACTTTTTAAAGTCAGACTCCATCAAATCCTCCAGGTTGGTCAAAAAGTGGACCAACCTGGACAGTCACAGTGGACAGTCGTCTGCATTGTCCATGGCTTTGCAGCAATCCCTCATACTGAGCATGTATGAAGCAACAGTGGAGAGGAAAACTCCCCTTTAACAGGGAGGAAACCTCCAGCAGAACCAGATGATCTGTCTCCCCTGGATGATGTCACAACTAACAGAACGTCAGACCAGGTACACCTGCTGTACCTGAGAACAAAAAGCTGAAATAACAACAAACAATGCAAATTGGAGAACAATAGAAATCAGCAGAGTGAGAAAAATAGGCCCTGATATCCTCCAGTAGCCTAAGTCTATAGCAGCATAACTATAGAGATAGCTCAGGGTAACATGAGCCACTCTAACTATAAGCTTTGTCAAAAAGGAAAGTTTTAAGATTAGTCTTAAAAGTAGACAGGGTGTCTGCCTCACGGACCAAAACTGGGAGTTGGTTCCACAGGAGAGGAGCCTGATAGCTAAAGGATCTGCCTCCCATTCTACTTTTAGAGACTCTAGGAACCACCAGCAGACCTGCAGTCTGAGAGCGAAGTGCTCTGTTAGGAACATACGGGGTCATCAGAGCTCTGATATATGATGGAGCTTGATTATTAAGGGCTTTATACGTTAGAAGAAGAATTTTAAATTATATTCTTGACTTAACAGGAAGCCAATGAAGGGAAGCTAAAATGGGAGAAATAGTTAAACTAATTTGATTTGCAAGAGTTGAGATTATATTAGGTTTATATTTACAATTTAGCTATTTTGTCTTTTGTTGCAGTTCAAAATCAGCAAAATTAAATATGTTAAACTTTCAGCATTGACTAACTCTTGGCTAACTTCAGAGGCCTTTGACTCATTGCTTAGATGATCTTTCACAAGTTGACAAAGACTGCATCCGAAATATTGCAGTAATAGCTCCTAGCACCTTTTCACGGGGTCAACAGAACAGCAAAGGAGCCTCAGACTGCTGTGGAGATTTCAGACGGCCTTTAACTCCCACGTCATTACATGACCGAAATGCACACGGATGATCCGGGCCTACAGCCTTCCAAAAATCAACTACAAGGTGTGCGATCTCTTCTGTCTAGACATTTTGGTTGATTTCCATGAAGTGGGCTGCGTTTATACGCCATGTCATGCAAAGAATTGTGGGATTCCTTTTAGCTCCTTAGCGCCGGTAAGGAACATTGTGAGGTTCCTAGGCTAATTAGCCACGAGAGGAAGCATACAGGCTCTTTTTCCTACCTCCTTCCTCACTGACTGCACTATTCGGACAGCACTGATCATGGTGACCGCAGATGCACTTCCGCTTTGGTTAAAGAGTCCCAACACAAAAGATGTTTTTGGATGCAGCGTAAGTCGGTCCTTCCTGGTTGATGTAGTCCGGGCAGGGGTCCAGCTAAGACTGCTGTTCTCAGAACCGAACTAATTGAAAGTTTTGATTTAAAAACTAACAAGCCAGCCCCAATAGTCAAGCAGGACTGATCACGATGGTCCTACTAATTCATTTAAGTTGTCTATTTTTGACAACATAAAAACACATGATGTTTTTACTCATCATGTGTTTGTATGTTGCATTCGATTTGCAGTCGGAACTCGGAAATCCCAGCTTCCGATCGGAAAAATCAACTGTAATGACCGCTATAGTCGGCCTTTCCCCTTGGAAAGTCTGAGAGATTTTTTTTTAAGGCTGATTGTCTGTTCCAGTATGGCAGCTCCTCGCATCAACGGGTAAGCTGTGATGAAAACGTGTTTATTTTACAAGACAGCTGCAGAGTGTCTAAAATCGATGTTATATGTAGTGGCTGCAGCTCTGAACCCAAAAAAATAAAAGCGGTGTGGAAAATAAGGGGTACTACGAACGAAACAGCTTTCCTGGCCATCGCCATGTTGGAATCCTAACATTTTGTTTTTATTTTGGAATCCTGACTTCTGACTGTGTCAAGTGGAACGCATTTTACAGGGGTTTACCCCATTCTCGGCTCCTGTTTTTGATCTCCAAGGCAAATGGAACGCAACATTAAACCTCAAGAAAAATTGTTCCCAAGTACACGCATTGGCATTATTAACCTGGTTCTGGCCAAATGGAGGAGCATCTGGACCTTCTAGACCAGCAGAGGCCTGTTTAGTGACCCATCGGCAGACCGACATGCTCTGCCAGCTGACGCTATTGCCCCTCCAGCCGGAGAAGGGTCGAGCAGGAAGACGTGCTTCTGAGGAAGAAAAGTTCCTATGTATCTGGGACCTTATCAAGAGCCTGCAAAGACCAATATATTCTGGCAGATTTTGGTGCCACTGCTTGGTCTCAGGCCTCTTTCATGGCGCTAAACACATTTGCAGACGATACCAACCTGTTCATCTGGGTTGTCAAAAGCCAAAACCAGCACAGCATCGCCGACCTTCAGCTCCAGCTCATCGTTGTCAGTGGCAGTGTACTCATGTACGGCTTTGACCTGAAGCACAAAGCCGCGCGTCAATAAGACGGAAACTAATTATGTGAATTAATGGCGACCTTTGGTGCAGACAAACATAAGGTTAGCTTCACCTTGTAGAGAAACCCTGGAGGGAGATCAGCATCGGAGCCATTGGTCACAGAGCTCTGTGGAAGGAAAAGGCCGGTTGGATTAGAAAAAGAGATTTAGGGTGAACAAAAAAGTGGAAAGGTGCTCAAGTAGAGGGAGAGTAAAGGGAAAAGATTAGGGAGTAAGGTCGTCATTTAGGCGATCCGGGGCTGATCAAGATCTTTTTCATCTACTTCCTCTGCTTTTCCAACTCTACCTCGTCCTCTTCGCCCCAGTCATCCTGACCCACACGGGCACCATCATCGTCCCAGTTGGGCTCGGTGTACGGCTGAGCTGCATAGCCCTGCTCTTCCTGACCCTCAGCCGCCTCCGGACTGTCCCAGCCGGGCTGAGCGTAGCTCTGAGAGTTGCTGTCGCTGTAATCCCAGCCGCTTTGGACCTCGTCCCGGGGCTGGTCATCATCCGGCCGGGATGCCTGCTCTGTGCCGGTCGGCCCTTGCTGTGACAACAAGGGGCGTGCAGCAAAGCGAGGGGATTTTGGGATCATAAGGAAGATCGAGGAGACGGGTCGGAGGAGGATGGAGGAGATGCCAGAGGATCGTTTGTGTTCAATGTTGCCACCAAAACCACAGGGGAGGGAGGTGCGGGGTTGAAAAAAGCCAGAGGAAGTAGGCACAGAGTTGGAGAGTTCATTTCACACTCTGGAGCGATGGCTGTGAGCAGTAAGATGTGCGGCTGTATTTTCTGAAGCGTCATTATGAACTTCTGCTTACCCAAGAGTCCCACGATGGCGTCTGCCGTGAAGCAGTGAGGAAGAAGACGAAAGACCTCCGTCACGACATTTAGCCACAGGTTCAATTTCTGATGACCCGACCCACCACCCTAGTGTCTGGTCCAGTTCACGACTTCACCCAAAGATGTGTTTCTAACCTTTAACTCAAACCCTGAACACAATCTAACCAAAGCTGTCTTTACGTTGCATTGTTTTTCTTTGGAGACGCCAAAACGGTTATTCTGTGAATGATGAAATGGAAGGGACCCTGAACTGTTCTCATCAAAACATTGTCATCCACATATTATTATTATTATTATTATTATGAATGATGGCTTAATCGCCGGATTTTTGATCTGAATGAACCTTTCAGTGGTTTACAGGTCGATGAAAAAACACCCTGTGGGTTGTTTGTGTTGTTGCATCTTCTAGAACCAGGAAATGTTCTGCTTACGTGGATTTTTTTTTTAAAGGAATCCCGGTGATTCCTCCATTTTATAATGCAATAAGAAGTGTTCAAGTTATTCTATTCCCAAATTCTCACGTCACACACCCCATATTTCTAAAGTAGAGCCAGATAGAAAAGAAAAGACAGGTCGTTCATGCAAACTGAGGTCAGACACCGGAAAGGCAAAGCCGGTGAGGTTAAGAGGCTCATCGTTTGTATGAGACGCACATCAGCGATGTTTACATGCAATCTGAAGGTGGGGTTTTAGACTTAAACAAGTTTAATTGACCTAAAATTCCTTTTGGAGATTATGAACGGATTAAAAGCAAGACTTTTGATGAGCTAAATTCCAACAAGGACAAATGAAAATGCATGTAAACTCACTTCTGAAACAAACCCTTCACACGTCTGACCTCGGCATCACCCAACACCCACCTTGGGAACCGAAAACGTGACGGGCTGCAAAACCTCCACGTCCCAGTCCAGCAGGTTGACCCCGGACCAGGGCTCACACCGCTACACACACACACGTTAAGTTAGCGGCTCCGGACAAGCGTCTCCGTGTTGTTAGCAGAGATAAACGACGTAAAACCAAACGCCTCACTGGACCAGCCTGCGCTGCCATTTGTCTCAAAACTATCAAGTTATTTTTAATAAGAGTTTAAAGAGCAGGAGTTCCTCAGGGTTGGATCCTCGGATCTCTTGAGTTTAACCACTAAGTTTCTTTCTGGGGAGCCAAATACTGGAAATGCTTGAAAGCTTTTACACCATGTGTGATATGTCTGCAGATTTAATAGATTACTGGTACCAATACCTGCAGACAAAAATAAGGATGTCAAAGCAGGTGTCGGGGTCTAATTAATGGAGAAAAGTAGTTTATGTCAAAGTAGGATGGTTAGTTTCTGTCTGACCTGTTGTGTTGTGCTGCTGGCGTCCGTGTTAGTATCTGGTGCCGAAACCTCTTCCTCCAACATGCCAAGGCTTTGCTGTTTGGGGTCTGGAGACGGCGTAAGCCTGGGGGGAGGCCGGCTGGGAGGGGGTCCGAGCTTCTGCACCACGAGGAGGTTTTAAAACAAAAAAAAAAAAAACGCAGCGATGGCGCGTGCAGGCATGCAACAGGAGGGAGGGACACACAGGCATGTTGGCATACACCACAATGAGTTAGGATGTCATGCTGTGGGGGGTCAGCAACGTCTCATCGGTGTGTCTAAACCCCAGGACACTTTAAACCAGAAGGTTTCTCTTGGTTACGCAAATCTCGTTACCACTGGTTTTATTTTTTTTATTTTTTTCTGAGTCATTTACCTTTGGTGCTGGGCTGGTGGATTCACTGTGGTTGGCTTCCTCACTGGAGGCGAGAGAGCAAGATGAGAGGGATTAAAAGAGGAGCAACGTACTGTACATCTCCAAAAGCATCACTGCAGCTGTTCTCAGTTCTGTCCACACGGGGGCGCCAACATGCTTCAAATGATCACATTTCTCCATCACATTCATCACATATTGCTAAGAAATCAGTCACTGCAGGTTCATCTTCAGCTTTGTTAGCCCTTTATATATTGGTAACCTTGATGATGCAGTTTATTAGTCCACTAATATCCAGGCTGGGCGGTTATGGACCACAACAACCCGTGCAGCAGGAGAAGCATGCGTGCACCGCCGTTTACCTCTTTGCATCGTCTACTGTCTTTGTCGCTGCAGTGGCATCTTTTCTGCACCAGATGTGATGTTAATTACTTTAATTTCTGCCGTGTTCATGCTTCGCCGAGAGCGTCAGGTCGAACTTACTTGAGCTGCCGCAGCTCCTCCAGTTTGGTCATGATGTCGTTCAGGTTCTGGCTGAGCTGCTCAGAGGAGACTCGGGTTTTACTGACTGGACGATCGATCTTTGGCGTGACGGACTGCACGGAGGAGGTTTTACTCACTTTGCTCATCTCTTTGTGGAACTTCTCCTGATGGCCTGCCAGGCTCTGGAATGTGCCAACATAGACGCCAACACGACTGAAACACGGACAAACCCCTGGTTAACGGTCTGATCCGGCGGGTTCGGGAGGTAACCGGACCTGTCGGCTCCTCACCTGTCCCACAGAGTAGGGAGCTCGTCCTGCAGCTCCACATTCAGCTCCTCAAAGATCTTCTGAGCCCGGCCCAGATCCTCCTCCGCCTGCACCGGCAGACACAGAGAGTGAGGATAAACACGAAGCGGGGGAGTCCAGCACAACCCGCCGAGGAGAGACCAGCATCATTCAGCGGGTCCAGGTTGAAACCAGATCATCAGACTGTAATGAGTCTCAGCATGCTGGCAGTTAAACAGTTAGTTTAGTAGTCAACCACTAACCAGTGATGGTATTAGTCCATAAACTAGTAACTCAGTTCATGTGATTAATCCTTCACTTTGTTTCCTCGTTATTCTTTAGTCCTTTGGTTGGTCCGTGCTTTTCTGTTAGTTAGTTAGTTAGTATCTTTATCATTTACCAAGCTATTAGTCAGCCAGCTTGTTAATTTGTCTGTCAGTTTTTTAGTTAATTTGATTAATCTGTCTGTTTAGTTAGTTAGTTAGTCAGTTCTATCTGTCAACCCAGTCTGTTGGTTGGTTAGTTAGTTGTCGCTTTGTTTTAGTTAGTAGCTAAGCCATTATGTTAGTTTAAATGCTAGTTAGTAGTATTTTGTTTCCTAGTCAGTCCACTAGTTGGTTAGTTAGTTGTTTCTTTGTTTTTAGTTAGTAGCTAAGCCACTGGGTTAGTTAGTCGGTTAGTATCATTTACCAAGCTCTTAGTCAGGCAGCTTGTTAATTTGCCCGTCAGTTTTTTTTTAGTTAATTTGATTAGTCTGTCTATTAGTTAGTTTGATCAGTCTTTTTTTTGTTCTGTAATCAGTTCACCCAGTCTGTTGGTTGGTTCTTTGTTGTTAGTTAGTTAGTTAGTTAATCAGTATGTTTTTTTTTTCTAGTCAGTCTGTTTTGTATTAGTTAGTTGAATTGTTCATGTTTAAGTTAGTTTCTCGCTAAGTTGGTTGGCCACTCATTCAGTCAGTTATTTGTTCGTTAAATAATAAGTTAACTATTTTCACTGAGTTTGCTTCTTTCTTTTCACAAGTCAGTCTGTTCAATTGTTAATTAATAAACCAAAAAATAAACCAGCTTTTTTGTAGCTGCTATATTATCTCTGTTAAACGGTTCGTAAACAAACAACCTTCACCAATCAGTTAGTTTTATGACAACCCAAACTCTATATAACTCCAGTATATATTTAATTTAAACAACTGGATGAACACGTTTAATCAAAGCAATGGATGCATTGAAACTCATTTGGAAAGATAAAAGTGTAAAATACTGTAAAAGCAGTAAAAAATAAGAGCTAATTATCCCTGAAAGGGAATGAATGGTGAGGATAGCTTTATGGTCTGTGAGGATGACGAGGTGGAGACAACGCTTTGGTTTCTGTCAGTTTAACAGTGAGGAGGGTGCCATGGCCCAGAGCTTCACCTGGTTGTAGGAGAGGTTAGTCTGAGCCACCTGGTGGGCCGAAATCAAACCCTGAGCCCAGCTGGGAGCGGCCATCTCCAACAAGGCTGCTGGCTAACACCGCACACCATGCAGAGAGGGGAGGAAGAGGAGGGAGCAGAGGCGGCGATGAAGACGAGGAGGCAAACGAGAACAGTTCAAGACAAATGCAGACATGTGCATTAGTTCATGTAAAGCAAAACGGACGCTTCATTGCTTCAATGCGTTTAATTGGCTGCAGATTTGTTTAAAACTGGAAGTCTGATTGATTTAAGGTGGCGTGAAGGCAACATCCCTTCATACCACCTTAAATGCAAACATTAGCAACCAAAGCTCAAACCCAAACCACTGAAACGTGCACCCCCCCCCCCCCCCCCCCCCCTGCTGCCTACCTTGGCGATCTTGGCCTCGTCCTTCTTCTTTCCCTTCTGCAGGGAGGAGAAGTGATGGCGGGCGCTGTCAAAGTCCACCAGCTTCCTCTCTCGCTTGGCTATGCGAGACTGTTCCACGGCACACGGACATGAACGACAAATCAGCTTCCATTGAAAATGAATTTGCTTTATCTCGTGTCTCTTGGTGGCTGCGTGTGCCCGGGTGGTTTCCGTCTGTCCTTTCTTGGCCGTTTGTGGCCTTTTCTGTCTCCGGCTCTCACCTTGATTTCTGGGAACTGAGCCAGGTACGTGTCCATGCACAGCAGCGCCTTGTCTGTCAGGTTCTGATGGTAATCCAGCCACAGCGTGTCTGTGTCCTGGTGGAGGAAAAAAAAAAGAAAAAGCAAACATCTGATCAGGACGTGTGGTTTCATCGGGACGTTTTCACCCTGCCAGGCTGTTTCTCTAAACGTGAATTGTGACTTTCAGGCGTATTTTGTGGAAATGAGACCTGTGTGCATGCACTATATCTGTAGTATTGAACGCACCGGAGCCTAAATGTTGCGGGATGAGCCCTACGGCCCGCCACTGTGAAAACACTGGGATGGGGACACGGTCTGGTCTAATCTGGACGTCACTGTGTCCCACAGCAGCTATAGGTTTCTGAGCTTTAGGTTTAGAAACGTTGCTGTTGTTTTTTTTTTTTTACCTCTAGGTTATTGTCCATCTCCTTCTCTATCATCTCCTTCAGGACGAAGCGTGAAAAGGGGCATGCAGTTAGAGCAGAGAGAGAGTCAGCAGGAGGAAACGGGAGGAGAAACGCAGCAGAGTGGCTCGGAATCACAAACGGCAACATGCAGGGACGCCGGATAACGTCCTCGCCCACTTGTTTTTCCCCAGGAAGTGGAGCCGCCAAACTTTTCAGGAACCTCCTAAAGGCGCCTCACCTCCACCAGGGCGTCCATCTCCTCCTTTCCAAACCAGTCGGGCTCGTACATGTCAGCCAGACAGTCCTGGAGCCGCCGCGACGCGTCGTGCATCGCTGCAACACACAGAAACGCCGTCAGGCGAGGCGACCCTGAGTTCTGGATCTCTGCCGCTTTCATGAACCTGCGACGCACCTTTGACCGCCGCCAGGTAGGCCTTCAGGTCCCGCTGCAGCTTGCTGCCTTCCGTCTGAAACGGCAACACACAGACAGTGAGGAAGAGGAGCCAGAAGACGAAGAGGGGGGAACCACTGTTGCTCACCATCTGCTTGTTGAAGCTGGCCACCAGCTCCTCGAAGGCCGTGTCCCGCGTCTCATCGGCTTTACCGAGCTTCTGGAGGACCTGCAGGGACGACCAGGGAGATTTATCCGGCATCCACCCCAACTCTGGTTTGGACCAGCGTCTCTGGACCAATCAGATGTGAGCTGAAAACGGGCTTAATGAGCCCAAAGAGACGCAACGCCTGATTTTTGAGAGAGACGACTCTACCCTCAGCCTGAAGAATAATCCAACGTGGTTGAAAGGCAGGAGGTGATAAACAGATCTTTTTATGTTAGAATGTGATTTAAAAAGTTGGGGCTTTCTTGTTCATGATGAATTTGAAGCGAATGTGGGGCCTAAAAGGTCCAACTTTATCATTTTATCCCTGACCTCCATTGGCATTCCTTATTCGGATGGAAAAAAGGGACAAAACCATCTATAAGAGCCACAAACCCTCACCTACAGCAGGACGACTGCAAAGATTCAGCAGTAAAACAACTGGAGCGTATGGAAAAAAAAGTTTGGATTAAAAGCTGAAGACACAAAATGTCCGAAAAGCAAAACAAAATCATCTTAAAAAAAAAAACAAAAAAAGCAACTAATCCCAAACTACAGCATCATTTAAAACAGACTTAAAGCGACGGCGACGCATAAAAGGGTCCTAAATCAACAGGTAAACTTAAAATGGGCTGAAATTAGCAGCCAGAAAAGTGAAAAAGAAAGACAAAGAAAGCTATTTTACACATTTAGAGGACGGAAAACAGCGATAAGAAGCCGCTGAATCCAAAATGGCCGCCAAACAGTAAAAATGGACTTAAACAGCTGCAAGAAGCTGAACTCTGCGGTTTGCCTTTAGGCCGCTGTGAGGAGGAAGCATCTGGGAGATCAGGGAGGTATTATTAGGGCATGAGGGGTCAAAGGTCAAGGCTCCTTTAACCCAATGTTGGTTTACTTGATTTGATCAAATCTATTTCCCGAGTGGGTTTGAGTCGTCATCTTTCTGATTCAGAAATAATTTAGGGAGACAGATTTACTGAACAAGTATTTTTAAAAAGTGACTCCTTAGCGTGTTTGGAATTAAATTAATTCAGGGAAAACACACCCTGCCTATAATAAAATGATACAAATAAAAAAAGTCCAGTTTCTGGGTTTATTGACGTGGTTTTTAGATAAGAGCAGCTTTTCCTGCCCGCAGGCCTGAACTCTCGACCAATCAGAGCTCAGCATCGTCTCCCAGGTGAGACGAGTCACTCTGACTCTGCTCAGGTGTGTTTTCGCACCTCAGGAGGTTTTCAGCTGCAGCAGGTGAGAAATTCATTTATTTCATTGTATACAAATACAGAAATAACACTTTTTAATCAAATGTTTTATTAAAGTGAAATTTTTTTTGCTTTCAGTGTTTCAGTTTCCTTCAATAAACCATTTAATTAGTTTAACTTGGGCTATTTTTTATGAGTTTTGGTTTATTTTATTCAGATTTTACACTGATTTCATTTGTAAAAAAAATACCAATTTATGCATATTTTATTTTCTGTTTCAAATAATTTTATGATCAATTCTTTTTAAAAATATATAAACCATAAAATGATTAAAATTAAATTTAAATTAATTTATTTAACTTTTTTCAAATTGTTTAATTTTTATTTTCCGCAAAAAACTTTTTAATCCTTCAATTCTTTAATTTTCTTTAATATTTTAAGAAATATTTTTACTCTAACAATTATTTCTGTTTTAAATTAGTTTAGGTTTTCTTATTTTAATTTTTTTTCTGTTTGTAATTTCTTTAATCACCCATTTTCAGACCTTTTTTTTGGGATACCACAGTTAAAATGATCAATTTTCTAGATCAGTTTTCTTTTACTTAATTTATATTTTTTTTAAATAAATGGCTAATAATCTTAGTCTTCTGAGTTCTAATCTGTTTTCAGAGATTATTCCATTTTTTTTACTTAATTAATTTAGATATTTTAAATAAATAGCTGCTAATCTCAATCTGATGATCAGTTTTCAGTGATTATTCCATTTCTTTTAATTTCGATATTTTTTTAAAACAAATATCTGATAATCTTAGTCTGATCTGTTTTCAGTGATTATTCCATTTTTTTTACTTAATTAGTTTAGATATTTTAAATAAATAGCTGCTAATCTGTATGATAATCATCTTTAAGTGAATCTTCAGTTCTCTTTCACTTAATTTAGATTTTTTTAAACAAATAGCTAATAATATGATGATCTGTTTTCAGTGATAAGCAGGTTCTCTTTCACTTAATTAATTTATATATTTTAAATAAATAGCTGTTAATCTCAGTCTGATGATCTGTTTTCAGTGATTCCTGGGCTCTCTGTGCCTCGGGCCCGAGGGCCAGGAGGGGCCGAGGCGTCATGGCCGTGTTTCTGTCGTCGTCAGGCCAACAGGGTCAGCAGCTAATCTGATCGGATGACTGACTGCGAGCACATGGACCAGCCTCCACCTCCACCACCTGCCGCCGTAATCCGCCGACGAGGCGACGGAGGGGACTTCCCCTCTGCTGGACGGCGTTAAGACTCTGCGGCGGACGTCAGCGCCTCCACGCCACCAGTCAGGGGGACGTCTGTGTGAGTCCCGGCGGCACAATGCTGCTAAATGCGTCCTGATTCCAGGGCGATGGAGGCTTTATCAGCCTTAAAGCCGCCCACCAGGTGATGCTTATCGCTCCTCAGGTGAGGGTTCCTGTCCGCCTGTCGGATTTACGGCGACATTTAGCTTTAGCCTGCAGGGAAGGACCACTTCATGTTCTCACAAAGACAGGAGAACAAACGCGCATCAGTCCGCCGGCTGCCAGTGTTGGGTTTCAGCCCCCACAGAAATACCCCGGGGCACATTTACAGGCAGGCTGAGGGGTATTAAAGGCTGAGGGGAGAAGGTCTGAGGGGTAAATATAGCTGCCCCGCGCACAGCAGTGGGGCAGGACAGGTGCTGCAGCCGAGCAGGACAACGTCCACGAGGGCCTGGATTCAGATGACTCTTCTTAGAGAGCCGTGGACTCTGGTTTAGTGTCAGTAATCATGGCTGGCGGTGCTAGTTTCTGTAATATAACACAAACAAGACGTCCTTAACTAGCAGAACTGGCTCTAACTCGCTCAGAAGTTTATTAAAATGCAACATGAGACCACGACGGATCGTGTCCAACCTTTAAACTGACATTTATTACGTTAAAAACAAGCCGGACGATCTGCTGGAAGGAAAAAGACATTGAGACATTAGCTACGTTTACATACAATAAAGGGCCGATCGCAATAAAACGTGAACAAGCCAATCGGAGTGTGATGATCAGATTAAGATGATCAGAATGAGACTGTAATCCGAATGACAGGGATGTTTATGTCGACTGATAATCTGATCAACGTTCATGTAAACGTTTGTCAGGATCAAGTTATTCTGAATGTGGTAAACTGACCGGAGTGCGCATGTACGCCTGACATAAACGTGACGTATTTACGCGTTGATGAGTGGCGGAAATACGTCATGAAGCAAAACTGTCGGGGCTCCTGATAAAACCTTTCTGCTCGTAAAAATAAAAGAGCTAAAAATTGTTGCTTTACTCAGTTAAATTACAAACGTAATTAGAACCTGATGCTAATCCAGGCTGGGCGCTCGGACGGCAAACAAACTCGTATAAAACTGCTTTGTTTGCTATTGTTGTTGTTTAGCAAAGACAAGAAGTTCTTCTTCTGTGGTTTTTTTAGGGGAACTGCGCCTGTCAGTGTTTCTATTCTGAACAAAGCCAGGAGCATAAACACGTAGGTTATGATCAGATTAATTGGTTGTGTCCATATAAACGGTACAATCGGATTATTTAGTCCGAATACATTTTAATCCAAGTTTTGTGCATGTAAACATGGAGGAATGCAGGTTTCATTATAATAAACATGGAAGAATAATCTGGTTGGCTGACTGAGGACAGCCCCAAACTACGGCTTTCGGTTCATTTTCAGCGTCCAGCTCACTTTTTTAAATTTTATTTTAGACATCCTGAGGTGAGCCTATAGATGTTCTCACAAATTAAATCCTGGACTTTGACTAGACCCCATGGGTTGAGTGCTTGCTGTGCAGAGCAGAGCTCTTCTTCTGTGGTAGCACCAGTAGGAGTCGCAGCGCGCTGACGTTAGACGAGTCAGAGTGTTTCTTTGGAAGTCGAGAATATCTTTAGTGGAAATGAAAAAAATTTACTTTCTCATACAATTAGAATATTAAGATTAATTTGGATAAGGAAGAAGATGTGGTTCTGCGTTGGCCTATCACTACTGCTGTCCCGTCAGACTTTTTCCTTCCACTCAACTTTCCCTGGACCCAACACTGTGCAGCCTCGCCTCCTCTAGGACCGCCTGCCTGCTGGACGACGCCTCCAGAACTGTGTCGGCAGTAAAACTCCTCTTTACTGGTTAAATGCAGAAAGAAATGAGCTTTTTGACCATGTTCTGATTCATGGAGAGAACTGGAGCCGGTGGGAACAGGGCTGGTGCTAACTAGCTAAGCGCTAGGACAACCTACAGGGATGAGAAGCGTCCCTGAGGCCGGTCTGATTCAGGCCCGCTTCCTCTGGTTCCCATCAACGCCGGGAAACCTCCTCGGCGGCTGGAATGCTCCTAAATAAGCTCCTGGCCAGCGGGGCGGGAATGTGGAGGCAGCAGCTGCTCCTCTCAGCTCAGCCCAGATCTGCCCCCAATGTCGGCACCAGGCCTCCCTCAACTCGCCCGGTTTCCTTCTCTCAGAGAAATAAGCGACTCGGCAGCGAGGCTGAAAGGCAGAATAGTCACAGCTGTGGGAAACTTCACAGGGAGAAGCGTCGTAAATGGCTTATATTCAACATTATCTTTAAATATTTCATTCAACCAAACCGAAACTGTGAATAAAACTCATATATTTGTCTTAAGATCTTCTTAAATTAGACCTTAATGGATTTTTTTTTTGGACACTGTTGCTTTAAATGGTTTTATTCCGCCGAGGTTCCTTCATTTCCTGCATAGAAACAAATATATTACATTTTTTATATGTGTGTCCTTATTAACCACAGAGATTATAATTTATAGCAGATATTCATGAATCTTCTGTTTCTCTAAGCCTCTTTAGTGTCAGCTTTGTCCCTTTAAAGCCTCTTTGTTGGACAAAAACACACAAAAAGTTTCTTTTTTCCTGCCTCATATGTGTGAAATGTTTGGGGGGGATTTTATGCAGGCGGAGGCGTCAGAAAGCAGAACTACGCTCTAAAAGGTCTTCACGAATCATAAAAAACGCACATGGCAGCTTCACATGGTGGGAAAATAAGCAATGCACCAACACCGGAGGACTAAAGCGTCGTCTGAATAGAAATGATGCATTTTGACGTAAAGTTAGAGATTTTAATGCGTTTTGCACAAACACAGCTAAAGTTCTGCCGAAATGCCACAAGAGTCCCAGAGACGAGGGACCCAGGAGGGTTGGACCCGTCAGAACCGAGAGAGACTCTCAGCATCCAGAGAACCCGAGCCGTCGGCGCCGAGTGAGTGACAGCGCTCCTGGTGTGGCTCCGAGGTGATTAACGGGCGAAACCTCGGCAGCTTAAGCAGCAGGCGGGATTAGAACCGCCGGGAAGAACCCGGAGCCCGGCGCCGATCGGGTTTTATTCAAACTTCCGCTCTTTATCACGGGTTTCCCCCAATTTCTCCTCTTTGGGTTCCTCTCCCTCACTGTTTACGTACCATGGAGGCCCGGCAGCTGGGTTCTGCCACTCAGAACCAGAACCTTTCACCACCAATGACCCAGTAACCCGTTTCAGGTCCGCTTCGAGGTCCAAACTCGGTTCATTCTTAGTCAGCTGGAGATCTGGGCTTTGACTAGACCGCCTGATTCTTTTCCTTTTCAGCCGGCTTGTTGCCGTGTTTTGGATCGCCGTTCTGCTGGTGACCCGGATCAGGCCGATGGACTCGGACCGGACCCTGGAAGGGTGTACAGAGGCGGTCCTGGTCCGATCACCGACAGCCGAGCCCAGAGCATCGTCCCGCCGCCCCTCTGCCTGACAGCTGGCTGGAGGGTTCTAACGCCAGAACCGGGTTCTCACCGGTCCAAGTTAAACGGCTCCGGACTTCCCCTCATTCGGTTCTGCTGCCGTGTTGCTTTTTTCTCCCTCGGGCCTCATAAAGCGTGAATCTGTCGAGTTAATTCGTTGTTCCTGCTGAACGTGAAGGAAGGATTCAAACCTTTACCGGCAACACAAACCTGCTCTGAGTCCATTTTACCCCCAAAGATGCAGAACATTTCTGCTGATTTGTCAGATTCCTTCATCATGAAATGAAGTTTAAAGCGCTTCAAGGACTAAAATGTTAGCATGACGCATTTATTCAGAAATGAGCTTTTCCTCATTTATAAAGAAACTAACATAAAGGCTGCGTTTATGATTCATTTGTATGAGAAATTAGCTTTTGCTACACTGAGACCTAATTTACCTCAGCCTTAAATGTGTCTACGGTTCCCTTTAAACACATTAAAACCACAAACTCTGATGTTTCGCTGGGCTTTTCTGTGAAAGCCGAGACGTGGGGAGAGATTCTGCTCAGTTTTGACTTTTTTAACAGACAAAAAGAGACAGAAGGTGCAGCGCTGATGTCCAGCCAGCGCCCGGAGCGCTCGGAGCGCCCTGTAGGACCACCTCTGCTGTCGCCACCACACCTACAGACTGCAAATCGGCTCGGGATCATGTGTGAACGTCGGGTTTCTGCTCTAGCCACAGATTCTGGGGTGTATCTAGGTCCATGGGCTTTGACTAGGCCATCCTAGCCCATGGACCCGCTCTGATCTAAACCCTCCCGCCGTATCTCTGGCTGCGTGGTCGTCCTGCTGGAAGCTGGACCTCCAGCCTCAGGTTCTCCTCCAAGGTTCTCCTGGATTCAGCTCCATCCGCCTCCCCCCTCCGAGGCAAAGCCTCCCCACAGCATGATGCCGCCACCACCGTGCTTCGCTGTGGTCATGTGGGGTAAACATGGCGTTTTGAACGTAGGCCAGCAGGGCTCCTTCTTCTCCTCCGTGACACATGAAACAGGTTAAAGTTTGTGGTTGTAACGAGTAAACAGACCGTTTGCTCGTTTAATTTAATGTGTTTAGTTAAACCCACCGGTTATGGTTTTGCTCCTGATTTAAAACGTCTTTTTGCCAAAATTATTTTGGCGTGTTATGCTCAGTTTAAGGAGTTTAAAAGATGAAACTCAATAGTCAGCGTTAAATTCCCTCATATTACGCCTTTATTGTTGTTAATTAAACATTTGTAGCTCGTATCTTTTAACTTTTATCTTAGAAACCTCCCAGAAGCCCCCTCGTCCCCCCGGGACCTGCCTCAGACCCGGTTCTAAGGTTCTGCCGTCTGACCGGACCGAGCCCGGGGATCCAGTTTCGCCCTCTGACACCGTGTCCCGCCGCCTACCTTCTCCTGCGCTCTGCTCAGCCTCTTCTGGACGTTCAGGGCCAGTTTCCCGGCGGTGACCCCTTTCCCGAGCTCGGCCATGTCGCGCTGCGTGGAAGTGGCGTCCGGACCCACGGAGAGGGGGGAGAACCAGAGGGGACAAATGTCGCTCCTGGGTGCGTAAAAAGCGCTCCGGTGCGCGACCCCGGCCAGGCAGCCGTGCGTAACTCTAATCCTCCTGACAGCTTCTTAAAGGCGCAACGCGTAATTTAATCCTCTCTCTCTCTCTCTCTCTCTCTCTGAGGCGGAGGAGAGAGAGGAGGAGCAAGGAGCTGGTCCAGTTCGGCGGACAGAGCTGCAGTTCCCAAACTCTCCTCCTCGTTAATTAGCCCCAGACTTCAGCGGGACGCGCTCAGATCTTAAATCCAGCCAGCAGCCTCTTAAAGGCGCAGCGGGCTGGTATTATTAGCCGACAACTGTTGCGCACATGCGCCGCTGCGCTGCTCCTGTTTAAGCCGCTCCGCGTCGGTCCAGAGAGCCGCAGGGGGGCGCAGCCAATGCCGCCGGGCGGCAGCAGGGGGCGCTGTCAGGGCAGGACTTTAGTTTCATTTATTTAATGGCTTTAGGAAATGTTTTAACGCCTAAAAATTACGCGCGCTGTGAACTGGCGCTGTATGAATAACATTTAATTTAATTTATCTCATTACCTTTCATGAGGAAATCAGATTACAGAGAAGGTGTGAAAAGGAATATTTCTACCGGCCCCTCCTGCAGCACAGCCCCCCCCCCCCCCCCCCCCCCCCCACACACACATCATGGTGCTGCCACCCCCCTACTCCACAGATTGGATGGTGTTCTTCCTTCGTTTTCCAAACAAGCCAACGGTCCTTTTTGTCCAAAAGCTTTCCTCACAAAGTTAAGATTTGTCCCTGACTGCATCTGGAAACTTTGATCAGACTTTTAACGGAGCGATGGCTTCCTCCTCCCTGAGTGGTCTTCCAGCCCACGTCAGGGGACTCTGAGCACCAGACCTTCAGGTAAACCCCAGGAGGCGCGTCATGACAGTCGCCATCCTGGCACTGAGCAAATAGATACTTTGGGTTATCCTGATTCAGCTAAAACAGGGAATCTGACCAAACCCTCAGATGATGTCAGGTTCATCTGTCCAGTATGGGCGCCTCTCCATGAGTTAAAACCTCCTCAGAAAGCTCCTTGTTTTAGTAGCTGACCTCTAAAAACCAACCTACGGTATTTAAATTCAACACAGTGATATATTTTAACAACCACCCCCCCCCCCCCCGCAAAAAAATCAACTTAACTGAAAACTGCGACATTAAATCAGAGTAATTACTATTTTTAATGCAGGAAAGTTATTGCTCAAGAACACAGCGGCTCAAAGTTTAGGGAAAGGGAAAAGTCTGCTAGGAAAAAATGCTGGAGCAACAAAGATGAACTTCCCTGCTTTCATCTGGCTCCTTTATTATTTCACCATTTCGCATCATAAGAGGTTATTTGACCTTTGCTATTGTGATAAATGATGTGTTGACAGACGCAGAGGATTGAATCATCACAACAAAACAGCAGCTGATTTCCACATCTTTTAATTTAAAAAATAAATCTTTGTTTTCACTAAACAACAACAACAATAATAATAATAATAATAATAATAATTGAGGGATTTTCTTCAAAAGTACTGAAACACAATCTAACGTTTCCAGATAAATATTTACAAACTTCTCATCTCGCCATGAAACAAAATCCCTTGAAATTCCTTTAATATAATATATACTCTGATTTTTATAAATGTTCAACCTTCCAAAACTCTCTATTTACTAAAATAGTGTTACATTTTTAACTAGGCTCTAAAATTACACTCTAAGGTGATTTAGGGCCAGACACAAATTGATAATTAATTGACTGAAAATGAAAGATTAACTCTTTAAAATGTCAAACTGAAGGATCGGTTCATGTGATTTTACTAAAAAATATCTGTTGTCTTTGAACCATCTAAAAAAACACATTTTGTGGCATTATTTCCAGTTACAGGTTTCCATTAGTTTAGTCTAAAAATCTGCTTCAGTTGTGAAATAAAGTCCAACGTTGCGGCTAGTTTTATGAAGTTACAGTGAAATCATGTATATACATCGAATTATCACCCTTTAAACGCCATAAATTGATCAGGGAAATTCATGGAATCTTAAAATCTGCTGAGATTTTCTTTCAGGGTGAAGCTGTGAAATTTTAACACCTTAAATCCGTTAAAGAGTTAAACTGCAGCCACTTGCTGCCACCTAGTGGTCGGAGTCTTATTACGCCTAATTCTGGTAATTTCTGCACTAAATGACTAAATGGGTTCAAATGACCAATCATTCATTAAATTAGAATAATTTCTTTATACATACAGTCATGGTGGCATAAATCTGGTTCAGATTTGAACTGGAAGGGACTTTTGTTTCATGGTCGCTGCAATGCCTTCTGGGTCGCTCTAGAACCGTTTCCTCCATGTTTCCCGTCTGTTCCTGTGTTTTCTTTTTTCTGCCAGCTCGGCAGGAAGTCCACCGTGGTCCCGTGCAGGTTCTGAAGTTTACGCTCAGGGTTCAAAGTTGAACTTTTTCTGCTCTCACGTGTCGTCCTGGGCCACGCCCAGCGGGTGGAGGCGCCCCGGGTCCAGCAGCGCCCTGCCCAGCCAGTGTAGAACCCGTGAGTACCGGTGCACCCCGGCGCTGTTGCCCCCAGCGTTTCCAGCCCAGCTGTACACCAGCCTGAGGGGGGCGAAGGCCCAGTGGGCCAGCCAGTGTTGGTCCACCACGGCGTAGCAGGACGCCATCACCCCGTCCACAACAATGGTCCCCTGCCGGGTCAGTGGGGCAAACGCCCCCCGGCTCACCCTCACACTGACCCGGCTGATGCGAGACAGGCGGCCCGGCCCCCGGTCTGACACCAGGACGCACTGCCCTGGCTGGGCGTCGCCGGCGTACACCGTCCGCAGGAACCCCGGCGCCGGGGCTGCCCCCTCTGAGCAGTTCCTGCCGGACACGAAGAGGAGGTGGGCGGCGGTGAGGGAGACCCGGGCCCCGGCTTCGGTCTGCAGGGCCACGAAGAGTCTGAGGGTGGTCGGGTCCCGGTCCAGGAAGGTCAGGACTTCACTGAAGACCGGACCCCCATCACCGCCCGAGGAGGCCAGGACCCGGTCGCCGGGCCGCAGGTCGCTGATGGACTTCTGGTCTCCGCTGTCCAGCGTCACCGAGGCGTCGGCGGGGAAACAGCCTCCAGACTTGGCGGCCACGGAGTGGTCTGAGGACGGGGGAGAGGAGAGGAGTTAGAGGCGCAGTCTTACCAGCAGTTACTGACGAAATATACAAATTATTACTGGGGTTTAGGGAAAAATAGTAGTTTTCAATCTTTGAATTTCTTTTTTTTTTACATTTTGTCTTAAAATTTGGACCCGTTTGACAGTTTCTTACTTTTTACAATAATAATTACGGAAACTAAAAACAAACTCTACACAATAAATAACCTTCGTAACAGTTTATTACTGTCTCGAACAAAACTAAAATCTACATTTTAAACATTGCCCGCAGTTCTGTTTGATCTCCTAACTGATGTGTTAGGAGATCAAACAGAACAGATGGGTTTACAGACGCCTTTAAACCAGAAATAGTTCATGACATGTTTTGCATGGAGATAAAAGTTGAAAAGCAGGGATGACGCCTCTGCACCAAACAACAACGCTGCTACAGCCCGTCACACCTGAACCGCGGTGGTTCTGACCAGTCGGAGGGATTTCTCTTTATTTGTGCAGTTTCTGCTCCTCACAGAGAATTTCTGGTGTGTTATCCAGAGCAAGACGAAACACACAAGAACCAGCAATGCAATTGAATTCATGCAGAAGTAGCCCAGACCCGGTACTGAGAGCAGAAGCCGGAGAAGATGCACATAGCTACCACTTGCTTAGAGCCAACCCTGACACAGTCATGGGGCTCGTGTTGCCAATCCGGCTTCTACAAACACTAATTCACATGCGCCTCACTTCTTCTACATGTGGATGCAGAGGTTAAAGTCTGTTGCCACATTGCAGAGTCTCCTGTGACAGTGTGGTCTAACCTTCATGTAAACGAGGACTAGCGCACAGCATTTCTGAAACAAAAAAAACTCCAAAAGCAGCACGTCTTGACATGGCAAGCAGCCACTGGCTCCAATAATAAGTCAGAGAGAGTCGTCTTAATGCACTTAGGTGTGAAGAACAGGGAAAAACAGCCCTGGAATGGGGTTAGTACATGTATGGGACCATTCTTCTAGGTTTCACACAAACCGCAGCGCAAATTAACTGTAGAGAACAGGAACAATCAATTTTTGTACAATAACACCAAACAGCAGCTTGGCCACATTACAGCTCTTTCAGGATATTATTATTATTATTTATTGTTGTTGTTATTATTGTTATTTTTATTGTTGTTGTTGTAGTAAAAACAGTTTTGATTTGGTCTTTGTTCAGATTTGAGGTGTGTTCAGAGTTCTTCTCCTGTTTATTTAAATCAATATTGTTGCTTTGTCGCCCTCTGGTGGTCATTTTGCCCTCATCCAACTCCCTCTCTCAGCCTATATGAGGATTACTGGTTTATTTTATTCATTATTTTAGAGGAACTGACTTTCTGCCATTACGTTTTAAAAGAGGAAAATAGAACGGAAAAATAATTCAGAAATGAAAAATCAAAAATACCAACTTGATTGGTTTCCCTTGTGATCAAGTCAAGGACTGGGCCCTGGCCACCCGATCTGGGGGGGGAAAGACGACAGGAAGAGGAAGGGAAGAGAGAGAGAGGAAGCAGGAGAGGGGAGAAAGAAAAGGGAGATCTCGGTTACCAATCAGTAGAAAAAAATCTCATTGCTGACTTCTTTTTTTTTTTTTTTAAGTGGGCCTTTTGATTCTGCTGCATTTTAACACGAGGCTGTGACTCTCTGCACACCCGGGTTCATCTTTGGACGACACATTTTTCTCCTTTTTTTTCACAAAAGCTGCACATTCTCTCATCGTGCTGCGACAGATTGACCAAATGAGCCAAGCTCCAAAATCCTCTCAGGCAGCAACGACCAGGAGCCGCTTCTAAAGCCGACACGTTTCCAAGCAAACGTGCTGCTAGTTAGACTTTGGCCACGCTTTAAAGTTGTACTTCGGCTTGGTTCTTTGTCACTGAATAAACGTGGATTTTATTTCTGGAACTATAAAACACAGCAGCTGATTTGCAGCTGTTTTTCAGCCCCGTGCTGAAGCTTCTTTTCTCTGCAGCGCTGTTGTTGCTGGGGTTCGAGAAGGATCGATAAAACATATGTACAGAACATAGTTGGCCATGGTTATTAGTTACAGGCCAGACGAGGACAAGATAACACCCCATAACTCTAAGGTTTCATCTAAAAGGACCGGGCTCTTCACCAGCTTCTAAAACGACTCAAATGTAACCTTGGATGCATAAAAACACACAAACTTCTGTTTATCTACAGGAGTGTGGTTACAGTTGCTGAGGCGATGCCTTGGTTAGTCCGTTAGAGCTTCGCCGTAGTAACCTCAATGCTCCGGAGAGCACCCGAAAACACGACGCCAGGATGGAAAGAGTTCAGCAGCGACCTGAGAGGAGCAACTGTTGCTGCCCGTCAGTCTGGTAGCTCATGAGGCCATTTCCAAACCCCGACGCTTGCGGGAACCGAAACTCCTCGAAGCACTGGTCAGGCACGGTGGTGGAGGGCTGATGGTGCGGGCTTGTTTTACAGCCACAGGGTCCGCGCACCTTGCAGTCCACAGGGGACTCCTCTGAGTATACAGCTGGAGCTTGACCCCAAAACCGGGCCATCAGCAGAACAATGATCCCAAACGGAGCAGCTAATCTACAACAAGAGGAGAACCAAGGAGATGCAATGGCCTAGTCAAAGTCTGGCCTTCAGCCTGTTTCAAAATGCATCTCTGGGAACCTCAAGAAGCTGAAGGATCTGATTTAAGAAGTGCCAAGAAGTGGCCTTTTTCTGCCGCCGGAGCTGAAGTTTGACTGTTAACCTTCAGACGGCATTCAGGAAACGTCCTGACGAAGGACTCGGTTCTGCTGAGGTTCTGTTTCAGTCGACAAGGGAAGGAAACATAGTGGAGCAACTCAGAAATCCCTCTCTGACTAAATATGACGGACGCGCGGGGCGAGAGCACCAGCAATGCGGGTTATCTATCTTCTAAAATGTTTATTTAAGATGTATGTTTTATTTTAACAACAAATGCAACCTTTTTAACTGCCAGTTTCAGTGTTTGTGGACCTCAATACTTTTCCTTCACAGCTGCCTTTTTCTGTTTTTTCTGACCTGGTTACAGTAAAAATGGATCCTCAGAGCATAGAAACAGTCTTTGACAATGTGCGATCAACGTAGCTTTCAGTACAGACTGTCTCCTCTTATCCAAATGTCTAAAACCTTCACCGAATACATATGAGAATAAACCAGATCCTATAAAGTGATCCAGACCAGCAGAATTGAGCAAATCAGGTGATTTAATCCATATTTAATCCAGATCCTCATTGCTAAAGTTTAATTTTACATATTTTCAAAGACAAATGTGGTGGTTGGGGGAGGGGTGGCTGTCTCTTCCTTTTTGTATTTATCTCATTAAGCAAATTAAGGCGTTCATTAAAGTATTTTCCAAATGACTACTTTAATTTTGACACAAAGAATAAAACTAAAATTAGAGATGTCAATTTATTTCAAACTGTTAATCTAAGGGAATTGGCTAATTTACTTCCTAAAAGTAGAGATCTTGAGGGTTGTTAACATGGTTACCATATGATACTACTAGTTTAATCTCTGACTAAACGTGACGGACGCGCGGGGCGAGAGCACCGTAGGTTTGACGTTTGCCCATTTAGAGGAAAGCAAGAAGCGTAAAACCGAGGGGAACAAAGCAATCGGTGAATGTTCTGTTGAGTCTTTCGTGATTTGGCATCACCTTAAAATAGGTGATCGTTCAACAAAGTAATGCCGCTTGTGTTGCAGACAACAAGTCTGTCTTTAAGAAGCCCAAACATTTTCCCAACACGCCATAACAGGGAACCTCTAGGTTTCCGCTAAAGTGTAGCTTTTTTTAATTCTAAAGGCTGAAGACGGTTGAGTCTAAGAACTGGTCAGAAATTTAGTTTCTTTCAGTCTCTGGGTAGAAATTTCCCCGCTCAGCTGTTTTACTGCATGAAAACACTTTCAATCCGATTTTTAATAGAAAACTGAATTCCTTGGTATTGTCTGGTGCTGTTAATTAGGAAATTAGTGGCACATTTGGGCTCGTTGATCCAACCAAGAGAAGAACTCTTGTTAATTAAGATGATCTTTCAGTAAACGGCGCAAACAAACACTCAGCAAAGGTGGTCTGTAGCCTGCCGGACCCCAGATTCCTCCTGGGTGTTGCCCACCTGACTTGACGCTGCAGTGGATGTGGGCTCTGGACTCGTAGTGGACCCAGTCGAACCCGGCCTCCACCGCCAGCCGCGCCAGCATGGCGTACTTTTCCCTGTCCCGGTCCGAGGTGGTGATGTCCACCGCCCGGCCTTCGTAGTGCAGAGAGTTGGTGGAGTGGTGGCCGTCCTCGTCCCAGCCCTCGGTGACCCGCAGCCGCACCCCCGGCCAGTGGTTCATCACGGAGATGGCCAGGGAGTTCAGCTTGTCTTTGCAGCGCTGCAGCGTGGGAGACACGAAGGGGTTAGTTTGGACAGACGGTAAAAGCCCAAGCGAAACTTTACAAGAGCATACATGATTAAAAGTCAACAAGTATTCATGTTAAATCAAAGCAAACCAGATCTTTCACACTCATTGAGATGCTTTGGGGATCACAGGAGTCTTATCGGGCTTTACAACTCTGAGGAGTCTCCTGAGGATTTTTGGTGGGTACCTAGGTCACCTCAGTGGACTATCCGGTATCTGTGCCCCCAAAGCTAGAGCTGTGCCCACATTCTTGGCACAAAGACCTGTTCCAAGTGCAGTTTGAGCCCAGATACTGCTTGTGGTCTTGATCGACAGTCTTTCATGGCGTAGCCATAGAAAGGAAGGGGTCTGGCCTGGGACCCTCAGGGTCTCATCTTGGCTTTTTGGGGATGATGTGGTCCCGTTTGCATCTTCACGTTCTTACCCTCAGCTTAAGTTGGAGGCGATTACAGCCGGGTGGGATATCCAAGGCCTCAGTTCTCACCTGGAAAAGGGTCTACTGCTACATTCAGTTCAGGTCGGAGTCTCTCCTTCACGAGGAGGAGTTAAAGAGTCTTGGTGGTTTATGTTCTGGTTGGAAGATCCCTCCATGATGGTGCATACGACCCTGTTCGGCTTTGATAAAGGGCAACACCAGCAATAAGAGTTAAACATCTATGCAGATGACACTGTGCTGCATTGTAAAAAGGAATTTTCAGAGAGCAGCCTTAAAGGTCACACCTCTGTCTGAAGAGCGACCAAACAAGCCTGTATTTTATTGGCAACGTAAAATATTTCTTCCTGCAATAAAGCTACGTGGAGGATGTGTAATGTCGTCTCAGACCGATCCATAAATCCATCTACCATTATGAAGAAGTGTGATTACAATCCCTTTAATATTCCTCTGGACTGCTCTCCTTCTGTTCATTCAACTCCTCATGATTCAGAGTTTTTAGGTCCTGTTCTCCTCCTCTTCTGTTGCGCAACTTGAGAACCATTCAGAAAAACATGGAGCTTCACAAAGACCCATTCAACCTGCAGCGATAGACTCCCCGTCACCCCCACCTCACTGGTGGCTCCAGCCTTCCCACAATGCACCCCTGCTGTCCCAGGTCAGCGTGGTGTTTACTCTCTGTGGTGAGGTGAGGGGAGCGAGGAGGCTATTAAGGATGGATGGGGGGGGCTGTGAGGTTAGATGGGTTGGTTGGTTGGTCTTGACGTTCTAAGCGTCCTTCCAAACCTTGAGTCCGGACAGGGTGAGCAAATAGGAGGTCAGACGGTCTGCAGAGGAACTCGCTGAACCCTTTCCTTCTTCATCTTCAAATACATCATCTGTTATGTTGGACCTTCAGATCTCTTAGTTGACCTCCTAGCTACCCCTGATTGAACTTCCACAAGCTAGAATTCATGAAATCATGCCAGGCGCCTCTGGACCTTCAAGCCCAGTTGGGTTGAATTTACCAATAATCTTTTTTTCTGTTGGTTTTTATGTTACAGAGATATTTGTTTTGTTTGTTAATTAATCCATATTTAAGAGTCCAAAATGGATGATGAGTTCAAGACAACATCTATACATAATGAGCGAATGCACAATATAACCACAGGGCTTCATGCAGGCCCCCAATGGGACTCCTTCCAAACTCCATCCAGATGTTGTCTGATGGATCTACAGGGCATCTTCTGTCTGCTGACCTTCACACACCGCTTGGGCTGACTGTAGGACACTCTGTTATCTGCCTGATATACACCATTACTCATCCTCATGTCTCCACTAATGCCCTCTGGTGCTACCTACAGGCATCTCAGCTCCTCTTTAATCCAAATATTTATATTATTTATCCCAATCACTGAGCTCCACTTGAACCAAAGTGTGTTCAACTTGAGTCAGTGTGCGTTTTGGTCAGTGTATCTTGAAATGTTAAAACATTTAGACACTTGCAGGTCAAATTCAACGTTTTCTAATGGTTAGTGTTTTCCCGACATTAACATACTATTGGTTCCCATTCTTCCTGGACGCATGGACTCACGCCTTTTAACAAAGTGACGTGGCTGCAAACAGTTTGAGTTTGTCCCATCCTGCACCATCATTTGTGCCATCTCCCACTTCACAACTTCTTACCAATTTGGCTCTGAGCCTGCCTCTCTTGGCAACTTTGAGTAGTAAAAGCAGTGCCTTGGCTTCATATAATACCCTCTGTTGATGTATACTGAGATATGATGAACATTTTCAGATTTTGACTTCAAAATGTCTTCTAAAAGGAGGTAACTGATACCCAGTAAACTTCTTTGCAGATGATGCACTCCTGTGCATCTATCTTCTAAAATGTTTGTCTAGTTTATTTAAGCTGTATATTTTATTTTAATAACAAATGCAACCTTTTTAACTGCCAGTTTCAGTGTTTATGGACCGCAATACTTTTACTTCACAGCTGCCATGTTGTGCAGGGCTGTTTTTTCTGACCTGGTTACAGTAAAAATGGATCCTCAGAGCATAGAAACAGTCTTTGACAATGTGCGATCAACTTTGCTTTCAGTACAGACTGTCTCCTCTTATCCAAATGTCTAAAACCTTCACCGAATACATATCAGAATAAACCAGATCCTATAAAGTGATCCAGACCAGCAGAACTGAGCAAATCAGGTGATTTAATCCATATTTAATCCAGATCCTCATTGCTAAAGTTTAATTTGACATATTTTCAAAGACAAATGTGGTAAATGTTTAGTTGTATATGAAGAGGTGTGGGTAAATCTTGTGATTCAAATCTATTTGTATTTATCTCATTAAGAAAATTAAGGCGTGCAATAAAGTACTTTCCAAATACTTAAATTTTGACACAATATGAAAATTAGAGATGTTCATTTATTTAAACTTTTAATTTAAGAGAATTGGCAAGTTTACTTCGTAAAAGTACTAACGATCTTGAGGGCTGTTACCATTCTTACCAAATAATACTACCAGTTTTATCTCCTCTCTGAGCAGTTTAATCATAAATACTTCTCAATATCTAACTGCTTTAAGCTCAGCCAATCAAAATTGATTTCCCCTAATCTGTATTGAAACGCTGTCCGTTGTGGGCGTGTTGTCAACCGGAAGAAGGGGCCCCCAAATCTGATTCTGCTCAGGGCCCCATACAACGCTGGGCCGGCCCTGGTTCAACAAATTGATAAATCAAGAACCAAATTCCCCTTAAATGCAGATCTGAATAAAATTATAACCTCCTACACTTTTAGTCTCTAAAAAGTCATGTCAGTGCTCGAGTCTGACCATCTTTACAAAGTTGTTTTTTTTCCAAGGAGGGATGAAGCATTGCAGATCCAACCACAGGCGACAGTCATCGAGTTTCTAAACGTTCAAATCTTGAAGCTTTGCTCCGTTTCTGTTCATTAGCTGCGCGGCGTGAATAAATCAGGTTTGTTCCCCGTGAATGAACCTCTGGGATTGGACCCTATAAATGTCTTTTTTTCCATGCTGCCTGTGATAAGAATAGCTCCGGGCCCGCTGGCCACAGATGCCTTTTCACGGAGTGCAGTGTGGATTTTCTGCGGTCGGCGCAACGAGCTGGACTTCATAAATCAGACGATGCATGTTGTTGGTTTTCCTTTCAAGGTACACACGGAGCGACGGGGGTTTCTAAACCGCTGGCTGCACAAACACCGGCAGCGCCGGCTGACAACGTGCGCCTGTGCGCACCAAGCGCTGCAAAAAGAGTCCGTCTGAGCGCCCGTTTGCGCTTAAATGACCCGTTTTCCCTATAATAAGTGTAAAAATATCAATTTAATTGGTTGATTAATTGATATTTAAAGCTTAAAAAAACTAAATGAATATTGGAAATAATTGTAATATGAAGGAAAATGCGCTTTACTGGAGGAAAAGAAGAGAAAGTATCCGCCTAGAAGGTTTTGCTTTTAATTTCGCGTTATAACTATAATAGAAAGCTCTGGAAGAACGACCAATTAAACATGAAAGGTGCCACTTTTTACAGTGTGGCTTCCACCCCTGAACAGGCGCGTCTGTGTGCAGCACAGGAGCGCCCAGGAAAAGCGGATAAAAACTAAAGTATGGTGGCAGGGGTTTTAAAAAAAAAATCCGCATAATTAAGGCTTCAACACAAGTAAAGAGGGCTATTTTCACACATGAGCGCTGCGAAAACAAACCCAAAAGTCACAGGGAATGGCAAAAGACAAACAGGACGCTGTCTCCTGCGGCTTGTGGCCATAAACTGTGAGCAGGTCTGCGCCGGGAGCGCGCCGCGTGGAAACGCGCTCATCTAATTAAGGAGATACAGACAAATTACACCGATCGGGCTTTTATTGCAGCTTGAACGAGCTTCAAAACGGAACACTGGGAATCTTAAAGTGAAAAACGCAATATTTTATTTCTGCTGGATTAAATCCCACGAATGAATCACGTGTGATTTTGAGCACCTTTTCAGGTGTCATTTTTGCAGACGCACTCTGCAGATGTTGGTTTTTTTTTATGCAGTGCGCGCTCCAGTCTGACACCTCGAACTGGAGCGCGCCTGCCTGCCTTCCCCACGTGGGTTTGTGGACATCCACGCGGCCGCTCGGGAGGAAGCCCGCGGTCACAGAAAGCAGATATAAATACTTTATTCCAGGGGAAATTGGAAGCCCAATAAATTCCACGCGGGGCCACATCAATGCGGCCGTCATAAAAGCGTCTGACGGTCCAACAGGCGACTGTTCACTCTGGCCGTCGGGGGCCCGGAGCGGTGAGCGGGGGGACACGCGTGAGCCGGACTCTGACCAAATCCGACGTTCGACTGTTTTTCCACCAGAAGAAGCTGCCGCCAAACAGAGGACAGAGTGTTTTAATTAGGAGCGGCCGCCGTGCGGACATTTTTAGAAGGGGTTGCCCTCTTTTACGCATGGGCTGCCCACAGTGGAGCTCTGAGACTGCAGCCTGGGCCCAGGCTGGTCACCTCAGCCAGTCTCCGCTGTGTCAACAAGCCGCAGGCAGCCCGGAGAATGGGCCAAAGAAAGAGCTGCTTTTGTAAACCAAGGATGGGGTTGGGTGCAAATTCGACTCAACAAGGTGCAAAAGCTCCTCATCCCTGCGACATTAAAGCCAAAACGTGTTCGCGCCGCAGCTGGAAGGAGAAACCTGCGGCCTGATAAGAGCGGCCAAAGTGCAGCGCGTTACCTGCGTCATCAGGCGGTCTGCACCTGTGTTCTCCTCATCCTTGAAGATGATGTCTGGGTTGTAGTTGGGGATGAGCTCCTTGAAGCGCTCCGAGTTGCGGGTGATCTTGCCCTCGAACTTCCCGCTGGCCCCCAGCGTTTGCTCGGCCACGTTGGGACTGAACTGCTTCAAGATGAGCGGCACCAGCTTCCGCGGGGCCCGCCTCCGGCCGTGGCCCTTCCCGGGCCCGCAGCCCTCGCTGAGCGGCGACAGGAGGAAGGCGCACCCGGCCAGGCACGTCACCAGCGTGGGGAGCTGCATCCCCCCACCTCGCGGGTGGCCAAAGATGCGTGAAAGTGTCCCCTTTACCTCAGGTGGGCTCCCCTCTGGGGTCTCAAACCGGAGAAGACCGCATCGCAGTCCCCATCAGTGACCATCCCCCGCGCGTTAAAGTGTCCAAAGCGCCCGTGGAGAGGAGCTGGCCCGGTGCGCGGAGGCAGGGGCATAAATAGGTGAGGGGAGTTTATTTTGGCAGGCAGGTTCAAAGCTTGCCCCTCTGTGTCGGAGCCGTGAGACAGACGCGGAGGCGCGCCGCTGCGTGGGCCAGCAGGATGTCCCGCAGCGGTAATGTCGTGTCTCAGTGCGCCGCCGTGGCGCAGAGCTGCTGGCAGCTGAGTGGGAATGGAAGAGATCCCGCTGCGGGACAGATGAGGAGGAGGACCGCGCCCTGCTGGACCTGCCCTCTGCTGGGTCCTCTCCTCCCACCGTGATGGCACAGGAGGTTCCCGGAGCGCGCACCGGCCTGCCTCTCTGGACCTGTGTCCACACGGCGAGTCAGGTGTTCCCTCTCAGCACAACAACCACATGCCGTCAAAATGGGGACAAAATGACCCTAAAGGAAACCGAGAATCCAAACAAACAACTAAAAACCGAAGAAACAGAATATTCCTCGGCTCAAAATGACAGCTCACAGCTTTTCCACCCCTCCTGCCGTTCCCTTCCCATCTGAATGCAAGTAATTCAGATATTCATGTTGCAGCATATTGCAATCGGTGTCCTGATGGTACAAAAGAGCATTTCCCCCGTTTTCAGAAGTAGAAAAAGAAACTTCTGGATCTGAAATTGTGTTTTGTTCAACTAGAAATGATCAAATGTTTGTCTAGACTAAAACAAATTTCAGCACCAGCCAGCAGCGGTGCTGATGTTCTCCAACGGCGGGTCGCCCCAGGCAGAGAGCCAAATTCTTAAACAGCTAAATGCCCTTTTTGAATGAAATAGCATTTAAAAAAACACATTTATTGAGATTCCCCCGTGTGATTTCCAGAGAACTGAAGCTTTTCTCTGGGCGTCTGCGGCACGGAGACACTTAGTAGGATCTGGGAGCCGATGGGGCAGAGCGTGACTCCTCAAACGGAGGCTTCAATGACATTCCTGGAGCGCCGCGACACCTTCAGTCAACATCTCTGAGAAAGACGAGAGCGGCTCATTGTGTCTGGGTCAGAGAGGATGGGCGGAGGAAAAGCCTCCTGAGTACCAGAGGGAGCAAAACGAGCAAGAACGGGGCAACGAAAACACGTTTGAACGTTTAATTCCAAGTTTATTTGACAGAAAGTGGAAAAACTGCATCACAGCTGATGGCGTAAAACAGTAAAAACGAGAAATCTATCCATTTAGGGCTAAAAGCTGATTAAACAATTTAAAAGCGCCATTAAAACCCGGTTCAGTGTCCGACTCTAAAGCAACCATCAGGGTGAATCCCTTTGTCAGCTGAACAGGCCCACTTTCTTCTTCTTTGGTTTGGGGGCTGGTCGCTCCACAGGACGGGGCGTGGCGAGCGCAGACTGCTGGAGGGAGAACAAACGATTTAGATCATTTAACTCAATCCACCACAACGATGAACTCAGATCTACTTTATTAACCACAGGAGGAGCATTTTGTCGTTAAATCAGATGCTTTGGTCTGTCGTTGTCACAGTTTTCTGTTTTTGCCACAGATGCTCTGTTGGATTTAGATCTGGACTTTGACTAGGCCGTTCTAACGCATGAATCCGCTTTGATCCAAACCAGTATTTTGTATGTATTATATGAAACATTTGTAGCAGCTGGATCGGTGTCGCTGTACCTTGGTCTGTGCTGCCGGTCCGCTGGGCTTCCTGGCGTCAGACCGTTGAAGCTTCTCGGGGGGGGTTTCATTTCTGTCGTCCCTCGTCGGGTCGCCTCCGACAGATCCGACGTCTGAAGGACGCAGGCGGCCTAGAAAACGAGAAGAAAATTAGCCAGAGAACATCAAAGCGTCTTTAATTAGTCCAGGTCTTATTTTATTTAGAGCTATCAGAGTTAAGAGGGGTGCCTGCCACACTTTTCAGATTTTTATTTCTTGAAAACATGATTTTATTTTATTACTTAACACCATTTTGATTTGCATTTCTCCAGAAACGGACCGTTTGGACCAGGCAGATTAGGTTCTGGGTCATCTTGGCAGGGAGGGAAACACGTTTTCAAAGATGGTCAGTCACTGATTGCTGGACTTAAATCTTTTACCAACCAACTAATAATGAGGTTAATGCAATTAGGATCAGCATACATGCATTAATTACGGCTTTTATCAGTTTTCTCATGCGTTTGTCAGGGTGTGCAGCTGCTGGAGAGAACATGGACAGTTCTTCTAACTTGTGGGATTCAAACCAGAGAAGGGGTTCTGGCTCTAAACAACAGATTTCAAAGACTTCAATTAAATTAAAATTATCTGGCCCACCTTTTTTAAGATCAAAAAGACTAAAACCACTCTGGAAAAACGATGGAATAGTGAACCAAAAAACCTCCCAGTCTGTCTGTTTTTAACCCCAGCCTGAGTTCTCCAGGAACCTCAATAACGGAGAACGATGCTCTTCATCTAACAGCTGAAGGATCAGCTCTGGGGGTGGAGCCTCGTCAGGGACCCAGTTTCTGCCTTAAATCTCCAGGGCTCCATTTCAGAAAGAACGGACGATCTAGTCTGGGTGGAAATCAGCTACTCTGAGCAGTTCTAGCTCACTCTGTCATACTCAGCATATCCGGTAACTAAACTCAGCATCCTATCAACCCTGAGTAAAACACAAGCATGAAAGAAGCCCTCATCTGAATCGGAAAAGCCAGGGTATGCAGGAATTTACCCCAAAAATTACTCAGAATATCCACTGACTCAGATTTCTGAAACGGGGCCCCAGTAGACCAAGAACTGAGCAGTCTGATGATCTATGAGTAGATCTGCCTTTTCTGAAGAAAAGATTGAAATTCTTTGCCCGGTGGAAATAATAACTGCAGGATTAGACTTGTGCAGGTATTTGTTTCAGATTATTATTATTATTTTTTTTACCATACTTGTGCAGGAATTTGTTTCAGATTGTTATTATTATTACTTTTTTTTTTTACCATACTTGTGCAGGAATTTGTTTCAGATTATTATTATTATTATTATTGTTATAATAATAATAACAACAACAACAACAACAACAACAACAATTATTATTATTATTATTATTATCATTATTAATATTATTATTATTATACCAGACTTGTGCAGGTATTTGTTCAGATTTTTTAAATTAGCCTTTTATTACAAGGAGGTTTTAGTTGTGTGGAAGAAAAGTGAAACAATGTTAAATCGCTTTTAACAGTGGCGCTACCTAGGAGGTCAATTTCTGTCAGAGGAAAATTTGTAAATCCAAAAATAAATCTAATAGCATCTTCACTTTATCTGACATAAAGCTCAGCATCCCTTTTTTTCCCCTGATCTCAAATTGCAAACTCATCTTCCAGCTTCAACGTAATTTTGTTTCTTTATTTTAATATTGAACCTTTTGACCCTAATGTAGCTCCGTAGGTTTCTCAAAATCACACAGAGGAATATTAAACTGAACACTCCTGAATTTCTCTAAAGAAACTTCAGAGTTTTTTTGCTCCTCCACTCACTAGCTACAGCCGGACAGATTTTTAAAAACCTTGGAGCTTCCCTAGCCCTAGCCGACTGGGATGACACTCACCTGGAGGCGACATCTGGGCTGGTGGTTCTGGTGAAGGCTGGTTTTGTTCAGCACCCGTCTCTTCAGGGCGCTTCCGCTTCCGCGCGCTCCTGTGAGCGACGACGGCGGCGTACAGCTGCTGGAGGTTGGCGTTGAACCCGTGAGCGTCTGATGGCTCAGACCACAGGAGAGGAAGAGTCTGAAGGGGCGAGAGGAAACTGTGAGGCTAAGATTTCACATCATTACTGAGACAAAAACAATGAAAATTAGAATGCTTTGAATGAATTTTAGTGTATTAGGTGGTTAAAAAAAATGTGAGCAGGAGAGAAGATTCTAGAATTAAAACAAACATGAGTGAAAACACCTGGTTCTACAAAAAAAAATCCAGAACAAACTAATTTAAAAATAAATTCTCATAGAAATTCCTGAAATTGCTGTTATTTCAGTGTAATCTTGTAAAAAAGAGTTAACCTGCTCAGAATCAAGGCATTTGAACAATAATTTAAACAAAAAGCCCATTTTTGGTTCCTCTGGTTATCAATGTTTTAAGGAAATACACTATGGGGGGAAAAGAAAACATTGTCACAGAGTGATAGGTAATCAGTTCATATGTAACCCTTAAGCCTAAATGTCTTTCCTTAGACCATAGATCTAATAAAAAGAAAAAACAGACATTAGTTGTTTTGGTCTAAAAAAAATAAAAAGCAACAAAACAATTTAGCCAAAATTTCTGTTAATTCCTGTCAGCGTCTGTCTCAATGTTGTAATTCAGAAAGCATTAAAATAATCCATTATCCCTGCTAACCTTAAATAGTTATGAGCGACTGTTATTGGTGGATAGGTGTCATTTGTGGTCTTTTTACCACAAAGTTTATTCCGAAGTTTACCACATTCGGAATAACTTGATCCTGAAAAGTGTTTATATGAATGTTTATCGGATTATCTCGATGGGAATACAATTTCATTCTGATTAAACTTAATCCAGTCACAATATTCTGCTTGTTTACGTGACACATTTTTATTCCAATCAGCCGTTTATTCCGATTACTTTTGGCCAATGTAAACGTAGCTACTGCAGGTCTTGATGCTCAATTACGATGTTTTTTTTTTTTTTTTTTTATTACTGAAATCAGATATTTCTTGAGGAGGCTGTTTATACTACTAAAAAATGCGACCCCCATTATACTTCTTCTGGCTGAATGGTTTAAGGCTGCAAAGCGACCCGTATACACAGATAACAGAAGGAAACATCGCACAGCAGCGAGCTGTTTATGGAAGTAATGATGAATGTAATTGTTTCTAGAAGTGTTCAATAAAGTTTTGTTTAAAAAAAAACGCGGATACCGGCCGACATCTTTCCTTGTTGTTATTAGAAAGACGGATAAAATGCTACATGACCGTTCAGACTGCGGACGCTTTGAAAAAAAATCCGACACGTATCCGAATTATTACCATATATGGAAGTGGCACAAATCAGATTTTTTTCAGGGGGGTGAAAAGATCGGAATAGGACTCGTTTACAGTGAGAGTTGGACTCCGCCAAGGTTGCCCTTTGTCACCGATTCTGTTCCTAACTTTTATGGACAGAATTTCTAGGCGCAGCCAAGGTGTTGAGGGGATCCGTTTTGGTGGCCTTAGGATTGCGTCTCTGCTATTCGCGGATGACGTGGTCCTATTGGCTTCATCAGGGCGTGATCTACAGCTCTCACTGGAGCGGTTCGCAGCCTCTAAATCTGAGACCATGGTCTTGAGAGTGCCCAACCCGGAGAGTGCCTTACCGGTCGATCTACGTTCCTACCCTCATCTATGGTCATGAGCTTTGGGTCGTGACCGAAAGAACGAGATCCCGGATACAAGCGGCTGAAATGAGTTTTCTCCATAGTGTGTCTGGGCTCTCCCTTAGAGATAGGGTGAGGAGCTCAGTCATCCGGGGAGGACTCAGAGTAGAGCCGCTGCTCCTCCACGTCCAGAGGAGCCAGTTGAGGTGGCTCGGGCATCTGGTTAGGACGCCTCCTGGACGCCTCACTGGTGAGGTGTTCTGGGCACGTCCCACCGGGAGGAGACCCAGGGGAAGACCCAGGACACGCTGGAGGGACTATGTCTCTCTGCTGGCCTGGGAACGCCTTGGGATTCCTCCAGAGGAGCTGGCCCAAGTGGCCGGGGAGAGCGACGTCTGGGCCTCCCTACTGAAGCTGCTACCCCCGAGACCCGACCCCGGATAAGCGGAAGACGATGGATGGATGAAAAGATCGGAATCGGACCGTTCACACTGCCATGACAGATATGGGTTACTTATGGGGAAAAAGATCGGATTTGGGTCGCATTTCCCTGCAGTGTGAACGTAGTCCTTAGAAGATTCTGCGTGTATCTGACCAGGGGTGGATACAACACGGTTATTCTAGGCAAGAAAACAGCCCAGAGCGATACATCACCAATGTCTATTTCTGTTAATTACGAAGATTACAGCTTTGAATATTACCTAAGACCAATAAAGGGTTTTTAATATGGATGTTGGCTTACTGAAACATTCCCGATGAGCTCAGCACTTGACTGGAGCTCCATTCGTATGGATCACTGCATCAGTGCAGCGCGGCATGGAGGGGATCAGCCTGTGGTTCTGCTGAGGTGTTCAGGAAGCCCAGGTTGCTTTAATAGTGACCTTCAATGACCTCCAGGGTCTTCAGTTGACCGTCCGATGGATAAAACCTTCAAACGCAAGGTACCTGACTTGTAAACTTTAAACCCAGAACCTTCTTCCTGTGGGTGCACAGTGGATGATGTCATCATTGCTTAGTATTAATGAGAATTAGGTTTAATTTAATTTAGTGTCCATATTCCAGTTATTGTATTACCAACATATCCATTAAAGAAAACAGGAACAGGCTGGAAATACATTTAATATTTGAGTCTAATTGTGTTTTGTTACCTTTTATATGCATTTCAGACAGAATTAGTCCGTAATTATAAACAGGAAAAACACAAACATAGAATCCTTCTCTTGAATTCAAAACTACCAAAAATTTTATTTTTGTTTGCTGTGCATATCACTTTCTTTTTTTGTTCAGATTAAGTTTTTTTAAAGTCTTATTGTATTTTTTTTAATTAGTATTTCACTGAGATTAGATTTTGAAATGATTTGTTCCCAACTATTTCTTTAAATGATTAACCTTGACTCCCTAAATGTTCTAAATATTTCTTTCTTGCTGTTGGTTTGATTTTCTTTTCTTTTTCTTTTTGGAATGAAGGATTTTTATTTTAGGCAAATTTTGATTGTAAGTTTACTTTTAAATGATTTTATTACATGGGACATTTTCTATTAAGTATTTTAGTCTATGATGGGCTGTCGGGAGGTTCAATTTCTATTAGGGGATACAGTATGAACATGTTTAGAGCTGTATGTCTAAAGGTTATTTAATTTTATTTGTCCACCAAGACATTTCTCCTTATTTCCCACCCTGCTGTGATTTGAACCAGAGGTCATAAATCCTTGAAAAGACTCGTCCCTCGGTGCCTTTGAGTAGTCAGATTTACGGCGCTGCTCACATGTCCGAGGTGTGATGCAGGGCGTGCCGGCGCTGCGATAAGCCTCTAATCAAAGCTGCATTATTGGCACAGGCGGCGAGGCCGTCAGCGACGACAGACAGATAAGGCATCGGGTCAGCTTCTGCAGCATTATGCGGATTCACGACTGACAGAAAAACACTCGCTGTTCGCTTTTTTTTTTTGCTGCAGAGGAGAGGACAAACTCTCCAAATTAGCTCCTCAAATATTGACCAGGAGAAATTGGTGGTCTCCCCCTCGCTGACAGGGCAGAGGGGCTCCTAAACACACTTTGGTCACGTTTCGAGGTTTCTCATTGATTTATTTTTGTTTTTTGTTTGTTTAAATATCGTAAAAATAAATGTCCGCTCTGGCGAGGCTCGGGACAGAGGAACCAATGTGCTGGGGGCAGAGAAAGCAGCAGAAAGCCCACCTTATTCTCCCTTTATTCACTCCCCCCCGCCTCGTCTCTGGCTGCACACCAGCTCACTTCAGATCATTTCACGTGAAACGCTAAGCTCAATTTGTTGGATCCGGCTGCCCTGAAGCAATGAAATCCCTACATTTGATGGTTTGAATCCCCCCCTGACCTCCGTACGGAAGCCAATTAGTATCACTGACAGGATGTATAAACTGAGAGCTCCTGGGCTATTTATAGCCGCCGTTTCTAGCCATGAATGTATCTATATTCAATAAATCTGTTAGAAGCGCACATATCTGTCACTAGCTGTGTTTTAAGAGGATATAAATGATGTCACCAGATTTGCTGTGAAAAGCATGAACTGCTGCTGTTTTTGTAACAAAATCCTCCATTATGTTGGACTCGCTGATAATGAAGCCATTTATCCCAGCACATCATAAGAGGTGAATATTTTATTTCTACTGTTGGTAAAAATGATAATACTGAGTGAGATTCTGCTACTTTTGGTACTTTTACACCAAAAGTAGTGTTTACTTTAAGGAGTGAGAATTGTGGACGTTGGACTATAGCGCTGAAACCAGCAATACACCAAACGTGAGTAAAATCCAAGTTTCTAATTGATTTTTAACACGAACAACGAGCCGCTGGGGGCAAAGCTCACGCACAACAGAGGAGCCAAAGAGTTGGCCTTGCCTGAAAGATTTTGGCTACGTCCGAATAACCTTAGAGTAAGGACTCTTTAGCCAAAGTGGAAGTGCGTCGGTGGTCTCCATAAGTGCTGTCTGAATAGTGCAGTGAGTAAGGAAGGAGGTAGGAAAATTAGCCTGTATGCGTCCTCTCGGGGTTGGTTTAGATTAGGAACCACACGGCGTCTCTTACCGGCGCCAAGGAGCCTCAAGGTATCCCACAATCTATGACTTATAAGCACATATACAATAGCACAGCCCACCTCACGGAAATCAACGACAATGTCCAGAGAGAAGAGAGCGCGCACTTTCTAGTTCATTTTTGGAAGGCTGTATAGGCCCAGATTTGACTAGAAACATCCACGTGCGTTTCAATCACGTAATGACGTCGGAGTTAAAGGCTGTCCGAAATCGGCACAGCAGTCCGAAGCTCCTTTCCTCCTCATGATAGAGTTCTTACTGTTGACCCCATGAAAGGTCAAGGAACAGGAGCTAGGAGCTATTATTAAAGGTAGTCGGATGGCCCCCTTGTTGTCTATGGTTCTCAAATTCGGTTCTTAAAGATCATGAAGGTAACGGGGTCCAGGTGGGAAGCCCGGACACCAGACGCCCCATTCTGGGGGCCCAGAAGTCCTGCTGACCTTCATGAACCAATACTTCAGCCGTTTGGATCGGTTGTGTGGGAGCATGGAGGGGAAGGGCGAAGGTACATCTCTAGAAGAGGGTGGTCAGGACACTAAAAGCACCTCAACTGGCTTGATTCAGTGTGGAGGTGTGGTGTCTATCTACAAGTCCTGCCTGGACAACAGAGGTCCTTCCTAATGGCCCTAACCTTACTGTTGAATAACAGGCTTGAATAGTCCTACAAAGCTTATGACTGGCTTGGACAGGACTTACACTCTGGTAGGGTCTGCTAAGAAAAACTGCTCTAAGACGAGAGTTCAGTCCTCTCCAAGTGGCTCCACCATCTGCATCAAGGGAGAATGAGGTCAGGTGCTTCTCGAAATCCTCCACGTTTCTTGACTGCAGAGTCACAACCCAGAGCTTCAGCTCCCTCCAGAGTTTCTGTAAATCTGGGCAGACCTGAACGTGACCCTTCTTCACCCACTCCTGGGTTACTTGGTGGTTTTGCTCATTTAATTGGCCTCTCAACCAGATCAATGTCATTGTTCCAATTGGAAAACAAAGAAGAAATATAAGATAGTAAGTACTCTACTTTGTATACCATCCTTTGTTTATGTGTATTTCCTTTTCCTTGTTGCTAAACTTACTTGTTGCTAAACCTTTTACTTGTTGCTAAACCAGCTACAAGCAAGGACCTCAAACTCAGTGAGCAACCCTGTAACCCTACAGATTCAGGGGGTAATCTATGGACATCGTTGCCATCGCAGCAAATAAGATCCTTCTTCTCCTCTGGCAGAGCTGGGCTTCCATAACTCGCTGTATTTTTGGAAACGAGGCCCCTGGGAGTGAACAAAGCGACGAGGGGATTGTTGGCCGCAGCTGACCAGAAAGGAAACACCAGATGAGGGAATAAAAAGGTGATTACAGCAGGTCAATAAAATCACACTCTGCTGAGCAGTATAACCCACTGGCCATGTCCTCCCTGCTTCTATGACAGAACAAAGTCCACCAAGAACGACCGGAGGAGGAAGGAGGAGCTCACCTGGCGGCCCCGCCTCCAAAGCTGGCTTCTCAGCACACAGTAAAGCATCATGTGTGGGGAAGGTGACGAGAGCACGGGGCAGAGTTGGCAGCCCGTTGGTGTTTCTCTATTATTAGCAGGTAAACAGGTCTGGTTTTAGATGAGCTGCTGTTGTTTTTTCAGTGGGGGTTCTGGTGCCAGAGAGTCTCCCACTCCTCATCCTCGCCTCTGACCTCATATTTACTCTCCCTCATTCCTTTCAACGTCGTTTTTCGCTCATTGTGACCTCAGCTTCCCGCTCCGACCCAACAGGAACGTTTCAACCCAACGTCCTTGGAGATTACGCTGAAAATGTGCCGACACGGGATCGGTTTGATAACATTTAACAACAGTCTGACAAAACCCCTTCTATATTACATATTAGATTTTGGCCGGCAATGCACCAGATAGTTTTTCCCCCGGTTTGGGAGAGGATACCTTCATCCAGAACAGAAAATTATTGGGAAGACTTCTTTACAGAAAATCATATATCTAATATCTCCTAAGGCTGTCAGAAGTCTACAAACTGACTAGGACCCTCCCCAAACTTCATTCGAGGCTTCATTTAAGGCTTTTTTGCCTGGATGACGCTTGTTCATAGTGAAGGACCAATCCATGACCAATCTTCATGTCCTACCTGAAAGAAGAAGGTTCTGGTCCACCATTTGAACGGTCCATGGTTCATTAGCCGATAATTATGCTGAACTCGTCTTGTAGACTTTGAACGACAACGAGCTAAAAGCATAATGCTTCCACCGCCATACATCACTGTTTGGATGGTGCCTGTTGGGTTTTACTAGGCATGTTGATGCCAGCCAACCCAACTTTGGTCACATGTGACCACAGCATTTTCTCCTCAGCCGTCTCTGAATTACTAAGAGTTTCATGACCCGTTTTTATTTGTGCCTTCTGTAGCACGACTGGGTCTTGCCTATCGCGGTGGAGAGGTTGGCATGAAAATAATTGCTGGGCAGAACCCTGAATGGTGTGCACACCATTTTTCTTTAAACCTCTTAAAATTCCTCTGCCCATCTTTTAGCTGCATAATCAAGTCTGGATGCTCTCTCTCTTGTCCAAGTCTTTATTAAAGGCACATTCCTGTTGATGCAGGACATGATGGCCAAAACATAACCTCAACATCCTCTTTATGTCAGTCAGTCCAGTGCTTGTTCACCCAAGTGGTGAAGCTGCCTGATCATTTAGCCCTCACTTTCCTCATTCTTGATGAATTCCTCACATGCTGGGAAACCAAAACCAGAAGAGACTTTAGCAACTAACGGTTAAATTAACTACACCTTACCCAAAAACAGGACCTCATTTATAGCAACAAATCATTAAAAAAACTCCAAACCGGCATGTTTCACATGACTGGAAGCCGTCTTAAATGTTTTCCACTTGTGATGGACTTCAAATAGTCTGAGAATTACCTTTTAACCCCCTGAATGCAGCAACAGTTGCTTTTCTGAGGGCATTGCTGATGTCTTTCCAGCTTGGCATTGTGTTAACACACCCCTGTACGCTATAGAGCTGCAAACTGCATCAGCTTTGATGCAATAACTTTGTTTCTGCGGCGCTAACGTTGGATCTGAGTTGTTTTTAGAACCTCATTAGAAACCAGAAGGTGCCAACCTCAATATCCCAAATCTCAGCATTTCTCCCTGATTTCCTTTGGGTGGTATTGTTTCATTCCTTCCTTCCTTTTTAATGTAAAGTGAAAGATAAGTGGAGTTTAGATGCCTTTATCACAAGAGGGAGAAAAGTCTAAATGAGATGATGACAGTGGTTAAACATGAGCAGACACCAGTGTCATGACATAAGGAAACATGCCTGGACTGTCATAAATCAAGAGCAGAGGTGTCGGTGAGTATTTACATAAATCTCCAGGCTCATCCACATCTTGACTTGGTTTACCTCTCACCTGCTTCATGCTGTCGTCGGTTGTGCAGAGGGGCCGATGAGCCGGTCTGGGCCAAAGATTTACGCGGATCTGATCGCATCTGAGCTAAAACGTGATTAGTGGGAACCTCTGGAAACGGCGGCCGCGGTCAGCCGAGCGGAGTGACTTCACGTGCCGCCGCTCTCGTGTCGCTCGCCGTCCCATGATGTCTTTCAGGGGCGCAGCGCTCGGCCCGTCCGGGCTGGAGCCGGGCCCAAAAGGCGGGGAGCGGCCGCAGCCACAGAGGGCCTAATTACAGGCCCGGAACCAGAAACTGTGCAGCTGACACAAGACTCAGGAAAAAGGAGGATCTGTCGCTGCTTGCAGGATGGCTGGCATTTGTTTTGACTCAAACTGGAGAACGTCAGTCGATTCCATTCACAAGAAACTCAGCAAATTCAACAGAATAGATTTCAGTAGCTGGGAAACTGGTTACCCCAACCAGTGTCCAGTCAATGAAACTGAAACAGGTCTGCCTTTCCATTCAGCTGATATCTGCACTCATTAAGAAGACGACAAAAATCTTCTTAATTTATCCATTTATGGAAGGAAAAAATGAGGGGCAATCTAAAGTGTGTAGAGAACACAAAACGGCTCTCTCAGCTAAACTCTTTATACTAAGGAAGAGTTAATAAGAAACACCAACTGTGTTTCTATAAGAATTAAACCTGAGAATAATCTAGAGCCTGTTGGATTCTTAAATGTCAAGATTAAATTAATGTAATGATGCCATTTGACTGTTATACCTATTTCAATCTACCTATAAAGGGTAAAAACGCTTTTAGATAACGAATTACCAGAGAATCCTACATATTGGGGGTCCCACACTTACTGCAAGGTGGCCTCCCCTCTCCGGGTTGGCGCCGACTCCTGCCTCAAGTGGATATGTTCTCTCGGGATCTTGTGAGGGGGGAATGACGTGGGAGATTGACAGACGGATTGGTGCAGCCGCCGCAGTGATGTGTACGCTGCACTGATCTGTTCTGGTGCAGAGAGAGCTTTGCCTCTCGGCTCTGCTCTCGATTTATCAGTCGGTCTGTGTTCTTACCCTCACCTGTTTTCATGGGGTTTTGGTCAAGACTGAAAGAACGAGATCCCGGATACAGGTGGTTGAAATTGGCTTCCTCTGCGGGGTGACCGGGCACTCCCTTAGATATAGGGTGAGGAGCTCGAGCATGCGGGAGGGGCTCAGAGGAGAGCCGCTGCTGCTCCACTCGAAAAGGAGTTTGCTGAGGTGGCTCGGGTATTTCTCCCTAAAGCCCCCCAATAGGCATGTCCTATCGGGAAGAGGACCAGGGGACGGCCCAGGACACGCTGGAGAGTCTGTCTCTTAGCTGGCCTGGGAACGTCTTGGGATTCCCCCAGAGGAACACGAGGAGGTGTCTGGCGAGAGGGAAGTCTGGGCGTCCCTGCTGAGTCTGAACCCGGTTCAGATGAGCGGAGGACGACGAGTACGAGTACTTGCTGCCGTTTCCGGTTCTTAGCGGACCAGCTGGAACCCTTCCGACAAATATGGACACCAGACAGCCCTGGTTCTGTTGGCCAACGAGGACACGTTCACATAAGACAGTGGGTTTGGTCATCCAGGAGGGATTTTGGTAAAACGCAAAAGTACAAAAAGGGGTTCTCCAAAAGGTTAGGGAGGGCTTAAACGTCAGAGACAAAACATATAACTTGCCGAGCTTCACTTAAAAAGGACTTAGCATAGCATTTAGCAGATTGATAAGAAGCAACAATTGTTTCTGATGTCGCTGTTGATGTATTTCTGCCTTGGTAGGGGTTAATCTATCCTTTGTATGTTATTAAAGAGAAAATCAAGCATCACCTTGAATTTATTCATGATTGAACTGATTCTGGACTCCAAAGCAGATCTCAACGGTTATCACTAATTATTTGGGTGGTAACATAACAGCATTGATTGTTATATACCTTCCCTTTAATGGACAGTGAAATATACATGTGGGTTGGATTGTTTTGGTCTAAAGGATCTGATGAGCTATACCTGGTTGCTACTTTCCTTAAACCTCTGCTGTTTTTGAACACCCGGTAAGGCGAAATCAGTTCTATGTCTAAAAACCTAAGCTAGGAGATGACATCTGAAATTTCTGGTTTGCTAATGTGACATTACCCTCCGGAAACCAGAGAAAATCCTGGATCTCAGCGCCTTGTTGGTCTGCTACGGGTCAACCAGTGTCCCAGCTGTCCCGTTAACAACCCGTCTCACATCATTCGGGTCTACCAGTCTCGGCCCGGTTCCAGAGACAGGTGGAATGAAGTGGATTAAGCCCCTTGATAAATCAAAGCAAACCTGTCAAACTAAAGAAGGTCCTCAAAGTCAATGTCCTGGATAGTTGAGCACAGCTCAAAAGCAAACATGGACGTGTAGTTTATAATCTTATATTTAGATATAAGATTTATTGGCCAACTATAAAATACTTAATTCAATAGGAAGAACCCAACTACAACACAATCATGAGTCAGAAGCTAAACTTATCTTTTAAAATAAGATGACAGCCTTTCATTCAAGCCTTCCAGCTAAATATTTCCATGGTTTCCGCACCAATGTGCGCGCTCCCAGTTCATATGAAAACCGAGCTCCTTCCAGCTTCTCCCACTTGTCACCTCAGCCATGAATTCCTCACACAGGTGACATAAGGAGTCAGTCGCTGCTGTTTGTGAGCACAGTCAGCGGTTCACTGAAGAAGACAGTCTCTCATTTTCACTGCTCCACAACCACTGGAATAAAATATGCAATCCCACCATTTAAAGGATGTTCAGTCAAAAACCAAAACCCCGCTATGACAACTATTTTTATTTACCACTTGGACATCCTGGCTTTGTAACAGAAATTATAAAACCTAAAGAGATTCCTGAAGTCAGTGGAGCATCTTTGTTTTTAGAAATGTCAGGAAAAAGTCTTAGATCCTGTAACGTTGAGAAGAAATCAGTAGCTTGAATTGTTTGAGGACTTCACTAATGAGGTCACTAAAGTTCATCAATCATCATTTTCCTTTCCCAAAGAACGGCCGCTCTTTGCTCACTGGACAGATTGACCTTCATTCTAAAAGAAAAGTCACACTATCATCAGCAAACTTGCTTACTTGTAACCAATAATCGGCTTCTATAAACGTTTTTAATGCATATTTTGAAGTATCGCATTAGAAAAGGTTGATGGAAATGGCAAAATTCAGATTAACTCATTAAATTTTGCAAAAAAAAAAGGGAGATGGAAACATATTTGTTGAGTCAGTTCTGATGTAGCGATACATTTATCTAACATGACTGATGAGTTGTTTCTGCTGCCTGAGTCTTCCCGGATATTTCCCTAACGCTCGAAAACAGGTCTGGAAGCAACAAGAGGTACGTGTGGACCGATGAAGAGACATTACTTAGTCTCATCCGTGAAAAATAACCAGCACGTTCATTAAAGCATCGCTTCATTACTGATCTGTGTTCTTTGCTAGTTAGCAACATCTACTTCCTGTTTATTACAGCCAACGTATGACAACATTACGCTGTGCATCTCCTGGTTAATTCGCTACAAAATAGTAACTGGTAACACGTCTGATTCACATTTTTTGCGATATTTTAAAAGTTTGCTCAAAATTCACACGAGAATTGGAGGGAAACGCAGCTAGTGTAGCCCCATATCATCAACAACACTCTTTTTAACTAACTTCTTTATGTACTTACCAGACGCTTTATCAATAATTTAGTGCATAGTGTAAAGACAGATAGCTACTCAGGCACCTAATCCTGGTGAAAACAATGTGCGGAAATTCAAACCAAGCATAACAATGGAGAAGGATATTTAATCTACTCTGAACATGCAATGGTGCCTGACGGGCTAGTCTGAGTATTTCAGAAACTGCTGATCTAGGGATTTTCAGGCACAACCATCTCTCGGGTTTACAGAAAATGATCAAAAGAAGTTAAAAGTCGGAGCAGCTGTGTGGATTGAAAGGTCTCGTTGACATCAGACATTGAAACAGAATGGGCCAACTGGTTTGACATGATAGAAAAACAATAACCACTGGTTACTTCTGCCAACCAAGGCTACTACTGAGGGTACAATTCCCACAGACACGCAAACATTGGACAACAAGATGATAGTAAAACTGATCTGATGAGCCTCACTTTTAGCTGACAAACTCAGATGATTGGGTGTAAACATGAAGGGATGGATTCACCCCGTCAGACGGCTGGTGGTGTCACGGTGTGGGGGATATTTTCTTGGCACAAACTGAAAACCACCACAGTCTACCTGAGCACTGTTGTTGATCTTGTCCATGCCGTTGTTCTCACAGTGGACCCATGTTCTGATGGCAGGCGTCACAACGTTCACATCATCTCACTCTGGTTTCCTAAACGTGACGTTGAGTAAATCCTGAACTCCACAGTGCCCAGATCTCAGATGGACCAAAATCCCTGAGGAATATTTCTGACCCCGCGTTGAATCTTTACCAAAATAAAGTTGCTGGTGGGTTCTAGATGTTCCAGTTTAATCTTCTTGGCCAAAGCAGATTCAGAGTTCATCCATGAATCCAGCTTTCATCCAATCATCCACAGTTTGTGGCGTCTTCTCTTCAGTCCACTGGAAGCTTGCTTTCTTCTGTTTTGGTTCTAGTTCGGCTTCTTTGGGTTTCTTACATTTCCTCCAGGAATATTGGGTCCTGATTCGGACTGTTTTAGTTATTTGTGCTTTAAGTTTTCTGTCCTGACATTCAGATATGTCCCTGAATGATTCCCCTCTTCCAACCTGAACATTTGGCCTCCCTCTGTATGGATTGACCATCTTTAAGGATTTTTATAGCATTTTCTATCATTTTAGCTCACATCTCGCTTGTGGTCACCATTCTCTTCCTGTCAATTAACTCAGCTTGGTCGCAAAAACTCCTTTAGGTCCTTTAGAGAAATTAGACGGCCGGTTTTGGTTTCAGAAATCCAAATTAAGCAGAAATTCAACATGTTTTAGCACTACTCAATCTGAAAAGCATGCACTAAATATTGTGACAAAATAATCCTTTTGAGGTATGTTTTCATTAGCAGCTGTTTAATCGAACGAGAGAACTGGTTCCAATTTTTCTTTATATTTCCACAAATTGTTCTTCAATCCATTATTTTAATCTGGCATAAAGAAAGTACCACATATGCTTTCCTAACCTTTTATTTGCGTATAAACTGAAACGTGGTTAATTTGGTTAATATTGACGGCATAGTTAGAAGATATAAACCATTGCGGTTCTGCTGTAGTACAACAAATCCATCAGCTGCACGCGGCTTGAATTAAATGGACAGGTTCACATCTGTGTAAAGAAGATTGTTTCTCATTTATGTCTTTTAGGCCGATTCACTTGAAAAACAATCAGCTGAAGGGAGACAGCCAGTAAATCTGGAATCAGGAATGCCACATTTGGAAGCCACAGTATTTTTGCCCAATTACGTGATTCATGTTAACCTCAAGCGAGGTGTTTTGGTCAAGAACGGCCACAAATTGTCACATGCTGTTATGCTGCTGAGCGGTTGCCATGGAGCCGCGAAGCCACCGTCCAAAGAAACAGGAAGTGGGCTACGTTCCCAAACGGTGACGGTTGAGAGCTGCAAGCGCACGGCACGCGTCAACACGGTTCACAGACGTGCACACTGATGCGTGTAAACAAAGAGATGAAAAGCAGTTTCTGTGCACACACACACACACACACACACACACACACACACACGAGTTCAGTCCCACATTTATCAAGCTGCAATGCTGGAGTGTTTTTTTTAAGCTAGAAAAACTGGATCGATAGTCCCTTCAGACAAAGTGGTCAAAATGACTCCTGTCTGAACACTTAACCAACTTGAAGACAAAACATTTAAACTGGCTTTGTGAATTGTCTTTGTGAATTGTGACGCAAACTCCATAAAGCTGAAGCTCTCCAAGCAAAGACCATCGTACTGTCAAGCATGGTGGTGGCAGCGTCATGCTGAGGGGCCCGTTTAATTGCTAGTGAAGAGCTGAACTTCAGATTTTCTTTGACTTGCAATGACCAAGTAGTGAAAGTGAGTATACTTGTGTATAAAGTTCAGGTAAAAACTGTCAAGCCAATATAGATCAAACTTCTCTAACAAAGCAGTTGTGCCTGTGGTGAAGACAAAGACAAAAGTTTAACAGTCCTCCCCATGGAGGGGCGAGATGCCTTTTACGGTGAACCCTAACAATGTCAAGATGTTTGGCTGCAGTGATAAGAGAGTCGTTTGCGTTACGGCAAAGTTGAGCAGCATTGTGCTCTGGGATTGTCTTTCCATCCATTGGTACTGGTGGATTACACAAAGTGGCTGGAAGAATGCTTGTGGCAGCACCGTGCTGTGGGGTTGTACAGCTAAAGGATGCATTTGTGGCAGAAAACTACCCAACTGTGCCGAGAACAGAGAAGAAAAAGCATGTGGTCTAGAGATACTTAGCCAAACCGTCACCATCTTCTAGCCTGTGTGCACAATTTTAACCTTGTGTGGCTTAGAGAACATCCAGAAGACGGCAAACAGACTTCAACCATCATCTGGACACCCCTACATTATGGACACTCTATTTCTATTGAACGATTACAAAATCAGGGATATAACAATTTGCACCCGTAAGACTGAACAATTCACCAGCCAAAGTTATTCTCACAGTATTTGTGCATTCAGAAACATCCATTTTGTACCGCTCAGGCTTCAAGCGTTACCCTCCACACCAAAAACAGTTCAGGCCAATCACGTTGCAGTATTGAGGTTTAAGGCAGGCCTTAACGCTGTGACGAAAGCAGGCACGGTTAAGCCCACAGCGCAGGAGTAGCTGCTGCTATCACATCTGTTTTGTAAGAATACACAATTTCTTCTTTGATAGAAGAACAGCAAGAAGCACCTTGACTAGCTTTCCTTCTTGTGGTTTCTCATGATGCGTGCTGTTTACGTTTTAATTTGATACCGTGATTGGCTGAAACCAGCCTTTGGTAGGCGGGCAAAAAGGCATTGCTTCGCCCAATCAGCTCGGAGAGTTCTGCTGAAATTCCCTCCTTTCCCCAAATGGAGCAGTCCCAGATAGATAAAGTGCAGAACTAGCGTTACATATTATCAATCTGGCTGACCAGGTTAGTGGCTGGTGGAACGAAAAATTGAACAAAATGGGTTTGAACAGCTGCTAAGATTAACCCTTGGTGCCGCCAAAGCCATAAAAGACTAAAAGGACCACAACAACAAACAGCTTAAAATCGGAGGCAACTGGACTTTCGTTCAGTTCTTTGTGAAAACGTTTTGACTCCTATTCAGGAGTCTTTGTCTATTACGGCGGCTCACACTTGAGCAACTTGCAGTTGCAGCGCTGGCCCATCATGGAGGCCCATCCTCCTAGGCTCATTCTCAGTCATATGTAAATCAATGACCCACCCACCACTGTCTCAAGGCTATTGCTGGGTTGCCTGAATCATGATGAGCTTGCTTATGTTATCTCTTTGGAATAAGTTTCAAAGCAGGGTTGTAGATGCTTGGAAGCTGAAACCGTAATCCTCCCCCTCTGTTCTCTTTTGACCAAGATGGCTTCTTTCACCCCTTTTTCAAAGCATCAGTTCTCCCTGTCCAAAATCTGGACATAATTGTCGTCAAGAGTGTCCTTTGTTCTTGAGGTACCAGTGGACTGCAGAATTGCCCCGAGCTGTAGGAGTCTGAGCAGTCCTCGCAGCATTGGACCGCAGACACAACGCTGCTCAGCTGTGGTTTGGCTTCTGTCTTTGGGATGAACCAGTTTTTGTCTGAGAGTGTTATTAGGTCTGAAATTCACTATTATGTTGTGTTTAGAGAAAATTCTCCTGAGTTTCTCAGAAACTCCAAACATAAATGGAAAAAAACTGAGCGAAAGTCTGGTTGCCTCCGATTTAAGCCTGTTTGTGGTTGTCGTGACCTGGATGACAGAGGATTTGCACAGACAAAGGAAGACCACCCATAAAGGTGTGTTCACATTCAACGCCAATGGCGCCACAATGTTGCCACTTTTGCTTGCTACATTATCGCCGGCCGTTCGCACAGCAGGTGACAGCAATTCCACAGTGGGCAGCAAGTCAGAAATACGGCGCTTTCTAGTGACGCTTTCACTTCCCCCGCACTCCAGCCTCCTCACTCACTCTTCTCCAGGCTTGCTCTGTTCTATACTCATCTCGGTAGCAATAATTGGCTGAGTCACACAACTCAGGCTGACCGCAGACCGCCACTATCAGCTTGTCTTCCATATTGAATGAAAACTGCTTCATCTCCACTGCAGTCCTTTACCCCACGTCAGAGCCACATCCAGGTCCTGATTGGTTGTCGCTACGCGACAAGACACAAATGTTAAGCTTTTTCAACTCCAACAACTCTCGCTTCGCACCCATTGCAGGTGTTGTGTTGCTCTGGCTTTACTTTAATCACCAAAATCGCGGGTTTTGCGTTGCTAGAATGAAGTCTGTTGCTTTGCTTAGCTTAGCGTCGCTCCTGTGTTGCACCTGTGCACAGGGCAGTGTTGTAGTCAAGTCACTATGCCTCGAGTCCGAGTCCAGGTTCGAGTCTCCAGTGTTCAAGTCCGAGTCAAGTCCAAGTCATTAAAAAAAATCCGAGTCGAGTCCGAGTCAAGTCCACTACTCATCCGAGTCAAGTCCGAGTCGAGTCACTATTGATCCAAGTTCGTTGTAGGAACATGCCGTGACGTGTGATGTATGACATGAAGCAGTAACATTCCATTGCACTAATAATGGCGTTCCGCTAGCGAGCTATTTTTAGAACGTGACGTCATATCACGTACAGGTAGGGCAAATATGCGTTTTCCTCCACTCTTGCGCTGTACGTTACCCTTGGTTTTACTCGGTAAAACTACCGCTTTTTCTAAGTCTAAGATGTCTCCTAACCACGGTTTTTAAACATTGTTTTAATGGAACGTGCAACAGCGACTCGAGGTACGCTGATAGGCCGCATATGAAGGATGTTAAAGCCGCAAGCGGCGTCGATCGGCCCTCGCAGCCAAGCGCGCTCCGGCCTATTGGCCACTGCTGTGGTGCCGGCCGGCCGGCGGGGTTCGCACACCGCCGCGGCTCCGGCCGGCCGGCGGTGTTCGCCCGCCACCGCAGATGCTGTCACGCATTTTCCTCGCCCGTCCACCGGGCGATTCACACAAACGCGTTCGGCAGCGTTCCCTCATGACTCACAACAAATCTGGTGCAGATGCAGCGAGGAGATACAGCCGTTGGATAATGATAATGCATTTGGCCACCGGACCGGACTAAATTGTTCGGCGGGCCGGACAATTTATACCGATTTCTGGACGGTGACTACAAACAGAAAAAACGGCCGATGACGCCATGAACGCCGAGCAGGAGAAAAACATCGACTTACCTTTCTATCAACTCGGCCCGTTTTCCAGGCTTTCTAAGACCTCGACACTCAAGCTATCGTTTGAGCTGAACGTTGGTATGTTGTTCCACAGTTCTACCAGTAAAATGGGCGCCTGGACATCCTCTTGTGATAGTTTAACAGCTGTAAAGTCGGTCATATCGTTGTATCTGTTGCATGTGTAATGGCTGGTTGCTACGTGCTCTCTCACACTGTTTGCACTACCTTAGCGGCAAGGGGCGTTGCTCATGAGATGGTGACGTCATGTGCGCGGTACGCCATTTAGATATTAAAATCATACACCAAATAATATTCTAATGACATATTAAAATTATAGCCTAATGATATAAAAAAAGTCGAGTCTTTTTCTCAATTTCCGAGTCAGAATGATCTGAATGTAGGAGTCCGAGTCCAAGTTCGAGTCATCAGTGCTCAAGTCCAAGTCAAGTCACGAGTCTCTAAATTTAGCTAATGACTCGGACTCGAGTTCGAGTCTCGGACTCGAGTACTACAACACTGGCACAGGGATATCATGGAAATCTGTCGCTCGGCCTGCCTCACTCACGTTCGATGTGAACGTGCCTTAAGACAAACATAAGGTGTTAACTTTGATAGAGTGTTGTTGGTAAAAGTAAAAAACGATTTTGATGAGAAAATATGAAATATTAATTTATTTCAGAAAAATGTGACCAGCAAATTAATGCCAACGTTGGGGCTGTGAAACACAGACCAATGAATCAAATTCTTAATTAATTAATTTGGACAAATGGGACAATATAAGGGGGGGAAATCCCAAAGCCTGGCATGAAGAAACTTTATGAAATGTTGCTTATTTTACTGAACAAGTATGTCAAACTGAGGTCAAGCAAAGTTTACAGGACACAGTTTGATGTTATCCCTGTTATGATTAAAGCTTTAGCAGGATGCTGGAAGTCCTCTTCGCACTGAAGGACAATACGCTCCTGATAACTAGGAGGACTGTTACCTGTAAAAAATCAAAGTGTAGACTCACATCAGATGCATGCGGTTATGGGTCCAGTTACTGAGGTCGTGTGGCTCTGAAAAAAGTCTGCATGAAGGAACTTTGACCGGCCTGTAGCTGTCCTCAAATCAAATTTCCTGAATTTCACGAGACAAACAGGAAATGTCCGCCGCAAGATGGGATAAAGTTCCGATAAATTTCAGAATAAAAGCACCGCACTACCTTAATTAGCTTGACTAGTGTAAACAAAACGACGACACAGAAACACGAGGGAACAGAGGGTTTTTGGAGGATCAAATAGGATATTTAAGCGCACAGATAACGGGTTTTGACATAAAAAATTAAAACCAAGGCAGTTTTTTTAAATAACTTATGACGGACAGCAACAGAAAGGACCACATGAACTTCTGTTGTAGCCAGCGCCATTTTCACAGCTGGCCGCTGTTTCCCCTAGTTGCAGCGCGAGTCGAGGTTTTACTGCTTTAACCCACATCGCATTCAACGTGAGCCCAGGGATATTGCCTTGATTTTAGTGCATGTTTTAAAAACTGTGCTTTGAGAGGACGCCTGTTGGCTTGATCAGTTATTGTTACCCAACCATCAAACGTACTTTTAAGACTATTTTCATGTCTAAAAGTGTGATATTTCCAGATGAATTGAATCAACAGGGACCTCACAGATAAGACAAATCTGACTGGTCCTCACAAGGTCCAGCATCAGGGTCCCGACAAAGATAGGAAAGCAAGAACACACACACACACCAACACATCTTCTAAATTTAGGACCTGAAAGAAGCTGATGTGATCCTGAAAGGATTTGATTTTTCTTTTTATCCTTCAGCTCCACAGCCAGCTTTAGCTGGTGCCCAACTTCAATCCAAGTGTGTGTAAATAAGTGTGTGTCAGTGGGAAGCTCGGACTATTTCCACCCATGTAAATGTTGACCTGAGCTGGGCGGGGTGTTTGTGTGGCGACCCGGTGGGGAAAGCTGCAGTAGAAAATAAAAGCAGCAGCTCCTGTCATCAGCGAGTCTTTTTCGCCGTCCGTCTGCCCTTCACTCCCCTCGCTGTGGGAAACGAAAGCCACAAAGGGAACAAACACTCCCGGTAAAAGAGGGGGAAGGTTTCTGGAGACGATATTTGCCCCGTGTTGGCACATAAATAACCGTAAAATGTCAAAGAGGTTCGACTCTTGAGGGAAAAATACTGAAGCTGGGTGTTTTACAGGAACTGGAGAAACATTGAGGCAGTGACGTACCTGCAGCTCGGCTTCTAGAGATGAACTTTGATGTTAAAGAGCGGTCTGACATTTAAACAGAATTTATCTTTGTCTGCAGCAGATGATGAGTCTGCTTCATGTGGCGACTTTTACGTCATTAGGAAGAGTTTACCGATTATGGGGGAAGTTAAATAAGTTAACTCTTCCTGAACACACACGCCTCCCTTACAAGAAAACAACCTCTTTCTGATTGTAAATAGAAAATAACACTTCACACAGTAAAATTTTGTTTTCTAACCAATTACCCATTTCTCGCCATTCTTGTCTTACTATGTAATAAACTTTTGAAATATCTTCTGGATTTTTATCATAAATTAAAGAAAATTACTCAAAATAATACAGAAACAGGATTTTCTGACTATGAAAGTTTGGGGTTTCCTTTTACAAATTTATAAAGACAACAATACACAAATTATGGCACATGGAATACAAAAATCTTAGGATTTATTTCACCGTCTAACAAAATATTAAACTAGTTGAGAATATTCTTTTTTTTTTACTTAAAGAAAATCATCACAAATAAAAGAAAATAATCCAAAAACACAAATAAGAAAACTGTACAAATTAACGTTAAAAAACTTCAGATCTTCCTACAGTCAAAGAATTTCTTACATTTATTCTCAATATATTTTCTTAAATTAAAACCTAAACAAGAATTTTAAACAAACAAACAAAAATTATTATTATTATTGTTTTTTTTTGAGGGAAAAGAAATCCAAAACTTAAACACGTTTTAGAAATGTCTTTAAATCGACAAAGAAAATTTTCTCTCCAAATTACAAAAAAACTTCTAACCAGTTAAGGGCTAATATTAATATTAGAAAATTCTAAAAAAATGTATTTAAAAAAAAATCTTTTCTCCTAAGATTTTTTTTTATCTTCACATGTAAATTAAAACAAAACAGTTGACCTAATATGGATTTTCTTTGAATATTAAAACAAAATTTCAGATGTAGAAACGTTTTTTTTACCCTCCAGCAAAATCTAAAAATAGATTCTTTGTAAATGAAAAAGAGAAATCTAAAATCTAAAACACTGAATATTATTATATTGATATTATTATTATTTCAGAGCTGAAGACACGCAGATACTCTGGATAAGGTGGTGCTAAAGATCCAATCAGATTAGATATAAAGGTTCAACAAAGGAGCTTTATTAGTATTTCAGGTGCATATTTAGAAAGGACGCTAAAATCTTTAGAAGTTGTGAGCATGAGCAGAAGGATCTGTGGAGACCCTTGCCATGGAGATGGAGTCGGACAGCGACACAAACACCAGGTTGGCAAACGCAGCGAGGCTAATGTGGCAGTCTGGCCCTACCCAGGTAGATAAATACCACACAGACGTGCTAAACGCCTCTCTGGTTCACACACGGCCGGCCCCGTCCAGCGTCTGATCCTCCGTTTGACGCATCCCGGCGACATTTTTCACCAGACGCGTTTCATTTCAGTTCGGACTTCGGTTGGAGGGCGGCTTCAACGCAACACAGTGACATTTGCCGTGGGAGAAAGGACTTTGATCCACGCCAGCTTTTAGTTCTTTGGCTTCTGTTGAACCACTGGGACTCTGGACTAGTCAGTCCTGTACCTGGGATGAACGTCTGATTTCTTTTAGAGGAAAAACACATCAAGGAAAACGTTGATTTCCTCAATATTTACAAGCACCTAGCTGTTATCTGAAACAGATTCAACAACATCAGCTTCTCAAAAGCTCACTGAGTGGGTAGAGATGCTTTAAAAGTGCGTGGAAAACTAAAAACAAAGGTTGTCGAGTGGATTCTTTTTCACAGTCAGGGAGTGAGGAGGGCATTTACACAGGAAAAGATGCTAAAATATTCAAACTACAAGTTGTATATTAAGGCAAAAGGGTCCATTTCCTTTAAAATTCCCAAAATATATATAATCTTCCTGCAGAAAATAATCAAACAGTACGATGTGATTTGTAGAGCATGGTAAGAAACTAGGTTTGGAAAATGGATGGATGGATGGATTCTTAAATTAGCAAAACTGCTTTTAAAATGATAAAGTAAATATTTTAGTTATCAGCTTCCTAATTAGATAAGGAATACGTTTAGTTTGCATGTTTAAAATCACATCATATGTAAATTGCTGCAGTTAAATTAAACTAATACAGGTGAACAAAATTATTCAGTATTGGAAGAATTTTTTTTTTTCTTTTATTAAAATATTTTGACCATAAACGATGAAAACAGACGTTTAGTTTTACTTTTCAGCTGTCTCAAGTGTTCTCTACAGACGACAAGGCTCATAGAGTCAGGAAAAGATATGCCTGCTGGTCACATTTCAGCACATTTTAGTACGTTGTCAGCAAATTTATTTTATTTTTCAAAGGTGATTTAAAAAAAACAGGACACTGTTAGAAGATAAATATGAGTTTCTATGTTCCTGTTTTGGTTCAATGCATCTACATCAGTAAAAATCACCACAGATTTTTCATAAATACTTTCTAAAACAACTTGAAAGCCGAAAACTGAACTATTAAGAAGTAAAACCCTGAGGAATAAGCAGTCAGGGAGTGTTTCCCAGGGAGATTTGAGCAGACAGACATGAAATACCTGCCTGGGGGATTTATAAACCGCCCAGCTTGGGTTCGTCTGTCAGCACAGTCCCTGTTCAGAAACGTCAAACCACAGAGATGTCTTACTGCGAAGACATAACGCGACGTAGATGCACCACAACCATAAACACTGGAGGTGCGGATCAGCGCAGAGGGGGACGAGAAATTCCACACCTGAGCGGCGCAAACGCGCCCACGCCGTGTGCTCAGGGACTCGTCCTGATTGGCTGAGAGCCGCTGATGTTTCTGGGCTTTTATTGTTGGTTTCAAGGCTGAAAGCAGCACTGAGCTCTTACCTTTTGGATGAAGGCCTCTGTGTGGGCCTGCCGGTGAAAAACGTCCGTCTGCAGGCGCTCTGCGATCAAAAGCATCTGAATCACCGACAAACATTTATACGGTTCACTAATCACCCCTCCCCCCCCCAATCAGAGCGGCTGAGATCAGGAGCCTAAAACTAGGGCTGGACGACATAAAAAAATATTGATAAAATAGAAATCATATTGATTGATATTGATAATTATCAACAAATTAAAACACATATTTTAACTGCAACCCTGGGCATTTTATGCTGTTGTTAGATACAGACACAAAAACTGAATTCAAACTCAACCCTTTAATCAACAAACTTTTTACCAAAAATGCAAGTTTTAAAAAAAATAAATAAAAATAACGCGTGCCCTCTGAACTCTTTGAAGGGGGCGGAGCTTTCCTGGGTCTGCGTTGTGATTGGTTGGGAGGACGTAATGACTGTAACATTAACCTACATCAGGGTTCTGCAACCTGTCCAACACAAAGAGCCATTTTTGCCCCCAGTCAGCCTCATTGACACTTGACCGGAGCTTTCCATAAATTCCCTGCAGGTAGATGATGATGAGTACCGGAAAAACGGACGGCCCATAAAGGGGCCTTCAATTTAGCCCCGCCCCTGACGGCAAAATGTCTAATTTTTTAATGCCAAATCTCTTTTCAATGTCGCTGCAAGCTGTCACTGTTTTAGCTCCATAGCTCTACCGGCTACCGGCCCGACTGACACGCCGTGTACACGACGTAAATCTGGCCGACTGGCCAGGCTAGCTTCTCGCCGTGGATCGGTGATCTCTGAGATGGATAGGAACATCTCTTCCTGCTCCAATTCCAGCAAATTCCCTCCAAAGCCGTTGGACGGAGTTTCGCACTATTGCAAAAATTATCCCAGACATCTTGCTAGTGCAACACTGGGGCTTCTCACAGATGTAAAAAAAAAAAAAAAACAAGCTGCGGCACGCGCCCTTGGGAACTTGAAGGAATAATAAAATGACAACTTTATTCTCCTGAACATCATTCTCGCATTGTTCTATCGCCACGTCTTGGTTCTGTACCTCTGCTGAGCGTGGCGCCGTTCTCCTGGTAGTCCTGGATCTCCTCGTCCTTCCTCACCAGCAGGTCCCCCAGGTGCTCCACCTGCCTCTGCAGCAGGCGGCTCATTGCCAGCAGGGGGCGCACCAGCTCACCGCACACCTGAGATGCGCGGAACGGACAGGGTTAGACCGGCGGAACGGCGGCGGCCGGGCGTCCGGATGTCTGAAACGTACCAGAGCAACGGGAGCGGGGCTGCAGTGGAACTCCCAGTAGAAAGGCAGCCCTGCCAGGTCGCTCTTCAGCCTCAGCGCCAGGTTTCCATCCTCCTGTCGGCTCACAGAGATCTGAACCTGATCGCCGGTTCGGCCGCCGTCTGACAGGCAGGGCTGAGCCACCTCACGCAGGTGGGAGAAGAACGCCCCGGCCGACGCGCGCAGACGCCGGTTCAGCTCCTGCAACGGCAGAGCTGGGCTCACCAGGCCGGTTCTGAGGAGGCTCGGCCGTCCGCTCAGGGGTCAACGTACCTGCGCTCGTCTCTCGATGGCAGCCGCATCCATCCTCTCCTCCCACACGCACTGCAGGTCGGTCAGCAGGACGCGGTACGCCGTCTCTCCGAACCAGCTCTTAGCCAGGAGCTGGCAGCCGGCGATGGTGACGGGAAGCCACGGATGCTGGAGGAGAACGTCCTCGGCAGGATCGGCTCCGGGGTTCATGGCGGCAGACGGGGCCAGGCAGACGCCTTAGAGACGGGGACCATAAGTAGTCATTACTGAGCAGAAATACAGATGCCGGGTCTCCTGCTACACTACCAGCTTACGTGGTTTAGGAAGACTAAGTATCAGAGCAGGCGTATGTATAATTGTGAGCTTGTGCAGATCCACTGTTGTGGATTTTATTGTTTGTTGGGTGAAAATGTTCCACTTGAAGCCAGTTCTAGTATTTCTTTTAATCAGACCTGCATTTCTTCCTGGAAATCCCTCACCTCTGATTTAGCTGGAAAGAGATCAGGCCACACCACCACCTCCCAGCAGGGGGCGGCAGAGCGCAGCAGCAGCTCCTGTTTATGGGGACATAAGTGAAGGATTTCTCGTCAATAACACGAAATCGTGTCGCAGTCTGGCTCATTTAGAGCTGGAAAATTAAACATGCTGATTCTGTGACTTTATGTCTCCATTATACCCACAGAAACCTGAACGAGGAGTGGATACGTCCTGGAAAGAGAAGCACCCACCAAACTCCCTTTAAAAATCCCCAAGATTTAGAATTCTATCGTTTTATCTCCTCAGCCAAACACCTACAGCTTTAATCTAAATGCATTGTAATTAATAAGTACTTATATTTAATTCGGCATAACTTTCACTCGCATTAAAAACGCATATATATAGAAAAAAATACCGTTTTTATTCTTAAATTATTCGAAATAAACCTACCTTTGATCAGGAGCTGTTTTTAGCTTTAGTTTTTAAAAGCATTTAAACGCTTATTCTACTAAAACATATTACTATAGATTAATGAACACTATTAATTAAAACTAAAACATTTGCTTTTTAAAAATGACTAAAGTTTCTAAAAGAACCGCAGCTCCAGCTCCTCCGCCGGATGTTGTGTACAAATTCCAACGCCGACATGAAACACTGAATCACTACAATGGTTCCGCGTTTTAAATTTGATTTATTAATTTGTTTTTATTAGGTAACTTGTTGTTTGCTGCTACCCGCTAGTATGAAGTGTGGATTGCTTCACAAAGTAAATAAAATTAATATTTTCCTGCTGATATTTGTCACGTTTATTTCTTAGCTCTTATCTCTCTCATCGTTGGGAGACAAAAAATAATAATAAACCGATTTTTCACCGATAAGACTTTTATGATCAGAGAACAGAGGCACGATTGAACCCACAGAGAAGCCCTTGAGCAACTTGACATGTGGGATAAATTAGTGACAGCGCAGAGATGAACTGTAGGCGTGGTTCCAGTTCCAGTGAAACAGAAACTGAGCCGCTGTTGCTCTGCGGGCTTTATTGTGCATCAGTTCGGTTCTGATCCACTTCTGTTGGACCTTTTTAAGGCGGACATGGACGGAGAAACCTGTGCAGAGAAAAAAACCTCAGACTGCTCACCATCAGAAAACAGGTCGTTTATCCTGTAATTATCTCGCTGTAATGTTAGATTATCAAGTAAAATCTGTTTAGAGAAAGTTAGTTTGTTCACTTTAGATGATTTTGTTGTTGTGATTGCCAAAATGTGTACATAAATATGCTGTCTTTTGATATTTGGGGAGTTTTGGTTTGAATAATTTAGAATATTAATATGGTTACAGCTATAATTTCTGTGTTTTGTGTATTTTGAAGTGTTTTTAAGGCGGTTAAGGGAGGATAAACTGAGGCTTTATGTGGAAATGTCTGCCACTGATAAGTTCTGTTGAGAATTATCACCCAAAGGCAACACACCATCCCTAATGTGTCCTGGTCCTACATCTCCTCTTAATTTCCCTCTTAATCGAGCAAAGTCTCAGATATGTCAGGAACATTTGGTTGTGGAGAAAAACTTTTAAGAGCTTGTCGCCTCAACACGTCAGAGGCCTGTGAATGTTTGATTAATCCGAGAGATAAATAACTGTACGACAGTGTAATTAAACACACAGCAGTAGCACACTGTGATAAGTCTGAGGACGAAGCTGCTCTCTGCAGTGACGGACCAACAGGAAGCAGAGAGGATGAGAAGCTGTCGCTGATCACCTGGAACGTAGACGGGCTGGATGGAGACGAGCAGCCAGAAAGAGCCCGGAGCCTCTGCCAGTATCTTCTGACGTGAGATGAAACTCCTCAGGTCTTTTCACGTTCATTGTAGACACGTTTTTTCACAGCTCTCTCCTCAGATATTCGGCTGACGTGGTGCTTCTCCAGGAAATAGTCCCGCCCTACATGCGCTTCATGCACAAACGTCTCGCCGACACCTACGCCTTCATTGAAGGTCCTCCAGCCCATAAAGGCTTTCTGTGAACGATCAGATTTTACAGACTAGTGCCGTAGTGTGTTTCAAAGTGGCGTCTCTTCATGCCGGCAGGTGGTAAGGTGGGTTATTTCACCTTGATGCTGCTGAAGAAGACACGGATCACGCTGCTGGACAGCGAGAATCTCTTCTTTCCAAAGTCCCACATGATGAGAAACCTGTTGGTTGCTCAGGTTCCTGCACCTTTGAAGATCTTTGAGAAAGCCAAATCCTGAGATCCAAGCTTTCATTTAAAATATGAAAAAAAAGTTTGCTCTCTCTTTTATGTCTTGTTAGGTGCTGTTCAGAGGCCAGAAGCTGTGCCTGATGACATCTCACTTTGAGAGCTGCAAGGCTAACAGCGTAGAGAGGATGAGGCAGCTGAGGGCCGTGATGAGGAAGATGAGCCAGGCCCCGGAGGACGTGACGGTTCTGTTTGGAGGGGACACCAACCTGAGAGACTACGAGGTTTGAATCTCCTCCTGGAGGCCCCTGTGGCTCTTTTTAAAGACGTTTTCAACCTTCGTTCCTGGTGCTCCCTTCCAGGTGGCCAAGGTGGGGCTTCCCAGCAATGTCTGTGACCTGTGGGAGCAACTGGGAGAGCCGCAGAAGTGCCGCTACACATGGGACACCGAGGCAAACACCAACAAGGAGATCGAGTTCAAGTGCCACTTCCGCTTCGACCGGGTGTACCTTCGACGGGCCGCCCAGGACGGAGTCCCCCGGCTGGACCCCCACAGCATGTCTCTGATCGGGCTGGAGAAACTGCGGTGCGGCATGTTCACCAGCGATCACTGGGGGATCTATTGCAGCTTCTCTGCGGAGCAGAATGAAAACTCAAAGTCTCCAATTAAGGGAGATTAATTGTAAAGAAGCTCAATCTATTCTGTAATATTCTGCGCACAGGCTTTTACAAGGTGGGAGAACTTCAAGAATCTCTGTCTGCATTCAGAAGAAAAAGCTTTCATGACTCTTCTTACTCGAATATTGGCAGCTATTCAGCCTCAGAAAGAAAAAAACATCTGATTTCCATACCCTCAGGTTCTTTTTAAATCCCAATGTTGGGTTTTAAAACCTTTCAGAGTTGCTGTCAGTCGAGGAAAAGATGGAAATGGCTTCCTGGATTGGTGAACAAAGTTTGAATTAGCTTTTGGTGCTCTAAGTGATGTGTCCTGTAATCTTTAGCTTGGTAAGAAGCAACTTAAAGGAAGCTCATCTATATCTGGGGATGTTTTATTGGTGCTACGGATTATGAGATAACAGGCTTTGGCTGCGAAAGACAGTCACCAGGGAAATGAACCCATGAACATCTGGCATGCATAAACAAACAGACAGTTATCTTTCCTGAACCCAAGGTCTCAGGCTAATGGTGACGTGGATCCCGGAAGACAACATGGAGTAATCGACCAATCCTGACCAGGCTTTGCTCATCCAGCTGACGTGGTCGAGAGTTGGACACAACCTGGCGTCCGGAAATCTACCCGTCTCGCATTGTTGTGTATGAGAGTCCAGTACTGAAGCTGTAAACATCCCTCTGCCTTTTAGATTAAATATGTTAAAATATATTTTCTGTTTCAAGAGTCTTTTTATTACTACAGAGGTCTACAATAGAAACGCAGCATGTTTCAGGCAAAGAACCTGGTGTGACCTCAACCAGGTCAGTTCTTAACACTGGAAAATGGCTCAGATGTTATTTGGTGTTGGGAATATCAGGATGACGCTGCAGATGTCAAGACCTTTTTGACAGACAAGGCAGCAATCTTTGATTTTGAGGTAAATGCTGATGAGATGGTACGTTATATTTGCCTCTGAATCATACCTGAGAATGCCAACACTCCCAAAAAAGGGTGGTACTGGCTGACTGTTGCTCAGTTACCAGGATAACAAATATCAGTAACACATCTGCCAACAATGCATTCATCTGCATTGTAGAGAGCAGTAACAAGGGTTCCAGGAACAGATGGTGATGCAACACTAGGATATTCATCTATTGTTTGTTGGGCTTTTAGTTTGGAAGTCGAGTGAAGGTGTGCCAGTTGATTTTTCTAACTCAACAACTTATAGTTTGTTAGTTCAGTTGGTTTGGGCCATGATAAAAAAACACTAAAATAGGAATACACATTAGGAGCGCTGCAGTGCATTTTCCAGATGATTTTAACAGAAACTGGATAAAATGTGTTAAAAGTCCACTAAATACGAACCGATCACTGGATTCATCACTCAGGCTCAGTGTTGCTATACCTGAATTAAACGTATTAGAACCTTGAAGTGTTGGCCAACAATTACATCTAGTTTTGCAGTGCCAATGCAGGTTGTTTGTTAAAAAAAAAAAAGGATGTGATTTTTAACTTGTCGTCACAGAAAAGTGTCACGCAACAGAAACGCACCCTGTGCAGACATCATGTCAGTGGGAGGCTTGTTCTTTCGTCTCGCACGATCAGTGAATCCAGATTTTGGTAACTCAAGTTGGGTGGAAGGTAAAAAAGGGGTAGAAACGGGTACACAAACCACAGGGGTAGGTCGTAACATTCCAGCATGAAATCAATGTGTTGAAATGTTTTTTTTTTATTATCTTTATTTGAAACTGCAGGAATTTTCCGAGATGCAGAATTTGAGGTTTTCAATTTGTTGTGAGAATCTACCGAAATAAAAATTGGAATGTATTCCTGTTTGTGTCACGTTTAATTGTTATTTAGATGCATTATTCAGATTTCCTGAGAGGTACCAGCAGTAGAATAAAGTGGACAGGAAAAACCAAGCGCTTTGAAAATGTGCGCTGTTCCTTTAAGAACTCGCCTCGTATCCTAGGAGACGTTTTGTTTACTTCCGGGTTGTCGCCGAGCAGCACGCCCAAAACACCAAGCAAAGCGGATTAAAGCCCCACAGAGATGGCAGAGGAGGCTGAAGACGAAATCCCTGGTAAAATGGATACAATTAGTATTTTATTACCGAGTCTTGGCCGTTTATATTTTTATTATTAACTTAGAATGCCTGTAAACTGGTAACATCCGGGTAATTAGCTGTGTTAGACCCTCGTATTAGCTTCGATATTAGCTCGCAGGCTAACGAAAGATAAAGATTTAAGTTCCAACAAGTAACTTTATTCCGGTTTTTATTCTTCGTGCAGTTGTTTAATGTGCAGCTCGGAGTTTTCTCATCTCTAAGACCACTTTTTATTTAATTTAAAAGTGCTTTAAAAGTCCCAAAATACCAAAACCTGCGCTTGGCTTTGTTGGACCTACATTAGCGGCTCATTTAGTTTAGACTCGACCAGTTGAGAACAAATTAAGGCTGGAAAAAAAGAAAATCCCCAATATTACCACGCTGAGCTTCCATCCATCCTAAAAACTAATGCTACTGATGGGGAAAGTGTATTTATATGATATTTAAAGGTACATTAAAGGATTTTATAAACGACGTTCATCAGTAGATGAAATCCGTTCCTTTTTAGTTTTTTTTAATTGCTAATGATCTGATTTGACCTCCTGGTTTCCTGTGGTTCACTCCCCCGCAGAATCAGGAGCAGTTTTCACGTTTGGAAAGAGCAAGTTTGCAGACAACATCCCCAGTAAGTTCTGGCTTAAAAACGACGTACCTCACAGGATCGCCTGTGGAGACGAACACACCGCCTTGATCACAGGTACAGGCCCTCTTTTTGTTTTTGTTGTTGTTTTGAGCCAGCTGCTGGAGAAGTGGCGTTTCACCTGCGCTGCTCTGTTTGTCTCCTCAGAAAACAGGAAGCTCTTCATGTTTGGCAGCAACAACTGGGGCCAGCTGGGTCTGGGCTCCAAGCAGACCGTGCATAAACCCACCTGTGTCAAAGGTAGCCTCGACCTCTCCGTCGCTGAGGAGGAGGGAGCCGCGATAAGACGCAGATACGCAGGGAAGAAAAGCTGCAGCTCAGTTAAAGCTGGGATCCCAAAATGTTTCAGCCTGGAGGAGTTCAGACCGAGCTGAATACGTTTCATATCGCTGCTTCAGCGTTTTTTCCCCCAGCAGAGCCACGGCAGCTTGTAAATAAAGCAGCAGAGCTGGCCGGGGGATTGATGGGTGCGCAACAACTAAAAAAACACCCTTTTTTGGGCTGAATCGCTATTTTCAGTTGTTGAAAACCTGAAGAAGTAAGTGTGACATGTAGGGACAATAATTAAAGTCAGCTCAGAAAACCAAGGTAGTTGTAATCCTTAACATTATTGAGCGACTTGTCAGCATTTATCAGGGCTGGACGATAATTTAGTAACAATATATATCGATGGATAGAGAGAAAAAGGGTTAATAAAAAATTCAATAGAATAAAAGTTTTCCTTCCTTTTACATTCTAGCTATGTAGGTTAATACTACTGTCGTTATATCCTCCCAACCAATCACAACGCAGACCCAGGAACGCTCCTCCCCCTTAGCTCCGCCCCCTTCAAAGAGTTTTCATTCTTTTTGCAGTTCTGGTAATAAGTTGGTTGAATAAAGGGTGGAGTCTGAATTCAGTGTTTGTGTGTTCTTTATCTAAAAACAGCATAAAATGGCCAGAGCTGCACTTAAAATCCATGTTTTGAATTTGTTGATAACTATCGATATCGATCGATATAATTTCTATTTTATCTAATTTTTCTCTATATCGCCCAGCCCTATCTCTTAAACCTTTAAGTTGTAGGTTATGTCAACCGGTGAAAGTTCTGCTGGCTTTCCTGCTTTTGTTAAGAACTGTGGGGAAACCGACTTCTCTAGTTGGCTTTTGAGTTAAATGTTTTTTTTAAAGTTCAATTTCTAACAGTAAAAAACTTGCTGCCAAACAAAATGTTGTTGCACTTTCTGCACAATGACTACAGCCTCACATTCATTATTGAGTTTAAAGTTATACGACTCATACTTAAGTTACCAGAGGTCAGGGTTCGTAGCTGGTAGATGGTGGCCTAGTGGTTGGAGAGCAAGGCATTTGCTGCAAAGGTTGCTAGTTCAAAACTCAGACTGTTACTGTCCCTGAGAAATAAACAATTGGTTATAATGCAGATGACCTGTAGGACAACGAGGGGCAAATAAGAAGCATAATAGCAGATTTATAGTTTGTATGTTAGTCACTGCTACTTCCATATAAATTGAAAAAATTCAGGATTCCAGGTTCCAAAAACATAAAGCTGGAAAGTTTGGCAAACTGAAAAGCAAAACTTAAATAGTTAAGCCGAAGTCCTGAACTTCACATATTCCTGAAGTGTGTTGCCTTTAGATTCTGAGTCGCCTCCTCCTGTTGTTTTCCAGCCCTGAAGTCCGAAAAGGTCCAGCAGGTGGCCTGCGGACGGAACCACACCCTGATCAGCACCGGTCCGTTCCTGATCCCAGACCAGACTTCTGTCCTCCGTTTGCCGGTCGGCTCCTTCACTCGGGTTGTTTGTCTGCAGAGCGGGGACACGTGTACGCCTGCGGCGGCAACGGCGAGGGTCAGCTGGGACTCGGCGACTGCGAGGAGCGCACCACCTTCCAGAGGATCACGTTCTTCGACTCGCAGGGCCCGGTCCGGATGCTCGCTGCGGGTTCAAACACCTCAGCTGCCCTCACAGGTGAAAGCCGGACCCACAGGGGGGACGCCGTCCTCGCGTTCTCTTCCTACGATGCTCCGAATTTGTTGTTGGTGCCTCAGAGGAGCAAAAAAATCTTCAATATTTGAAATACTTCAGTTTTTATTCAGTCTTTAAAGTTCTTACTTTTAGATCAAAAGCATTTCGTTTATATGTTTTAATTAGAAAAAATTCAAATTAACTCAAAATTGTATTTTTAAGCAATTTGAAATTAAACCTACTCTATTACAGTTTAATAATAATAATAATAATAATAATAATAATAATAATGTTGTTTGCTTCCTTGGTTTTAATCAGAAAAATAAACTAATTTCTAAATATTAGCATTTATAGATTATATTTTTTTAACCAAAAGTAACTTTAAACAATATTTTGTTTTTAATTTTTTTGTTACTTTTAATTTAATCAAATGCACCATGTTATAAAAAGTCCAGTATTTAAAGATTAATTTGAAATTTTTATGTTATAGTTTGTCTTTTTAGTTTCCCAGCTATTTTCATATGTTTATATAGTTTTAAAATTATTACGTTTGCTTTTTATTTTGCCAGATAATTTCTTTACTCTCTTGTTAATATCCTGAGTTTTTTCTTAAATCTTTAATATTTGTGATTCAATATATTTTATTCACTACATTCATCTTTTTAGTGTTTAATTGTTACTTCTTTTACAAGCTTTATAGTAAACACTGTATTTTATGAATAATTTAACCCAAAATAAATCTAATTCTAAACAGAAACGTTTGTATTAATAGTTTAGTTTTCTAATTTTATTTGTAAATAAAAGCCAGACAGTGTTTCCTGTTGGAAACGGCGGCTGTAAATGCACCGGACTCTCGGTGCGACATGAGCCTGATAAACCGAAGGGTTAATCATGGAAATTAAAAATAAGATCAAACTGTTTGAAACCGTCGGATGTTTGCAGCCAGCGGGAAGCTGTTCATGTGGGGCGAGAACAGCGAGGGCCAGATCGGTTTGGGGAAGCTGAGCCAGGCGTCGTCGCCGCAGGAGGTCAGCGTGGGCCGCCCCGTCAGCTGGGTGTCCTGTGGATACTACCACTCAGCTCTGGTGACGGGTGAGAAAACGCCATTTAACAGGTTACTGATGGAAATAAACCACCTGGGCCTAAAATGACCAGAAAATCAAGTTTTTACAAGATCTTGTTTTGATTTTGTTAAAGTTCTTGATAAGTATCGAGGACGCACTGATACTAAAATGTGAGCCGATGTCGATATTCGACACTAATTCTGCTCACAACAACCGATATGTACCGATATTACCGCCCCCGCTCCCCCGCCCGACAGGCTTAGTGTCGTTTGTTTATTTTTTAAATGCGTCGCTGTTTGAGAGCGACATAAATCAGTCAGAAACAGCTAACGCGCTAGCTGCTATTAGCTCGACGCACGTTTCGCGGTGGTAGTGACGCTCCCCGCGCTTCACCCACAGCGACACCTACCGCCATTTTCTGGGGAAAACCCTGCATTTATATTAGATTTATTTCCTTACCCCTTCAACGTAAACATCGGTTGTTGATATCGGCCCAGGTCGACTTATTGGACCGGCACCGATGCGCTAGAAAATCGCTAACATTGGCCGATACTGATTTTCAGTACTATATGTATTAATCTCTTTCAACACAGGATCGAATTCTGTTATTAATATTGGCCCCAGATCTACTTATTGGACCGGTGCCGGTGTCAAGGCCGATATATCGTGCATCCCTGATAAATATCTTAACGTTTTCGTGTTTTATTTTTCGCCCGGTTCCCTTTGAGCCTCCTGCTGGAGCTGAGGGAGGAGCGTAAAGGCGGCGAAGGCGGATCTTTGTCCCCGTTTCACCTGTGCTGTGTTTGTGGCAGCGGACGGAGCGCTGTACACGTTCGGGGAGCGGGACAGCGGGAAGCTGGGTCTGGGCACGGAGCAGCTGTCCCGACACCGAGTTCCCCAGCGGGTGAAGAGCATCGAGGACCCGGTGAAGCAGGTGGCGTGCGGCGGGGGACACACGGTGGCCCTGACAGGTGAGCGCCGGCGTCAGACATGGCGGCGCGGCTGGGGATGATGGAAGCGGCAGTTCTCAGCTGGTTTTCCACGCGCTTCTGCCTTCCAGAGGACGACGTCTACTCGTTTGGCCTCGGCCAGTTCGGACAGCTCGGCCACGGGACCTTCATCTTCGAGTCGCGGCTGCCCCGTCCGGTGGAGCACTTCAGGAGGGGCCGGGTGTGCCGGGTGTCCTGTGGGGAGAACCACACGGCGGTCGTAACAGGTGAGCGCCGCCGGGTCTTACCCTCCCCCGTCTGGCCTGAACCGGCGGTCTGAGGACTCAAACCCGACTCTCTCTCTCAGACGGCGGGCTGCTGTACACGTTTGGAGACGGCCGGCATGGAAAGCTGGGCCTGGGGGAGGAGAACTTCACCAACCAGTTCAAGCCCACGCTGTGCCCCCGCTTCCTCAAGCACGACGTTCAGGCGGTGAGTTTCTGCTCTCTGTCCGGCTCTCGTCCCCGGCGGCCGCCCTGGTGACCCGTCTGGTGCCTGCGTGTCCAGGCGGCGTGCGGAGGCTGCCACACGGTGGTGCTGGCTCGGCCCAGAGGGCCCGGCTCCTCCGACGTGACCCTGGAGGAGGACGACGTGACGGAGGACGTCCTGGAGAAGCCCTACGTGGAGCTGCTGGGGGACACGGCCGACGCCTCGGCTCTGCGGCGCAGCCTCTCCGCCCGGGTCCGCCGCAGAGAGCGGGTGAGTTGTGGGTGCGGGGACGCCTTTCAGCGGACCCAGACGCGACGGCCCGCTGACAGAACCTCGTCTCTGGCCTGCAGGAACGATCTCCGGAGCAGTTCGGAACCACGACTCCTGGTTTCCTGCAGCCGCCGCTCCCCGTGCCGCCCAGACTGCCTCCAGCTGAGCTGAGCCACAGGAAGGTTGTGGAGCGGAGCGGCCGTCAGGGTAGCTACCTCCACCTGAGAGAACGCAGCCATTGTTCACCCTCTTTTTAGTTAAAACACTTCTTCTGATGAAATTAGATTTAATCTTATTTAAGTATATCACGACCCAGAGTATCTTAGAACCGACACGTTTTATTTTATATAATAATATTAATGTCGTCCTTAGTTTTAATCAGTAAAATAAACTCATTTCTAAATATTAGCACTCATAGAGTCGATTTTTTTTAACCAAAAGTAACTTTAAACAATATTTAGCTTTTGTTTTTATTAAATAAATCCAAAGGCACCATGTTATAAAAAGTCCACTATTTAAATATTAATTTGAAAACTATAGTTATTTTTATATGTTATAGTTTTTTTTTAGTTTCCCAGCTAATTTCTTTACAATCTTATTAATATTATCTTTCCGTGTTTTTGCTTAAATCCTTAATATTTGCGACTCAATGAATTCTGAGATTAAACCTAATCTATTACAGTTTATTATTATTAATAATAATAATAATAATAATAATAATAATAATAATAATTAATAATAATAATATTTGCTTCCTTGGTTTTAATCAGAAAAATAAACTAATTTCTAAATATTAGCACTTATAGATTCAAATTTTTTAACCAAAAGTAACTTTAAACAATATATATATTTTTTTACTTTTAATTAAATCAAATGCACCATGTTATAAAAAGTCCAGTATTTAAAGGTTAATTTGAAAACTTCAGTTATTTTCATATGTTTATATAGTTTTAAAATTATTACGTTTGCTTTTTATTTTGCCAGATAATTTCTTTACTATCTTGTTAATATCCTACGTTTTTTCTTAAATCTTTAATATTTGTGATTCAATATATTTTATTCACTACATTCATATTTTTATATGTTATAGTTTGTTTTTTTAGTTTCCCAGCTAATTTCTTTACAATCTTATTAAGATCTTTCTGTGTTTTTGCTTAAATCCTTAATATCTGGGACTGAATGAATTTTGTTTACTACATTCATCTTTTTAGTGTTTAATTTTTACTTTTTTTGCAAACTTTATAGTAAACACTGTATTTTATGAATGATTTAACCCAAAATAAATCTAGTTCTAAACAAAAAGTAAATATTAATAGTTCAATTGTATAATTTTATTTGTAAATAAAAGCCAGACAGTGTTTCCTGTTTGAAATGCATCAGACTCGGTGCGAAATTTAAATATTTTTTATTAAATTTGATGTTTTGCTTTTAAAAAATGATGCTGATTTACCCTAAAATTTTGTTTTATCTACTTTATTCCGCTTATCTTTTTTAATTCAGTTCAGTATTCTATCTTTCCTTTTTTTAAATCAGTATAGTTTTTTTTCTTCACATTTAATTTCATAATTTCTAACATCTTTTGTGGTTTACCATAACACTTTAAAGTAAGCTGTTATATTTTAGTTCATATTAGAATTTATTTATGTATTTATCATCTTTTTGTAGTTTTTCCATTTTATTTATTTCTGTGTATATTTGTTGACATTATAGTACATTTTAATATATTGGTGCCTATTTAAATAAATTTAATGTCATAATTTGAAACATCTAACCTTGTTTAGGATGAAATTTAGAAATATTTAAGAATAACTTTATCAATTACTGGCACTAAGGTAAGCAGAACTGACTTTGAGCTTCTTGTGGTTATTACATCTAGATTTCTATATTTAATACCTTTAATACCTATTATAGTTTTTTATTAAAATGTTATATATATATATATATATATATATATATATATATATATATATATATATATTACCCATGATTCCATGAGGTGAGTTGTGTGGTGTCTCTCAGAGCAGGCGGGGCCCGGGGCCGACGGCGCTCTGGACAACCCGACGGACACCGACAGCGTTAGGGGTCTGGGAGAAACCACGGACTTCCTCAACATGGTGAGGAACCTCTGAGCTGCTCCTGACGGGGGAAAACGAGGCTCTTCCTGCTCATTTCACCGTTTTGTCTTCTTATTAACCAGACGCATGTGATGAAGATGGACCCCTGTGATAAGTCGCTCACTCTGTCGCCTCTGCAGAAGGTAAGTCGGCCTCAGGCTCCTCGGGTCCACAGCTTCTGCTCACCTTTAGAGTCCGTCTTTCTGAGCTTGTTTCTGGTTTCTTGTTTAAGTTTTCCATTTAAAGGGACCAGAAACAATTTCCTGCAGCCGCCTGAGTGGTTAAAGAGACGCTAACCCTTCCCTGTTGTTTTCGTTTAGCTTTTGTTCCCCCGCATGTTCCTTTTCTCCTCTAACGCACGCTTCTTTTCCGTCCTCTTCTTGCTGTCGGTGCTGGGATAGAGGAAGGGTAAGCATGCTAAGCCAATCAGAGAGCAGAGTCAGAAAAAGGAGGGGGAACTGGCGCGGCGGCGGAGTTTCTCCGCTACGTCTCCGTCTGGTCAGAGCGACGCAGGGTCTGCTCTGTTACCCGCCAAGCTCCTGACGGGCGCCGGCACTCGCTCCTCATCCATCCAGAAGCAGAAGAAGACGGATCAGAACAGAGAGAGTCTCCTTCTGACTGTGGATCAGAGGAGGAGAGCAGATAACAGAAAAGCTCAGAGTGCTAAAAACCAGCTGACTGGGAAGAGCCAGAAACCAGCAGACTGGAAACGACATTCAGAAAACAGGCAGAAAGGGTCGGAATCAGTTACAGCTGGAAAAGAGTCCAAATGTCAGAGAGTTAAAGGGAAACCGACCATTGGCTCTTCAACAGACTCGCGGGGCTTTAACCCGACCACAGAGAGCTGTCAGCCAATCACTGCGCAGAGAAAGGTTTCCAGAGCTGAACAGGATTCAGATTCATCCAAAAAATCCAAAAACGAGAGAAACAGGAAAGAAGCCGAGAAGAGGAAAGGAACCGAGAGCAGGAAAGGAACCGAGAAGAGGAAAGGAACCGAGAACAAGAAGGAAACCGAGAGCAGGAAAGGAACTGAGAGCAGGAAAGGAGCCGAGAGTAGGAAGGAAACCGAGAGGACGAAAGGAACTGAGAGCAGGAAGGAAATCGAGAGCAGGAAGGAAACCAAGAGCAGGAAAGGAGCCGAGAGTAGGAAGGAAACCGAGAGGACGAAAGGAACCGAGAGCAAGAAGAAAACCGAGAGTAGGAAAGGAGCCGAGAGTAGGAAGGAAATCGAGAGTAGGAAAGGAGCCGAGAGTAGGAAGGAAATTGAGAGTAGGAAAGGAGCCGAGAGTAGGAAGGAAATCGAGAGTAGGAAAGGAGCCGAGAACAAGAAGGAAACCGAGAGCAGGAAAGGAAGCGAAGGACAGAGTAGGTCTTCAGATCTGAGTCTGCTCACTGGAGCTGTGACCCTGGCAGCAGGAGGCGCTCTTTTAGTCCAACAGATGACGACCAGGAGGCGAGTGAGCTCCCCGTCTGGATCAGAGAGCAGCCGTGGTCCTAAACCAGGAGGTGATCCGGAGGAGTCGGACTCCCGCTCTGCTGAGGAATTCAGCCGCAGGTCGGGCGTCAGCATCAACATCATTCCTGCTGCTGAGAGTCTTCAAGAGAGTCAGGAGGAAGAGGAGGAGGAGGAGGAGGAAGGTTCTGCCGCTGCTGCACCGCAGCAGGAAGAAGAGGAGGAGGAAGGATGGAGAACGAGTCCAGATATAAGCCAAGAGGAGAAGATGAAGGGTAGAGAGGAGAAACAGGAGAAAGATGAAGAGGAAGAAGAGGAGGAAGGTCAGAGTGCTGCTGGGGAGGAGGAGGAGGAAGAGAAAACAAGTGGAGCCACTGAGAGTGAAAATGAGACTGAAGAGAAAGGAAGCAAAGGAGGAGATATAGAGGAGGAGGAAGAGGAAGAGGAGGAGGAGGAGGAGGAGGAGTCGAGTCTGGGGACTCAGAGCAAAGGAGCGGGGGCTGATAAAGAGAAGGAAGGCAGTTTAAAAAGTGAGAGTGAGGAAGAAGAGGCTGAAAGTGACACTTTAAAGTCTTCAGAGGAAATGGAAGGAAGTGAGGAAGATGAGGAGGAAAAAAAGACAAGTGTTGAAGGTGAGGAAGAGGATGATGCAGAGAACAGTGAGGAGGAGGAAGAGGAGAATGCCAAGACAGAGACAGAGGAAAAGGGGAAACATGAAGAGGACGATGAGGAAGAAAGTGAAGAGGAAGAGAGTGAAAGCAAAGAGGAGGAGGAAGAAGAAGGTGAAGAGGAGGAAGAAAGTGAAGAAGAGGAGGGGGAGGAAATTGAAGAAGAGGAAAAGAGTAAGAGACATGAGGAAGAAGATGAAGAAGATGAGAAGGATGATAGTGAAGAACAAGAGGAGGAAGAAAGTGAACAAGAAGAGGAGGAAGAGGAAGAAAGTGAACAAGAGGAGGAAGAAGAAAGTGAACAAGAGGAGGAAGAAGAAAGTGAACAAGAGGAGGAAGAAGAAAGTGAACAAGAGGAGGAAGAAGAGGAAGAAAGTGAACAAGAGGAGGAAGAAGAGGAAGAAAGTGAACAAGAGGAGGAAGAAGAGGAAGAAAGTGAACAAGAGGAGGAAGAAGAGGAAGAAAGTGAAAAAGAGGAGGAAGAAGAGGAAGAAAGTGAGGATGAGGAAGAGGAGAAAAGTGAGACTCAAGATGAAGATGGTGATGAAAATGAAGATGAAGAGGAGGAAGAGGAGGAGGAGGTCCTGAAGAAGAAGAAACCATCGGAAAGGAAACAACAAAGCAGCAAACCTGCAGCTAAAGTCACCAAAAGACGAGGAGGTCCATCAGCTGGTGAGGAGCAGGAGTTCTGGGAGGATGTTTTACCAGAATACCTCAGCCTGAAATAACATTCATCCATCCATCCATCCATCCATCTATCATCCATCCATCATCCATCCATCCATCCATCCATCCATCTATACATCCATCATCCATCCATCCATCCATCCATCCATCCATCATCCATCTATCCATCCATCCATCCATCCATCCATCCATCCATCTATCATCCATCCATCCATCCATCCATCCATCCATCCATCCATCAATCCATCCATCCATCCATCCATCCATCCATCCATCATCCATCTATCCATCCATCCATCCATCCATCCATCCATCCATCCATCCATCCATCCATCTATCATCCATCCATCCATCCATCCATCCATCATCCATCTATCCATCCATCCATCCATCCATCCATCCATCATCCATCCATCCATCCATCCATCCATCCATCCATCATCCATCTATCCATCCATCCATCCATCCATCCATCCATCCATCCATCCATCCATCTATCATCCATCCATCCATCCATCCATCCATCCATCTATCATCCATCCATCCATCCATCCATCCATCCATCCATCCATCTATCATCCATCCATCCATCCATCCATCTATACATCCGTCCATCCATCCATCCATCCATCCGTCTATACATCCATCCATCTATACATCCGTCCATCCATCCATCCATCCATCCATCCATACATCTATACATCCATCCATACATACATACATCTATACATCCATCATCCATCCATCCATCTATACATCCATCATCCATCCATCCATCCATACATCCATCCATCCATCCATCCATCATCCATCCATCCATCCATCCATCCATCCATCTATACATCCATCATCCATCCATCCATCTATACATCCATCCATCCATCCATCTATACATCCATCATCCATCCATCCATCCATCCATACATACATCCATCCATCCATCTATACATCCATCCATCCATCCATCATCCATCCATCCATCCATCCATCCATCTATACATCCATCATCCATACATACATACATACATCTATACATCCATCATCCATCCATCCATCCATCATCCATCCATCCATCCATCCATCCATCATCCATCCATCCATCCATCTATACATCCATCATCCATCCATCCATCCATCCATCCATCCATTTGTTTAGTCCGTCCATCCATCCATCCATCCATCCATCCATCCATTTGTTTAGTCCATCCATCCATCCATCCATCCATCCATTTGTTTAGACCATCCATCCATCCATCCATACATCCAACCAACCATCCATCCATCCATCCATCCATCCATCCAATCTAGTCATCCATCCATCCATCCATCCAATCTAGTCATCCATCCATCCATCCATCCATCCAATCTAGTCATCCATCCATCCATCCATCCATCCATCATCCATCCATCCATCCATCCATCCATCATCCATCCATCCATCCATCTATACATCCATCATCCATCCATCCATCCATCCATACATCCATTTGTTTAGTCCGTCCATCCATCCATCCATCCATCCATCCATTTGTTTAGTCCATCCATCCATCCATCCATCCATTTGTTTAGACCATCCATCCATCCATCCATCCATCCATACATCCAACCAACCATCCATCCATCCATCCATCCATCCATCCAATCTAGTCATCCATCCATCCATCCATCCAATCTAGTCATCCATCCATCCATCCATCCAATCTAGTCATCCATCCATCCATCCATCCATCCAATCTAGTCATCCATCCATCCATCCATCCAATCTAGTCATCCATCCATCCATCCATCCATCAAATCTAGTCATCCATCCATCCATCCATCCATCGAATCTAGTCATCCGTCCATCCATCCATCCAATCTAGTCATCCATCCATCCATCCATCCATCCATCCAATCTAGTCATCCATCCATCCATCCAATCTAGTCATCCATCCATCCATCCATCCATCCATCCATCATCCATCCATCCATCCATCCATCCATACATCCATCATCCATCCATCCATACATACATACATACATACATACATCCATACATCCATCCATCCATCCATCCATCCACCCATACATCCATCCATCCATCTATACATCCACCCATCCATTCATCCATTTATACATCCGTCCATCCACCCATACATCCATCCATCCATCTATACATCCACCCATCCATTCATCCATCTATACATCCGTCCATCCATCCATCCATCCATCCATCCATCCATCCATCCATCTATACATCCATCCATTCATCCATCCATCTATACGTCCATCCATCCATCCATCCATCCATCTATACGTCCATCCATCCATCCATCCATCCATCCATCCATCCATCCATCCATCCATCCATCTATACGTCCATCCATCCATCCATCCATCCGTCCATCCATCCGTCCATCCATCTATACATACATACAGGAAAACTGAATATATGATATGAGTTTTTTTAATCAAAAACCCACCAGGAACTAAACTAAAGGGTTGGAGTCTTATTAGGTTTAGGTTTCTTTTCAAAACGTTGATGTGTATATGTTTTAATTTTAGTTCTTTTATTTAAAAATTGTTTCACAGAAAGTCATGTTTCCTTTAGATTCTGGAAGATGTTTTATTTATCACAAAATTGTTTTTGCTTTTTTCTGAAAATTAGGTGTTACGTTTTGGAAGTTATGATTTACTTTCTGAAACATAGGAGTTACTTTTTGGAACTCAGGAGTTACTTTCTGGAACTTAAGAATCACTCTTTTAGAACTCCCGAGTTACTTTTTGGAAATTATGATTTACTTCCTGGAACTTAGGAATTACTTTCTGGAACTTATGATTTATTTTCTGGAACATAGGAGTTACTTTTTGGAACTTGTGAGTTACCTTCTGGAACTGAGGAGTTACTTTCTGGAACTTATGGTTTACTTTTTGGAACTCAGGAGTTATTTTCTGGAACTTAAGAATCACTCTTTTAGAATGCAGGAGTTCCTTTTTGGAAATTATGATTTACTTTCTAGAACTTAGGAGTTACTTTCTGGAACTTAAGAGTCACTCTTTTTGAACTCTGGAGTTACTTTCTGGAACTTATGATTTAAGTTATGAAACTTAGGAGTTACTTTCTGGAAATTATGGTTTACTTTCATGAACTTAGGAGTTACTTTTTGGAACTTGTGATTTACTTTCTGGAACTTAGAAGTTCCTTTTTGGAAGTTATGATTTACTTTCTAGAACTTAGGAGTTACTTTCTGGAACTTAAGAGTCACTCTTTTTGAACTCTGGAGTTACTTTCTGGAACTTATGATTTAAGTTATGAAACTTAGGAGTTACTTTCTGGAAATTATGGTTTACTTTCATGAACTTAGAAGTTCCTTTTTGGAAGTTATGATTTACTTTCTGGAACTTAAAAGTTACTTTCTGGAACTTAAGAGTCACTCTTTTTGAACTCAGGAGTTACTTTCTGGAAGTTATGATTTACTTCCTGGAACTTAGGAGTTACTTTCTGGAACCTGTGAGTTACTTTCTGGAACTTCTGATTTACTTTCTGGAACTTAGGAGTTACTGTCTGTAATTAATGGTTTACTTTTTGAAACATTGGAGTTACTTTTTGGAATTCCTTTTGGAACTAATTTTTGAACTTATGAGTTATTTTCTAAAGTCTACCTGTTATTTTCATAGAGCTTACCTGATACTTTCTGGAATTTCACTAGAATAGTCCAGGTTATGATTTGTATAACATTCAAGTTACTTTATTGTAACATACAGGTTACTTTCCAGAGGTTTTGTGTCATTTGATAGAACCTGCAGGGTATTTTATAAAATATTTAGGGTACGAGAAGACAAGGCGACTCATAATGCAGCCCAGTTTCTGAAAGTGGCCAAAGATTCCATTCTGAGAAAGTTCTATCTTTGCTAACAATGTTGACCTTAATGGTTTACCAAAGAAAACACATTTGCATGTTTAATTTTTTTAAATGCATTTAATCCTGACTTACAATTGTACTTTATAGCTTGATATTGGGAAAAGATTTTGGTGTTCACATTTTTTTCTATTTTTGTAAAGTTATGGTAAAAAAAGAAAAAAAAAGATTTCTTCTAGAAGGATTTTTTAAAACTTTTACACAATATTTTATGGTCCCAGTTTATGAAGGTCATATTCGAGGTACTTTTGATAAAAAAAACGATAATTTAGCCTTTGTTTTTAAACACTGTTGTAAATACTAGTGGTTTTATTCAAGTGGCGGTTTGACTGTGCCTTTTGTTTCTGTTTCTCTCCTAACTTGTTGCTGTGTAGTTTTGCATTTTACGTGTGCTGCTTTGCTGGTTTTCTTTGTTTTCTTTTAATCTTTCCATGTTTCTCCTTGGCTGACTTTTCCAGTGTTCTTCATCTGTGCTTTTTTTGCCTTCCTATCATTTGGACTTATTGTTGCACAATTTTCTATTTCTCTCAGTTTTGTTTTTGTATTCAATTGTTGAGTTCTCATCTTTTTTAAATTGATTGAGTTACTAGAAAACAAGATTAAAATGAATGTTTCATCCTTTTCTCTGTGTGCTTAAGACTGAAAACATACAGGATGAACTAAACATGCATTTATGTCTCTAAAAGGGAAAACTTTAAACAACTCAGCCACATGCAAAGGTCCAGCTGCAAGCTGTAGACAGACAGGCCTGAACTACAGCTGTAGTTAACCCCAAACTACAGTTTCTGTCTAAATGAATAATTTGACCAAAAACTAGTCATATTGCATGTTTTTTTTAATCTCTTGGATTCTTTCTAAATATTTAGCTTTGACCCAATTTCCTTTCTGGTATTTTCTACACCTTTACCATGCTGTCCTACCAGCCCCATTTATACAATTACATCTTTTTTATTTTTCTAGGACCCAGTCTTATCATTGGTATCCCAGGATAACGTGTCTAGAAAATTAATTGTATACTGTTGCAGCTTTATCTCACACTGAATAATTTAGAAAATATTAACTCCAATAAGACTGTTGGGGCCTTTGAAGGAGAAACAGGCCCACAGCATCACAGGTCCTCCTCTAGTTATTTGTCCTTTCTTGGCCAGATCCACTTAGGCTGTCTCCTGAAGAGTTTTTGTTAATAGTTTAAGATTTCTCAATATGCAAGTCTTTACAATGGAGGATCGTCTGTTTTCTTTTTGGTTTTAAAAAGATAAGTGTTCACCCTGTTCTCTTTGTCTTTTTAAATATAGTGGTCTTGTTCTCCATTTTAGGTGGTTCAAACTTTATTTTTTCAGCAGCGCATCATTAAATAAATCCCTCGTTTAGAAGGACATTAACTGTAAAGATTTAAATTTTAAACAATTGTATAATTAATTTTAATGTTACACTATTTTCTAAGCATCTATGAATTAAAATATAATAAAAACAGATGATTTATATTATCAAGCTCCCCTTCATTTTATTGTCACAGTTTTTATCTCACATAAATTACATTTAAGGAAAATATTAGTGCTAAGCTGTCTCACTGTGGTGCTCCATGGAAACTATAAAATTCAACTCACAAATAAATGATTTCATGACTTTCTGATATTTAAAAGTTTAGGATTAGGGCACAATTCAATTCTATTCAATTAAATATTATTTATTTATAAAGCACCAATTCATGATACATGTCATCTCAAGGCACTTTACAAAGTCAGATTCCATCAAATCCTCCAGGTTGGTCAAAGTTTCCTCTCTAAGGAAACCCAGCAGGTTGCATCAAGTCTCTCCAAGCAGCATTCACTCCTCCTGAAAGAGCGTAGAGCCACAGTGGACAGTCGTCTGCATTGTTGATGGCTTTGCAGCAATCCCTCATACTGAGCATGCATGAAGCGACAGTGGAGAGGAAAACTCCCCTTTAACAGGGAGGAAAACCTCCAGCAGAACTAGAACCAGGCTCACAACTGTTGTAAGATGAGAAGGCCAGTGGGCCGAAACAGCCTCCTTGTGGTACACCGACATTAAAAACAGCCTAAATGGAACTAGAAATAGTCCTATAAATCCTGATTAAATAAATGTTTCAACAAATAAATGGCTCTTTATGCTTTACTGTTGAATCATTGATTTAATCATTAAAAGTCAGAAAAAAGTGACTCCAAACTGTAAAATGGTCCCAAAATCCAACCTGGTGTCTTCAAACGTCTGAAGAAGAGACAACTTCACATGTGCTGAGCGTTCAAAGATGTCCTCACGATGGACAAAGTTCAATGAATGCTTTAGGGAGGTAATGTTAAAAGGTTTCCGGTTTATTGTCTATATGTCCGTAAACTCACGAGGAGATGCTTGAGGAGAGTCCCGTCCTGCCTGAGGGTTCAGTTTGGCTGATTCAGAATCAGGTTAGAGCCGTTTTCTTCCTCTAGTGACGCAGTTTTTGTGTTTTCTCTGCAGCCGTAGGTCCAGTTTCCTCCTTCCTTCTGCTCACATGTCTGTTCAGCCCTTCTAGAAGCTCCTTTCTTTCAGTCAAAACACAATTAAATACGCTTTTATATCTTTTCTGGACGTCAGGAGGTGGTGGAGACAGCTGACAGAAAGGAAGAGGAGGAGGAGGACGAAGCTGACGAAGCCGAGGAAGAGGAGGCTGAGACATCGGCGTCCTCCTCAGCAGAGAGTCCTGTAAATATGCCGTTCCCCATTTTTCCGTTGTGAGCGTGTATTTGGCACTAACCCGTCACTCCTTTGGTCTCTGAAGCAGAAAGCGGAGTCTGCACCTGACGGCGAGCGGAAAGGTGACCGAGGTTCAGACTCGACCAGCAGAACCTCTCTCAGAACAACCTTAACTGTCTGCTGTCCACAGCAGCTGAGGCCAGCGAGCACGACGACGCATCAGGCGGTGAAGAGGCAGGGACTGATACCAAAGCAGCCAACGGACGGGGAACGGACGTCCGCCCCGACAACCAATCAGGCTCCAGCAAGAAGGTAAAACGAAACAGCCGAGTCGGCGGCGTTGAACCCCTCAGGCAGAAAGGCTCCAAAAAAGTTAAAAAACAAAACTACTGTTTTTCGAAGTTCCAGAAATCTTTCTCAATTGAAAATGTCTGGAGTAGTGTTGAGCTCCAAGCTTTATATTATTGCCCAAAAAGGCCTTGTTATGGCTTAGATAACATGCAAATTAAACCGAAACAGTTCCCTTAGTAACGGGGAGTCGTTAGGGTCGTTATTGGCCTGGCTTACAGGAGCCATGTTTTGATCCCCCGTATGAAGGTGAGGGTTGAGGTCATGATTGGCCGGAATCAACCCTATAGCTGTATTATAAGTTTTTGAGAGTTGGAACCTGAGGCCTCCTCCTCTGTTTAAGGTTGGTTTTTCTCTCTGAACGTAGATGGCTTCCTTCACACCCCTTTCAAACCATCTGTCTTCTTTGTCCAAAATGTGAACATGTTGGTCCTCAAAAGAGTGTCCTTTGTCCTTGAGGTGCAGGTGGAATGACCATGACCTGGATGACTGAGAATCTTCACTCAGGCAGAAAGGCTCCTAAACCACTTTTGACTTTGCTCCTCAGGGTTCTCTCTTTAGACGGCTGTCTTCGTCCAGGTCCAAGCAGACGGACGTCCCCTCAGCAGACGGCCCCGCCCTGGGGGAGCCTCGGCCCCCGGCTGAGGGCTCGGTGAAGCCGTCCGGACCCAGAGGGCCTCGCTCCGGAACCTGCAGCCTGCTGTAGCCCCAGCAAACCCCGTCAGGAGGAACCGGCTGCTGGAGGCGCCACAGACGGATCAGCTGAGCGGTCCTCCAGAGGAGAGGAGGAGGAGCTGAGCTGCAGGTCTGGATGTTCAGCTCCTCGCCACGCACCTCCAGGACCCAGTTCAGGGGGAAGACGGCGGGTTTATTTTAGAGATCTGGGAAACCGGGCCTCCTGCTGATGGAGCAGCGATTTCACCAAAGTCTCTTCTGTTCGACTGTCAAAGCTGATGAAATGTGTGAGAAGCAGACTGCAGCTAAATCTGCTTAGACAAAGTCTGCTCCTGCAGGAGAAGTTATAAACACCTGTTGATGGAGCTCAGAACTCCTCTGAGGAGCTTTTATTAAGTTACAGGGTATAAAACGCAACTTAAGAAAAGAAAAACCCCACGAGGAGAATAAAGTGAAATCAATTTGACTAGATAAGAAGGAAAATCATAAAATAAATCAAATAAAATCATGACAAAGTGAATTTTTTAAACTAAAATGAAACTGAAAGGTTAAAACGATAAATAATTCAAAATAGGCAAAAAAAACGAAAGAACACAAGAAAAATAAAACACTGAACACCAGAATCAATAGAAATTAAAATTAAATGACACTAGCAATAGTAAATGAAAGGAAAACAAAATAAAGCAAAAGGACTAATTACAATAAATGTTAATAAAAATCAAACACAATAATACACAATAAAGAAAAAAATCATAGTTAATCTAACTATAAAATAATATAAACCAGACAGAAACAAACTGTCCCTCAGATCGACGATCTGCGGTTTATAACTTAGATTCAGCGTTTAAATCCAGAGAAAAATCTCAATCCTGACGCATTCAACATAATCTGGGCCTTTTTCTCTCCTCTGTAGCAGAACCATCCACTCATGCTGACCCAGAAAAACCACGTGAAGACGGGAACGTTCCCGTAAATCAGTCAGAGCAGCTATTTCCTGCAGTTTTCTACTTGAGTGTCTGTTTCAGCAGCTGTCTGTGTTTTTATACCCGATTATTTATTGAGATCCTGAAGCACATTTTGCACTTTTACTGTTTTCTATCCCGACTCGTTCGTCTCGTTTTAAACAAACTTGTTTTTTGGGGTTTTTTTTCTACTTCGGATTTGTTTATTGACAATAAAGAGTTTTGACATAAAGCTGATCGGACGTCTTTGTTTTCACTCCTCTGTGGAACGTCAACACTCTCTTATGTTTTGGTTTTTGATGAGAAGAAGACTAAACGTGGCCTTAAAACCTTTTTAGGAGAGCTTTTGTTTATTTTATCTTTTTTTCATGCTCTCCATGTGTTTTTATTTAGCTGTTTTACTCTGTAGCACTTTGAATATTAAATATAAAGTGCATTACAAATCCAATGTATTATTATTATTATTATTATTATTATTAAGACCTGAATGTTGAAACTTGGCTGAAGATGAGATTCAGAAAATGTTCCTCTACACACCAGTGAGACGTTCCCACATGACGGCTGAGGGTTCTGGACTCGACCGGTACCGCAGAACCGGACCGGACCGAACGCTTAAAGCTGGACTTTACTGGATCAGGATGCTCCCGTACATTTTATGTCTTTATTCTAACTGATTAAAACAGTTGATGGAAAATGATAAAAATAAGTAAACCTTTAAATTTGTTACTGGGTAAATTAATATCGATGATTTTTATTTCATTTCACAAAGAAAATAATTTTTTACTTTCAGAAAATGACCAAAAACAATTTAGTTTCGTTTTACTTGTTTACTTTCACTATTAGATTGTATTTTTCTTAAATTCTATTTCATAAAATCAAGTTTTTAATTTAAGTAAACTTGTTTCTATTTTGTTTCTTGTACAAACCCCATTCACTTGGGTTTTAGTTAATTTAACTCCACTTTATTGCTTTAAGCTTAGATTTGAAAATGTCAATGTTTTTAGTGTTCAGATAACTTATTTTATTAAACGCATTTACTTTTATTCATTTAAAACGAAATATTGACATTTTCTTACATTTTCATATTGCAATTAGATTTATTTCAACTTTCTCTACACGCATCTTGATGATATCCTGTAAATATAGAATATTAAAGCGGAACATTTGAAAGCGAGAGAAAACTATGGAAGCTGGTAGGAGTGAGATTGTAAAGAAATACCAGGGAAAACAATGGATATGAATTTCTAACCAATAAGATTCTAGGGAATTATGTCTGGTTTACATTTTTTTAATGAGAAATTTTACATAAAAAATGGCAGAATATGATACCTTCACGATATGTGTTGTGTTCATATTGTAAAATTATTTTATTTAGAATAAAATAAAATGATTCTTCTAATTCACGTGTTGAACTCAAGGCCTGCCCCCAAGAGCCGCAAAAAAGGGATAAAAAGTCATAAAGTAGAGGCATATATCCTTTTAAATCATATAAAGTGGCTAAAACTGTGCCTCCTGTAGCGAATGTTGATTTTTTTTAACTGTATAGTACCAGCATCCTGCTACTAGGTGCCAGTTTTCTCATTAAAACAACCCAGAAATGTCCTGAAAAAGTGATGCAGAATGATGAGTTTAAAGAGTAACTCACCCCAATATCAACTTTTTTTGCAGATAAACTGTATAAACTGGGCCTAAGGTGCTACTTCCCCGCTGCCATCACACTGTTGAACTCTAAACTGGACTCTGCATCACACTTGCGCCGTTATTTTGCACTACCAACGTTGCCGAACTTTTATAATAATATATAATCCATTTACATTTACACAACTGGACGTTTACTGCATTTTTTGCACTGCACTGAACTTTTTCATATTAATGCTTTTTTGCACCATTATTTTTGCACCATAAACATGGTGGAACATTCTTCTGAACACTGTTTTTTCTACATTGTTACGTTCTGATCACTGCTGCACTTTAATTTTAATGTTATCTTATTCCAGCTGCAATCTAATTACACTGTCGTAAGCTGTATGCAACGAAATTTCACTCTGTACATACAAAACGACAATAAAGTTTGTCTAAGTCTACTTTTATGTTATTTATTTATTTACATTTAAATGTAAATAATGTAAACTGGAATGAAATTATGCAATCAAAATTATGCAATTATGCAATCATCTATACAGGTGTAACCGACCCTTTTAATGATTTTATGATGCCAAAGTGGCCCAATAATGAAATTAGTTGACTCCCCTGCCTCTAATTGAAAGTTTTCCGCGTCACTTCCTGGGCGCCGCCAGCAGGGGGCAGCACCTCCCCGTCTCCCCGCTTTGTTGATCAAGAAGTCGGGACCAGACTCCGTGTTTTCCTCCCGGTAAACCGGTTCCTGCTCCAGTTTTCTCCCATTAAACGGAGGCGGAAAGCGGCCAGAAGCGGGGACAGCTCGCCGGGATGGAGGAGTACCAGAACGGCAGCGAGGTTGGTCTCTGAGCCGCTGGTTAGCGCTGGTTAGGAAGGAGGAGTTAGCCGGAAGCTAACTGGCTAACGCAGCCCTCGTCGCCAGGGAGGCTTTTCATGGAAAATACCCGATTTTCCCGTCAGTTTCCTGCCCGCTTAGAGCAGCTGGACTAATGCCGGTGATCTGTGGTGTTTTGCAGGGTTCTTTCAGCTCAGAGGAGGCGGAGAGCATCGTTAAGGAGGTAATGCTAACCCCGCAAAACATTAGCCTGCCTGGAACCAGCTGCAGAAACACTTTGAGGGATGGACTCTAAAGTAAACACACTTAATCCACGAAAACGGCAGAAATAAACTTTAGATTTTCTGTCCTGATCTTTTTTTCCCCTTAACTTCTCCTCATTATGAGACTTTAAACTCTGGAAGTTGTGGTTAATAGCCTCCAAAGTTGAGAAATGTCCTGAATAAATCCAAACAAATTTAAACAAATGCTTTTTGTTTAAATTTAAAGGTTATTTAGAGGTTTATTTTCCCCCAACATCTTCGCTGTGATGGTTTGTTTTATGTTTATTTTGAACAATCAAGGCTTTAAAATGAAAAAAATACTCTACTTTTTTATGCACTTTGACTTTTTTAGTAGCGTTTTGCAGCATTTATCTCTGAAGCTTTTAAAGGTGATTTAAGGTTTAAACTGGGTATGATTGAGTCTCAACTCAGAATTCAGGAGAATCTTCCCAGTTTTTCTTTATAAAAGCCGACATTTTCTTCTTTTATTTTGGGGATTTTACTAGAAAAGATTTCTGACATTTTTCAGTCCGTAAGGCATTCATAGGCCTCTTTTTTTTTTTTTTTTAAATGTTAAAGAAAGAAAAGCTTTAGTCACAACTTGGTTTTCACTGTTGGATGTTTTATTTATTCTAAGAATGAAATAATCTTCAAATCTCCCGTGTCCGCTGTTCCTGGCTTTGATCAAATCGACCTTTTATGTCTTTTAATTTGAATTCAGGTTCCAAAATGAGAACTTTTTCACCAAAAAAAAGGCTAAATATTTCACTCCAGCCGTCTCAGGTGGAGTGATTTATGTTTTGGAGCTGCTCCTCAGTGAAAGCCCGCTGGCCTCCAGGATGGCTGCAGCATGAATGTCGCCGTTGTTCAGGGTCCGGCGCTCTGTCTCTGGGCTGACTCCCACATGACTGATCCCCCACCCCACCCCGTGTGTTTGTGTCAGGGCATCGACGGCGTGCTGGGAGGCGACGACTACAGCCAGAACCACGTGAACAAGTGGACCGCCGGCATCGTGGAGCGCTGCCTCACTCAGCTCGTCAAACTGGGCAAACCCTACAAATACATCGGTGCGAGAGCTTGGGGCGGTGATCCAGAACCAGGCGAGGGCCGGGAGGACTAACTGTGGCTTTGTGTTCGCAGTGACGTGTTCCGTGATGCAGAAAACCGGCGCCGGCCTCCACACGGCAAACTCCTGCTACTGGGACAAAAGCCTGGACGGTGAGCCCCTCTGATTGGCTGATAGCCTGTGATGTCACACCTTGCTATGTTTGCTTTCAGCGTCCAAAACCGTCTGGAGACCAGGGTCCAAAATTAACACCCGCCAGACGCCAAATGAGAGTAAATTTTCCGTTTGGCGAGTAAATTTCATATAATTTACCATCTAACATAGAAAGTACTCCTGGATCAATGTGAGCTTCTGTGCTTTCTGTGTCTCTGCTCTGTCTTCTCTAAGCCCCAGTGGGTCGAGGCAGATGAGCGTTCACACTGAGCCTGGTTCTGGTTCTGCTGGAGGTTCTCCTCCCTGTTAAAGGGGAGTTTTCCTCTCCACTGTCGCTTCATGCATGCTCAGTATGAGGGATTGCTGCAAAGCCATCGACAATGCAGACGACTGTCCACTGTGGCTCTACACTCTTTCAGGAGGAGTGAATGCTGCTTGGAGAGACTTGATGCAACCTGCTGGGTTTCCTTAGAGAGGAAACTTTCTGACCAACCTGGAGGATTTGATGGAGTCTGACTTTAAGAAGTGCCTTAAAATGACATGTGCTGTGAATTGGCGCTATTTAAATAAAATTTAGTTGAATTGAAAGTTTCAGAGGGCTAGCTGCCACATGGCGAGTAAAAAATATGCTTGGCCGGTTGATTGTTACGTCTGCTGGTGAATCAGGAAGTTAATTTTGGAACGTTTAGCGAAGCTAAGCTGCTGTTTCCCTGATTAAGCGTCCGGGTTCTCCTGTAAGGTTCTGCTGGTCTGTTCCTCCCTGCAGGCAGCTGCACCGTCAGGTGGGAGAACCGCACCATGTACTGCGTGGTGAGCGTCTTCGCCGTCGCCATCGCTTAGGACCCAGGTGCCACGCGCACCGGCCAGAGGAGGGCAGCAGGGGGAGACGGCGTGCCGCAGGCTGGACGCTGAGCTTCGTTATTTCAACTCACGTCTGTCTGCAGCATGCAGGAGAGACTTTCTGTGAGAGCTGCTGCATAATAAACACAAATCCTGGACCAAACGTGGCGTTTTTTCCTTTAATTTACTGCCTTCGCTCATCGTTCCGCTCGTTTGCAGGTCGGACGCTTGTTTCAGAGTTCAGAGTTGCTGATTTCTGCATAAATTAAAGCGATTTAAATATTTAATCGGTCAATGAAGTGGAAAAGCTGCTGATTTATTTATTTTTTTGCCTGGTAAATAGTGACTTTAGGAAGTAAATGTAAATAGAAAATGACATTTGAAACTGTCCAGAAACAGAAAATGGTGTTAATGTCTATGTTTTGATTAAATCTAACTTTTGTTACGTCTGGGTTAAACGTCCACAGCCGTCCTACAGCCAAAGGAAGCCGTTCATTTCATTAAACCAGCAGCATTCATTTACGGTTCTGAACCTTTGTCCCGAGGTTCTGGTGTCTGACCCGTTCTCCTCTAAGGTCTCCGGTTCCTGTTGAAGGGATGAAACGAGTCGATGAAGGATTTTCAAAGGTTTTTTTTTTTTTTTTTACTTTTAAAGCGACCTCTGTCCTCCACAGTCCGACACCAGAGCAGCGGGTGAACGTGACCCGCTCTGCTGGGCCAAGGTTCTCCAGAACCGCTCCGTCTTCTTGTGAAGTCGTCTTGTTGTGGATTTGGACGTGACGTTGGACGGCGATGTCTCTCCTAGGGTTTTAGGCCGAACCTGAACCCACACGGCGCCATTTAGAGTAGCTAACCCCGTAGCATGACGCAGCCACCACCGTGTTTCGCTCCGCTGTTTAGACCAGTGGTGTGCAAACTTTTTTGTCACATGAGCCAAAGTCATCGACCTGGGAAAAAAAATCCCTGATTTTTTTTTTTTTTTTTTTTTTTTTTTTTTTTTATCAACTTCCCCTAAAATTAATGATTTGTATTTATTTATTTTTACCAGCTCAGGCTGTATTTTAGTAAAAACCAAGCTGTCATTAACAGAACCAGATGCTTCTAGTCCTTCCCCCTTCGTGCTAAGCTAACCGCGGCTTTAGCTACAAGATGGACGTCCAACCACAACTCCAGGTTCTTGAGATTCAACAGAACCGACGGTAGAACCAAGCGAGTCTGAGCGAGTCGCATTAAAGACTTTCTGCACAAACTTTATTTGATATAAAAAGGATGAGTCGTGTCGTCGGTGTGGCAATAAATGTTCGCTATGGTAAAACCTGCAGATATTAAAGAACATTTCCGTCATGGGTCAAGTTCTCCGGGTTCTGATCGGATTCCTTCACCTCAGGAAGGTTCTGCGTTCAGGTGGAAAAACTGCAGCAGAAACACATTCATGTTTAAAGGTCCGTTTTATTAACAGAGATTAGCTCGGTGCACAAAGCAAACAATCGTTTCTACAATTCTTCAGAATTACCGCTGGACAAAAGCTTTAAATAAATTTGGATTTTAATTGATGTGTTTGGTCTAGCAGTAAATATATAGTAAAACACATCTTAATGTAGCAGAAAAAATTCACAAAGCTTCAAGTTTACCCAGAAAACATTAACATGACACCTGCTTTTATTTTGAAAAGCAAAATTCAAGCTTTTTTTTTTTCTGAAAATATTAACATTATTTACAGGCTTTTTCAGGCTGTGAGCTGCAGCATTAAACGATACGAGCTTTTCAGAATAAAAGCCTCTCTTTATTCTGTTTTCAACGGCGGTGCAGAAGTGTTCGTGTGTTTCTCGAGCAGATCACTTCTGCTTCCAGCTCTGAGAAAAACTCAACCTAGAGGAAAGAAGAAGAAGAAGAAGAAGGAAGTTTTGAAACGAGCCAGAAGGAGAAGCAGCAGCAGAGCGGGAGGATTTCTTTGCTGGTCGAGTTGAAGCAACGTGTTTGCGACACGCCTGCGGTCTGCAGGAGCCGAGAAGCTCTTCCTCACGGCCTTTCAGAAGTTCTCCTTGTTGAAGATGAACTTGACCTCGGCCTCGGAGTGAGACAGGCACTGCGTCTCCAGAGACTTCCCCAGCTGAGGAGGACCACACAGGAACACGCCGACCTTTGACCTGCGGGACCAGAGCCACAACGTTGATGCTTAACGCTCGGGAGGAGCTTCAGAAGAACCGAGGTTCGGCAGTTTCTGTGGACCAGAGAACGTATAACCTCACAAGCCTCACCTGGGGTGCTTCAGTGCGATGTTGCTGAACTCGTTGTCCCAGTTTGGCTTCCCGTACAGAGTCTTCTGTTTGAGCCCGGTGATTGGGTCGTTCTCCGCCTCGTGGTGGACGCGGAAATGAGCCGCCTGAATGAGGAGGGGGTGGAAAGGGGCTTCAGCAACCGGCTTCACTTTCAAACGTTAAATGCGGCGTTGGTCGTAATGTTCTGTCTGGTACCTCCGTCTCCTTCCAGCGGGTCAGGTAGATGTTGTAGCTGAGGAAGTCGGCCATGTCTTTGTCCGCCATCTGGCGCTCCAGAGACTGCAGCAGGTCCGCGAACCACTCGAAGGCCTGAGTCTCGGGACACAACCAGTAGAAGTAGATCTGCAACAGAACCGCCTCGTCAGACAGAGGTTCTGATTGGCTCTTACAACAGAACACACTTAAAACAGGTGGAGGTGAAACGGTTCTGCTAAAGCCTCACGTTAAGCTCAGAAAATAATGAGGATCTATGAGGAGAAGTAAAAATGTGTCTGGTTTACCAAAAACAAACGTTTCTTTGGGGGAGGGGCGACTTTATAGCCCCTCCCCCAAAGAAACGAGGCTCTCTGCTGTCATTGGCTGACTCTGGTGGCCTGATCTGCTCCAATCAACATGTTTAACTGGATAAAACAAAAATCTGAACCCCGTTTATTGAATGATTCAAAGTTTTTACTAATCTATTTTCATGAAACATTTTTAAAAACAGATTTTGTTTCTTTTTGACCCAAAGATGGTTTCTTTTTGTCATTTGTTAGCATTCTGAAAAACTACCTCAGCTGCAGGCTTTGAAGTGTGTTGTTGTTGGTTTTTTTTCTATTTAAATATGAGCGTTCTGGTCTCTTCTTATCTGAGCAGGTCATTAGCAGAGTTTTGGTTCCCCGCAGCAGAACCCACCTTCTTGGTGAAGACATCCTGGTTGTTCTGGATGTGTTTGTACCACACAGATTTGAGGATGGAGGCGAAAGGAGTCACTCCGATTCCTGCTCCCACCAGCATCACCACCTCATAGCGGAACACGTCCTCGCTGGCGGTACCAAACGGGCCGTCTATGGCCACCCTGAGCACCAACAAAGCAATAAAAAGCAGGTTATAGTCGGATAGTCGTCATTTTTTTATACAGTTTGTTTTTTGCTCCACAACTTCTCAGCTTTTAATCGTTTTGGTTTGAAGAAATGATGACCCTGAACATGTGATTAGCTTATGTTAACGTAAATAGCAGCAAACTTGGTTAAGTTGTGTATGTTGGGGTGAATTTATGTTTTTTTCCACCCATCTTTAAGTGTTTTAAAGACCCAAGTCTTTAAAACACTTTTTAAACTAAATAGAGAACACTGAGTCACTTTTCCCCCCATTGACTCCCATTAAACATAAATATATATATATATATATTTTTTTTTAGACACACTACCACTGCAGTTTGATAGTTTTTCTTACTTTTAATTTTCTCTTGTTGATGAAGGTTCGTTATTTGTTACATATACTGTAAATTTAGGACTTTGTTAAAAAAAAAAAAATCACCAGAAAGGCTTTAAAAATAATACCCAGCCTAAATTTTTTCCCAATTTAAGAAATAGGGCATGAATCACTAAAGCATTTATGGGATAAACTTTATCACAGATGTTTTGGTCTAATTATGGCATTCTTTAAAGAGTAGAGATAAAATCAACCTATATGCAGAATAAATAGAGAAAATACCACTTTTAAGCGCTTGTCTCTTTAAGACACGCCTACTTCCTGTTTTCCCCCTATTGGTCAGTTTATGGAGGCCTGGGAATGCTTTTAACATCAGGGTTGCCTGAGCCTGTTAAATTTGATTTTATTTAAAATTAATTAACATATAGAGTAGGAAACTTTAAAAATATCCAAAGCAGCTTGATAGATTAGAGTGAAAACAGATTTGGTTCAGTCTGATCGGCTAGCAGCCCGTAAATCCTGGCAGGATTTGCTGCACCTTGTGTCTTTAACAGCTATATTCTCCACAAGAGGAAAATACAAATGTCTTGTCTCAACTACTCGATGTATTGGGGGATTTTTAATCAAGCGTGAAAGTTTAGTTGCGGTGCGATGGAAGCTTATACAAGAAAGTTAGTGAATTTCCTCAAGGCAGCAGGTAGTAACGGGCTCCAGTCTTAAATTATTTGCTCTGAAGGGAAGGAGAAAGCTCCAACCTTCAGCGTTGGATGGTGGTGGTGTTGTAGCTGCAGCAGTGTTTCTATGGTTTCTACGGCTTCCAGCTCATTTTAGAAATAAGACGGGAGAGTCAGAAATATACAATAACCCACCCACAGCTCCTTTTGTCAGCTTCACAAAGCCAGGTTTGATCAGTGGAGTAGCAATCAAAGCCAAAGTGGTTTCATAGTGTTTGCTTTGATACAAGCCCATTTTCCCAGCTTCATACTTGGGCAATTTCCAGGCCTCCTGCTGTTCCGGCTTGTCTCCTCCGCAGGCCTCGTACAGCGCCTGGGTCCAGTCTCCGACGATGCGGACGTGGGCGCTGAAGTAGTCCTCCTCCGGAGCGGAGGTCAGGGTGAAGGGGTGCCACTCCAGCCTGGAGACGGACGGACACTGGATGAAGACGTACTGTCCCACCTCCATGGTGAAGCCTTTCTTCTTCATCTGCAGCTCCAGGGTCTTGGAGGGATGCATGACCACCTGTGGACCAGGCGGAGAGTCGGGTCGTGTGTTTATGAACGGCGTGATGCAAAGAAAAGGCGTTTTGAGCACAGAGTGGGTCTAAAAAGTGCAGGTAGATGTCAGGTCTTTGTGATTAAACGGGTGACTGAGGCTATCATGAGGCCAGCAGCTACACTGAAGGAGCTTCCAACAAGTTCTGGTTGTGTTTCCCTAATGTTCTGGTCTGATTCATCACAAGTTGCCAAAAGAAAAGTATACAGTACAACACGGTGGTGGCAGTGTCATGATCTGGGGCTGTTTTTCTTTGCTGAGGCGGCAGAAATCAGAAACGGTCTGCTAGAAAGCCGACGAGGAAGAGGAGGAACGCACCTTGGTGACGACCACTTTCTGATGGGACCGATAGATGCGCACAAGCCTCTCGCACACGTACAGGATCATGGGGCCCAGCACCCACTTCCACGTCTGAGGAAAGCCAGATGTGTCAGTCATGAAATGCCAAAGTAAAGACTGACAGGAAGTTGCTCACATGGCAGCGCAGGGATCCCCGCGGCAGCGCCTTCTCACCCCCGGCGGGTTTCCTGCGAACATGGGCACGGCACAGCCGGACTCGTTTTTACCCCAGTCCTCGAAGCTGCTGGCGCAGACGTTGGGACTGTTGGTCTGCAGGCTGAGCGGCGTCTGTCCTCGCACGATTCGTCTGCAGTCAGAAACACGAAGGGAAACGTGCACCCATCAAAACAAACACGTACAGGTTAAAAAAAACGTAACCATAATCGACCTAAGATCAGAGTAACGATGCTTAAAAGCTGTTTATTCTTAAATAAATGTTGCCGGTCACTTTCTCTGCACCGTTAATTCTCATTTATTTTAGATTTGATCGTAAAAAGTAACGATTTGGATTCAAACGTTACCAAAAAGCTTCAAAGTAAAGATCCAGTTAAAGTTGGCTGTCCTCCCTTACCCTAACCTTGTCTTCACATCTTTTCCAGTCAGTAAAAGGTCCTCCAGTCTTTTCAAAGCAGAAATAACGTCCAAACTATCTAAACCCAACCGTCGTCGTGTTTAAAGCATGATCAAAGGGATCTTTGTCCAATGGGGCGTGTCGAGGTCACACACCTTTAACTGGTGAGCTCTTGATGGTGGACCGATGGTTCAATGACCCAACAAGCAGAAAGACCTCATGATGGGAACTGGTTCCTATAAAGAGCTGGAAGAGGTAAACATGTACATGGCTGTCCTGAAACCCTAAACTGGCGTTACTTCTTCTCTTCTGGTGCAGCATCTCAGTCTTTGCCGTCTTCAACAAACCCAAAGCCTTGTTGAAAGTCAGAAACTTTACATGGCGCTAAGACCCTTTCAGACCGGGCCGTACATGGGATTAAAGCCGGTGTTCTGCATGCGGTAGATGTTCCCCTGGGTTGGCAACAGCTGTTTACAGAACTTGAGGCCTGGCTCAGGAAGTTAATTTAACTACTTCAGTCAGGCACATCTGAAGTTGCACTAAACTAGGTCCTTGGTAACCTGGCTTGGGAAGTCCAATTAAAGTGCGGTAGAGTTCAGTCCCAAAGTCAAAGAAGCTAAATTCAAGACCTTTTCACTCTCAAAACCATTCGGAGACTAAGGTGAGACTCCAATCTGAGATCTTGCCCATCGTCAGTTTGGACCAAACCAAACCAGCTACTATCAAAGTCCGGTTTGACTCCCGTTTGTTTCATTGCTTGATTCTGATGGGTTACAGTCCAATCTCTGGTTGCCCTGAACCGTCTTGGGGAGTGAAAACCACTTCTTAAACCTAGGAAAGTTCTTAGCTTTGGTGACGCTGACGCTACACCGTTCCCCTCAGGCCGTTGCTTTTCTGATCTTACCCGTAGCCGTGGAAGACCAGGCCGATGAAGAAGACGATGAAGAGATGGTGCGTGTACCAGAACACCTCGAAGTACGACCTGCGGATGACCTCCATGGACGAGGTGATGATGAGGATGAGGGCCAGCGTGATGGCCACGCCCGTCAGCCCGGCGATGGTGGTGAACATGACGATGGTAGGGCTCTGCACCAAGACACAGACTTCATTGTTAGCGGTTCTGGTGTTTTTACCTTATAAAGTCCAGTTGGTCTGCATGTTGTGGGGTTTGCACCACAGTTCCTGAATTATTTCCACTGTAACCATCCTCCCCCTGCCGGTCAAAGCTGTTGACTAACTTCCCTTATTTACCAAACGCTGTTGAGTCAGAATGCAGTTCCTCTTCCTGCTCTTTTTAAGACGGACATTAAGGTCTGCATTTTGTCACAGCGGTTAATGCTAATAAGGAATCTGACTTCAAACTCGAACCAAAAACAGGAAACCAAAGACGGTCCAGGCTCTGTGCTGGAGCAGCTGCACCACTGGAGGTCCTTAAACTGACCCCAGGGTGAGTTCACCAGAGAAATAGAGGAAAGCTCATCTGTTTAGTCTGAATAGACGCGGATGTCAACTGCTCAACAATATAGGCTTTATTAATAAAGGTTTGTGGGTCAAAGCCCATTCGTATGAGCCCAAGTTTACCTTACACTCATTATTTTACAGAGCCGAAGGGTTTTTCTGGTTGGTTTAGGGTTTGATGAAACCAAAATGTTTTCTGAACACGCTTAAGCTTTGAAATAACATCTCAGTGGATTGTCGGACCGCTCTGCGGGTCAATAAAGCGCGTCCGAGTCCTCCTGATGTTCAAAGGTGGAGAGTTTTCAGAGAGGGGAACTGAAGCTCAGCGATTCAATAATAAAAAGATTTGTGGATTTCATCATCCAGGTTTGACAACATCGTGAAAAGCCCGCAGCATCTGGGAAATCTCTGCATTCAGAGAAGAAAGGCATTGGCAACAGATATGATGGTGTGGGGGATTTACGGTGGACTGAGAACCTGAGGTTTGGAAATGAACAAAGAGTCGACGTCGAGGCTGAAGGGGGAAAAGATTCATTAACAGCTCGGTTTAAAGGCTCCGTGATGATTTGAAGACTCTTTGGCTCTGGGGTTTGTTGCTACTTCAACATTTGTTTGGATGTACTCTGGTCCCCATGGCCACCACAGATGGAGATGTGGAGGATTTCGTTTTGACCTCTGAAAGGAGCGGCAGAGGACGGAGGAGGAGGCTTCAGCTGTGTAGGTGCCTCAGTCTCCAATAACAGCGCTTGGTGGAGTTTGATAGAGCTCGCATTGCCGGTGCATATGGCTGCAAGACCATATTCACGCAATTTAAGGTACGGAATGGAAATGACTAAACCTCAGCTTTAAAGTGTGCAGATGTGGCAGAAACTACCTCACACACTGCAAAAACAGACCTAAAAATAAGTAAAATGTTCTTAAAATTAGGGTTTTTGTCCCTGATCTGAGCAGGTAAATAAGATTATCTGCCAGTGGAATGAGTATTTTGACCCCTAAAGTAAGATAATTAGATAATCCTGCACCTGAAATAAGACGATGGAGATGAGTTGTTCCTATTTTAAGTGCAAAAATCTTATTCCATTGGCAGATCATCTTATTTAGCTGCTCAAATCAAGGACAGATACACTCATTTTAAGAAAATTGTACTTATTTTTTGTTCCGTTTTTGCAGTGCAAAAAACACTAATACAACCGTAGCACTACAATTAAAACCCAAGGAGCATTCTGGGAACAATATTAAAGTTTGTTTCCATATTTAAGCCATGACTAACCCATCATATGTTCTGATGACAAGAAAGATGCGTTTGTGATTAATGTGTCACTGCTTTTCAAGAAGATAATGAGAGAAAGTAAAAAAAAAAAAAGTCTGCTTACTGACTTTTAAAGAGGAAGTATTCGCTGGGATTACTTCTGTATTGCTTCTCTTTGACAACAGACTGAGCAGCTGATGGTTGGGATTTCACAAGACGTGGCAACACTGGAAAGCTGCCAGGTTGCCCCCGTTTCTCAACAACAACTAAAAAGCAGTTTTTTATTTTTTTCTTTGTTCCTCGGGGGACTCACCGTCTCGTTGCTCCTGATGGGGTTCAGGAAGGAGGCGTTGTCCCCGGAGCCGATCTCAGACAAGATGAAGGGCAAATGGCTGCTGTTGCGATTCAGCTGAGCGTCCATGAAGAACTCAAAGTTGAACAAGTGTGCAATAATGTGTACCGCTGCAAAAAAACAACAACAACAACACAAACCTCCATAAATACGTGATAAAATAATACATTCTGACCTTCAGCAAAGAACTGGTTAAATAAAGTCAAGATATGGATTTTGATCTAAATTTCTGTTTATATTTAGAATTGAAGCATCTTTGAGAAAGTTTAGTTTGTGAACATGTAAAAGTGCATAATTTCTTTTTTTCATCGGAGTTCCTCATGGTTGTGTATTCGGCCTCCTCTTGTTTTGTTTTTCCTCAACCAAATAGAATAAAATTTGATGAAAAATAGGAATAATAAAATGTATCTTTATTGCTAAAAACACTGAAAAAAGCCCATTATTAGTCCCTTCAGTCAGAACCGTACCTGTATGGAAGGCGATCATGTACGCCACCAGTTTGTGAAAAGTGAGGTTTCGGTCGAGCTGCCGAGCTGCGGTGCGGCTGCAGCACTGAGGAGGAAATACAAACAACAGAATCCACCGTGATCACGGGCAAATCGGACCGACTGGAGCCTCAGAGGCTGAGCGCATTCACGGGTTCCCACCTGGATGGTGCCTCGGAGGAAGGACAGCAGGTTCCTGCAGACCGGCAGCAGCACCAGCATGCAGTTGAAGTTGAGGCAGGCAGCAGGAGCTCTGGCCCAGGACAAAGCGTGCTGCAGGGACAAGAACGAGATCGTTTCGTGTGAACAGTGTTTCCCCTCGGCGGCGGGTGAAACCAGGTGTGCTGCTGGGCCTGAGTCTGTGAAGCCGGCCGTGACCGCAGCTCAGACCTGCGCTTCATTCCTCACTTCCCTCTAGTCTGCGATAGTTTGCAAAGAGGCAGACAGATGTTTGCACCAGCCAAGATCTGAACGGGCTGCCGGGGACGCAGCTAGTTTCAATGAGCAGGTATTCAGCCACAAGCTCATTGATGGCTGCACAAATGTGTGGCTGAAGTTCAGATGTTTATTCAAATACTAAGCTGGTGAAGAGTCTCAGTCATCCAGGTCATGATCATTCCAAAAAAAGGAGTAGTGTGGAGCTCCAAGCTTTATAGTATTGCCCAAAAAGGCCTTGTTATGGCTTAGATAACATGCAAATTAAACCGAAACAGGTCCACCTCCTTAGCAATGGGGAGTCGTTAAGGTCGTTATTGGCCTGGCTTACAGGGGAGATGTTGTAATCACCTGCCTGGAGGTGAAGATTGAGGTGAAAATTGGCAGGAATCAAACCTCCTCCTCTGTTTAAAGTTGTTTTTTCTCTCTTAACGTAGATGGCTTCCTTCACCCCCCCCCCCCCCTTTCGAACCATCTGTCTTCTTTGTCCAAAATGTGAACAAGCCATAACAAGGCCTTTTTGGGCAATAATACAAAGCTTGGAACTCCACACTACTTCAGACATTTGAATTGAGAAAGCTTTCTGGACGGGAAGCGAAACGTCTTCAAACTTCAGAAAAAAGTCCAGTTGTTTTGTTTTTTAACCTTTTTTTGGAATTCAAGTACTAATGAAATTGCATGTAATCATAGCTGAGGCTGTATGAGGCTTAGAAGAAACCCAATATAGTCAAACTTGTCCAGTTCTTGCTTCTAAATGTTTTTGTAGCTGTACGTCGTGCAGCTGTCGCATCCTGGGAGACGAATACTTAAAATGAATCACAGAAAACCCTCAAATTAGAGGAAATTTTAAATTTTGAACGCGAGTTAGTGTCCTACTTCGAATTAAATAGCTCCAACGCGGCCGCGTCTCTACAGATGAGCGGTTTCATAAAAGAGGAAGAGGTGGAAGACGTGGGTGGGCAGGTCGCAGGTCGCTGATGAGGTTGAGAACCTCAGGCAGCTGCTGCGATATGAGGAAACGAAAAAGACGGGCTGCTTTTTGACTCATTAAACGTATAAAAAAACAGAGATTTGTTTTTCTGTCAGCCAACGCTTTCGAGCTCACCTGGTCATGGTGTTTGTTTTTGTTTTTTTGTGAATATTTAGGGACTTACCCCGAGCAGCACCCTGGTGTAGAACCAGCGGTCCACCAGGAAGGCCATGTAGAAATGGACGAACAGGAAGGCGTTGATTCCCAGCCATACCAGCTGAAAAGAGCAGCCACAAGTCAGCTCAGAGCCCAAAAATCAAAGAAAATGATCAAAAATACAGAATAGACGGTGAAATAAAATGCAAAGTGTTGAATTTTAAAAGGTAAACTTCATTTTTTGATAGCTAAATAACATTCTCCAAAGTCAGAGATGTTGGAAAGCATCTTTGGACCCGAGGAGAAGTTTACATCTTAGTTTTGCATCCATGCGGTTCGACTTAATCTTCAAGTTCTAATTTTCTGTCAGCTTTTGACCCAAACAACGTCTAACAAGCATTGTTTTCTTTCTGGATGCTTAAATGGACCAATCTAATTTAAAACAAACTACATTTTCTACTTAATTCCTGTTTTTTATTATACAGAATTGGCAGAAGAACATCAAAAGTAATGCAGCCAAATAAATCTGAGACGCTTCTTTAAAGATTAAAGTCTAGATAATATATAGATAATGATCAACAAACCTGAAGTTAACGGCATAATGATTTTACTCACAATAACAAAGATGGAGAGTCCCTCGTTGACGACAAAGTTGCCCATGATGAGAAGGAGCCTCTGAAAGGAGAGACTGCTGATGTGAAACCGTGATGGAGGGGAATGAGGAGCGCTGAGGGCCCTCCTCTCATTTTATACTCTCAGTTCAGAGATAAAGAGGAAGTTGTTGCTTCCTTTCAGACCTTGATGGCCCAAGAGTTCATCATTCAGAAAGTGGCAGTCTTTATATCAAGACCTTTTTAGACCTCTTGACTAAATTAAAGTTACTACTAAACAAACAACCTTGATAAACCTTGATTTCACTGCACTCTATGAATTTCACTGTACCACAAAGTCCATATTTAAATACTATGTGGGCCTTTTTTCACACTAAAAGCTGTGTGGATCAGGCTACGAAATGATGAAATATTTAGTTCCTAATATTTAGTTGTGACATTTTTTGCCACTTGGGAAAAAATCAAGCTGCAAACCAATGAAATGAGCTAATTATAGTATTTTAATTTAAGAGTTTTTCAACTATAGCAGGCATTGATGCTCTAAAGGTGTAAAGTTAAATATTCCACCATGCCTGCAACATGGAAATGTCAGATGTCCATTAGAGGGGTAATTTTGACCCCACTTCATAGCATCTTTGATATTAGCAGAAAGTGCTGAAAGTCCCGGGATTTGAACACGTCAAATGTGTTTTTTTTCTATTTTCACATCCTGGTAAGACAAATTCTGGGTAATTTGCGTGCTTTCTGTCTCCACTGCTCTGCAAGGCCAGTAAAAATAATTTTAAATCAGCCTAACAAGGTATGGGGAAGTTGAAAAAACAAAACAAAAAAACACACAATCTGCACTACGCCTCCAGTCCAGCGGGTGGCGGTAATAAGAAACCAAAAGCCAAACCAGCAAAGCCCGCCCAAGAAGCCCGTTTCCTGCCATTTGTTTACAAAACAAGATGGAGAACGCAGGAACTGGTGCATGTCTTCTTCCTGTTGTCGATTCTCAATCACAAGGAGTACGCTTAGATAAAAATCTCAAATAAAGCAGAAAACAACAAAAACATGCAGGTCTTCAATATGGCGGGTGAGTGGTTTTTAAAAGGACCTTTTATCCAGGAGCACATGGAGACCCGGGAAGTTTAAATAACTTTGAGGTGTTCTGTCTGGAGTAGATTTTAGGTCCTAGAGTGGTCTAGTCAAAGGCCGCACCTAAATCTGCTTAGGACGCTGAAGGAGGCCATTTGTCCTGGAAAACCCTGCAGTGTGGCTGAATCAAAACAATTGTGCAAAGGAAGAGGGGAAGAGGGGGTCAAGATTCCTCCGCAGGGATAAAAAAAAGTGTTATTGGTGGTTTTTTCAGTCAGACTCAGGTTTAGAGGATAATAAATGAAGTCATCGTTTAAAAACTGCGCAGCGTTTTCACTCAGGTTGTCTCGTGTCCATATCTGATGATGACCTTAAATTCTAAACTAAAAAAAAAAAAAAGGAAAACCTGAGGGGCAAATACTTCCCCGGCATCCGGTTGGCACGGCAACCATCAAACTATTACGCCGCACGTCAGAAATAACCTGCGATTAAAGCCAAGCTGGCGAGAGGGCTTTGTTCAGGAGGTCGACGCTCTGCTGGAGAACAGTGGGTCCAGTTAGGCGCTAAAAAAAAAGGTTCAATGGCCGGATCGTTTCGCAGCAATCTCCCTGAATCACACATACAGCCAGCGACTAACAAAAGCTCCATTAGATGCTGCAATAAGAGCTAAATTAGTGCCAGTTTGGAGAAATTGAGCAGCCCGGAGTTCAGACCCGACAGAACCGTGTTTGTTTCACCAGGAACCGGTGAGCAGATATGAACTTTATGTACATTTAGCTTTAATCCCAGCCCACACCACAGATAACAGAGACATAAACCCAGATTTCTAACACTCACAGGAACTAAGGGGTGTAACGGCGGTTGCTCCTGGAGGCCAGGTGGTCGCTCAGGAGGAACCTGGAGAGCCGGTGTCGACACTGTGAGCTTCAGGACAGGAAGTGGAACGTTTCTAAAGCTGAAGTAAAGCAGAAGGCCCGTTGCTCTGAGCTTCCTGTTTCAGGCTGGCTGCAGAGAGGGAAGCACCTGAACACAAATCTAAGCCCGGCCCAGAAGAGAAACACCAGCAGGACGGGTGGTGGTCCACCTGCACGCTGCTGGCTGCAGCAGCTGGAGGTCTCCTCTGTGGTCCGGTTCTGCAGGAGCAGTAGTGGCTGGTGGAGACGTTTTCTTGACTCAGAAGTTCCTCAGAAATGTCCAACAGGAGGTTCTTTGAACCTTGCAGTTTCCTGACACAACCGTTTCGGGGGCTAGATGTGGTCAGGGTGGATTTAGGGAACGGCGGGAGGCTCTTCTGACGGTGTTCAGGATAAAAAAGGTCCGGTTGTCGAAACTCTTCAGAGCTTTGGGTGAAGTTCTGCCCATGTCTGAAGAAACGTTTCTGCTGGGTCTTTAGCTTCAACAGGACTTATCGCGGTGAACGTCAGCTGCTGACCTGAAGGTCCAATGCCTTGCCAAAGTATCCCCCCCCCCCACCATTGTCGTTTCATTGCCTTAAAACCTGGAATTGAAAAAGATTAATCTACCGAACATGGTGACAACTGGTTTATTTAATTTACTGTGCAGAAAACAACAAAAAGCACATAATAACAAAAACCTCACAGTGCACTTTTAGAGCCTTTTGCAGCAGTTTTGCTGCGTCTCTCTGGCCTCTGGGATTTCTGCCCATTTCTCTCCAAGCTAAACTGCTCCATCATCTTCTAGTCTGACCACAAATTCCCAACTAGATGCAGGTCTGGACTTTGACTAGGCCAGGGCCCTGCAACCTTTACAGTCCAAAGAGCCATTTTGCCTCCAGTCCACTTGAATTAAACTCGTTCAGAGCCCCAAATGTTGCCTGGCTGTTTGAAAGGAGACAAGTTCTAATTTTGGATAAAAATCTACTGTAGGAAATATGTTGTCATCGTTAAAGAAACGCCCTTTTATGTCTATTTTCAGGTTTTTTAAAGAAAGAGGATGGACGGGATGTTGATATTTGTGGATAATGATGTAAAAGAAAAAATCATAGTTTCCAACATAATGAAAAAAATCTTGATTTAAAATTAAATATTACTGACACTTTCAGCATCATATGTTTACATCATCATCGGTGGCTTAAAAGTTCACTTTTAGCCTCATCTGACCAGAGCTCCTTCCTCCATACATGTGGGGAGCTGCCCACGTGCCTTTTGGCAAATTCAAACCCTGCCTTCTTATTCTTAACACTCAGTCGTGACTTTTTTTCTGGCCACGCCTCCATAAAGCCCAGCGCTATGAAGTGGACAGATCCTCCAGTCTCTGCTGTGGAGCTCTGGGCGACCTTTGACCTCTGTGCTGCTCCTCTGGTTAACGCCCTCCTGGCACCGTCTGTGAGTTCTGTGAAAAGTGTTTATACCGACAGATCATGTGATGCTCTGCACACAGGTGGACTTCATTTTAACTAATTATCAGACTTTTTAAGGGAATTAACCGCACCAGAAAAATGTATATGTTTCTCATTTCCTCTTCACCAAGTTAGATCCATCACGTAAAATAAGATAAAAAAAACATTTAAATTAGAGGTTGGAATGTAACAAAGTAGGTAAAAGGGGGTTGAATACTTTTGGAAGGCGCTGTAGACGCTTCTTACAGAGGAGAGACCTGCCAGGTGCTTCCAGTAGAGGGCGCTGAAGGTTAAAGAGGTTAAAGGTTCCTCAGTCCCCTCTCCGGCATGTTTTAGGTGTATGCTGTCTGCCACACACTGGACCTAAATGAATGGATGATTAGGAGGCTTCGGCGGGTCTTCATGCCTGCAGAGGAGCTCATGCAGTCATTTGAGCCCGGTGAGCTGGACCAGAGAACCAGAACAGCGGTTCTTTAGGGTTGGGAGCCATCTTGGCTCTTGAAGGGTTTCCTCCTTTGATTAGAAAAACAATTTTTCCAGGTTAATATCATTACTTTTCAGTCTTTGGCTGCTTTGTGTTTTACATAGTTCTGAAAATCCCTCAGCCTGGAAGCACATCTCTCGTCCACAGTCCTGTCTGGAGCGCTCTGGGCTTTAACTAGGCCATTCTGTGCCTCAGGCCTTCACACCATGAAGTCATTTTACTTGTTGACTCGGATGGGAGCTCAGAGTCAGACCGATGCTGTTGCTCCTCGTCTTTCTTTGGACACCAGCTCCAGCTGGTTCTGAACGACCCGTTGCTCACGGACCCCGACTCTCTACTGTCATTGTCCCCGAGGGAGACGTCGTCAGCAGTCCAGTCTGTTTCTGGACGCTTTAGAAGGTGCAGCCTTCTGTAGCCCTGACTCACGTGTTCTCCGTTGAAATAAACCTTTCTTTAATCCTTCTTTCCCTCCGCGGCTCTCCACAAAGCAGCTTGTGAAGGACGGCAGAACGTTCCGGAGAAAATCGCACATCATCATTCTCAGAAGGCATTAAAACAAGCGGTGACGGTGTGATCTGGCTTTAGCGAAGACCCTCCGTACTTCAGTGCCCCGGCTTTCACTCAGCACAATTGCTTGTTTGGAAATCCAACTTTGCTCTCCAGATTATTGACCATCAGATCACCGCTGATTGTCTCGGGGATTTAGCCGCCGCGATTACGTCACGCCCGCTGCAATAAAACCTCCAAACACCAAAACATGATGTTCGCTGGGAAATTACAAGAGCTCCCTTGTTCACCTGGCAGTGCCCACAAGGCATCGCTTCCAGGTTTTAGTCCTTCGTTTGCCTACTGGTGTGATAATAAATGTGAATACTTCTGATTAGTTCGCAGCATTTGGGTTGAGTGGACCTGTGGCTGCGCCGTTATGTAACACGATGGAAGATCAGCGGGGCGATGTCCGGCCATCGTAGCCCAAATCAACCCCAGAGCGCCAGCTAAAGACCTCCTGAAGATGCTGGAGAGCGAGTCGTTGTCCACGGCGAAACGAGTCCTGGACCGATGTGAGCTGAAAGGCCACTCAGGGAGGAAGAAGCCATTAGTCCAAAAGCGGAGTAAAAAGCCTGACCACAGTTTGCAGAAGCAGTCAAAGAGTTAGCGTATAACGTCGTCATTTCCAGGATGGTGACGATGCTAGCCCTGCTAGCGTTCGTGCAGACCCCAAATAGTCCTCTTGTGAACCTGCCAGCAGTCTCATCTAATCCCAAAAGAACAGCCACGGTATTACAGAGGATTAAAACAAAGAAAGCACTTCTTGCTCTCTGAGATAAGAGGATCTGTATGTGGCAGATTATACAGAGGAACAACTGAGCAGCTCCAGGATCCGGCAGCTGGACGGCCTCGGCGGCTCCTCTGATGCGCCGACAGGGACCTGGTCGCGCTTTGGCTCCCAGCGCTGGAGCAGATTGAGCGGATGGGCGGGGGGGGGGGGGAAATGTTTTATTCAGACTGAACGAGATTGAAGTTTAATGGCAGGGGGAGACGCACGAGATGTGACAGAATGAGTCCAGTACGAGGCACGGCGCACACAGAGAAGGTCCCTGCTGGGAGCTGAAACATGCAGCAGGAGTCTGCTGACATTTCCATGTTGATCTAATTATAAGCTTGTCCATCCGTCCGCAACGGCTCTGTTGGCACCCCTCGTACATACGTTTACTGCTCTTCCCTCCTGTCTCCTCCCGTCAGGCCGTGTTCCCTCAGTCGTCGTTGTTAGAGAGAGACCGATAGACCTTCATTTACACATTTTTTACCCTCCAAAAACAAACAGAAATGATCTTGTTTTCTGGTCCAACTGGTGGAAAAAAAAAAACGACCGAATGAACCTGAAAATCTGCCAGTCCGGAAACACAGACGATTAAACCCTGAATCTGAAATAAATGGGATAAATAATACATAAACAGGAAGGATTTACTTTGACTTTTATTCCTCTGGAGACAGTCTGAACTGAAACTATGATTTATGATATAAACCTGTCGCTGGTTTTGCGTGAAGTTTGCAACCCCTCCCTGTGTATGTCAGGGTTCTCACCAGTCCAGCAACTCAAAGGCCGCAATGTTGTCTTTCTACTAAAAAACGTCTAATTTAGTTTTATTTTTACCCGCTCAGCATTTAATTAAACCTGCAAACAAATTATTGTAGGTCTAAAAAAATATGTTTGCTTTAAAGGAGCAATAAGTAATTATGACACCTAGTGTTTGAAATCGGAACAATCGGAACGTCTGCCAGTGGTGCCAGTTGCTGCTGTGAAACCCCACTGATTTTTTACTTCCACAGGGCAGGTCTATGACGTTGTGTTCTGCAAGAAGACGACTTAGGGGTCACCAGCAGTGGTGGAAGTCCTCGACATAAAAGATGGAGGATTTTGCTGAAACAGCAGACGGGTGTTTTTTAGTGGTGGAAGGGGCGCTTTGCAGATCTCTATAATCTCCTCCGTCAGGCCACCATTTCCCGGTTGGCAAAGGCAGAGCCTGTGGACCTGGACCGGACCTGCACCACCTTGGCAGAGGTTGCAGAAGGCAGCTGAGACACCAGGGAGTCTCCCTTAGATGTCCTAAAGCTCTGGACTCTCTGCTGTTTCGTGATGTCTGGAGGTTGTGCGTTTAAGTAATTTCCCTCTGGGATTATTAAAGTATGTCTGATTCTGATTCTGATTCCTCTTCTCCCATATGCAGGCACAACACTGGTGTCATTTCAGTTTGTCGCCAGAGGGGGCAGATGTCTGCAAAAATCCTTACGCTACACAGTGTGCTCCTTTAAAGGCAGAGTTGGTGATTTTTTTCCGGGAGTTTCCCCCAAGCCCCTTTTTGAATAACTGCACAAGACCGTCTTAGCTGCTCTTCTGCTCCTCACGTGAAAGAATCTCCAAAATCTACTCTGGTCTTCTTTTTACTGAGGTCTTCCTCTTCTTCTCATAAACATGAACGCGGTTCGCTTCTTGTGACTCTCAGCAATGTTCAAAGTCTATGAGAACAACGGAGCCACAATGAGCGGCTAACACCAAAGCTAACCGCTAAGCTAACCTCTAAATTAACCAGCAGCCAGCAAGCGGAAAGTAACAACAAACGAGCACGCACACTGGTGTTACATGAGCGCATTAGAAGGATTGCCATTGCCATGTGGGACGACCAGTTGACGAGGTGCTTCCCCCCCCCCCCCCCCCCCCCCTAGAACTTGGGGGGGAGGAAGCAGGAATAAAACTCTGACCGATCCCTCCTATTCAGTCCGAAGGGCAGGGATTGGTCAGAGCTTTTACAGGCCTGCAGACTTACACTTAGACAAACTTGTTGCATACAGCTTACGACAGTGTAATGAGATTGCAGTTGAAATAACACAGCGTTACAATATAAAGTGCAGCAGTGATAGGAATGCAGCAATGCAGGAGAAAAACAGTTTATATAAAAGTGTGCAGAAGAGTGTTCCACCGTGTTTATAGTGCAAAAATAGTGGTGCAAACGGGCATTTATATAAAAAATTCAATGTTGCCAGTGTAAGATAATAACAGTGAAAAATGCAGTAAAGTTGTGTACTTTTGAATTTAAATGGATAATAAAAGTACGGCAACGTTGGTAATGCCAAATAATGATGCAAATGTGGTGTCCAGTTTAGAGTTCGCAGTTCAACAGTCTGATGGCAACGGGGAAAAAGCTTTAGCAGAACCTGGTGGACCTGCAGCGGATGCTGCGGAACCTCTTCCCAGAGGGCAGCAGGGAGAACAGTCCATGGTGGGGGTGTGAGGAGTCTCTGATGATTTTAGGGGCTCGGGACACGCAGCGCTGGGATGAAATGTCCTTAATGGAGGGGAGAGGAACCCCGATGATCCTCTCTGCTGTCCTCACCACTCTCCTCGCGTTCTTCCAGTCAGAGGTGCTGCAGCCTCCACACCACACAGAGAGACAGCTGGTCAGAATGCTCTCTATGGTGCTTCTGTAGAAGGTCGTGAGGATGGGCGGGGACAGGTAGGCTCTCCTCATCCTCCGCAGGAAGTACAGTCGTTTCTGTGCTCTCTTCACCAGTGACGTGGTGTTCACAGACCAGGTGAGGTGGTCCGTGATGTGCACCCCCAGGAATTTGGTGCACGGCGCGCAGCTCCCACAGAGATCTAATTTTTAACCTCCTTTTTCTGAATAAATAATGTATTGACAACTGTCAGGATGGAGGATCCATTTGACCCAGTATAACAAAAAGTGTTTCTGAACAGGAGTACCAGCTATGGCTTTACCAGATAAAGTTATCTCTGAAATAAAGATTAGAATATTGATCAAATTCAGTGGACTTTCCCTGAAGATCTGCATATTTTGACGAGATGTTCCCATGGATGCGGCTGCAGCTGCTTCCCCATCCTCCAAGCTCGTCACTGCTGAATAACGATGAATGCGTTTGATGGTAAAAATAGCCCGTTTTATATATGTGGACTTACAAAACAGAGGTCAAAAGTGAGCCCAGGTGTGAGCAGAGCAGCATATGGCAAACCTGCGACGCGGAGTGAAGCTGAAGGAAAACCATCCCATCAGGGTGTAATCTAGACAAAAGGTTTTACAGTGACCCCCCCCCCCCCCCACTCCTAATCTGAGAGAAGTGGGATTAAATCTGTTGCATAGCGACTGTGACATCACTGCTGACCCATTTCACGATGCTTTGTCCTGTGTTCCACCTGCAGCAGAGGCTTCTCCACGAGGAGGAGAACATGTCTCCGTGTTCTGTGCTTCCATTAGGCCTGCTATAGCCCCCCCCCCCCCCCGAGAGCCCACTCCACTCTCCGATGTCACCGCTCCCGTCCTCAGGAGGTTCGCAACATGGTCAAATGAAAAGGCTCAAGGAGACGAAGGCAGTGTCCTCGCACGGCACCGCAGCCGCTGCAAACACACGTTTTCCAAGGATAAAACCTAAATCTGAGGTATCAGCAGAAGCCACAACCCAGCTAATGATTCGTTTTTTAGAATAAAAGAGCCCTCGAGTAGACTCCACAGCACCTTTACTTTTATTTCGCCGTCCTTTCTTCAACACCAGATAAAAAGGGCTGGACAACAAGGTAAAGAAGACCTTCTAATGCTATAAAAGCATCTAGACTTGTGTTGATAATCAATTAAACCAACGAGTCGGAGGCTTTCTGGTCTTCATCTGCATGTGTTTCGCCCGTTAAAGACTCACTTCATAGTTCCAGACTATTAAGACAAAGATAACTGTAGTTATCAATTATTGTTTTATTTATTAAGGGGGAAAAAATCAACCCAGACTAACCTGCCCCCACATGAAATAGTAATTACCCCTACAAGCTGTTGACCGGCTGTTCCACCCCTGACCTGAAGCCTGTGGGAGGACTGGAGACGTGGACGGTCACTCTGCAGCACCTCAATTGGACTTAGGTCCCGGCTTTGACTAGGCCACGGCAGGATCTTTGCTTCGTTCAGGTTTCGGACGACACAGAGGTGGACTTTGGTTTGCTTTGGGTCGTGAACTGATGGTCGGACGTTCTCCTTCAGGATCTCCTCCTGGGGAGCAGAACTCATGGTTCTACACACCGAAGCACGTTGTTTGGGTCCTGAAGCAGCGGCGCGGGCCCATACCGTCGTTCCACCGCCATGTTTGACTTTGGAAGGTGCTTCAGGTTATCTTCCTCTGATACTAGAATGGCTTTGATGGTCTGAAGGTGAGATAAAGAAAATTCCACCAAGAAGGAATGCGTCAGTGGAATAAACGCTTCTACACAGCGCTGGGATCTAGAGGAGAGACCTAGCGACAGGCCTTGTTTCCCCTCTGCTCTTACCGCTAGTCCGGCTCATTTCGGGGTAAGTGGAAGCGTTCGTGTCGGTCGCCGTCCATGCCCAGCCGCGGTAAAACACAGCTTTAAGTGCTCTCATGTGCAACGCCTCCGTGTCGCAGCTGGTCCGCCGCCAGCCGAGCTCCTGTCCCATCAGCTCGAGTTTAGCCGCCCCATTTCCCCAACGGCCATGGCTCCGGATCGGGATCTGTCGGATGAATCATTCAGAGGACGCCGCGCTCTGCTTAATTCGTGTCATGCCCCTCGGCTTCGGGGGAGTAGTCGTGCTCTTCTCGTTGGTTAAACGTGGGTGAAGAGTCGGCCATCAAGGAGAGAGCTGAAACAGAGCAAGCCGCTGCCCAGAGCGATCAAATGTGCTTCTCCGCAACCTCGCGCTGATCTGGGGTCAGCTCTTCTTCACACGTTGTGTGAACTCTGCAGGATGGAGAAGCTCTTGAAGGGGTTCCCAAAGTGGGGGTCGTGACCCCCCCTGGGGCGTGAAAAAGGATTTAGTATTTCCTTATTTGTGAAACCGATACCAAAGCACAACTTTGGTAGAAAGCAGAACTTTTTTTAGTAAGAATTCCAATAAAAATACCACTTTGTTCTCGAAATTATATGACTTTATTATCTAATAACCCCCCAACACACACAAAACAACTAAATCCCACCTGCCAAACGGTGTGGGCAGTCTGTAGAATTGGCGGTTGCAGGCTGAAAAGTTCGGGAACGCCTGTCGTAGCGGACGGATCAGCTCTGCATCTCATCTAGTTTCCCCCAATAATGTCCAGCTGGACTGTTTTTCTTTTTAAAGATGGAAATATAGGTTGTTAGTTTGATCTTTAGTGTTACTCTGGTCAGTTTGTTTAAAGGCGAATCAACTAAAACTATTGGGTAAAAAGCTGCTTGTGGAGGAGGTTAAAAGGAGATATGGTGTTAGTCCCTGCTGTTGGTTCACTTTTTCTACAAGACTTTTTCCTTCCACTAAACTTTCCATTAATGTACTTTGAAACAGCACCAAAATGAACATCAACATTTGAAACACACGACGTATGCTACAGAATTTCTCTTTATCTGTGGTTTTATGCTTTTATCATTTTACACATGAGACTAAAATAGAAAGTTGGATAAAAATCTACTAATCTAACATTGAGCACAAAAAAGCTTATATGTGTTTTTAATATTTTTACATTTTCCAACGAGGATCAAGTAACAGTTTTTTTTGGTTCAGGCGTGTATAGCAACAACAAAAAGCTGTGATTTGGTTTTCCAAATGCAAAATGTTGAATTAAAAATTTAGCTTACTTCCGTTTTTTTAAGCTTAAACAGATCATTACAAGTTTGAATTGGATTTTCTGTTTCTATTTAAAATAACAAAACCCTAAAACCCCTAAACCCTAAAATTAGTGAGGAAAGAAACAAAAACAAAATTAAATGGTTTATTTGTTTTCCATATTATTCTGCAACCACCTCACAATGTGACTAGGAGGCGCTGTTCCTTCTGTAAACCTCAAATTCTTGCTCCAAACTAAATTAATTAAAGCTATAGTTGGTAATCCTGTTCAGAGACACTTTATTGTTATACTGGGTAAATCCATCCTGAAAGTAGTTAATACATTATGTATTACCGAAAATGAGGTTAAAATGTTTTTTTTATCTGTGGGAGTATCATCTTATCTATTGGTTGTCCCACATGTCAATCATTCTGACATTCTCACGTAACGTCAGCATCCGTGCTCGTTCCTTCATAGTTCCTGCATGCTGGCTGTGCACTTCTAGGATTTATGTATCCAGTTAGCTTAGCGGCTAGGTTAGCTTAGCGGTTAGCTGTTCATTGTAGCTCCGCTGCTCTCACCATAGACTTTGAACATGGCTGAGAGTCACAATAAGCGAACCACGTTTATGTTGATGAGAAGAAGAGGAAGGCCTAAGTAGCAAGAAATAAGACCAGAGTGCATTGGATTGGATAGGTTAACGGTTAACTTAGCGCAGGGGTCACCAACCTTTTTGAAACTGAGAGCTACTTCATTGGTGGTATGTCATACGAAGGGCTACCAATACTGACCTTTGAACTAGAAGAGTCAGAGTTCATCTTGAATTTACGTAAAATAAACATATTTTTCATGCATTTGTTATAGATATTGTCATTTTTAAATCTATATAAATGTAAGTGTGAATAAACAGCAAGAGAAGCGTAACAGATTAAAATAAAGTTCTAGATGCAGCTCACTGGTGGATTGTGGCTCGTGGGCAGCATGTTGGTGACTGCTTGCTGGCTGCACATGCGCACCTCTAGTGTCACTGTTTATGCATCCAGTTAGCTTAGCAGCTAGGTTAGCGGTTAGCTTAGTGGTTAGCTTAGCGGTTAGCTGTTCATTGTAGCTCCGCTGCTCTCACTGTAGACCTTGAACATGGCTGAGAGTCACAAGAAGCGAACCGAGTTAATGTTTATGAGAAGAAGAGGAAGACCTCAGTAGAAAGAAATAAGACCAGAGTGGATTGAGATTCTTTTCATGCGATCCCCCTGAAGAACGGAAGACTAGGTAAGACGGTTTTAGGTTATTCAACTTGGGGGAAACTCCCAGAATAATCACCAACTCTAGTTTTAAGATGTACAGAAATATTAAAAAACTAATCTCTGACATTTTGAAGAGTTTTGATAAGGATTTGTAAAAAGTGTAATTGCATGTGTCCACAGTGTGGAAAGCACTGAGCCTTACCATATACGGGCAGTGGGAAGTGACCTCACTGGGTGAAGAGTACGCTTTAGGACCAGAGGGATGTCAGTATTTGAAAAAAATTATTGATTTTTTTATTTCCCTATTTGCAATTTTACGTTTTTATTATTCTTAAAGTCTTAAAAGAACATCAAACCAAGTCAAAGTTTATAGTCACCATTTTTTACCATAGAAAAAAATATTGTTTTTCATTTAAAAATGTTGCATTTTAAAGCAAAGATTTGGCAATTATATTTTTTTACATTTTTTCTATATAATTTTGCAACAGTGACTGTAGGAGGTATTGTTGTCATATCCTGCACCCTCAAAGGGGATTTTTCAAATACATTTATCAATAAGGCAAATATATATAAACAGGGTTTATTTATTTTTCGAAAGGATTTTTAAAAATACTGTGTGTGTGCTCAGCGTTGGCGTTTCATGAATAAATGGTGTCCCCACCTTCTACCGCTCCATATGCAACCAAACACACACACATCGCACCATACAACTTATTAGAAACATTAAGAGTGAGCTCATACGTGTTGATTCATGGACACAATCATCCAATGCCGAGAATAAATTACACTTTCTTTCTACATTTTCCAAACTGTTTACATGACTAATCTCCTGTCAGTAAAGCATGATCCAGTTGTCATGTCAAATTTTAAACTAAATATGATCTGATTTCAGAGTCCCTGTCCTGCTTTACTGTGGAGTCAGGTTCAACTTTTATATTTGATACCACATCCTGGTCTTTATATGGCTTCATGTGTATTTGCGTGGAAAATTTGCAGCCACTTTACTGTGTTTTCCACTTTAGAGAATGCAGACAGCTTCACATCTGAAGTGTGAAGCTCCGACGCTGAGCACCGAGCCTCCTCCTGGGATAACATGCTGGCAGAGGAAGGAGCGGATGGCGGTGAAGATCCCAGAAAGGTGTCCATCTATCCTCCACACATACGATTCCTGAACTTGCAAGGATGCTCCTAGCGTCCCATGAAAGTCGTCAATTAATATCACCACAGTCATTACCTCAATCCAGCTTCTTATGGCTGAGCCCCCTCCAGATGACCCACCTATGGTCACACAACAAACACCTGAAAAGGCCAAGAAGTGGACATGAGAACGCGCAGTTCAGGAAAACAAAGACGTGGAAGACGATAAAATGCTGCGGATCAGCCCCGTGTGCCGTTTCCTCCTCGCTGGTTAGGCTCGTCTCATCTTTCAAGTCAACATGTCTGTTAACATGAGTGACTTTTCATTTTCCCAACCTGCTGATCACAAGTTGAGACGCATTTTAAAACAGCCGAATATTTACAAGTACCTATAATAAAGCTTTGTGGAAAAAGAAGAAAAAAAAACACTAAATTGGGACAAAAGCAGTCCGTACTTGTAAAATAAAAAAACGCATAATTTACCTGTTAAATGGCAGCAGTCCTTCAGTTTATGTGGTGTAGAGCAATATTTCCATGACAGAACGTTAAAATAAGCAATAGTGTCATGAATGATCATTCCTGCCTCCTCCCCCCTGTGGTGCCGCCCTGGGCAGAGAGCCACGCTGCTATATGCCTTATATGGGCTGTGACGTCACGGGAGGAAGCCGTGGAGGGCTCATTGCTGGTGATTAAATGTTTTTTTGTTAATAGAAACATGATGTCAGATTCAAAGCGGTGTGATTTTGGTGGTTAAAGCGACCGCAGCGTCCCCCCCCCCCCCCCCCCCCGGGTTCCTGCGGCGTGTCTCCGCTGTCAGCGGGTCCTTATCAGGCAGCTCTGGTGGGTAGCTCCCCGCTTATCGGGGCCGCTGGACGGAGCTCCACCCGCCGCTCCTCCTCAGGCGGCGGGGTGAGCGGATGACGCGGCGTCAGGTGGAGGCAGAAAGCTCCTTGCTGCGGGAGGGGGCCGCTCAGAAAGCCTCCTCTCTGTGCGCTGGGAGCAGCTGTGCGTGAACTGACGTCTCCCGGATCTGCGGCTGGAGCGACGGGGCCGCCGAGAACCGCGCGGCGGGCTGCGGGCTGCGCCTCTCCCGAGAAGGAGGCTCTGAAGGCGGCTTCCAGCAGCTCCAGGTAAGGGGCGCCTCCTCGCTCTCAGGTTGACCCCCGAAACCAGACTTTTGCTGCTTAAAACTGATCAAAGCTGCCGCCGCACGTTTATTCATGCTTCACATGTTGGGTGTTAACGAGCAGCCGCTTTATGCCCACGTCTGTAACCTGCTGCATAGTTTTGCATGACAGAAACAGGTAGAGATGCGTTGTGTGATTTTTTTTTTCTTTAAGTGTGCAAAGTTGACAAAAGCCGCATGTTTGACTTTTTGCGCAAGCAGATGGCTGCTCCGGATTGCGCAGTGGCCACGCAGGGATAAATAAGAGCTTCGCAGCCTGGAGAGAACCTGAAAGGTGTTTCTCTGCTGCTGATTTCAACCCATTTTAATCCTGTAATACAAAAAAAACACACACAATTATGTTTTCTGACTGAAGACAAACGCTTAGGTTGGATTTTGCAGCAGCTCTGACGCTGATGCTCTGCGCAGAGAACTTCTACGTCCTGTTTTAAAAGCTTTTACATTGATCTTCTCAGCCTTGTGCCGCGGTGCCGCTGCGTGTCGGGACAGATAAGGACGTGTGCCTCCTGCGCTGATAATGTGTCTCTGAACTCTCTGGAGATGTTTTACGCCGGCATCCAGAGCAGAGCTCCAACCAGCACCAGGTCATCTTCCATTTACCTGGACCGCGTCCGGGGCGCAGAGGACCTGGACATGTAGACGACGAGGCGGTCCTCTTTGTTCCAGCCAGCTTCCAGCTTCCAGCATTCAGATCAAAAAACGCACCGAGGCCGGCAGAGCTCGTTACGCGGATGCAAACTTTAATCATTTATTGCTTGGAGACGTCTCACTGCAGAGATGTGAGCTGTTCCAATCACGCCAGATTGGCCCCTCATCACCAAGGCGAGGACAACATTCGCAGTTTTTCTTTTAAGGTTTGCAAACATTTTGTTGTATAATTGAAGTCCTCTGGATATGATCTCTTACAGAAGCTGCTGGTATATTCATGAAAGCTCCTCTTATGCTCCTCCTTTATAATGAAAGATGCACAACTCAGCTGGTCCGATTCCCTTTTATCTGATCTGACCCCTAGTTTAACACCTGCGCTCTAAAATCCAACTATTTTCACTCCATGAATGCACCAGCCATCAGCGTGCATTTAACACCGCGTTTGTATTTAAATAAAAACCAGATAAATGTTAGTGGGAAGTGCTCTGATGCATAAATGGGGATAATTGAGTAATTTATTCATTTTCTGCAGGATTTCAGACTTCCTGCCCCCATTAAGGAACTTTTTCTCTTCCTCCTGTTTTATTCCTTAGACTCCAGGATCAGAAGCTGTAGCCGAGACCTCAAAATAAAACCAGGAGTCTGGAAAATACGCATATGTTGGGTTTCTTTAAATGGTTTCAGGAAGAAAAAAAAAGCTTGCTATTTATCTCGCTCCCAAGATGTTGCATTACTTTTTTTTTAATCTTTCGATGGAAAACATTTGGTCGTGCTCCCGACGGCGGCTGTTTTTATCTTTCTGCCAGCCGAAATAGCTACGTAGCTAACGGCGGAATGTAAAATGTTACATTATCCATTTGTCGTGGTAAAAAAGTTTTGAATCCATTTTAAACTGGGAAAGACAGAGAGGGTGCAGAGTTCTCTCCTGGTCGATGTCGTCTGAAGTAGCGCTAACCCCTCCCCCACTTGTTGCTGCTAGCTGTCAGCCAGCTGAATGAGAGGCGGTTTGGAAAAACGCTAATTGGTACGACAGCCGACAAGTCGTCTGAGTTGTTGTTGGCTCGGGAATTAGCCTGAAGTAGTAGGCAGTTTATTTTAGCGCTAGCATTAGCGCTAGCTCCCCTAGCTTTTTGCGTGTGCTTTCAAACAGCGTTTTCTGCTCAAAAGTCATGGCGGCACTCATCTGCAGACCAAGATGTGACCATTTGTGAAGCAGCTCCTCATTCGGTGATCTGACTGCAACAAGTGTGGGAGGGGCAGGGCTACTTTGCGCGATGTAAAGCTGGAGATGCTGCCTGCTTGGAAGGAGTTTTGAGGATGTGGCTCGGAATAAGTTAAAACTTTACCCTAGGAACCAGGAAGTGGCCCATAAATGCCTCATCTGAACGGAGATCGATGCATTCAGGTGTCTCTCTAGGATCTGATTAGAAAAAACACTTTAAATGCTTTCCCAGCTAACAGGAAGCTGGGAAAGCATGGGGTCCAGGTTAACCTATATGGTTTAAAATCAGCAGGTTAGAGTAGAGACAACATGAACGTCTGAGGTTCCAAAGCAAACTCCACCCTGAGACAACAAACGTCTCAGAGTTGGACTCGCGTATTTGATCTCTTTTTCTGTCCGTTTAATGGATGTTTGGAGCAGCAGGGAACTTCCCGACATCTACAGGAAGGTTACATGTCCTGCTGTGTGAGGTGGAAAATCTCTTTAGCCACACGTGTTTGGTTCTATAGGCGTTGCTGTCATGTGGCCTTTACCGTCACATATGCAGCCTTCCTGCCTCGACAGTGAAACATCTCTAACAGTGAAGATAATCTAATTGTCCTCGCGCGGTTGGACCGGACAGAAGAGGCTGGAGCCCGCCAGCCCCGGCTCCTCTGGACTGACGACGTCCCGAGTACCTTGATTTATTTTTTGTTTAAAATAAAAGCAGAGATCAGGAGAAGTTGCTGCTGTATGTGAAACCGTACGGATGGACCACATTGGGGTCTGTGTGCGGCATCCAACGGTCAACTGGCTCCGAAGGAACCCAGTGAAGTGACCCATGATGGCCACTTGGGGCAGCAAATAGTCAATGTCGCAAACAGGCGACTGATTATGTCAGCTACAATACGAAGGCTGCTGGGCGTCGCAGTGCAGCTGTGATTTCTTCCCCTGAAAGGAGCATCGGTCTAAATGCGCCGTACTCCTACTCGTCTGGTGCTTAAGGTCCACAGTTGGTGCCGTCTGTCTACTTCTGAGCGCTGAGTGTCAGTGTAAACTAGAAAGCTACTTGCATATAATCCAGTGCTACACTGAGGTCCACCAGGTTCTGACTCCTTTATGTGAAGGAGACTCACAGCAGACCCATCAGAGCCTTAAAGCCCCACTTTACGAGGCTTTGGTTCTCTCATTGTCCAAAGGTGGTCACTCAGCAGTCCTCCTCTGCCACATCTCTTCTCTGGCCCTGGAAGCCCAGCCACATTGTAGGATAAGGAGTTTCCACGGTGGGCTTTAAGTTGAAAGGGTTCTGATTGAGCCCAGAAAGGATGTAAAGAGATTAGCCATAACTTTGGTGGTCTTTGTTGGCCGTTGGCGAGGCCTTCTGGCGCAGATTAGGGACGCAGTGGTCTGATGGATCATTGGGGGTATTGGAGGTTCACAAAACTTGTGTTTGCACCACATTGGGGTCCTGGGAGCAACGTGGTTAAAGTTTAGCCCCGACATGGCTTTGTTGGGACCTTAAAGCCGGACCAGACACGCTGGCCTCATGCTCGGGCTTACAGTACCATCATAGAGTCAGAATCATTGGTGTACCATCACGAGAAGGCGCTGCAGAGACACTGTACCGCCACTGGTGAAGATCCAGAGCTGCTCAGGGTTGGTACAAAGCAAAGGAATCACCTATTAAACTTGGTACCAAAGACACTGTAGCATCATGACGCTGAAGGACGTCCACACTGGTTCATTCAAGCCTGTGAAGGTCCGTGAAATGCTGGAAAGAACCGTACAACCAGGACCAGAGCTTTGCAAGGACGCTCTTAGCACGTTTAACCTTTCCAGCTAGCTGTGATACCATCACCCGGCGCGCCTCTCTGCACCACGACAGGTGACGTCGTCATGCTTCCCTCTCCACCCCGAGTCCCGCTCGATTGGCCGGCCGACCTCATCAGGTGTGACTTTAATGCATCGGGCCGTGATGCTGTGAGAAACACTTCAAGCAGGGGCCAAAGCAGGAGACAACTTGGATGGAGAGCTCTCACACTTGCTTGTTTTCACGGACCAAACGAGTCGAACGTGCCGGTCGACGTCTCTCAAGCTGCAAAACGCGCATTAAAAGCCAAGAATGTTCAGTTTTAAGTTACGTCTGCGTGCTCCTGCTATGGGAATGCTGTTTAAATCAAACTAAATGTGCTTTATGATCCTCACGGGGGATTGTTGCTGTTTTCCGCTTTGGGCTGCAGAGTTGGAACAAACCATTATGTAACCGGGAAAAAGATTAAAGCATCAATTAGGGGGAAATGTAAAATAAATATTTAAACAACTCTGAAAGCATTTGAGGATGAGACACAAGGCCGATGCATTGAAACACAAGAAGCAGACTTTGTTCTGTTTGCATCCCCTCATTTTCGGTGTGAACGTCTTTTTAGTTTAAGCCTTTTAACGGTTCATTGAGATCGTTCCTCTCTCCAGGCTGCAATGATTTTTTTTTATTTTTATCAAGGACAGATCGGATGAACGTCTCTTAGAAAGTTGGAGAGACTTCTTGCATCCTGGTTGGACGTTTGTCCATTTCTTCGTGGTAGAAACCGTCCGATCTCCTAACCGCGGTCCCTCCACGTCTAACAGAGGGTCTCCCAAAAGGCAGTCCTCCATTTTCAGGAGCTCCTGCAACGCTTCAGCACCGCTAGCAGTGAAGCGGCCCACAGCGTGATCCTGCCACCGCCGTGCTCCACAGCTGGTACGGCGTCATAAGCTTCTGAGAGCCTCGGCTGGATTCCTTCCTCTGGTCGGTCCACCGTGACGGTGTTGGCTGTGACCCGGGCGCTCACGTCTTGTGTCTAAGCATCGGTGAATCTGGGTCACCAGGAAAGAACCACGGCATCCTCAGCCCTAAAGGCCCAAACTCGACGATCTCTGCTTAGATTTAGCAGACCAGACCTGTTTTGTTGAGCTTTTGGTTCAACACTCGTCACTTCATCCGGCAGCAGGACCGCCTGAAGCACGCTCATGAAGCAGGTGCATGATGGGAGCTGACGGCAGGTCATCTGTGGAACCGCGGCCGCCAGTCGGCGCCTTCGGGTTGTTGGTGCAGCCATGATTTATAAGAGCGTGTTTAGTCGACATCTGCAGAGGAGCTGCGTTCATCTCTGCTGATTAAATGATCGATTAAAGATGCTTAAAGCTGCGGTCCGATCTGCAGGCGGTCTCCCGCCTCTCCATCATCAGCCTGCTCTGGTTACATAACGGCGCCGTGTTTACATCGGACCTGACATGTGACTCCCAGCTGATCGAACGCTGCTGTCCGTTCACATCTGTGTTTCCTGTTGTGTGTGTGTGTGTGTTGGGGGGGGGGATGCTCTGCAGAGCTGCAGAGTGATGTCCGTCCTCCAGATGGGACTTCTCGCCACGCCGTCGGCACGTAATGGCCGTGGCTGCAGAGTACAGGCGGGTGTCTTCGTGTAATCTGGGATAGTTTTTGTTTGCCACAAGTTTGTGGGAGAAGCTGATTCGTGCGCCTTTTAATGTTTGTCACAGGACCCGGGCTGAAACGGGGGCTGCTGGAGCTCGTAAGCAGAGGGGGCCTGTTGCGTAACATTGACGCCGTTGAGCCCAAACCCGGTCGTGTCACCGGAGCCTTTCCAGTAACCGAGCCGTGCTGCAGCCTCTGAAGTTGAACCAGTTGGCGACAAACGACTCCTTTTACATGAAATCAGACAGAAAAAGTAACGTTTTGGCTCAGAACCTCCAGTTCCCAGCATGATGCTGCCAACCCCATGCCCGACGGCTGTTAGTGACGAGCTTCTGGTGTTCCAGCAGTTCCTAGTTTGGTGTTTGAACCCAAACATCTGAACCGATTTCTTTTCAGCGGGCCTTCAAAGTGGGGGCGCCTAACGAATAACAAGCAGCTGTTGTTTGGAAATGGCTCCTAGAAACGATTATTTGCCAATTTTATGTCCAGGATGGCAAAGACCAAGAGTTAAAGGAGCAATGAGCAACATTTAATTATTTTAGATAGAACTAAAAAAATAATGAGTTACTTACTTCTTCACATGAAATGTTCCTCTGAAAGGCGCGGCTGTTTCGCTGTGTTTTTGTCCAAATATGGGCGTAGGAAGTGACGCGTGAGAGGGGACAGGAGGGGCTGGGTTCTGCTTTGATCCACAGACGGTGCTCCAGGACCACCTGGTGGTGAAATATCGCTCACTGCTCCTTTAAATCGCCATAAAGTAAATCGTTTCATCTCGTTGGGTTCTGGGACGTTTCCTGAACGCTTGTTCAGCATTCTGTCGGTTGCAGTTTTCAGTTTGTGCCACTAGATGGCATTTTATTCCACACAGCGGACCTTTTTTAAAGCGAAAATCGGAATTGAATCTTCCCTTTATCTGTTAGAGTTTTAGCTGGTTTTGGTGTTTAAACGTTTAAAACGACAATCCAAATCATTCCGGTTGAATTTTCTTGTTGTTAGATCCCTTTAGTGCAGAAATACAACAAACGGCACCTTAAATGTGGTGGATAAATGTAAGTAAACCTCTAAAAACGACAGATTTGGAGCATATTTAATCTGGAAGTTGGATAAAAGTTGACGCAGGGTGTGAGGTTCATCATTGCTGCTGCTTTTTTGCTCGTATCGGACAAGCAGCTGCCACTCCAGCTCATTAATTCAGCCACATCTCATAGAGCCATCAGCTTATTGTTAAATGCGTTGCTCCCTGTCCGTTTGTCAGGGTTTAATTAGCGTCGTTGTTGTTAAAGGTCAGCTGGTCGCCTGCAGCGGAGCAGCAGCAGCCGTTCTTTAAATAAGCCCCGTCTGGTGTTTTAAAGGACGTCTTCACAGCCGGCTCTCTTCAGCTGACTGTTAGTCGTCATCATCGTGAGACCAGCTGCTAATTTTCTGCAAACGTCTGAGTCAGACGCGCGGGGAAAAGGTTCCTTAAAGCGGCGATGGGAGTCGTCCGGATGTTCGACGGGCAACTTTACAAACGAGGTTGAAGGAATCCGTCTCAACCAGCTGCACAGATCTTAAAAGCTCTCAGCCTTATTTTCAGGAGTTCTTCATGTATTACTTTTTTTTTTATTACACAATTTCCAGATTTCCTTGTGAGTTTTAACCCTTAAGTGACAACTTTTATTGAATCATCTGGCCTGAAACTCAAAATGAACGCTTTGTATCCGGGGAAGTTACCACTAAGTTAAACACTGTTATTAAGTTAAAGGAGCACATTTTAACGGGGTTGAGGTCCGGTCTTTGGAAAGCCCGCTTTATCCACTCAGAACCATCTGGATCCTCCTCATCTTCCTGCTAGAACACCAACCTGGGTCCATGGTTCAACCACCAGCTGCTGCAGTAGTACCTCTGGTAGCCAACCAGCCCACAGCATGATGCTGCCGCCCCCATGCTTCACAGTCGGCACAGTGTTGTCCCTCCAGAAGACTTTTGGGTCTCCCATGCGGGCCAGAACAGTTTGTTCACGGTTGGTACCGTCTCGGTCCACGTCGACGTAAACTGTGGCAGTGAGACAGCAACTCAAAGCCTAATCTGAGACATTTAGATGTGGCGAAGCAGGAGGTCACTGATAGGGAGTGATGGAGGGAACAGGTGAAGATCCAGACTTCAGCAGCATCTTCACACCTTGATTTAAAAAAAAAAAAAATTAGCTGCGGTTCAGGGCTCGATAATTTCAGCCCAAACAACACGGCGAGCCTCTTCATATGCGCTTCCTGTTAAGCTCGTTAAGCTCGTTAACGCCCATCACCCTCGTTTACACAATTAGACCTGTGCAGGTAGTTGTTTCACAAATGCTAATTAAAAGCTGCAAAGTCTACCATCAATTATGCCCTTCTCCTTTTGAATTTCTACGGTATTTATTGGTTTTACAACATTTGTTTCTTTTCTTTTTACTACAAATTGAAAAATTTGGCTTTACCATAAGGTTTTCTATGTGGAGATGCATATTAAAAGTCTTGCATAGGGAAAATAATTAACTTTTTCAGCAAATTTAAACTTCTTGAACAGTTTTTAGAGTAATATTTATGGATATTATGTTGATGTCCATTTATTTCAGTAATAAAAATAACTAGTATAATAAAAATGTATGTTAAACCTAATTGCAAGTTTTTGCTTCTACAATATAAAGTTTTTTTTTAGTTCACGTCATTTTTACTCTTATTTTTGCCGATGTTAATAAAAAGCCAAGTGATTAATATTTATTGAACTTATCAGATAAAAATAAATTTATTTAAGGAATAAGTTTCCCAGTTCGGTCCGTTTTTACAGCGCTTTTGTCCTAAAACCAGTTACATTTTTACTTTAAACAGCTGCAAAGAGCTGCGGTAACGCCACGAATAAACAGCGAATTGACGTGAAATGATGTATTACTCGTCTTTCTGGCATATTAAAGAGAATTTCATTAAATATTTCAGTTTTACCAATTCAGTTTCTTCATGGTGGTACTATTAGGGTTATTTCTCCTTTATTTCCATGTACTGATTTTTATTCTTTTTTTTGTTATTAAAAATAAATGTGCTAATCTATAATTGAATTATTTAACAAATAAAACGTTATTTGTTCTAGTTATTTATTCTTAAAGTTGATTGAATCCATTTTTACAGTTAACTTTGTCACCGTTAATATTAGGATATTCTTTTATTCAGGGGTCCTTTTTAAAAAATTTTTTTTACAGGCATTAAATGAATACAATTATTCCTATTATTTATTACATACTTTTTAAAATGCTATATTTCACAAGCCTCTGACGCTGTTTTTTACAGTGAATTCTGTCCCAAAATACGCTAAATTAGTATTTTATCCAAGCTGAAACAAAGTGGAAAATGAGCGAGAAGCCGATCGCCGACACGGACCTTCCTGGGAGGGTAGAAACCATTAATATGGACTGAAACAAGAGAACGGCTGGACTGGAGCTGGAATAGGTGGCCTAGTCAAAGTCCAGACCGCAGCCTGACGGAGCTGCATGAGCTGAAGCAACATTTCAAAGAAGCTGATTTGACTTCAAGCCGCAGGACGACAGGAAATGAGGATAGTTTGGGTCTCAGACTTGTTTTTCCTCATGTTAACCACTTAATGGCGTGGAATCGCGTGTTGGAGAGCACAGCTAATGTAATCGTAAATATGACACACGGTTGATAGTTATTTAGAAATTCCCCAACCAGGGGAATTAGATTCCTCCTGCCTTTAATTAGGATCATTCGGCTGCCGTGCAGAGTCCCTGAGCGAGATGATTTGATTACGTGTGTGAGGCCGACCGGGCCTTTAAATATCAAAACGGGCTCTATTGAGCGCCGCCGTCCGACTCTGGCCAGCTTTAATCATGTTCATCCCCCCTCGCTCCCTGCTGAGTTGATTTAACTCAGCGTTATTTATTCAGGAGAAGAAGTCACCCCGGGGCACGTTCGCATGGAGATGCGTTATGAAAGCTGAGGACGTTCATGGGCCGAGCCGACGGAAAAAACCAACCGGGCGTCATTCAGCGCACGAGCTCAGGTCTGGCTTTGCTGCGCGGGGAAGTTTTGACACCGCGTTACAACCTCAGACCCCAGAGAGTCTCGTCTGAAGGAGCAACGCGGAGTCGCGCGTCAGTGAGAGGAAAAGGAAACGTGGTTTTCAGCTGTTTCTGTATTAAAAAGCTGAACAGTGCCACGTGCAGAACCAGCTTTCTCAGCGGGGTTTGTCTCATCCTTCCTTACGCCGTCAGGCTGGATGGATGGAGAGCAGATTCCTGGTTGACTTTGACTAGGCCACTCTGCCCCTGGGATGTGCTTTGACCTAAACCCTTGCCAGGTTTTCTTCCAGGATCGTCCTGTATTTGGTTTCCCATCGACTCTGACCGGCTTCCCCGCAGCATGATGCTGCCACCGCCGTGTTGAAAACCACCCGTCATCCTCCTTCAGCGTCACGGTGACGCATGAAACGTGAGAAGAGTCGAAGGAGGAGGAATGTTTTTATCGGTGTCGTATAAACGAGCTGCAAAACACCCTGAACAGCAGAAAGCGGAAGAAAAGCCGAATATTTTTAGCACCGCGTTTGTATTTCTGAAGACTTTTCCAGCCCTGGCGTCCCAAAGTGAGCTAAGGTGCTGCACACCAATCAAACGAGCTCCTCCCGCTCCGTCTGTAAGCGGAGGCCGCAGGGTCGGCCACCTATTGCCGCCGAAGGACTTTGACCTACGAATAAAACGAGGCGTAAAGCACCTGAAGCTGCTTTCTAGGAACACACCCTCAGGTGTTTTTGGTACGTGTGCCTCGTGTTTCCAGGAGACACCAGCAGATCAATACAATCTGACGGAAACCAGCAGCGTGTTATCTGGGGGAAAATGGCTTTCATGGCACATTAGCCTGGGAAAGCTCCGCTCTGAGCTTGTTTTTTAGCAAAAAGCAGCTTTTTTTGTTTTTCTGCAGCATGAATGAACCACAGTGGACATTCCTAAGTTTGTGTAGCCCCTCGGGTGGATTTAGATCACGCATCCTGACAGAAATAGACCTGTGTGGATGTTCACAGTCACATGTGTTTGGGTTTAAAGGGGCTTTTTTGTCCCCCCCCCCCCCCCCCCCCCCCCCCACGGGCTTTTAAATGAGCTCAATGTGAGAAGACGTTGGGGGGGGGGGGGGGGAACCCCCCGAGGTGAGGCTTCATAAACACGAGCAGACGTGTGACTGGTGATGGTCCCGCCGATGTGGAGAACGTCTGTCATGTTCTCCGTCCTAAAAGTGGAAGAGACTCGTATGATTAGGATCAAATTGAAGAAGTCGAAGAGGCGCCGCGGGAAATTATCAGTGGCAAAAATAAATAAATTAATACGGCACAAAGACGTGAAATACCGCGTAAAATTAACAAAACGAACCAAAGTGAATCCACTAAGAATAAAAATGACAACAGAGAGACGGTTAAACATCACAAAGAAGGGAAAAAAAACAAACACCAGAATCTGATGAATGAACACAAAAGAAACTCAAGAAAGACGGAAAGAATGGAAGAAAACCACTGAAAATTACTGGTTGAAAAAGAAATTTGATTCCAGCCTCCTGCCCTGCCTTTGGCAAGGCAGGTACACCGTTTTGTAAAAGACCATTGGGACTAGATGAACTCTAAAGACAGTCCTGTTGCAGATGGGAAAATTATCAGAGAGGAAATAATCAGAATGTAAAAATATCGTCGAGCTGAATTTTACCCGCGAGGCCAGAAACATGCGCCGGAGACGCATTTAATCACGAGATCCTCTGGGAATGAGTCCAGAAAACACTAAAAAAATATCAGAATTTGACTCTAAAATGTTTATAAGACAACATGAAATCACAAAGGACGTTCAGGACGAGGGGTGTTTGGTTTTCTGGTGGCGTCAGACATCTCTGCTTTGGCCACACCCTCTTTCCAGGCGTCTTGTTTTCCATTCAGACGCAGCTTTTCAAACCCAAGTTCTGCTGCCATAGGTTCCCTGCCCTGACCTTTAACCTTTGTGCTTCGACAGCGCGCACCTGATCGCCGCAGAGATGGAGTCTGAGGTGAACTGAGGTATCTGGATGTGTTTTGACGCGTAACTCGTAGATGTGGAGGAGAAAACTGCCCCTGTAATCTCCTCTCCCCTCAGATCAAGGCAGCGATTACTCCCTGTGACTGCTGTCTTAGCGCTGGAGGACAGACCGGGCCGCCTATTGTTGCGGCTCGTGTGTCGGTTCCCTCCTCCGTTCCTTCATAACCAAACTGTGCGCAGCGCCCCGGCCTCTCATCTGACCTCATTGCATGTTTCCTGTTTTTCTTACATAAGACGCATTAATGTGTTGTTTGCCGCCCCCCCGATGCTGAAACAGCTGTCAGCAGCTGGATAAGACCAGCAGCCGCACGGGCAGCCGCCAGTCCTGCTGCTGAGAGACATCAGCAGCCACAGACACGGGGCAAAGGCCGGGGCCGAGAGAGCTGGGCAAGGAACGGGAGCGCAGGAATAAAAAGGCTTAGAGCTGCCACTGATTTTGTTTGTTGAACTGGTTAATCAGATCAGCAAACAAATCAGTCAGCAGGGATTTTATTTGGCTCCTGGCCGGCTCCCCCGCCGCAGGATGAGGTGATAGAGGCACCTGGAGTGACCTTTAAACCAGATTTAACACTCACAAGGATCAGGGAGATTCGCTCCGATGGGCCCCGTCTTACCCCACCTGGATAAAAACTCTCTAAAATTGTAATATACATGGAGGAGTACAGCTCAGATGTTTCAGCCTGATTCTTTCTACCTGAACGGACCACGAAGCTTGAGTCTGTCATGGTTAAAAGGAGTGACGGGGGGGGGGGGGGGGGGGGCTCTAGAATCTAGACCCGCCACGTCCAGACCAACCGGATCCACCTGCAGGGACGACCTGGCTGGAAACATCAGAGGATCGGATGTACATCAGCAGTAGATCAGACGGGTAAGGAATCCAACCTTTGCGTGCACCGTTCCCGAGCCTCTTACATGTTTCCAGGGATGGCTGAAGGCTATTTGGAGCTGGTTTAGCTGACTTACAACAGGAAGCTTCCAACACCTGAGGATCAGCAGCTTCTGAGAGTTTCAGCTCTGCCTCCTGGAAGTACGAGGCAGGAAAACTGCACCAACCGGATAAGATGTACACCTAGAGGAGCAGGGATGAAATAGAGATTTTTTTGTTTGTTTTCCAATTAGAAAGCAGGCTCCTCCGCTGAAGTTTTTATAGAGAGAAATCTGCCATGGTAATCATCCAGAACTATCAGCTGTCTGCAATGCAACCAGAGTCTGCTAATTGATTTCTCCGCCTTTTAGACCATTAAACGCAACAAATTACTGAAAACTACAAAGTGAATGTGGTATTATGAACTGTCAGGTACGCTTAAACCTGACTGAATCATGTCGGCCCTCAGTCGGCACCAAAGCCAAAACCAGACTTTGTTTAGAGGCCTTAAGCAATGATACTTTAATTTGATGTGGCTTTCTTTAAGGAGGTCCTTTTACATTTATCCTAAATGATGGACTTTAGGAAGGCGTCCCGGGACTTGGCTTTCAACAAAAAAAGCCTAAATAACTGGAAATAAATCCAACCAACCAACCAAACACCCTGACTAACAACTAACCAACCAACCAAACATCAATCTGAACCCTAAACCAACCAACCAACCAACCAACCAACCAACCACCCAGACTAACAACTAACCAACCAAACATCAATCTGAACCCTAAACCAACCAACCAACCAACCACCCAGACTAACAACTAACCAACCAACCAAACATCAATCTGAACCCTAAACCAACCAACCAACCAACCAACCAACCAACCACCCAGACTAACAACTAACCAACCAACCAAACATCAATCTGAACCCTAAACCAACCAACCAACCAACCAACCAACCACCCAGACTAACAACTAACCAACCAACCAAACATCAATCTGAACCCTAAACCAACCAACCAACCAACCAACCAACCAACCAACCAACCAACCAACCAACCAACCAACCAACCAACCAACCAATCACCCAGACTAACAACTAACAACCAACCAACAAACCAAAACCTTCATCAACCAACCAACAAACCAAAACCTTCATCAACCAACCAACAAACCAAAACCTTCATCAACCAACCAACCAACCAACCAATCAACCAACCAACCAACCATCAATCTAAACCCTAAACCAACCAACAAACCAGCCATCCTAACGATTGACTGACCAACAAACAGTCCCAACGTTTCACTAACTGATCAACCACTTGGTAACCAGCCTAACAACTAACCAACCAATTAATCAGTTATCAAACCAAACAACCCTCTCATCTCTTTCTGGTGGACCCAAGGTGTGTCCAGCCCAAGAAGGCTGGGTACAGTTGGTTCTGGGTACGCTCCGGTTTCCAGGAGATCAGATGCATGGGTCCATATAGCTGACTCTTTATTTTTATTGCACAGGACCAGCAGGTCTACTCCAAGCATCACTTCAATGAAGAAGACCATTCCTCTGGATCTAAGGCTGAGTCTGGCCACTTCCAGGATCTACCTAGTAGCTGTGAATTGAGAACATCTCCCTTGGGCTTTGCTTTTTTCTGCAGACAAAGTCCTGATCCTAACCTGGCCAGCCAGACTGATAATGTGTAGCTCTCTGTTCTGCACAGTATGAATCTGGTTCTGTTCCCATCGAACCCATTCGGGCAGACGAGGGACATTCAACAGAAATCTCCGAGCTGATTGGGCAAATCGTCACCTAGTGCCCGCCTACCAAAGACTGGTTTTAGCCAGTCACGGTGTCAAATGAAAATGTAAGGACCGTCATGCAAAACCACAAGCAGGTAAGCTGGTCAAGACATCTGCCAATAGACAGCAAGATGTCCAGATACTTCAAGTCCACCAGCTGAGGAAGAGACACCTGACCTGAACCAAGCCCTCCATCTTTGTCTGGTTCAGAACCAGGACCTTAGTTGAGCTGAGGTCCTTGCTTTTCTCAAATGAAAGAGAGTTTAATTAGGTCTTAATCTGCTTGTTTTATCATCTGCGGGTTTGTTTTAACGTACATCAGGGACCTGTCACGCTCCATATGCTCAGCGTTCAGTAACGGCCCGCTTCGGTGGACTAAGCGGATTAAAGGCATGAGCTTTCAGCGGCCCTTATATCCCAGTGTCTTACTGCCTTCGAATAAGAGAACAGAAGTGGGCGGGTCCAATTACTGGAGCTCCAGTGCCTCTCATAGATTACTGTACATTCAGGTCAGTGTGGAGTCGATCAACCAGCAATGTTCGGAAAGGCAGAAATGACCCGAAAAGCCCTTTGTTACCAAGGTTTTTTTTTTTTTTTCTTCCAGAATCCTGAAAGTCTCTTTAAACTCTTTCATGAAACAGGATTTTGTGGAGCAGATTAAAGGTTTGTTCTGGAAATGTTAGATGTTCTGATTTGAACTCTGGCGTTGGGTCCTGGTCCAAATCAGTAGGTCTTCATTGATAGATTGATTGATGCAGTCACATCAATGCAGACGTCCTCAATTTTTGCTTATTGTCTCACTTGAATGCTTAAGGTCATCAAACAGGTTTGAGCGTCAGACAAAGATTCCCTGAGTAAATCCAAAATGTCGTTTTCACATGAGGATAAAATCCATCCGAACCAACGTGGCTGATGTGGCAACTACTGCTGCCACCATTGGCAGCAACGACAACACTCAAGTCTTTCTAATGCCTGAAGCTGAGTATTTTGCATCACCGTGGAGGAACTTCAGCTCACTCCAATTTACAGAATGGTTCTGGTTTAGATTTATGTTAGGTTCCTTAGCATGAAGGTCATTCGGCAGCGTCTCACTCAGATTTGAGTCCAGTTTTGGCTTGGCTGCTCCAACCTGTTTTCTTCTCAGGCAGTCAGAGGAGCAGGTGTTGGCGCTCTTCAGATCGTTGTCACGCTGCATAAGGCATGTGTGCTTCAACAAAAGGTCTCAATGTGATGTTGGACGTCGTCCTTCAGGATTTTTGTTCGCTAGAGAGCAGACTTCATGCATAATATATCGCAGATGTATTGTTATTCCAGTATCACTGTATCCTCCTAGTAGCTGAATGAACTCCTCGTCAAATGGGGTCCACGTTTGCTATGAACACAAAGGACGGTTATTATTTTATCTTGTATAGTTATTGCAACTTTCACCAACATTATCGGTATTTCGGTAAATGTTTGTCTTTGAACTCTCTACAGAGGCCGTTTTCGGCCAGTCACTCCTTATCGCTGATTACTAATTACATCAGCAAACAAAAATAGAAATAAAAAAACAGCCTTTTCTGTAGCGATATTATCAAATGAAACCTTTGGGCAAATGGGAACATTTCTGATTTGGTTCGGTCGTTCTGGACTAAGAGGAAGTTCCAGAAATAAACCCCTGATTGTTGTTCCATGTTTGTTTTAGTTGGGGGGGGGGGGGGGCATGCACCCCCCTGTGGGACATTTGTGCCGTGACTAGGGGAGGTGAGGCTGTGTCACGGCTGCTCAGTTTTGGGACTCATGCAGCTCAGAGGAAACCACGCTGCTGCCTTTGAAATCCCAACGCGTCCCGTCTCTGGGGCTTCTACCCTTGGAGGACATCACGCTGAAGCTGCACTTTCCCACAATCATCCAAGCGCTGTGGGGACACAGATGGAAGGGGAGGACTTTCTCCGCTGATGTTTGTTTCTGTTTGTGTGTACAGGTGGTCAGACGACAGAAGGATGCTGTGGTTGCTGTTCTGTCTGCTTCCTCTGGGGGGCAGCAGCCCTATCATCGCACAGGATGTCGCTCTAAAAGCGAGACACCTCCAAGGTGAGTTGATGGCTGCTGTTTGGTTGATGCACCTTGATGCACTTTGCACCTAGCCAGAACACAACGTCTTTGATTACTGTAAATGTGGCAAATTTAACAGTACAGAAGACATAAATATCATCATCGTATGTGCTGTTACTGTAACCAGGTGATGGTTGGAGGAGATGTTCCCTTCAGGCATTTGGAGTTTATTTAACCGTTAGCTTAGCTGAAAAGTGCAGTAACAACGAATGTTACATTTTCAAACATGTGGGGGGGGGCGTGATTTCTTGAGATGCTGCTTCTTTATTTCCACATAATATTCTTTCCTCATGACGATTCATCGACATGATGCTGCCACCTCCATACTTAACAGCTAGGATAGTATTCTCAGGCTTGCTGATATAGCGGCGCTCATTGCGGCCAAAGGCTTTCATTTCAGTTTGATCAGGTCTCCCAACACGGAGGTCTGCGTCTCAGAGTGCAGTTTTTATTGCTTTTCAGAGTGATGGCCTCTTCCTCGCTGAGCGGCTTTTCAGCCTGTGTGGATTATGAAAATCTCGCAAACATCACTCTGCAGGCCGCTCGGTTTTATGCTCAGTACAATAATCCTCCAATCATCTTCCTTCTTTAAAAATGTTTGAATGCCGTATTTTTCGGACTATAAGGCGTGCTGAAAATCCCTAAATCTTCTCATAAATTGATGGTGCGCCTCATATATGATCACCGTTGTCTTTAATTACTGATTTTATGGGGTACAATGGGCTCAAAAGTCTGTTTAAAATGTGTAAGTATGACTTTAGTTAGCAACGAAGCCGCTCCATTCAATGGATATTCGGAGCGATACACTGTGTCACTATCTGATAGGACCCCTGAGCTGTCTACAAGACTGCCTGACTGTAATGTCTAAAGAAGCAGTACTTCAGGAGCAGTTCAGATAAATCCTTGTTACAACCACCTGGCTCCTGATTACCTCCTGCATTGCTCTAAACTCAATTTGTGCATGTAATCATCCTCTGTCGGCACACCGACGTGTCGATACCCCAGCAGGCACGTCTCGGACTTCTGTTTTCATCCCGCGGAGGTCGATCACAGCTGGAGAAAGAGCCTCTGACTGGAAGGTATCCGAGGGAAGTTGATTTGATTGATAAAGCTCATAATAATGCCTATAACTCCCGTTTACATCAATAATGGCTTAGATGTGTCAAAAGGTTCAGTGACTCGTGTGGTTATTTGTGCCTCATGTCACATTCAGGGATATTTTGCTCTCCTTCACTTTTTATTAGCCAGGCCGTCGACCTGCTGGCATGTGGTGAGGAGGATGTAGCCTTCCTCACTCAGAGGCTCTGATCAAACTGTATTGATTCATCACACGAAGGCCTCTGAAGAGGTTTGCCTCTGCGGTTTCACGCCATTTAATTTCCACTTCCTGCAGAGCTCTGTGACTTATTTCCACTTTGATTCACGGTTTATTTTGTGCTGTATAGATAAACACCAAACGTAGCTTGTTTGTACTTAGAAGCCACTCTGAAAATTGATTTCAGATCATGTTAAGAATAAATAAGCGACATTTAACTCATTGCTGTTCTCTTATTTGACACAATCAACATACAATCAAATATCAATATGAAAAACGACCCCGAAAAAGATGATTATGGAAAACAATTTCCGATTTTTACAGAAAAGGAAACATTTACTCAGATTAATGAGAACATTGTATTTCCAGTGCATGCATGTTGTCACGGGGAATGGGGGACTATAAATTTTGCTAGCTTTGACACTGTATGGACTGTAAAGAAAGGATTTCACAGGGTGTGAAAAAGATTACATGTATATGTAGGAAATATTAGATGTATATCATAATTATATTTAGTTTTATCAATGCATCTAACAAGTGAAATCAGACATTTGAGCTGTTTAGATTTTTCCCGGACCATTTCCCCAGGTCTCTCTTAAAAAAGAGATTTGATTCTTTTCTCTTTTTTTACCCAATTAAATAAAGGTTGCATAAAATAGATCAGTTTTTAATCCAGTATTTTCATGACATGACTTTGAGTCACAGCTTGAAATTTAAGTTAGTTTTAGATGAGCCTTACTTTCAGAATTAGCCCACTATATTTTACTCAGACATGTGATGCATATTTTATTACATTTCCTTTTATTATCCTTCTGGATCAGAAGAAAATTAAACATTCAAGATAAAAAAAAATTAACTGAAATTATTTGGAAGACAATTTTTAATTTAGCAAAAAAAAGGAAACAACTACATTTAACGTGTTATTTGTGTTACGCCCGGCTCAGCAGAACCACAGTGGTGTACAGAAAAGGACGGCTTTGTGCCACTCCAAATAAAGGGAATCACTTTCTGTGGAGGTTCGTCCATCAGGGGTTCGACCTTGTTGCTGAAAAACAAGAACTAACCCCACCAGGTCCAGCTGAACATTTTCATTTGGTCAAACCACTGCAGTCTGACAGAAATTATGGCACATTTTCAGATCGGCGCCAGCAAAGAAATCTCCTTTTATTTAGCATTTCTGAAACAAAGACCTGCATAAGTCTAATTATGAATAATAATAATAATAATAATAATAATAATAATAATAATAATAATAATAATTCTCCAAATGAATCAGCAGTCGGAAGATGCGACTTGCAGACCTTTGCAACCGTGGCTCAGGCTAGACGGCTGAAACATTGTCAGTAACGTAACTCATGCGGATGTTGTTAAACACATCTTAATAAAAGCTCAATATTCTTATATGACAAGTAACCTTTCTTTCTTTTCGAGCGTTGAGTGTTTTGCAAGGCTCGTTACACACAGAGTTGCAACAATGAACAGAACAAATCGAGACAAAATAAGCAACTCTTTAGCAAACAGGATGCCGACTTTCTAAAATTGAAGAAGTGCACAAAGTGGAGCAGAATCGATTCAGGAACGACAAGAATCTGGCATTTAAAAGCGCCGTAAAGCTGGGAATTATGGGAAAGTTGCACGACAGCGGTTGGCTTTAACACACAGATCGCCAAAGTTTTCCCAAAGCAGTGAAACACGGCTTGTCGAGGACTGCTGGGAACCGTCTGTTACAGGTCAGCAAATATGTCGTTCGTAACCAAAAGAGATGAGAACGGGGAAAAGTAAAAATGAGCTAAGCTGCCAAAGCTGGTAAAACTACAGAAGAGAAGCTCCGAGAGATGAGAGGGAGAACAGGAGGAAAGTTTGGACGGAAACTCAAATGTTCGTCAGCTTCAGAGGCTCCGAGGCAGATCCGCTCCAGGCCTCGGCTTCCTGCTGCATTTACCAAACGACAGCTGCAGGGACCGCGAGAGGGCGCAGGCATTATTTTATTCATTACGTTAATGATTTATTCATTTAATATCCAGAGAGAGAGCAGGGCTGACGGCTAATCTGAGCGACAGGTTCACATCAGGTCGGTGGTTTGGTGTCGTTCCGCTGCCCGAATCTGAGACAAACTGTTTGAAAATGCAAAGCGTCACTGCTGGCTCCTGCTGAAACGACGGGCTTTATCAGCCCGTCGCCTCTGAAGCCTCATCGTATCTGTGTGCAGCTAAAAGGTTAGAAATGACAGCGAGAGCAGCTTCGACGTGCGCCACAACAGATAAACGGGCTTGATGGCCCCCGGGCTGTTTGTGTCGCAGAACTCGGTAATTGCTTTATTTCATCCCCGCGTACGCATCTGCAGCAGCTGTTGGTTGGTCTCAGAAGCTCGCTGCGGGAGTTTGACTAATGAAATCCTCCTGATCAGCAGCAGCAACAACCCGTGACTGCTGTTTTCTCTGAGCTCGGACACGAGAGAATCAGAACCGAGCCCGCTTTATGGTCCATGGTGTCGGGTTCAGTCTGTGTCTCCCCAGTCGTCGTCGTAAAGCCGTCCAGATCTGATTGGATTATCCTCATTTCTCACCACATTGTTGGACTCAACAAGTTTTATGGTTCATTTGTTTTGTTACTTATTGCTCATCCTCTGCTGTGGTCATAGAGACTTGTTTTTCATTTAGGTCTTGGCTTCCATTGTTTTATATTCATAACCACCTAAACCGAAACCAAACCTGTCTCGTTATATAGTTAAAACCAGATGTTTAGGTAAAATGAATGTTGCTTTCTTCTAAAATGCACCAGATTAATCTGCGCTTAGACTTTTGGAGAAGCCCATATGAGGATGATATGGCCACATTTGAAGTGACATTTCAGGCACTCCGCTTCCTTGTGTGACAGTATTTTAAAAAAGACATAAAGATATCAGAAAGACAATTTGGACGTCCACAAGTCTGCAGAGGTGGCAGCATCATGATGTGGGGGGTATTTTTGCTTGGAGGAGAGACTGGTGCACTTCATGAAATAGATGGCACGATGAGGAATCGATGCCTCAAGACGTCGGCTTCAGAACAACAAAGTCAGAGTTTGGGAGTGGCCATCAAAAGCCCGTCTTAGCCCAATGGGAACTTTGTGTCCCTGAGTTATATTCCTGCTGACTATGTTAGGAGAAATGGGCCTAAATTCTAGTAAAATGAAAAGCTTACCATAGGTCTTCCCCCTCTTTAAAACTCCATTTCCTGTCAGCCGACTGTCAAATTAATGCCACAAAAGTGAGAAGCTTAAGTAAGGGTACCAGACGCATAGGAAATATATGTAGACTTGTGAATTTAAATAAAGTTTTAAAGTTTATTATTCTAGCGTTTAGCAAACAGAAATAATTTTGCCGATATTGACTGACGTAAATGATAAAAGGTTTGGTCAGATTTCATTTTAGGAAGTTTATGAATGGGTTCAGCTGCGTGTGACGTCTAGGTCTGTACCTGCAGGGGTTCAGCTCCATCCCAAACTCCACAGACCTCCTACTGTTGTACAAGGAAAAATACATGGAATCTAAAAGGTGAAGTGGCCTGTCGTGAATCTACGTGTGCAGATTTATTGGTTCCCAGAATGCCTCCTGTCCTGCTGTATTTCTGAGGAGTACTTGTTGTTGGTAAAGTCCCTGCAGCGAAGCTCGTTGAGCTTCTTAAAGTAAACACAAGGCCTTTGTTTGGTGTTCTCTAATGGATTACTCCCTGCCTCCCGTCAGGATTGACGAAGGCCACATGACTTTCTTGTTGCTTACAAAGGGAACATTTTGAAGTAATTGCTTTTGTCCTTGATCTAAAGAATGCATTCCTAATTAGCTTTACATATAGCTTCATTGACTGTAAATCAAAAAATAAAATGTCTAAACATAGATTTCTTTTCAATGTTGCTTTTTACATCAGAGTATCACCTAACTTCAGAAAGAAATAACCTGGCATTTCCACAAAGAATAAAATAACGTATGACATTTGTTTATCAGCATTTTCATTTTTGATACATACGTAAACTAGCTAATAAACGAAATAAAAAGCTAGTGTTAGCGCTGTTGCTAGTGACAGCATATAAACCTCTGTTAGCATAGAAGACCGGATTTTCCAGCATGTTGTTAGCATTTTAGCAAATGGTAACCTTGAAGTTGATGGTAAGTAATGTTAGCATACATGCTAGTGCTATCCAGCATGCTAATTGTAGGATAACCTGTTAACAACAAGGTGACCCATATCTAAGAAGTGAAAACATCTCCAGCTTGAAATTGTAAATTTTTGTCTCTGTAGGGGTGGGGGTTTGTTGACGACGCTGACGTGGGGGTGTTTTGGTCACTGTGTGGAACGCTGACGGTTATAATAGTTCTCATACGTAAAACACTGAAGTGGGGGACATTTCCGCGGACAGCTTTTGCCAGGGACAGGTTGTCCAAAACGGGGACATAGTATATAGGCTTCTGCTCACATAAAAGGTAATGTTAGCTGACACACCGATGTTAGCATTTCAGCTGATATTAACATGATATCATCTTTGCCTTTCAGCTAATGCTAGCTTATAAGCTGCAGTTAGCATAGCAGATAATGTTAGTAACAAACACATGCACATTTTAACGTAATATTAGTGTGTTGTCTAATAGCTAGTGTGCTTAGCAAACAAGCTTAAATCAGAGGCAACTGGACTTTCGCTCAGTTATAAACAGCAGCACTCGAGCAACCCTTGAGCCTGGACAGGTGTCAAAAGTTTTCAGAAAAATCAAACGTCCAGTTGCCTCTGATTTAAGCCCATTTCCTAATACACTAATATTACGTTAAAATGTGCAAGTGGTCAACAGTAAACATTGCATACAGCATTATAGCATTTGAAAAGTCAGTTCCTTTAGCCAGTTTGTTACTAACAGTATCTGCTATGCTAACTGCAGCTTATAAGCTATCATTAGCTGAAAGGCCAAGATGCACATAACTGAGAATTTCTAGAGGCAAGCTAATGAGCTGTTATTAGCATAACAGATATTTTCAGCTACTATTACTTCAGATTAGTAGCTTCTTTAGTATATTACACAATTTGTTATCACTTTCCAAATGAAATTGCTGCTTATTCAGTATTTTCTGGTACATTCCAAATTCCTAATGACATTTATACCTCAAATTAAGCTGACTTCTGAGGGACAAAATAAGCAGTGAAGTCTTTATGCTGGAATGGCACACACAAAGTGCAGTAACCATCCAGATTTCTTCAGGAATTTTTCCTATAACATGCATGTGGTTCCAGTGTTGTCTGTAATATATATTTGTAATTATTTGAAATTTAACACATGGGGGTGAGGAGAAAAACTTGCTAAATTTCATAACAGTCTTTAGGGTAACATATTTATTACTTGAATTTTTGCTCTTGAGAACACAAGAGTAACAAGTAGGTGCAAAAATACCCTCTTTTCATGAAATGAAACCACAGAATATTGGTAACACCTTCACCTGTTTTTACAGACAATATTTTAATTTTCTGTTTGATTTTTTTTTTTCCAGTTCCTAGACATTTTCCACTTATTTTTGTGTATTTGGGAAATGTTTTCAAAGTTTTGGAATAGTTTAAGCTCCATTATATAAAATAAAGTCTTTAGACTTGTTTTTGCGCACAGAGAAATGTACTTTGTTTTAAATAACTGATCATAAACAATAATGGGAGTAATGTTTTTAAAATTGCATGAGTCGGTTTAGCTATGGGAGTTTTAGTGAGAGGATTTTTTTATTTCTGCTCTTATTTGAATTTCATTCATGGCACCATCAGGCAGACGCATGGATTGGATAATTGAGTGTGCGTTTGAGGTGGAAACTGATTAAATCAGAAAATGGATTTTGTGAGTGGAGCAGAGAGAGATGACGGCTGAATAATTGATTTTTTTTTTTTCATCCTTTGCCGTAGGGGGTTGTAGCGTCTGGATGGCCATTTGGTGCATCATCCAGATTGTCTGTGACTTCATTAGGTGTTTTGTAGTCTGTTATTGGAACCACAAGTTAGATTTTTCCTCCTTGTGAAGCATGGATGTTGTCACTCCTTTAGACAAGATTAACTACAGTGACTCAAGATTATTGGGAGTAGCTGGAAAGTGTGAAGTTTTTCACAAAACAAACTTTTTCTAATGCATTCTGATTGTGTCTTCTCTCATTAAAGTTTTTTTTTCCCCACAAAAAGCAAATAAAATGTCTGCTATGCGATAAATCAGCTGCAGAAATAGTTCAAGAAACTTTCAAGAACCTAAAGTTCATGATCTGGAACTTACAGGCTACTATTTCTTTCCACAATTTACAAGGTCCTCTCCTAAAACCTACATTTGTTTACAGGAAACTTTCCAGGTAGTTAAAGGTATCTCAGGCCTTGTCCACACAAAGACAAAAACGGTAAATTATCTAAATGATTAATACAAAATGACTAGAGGACACGGCATCACTGAAAACGCTGTAGTAGGTATGCCGACCCCGTCGGTGGCGCTGTGACATGTCACAGAAACATGCAGAGAACATGCATTACCGTTAGCGTTAATGCAAAGAACACGACGCTATGTTTGCTGTTATATGTGGCTACGACGTCATTGTTTTAGAAAAGATGTGGCTCGCTGCTACACATGGACACACGAAAAACCCGTGTTTTGAATTCTACCACTCGTTAAAAATGTATTAAGGTCTCCCAGAATGGCGGTTCCATGTGGAGGCAACAGCTAAACAACAAAAACAGCTTTGCGGACACACCTAATCTTGTCTCTATGCGGATGTGGCATGAGAGAACTTCAAAATTACTTTGCAGAAAACACTGTTTACATCCTGGAGTTTGAAGGTTACAGTTATCTCCTCTTATCACACTTTATAAGATCTGGAAAAGTAAAATATGAGAAAAATGTAACTGGTAAGTTCCAAGAAAGTAACTTTAATGATTTGGGAGAAAGGAAAAAGTTAACATGCTGGCGTAATTAAGTAACCTGACTTCCGCCAGATGCATGTCGCTCCGCCTAGCTTCACTCACATACATCTGGGACACCTCCATAGGAATTGCATTTACAGAAAGCTGGGCCTTATCAAAAATTCTTGCATATGATTGGATAAGCCACTTGTCTGTCATCTTTATTGACGTGCTATTTCAACCACTCACACCGAAGCTAACCCGTGACGCTAATGATAGCGACGCAGAAAAAAAAAAAAAAAAAATAATAATAATGTGTTTGCGGCTCTAGTGGCACGCGTTTTATTGACAGTGAGCTGACAGGAAGAGGGGGGAAGACAGGCGGCAAAGCGCCGCGGGTCGGAGACGATTCCGGGCCGACCGCGTTGAGGACTAAAGGCCTCCTAACATAGTTAGCGCTAACCGCTAACCGCTCCGGGGCGCGTCCGCGTCCGCCGCGCGTCCGCGTCCGCCGCGGACTTGCCCCGGAAAACAAAACTTGCCAAATCCGGTCGGGAGAAGGGCGAAAACATCGTTTCCACCAACAAAGCCTTCAGAGGCGTTCTCTGATGTTCTTTTAATGAAACAATATTAGGTAGATTGGACAACACGGAAGAAATAGCAGCATCAATGTTAACGCTTGCTTCCTCGACGAGCCGCCATTGCTATCAAAACAGTCTCACGTCATGGTCGCGTCTCCACTACGTCACATCTATGAAACTCCAGCCCTGCGTCCTGATTGGCCAGACCATAAATTTGGTTGGAGAAATCATTCTCTACCGGCGGTGTCCCAGATGTATGTGAGTGAAGCTAGGCGGAGCGATATGCATCTGGCGGAAGTCAGGTTAGTAATTAAGCACTATGGCCTGTAAATCTATTACTATTAAAGGTTTTCTAATATATAAATATTTTTAGGTCATAGCTTGTAGATTCTTTAAATTAAGTAAAACAAATGTATTAAATGCACACTTCTTATCATATCATGATAGTTTTCCCAAAATATTTTTTATTAACTCTTCAGAGGCGTCAGATGCCTTCATGGTGAATATATTTATTATTTACAAATATTTTTGTTCAGAAAATGAGCTAAGCAAAAATAAAATTCAACATGTATTTGCAGTTATCTTTGGCTACAGTTGCTGTGTATTCCAGCCTTTTCTTTCTAACATGTAATATCTATGACTACTGTCCTTTATTTTAAAGAAAAACACACATTGGGTTTCACTGTTTCTCTCTGATTGTGTTTGGTGAAGTGTTGCTCACAAACGTGGCTGACGACACGATCGATCGGCACCAAGGGCTCGGTGTAACCGAGGCGTTGTTTGCAGAGCTTTGTGTGCGCTGCAGAACCGCCTTGTGATATTTCAGAGAAGTGTTGCCGTTATTAATGGAAAACCTTGGGCCAGCGGTCCGTTATGAAGCACAGCAGTGAGTCGGATTTGCCTCACTCCGAGGCAACTCATTTTAAAAGAATCTAACTGCTTTTGTTCCCTTTTGAATAGAAGCCAAAAACGCATCGAGATGGAGAGAAAAGTGGGTTTGACCAAATTGGTGTGCAACAACTTGCAAACCTGATGTCTTACCAGAGGTTTTAACAGCCAAACCTACCTGTAGAAACAGTGTTCTGTGTAAAGAAGCAGCGTTCAGGAGGAGAAACGGACTCAGACCAAAACAGATGGGTCATCCACGCCTTGCTTTTCTTACAACAAACAGGAGAGAAACCTGTTCGGCTCACATGGTTTCGTTTCAGTCATGACAGCGTTGGAGTTCGGCATAGATGGTGAAAAGTACTTAAAACATCTCTTTGGAAACACATAACGGAGCTTGTAGTTCATGGAAGACGATATGCAGAGGCGCTGGGGTGACAAGAAGTGGATTTATGCAGATGATATGCAGTGGCGCCCCCTAAGGGGAGCGGCTGAAACAGAAGGGGGGGGGGTTCAAAGCACAATATCCAAAGAACAACTTCTAAAAATCACTAATCTTGATAAATGTTCAGGCTGAAATAAGTCTCTTATGCGACATAGCTTAGCTGCGCCGCTCCCAGAAAGCCCTCTTTGTCTCGTAATTCTGCTGTTTCATAAAACCAAAACCTGCCCAGGTTGAAAGACTTTAATCCCCTTGGAAAGTTGGGTTTCACAGAAATTTCTGTCAGGCCCACAAAAGCACAGGGAGTGACCAGAAGTAAAGCAGAGGCTGAATCAAAAAGACATGCAGCAGCAGCTAATCGGGCAGAAGAAAGCCTGCAAAGCTGCAGCACAACAACAGCGACAGCATCATGACAAATCAGAGTCGGCGGGCAGGAAGTAACTATACGGAGGATGAGGAGCTCATAGGGATCAGATGAAGGAGCAGGTCATGTGACTCGCAGGAGGAGGAACTGCAAGCAACCAGTTCAGGGGGTCTCTGTGTACAACAACCGTCATTAAGGAAGAATTACTTAAATTTCAATCTTTATTTTTTTCATACGGTGCAAATGTCTGATGGTTAATCAGTGAGGAAAAAAGAGACTTATTTCTCTTAGATATTTTTCAAAACAGGAAACACAGAAGAACAGATCATTCAAGTAAAGCTGCACACGGCGATCAGGGCAATAAGGTAGGCGAATAATACATGTCAGAAAAAACAATCCTTCTCCAAGTGGGTCTGGGAGATTCATACGTTTACTAATCGAAATACTTGATCTTAAAAAATTTCTTAATACTCGTTCTTAAATCACACCTAGTTAGGTTTACGTAAACCTGTCTGTTTGTTCATGAATGCAAATTTTAGTTTTGTTAGATGCACGCTGGTTGCATTTACTGGATAAGTAATTTGTAGTTCTCACAGAGAAATTCAGCTCTGAAAAACTACAAGCCCCATGATGCAGAGACGTCAAATATTAACAGTAAAAGACCTTTTACTTTAAATGTTATGGTTGGATAACCTTGGTGTAAAAGCACCTATTTTGCAGAAAAGCACTAATCTGAATGGATAAAACTACTTTTTAGAGAAGTAGGTTAATTTTTTTTTTTTTTGTATAATGCAAGTACATCTTAAATTTAAACCTTAAAGTGTTTTAAAAGTCTTATATTTAAGTAAATGAAGCTTTCAGCCTGTTTTACTATCACATAATCATTTGGATGTCGCTAAACTCTACTGGGACTTTAACTGGAACAATGTGTTTCGTTTAGCCAAAACTAAGATTGATCTTTTCAGCAACAAAAAACTCGAAGTGGGTTTAATGTAAGATAAATTGTGAATACGTAGATTAATTCGTAGGCCCTGGGAACCTTGTTGGGGTGAATGGCAGCAGAAACTCTTTGAAATACCAGACGATTCAAATGTCAGGACAGGAACTCAGGTGCAGCGTGGTAAATTGAAGATTTTAGTGACAACAAAAAGCTAAAAACTTATCAGAAACAAGGAGAATGTGACATATAGCATGAGCAGAAAAACAAGAATTAAACGGGGAGATGGACAAGAGATAATAAGCAGTGTACGGATCCAACGGGGATCAATAGCTAACAATAAACTTAAATACTGAGGGAAGTGAGGAGAATGACATTGGCAGACGGTGTGATAATCAGAGAATGAGGAGCAGAAGTTAAGCAGGGAGGCTGGGAGAAGGAGACTAATTAACTAAGACACAAGGAGACACTTAATCAAGGGGCAAAGCTTAACACTACTCACAAAAGCATGAACTGATGTGTTAAGAATACAGGACTGTCTCAGAAAATTAGAATATTGTGATAAAGTTCTTTATTTTCTGTAATGCAATTAAAAAAACATGAAATGTCATACATTCTGGATTCATTACAAATCAACTGAAATATCGCAAGCCTTTTATTGTTTTAATATAGCTGATTATGGCGTACAGCTGAAGAAAACTCAAAAATCCTATCTCAAAATATTAGAATATTTCCTCAGACCAAGTAAAAAAAAAAATTATAACAGCAAAACAAAATCAAACATTTGAAAATGTCCATTAATGCACTCAGTACTTGGTTGGGAATCCTTTTGCACAGATTACTGCATCAATGCGGCGTGGCATGGAGGCAATCAGCCTGTGGCATTGCTGAGGTGTTATGGATGCCCAGGATGCTTCAATAGCGGCCTTTAGCTCATTTGCATTGTTGGGTCTGGTGTCTTTCAGCTTCTTCTTCACAATACCCCACAAATTCTCCATGGGGTTCAGGTCAGGGGAATTGGCAGGCCAATCAAGGACAGTAATGCCATGGTCAGTACACCAGTTACTGGTGGTTTTGGCACTGTGGGCAGGTGCCAGATCTTGTTTGTGCAGCGTTTCCTGCCACATTTCCCCCTTCCAACACACTTTTTGTGAATGTGCTTTGAAACTGCACTCTGTGAACAGCCTGCTCTTTGAGAAATTTCTTTTTGTGTCTTACCCTCCTGATGGAGGGTGTCAATGATGGTCTTCTGGACAGCAGTCAGATCAGCAGTCTTCCCCATACTTGTGATTTAGTTTACTGAACCAAGCTGAGTGTTTTTCAAGGCTCAGGAAACCCTTGCAGGTGTTTCGAGTTAATTAGACGATTCAAGTGATTAGTTGAATAGCCTACAAGTATACCTTTTCACGATATTCTAATTTTCTGAGATAGTCCTGTATATTGAAGATAAATAAAGAAGTAAATATGGATAACATTAACACAAAAGAAACCCAAATCCAAAGACCTGTAGATCATGACAGCTGGATTCTAGTCATTACACCTTTCTGCACAGTTTGGTCGGTTCATTCCAGAAGTAAATGGATCCAAAAAGGATCCATTTACTTTGTCTTTGAACATGCAGTAACTCGTACTCACCAAGGAGGCGTTTCTTACCCACAGCTAATGATTTAAGGTAACAGCTGATCATCACTTTGTCGACACAGGGTTTAACATGACTCATTAATTATCTGCCAGCAGGTTTTTTTAGTTTGTGGAAAACAAGGAAGCAAAATTGGAACCACGACATATTTCAAAATTCTCTTGGACATAGTGGGCAAATGAAATACTTTTATAGCTCTTTTTATCACAATAGTTCATCACAATACCCAACCAATGACAGAAATAAGGCAAAATGCAATTGCTTAACTGCAATGGTGCCAATTTGAAGTAGGAAGGGACGAGTCAGCAATGTGTGAGCTGGAAATGGGGGTAAGACTTGAAGAAGGGGCAAACTGACTCCAAACTCTTTGGTTTGTTTGGGAAAGTTGTGATTTTCTTATCTGTTTCACTTCATTTTCAATATGTTCATTTTTTTTGTTGTGTTTTTAGAATTAAATTGCTTGATGATTTTTGTTTATGAAAGTTTTTGCCTTTATCTAAATATCATTGTTCCTTTTCCTTGTATTTTAACCAATCTTAACTCCTTTTTCTTCTGAATAGACCTTGTGCATTTGTTTATTTGTTGAATTGTTAGTAGTGTCTACGAAATCTGAGCGGTTTTGTTTCATGACTTGTGCGTGTTGAAATCAAGCTGGACCCACGTGTGCTCGTTTTGTTTTGTGCCAGCAGAGGCAGCGGCTCACGTGACTGCGAGGCCTCAGATCTACTACTGTCGCTCTCCCAACATGGAGGACTTCACCTGCTGGTGGCACCCGCTGGACAACCTGACAGATGGCGAGGAGGTCACCTACATCCTCACGTACAACAAAGAGTACGTCCCATTTTTCTGCTGTGACCCCGCCCTGAACAAACCCAGAGTCAAACGCGAACGTGTAACACTTCCGTAAGAGGCGCCTCAGCTTAAAGCCCTTCCTGCCCTGGAACCTGGAAGCCAGCCCTCTCAGGTTTTCTGGGTCATGCGAGCGCCGTCGCCTAAATCCCGTTTGATTTCTGCTGCTCCGCTCCAGCGCGAAGCTTTTAAGACGTCGATACGTGAGAGCCGGGCTCCGAAATCCTGAACGCTGTCGCACGTGGGGCCCGTCCCACACGGGACGCCTGGCAACCGCGCCGCAGGGAAAAGGCTGCCAGTAATCAGGACAAATTGGATTGTGCCTCTGCCCCCATATGGCGCGGGCGCTCACAGACACATTGATTGTTGTCGTTCTCCTGCTGCCATGTGTCTGTGACAACAAACTCAAATCTGGGATTATCTGCTCAAAAATTACCAAAGCAGCGTGGAATAAATGAGCGCTCCGGTTTTGATTTCTGGCTATGGCAGCTTTCAGTTTCACTCATTTCTACACAATATTTACAACTCTGTCAAAGTATCTAATTAAAATCTAAATGTATTTGACTGGGAGCCATTCAATTAAGTCCATTTTGTTCAGAAAGTAATTTTAGCCACAGGAGCATTTCGAATGCGTCACCGACGCCTCTGTTAGACGTCCGAAGGTTTCCATTAGTGTTCAAACGTGTCGGTGTCACATCTGAGGCGCCCCTGCAGCGTTAATTATTCGGGACGGAGTAGCATTAATGACTTTTAACAAGTTTCCGCCGCCGCAAACAGAGAAACACGGCTTTCCATCGGGAATCCCACATTGAGTCTTAATTGAATCAGCAACGGCTCTGTTCGAGCTTTAGGTTTGTACCTGAAACGCAGAAAATAAACAAGGGTTTGAATTTGCTTCACCGTTTTGTGGCGATTACCACCATAGTTCATGGTTTTGGCATCATGGTTCATAGTTTTTGGTTTGATTTATGTTTTTTTTTGCTTGGTTTTAAGATTTCTGTTTTGGTTCTTAATTTTTGGATGACGGCTGCCAGGGTGGTTCATGGTTTTTGGGTCACAGTTTATAGTTCATTTACAGTTCTGGGGTCAAAGTGTTTAGTTCACTTTCAAGATTTTCAGGTGATGGTCTTTGGTCTGCTCCGCAGTTCTAGGTTTTGTTCGCTGTTTTGGTTCTTGGTTTATAGTCGTGTTCATGGTTTTTTGGTCCTGGTTTTGGTTTGGTTTATGTTTTTTATGGACCGTGGTTTAGAGTTTGTTTCACGGTTTTTAAACCAAAGCCGATATATAGCTCATTGAGGGTGAAAGTCTTGCACTGTCTTTATTAATTTTTGGTTGTTTTGACATTGTGAGGTCTTTGGTCTCCTTCAAGGGTTTTAGATCCTGTTTTTCGTTCCATTAAAACATTTTTGATGCTGCTTTTTGTTCAGGGTTTTTAGTTCTGATGTTTTTGGAGTCAGTATTATTGTGTCAGAGTTCAAGTTTTATTTATGGTTTTGGAGTCAGGTTTTCAGTTTATTTTATGTCTTTTGGTTAATTTTACAGTTTTGGGATTATGTCTTAGGTGTGGATCTAGGGTCACCTGTTGTTTTTGTGATTTTCATAGTTTCATAGACCGTTGTCGTTTGGTTAACTGTTGTGAGGTCATGATTTTTGGCTCCATTAATGGATTTTGGTTCTCAGAAGTCAAAGAATCAGTACAGATTTAGTTTTTGGTTTGGTTCATTATTGCTTTTACCATTTATCTATACATAAACTCTTTGGTTTGGCTCCTGGTTTTGAGGTTAAGACTTTTGAGTTCATTTCATGGTCTGGGAGACATTGTTTTTTTTTTGTTTGTTTGTTTTTGTTTATTTTACTGTTTTGTTTTTTTATTTATAATAAGGGTGTCAGGTATTTTGTTTTGGTTCATGGTTTTCAAATCATTCATGAGTTTTTGGACCTGGTTTCTGATTTGCTGCTGTTTCGGTTCAATTGGACCTGTGTCTTAGTTCATTACTAAGGGGTGGACCAGTTTCAGTTCAATTTGCATGTTATCTAAGCCATTACAAGGTCTTTGTTGGGCAATACGATAAAGCTTGGAGCTCCATACTACTCCAGACTTTTTGAATTGAGAAAGCTTTCTGGACGGGAAGTGAAACGTCTTCAAACTTCAGAAAAAAGTTCAGTTGTTTTGTTTTTTTAACGTTTTTGGAACGTTACAGCTCTTAGTTAGGCTCATTGTTTTTGGGTCACAGTAGTTTTGGTACCGTCATGGTTTTGGGGTGACTTTGGTTCATTTTACCATTTGTGGGTCATGTTTAGTGGTATGGTTCTTGATTATTGGATTATGGTTTTCTTTTTTATTTCTGTCTCTGTCAAAACGTCTCACTTTTCTGATTAGTGTCAAGATGTATCATGCTATTGAATCCATTATTTTCAATAGTCAACACATAATAACTAACATCTCTAAAATTATAAGCAATTTGTGGTGTGTCCGACACCTTAAATCTGACAAATATAAATAAACTGTAGAGTTAATTGGTCAAAACGGACGTTTACACAGTCGGGTATTGTGATTTTCAGATTTATTGTAGATTTATAAAGTTCCTTGCCTGTTACAGCAAAGGAAATGTGCAGAAAATGTACAGCATGGTGATCTAAATGGATCATTATATACCACAGCCTGAGCTGATGGCAAACAAGGCACTGTGTGTACACAGGTCTTTGGACAAACCCTGCAGAGGTTTATAAGCTGCACTGTAAGAAGGTTGTTGAGCCTCTTCTAGATTTAGCCACTTGTCTCTGTGAGGATTTAAACTGTCTCAGGGTCTGAATGTAATCTGCTCTTAACAATCTGCTTCCTATGTCTTTACCCTTTTTGGACGGGCAATCGAAATTCCATTCAAAGCGCAACGGAATGTCCCGTAACTGAGCCAAATATGGTTAAAATGAGAATGTTTGGCAAGTAAAAATGCCAAATGAGTGGCATTTATCATCATCTTTACTTTCATTTTTCAGTAAGGGGCCCAAACATGAGTGTCCAGACTACACTTCTGCTGGTCCCAACAGCTGCCACTTCGACAAAAGCCACACGTCCATCTGGAAGTTTTACTGCATGAACGTGACCGCCGTAACAGCCCAGAGGAACTACACCTCCAAGCAGTACTGCCTGGACGTGGCAGAGATCGGTAAGAAGTGTCCATACATTAACTGAGTCAAAACAAATAAAGAAGGGAGGGTAAGCAAAGGGTTTCAGGGCCGGCTAACATTTGTTTTATCCCCCTTGAGTTCATTCATCCAGCCAAGATGCCTGTAGAGACTCGAAACACAGCAGAGCAGAAAATATTATGAGACGCCTTCAGGACTGGTTGGTTTTAATATATTCTGGCCCTGAAGAGGTGGTGATGTTCATAAAGAGGATTTATTCTTGTGCCTTCCCAGAGGAATTTGGGTTGATTCTTGCCTCAAGGCAAGATGTTTTCTTTTCGGCTGCTTCTCAACGACAAACACAGCAACCCAAGAGTTAATTTTAACAAATCAAAACATGATGATAAAGTTATCCCAAAGAAATGTGGAAACATGAGCAAGTTAAACAAATTGATTTTGAATATTAATGATGAATTTGCTTAATCCTGTTCAGGCTTATTGTCCTTCATTAATGAAAATGAACTCCAGGAATGCCAGAGGCTTAAAATACGCTTTGTGTGGCACATTCATTCACTATTTCCCAAGTCAGCCATTTTGCTCATATCATATCTTTAAACAGTAAAGTGGAAATAAACCAGAATGGAATATGGAGAAATACTAAACTAAAAACTACAACAGAGCTGCAGATGCCAGTTTAGCATGCTAATGCCAATTATCCACAACTAATTGTGATAAAACTCTAAAAAAACATAAAAAACTAAAAAAGAAATCTACATTAATTATACCCTATAGTTGCTAAAACTGACTTTTATTCACTCCAACCAAGACTGCCTCCAACATGCCTTTAATTGTCTTTCAGAAGCTAAAAAAGCAAAAGGATGTGCTCAACCTCTGATAGGAATGCAAACTGAGCACCAAACGTAGACTTTGGATGGATAGAAAGAAGCTCCAGAAAGCATGGCTGCACAGCTAAAGGCTGCAGATGAATGTGCATAAAGGGAAGTACATTTTGAACAAGTTCTAAATTGAACGTATGTTTTTGGACTGCGAGAGCAAACTGGACATCCTCCATGCCTGAACAAGGAGACCATGCAGACTGCACAGACAAACCACAGCTGGGTTTTGAACCCAGGACCTTCCTGCTAAAAGCAACAGGGCCCTTAGCGTTCAGATTCTGCTGTTGTTTCAGCAGTTCAGATGTTTCGCTTTGTCTCGCTCCTTATTGAGTGTGACATTAGTGGTCTCATGATTTTCAGTTATCTGTAATTAATTAAAAATAATTAATTACAAGATGAATGTACTTAATTTAGCTTGAAATGATGCCCATCATCCTTGACTCTTTGATCGTTTTGGTGTTTGAGTTGCTGGCTAAGACCTCCGTCGATAAACGCAGACTCATTCAGGATGAAAAAAGGGCCTTTAAAACTTTATATATTTAAATAATTTAAACTGGACCTGTTGTGCTAAACTAAACATCACAACTAATGTTTATTCGTTCTTTACAAACACCGAAGTTATCAAAGCTCACAAGAAAAAATATCACTTATTGTAGAAAAATCCAGTCCAAATTTGACAGGTCTAGGTTGATGAGAACCGATCCAGTTTGGTAAACACCATGCTGCAGAATAATGAGGCAAAATTATATCTCAATCAATCGATTAATCAATCAATCAATCAATCAATCAATTAATCATACAATCAGTCGATTAATCGATCAATCCATTAATCAGTGGATCAATGATCTTTGAAAGATCATTGAAAGATTTATAGATCACTTTACATACACAATTAGGGCTTAACAAAGTGTTTTAATTGAGATAAAAAAACAGGAAGAACTGAGAATTAATGCTCTGGTTTCAAAATTAAATCCCTGCTTATATTTCAAATCCCTCTGCATGTTTGGAATACAGTAATATTTAATTTTAAAATTTACCCAGTAATTGAGGATAAATTAGAAAACAGAAAGCTCTGATTTTCCAAAGATGAGCTTTGGTATTTTAAGAAAACTTAAGAAAAGCATTTAATTTACTATTAATCTTTATTATTTAGTTAGGATGCTTGGACATGAAACAAATGAGTTTCTTTTTAATTTTTTTTAGAATGCCTTGTTTGCCTTTAAAGGCACTTTTACTATCATTAAAATGACATGGTGATAGTTATAAAGGTGAAACTGGTCGGAGGCCAAGACTGAGCCAAGGGAAACGCCACAGCACATATTGATTTATAGTGTTTTCAAAAGCTGAGAAAGGATGCAATCAGGAGCTGAAATGTTCTGGTCATATAAATGTGAGCTGTGAATATAAGATGATAAAATCGTTGTTTTTACTGCCTGAACGTGGAGAGTAATTGGTTTGAAATGCTTTGTGTGTTGGCAAGAAAAACGTCCAATCGATTTGTGACAATTAGAGAAAATCTGCAAAGAAATCCAAAGAACATTCATTTTGCTCTGCAACAATCCTATTATTATTATTTCAATGCACTCAAGTGTCTCCAAAGCACGATGCCCCCAAAGTTGCAATGAATCATCTGCAGAGAGAAAAGGATGAATGCAAGTTGAACACGTGCCATAGCTTCTAAACGTGGGCCGTCTTGTTGAACGGCTGGCTTTTAATCCTCCAGGATGATGTTTCCAAGCAGTAGTGGATAGTTTACGTCTAAAAGTCAGAAAAGCATGATTCTTATAAGTGTCATCGGTCAAGAACGTTTGTATGATACAGTTTCCGTTTGCATCAGATCAGTTAATTCTATCTCTCATATAATAGAGACGGATGAGGCTGCAGATGACTTTCAAATAAACAGGATGGTGCCGTAACGATGTGAAGGTCATAAAAACCAATGCTTTTGATCAGTCAGGTTATTATTTGAATAAAGATGCTTTCATGAAGTCATGAAATCCATTGAAACGTTCCCTCACGCCTCCCTGGTTAGCTGATTTCATTCGTGGCTACGCCCGTAACACGATTCCTGTTTAGCGCTGATTCCAGGTGTGGTTTAGGCTCCGCTTTTGGCGGGTCCTCCTTTTTTAGGACTGGGGTCAGTGAAAAACCTGATCTGCCCCTTTCAGTAATCATTGGCCTGGAGGAGGAAGGGTCCACCTGGTCTGGGGTCTTGGCTGGCGGTGGACGTTGGGTCCTGGTGATCGGTGAATGAATGAAATAGAAAAGCTTCTGGGTGCAGCTCTGGGATGACTTTGGCTCCTCTTTGGAATAAAAAACAGTTTTCTGCAATCTGGCCATAAATACAAGCCGCAATTTATGTCACTACTGCCCTTTTTATTAATCGCCAACAAAGAAGCCGTCATTGTGGAACCAAACCAGATGTTTGCCGGAATCGTGGGAAGAAGCCAGAGTTTTATTGGTTTCCATCAGACTGAAATGTCCCCCAACGTTCCTGATTGTTACTTTTACGCGTCTTCTCTGTCAGCGCTTTGCTAAAACCTCACCGACCTCCTTAAAGCCTGCTTGCTAGACGAAGGCCCGGGTGGAAAAGCTCCCAAAGCCGGCCCTGATGTTGCAGCGGACATTTGGGATACACGGCACGACTCCTCTGTCACAGCTTAATCTCATTTGTCAGGAACCAAACGTATGTCTTTTTGGTTGGGACCAGTCTACTTCCTGCAGCACGGCACCAACCACAGGCTCGTCTGTGTGTGATTTATCAGCGCGGCCATGCGTGTGGCGGCTGTGCGGCTGGCGTGCCGTCGCCACGGTGATCTCTGGGTTTGTCTCAGATGTCGAAGCGGGCCGCTCTTATCAGGGCCGTGCAGCGGCGGAGGGCGGCTGCCACAGAAAGGTCGCCGTTTCCTGATGTCGGAGCTAATCCAGCAAAATGCAGAGGTGCTGAGGTGACGCTCAGCCGCGCTTTTATTCTCCTGTCAGAGGTCATCCAAGCTGCTTCACCTGTTGATCCGTCTGGTTCTGGGAGTCCCGCAGCATCTAAGCATGCGTCTTCCTCACATCTTCCTGCATCCCGCACCCAGGTGTTGTTTGCTGGGCTGTTCATGACCGTCAAGAGGCGTTCCATCTGAGAGCAGAAAGGTGGTTTAGAGGGCTAGCCGAGCGCGCCGCTGTGGGTGTCCGTTTGTAGGGTTGTCCGGTTGGTAGGAATAAAAAGATTACGTCGGTACGCATTTCCCTAATTTGTTTTGGTGCACGAATGTCAGAGGGTCGAGGATGAAGTCAGGAAATAAAGACACAAGTTGATGAGAACAAAATAACTTTGATCCTGAGAGACCAGGAGCAATTCAGGGAGGACATGGAGGAACACCGTCGGTCAGAAACAGGGAGAGGAATCAGGAAGTATGGCTTTAAGAAATGCAAAAAGGGATTTTGACCAAAACTCCGCTCTTTGCCTTTCACCAAAGTCGCAGGATCCGATTATTTCCTGCAGTCAGGATTGCGTGATCTAACTTTTTCTGAAAGTTCCCAGGAGGTGTTTCTGAATGTGAAACAAAGAGCCGAGGTAAACGCAGCAGCTCCTTACGAGCCGCGGCCATTAGTTTCACTCCTAAAGATGTTGGAAACGTTCCAGCCCCGATAGAAATAACAACCTGGGACGTCTCAACGGGCCTCTCCTCACGCGGCGCCTGTGTTTATTCTCCGTGAACAGTGGAGACGGAGGCTCCGGTCAACCTGACCTTCTCGCTGATGGATGCCGGCGGCGACGAGGCGGGCCACAGCGCGCTGCTGTCCTGGGCGTACCCGGCGCCCGAGGACCTGCGCTACGGCTGGATCACGCTGGTGTACGAGCTGCAGTACAGACGGAGCGGCCAGGCCGACAACTGGAAGGTACGCAGCCCTGCTGATGCACGAGTTTAAGGAAAAGCAAACGCTGAAGAGCTATGGGTATTCAGCAGGCGGCTGTCTGGCTCAGATTTCATCGTTCAGTCAAACTAAAAGACAGGAAAAGCAACACAAATGCTCTTTAGGGACACGACTGCAACGTTTAATAACCTAAACAGGGCAGAAATCTCACTAAGACAACATGACAAACATCTTAATGCAATGTTTTTCTTTTTGCTTTATTATTATTATTATTATTATACTCCTTGTTAAGGATCCACTGTTCATTTAACAGTCTCTAGCTGCAGAACCCTGATTTATTTTCCTCACGTCCTGCAGGATTTCTAAGGATTTCACGGTGCTTTTAGTGCATGAGGAATAGTCAGGGTATTGCTGCAGATGCTCCACGTCTGACCCCGGTGGGCCTCTGGGAGAGGAACGCCGGGTTTAATGAGCTGAAAGGTTATGATGAGGACCATAAACACCTTGGCAAGGCTTTCTGTTAACGATCGAGTGTAACATATCATTCAAAACGGGTTCATTAAGATTTAAAGTCTAAAGAGGAGGCGTAAAAAGTCATACGAGGTTTCTCCGTCAATTATCTATGCCAGCTTATCCGTGCAGGGTCACGAGGAGGCGGCTGCCGTCCATTTAGAGAGACCCGTTAACCTAGCAGTCACGTTTTTGGGCTGTGGGAGGAAGCTGGAGTACCCAGAGAAAACCCACACATGCACAGGGAGAACACGCAAACTCCAGATTGGGTAAATGACTAATAATCGTTGCTTGGTGATGAAAGCTAGGTATAAGTGGCACCAGAAGGGATCCCTGTGGAACACCTTTGGCTTTGATAATGTCGGGTATTTAACCAAAGAGTTGGGCACAGATTCTGTTTTTCACCTATTGAAGTACCTACCGATGAAACGTGGAACATTTTTTTAGTTATTTTGGACCCAGCAGCTACTGGTTTGAAAGCCTGAACTTAAGAGCCATTTGTGCCTGAATCATCCACATGTCAGATTTGACTCTTTTCAACCAAAAGAAAACATTTTTTTGCCATAAACTCTTCCATCTGAGGTCATTTTCTGTGCTTGCAGGTGAAGCATCCGCTGCGCGAGCCTCACGTGGAGCTGCTTGGGCTCCGCGCAGGTGACTACGTGGTCCGGGTTCGCTGCCGATCCCAGAACTCTGGCCTGTGGAGCAAATGGAGCTCCACGCTGCCCATGAGCATCCCAACCAGGCCGCCCACAGGTACGGCCAAGATGGGGAAGCTGAAAACGCTTTTATTTTGACAAGAAACCAAGAAATCTTTATTTTAGCTACTGGAACAGTTGAAGCTGATTAGGTTTCTTAATGTGGGTTTTCCCGTGCAGGTAAGGTCCTGGTTCTGGTTCTGGTGGTGGGAGTCGGTGTGGTGGCTCTGCTGGTCATCACATTCGGAGTCATTCCTCAGAGCAGGAGGTGAGGAAACCTTTTGTTTTTTTCTTTTGCTGTAATGTCATTGTGTTGCCACAGAGGGCGCCACCATCCTGTTGCAACCTCGGAGAGAAAAAGCTAACCTTTCGCTTTTTTTTTTACAGGTAAAGATTCAACAAGTAAATTTCTTGAAACTAAAACAGACAAACAAAAAGGTTATGATGTAGAAACTGAGCTAGGGTGCTTCCTGCTTCCTGTTTCATCCTGGTTGATGGTCGCAGGTGATTCTGCGGCTTCACCAGTTAAATGTGAACTGGAGTGGGACGCGCTGGTCCACAGTAGACTTTGCTTAGCAGACCAGAAAATAACTGAATGTCCCAAAGAGGACGGTGGTCTCCACCGGGACCGTCCTACAGGTAGCGCCCAGTCCAAAATGAGTGATCAAGGAAGAAGGGCTTTGGTCAGAACGGGAAAGAAGAACCTGTTGGCCAAATAGGTGGAGCTGCAGTTCTTTTTAGGAGATAAGAGAGGCATCCAGGCTACAAAGTAGATTTTTATTATGGTATTTAAATATAATAATGACAATAAATGCAGGTTTTCACAGTTTTTTTCTTGGAATAATTGCTTTTAGTTTTCACAACAGAATGATGCTAAAAGTGCCAGTAATATTTAATTTTAAATCAATATTTTTTTGACTATGTTGGAAACTTAATCCACAAATATCAACATTCCGTCCATCGTCTGTTTTTTAAACATCAAAATAGACATAAAGGGGCGTTTCTTTAACGATGACAACATTTTTCCTACAGTAGATCTTTATCAAAAATTAGAACTTGTCTTTTATCAAAAGGCCAGGCAACATTTGGCGCTCTGAACGAGTTTAATTCAAGTGGACTGGAGGCAAAACGGCTCTTTGGACTGTAAAGGTTGCAGATCCCTGATATAGGAGGATGGGTCTCCATGTCCTTAAAAACAGCAGCGCTCCAGCTGCAGGTTTGCTCAGTGAGAGCTGCCATAATAGACAAAGACTCCTGGAGAGGTGTGGAAACGTCTTCAGAAAGAACTGAGCGAAAGTCCGGTTGCCTCCGATTTAAGCCTGTTAGCTGTGGCTGTAAAACCTTTCAGGAAACCCGCCGCTTGGTGGTGATCTCCCCAAACATCAGACCGTAGGGTCATCTCTGCCAGTCGCTCTGTGGGCTGCTTTCACACAGACTGTTGGGTTGAAGAGTTTGGATTGTGATATGGATGAATTAAGACGTGTTTCAGGCTCACAGTTAAATTCAACAAAATTTTATTTATATAGCGCCAATTCATGAAACATGTCGTCTCAGGGCTTTTTCCAAAGCCAAATTCAATCAGATCCTCCAGGTTGGTCAGAAAGTTTCCTATCTAAGGAAACCCAGCAGGTTGCATCAAGTCTCTCCAAGCAGCATTCACTCCTCCTGAAAGAGCGTAGAGCCACAGTGGACAGTCGTCTGCATTGTTGATGGCTTTGCAGCAATCCCTCATACTGAGCATGCATGAAGCGACAGTGGAGAGGAAAACTCCCCTTTAACAGGGAGGAAAACCTCCAGCAGAACCAGAACCAGGCTCAGTGTGAACGCTCATCTGCCTCGACCCGCTGGGGGTTAGACAAGACAGAGCAGAGACACAGAAAGCACAGAAGCTCACATTGATCCAGGAGTACTTTCTATGTTATATGGTAATAGTGGATGATCTGCCTCCTTCCAGCTAATAGAACGCCAGACCAGGTGTACCTTCTATGAAGAGAAAAATGACAGAGAACAAAAAGTTAAAAGTTGAAATAACAACAAGCAATGCAGATTGGAGAGTAGTAGGAGAACTCAGCAGAGTGAGAGAAATAGACCCTGATGTTCTCCATCAGGGTCTCTGTAGCAGCATAACTACAGAGGTAGCTCAGGGTAACATGAGCCACTCTAACTAGACGTTTTGTCTTTGTTTGCTTTTATGCGCTTCCTTTTCATATCTCCTGCTTTTCTTGCTTTTTTCCCCATTCTTCAGGATAAAGGACTACTTCCTGCCGCCCATTCCCAAGCCACGGATCATCGGGATTGACCCACTCCTTCTGAAGGTGACATGCTGCATTCTGGGAAATGTAGTTGCCCTCTGTGCTGGCCTGCACTTCCATCGTTGTTTGTCCACCTTTCGTATCCCTAAATGTCTCTTTCCTCCAACTCATTCCTTCTCTTGTTTTTCTTTTTGTCGTCCTCAGAAGGGGAATTTGGAAGAAATCAATCGTCACTTCACCAACTTCCACGGCTACAGACCTCCGAGTTACTCCGTGGAGGTGTGGGACCAGGTGAGCGGTGACGGGATCTATCCGAGCGTGCCCAAGGACGGCGGCATCCCGGCTAACGTCCTGGACAGAGACAAAGAAACGCCAGTCACCGCCCAGACTCGGTTTCCCCTCCAGAACCCGTCGCTGTATGTCCAGAGCGCGCCGCCCTACTGCGCCTCGCCTCCCGAAGCCTTCGCGTCTCTGCCGGACGCTCCGTGGCACAGGGCCGAGATGGTGTCCGTTCCCGGGACGGACTACAGCACGATGGAGCATCCTGGCCTCCCTAACGCCGCCGCTCCGACTCCCGGCGGTTCTCCGCTGCAGGACTTCTACACCTGTGTCCAGCTCATGAGGGACAGCGGCGAAGTCCACCTGGTGCCGTGTTTGCCGTCGGCGTACTGCCAGGAGTTCCCGCTGTTCCCGAGGAAAGAGGAGGAGGAGGAGGAGAAGAAGAGGAGGAGGCTGATTGAGTACCAGGCGAGGAAGACGCTGATGAAGGAGAGCGGCGAGAACGAGAGGAGCGAAGCGGCCGACCCTCTGCTGCCCGTGGAGGCGGAGGACGCCAGCTAAAGGGGCGTCGCTGATCCCCCCCCCCCCCCTCCCTCCACCCTCAGACAAGCATCAGACACTTTGTAGCTCTAAAAACGGACCCTGCTCTGTGAACTGTTGGCGGCCATGTTTGCCGATAGCCATCACTCTCACCTGTGTTCAGAAGGTTTATAAAAAGGTATCCAAATGGCTCTGGTTTCGGTTAAAACCCCAGAAATCCCGACAGAATCCAGCTCGGTCTGGAATTATGGGTAATCCAGTGTGTGACGCTGGCCTTTTTAAACGGGGCCAGACTCGTTCGGCTTTGTCCGTCTCAGGAAGACGCAGCGTGCGTCGGTGTCCGGTGCAGACGATTCAGGTTTCCCACAACCAGAACCTCCAAGGTTTTATTTCCCTCAGCTCTGACGGAACCCGATGAAAAATAATTTTATTCCCAGTATGCGCTCCCTCCTTAATCATCCATGTGCCGGTTTGCAAATGGGTAATTATCCAGAGCATGAGGAGACTCTAAGTGGACCCCTGAGGTCCGTCTGTGTGGTTAGAGCCAGCCGCCGGCGCTGATACGCACGCAGACGTTTTTAACACGCCCTTTAAGAAAGCTCCACACGTCTCTCCCAGAGAGACGCTGACACGAGTAATTAGCAGTTCAGTCAGACCTCTGTGTCTTCATGGCAGATGTAGAGGCATCTGCTGCAGGTCAGAGCGTCTATAAACGCGCCACACGTCTAGTTTTCTAAGAGATCCTCGTTCTGTTGGCGTGTTTTTTGTGGAGGAGCTAAACGGCCGAACTCAGGTAGAGTTTTGTGTTCCTCTGACTCCCTGAAGACAGACGGAGAAAACGAGGAGGAGGAGGAGGAGGAGGAGGAGGAGGAGGAGGAGGAGGAGGAGGAGGAGGAGGAGGAGTCTCAGTTTCTGCTGGCTGTCCATCGGTGCGGGGAGGGGGGGGGGAGCTGGACTTTATGGTTTTTTTTTAGGAAAAGTGGGAATAATTGTGGTCAGAGTTCATTTCTTATGTCATCATAGGTCAGGTCTCTCTGCTCTTTCTCACACACCTTCCTCTTTAGTCTCTACACCCTTCCTTCCTCCCTTCTTTCTTCCCTCTGTCCCTTCCTTCTTTACATTCATCCTATTTTTTCTTCAACCCGCCATTCTCACTTCCATCCTTGCTGGCCTTTGGTCCTTCTTTCTTGTTCCCTTCCTCCAGTCCTTCCTTCAGTCCTTCCTTCAGTCCTTCCTTCCTTCCTTCAGTTCCTTATGTCCCCTTTCCTCATTACTATCTATCTTCTTCCTTCTCCCATCTTTCCACGCTAACTTTGTTCCTCCCTTTCCTCCCCTCCTCCCTCCGTTCCCTCCTTGCTTCCTCCTTTCTCTCCTTCCTCCCTCCTTTCCTCCCGCAATTCCTTCCTCCCTTTTCCTCCCCTCCTCCCTCCTTTCCTTCCTTCCTCCTCCTTTCCTTCTACACCTTCCCGCCTTTCTTCCTTCCTTCCTTCCTCCTTTCCCTTCTCCCTCACTCCCTTTTTCCTTCCTCCCTCCCTCTCTCCTTTCTTTCTCCACTACCTTTTTTCCTCCCTTTTCCTACCTTCCTTCCTCCTTTCGTTCCTCCCTCACTCCATTCTTTTCTTCCTCCCTCCTTCTCTCCTTTCCTTCTACGCTCCATTCTTTCTTTCCTTCCTCCCTTTTCCTCCTTCCTCCCTCCTTTCCTTGTACACTTCCTTCCTTCCTTCCTCCTTTCCTTCCTACCTGCCTCCCTCCCTCTCCCCTTTCCTTCCACACTGCCTTCCTCCTTTCCTTACTCCCTTTCTCCATCCTTTCCTTCCTTCCTTCCTCCCTCACTCCTTTATTTCCTTCTACGCTGCCTTCCTCCTTTCCTCCCCTCCCTCCTTTCCCTCCTTCCTCTCTCCTTAGTCCTGGACGTTTCTACCAGAACCATCAGGCCACAGCTTGGTGACGTCTCTGCCGATCGTTGCAGAGCTGCAGTATAAATAAATATATATATATATATATTTTATTTTATTTTTTCTCCTCCCAGTATTTCTGGAAAATTGTGCCAAATTTCCCTCCTTCGTGCACCAGAGCAGAGCCGCTGACTTTCCTCCAGGCGGGTTAGAAAGCGTCAGCACAGCGTCGCAGATGATCCTGTGAGCCTCCGGTCTGCGTGTCCACGTCTCTGCGGTCGTCCCCGTCCGTCTCTGTGCCTTTTCTCTCTCGGGGCGCCGCTGGCTGCAGCTTCAGCACCGGCTGCAGGAAAGCGACTCGCTCCCCTTCGGGTCGCCACTGAGACAGCAACTTTTGGCTTTAATGCAACGAAAAGGTGGAAATGCTCCTGAATTTCTGTTTTGACTCTACCGAATTGTTGAAAGTTGGTGCCAATGCAAAAGTAGTGACATTGTAACCTTAAAATGTTGAGACAATCTTCTTGAGCTGGTCCAAATAAACTAAAAGACTTTAAAGGAACTTTGCGGGCCTCAGCTGGAGAAACGCATGTAATCTGACCAATGATTCCTGGACCTGCCGTCTTTCCAGCTCCTCTCACCCTCTGTAGAGCCGTGTTGTTGCAGATGTGTCGTCGGCTCAAAGTGCTTTTCCATCACAGTGAATAAAGTCTGCTCATTCTCACCCCGTCGTGTCTTTTCTAAGCAGCACTGGGGGGGGGGCAGGAACGGGATCATTTAAAGCAGGGGTGTCAAACTCATTTTCACATCGGCACCACGTAGTCGTTAAAAAAGGCCGGTTGCACCTGTAGAGATGATACTTTTGATTTCAGAATTTCATTTCAGTTCACATAAAACTGAAGAATTTCACGGTGACATGAAGGTAGCAAAAAAAAAAAAAAAGTTGATATTGGGGCGAGTTACACTTTAAACTCATCATTCTGCATCACTTTTTCTCTTTTTGGACATTTCTGGGTTGTTTTAATGTGTTGTGGGGAAACTGACACCTAGTGGCAGGATGCTGTTACTACACAGTAAAAAATAATCCACGTTCACTACAGGAGGCTCAGTTTTAGCCAATTTATACACTTTAAAAGAATATATACCTCTACTTTATGACATGATACGCCTTTTCTTTAGCCCTTGAGGGCCAGATAAATTGTCTTGACGGGCCGGATTCGGCCCGCGCGCCTTGACTTGACGTGTGTGATTTAAAGGTTAAAAAAGCTGCACAAATGAGCGATTGTGTGAAAACTAATGGCAGAGCCGTCTGCCGGTCGCTTTCACTGAGATTTCAGTGTTTTTACTTCAAGTTTTGAAGTAAAAACTCTCGTGTCTCATGGTAACAAGAGACACATTGGGTGAAGGATCTAACTGCGTTTAGATGTACATGTGGAGATGAAGCTGTGGCCACAAAAGTGGTTTCAATTAGACAGTTTCACAGAATCTGGAATGTGTGACATTATCAGGCCCTGGTGATGGAGAACCTACTAAAAAAAATCAAATCCTAGAACTGCAAACTCGTGATTCTGTAAAGGATGCCGCGGTTCAGTTGGGTAAAGTCCGGCTCTGTGTGCCTCACAGTTTTCCATCGGGTCCATCACCGGTCCGTCACGGGGAAACACCTACGGGTTATCTAGAGAGACCGATTATCCTAGCCGTGGTGGTTTTGGACTGCAGGACGACGCTGGAGTACCTGGAGAGAACCCACGCATGCACAGGGAGAACAGAAAGCTGGTGTTTGAACCCAGGACCTTCTTGCTGCAAGGCAGAGGCAAAAACTGTACTCGAGTGAGATTAGCACTACTTCAACGTATTTTACTCAAGCCAAAGCGAAGCGTAGCAGTACAAAAAGTACATTTTGTTCCAAAAGTTCCTCCAGTAAATGTAACTAGTTACCAGAGAGCGTTACGCTCTAACTTTTCCTAATCATGTTCTGACCTTTGAACCCAGGTTAAGTCACGTTTCCAGGCTGTCCTGCGTTTTATTTTTAACTCTTCCTCGCACACGTTTTTTTTACTTTTGTCTAAGTTTGTGAAAACTCTATGAAATGTGACCAGGTTATGTTTTTCTACATCTGCTAAAATTACAACAGGAACACGGTTGGCTTTAAAATGTCTTCAAACTTTAGTGTCTTACTATTGTAACATCCGTAAAACTAATAACCTCCACGTTTTAAAAAAAATCAACTTTATGTCTGCTTTTTAATGAATTTGGATAAAAATTAAAAAATGCAAATAAAACTGATCAGAGTCCGGATTGCTTTGGGTTGGGGGGAGGTTTTAATGGCCTAAAACTTGTGTTAATTGGGTTAGAAAGGTTTTAAAACTCATAAATATTTAACATTTGATGTAGCCAGAAATCCAAGTATGTGCATTAAATTTCATGTGATATTATATATGTTTGTTTTGAATGTATGCACATGGCCAGAATTTAAACAAAACTATTTAATTGGGGTCAGTGGAATAAATAGATTTATTTAATAATGGAAAACAAACCCGTAGACTTTATGAAATCTGCATATCAAAAGTTCTGTGAAAATAAAATGAAAAATATTCAGTGAAGATTTCACAATGATTAATAGATGAGGATCAACAGGCTTGGTTATAAAATGGTAATTAAGACAAAAACATCCGAGACGCGCTAGGATCCAGATGTATGACCTAACCTGACCTGAACCCCCCCCCCCCCCACACACACACACACACACACACACACACACACACACCAACCACGGCTGCTATCAGCTCGGCCTCGGCCAGAAACCACGAGCTCCCACTCAGATGCTATAATCAGCCGCCGTCTGAGTATTAATAGTCCTGATGACGGTGGTGGGGGTGGGGGGTCCAGATAAACGCGTCTCTCCGCCTCTGGAGGCCGAGGTGACGCTGCGCAGCTTCCAGTGTCACAAACAGGAGACGCTGCAGGTACCGTACTATTCAGACTATAAGGCGCACTTAAATTTTCTCAAAAAAAAATAATGATGATGCGCCTTATAGTCCAAATAATACGGTAATTAGATCAGACATCAACTTTGTGAATTTAATGACTTTTATCTGAGGAAAACGCTCTCGGCTCCACGGATAAGGAACCAGGCCTACAAAGGAAAGGTTGGATGGATGCAGGAAGGAATTAAGGAGAACGAGTGGAAAGTGACGACGGATCAAAAGAGGATCTTAGGAATGATTGACTGATGAGGAAAGGAATGAAGGAATGAAGGGGCGGACAGAGCACAAAGAGCAAAGGGAGAGCAAAGGGAGGAAGAACCGGAGGTCAGGTGAAAGGCAGGGAGGATTCAGAGAAAGAGGACGCTAGCAAAGGAAGGAGGGAGGAACAAGTGATTGATAATTAAAAGGCTGTAGAAGTCTAGGACAGAGGGAAGTTTTGATGAACAGGGGGGCTTATAAAAGAAGAACTTACAGAAACCAGGAAGGATTCGGGATGAGAAAACGAGAAGACAGGAAGTTAATGAAGGAATGATGGACAGACTGAGGGAAGAGACAGAAGACTGACGGGAAGAAGCGATTAAGGAAGGGAAGAATTAGGAAAGAGGGGCGGCCTGAACCAATCGGCCGCTTTAAACTTCAGGTTGGTGAATAACGAGGATCTGTGGAGCATCGCTTCAGGAGGATGAATCCTTATGATCCCAGCGAACGATTCCTCGTTTAAAGAGTGTAAAGACTAGTTCACCAATCAAGCTAATAAGTTATTAATTAACTATTAGTTATTAGTTATTAATTAGTTATTATGAGGAAGGATTCCTCATTTAAAGAGTGTAAGGACTAGTTCATCAATCAACCTATTTAACTAGTTAATTAGTTCATTAATTATTAGTTATTATAAGGTCAATATCTGTTTCCTGCTGATTTAATAAAATAATTAGTTATCAGTAGCAAAAGATTCCTCATTTAAAGAGTTTAAGGACTAGTTCATCAACCAAGCTAATTAGTTATTAAATAGTTATTAATTAGTTATTATTATAAGGAAGGATTCCTCATTTAAAGGGTGTAAGAACTAGCACACCAATCAAGCTAATTAGTTATTATTTAGTTATTTAATTAGTTATTAATGAAGTAATTATAAGGCTAATATGTGTTTCCTGCTGATTTAATGAAGTAATTAGTTATGAATAGCAAACGATTCCTCATTTAAAAAGTGTAAGAACTAGTTCACCAATCACGCTAATTAGTTATTTAATTAGTTATTAATGAAGTAATTAGTTATGAGTAGCTATCCTGTGTCTTTTTCTGAGACAGGAGGGTTTCGGCTGCTTTTCTAGAGTTTAAATAACGGACCTGACTTTAGTCATTGTCAGTTTGAGGGGGAAAAGAAGAAAATAACGAAAATGAGAGAAATATACAAATCAATCGTAACCCGTCAGGGTTATTTTTATTTTATTTCTTTTAATTCCTGAATTTTAAAGCCAGTAAAATAAAATTATCAGCATCCTCCAGGTTCCTGCAGGAGACGGTGAGATGTGGGTGAAAGGTCAGGTCTGGGGTGTTAAGAAAGAAGGATAGTAAATATGAGCAAAGATAGGAAGAAATGAGTTAAAAGGTCCCAGCAAAGGAAGGAAGTGAAGGAGCAAGGAGATGTTTTCACAGCAAAACAGCTGGAAAGTGAGGAAATGGGAAGGAAACAAATAAAGAAAGATGACGAGAAACTGGGAAACATGGAAGAAAGAAATGCAGAAGGAACAGCGAAGAGGGAAAGGTTGGTGGTTTGGGACAAAGGAGGGAAGGAGACATAAAAGCAATTAGGAATGAGTTCCAGGAAGGAAAGGAGAGCAGTAGGGGAGTAAAACTACTCGGATACCTGCAGCCGTGGTGTCGGGTGTCTGGACGTCCACAGGCCTGGTGGAGGAGGGGAGGAGGAGGAGGAGGAGGCGAGGGTCTAAGTTTAGGAATCAGAGTCAGAGGGGCCTGGGTCTGCTTCACAGGAGCCGCTCCACCGACCCGGAGGTGAGAAAACGACCCCTGACCCCCACAGCCAGGTAAGGAGGCAGGTTTCTGCTCGCTCTGTCGCGTTTTACGCTTTTATTCCCGTCTGGTCCGAGATCTGCCGCCACCACTTTGTGGCCCCGGAGGTTTTCCTGCTGCTGCTGAGAGGCCCGCAGGCCGAGGCAGCTGTCCCCTGCCTAAAATAGACCTGCTGGAAGGACAAACGCGCTGGCTCCACTTCACGGCGGACGATCGGGCTACTAACCTCAGCTCGGTGGCGTTTGCATGTCAACAAGGAGCCGAGGCTCAGGTCGGTCTGAAGGAGGAGAGAGAAGAGCTGGAGGCGCCACCAGGAAGGCCTTAGATGAACGTTTAGACCTTCGTCTGGCTTCAGTGTTTTAGTTAAAGCAGAGAAGAAGAAGAAAAACAGGCCAGAGGAGACATTTACCAACGTAAATCTTCAACTTTTTATTTTTTGGATTTTATTGTTACACTTTATTGTTTAGTTTTATCCCATTTTGTGTTGGTGTAGTTAGTATTTTATTATATTTAATAATTTTTACATTTATTTTTTATTTTACTATTCTTATTTTTGTCTCTTTAATTTAATTTATTCTATTTTATATATTTATTTTATGGCATTTTCATAACTACGTTTAGTAAACTGGTAACATTTATATCAAGCATTTTATTTTATTTTTATTGCAACTAAATATTCCTCGTTTTTAATTCCAGTTTTTTTGTTATTGTTGTTTCCTTTTTATTTTGTTTCTATGTGTCTTTATTTAGTATTTTATTCTGTTTAGGTAATTTTCAAATCTTTTAATACTTTAGTCTTTCATTTTTCATTTTATGGATTTTAGTATTACTGTTTTGTTGCTTAATTGAGTTTTTCCGTATTTTGTTTTATTTTTCTGCTCATTTCTAAATGTCTCAGTTCATTTATTTGTATTTCATCTTGTTAAATGAGCTAAGAAGTTAAAAAATTGGTATAAAATTTGTTAAACCTTTAGCTCCAAGAAGAAAAAAGGCCTCAGATCTTCATTTTAAAAGCAGCAGAGATCATCAACGCAGCCTTAAAAGTTAAAAAATGGATTGAGTGATTTGTTTCTTAAAAACATTTCCCAGAAAACGATCCGACTCTCGATGCAAGAAACGAAAACCTGAAGAATTTAACGGTTCTCTGCACCTCTCCCTTCAGGTGTGCTTCCGTCTCATTGGTGGAGAAAAGGAGGGATCCATGGAGTCGGCCAATGAAGGCAAGGAGCGCAACGATCAGACGGTGCCTGATGGAGGTAAAGAGGAGGAGGAGGAGGAGACGGTCCGAGGAGTTCAGGCCCAGTACCTGCGCTGCCCGTCTCCCAGGTATGAAGAACAGTCCTGGTAGCTCCGCCTCCTAGGCCTTTTATATCTTAGCCTTTCGGCTTTACCGCTGTAAAAACGTGAAGTTTTTACCCTTAACGTTCACCTTTAATAGTCTGTAAACATGAAGCAAAGAGATTTTAACACCTGAAGCGAAGCAGATCAGAAGAACTTTTGGGTTAAAGTCGGGTTTTCAGGGCAAGTTGAAGCTTTGCCTCCACAAATGAAACAAAATCAACTCAGATTCACATCATAACCGTTTGCTGAACCTCTTTAAAAGTCTTTTTTTTTTAAAAATCAATCTCCCAGATTAACCCGAGCTTCTCTTGCCTCCCTGCTGTCCTGCCAGCTTCTCCACGGCCTCGGACTCCAGGTTCTCCATGATCTCCGGCTCCGACGCCGCCAGCATCTTCATGGAGCCCATCCACCTCTCCTCGGCCGTCGCCGCCAAGAAGATCATCAGCGAAGGTGAGACAGGAGGGAAAGCAGAACCTTGGGTCTTCACGGTCTGGTGACGCTTTCACTGACGGAAAAATGTCACCTCTAGCTTCTGACTGGGGAACACTTGTACAAATATTGACTTTTTAATGTGATGCCCGCTTTGTAGAACCGCTGTTAGCTGCACCGGCTTTGAAAACCGACTGAAATGTCTTTGAAAGATAACTCCAGCTCAGTCCGATCAGACGGAGAACATCTGTGAAGAACAATGTTCAAGTCCTGCCACAGATTCCCAGTTGCCTATTGGTCTGGACTTTGACTAGGCCATCCCATAGAGTCTCTGGCTCGATGTCCTGCAGCATGGTTAAAACTCGGCCCCTTTTCTTCCTGACCCTCCATCCTTCGGGTTTTTATAAACATTTTTTTTTTTTTTAAAGGTTTGAAGCTGCGGGGGTCGGATGAGGCCAGCAAGTTTCTCTCCCCTCATTCAGATGCAGAACGTGGGTTAATCAAACCTCTGAACGCTCCTCGCTCCCAGCAGATCCACGGACAGACGAGGACACGCTCCCCACCGGAGGAGCAGAGTGACACTAATTGAAGAAATTAGCCCCGGTGGCACATCTCTAAGATCAGCTGCCGTGTCAGTCTTGGCTTGGCAGCTTAATGGACGATCCCTGTTCCGTCTGCAGGGGGATGTTTTCTGCATGAACTGGAGGTTTATTACAGGGCGGCGGCGTTCGGGAGCAACAGGAACACGAGTGGCTGTTTTCCAGGATGACAGTCGGAGTGCTTTTATTCCCTCTGGGACCCGAAGATGCTCCATCAGCCTGCGTGTATTATAGTAGTCACACCACGGGGAGCCTATATCTTCACCTTAATGGAGACTTTTCATTTTTAATGTGAGCCTCTCTGCTTCAGGGAGAGTTTATCACCACCAGTTAGATATTTCCTCTGCTGAATGCATTTATGATTGGATTCTAAGAGATAAACGTCCTAAATCTGAGTTCATCCTCGCTGCTGCAGTCAAATTTAGGGGGAAAAGCAGTCAGGTCCTGCTAAAGGAGCGCACTTCATTAAGTATCAGACCTGTCGTCTCTATAAAAGCAATAATTTGGTCTGTTTTTTTTTTTTAGCTCTGAAGCGCTCAGATGCGTGAAAGACTTCAGCGACGTCCGAGTAAATTCACCCCAAGGTCAAGAGTGTGAAATACTTAGAGAACTTAACCCCCACCAGAGATTCAACTCTGACTCTGTGGGCCTCGGTTCGCTTGTTAGCTATTAGCGTTCATGACAGAAGAAGCAGAAAAACAAAAATACGACCTATTGGGAAGGATTGAAGGAGAAAGCCTCGTCTCCCAAAAGTTAAATCTAAAGAACAGCTTCTGGACCGGAGTCAGCTGGACAGATGAGACCTTAAAACTTGGTGCCATGTTTGGACTGAACCGAACACACTGAGGGCCGGTCCTTTTGGCCCTTCTGGGGGAAGGAAACGATGTGGTGCACTGCAGGGCTTTTCAGACCCACTTTGACCAAAAGTAGTTTTCCATGTTCTAGTGATTTGCTGTTAGGAAAGGAGGTTTTGTGACTCGGCTAAATTATAGCCGCCAACAGGAAGTCACCCATGCTGGTTTGATCGGGTCGCTAATCTACAACGTTTCATAAGTCTGCAGAGCCGGACCAAAACCAAAATAAATTGGAATATAAAACATTCATCCCCTGAAGTCGGCTGGCAGAGATGACCAGGAGAAATGGGCTCTGATTACATTTCTGCCTCACCAACTCCAAAGTAGAATGGGAGGCAGATCCTTTAGCTATCAGGCTCCTCTCCTGTGGAACCAACTCCCAGTTTTGGTCCGTGAGGCAGACACCCTGTCTACTTTTAAGACTAATCTTAAAACTTTCCTTTTTGACAAAGCTTATAGTTAGAGTGGCTCATGTTACCCTGAGCTACCTCTATAGTTATGCTGCTATAGGCTTAGGCTGCTGGAGGACATCAGGGCCTATTTGTCTCATTTCAGCTTTTAACATTTTGTTCTCTGTCACTGTTCTCTTCATAGAAGGTACACCTGGTCTGGCGTTCTGTTAGCTGTGACATCATCCAGGGAAGGCAGATTATCCACTATTACCATATAACATAGAAAGTACTCCTGGATCAATGTGAGCTTCTGTGCTTTCTGTGTCTCTGCTCTGTCTTCTCTAACCCCCAGTGGGTCGAGGCAGATGAGCGTTCACACTGAGCCTGGTTCTGGTTCTGCTGGAGGTTCTCCTCCCTGTTAAAGGGGAGTTTTTCTCTCCACTGTCGCTTCATGCATGCTCAGTATGAGGGATTGCTGCAAAGCCATCAACAATGCAGACGACTGTCCACTGTGTCTCTACGCTCTTTCAGGAGGAGTGAATGCTGTTTGGAGAGACTTGATGCAACCTGCTGGGTTTCCTTAGAGAGGAAACTTTCTGACCAACCTGGAGGATTTGATTGAATTTGACTTTGTAAAGTACCTTGAGATGACGTGTATCATAAATTGGCGCTATATAAGTAAAACTGAATTGAACTGAATTAAAAATATAATTCAGTTTAGGGTTTGATTTGTTGTTCTCTAAGCCAGGGGTTCCCAAACTTTTCACCGTGGGACCCCCAAAATAACAGCGTCAGCGACTGGTGATCCCCATTGTTTGGTGAGGGGTGGGGGGTTCCTTTTTTTGGAAACTGAAAATTAGGTCTTAAAATGATGAGAACTCTAAAAAAAAATTGGGGAAGGAAATACTAAATCATTTTAGCATATCGGAATCAATTCATCTTGCGACCCCCCGGGGGGTCCTGACTCCCACTTCGGGAACCCCCTAGGCTTTTAGACCACAGATAGCTCATTGGTGGTGTTTATTTTTAACTGGTCCTGTTGTGTTGTTCAGAATGCAGTCAGGAGCGTAATAACCTGGGTTTGATAAACCTATAAATGAATACCGATCATTAAAGAACAATTACTATTCATTTATGAGACCTAAAGTCACACCTGATCTCTTCTCAGCAGTGCCGTTCATCCATGTTTCTTCTGTGGTGGTCGGGCATGTACAGTAGCCCCGAACGCAACATGGGGTAATGATTTTCATCCCTCCTAGGCTTTGGTTCACGAGGAAAAAGATCTCTGCAGCCACTCTGCAGAGATCTGAGCAGTTTTATGACACTTTATTCCCCGAAAGCCCATAAAACACAGATAAAGATAAATTCCCTGTCTAGTTAATAATAACACAGCCTGTGATTGTTTTCAGGGATAAAACCAAAGTAGAAAAGGTGTGTGGGGGGGTGAATCCACCTAGAACAATGAAGCATTTCAACACAAACATCTCTCAGCATTATTAAGGCATGGTGGTGGCAGTGTGATGATATGGGTTGACCCCACTTTGCCATTATAGGTCTCTATCTTAGACTTTATGCCCAGATCAAGTCAGACAGTTAACAGCTCCGGCTGATCAAGATGGTTCTGCTGTTGGTTGTTGGGAGAAGCTCGTTTTTTCACTCCCAGCTCGGGGTCTTATGGGATTTTAAAGTAAAAGGCATCTTTGCAAACGCTCAGTGATTGTCTTCTGGAATCAGAGCTGCCGCCCAGGGCCATCCGGACCGAGTCCATCCCAGAGTCCATGCTGGAGTCGGCCGAGCAGCTGATGGTGGAGGACCTCTACAACCGGGTCCGGGACATGATCGATGACCGCAGCGCCTACAACACCCCCTGCGTGCTGGACATCCAGAGAGCCATGATCCAGGAGCGCCTGGAGACTCCCATCAACCCCGTGGACGAGGTGTGGCCCAACATCTACATCGCTGAGAAGTGAGTCGCCCTACGTGGAGGACGTTTTTTTCCCATTTGTGAGGTCAGAGGAGTGTCTGAATGCCTTGTTTTTCTAATGAATTTCAGATCCGTCGCGGTCAACAAGGCCCGTCTGAAGAGAATGGGCATCACGCACGTCCTGAACACCGCCCACGGCACCGGGGTCTACACCAACGAGTCCTTCTACGCCGGCATGAACATCCAGTACAAGGGAATCGAGGTGGACGACTTCCCCGACGCCGACATCGCCGCTCACTTCCGGCCCACTGCTGAGTTCCTGGACGAGGCTCTGCTCACGCACAAAGGTGGGAAATGGTCTGGTGGAACCTTCATCTTCACTCCGGTTCATGTCCGGATAGATTTTAGAGTCCTGCTCTTTTCCACTGAAAGTCCTTCACACCTCAGTGATCTCCTTAAACCATGCAGACCTTTTCAGATGCCATGTTGCTCCTCAGCTATCAGTGCCATCTCGGCCTGCCAACCACAGGGATTAGCTCCTTTAGCGGATCTCTTCCCAGACTTCGGAGTTGGTTGGTGTAACGCGTCTGTAGAACAACCCAGCTGCCTCCTTTCAGATTGCAGAGGGAACCCCACATGTTTAGACTAGCTTTGCCCTCATCGCAAACACCACAAGTCTTCTCTTGTTTGAAAACTTTTTTTTTACTTGTCATGACACGAAGCACTTTGGAAAAAAAGTCACACTCCTTGAGTTTGTCACTTTATAACCAGAGACTGTGTTTTTCAGCTTTGTACACCTTCCTTTTTGCGAAGTAGCTCCAGATCATTTAGATGTGAGCTCCAGTCCTCGAGTGTCCCTGGTCCAACACAACTAAGTCAAACAGCTGATATATCTCATCAGTCTGGGTTTAAGTTCTCCAGAGTCCTGCAGATGACCCGGTTATTTGACTCAGGTGTGTTTGAAGCAGAGACACATAAACGTTGCTGGACACCTGCTCTGAAGGATTGGAGTCTTTAAACATCAACTTAAGGTCTGAGGTCTCCTGGTAGCTCTGCAGGAGGTCCATCCTCTCTCCAGGTCCAGATGACGGATTGATCAGAGCTCTGGGAGATGTTCAACGTTTAGGATGTTGTTGTAGGACCTGACCCTGATTTAAACTGGACCAGAACTTCCTCTCAGACCCGTCTCCTGGGTTCCTTGGTCTCCATGATGCTGGTTCTTCTCTAATGTTCTCTGAAGAACCTCTGAGGCCAGAAACAGAACAGATGCACGCATACTGAGGTTAAGTTGCACACAGCTGGACTCTGTTTACGGTTCGGTTGTTTTCTGAGGGTTATTTAGTTGAGTTTATCAGCGTAAAGGGGTTAGTAGCTATTGATTTACACTACTTTGTGTTGGTTTGTCTCATAAAATCTCAATAAAACACATTGAACTCTGTGGCTGTAAAGCAACAAAATGTGGAAAAGTTCAAGTTTAAGAGTTTAATTTGATACAAATGTTTTATTAGAATGAATTACTATTGTCACCATTTAGTGTCCATTCAAGCTGAAACTAATGGGGCTTAGTCTAAGACAGGTCAGCGGTCTCTCAGCCCCATGCTGAGCAAGGATAAAGGTGGATAATGGAAGTTGAACCTTTTTAAAGCAGCCAGAGCTTTTATTCAGACATTTACTCAATGTCTGATTCAAAACGTCTTATCACTGCTCTCTCTATGTCAAGAACATTTTAAGACAATTCTGAGGGAGGGAATGGAATAAAACCTTTTAGAGCACCAATCCAACAAGTATTATATCATCTGGCATTGCGACATTGGGGTTGTTTCTACTAACATATCCAAATGAGCAGTAGGAAGTCAACATTTCCCTTAATTTCCCTCATTCCCAGAACTCGGTCGTTAAGTAAACTCCTCAAAAGGTTTGGTTTGTTGGGTTTTCCGAGGTGTTCTGAGGTTGGCAGACGATTTTTATTTACTCATTCATCTTGTATTAACCCTCAAGGATAAAACACAAAGCACCCATTTCATTACATTCAACTGAAAGCAGAGAGCGTGTGTGTGTGTCCCTGAGCGGCAGTCATCGCTGACGCACACGAAGATCCAGAATAGCTGATATTTAATGTGTATCATCCACTTTCTGAGAATGTTTTATGAAGCCTGCAGATCAGAGTTCCTTGGAAAATGAAGAAAAGCCACTGTAGTTATTCATTGGGTTCATCTCAGGAAAATCAGCCCCTGGTTTAACACAAGATCTTCAATTTCTAAGGATTCTTTTTTTTTTTTGAATACTCAACTAAATTATGTACCGTCCTTTAAAGCCGCGCGTTTATGCCCTACTGTTTGTTTTGCTTTGCAGGAAAAGTCCTGGTTGTTTCCATGATGGGCGTCAGCCGGCCCGCCATTCTCGTGGCGTCCTACCTGATGATCTTCCAGAACATGACAATCATGGAGGCCCTGACCGCCATCCGGGAAAAACGCGCCGTCAACCCCAACGAGGGCTTCCTGAAGCAGCTGAGGGAGTTCAACGAGAACCTGCTGGAGGAGCGCGAGGACGACGACGAGACGCTCAGCCAGTGCTCCGTGATTGATGCTCGCGCCCGCGCCCGGATCTTCGGTGAGGAGGAAGGAGACGACGACGACGACGACGACGATGAGACGGATAAAGAGGATGAGCAGAGCATGGTGGAGGTGAAGGCTCGGTCCATCATGATGGAGGAGGAGGAGGATGGAGAGAGCGTGATGAGCAGCGTTGCTTCTTCTGCAGCGGCCGCAGCCCTCCGCAGCGGACTGATCCAGAACGGCGTTCAGAGCCAGGAGTCGGGTCAACAGGAAATAGTCCTGCCAGACCAGACAGCCAGGGAGGATGGAGGCGAGGAAGATGACGACGATGGCTTGGACAGCATGATCCGCGAGTGGCAGCGCAGAAATGAGAGGTACCAGAGCGATGAGTGGTGGGAGGCCCAGCTAAACGGCGAGGAGGACGACGGGTGCTCTGTCAAGAAGACGAAGCAAGAAGACGGCGATGCGGAGAGCGTTACCAGTGAGGACATACGAGCTGTTAAAGAGAGGCTAAAGAAAAGAAACAAGAGAGCGTCCTCGGACGCCATGTCCACCTCCAGCTGCACGAGCTACTCCGATCTTTGGAAGCAGCGTCTGAAAGAGATCGAGGAACAAGCCGCAGCTCGCTACCGCAAGAAAGAGGACGAGGACGGCGGCGAGAGCACGGCTACGGAAGGAGGAAACAGGAACATGGATGTTGAAATCGACAGCATCCTCTCTGACTCGAGCTCCATGTACAACTTCTGCCAGAAGAATAAGGAGAAGATGACGCCTTTAGAGCGTTGGCGCATCAAGAGGATCCAGTTTGGCTGGAACAAGAAAGACCGAGAGGACGGAGAGAAAAGTTCTGTAGCCGACGGAGAGGAGGAGCCTAAGGCGCCGTCCTTCCAGGACGTCAACCTGACGGCCTACCAGGCGTGGAAGCTACGGCAGCAGAAACGTCTCGGCGAGGAAAACACCGATGAGATCCTGGAGCTGAGCCGCGGTGAGGACTCCGCCACCATCAAACGGCGGCAAAGACGCGAGGAGATTCTGGAGCGCTCGAAGAAAACTTTGGAGGAAAGTCAGTCCCTGTGTGGGGACACAGAAAGCTGCGTCAGCGGTGGTACTATACCGCTGTCGGCTTTCTGGGCTGGAGCCGGGGTCACGGGACCACCGAGTGCGGCCAACGACGACAACGTGTCCATGCTGAGCGGCAGATCATCCGCCATATCCTCGGTTTCACAGCCTCGAAGTACCAGATACGCTCAGTCCGCTGTTCAAGCGGTGCCTCCAATCCTCCCGGTTCCAACTGTGCAAGGGCCTGGAGGGGAACCGATGGTCAACCTGGCCAGCATACAGAACTGGATCGCCAATGTGGTGACTGAAACGATCAAGCAGAAGCAAAGCGAGATGAGCCTGCCGCCGCCGTCCTGTGCCGGGTCTGAGCTCAGCTTCGGTGCAGCGTCGAGCATGCTTGCCGGCCGAGGTTTGGAGGATGACAAAGCCTCCTTGTTGAGCGGGGCGTCCTACTCCAGCGCTTTCTCCAAGGGTCGCGGCAGAGCAACGTCCGTCCTCTCAGGTCAGGGGTCGAGCAGCATCTCCAGTCTGAGCGGGCGACACTCAACTCTGAGTTCGGACGTAGGCTCCAAGAAAAGCAAGATCACCACCACCAGCGTTCCTCTTTTCAGCCTCTTCCAAGACCAGGTCAACCTCGGCAAACTGGATGCCATAGAGAAGGAGATTAAGTCCGAAATGAGGGACAAAATGGAAACCTATGAAAAGAAGAAGATCCTGGAAGACAACAGACGCAGCACTCTGTACAAGAAAAAGAAACCAAAGGAAGACGAAGACGTGGAACAGGACAGAAAGAGGAAAGAGGAGGAGTTTCTGGAAGAAACAAAGAAAAAGGAGAAACCGAAGCGGAGTTACGGCCTTTCCGGCTGCCTGAATCTCAACCCGGCTTTGGAGAAAGACAGGAACACCAGCATTGACGACTGGCTAAAAAGTGTGAGGCCTCCTTCAAAGAAGTTGTCCTCGGGTGGCGAAGCCGATCCTTCTCAGGATCCGTACGATGATCTCGAAGCCTCCGCTTCCGAATTCGACTTCTTGAGTCACAGAGGCTCCTATGCCGAAGAAGAAGACGAGGGAACGTTCGGCGTACCATCCAGATATCAGTCGAGGTTCCAGGAAGATCCATCAAACGAAGATGCCGACTACTCCTGCAATGGCTTCATGCAGTCCCACAGGTTCAGCCGAGCAGGGAGATCCTATGGAGCTTACGAGGAGGGCGACGAGGGAACAGAGAGCTTTTCAACCAGCAGGAGATCCGCTCGTCATTCACGAAATGAAGGCAGCGAGGCAGAAGGGAGCCGAAGGAGGACAGAGGAGGCTGCCGAAGATGAGGAGGACGACATCGCGACCTTCATCGCTCAAACCAGACAGAGGATCAGGGCTCGGGCGGCCGCAGAGGCCGAGGACGACGAGGTCCTGGCGGCATGGAGGGCCCAGCAGGAAGCAAAGTCCCAACGCCGAATCTTAGAACATGAAGAATGAGAGATATGGTCCGTCCCGAAAACAACAACAGTTTGTCGTTTCTCAGAGTCCCAACGCAAATAAGGCAAACTTACTGGTGTCTTTGGACAGGTTTTCCGCATCTGGCTTTAGCTTCTTTCTTTTTTCTTTCATTGGTGTTTAAAATCTCTGTCACCATCTACTGGCAGCACATGAGTATTGCAGCGTTTGATTTTCTGCCGTCATGCCTGAGCAGTAATTTCACTGTCTGTAGAGTCTATAGCAGAGTTTGCCTAAAACAGGAACCCATTGTTCTCTTCCCTTCACGCATTTAGATTCGAACGCGGAGGAAATGTTTGCGGACAATCGTACCAAAAAAGATTATTTTATTTCTTCTTTTGCACCAGTGTGAAATGGAAAGCTGTCATCATTTAGATACGAGCTCACGATGAAGTAAAACTACTGATAAAAGGAATGTTTCTCTTGGTTTTTACTGCTGTAATTTAATAATTTTAATAAATTTTATCAGAAACAGCCACCTAATTCATTTATTTATCTTTATTGTGTTGAAAGTCGTTCTGCGGTGGTATATTTTCATACTGGAGCGATGTCGAGAAGATTATCAGTCTTCACCACCTCTCCTGATCAAATTGACACGAGCATGAAATTATCTGGAGGCTTTCACACCAACTGGCTTTCAAATTACCAAATCTCTCCCTGTAGCTGGCTGGAGAGCAGTTTCAGGCCTCCTAATCTCCTAATTCTGCGTCCGCCGGCACCTTTAACGAGATGTTTGATCACATATGGCCCACTTCTCTGCCTTCACGGCTCATATGCAAACACGACCGGCACAGCAGAAACTCCTGCAGTACCAGAGAAACCTGGGCAGAGCAAAGATGTTTCAGCTTCTGTCTCATCTTGTGCTTTGTTGAAACAGAAGATGCAAAATGTTTGACTTTCAGCCAACCTGGGAAACTGATCCAGACTACATTAAATGACCGGATGGAGGTCTGGACCACACAGATTATTAGGAAATAGTGGACTCTTCCTCATTAGGTTAATTAGAATAATGTCCCTGCAGGGAAGACAGATGGTTAACGACGAAAAGAGCTTCTTATACGAATCAAACTAGTAAAATATTTATGCATTCCTTAAAGTAATCCCTAATTCTGCTGATCTGACTTGTGTTACAAAGAAGCAAACGTGCAGAGGATATGTTTTCCACGTCTTATACTGCCACCCAGTGGAGACTTACAGGAGGTGCGTCTGGGTTTTCAGATAAGAAGGTGAAGGTGTGAGAAAATTCACATTCATATCTGTAATATAAAATTAGATACGTGTGCCAGAGGCCAAAGAAATCAGCGCATTTTCATTCTTGCAACCGTCCGAAGGGATTTAGAAATGATGCGCGTGAAGGGATTGAATGCAGAGGTGTCAAAACATGTGCGTTAAAAAGGACAAGAATGCAGGACGAGCTGAATGCAGTGGGTGAAACCCTCAGAGCTGAGAGATGGCAGCTTTGCAAAGGCAGGCCCTGCAGGTGGAAACGTGTCCTTGGTTATGTTGGAAGGAGAAGAAGATCAAGATGTTAATGAAAGAGAAAAGTCATGGGTAGGAGGAAAACAAGTGGAGGAAGATAAACCTTGAGATGAAGCACAGAGGAAGTGAGGATGAGGAGGAAAAGTGAACGGAAACACAGGTGAAGGTTGGACAGGATAGAAAAGTGAGAGAAAGGATGACAGTGGGGAGAGAAAAATGCCAGAAAACAAAACATGGAGGCGAGGGGTCAGGAGAAAGAGCTCATGGACAAGAGAGAATTATCAAACAGACTAGATGAAGAAGAGAAAAGATGAGGTGAACGGAGGGATATGTCGGTCAGAATCTGATAAAACACCTCTTCCCAGAGCAGAAGAAGAGCCAGACTGGGTGTCTGCCAGAGCCCATCCCTGTGGGAACATTTATCCCAGACCAGCGAGCAGCAACAAAGCCTGGGAGGACCAGGACGTCCTGCCAGAACCGGCTCCATGAGGTCCAGCAGGGAGTGGATGTGAAGCACAGCTCCGTCAGAGGCAGGAGACGTCCAGCCGGGACAGCAGAGACATTTCTACTAAAGGTAAACGCTTCATATACATTTCACTTTGAATTCTGGAAAGGTTTTTGACCCGGGCCGAGATGGTGACTCCTGCAGTTAGAGAAAGGCGTTACAGCTTTCATCGCTTTACGTCTAAACTGAGTAAAGACGCGGTTTAAAAATCAAAAATCAAAATGAAACCAAAGCAATACCTGTCAGCTTGCTGCGGTCAGATTTACAAAGCATTTTCAGATGATCTAAGTGCCTTAAGTCAAAAACTTTGCCTGCATCTTAATTAAATACGGCAGCATCTTCTCAAAAACTTAGATGCTGCTGAAATGAAAGTCGCTCCATCAGACTGCTGCTAAAATAAGTTCAACCAGATTTCTACTGCAGACTGAAACAAAACCTACATAAATAGGTGGAATTACTCTGCAAAGAAGCTCTAACGTGCTATAATTATTCACGCTTTCAGACAAACGAGCTTCTTCACACGTGGATTGAATTTATTTCCAATGAAGAGGCCTGGTGCTAATTATATTTCTTGACATGATGTGGTTTAGGTGAAATACTGGTGAGAAAAGCTTAAACAAAACGCACCTTAAAAAAGAAAAAAAGAACCCAGATCAGAGTTTTTTGGTTCAGGACAGATTCAACGCAGCATAAATAGTTTAAATGGATGTTTCACTACAGTTTATTTAAAAAGCTTAAACGAAACGCACCTTAAAAAAGAAAAAGAACATTGCAGATTTTCCCTGCAAAGCTGTGTTCAAATGTTGAAGAATACTTTTTGTCTGAAACGGATTCAAAGCAGGATTTATTTTTATTTTTGCAAATGCATGAAGACAACGTGAAGAAGCCGGCTACAGTGGTCAGATAGCCTCTCACTCAGACTAAATGGCTATTTTATTCTGTAAGCGTTTCAGTTTTAAGCTGGAAGCTGCACCGCTTTGTTACATAACGCTGCTAACGCTTGGCTGAGCACAAAATCTGGCAAAAACGAAGATATAAACCAGCGTTTATTCATTAAAATCTAATTAAAATTCCACAAGGATGACACAAACCCGTTTATAAAAACAAAACAAGCCTCCACGCAGCAAATTGCATCTCTTTATCAACCAACAGCTTCAAAAAAACAAAAACAAAAGAAAGTCACAGAGAATGTTTCTTTTTTTTCCCCCCAAAACGCAGGCATTAGGCTGCCGGATGGAGAGGAAAGTAAGGCTGATGGACTCTGCTGTTGAGTCGTCTGTGGACGACAGGAAAAAGGAAGTTGCCAGTGACAAAGGAAACACGGAGGAAGCAGGTCAAAACTCCCCAAAGATGAACGACGAGGCCGAAGTGGACAACGACGAGGAGAAAAGCAGCAGCCAATCAAAATATAAAACGGTGTCCTACAAGAAGATCCGCAAAGGAAACACAAGACAGAGGATCGACGAGTTTGAGGCCATGTTTAACGTGTGAAAAATGAAAATGAAACGCAGAGGACTGAGGACAGAGCCTTGAGGCACTCCACTAAAAAAACAGATGTCTGCCTTGATGTTTCAAAAAAAAAAAAAAAAAAATGGAGCCTAATGTTTTAATTTCTATCCAAATGTTGATGATAAAACAAATATTTTAATGAGCCAATAGAGGAAGAAATGTTTATTGGGACTTTTAGTGTGTGTACATATAGAGAAGTACAGAATATTATATGTATGTAATCGTTTTTCATTAAGATTTATGTTTGAACCACATTTAACACACTGAATTCATTTGCAAGCAAATTAGTTTTAAGGAAATGATAAATGGCTTCAGCATCTGTATAATGGTTGTTAACTGGTTATAATAAAACCCTTCTAAATTAATACACAAAACTTGTGTAAATATGGATATCTATTTCTACATATTTCTACTATTTTTATTTATTTTATTATGTTGATATTGTCATGAATTATTTTATTTTACATTTATTATTTTGTAAGCTTCATATTTAAGCTCTGTGGGCTCCTTTAGATTTTAAATATCTTAATCTATAAAAATAGCTTTTTCATATTTTCAAGCTAGAACTTTACATATTACATAAATTGGACATAAAACTAGTTTATTTACATTTACTTTGGTCCTTAAAATTGTTAGCAACACAAGCTAATAATAATAACGCATTCCTCTTAAGGATCATTTTCTCTAATGTATTCCTTCTTTAAATAAATAAAAACTGTAAAGCCCCAAATGGAGCATTTTCTTTCTTCAAGAGTCATATTTTCTCAGCTCCCTATCATGAAAACAACACAAACAACCTAAACTCAGAGTTTTGATTGACTGAGAGAGTAGGAGCTTACCGAGCAGCCCCGGGTTCAGTATCCAATATGGCTGCTGCTTAGTTATAATGTAGGCGGAGCTGCAGGTTATAACCATTTATGAGCGGTTCTGCTGGTTTATATCTGATTCAGGTGTTGCAGAAGTAGAGTCAACATGTTGTTAGTGTTTGAACACAGTAAAAAGTGAGAGATAGATTAATATTGTGTTAGCAGAGCAAATGACAGCTGAACCCAGATCAGAGTTTTTAGGTTCAGGACAGATTAAACGCAGCAGGAATAGTTTAAATGGATGTTTCACTACAGTTTATTTGCATGGCAGCCATATTGGATTCTGAACTCTGGGGGTTGTTGTTGTTGTTTTTCCAACTCGGAACTCAAAAAGTCCACGTTTTGATCCCCCCCCCCCCCCCCCCCCCCCCCCCGCCCAAAAAAACGTTAAGTAGCTACTGCCAAAATTCATAATAAAAAACAAACCAGACGTTGCTTTGGAAATAATTCAAATAAATCCCATCATGTTTGAAGCGTCATAACTCTGTCATTTCTAGTCAGATATAAATAAACCACCACTGGTTATTTAAAGCACAACCTCTTCTTTCAAATGAAACCATCAGCTTCATCTGGCTTGTAATTGATGAGATATTTACCAAAATTCATAATCAAAACAAACCCAACATTGCTTTGGAAATAATTTGAATAAATCGTGTTTGAAGCGTCATCATAACTCTGTCATTTCAGATCTAAATTAAACAACCCTGGTTATTTAAAGCAGAACTTCTACTTTCAAGTCATGCTGGGCGAGGACAGACTTGTTCGGAACCACATCTCCCACAATCCCCTGCCGCCGAGTGGGGTCACGTGGCTCGCAGACGCCGGTGTCAGCAGTCTGACAGCAACAAACAAACGGTGGATTTAAAGTTTCAGCGTCACTTTTAACCCTCGTTCTGCTCTCGGCTTGGACCGCAGGTGAGTTCATCGGTCAACCGAGGCCGGAAGCGTGAAGTTATAACTTTAGCCACAAGTTTAAACGGAGTTTAGTTTCTTAAAGGCCAAGTTGGCTGTGTTTAAAGCAGCAGGGCGCCGTCTACTTGCTGGAAAACGATGCCATAGACAGCGTACATGTGGGAACGTTAAAGTTATAGTTGTGTTTATTCTGCTGTCGTTTATCAAACAGCGGCTGAGCATCGGTGTAGTTTAATTGTTGCTGGTTTTATTCCGTTTCTAGTCTCGCTTAAGCACTTTTCCGCGGCTCCGCTCCGGGCGGTAGTCGGTCGCGATGACTCCGCCGCTGTCCGTTGGAGGAAGAGGAAGAGGAAGGAGCCGCCGATGATGATGATGATGAGGCTGGCGGTGACATGCAGTTAGCTGGCTGCCTGGCTGGCTGACGGACGGATCGGAGCCTGCGGCGGCGGAGAGGCTCCAGCATGCCGCGGAGGAAGCAGTCCAACCCGCAGCCGGTGAAAGGTGAGCTCACCTGCGGCTCTGCGCCCGGGAGGGAGGGAGTGCGCATGCGTTGATCTCGGCTCGGCGTGGGCTAGTTTTGAAGGCAAAGTGGAGGTTTTAGCGGGTCTGGAGCCCCCCGGGGTCTGTCGGGGGTGGGGCTGTTGTTCTTCTGGGCTCCTTATCTCATCCTCCTCTCTGCTTCCTGTCTCCACTTCCTGACCTCCCACTGCTCCCCTCATCCTTCCTCTCCTCCTCCTCCTCTTCTCTGTGTTATTTCATGTTCTGACAGCTTTCTTCCAGACGTGCGTAAACATCTGCGTGGGAGTCAGGAAGGAGGTTCTGGTCCAGTCTAAGCGTTCAGGAGTGGGTTCGGTCGGACCGAGAATCAGAACGTTGTGGAAAAAGTTCTGCCTTTTCTTGTCCCTCGTGTCAGAAAGTGAAACTAATCGATTCTGTTTAATTATTAGACTTTTTTTTTTTTAGTGAAACTTTTCTGGACTTTATTTCTTGTGACTCGGTGTGTCAGTTAAAATATTCTCATCTTCCTCTTGACAATAAATCCAGAGATCCTCCACGGGGTTCTGCTCAGGCCCCGTTTGCTGTGCACAGCACCACCGTGATCTCCGTTCAGCTCGTCAGCAGAAGGAAGCAGGAAGTGCTCCAGACCTTCCTGCTGCACGGCTACGTTGACTGGACCTCAGAAAACCCGGTGGACCAGAACCCAAACGGAGGAAACTTTAACTACCTTGGTTTCTGGGCCTCTCCTCTCCTCCTCCAGACTCTGCCACCTTGGTTCTCCTCCTCTGCTGGCTTTCACAGAGCATCCTTTCCTACCGCGGTTCTTCCTTCCACTTAACTTTCTGTGAAGGCGAGCCGGTCCAGAACTCTGAACCAGCTTCTAGTGTCTCTGGTGTCTTCTGGACCTGTGTCCAGTCAGCTGTCCTCGCTGTGAAGGTGTCGCCTGCTGACCCAGACGGTTCAGACGCTCTTTTTCTCAGCACTTGAACTGAACGTTGAGTTTTTATTCTCTGAACGATCGTCTGTCTTTCATGATCTAATATCTTTAGCAGGACCTGGTAAATCCCCTGAAAGAGGCTGGAAACCTCGGCGCTGTGGCGGCTCTCAACGCTTCGCCTCCAGATCCTGTTTCTGCTTCCCCCCCCCCCCGTCCTGCTGGAGGGACATCCGCTCTTCCTCCTCTCCGCTTATCTCTTCCTCGCTGGCTTCCTGCTGCGTCCATCCTCTCCTCTCGTGGGCTCCCGACCCGTTTCTGTTTCCTCCTGCAGGTTCAGACACGCGCTAAGGCTAAAGGTTCTGATAGTCGGTGGGCCGGGTTTCAGGTGGTCTGACGGCGAAGCTTCGTTACGGCGACATGTCCTAGTTAAAGTCTCGTTCCCGTCTGCAGCGGAGGACGGAGCGGCGCCGAGCGAGCCGGGCTGCCCGGTTCTGGAGAGCGACTTCCTGCTGAACGGGGAGCTGGAGTTTGGAGACTCGGAGATCATGGGGCTGGACAGAGACGGAGGTCAGTGGCCTGAAGACCCTGGAAGGACCAGGGCTGGGTATCATGTAGGAAGAGCCGATACGATACGGTTCTCCATATAGCTCAGCTTGAGTTGACGATATTTATTACTTTCAATTAAATTTTATTTCTATAGTGCCAAATTATGATCTCAAGGCTTTTTCCAAAGTCAAATTCCCTCAAATCCTCCAGGTTGGTCAGAAAGTTTGCTCTCTAAGGAAACCCAGCAGGTTGCATCAAGTCTCTCCAAGCAGCATTCACTCCTCCTGAAAGAGCGTAGAGCCACAGTGGACAGTCGTCTGCATTGTTGATGGCTTTGCAGCAATCCCTCATACTGAGCATGCATGAAGCGACAGTGGAGAGGAAAACTCTATTTATCTCTATTTATTCACTGGATCTCTATTTATTCACTGGATTGCTGATTGGCCATCGGTAGTACACGTTGCTGTGAAGCCACCAGCCGCCATATTGGTACTCCCTATTTTCCCCCAGTAACTAGGGAGTACGTGAGCTACAGCATCGAATAACGAGGATTTTCTCATGTTCAGGGGGGGGCTTGAAACTTTTAAAATGTCAAATGCCATATACTTTTATGCTATGACTGCATTAGCCTTTAAATCTGACATAGATTTACAATAGAGCTAAATTAATGAACCAATTTAAGCACTCCACAGAGCTTCAGTTTCTACACTAGAAAAATCACATAAATTTGCCAAATACACTCTCAAGTGTACATGTATATCTATACATTACATACACAGCACGCATTTCTGTATAATAATATAATGAAAGTAACAGTAAACAAATGACCAAAAAAAAAAAAATATATATATATATATATATATATATATATACACAGCCAGAAAACTGCTCGTTGTTGCAGCCAAATGCTATGGGGTTCTGGGAGAGTAGGGAGTAGCAAGATGGCTTTTTTTGGTCCAATCAGCAATCCAGTGAATAAATAGCGATCAGTGGTATGAACGGTCATCTGCCTCAAATTAATGCTCAAAGTAATTTAATCAACAAAACTAGTATTATATTTATGTTTAATTTATTGAACGCTGATATATTAACAGGAAAGTAAAGTTCATTTGGTTCAATGCATTTAAAGTATCACAGAAACCAAAAATGTGCCCAAACATCTGATTTTAGGAACGAAGGAGCTTCTAAAATCCTGTCGGCCGTTCCTCAGATTCGTCTCACTTGCTCTTCCTCACTATGAACAGTAATGGCTGTAATAACGCCCCCTAGGGGTTGGGAGGTATATCAATATTGAAAACCAGAATATCGATATTAATCTTTGTATGGATTTTTATCCACTGCCCTGAGTGGGACGGTTTGGTCCGACTTGTTGTTTACGGGGCTGTGGCTACATCCTGGGGTGGATCGGGGCCTGATGCGGGTGGAGAAACATCCGCCTCCTGTCCAGTTCCAGGACGGCTAAACTATACAGACCTAAACACAGAAACTAAAAACTAAAGTAGGGCTGGACAATTAATCACATCTGCAATATAATCTCAATTTTTAATAAACGCAACTTCCAAATCGCCGAGGTCAGCACTTTTTGGCTGCGTAACAATTAATGGATCAGACGTGCTTTAGGTGTCGCTAATTATGTTAGCGACACCTAGTGGGTTTGCAGTGAGATTATCTAACTTTACTATTTGTTTTAGAGTTTATACAATCAGACATTTTACCTGAAACTTTCAGGAATCTCACCTTAGCATTAAGTTCTGATCAAACTGTTTAATGCATAGACTTGTTGGTTGGTTGGTTTCTCTTTATGTCTCTGTTTATGTCCAACTCTCATAAAAGCTGTCCTATTGAATAATAATTAATAAAAACAGCACATTTTTTTTGTTTTAAATTGTCTTTGTTTACAAACATCTTCATCTTCAGGCCATTTTTGTTCCTTTAGGTCAATGCAGAGAAAAGTCCAAATGAAATCAGAATTATGGTTTAAATAAATCTATATAAATTTAGATTTCTGGTAAAGCCGTCCGGCCCCAGACAGAGGTTCTGGTTTGGTTCTGACATCCCGCAGGTTCTCCTCGAATTGTTCCAGGTTCAGCGATAAAATGGAAATAATATTGATCGATATCGATAATTATCAACAAATTCCAAACATTTATTTTAATGCAGCCCTGGTCATTTTATGCTGTTGCTTAGCAACCTATTTTTAGATACAGAACAAACAAACGCTGAATTCAAACTCAACCTTTTACCAAAACTACAGAAAAATCTGAACTCTTTGAAGGGGGCGGAGCTTAGGGGGCGGAACCTTCCTGGATCTGCGTTGTGATTGGCTGGGAGGACGTAATGACATAATATTAACCTACATGGCTGGAATGCAAAAGGAAGGAAAAAACTTTTATGCTATTTAATTTTTATTGTCTGTTAATGGATATATATATATATATATTGTCACTGAATAGTCGTCCGGCCCCGTGTTGAAGGCTCTCCTCTGTCCTGGGTGTTGCAGGTGTGACGGTGTTCTCTCTGAGCGTGGAGGAGGACGCGGCCTCGGCGCCTTCGGCCTCCGCCTTCCCAGCGCTCCTCTCCTGCAGGAGCTGCGGTCAGCTGCTGGGGGACACGCCTCTGGGAGCCGGCCTGGGCCTCGGTGACTGCTCCTCACGTCCAGTTTATCCGTGACACCGTGACACCTTCGTCTCCGTCTCACTGTCTGCGGTGTTTTCCAGGTGTGGGGCTGGACCTGGGGGCGGAGCTTTACTGCCTCACCTGTGAGGAGAACCAGCAGAGCTCCGCCTCCATCCCCTCCTCCCAGGAGGCCGGCTCCGTGCCCTCCGACGGAGCCGGCAGGAAGAAGAAAGCCGCCGCTAAGACCGGCGCCCCCTCCAAGCTGTTCTCCTGCACGCTGTGCTCCTTCACCTCGCGCTACTCCAACCACCTGAAGCGCCACATGAGGACCCACGACGGCCAGAAGCCGTACTGCTGCCCCGTCTGCCCGTACGCCTCCGCCCAGCTCGTCAACCTGCAGCGCCACCTGCGCACCCACACCGGGGAGAAACCCTACCGCTGCCCGCAGTGCAGCTACGCCTGCAGTTCCCTGGGCAACCTGCGGAGGCACCAGCGCATGCACGCGCAGGAGAGGCCGCCGAGGAGGGAGAAGGAGAAGAAGCGGGGGAGGAGGAGGAAGCATGAAGGAGGGAGTGAAGGAGGTAAAGTTTCACCGAGCCTGGGTTGTCGGTGTCACTACCCGATCCGTACCGGTAGCATGATCCGTCCCATCAGCTCATCTGCGCCTGAGCCAACAGAATAACCAAAAATAATGTAATTACGGAACCGAAAATACTTATTTCTATCCTTAAATCATTAAAGAATGCTAAACTACATCATATAGAAAATATTGAAGACTTTTCTGGAAGAAATGGATGCGTTTTACATTTTCTCGATTGTATTGCTTGACGTCATCATGCTCAGAAGTCCGGGAATATACTATTGCGCAACGTTTATCTGTATTGTCTGAATGCAGAAATTAGTTTTATTATTTGTTCAAACAGGACTAGAAAAAAATATTTTCATCCTTAAATACATCTGTATTATAATGTTCTATATTACTATAAAATTATGTAATTAACTTGAACACGTAATCTTTTACTAAAAATTTGTTTTATTGGAAAGTTAAAATTATCGATTGAGATTTTAGCGCCCTCTGGTGGACATATCATAAACAAGAGAAGACCTCGTCATTATAGTAGCCCCATTGTTTATTTTTTACAAAAACCAAACAGGGAAAAGAACAAAGAACGTGTAACAAAGCCAAGGCATACATTATTAAAATACATTTATTAAGTACAAAATACACAAACAGATATGCAAATCAAATAAATGATAAAAAAACCTGAAGAATATTCAAAATCAAATAAATTTTTATACTCCTATGTGTTTATAGCTGGGGGTTTTTATGGACTTTAAGCAATGGTGTACATAAATGGTGAAACATTTTGGCTATTAAACAAATTTAATTTGGGCATGCAACGATCGAAAGGCGATTTAATTATTTATGTATTTCAGTTTTTTGTTTTTTTTTTCATTTTTAGAATATGCAATATTTACGCAAATACAAAGATATACAAAAACAAACCCACGCCCCGAAAAAAGACAAAAGAATAAAAAAGTAAGAAAAACGAAATATCGCCTACCGGAAGTTATTCTGTTCACGTGCGCGCGAATGAGCTGATGGAACGGATCGTGCTACCGGTACGGATCGGGTAGTGACACTTGGTTCTGGTCTGGAGGAGGAGGAGGATGACCTGATCTGAGACCAGATTTCTTCTCAACAAGGAACCAGTTTCTTCTTCTGCAGTTTTAAAATCAGCGCCTTGTTAGACTCGTAATGTCCCTCTGAGCTCAGTTAAAATGTTAAATACAATATATTACTTATATTACATCATTTAATTTGATAAATATTGATATAAATTATTGTTTCTTTCATATATTATTAAATCAGAATTATATTGTAAAAATATAAATATCGATTTGATGACAGTAATAATAGCAATAGATCATAGAATATATTTGTATCTGCTATTATGAATAAAATGTATTCAAATGATTATTATATTAGTATATAGAATAATACAATAAACACACAATGTATTATTAATTAGAATAATATTACACTATGGAGAAACATTTTTTATTATTTATTTATTTATTTATTTTCTCAAATTCTTCATTTTTATATATATATATATATATATATATATATATATATATATATATATATATATATATATATATATATATATATATATATTTTATTTCCAGACCAAAAAAGGACCTATGGAAATGTAATTTTATTTTACAAAACAAAGAATTTGAGAAAAATCAAATAGACAAGTTACTAATTCTCCTGCTTAATTAATGAGTTTTTAATAACTTTATTGAGATATAACAGGGAATCAGTGTACAGGCCGTAAAGCATTTCTTTCGACTGTTTCTGCCAGGTAGAAGAAAAACTTTAATTTCCTTTAGACACTACTTCTGCGTGGGGTTCCTGTCGTTCTTCAAAATGTGGATTTAGAGCCACAGAGATACGGCCATGATGAAGTCAAAGCTCAGTGGTCCAGTCGGTTCTCATCGTGGTACCAGAACAAAAAAATAAACCCCAGCGTCAGATTTAAGATATTATTCATTCATGTTGAGAAGCGTTTTGTTGTCTTCTTGGAATGAAATCCAGATAAGACTCTTAAATAACATCTGACATTAGTCAAAGTTCCAACATTTAGTGATTCATATATACATTTTAAAATCTTGTCTAACTTATATTCTTCACTGACTGGTGAAGTCTCCCTCCTCTATAGTTCTGGTTCCCTTATAAACCCACCGGCTGTAAAAAGGCAGCAGGGGTTCTTCCGTACGGCACCATGAACGCACAGAGCTAATGACGGTAGCTCTCAAAACAACAGGAGGTAGAAAAGCACTGAAATACCAGCATATGGATGCTAAGACCAGCTGCAGTACTCTGTAACCACCCCTAGGGGGAGCGTGTGGGTAATAAAAGGGGGCCGAGAACGCAGCCTTGAGGCGTTCCACATGTGATCCTTGTCTACGAAGACAAAGTCGGCCCGCTTCAAACCATCTCTGGTTCTGTTTGTATTAAATGTTATTTTAACCACAAACGCAGGCAGGCACCAATGTTAATAGTCCTACGTTTCCCATCATGCACCATTGTTAATCTGTCACAATGCTTCAGAGGCCTGCAGCATCTTATCCAAACACGAGTTGTTGTTTCACGTCGTTGTGACCCAGAAGAAGAAGAAGAAGAATCTGAGCAGCGTCTCAATGTGAGGCGTTTATTTATTTTTATCTGGGACGCAGCGAGCAGAAAAAGAGGAAGAGAGATTCTTTCTGGTTGGTTGACGGAGCTGAAAAAACTAACCTCTGCTGAACCGAGGGGAAAACGCCTCGCTGGGCTTTGAACCAGCAGCTGCTGCAGACGAGGCTCATCCTGCTCTCTGTGTCGTTAGCAGAGCTGACGCTCGGCGTGTCCCGGGACTCCTCCTACCTGCGGACCCTGGGGGGCCTGGGCTCTCCCGCCGGGCCCCTCCCGGTCCTCCTCTTCCCCCTGTGCTGCCGGCTGTGCGGCCTCACCCTGGAGGAGGCCGACCTGGAGGGGCAGAAAGGCGAGGCGGAGGCCGACGGAGGCCAGGTGAGTGATGGGGAGGCCGTTACTCCCTCCCTCCGCTCCTCGACACGCCTCACCGCCTTCTTCTGCTTTCAGGTGTGCCGTCGCTGCTCGCCGGCCCCGCCCTCCAAAGACGGGCCCCCCGGCGCTCCCCGCGGGTCCCGGCGGCGTCAGAGGGGCGCCAAGCGGTACCGCTGCCCCTACTGCCCCTTCCTGTCCCACTACCCCAACCACCTGAGCCGCCACTCCCACACCCACTGCCAGGAGAAGCCGCACCGCTGCCCCCACTGCTCCTACGCCTCCGCCCACCTCGACAACCTCAAGCGCCACACGCGCGTGCACACGGGCGAGAAGCCCTACCAGTGCCCGTCCTGCAGCTACGCCTGCGGCAACCTGGCCAACCTGCGGCGCCACGAGCGCATCCACTCGGGGGCCAAGCCCTTCCACTGCGGCGTGTGCGGCTACTCCTGCAACCAGAGCATGAACCTGAAGCGCCACATGCTGAGGCACACGGGCGAGAAGCCGTACGCTTGCGGCGAGTGCGGCTACACCACGGGCCACTGGGACAACTACAAGCGCCACCAGAGGAAGCACGGCGCCGAGGCTCCGGAGGGGCCGACGGGTCCTCATCAGTCAGGAGAGACGCCACGGAAGACGGGCGACTGAATCCACTGTTTCCTGAGCAGATTATCTAAATGTGGCAGACAGAGCTTTACGACGTTAGTCCCTGAATGTGAGCGACAGCTTCCCCCAGTGGGTACGGTGGCCGGCTGGAAGCCGTGAGAACAGACGATCACACAGACAGGAGGTCAGAGAGCGGTCCAGCCGGCCGCTTCGGTTCCTCTGCTCCAGGAAACGCAGATTTCTGCCCCGCTCCGGTTTCCCCGTGACGTCGGCGGATAGAAACGGCCGACGTGCTGCAGCTCACAGGGAAACACCGCAGTGCCTGTCCTGTTCCCCGTCTGCCTTTACGCATGAAAACATGAAACGACACTTTCTGATTCCCTTTAATGCTCTGAACGTGTCTGCTGGCCTGCAGATCAGGCTGACGTTGAGCTCAGGTGCCTTTAACAGACTGAACCGCTGCTGCAACTGCTTTAAAACGGCCATTAAGGCGCTTTATTAACGCGCTTTATGCTTTATTAACGCGCTTTATTAAGGAGCTTTATGCTTTATTAAGGCGCTTTATTAAGGCTCTTTATTAAGGAGCTTTATGCTTTATTAAGGCGCTTTATTAAGGAGCTTTATGCTTTATTAAGGCGCTTTATTAAGGCTCTTTATTAAGGAGCTTTATGCTTTATTAAGGCGCTTTATTAAGGCGCTTTATTAAGGCGCTTTATTAAGGAGCTTTATGCTTTATTAAGGAGCTTTATGCTATATTAAGGCGCTTTATTAAGGCTCTTTATTAAGGAGCTTTATGCTTTATTAAGGCGCTTTATTAAGGAGCTTTATGCTTTATTAAGGAGCTTTATGCTTTATTAAGGCTCTTTATTAAGGAGATTTATGCTTTATTAAGGCGCTTTATTAAGGCTCTTTATTAAGGAGCTTTATGCTTTATTAAGGCGCTTTATTAAGGCGCTTTATTAAGGCTCTTTATTAAGGAGCTTTATGCTTTATTAAGGCGCTTTATTAACACTCTTTATTAAGGCGCTTTATTGAAGCGTTTTATTAACATGTTTTATTAACGCTCAGAGGTGACCTGATTCCTCCAGATCTCTATTTTCTGAAGATGATTTCCGTTTTCTATCATTTCAGCAGCTTTAAGTTTTCTTCTTCTCATTCTGGCTCCTGCTTCTGCTGCTTTATCGTGCTGTGTTCTGATTGGCCGCTGCTTTATCGTGCTGTGTTCTGATTGGCCGCTGCTTTATCGTGCTGTGTTCTGATTGGCCGCTGCTGATTAGCGGCAGCTCAGGGTGAATTAAATCGACTTTAAGCGTTGAATGTCTGGAAGCCTGAGCCGCTGAAGCTCAGGTTGGTTGATTTTGGGGTAAAAAGTTTATAAGTTGAGGTTTTATTTTGATTATTATCCCGTTTTTTTTGTTTTGTGTGGAAATGTTGGTGGCTACCTCGTGCTGAATAAGCCTGAATAAAGGTTAAAAATGACAAACAAATGTTCTTTGTTGGTCTGTTTTTCAGCTGTCCAGGTAAAAGTACGTTTTCAGATCCTGTTTATGACTTTTAAAAATAAAGATTTAAATGAATGTGAGAGAGGAGGAAAACACAGCAGGGATAACCGATAACTTTTTAGTTACTTTAGATAACTTCAGTTACAAAATAAGGCAAATTTCAGTGATTTTTCTTCTTCTTTTTTTGTATTTAATCCTAAATTTAGTTTTATTGGAGATTTTAATGTCCTAAAATGTAATAATTTAGCAGCGTTTTATTTCCTCAGGATTAACGTTTCATTTGAAAACGAACGACGTTTGCCGATATCACCAAGTCTGTTCCGACTTCGCATCGACACGATCGTTATGAAGCAAAATCGTCTAACAATATTGATATTAACTCACAAAAAAATATGATTTTGAAATAATAGATGACATGTTCACTTTAGAATTTCAAAATAAAGTTGCATCTTAAAAAGGACGATATGATCAATATTTTCAGTTTTGCATCAGTTGGATCTTTAATTGTTTAATTGATATATCGATGTGTTGTCACACCCCTACTGACTCACTTATCCGGGCTCTGGGAAGAACCAAGAGGTCCGGTTCGCAACAAATATTAGGTCCACATTTAACCTGGAACCGTTTAATTCAAAACTAGAGAGAAAGAAAAAGGGGAAAAAAGAACATAGGAAAGGAAAAAAAAGAGAAAAGGAAGAAAAAAAGAGGAAAAAAATCAAAACTAGACTTTTAGCTCAGGTTGACCCAAACTTTTCCGTTCTAACAGCCTTATTCGTCGTTTTATTGCGTTATTTTATGTATTTTATTTTGTAACGTAGATGTAAAGACCGACCTCGTTTCTGTCGTTTCAATGCGTGTCTTACTGCTACTTCACATTGTTTTAATGACGGAAAAAGGGAGAAATTAACGAGAGACATATAGGAAATCCAAAAGAATGCTGTAAAATGTGGTTTTCTCTTTTCATTTGAAATGTAATGCCTGAAAAGTGGAGAACGTTCCTCACATAGACTCTCCAGAACCTCGTGGACCGCCTTCCCAGAGGAGTTATGGCTCCAAAGAGTGGAGCAACATCACGTTCCTAATCTGCTCTGTGGGTTAAGAATGGGACGTCACTGAAGTTTATGCGTGAGTCAAGGTAAGGGGAGAAATGTTGTCTATGCTGCAACGATGAGGTAAAAGGTCTGCAGAACCACCGATGGCTCTTTACAACTCTGGCTATAAATGATAAACCATGGTTTTTAGAATAGCATACAGCAAAAAGGGATTAAACGTATGTACAACTTTCTTGAAATTAGTATTTTTGCTTGATTTGAGCAGTTAATTAAGACCATTTGCCATTGGAAGAAGATTTTTGCACTTAAGAGCATTTCATGGTCGTATTTCATTAGAACAATATCTAATGCTCTTATTTTAGGGATAAAAATACTAATTTCAAGAAAATGTAACTTTTAGTTCCCTTTGTGCAGCACAGATGCACGTTGTAGTCGTTTTTCAGTTTTCATGGAGTGATTGAACTGAATTTCTACAACAGAAATTTTTTTTTTTTAAGACCCGTTTTTCTCGCCATTAGCTGGAAATATCCATCAAAAATGTGAAACTGTCTTTTCTTATGAGGGCATAACGGGGAAAATTACTTGAAGCTGAAATCAAACATTTGTTGAAGCTCCCAGACGACCAGAATCTTGATTTAAAAAAAAAATAATAATAATAATAATTTATTAAAAACCCAACAACAAAAATGTAAAATTTTTTTACCCTGAACCTTTAAGGAAAGGAACCTTTTGGTTGCTGCTGTAGCTCATTTTCATGTCAGGCCTATCATCACCTTCTTTCCGCCGTCTTTGATGGCTTCGTTATCTCTAAGAAAATAAAAACCCCAAACGGACTGGAGCTGGTTCCTCTTTCAGTTGATCTGTTTAGGAAACACCTGCCAACACACCCACAGGTCCTGGGATGGAGACGCTTTGGTGGATTTCTGGTTTGTCACCTGCACAAATGAATTTGAAACCAGAAAACCGATCCAAAAACCAACAGAGCCTCTGAGGAGGCGACCGGGGGGAGAGATGGGGAGCGTCTCTGCAGGAGGGCTGATGTGAGCACGCCCGGCGGACCGTGACAGACTAACAGAGTTCATCGTCACATGGGTGAGGTCTGCATGCAAAGCAGCTGGGGTTCTCATGAGAACGCAGCGGGCTTTAGTTTGAGACCAGGAGAAGAACGCTGCAGAGAACATCGAGAGCCATGGGCCTGGTGAGTCGCTGCTTTCTGACCCTATTTAAGAGTTAACCTTCGTTCTCTTTCCTGGTCAAGAAGTGTGCAAAAAAAAAAAAAAAAAAACTTCATTATTTCTGGAAACCGTGAGAGAAGATGGTAGGGAGGAAATTTAGCTGCTTTCGTGGAAACGTTTTGGTGATTTATGTTCATATTAGCTGGAAACTGAATCTTTTGGCGGGTCTACCAGCAGAGAGTCAGTCTCTCGTCAGAAAGTTGTTTTATTTGAGTCAATGTGTCAATAGTGACTGCTGTTTTCCCAAATCCCACCACCTTCTAGCTACAGCGGCCCACAAGGGACAAACCAACCAGCTGAGCAGTTCTTTGGGTTTTCACCAAGCCCCTGGAACATGTCGGGTTGGATATTTGAGCCCTTTTCCCAGCAGAACTGGTGAAGGTCGGTTTCCTGCAGTACCGGTTCTGAAACCATTCGGATGGGTCAAGTTGGAAATCCCAATAACTTAGAGCAGGCCCTCGTCCTTTATCATTTCCATCCTCTTTGTGCCGTTCACCAGTACGGCTGGAAGTGGACCAGACCCAAAGCAGGATGCTGCCGCCACCATGCTCAACGTTTAAAGCCTCACATTGACGCATCCAAACATACTTTAGGTTTCTGTGGTCAAACGCCCTCTAAGCAGTTTTTTTTTGCTACATTTGGACCTCGTGGAAGTTGCTCATCTTATTGCTAATTCTGACTTTGTATCACGTCGTGTGTTGGTGAAGATTCTCAGTCATCCAGGGCATGATCAGTCCAACAAAAGTTAAAAAAAGAAAACAACTGCGCTTTTATTCTGAAGCTGAAGATGTTTAGCTTCCCGTCCAGGAAGCTTTCTCAGTTCAAAATGTCTGGAGTAATGTGGAGGTCCAATCTTTATAGACCTGCTGGTGAGGCAGGTGTTCATCAGGCCACAGGACATGTCCACAAACTCTGAGGGCATGTGCGACCTGTAATCTGGCCTTTTCTGTTGCTTGTGGAGCAATGGCTTCTTCCTCGCTGAGCGGCCCTTCAGCTCACATTCGTGGAGGACTTGTTTTACTGGAGATAATCAAGGAGCTTCTTCACAGGGCCTTCGGCTTTAGATCCGAGGTGTGCTAAGCCGTGACGTCATCATCTGGGGTTTCCCAGGTTCTTTTAAATGTAAAAACATAAACACCTCTCTCCGGACATCCGAGTCCACCCTCTTTCTTTCAGTCTAGCACCGCCATCTGGTTAAAATTGTAAGGCGTTTTAGTAAATGCCGTCAGTGTTCACCTGTTTCTTCTACAAAAAGTGACAATATTTACATGATTCAGAAAGAAAGAAAAGAAAGGAAGAAATAATGAAGGAAGGAACCACTTTCGGCAGGTTTCTTATCCTCTGTTGACATTATTCTGGTACTCTGAAAACCCACAGAGCTGCGTTACCTCAATTATGTCTGCATCGAACAGCATGAGAGCAACAAACACTTTGATATGTGATTTAATCCAGTTTAAGCCAAGCAGAAGCGGTAATTAAATGTCTCTCAGGCGGTTAGATTTACTGTAACTAAAGATTTTAGATGTTTTTAAGCCTCTCAGTCGACCACGCTGTGTTTTTTCCCTCCGTGCAGAAGAATTCCCACCCTAAGCTGTTCCCAGGAGACATCGTGGAGTATCCCAGGAACAAATACTTCTCTCATTTCGGAATATACTTCGGAGAACGGGACGGCGTTCCCTACGTGGCTCACCTGACAAGCAGAGGTCAGAGTTCACCTTCTATGACCCAATGTGAAGGAATCTATTTTTAATTTTAATTCATAAATATACCTGAACTGGCTCAATAAGGAGATTTATTTTTGCTGTGCATGTTTGATTGTTAAAGCCTAAGGTTAAACGATGAATTACGTTCTTAGAAATAAGAAAATGTTGTGACCATGCAGTTTTTTCTTTGGTTTCTGTGCCATAAAATCTGAAAATACTCTTTTAGGCATCCAACCTTTTACTGATTCTGTTTGTTTTCTGAGCTCCTGCTGCTAGAATTACCCAGAAAACCTGCATGAAACAAGGAGAAAATTGACAAGGCTTCCTGGTGGAGCTGCGTCTCCCTCAGAGTCTGTTTATCCCTGCAGGAAGCCGCTATTTGTGCAGAAACATTAACTTAATTTAGGTGTCCATTCACTGCCTGAATGTTTTACTCCATTTCACATTTTGTCACCTTAAATAAAACCTAAAACTACAAGGTATCTTTTGGAGCATGATTATGAAGGAAAATTATGCTTGGGTTTAACCTTTTGACCTTTAACTGCATTTATTTTCAGTCCCTTTATTCTGATAACCAGAATTAAAATAAAATGCAACTAAAATGTTTCATTAATTAGTAACCAGAGTCCATCTGTGAGTAATTTAGTCTGAGTAGAGCTGCAGATGCTCTGGTTTTGGCCTCAGAGGTACTTTTAGAGAACAACCAGCATCATGGAGACCAGGGAACCCAGCAGACGGGTCAGGGAGGAAGTTCTGATCCAGTTCAAAGCAGCGTCAGGTTCTGGGACGTCGTCCTAGAGCTCTGATCAATCCATCATCCCGACCTGGAGAGGATGGACCACCTGCAGACCTACCAGGATGCTCTGGAGGAGCTGCAGAGATCTAAAGACTCAGGTTGGAGAATCCATTGTGGAAGAAAACCATAAGAAGTTCTGTTTGCGGTCCCCAAGCTGTGGTTCTTGGTCCCCTGTAAGTCCACGAGCCATAGAAATGGGGTCCACAAAGAAAGATTGCAATTATTTTATGAAGGTTTGCCGTTTAATTATGAAAAAGTGCATAAATAAGAGTAGAAGCAGCTAGACCAACTAAAATAAGAACATTGTAAGGCAATAATGGGTTCTAGCGTTAGGGTCGGTTACTTGAAAATTAAACTGGGATAATTATGCCGCTGTCTCCTCTCTGAGCTTCCTGGTTCTGATTGCAGCAGCTTGTTCCTCTTCTTCACCGTCTGATTCTTGTTTTCGTTTTCTGGTTCATTCTCCCAGACGCCGACACCAAGATCCTGCTGTTCGGCCGGGCCCTGAGGTCGGAGATCAAGCTGGACCCTCTGGAGATGCTGGGAACTAAATACAAGGTATTGTCCTGCGGCTCGGAGCCTTTGGCTGGACCAGAACCCCGGAGGCTGAGACGCTCTGTGTCTGTAGGTCAACAACATGCTGGACGGCACGCACTCGCCCAGAGACTTCCACAACGTGGTGAAGCCGGCCATCGAGGACATGATGGGCCGGGAGGTGACCTTTGACATCCTGTTTCACAACAGCGAGCACCAGGCGACGCTCTTCAGATACGGGGTGAAGAAGTCGCAGCAGGTGAGCGGAGGAGGAGGAGGAGGAGGAGGAGGAGGAGGAGGAGGAGGAGGAGGAGGAGGAGGAGGAGGAGGAGGCGATGTGGGTCACGGTGGGAGGACTTTAACGGAGCTGTGTCTCTGACAGATCGAGCTCATCTACGAACACATCATGCCGGCCTGGAAGAAGCTGATTCTGGAGAAGAAGCTGTGAACGGAGCCGATGTCACCGTCTACCACCAGGGGGAGCCCTCGTCCCGGTTTCAGGCTGAAAGACATTTTTAGGAGCGTCTCCACCACTGAGCTATATAATACACTGGAGTGCTAATCACCGTCTGTATGAACGAGTCGCTTTGAAGCCACCGGCCGCCATATTGGTACTCCCTATTTCCCCCCAGTAACTAGGGAATATGTGCGCTACAGCATCGAATAACGAGGATTTTCTCATGTTCAGGGGGGGCTTAAGACTTTTAAAATGTCAAATGCCATATACTTTTATGTTATGTTCTAAAAATATCAAGTACTGAGAAAGTCATGTGCTGAAATATTTTGCATTTTATTCATTTAAATATATATGTTTAACATTTATAAATATATAAATAACAATATACAAAAACATATATTTACATATGTGTATACATATATATACATATATATACACATACTTATATATACATATATATATATATTTAATATGAATAACATGTAAAATATTTCAGCACCTAATTTCCTAGTAGTTGATAGTGTTAGTACATCCACTGACTGTAGAATTACCTGTGAAACGTTTTCACTCAGCCAGAAAACTGCTTGTTGTTGCAAGCAAATCCTGTGGGATTCTGTGAGAGTAGGGAGTAGCAAGATGGCGGCCAGTGACTTCAGTTTTTCGGCAAAATCAGCACTCCAGTGTATTATATAGCTCAGTGGTCTCCACCTTCTGCACTCTTTCCTCCTCCTCCTTTTCTATCCATCCGTGGTCCGCTCCCTCTCTCGGCTCCCCGGCTGTGTTTAAATGCTTTATTATTCATAAATAGGTACAAAACAAGATGTTTTATTACCCGTCGCACTGAAACATCCTGAAACTTGATCACATTGTCACAGAGAAAATCATACACTGCAAAAAGGGAACTAAAAGTAAATTAAAATTTTCTGGAAATTAATGTATTTGTCCTTGATTTGAGCAGGTAAATAAGACTATTTGGCAATGGAATAAGATTTTTGCACTTAAAATAGGAACAACTCTTCTCCATTGTCTTATTTCAAGTGCAGGATATCTAATTATCTTATTTTAGAGATGAATTGTTCCTATTTTAAGTGCAAAAAATCTTATTCCATTGGCAAATAGTCTTAGTTACCTGCTCAAATCAGGGACAAATACATTAATTTCCAGAAAATTTCACTTACTTTTAGTTCCCTTTTTGCAGCGTAATCAGATAAACAGGATTTACATTTAATATTTTCAGAAACATTCCCCACATTTATCCTGGGATTGTAAAATATTCTCACTTCAGACTTTCTCCACTCGTTATTTCTTCAGGTTTTTTTCCCATCTGTAAATGAATTTAAAGATAAAAATCTGTTTTGTGCATATGTTTGATTAGACGCATGTTCAGTTTCTGATTGATGTTAATTTACTTTAAAGATTCCTGCCAGACTTTGATGAAGTTTCATTGTTTTGTTGCTAAACTTACATTTTTACTGGTTAAATCAAACATGTTAATATTCCCATTATTGTAAAAACCAAAATTTGAAAATAAAAGAACCAAAAAAAAAAAGACTAATAATTGATATTTTAGTGTGAAACCACAATCAAATGATCAGCATGAAACATGTTTACAGTAAATTAATGTCTGATAAGTAAAATATGAACCATAAAACCTCCGACTGGGTTTTTCATTTTGATGTTTTTTTTATTTTTGTGATTTTAGAGACAAAGCGTTTATTCATTTAAGAGGTTTTCAATCCTTCATGTTTCTCCTCCTCTGTCACCATCTTCCTTTTTATTTTGAGGCTATTTTCTCCAGTTTTTATTGGCTAAACCTTTTTTTTCCCCTCTATTTTATTATATTTTTTCCCAGCGGTTCCTGGTTTCCTTCGGGCATCTTCCCCTCCCAGCATTTCCTTCTTATATGCAAAACTGTAACGTTTTATTTCCTCTTCACGTTACAACCTCCCTCCCTGCGCTCATCCCTCATGTCCTCCCCCGGTCACAGCTTGGGGGCCACTGGGAACCCCCCGGCCGTCCCGTGTGTCTCTCTAAGCCACGATATCAGGATGTTGTTGGTCTCTGCCGGCTTGTCCATCTGAGTCCAGTGTCCGCAGTCCTGGATGTGTCCGCGGCTCAGGTTGGGGATCTGCGGATAACAGATTTGTTTGTGATCGCCTGTCTCCACTAAAAGCCGGTGGCTCTCCGGCCGATCCTCTTACCAAGTCCTCCATCCCGCGTGAGAGCTCCGGCAGCAGGACGGGGTCTTTGCCCGCCGTCACCATCAGCGCCGGCATCAGAACCTGAAAACACGACAGCGTGGTCACCGCTTCTTTAAGACGGACCTGCTTTTTTTCCTCTAATTCTGGTCTTCTGCACCAGCCGCTGGAGGATAAATTCAGGTTTCTATGTTCAGATCTGTGTCACTGATATGGTGCATTAACCAAGAACGTCCCGGGACAAGCTCTCCCACACCAGGGGGGGGTCCTGATTCAGTCCTCAGGGGCCTGAAGGGCTCCGTCTGAGCCGTAAAACAGGCCTCTGCGTCCGCCTGAACCTCGTCGACCTCTGCAGGTTCCTGCTGACGAGCCTCCAATCGGCGGTGGAAACGCGGGACGTCTGCAGCACAGAAAGGCCTGAAGAAGCTGAACTGGGAGGAGCTGATCCAGATCTTTGCAGCAGGTAAACACGCCTTCAGAAACATTGAGACCCTTCGCTGACGGGATGCTAAAATAATGCTCCTGGGGACGTTTTCGTAAAAAATTCCCGCAGCCAAACAGACGCAGCTTTGAAATGCAGGCGGCTTTAGATCAGTGGTCTGAAACTCAAATCCTGGAGGGCCGGTGTGCTGCAACGTTAGCTCCACACACCTGAATAAAATGGCCAGACTGGCTCTCCAGCATGCAGTCCAGCTCTGCAGAGCTCTGCCAATGGGTTCCTGCTGGAGTCTGGTGTGTTCAAACAGACACATCTGGCTGCAGGGAACCAGCCAGATGTGTCTCTGCATGGTCCATGCTGCACTTCCTGGATATTTTCTGCTACTGACAGCTTTTATGTTTAGACTTTAACATAAAAGCTTAAAAAAATGTTCCCAGTTAACTGAGATGAGATGAAGGAAAACCCCGACAGGGTCTGATATTCCCCACAGTTTGATCCTGCTGCTTATAAAGGTTAATAAATTATGATATATGACTTTATAACTTAACAAAGCTGGTGGGACTGATATCAATAATCATTTCTGAGGTAGGGTAGCAATAACTAGCCCAGACAGCAAAATGCGTCATGTCTATAATAAAAAAATGTTTGTGCCAAAAATGGGGTCCTGGTTAAGTTAATTTTCCAAATTTCCACTCTAAGTTTTAACCACTGTAAATTTAAGCCTTAAAAATATCTAAAAACTTAGATATTCAGAATATTCACCGTGTCAGATTAAGCCCGTAAATAAAACGTAAAAACTGAGGGGATGACTAGTAGTAGGTTATACTTTTAGACAAATTGTCCTTTTTCATTGGAAATTTAACAAAATAATGAATTAAAATGGGAATTACGTCTAAGGTGGTTAAAACTGTAAGCCGTAGAGCGGTAATTAAACATTTAATGACTGAAACACATACAGCAGAACTGTTTATCTACTCTTTAAAGTAAAACGCGTCGCCTGGCTTTTATAATTCCTGCATGTTTGCGTTAAAGCTCCATGTTTCAGCCTGTAAGCCTGTTAATTAACGTGAGAAAGAAGCGACTCCAGGATCTACAGTTTTCTCCATTTCCAGTCAAATTAATGGTCACAAACCTTCCCGGTGGGCTGCGAACACATCCACTTCCAGTTGGCCTGGTTGTTGCGGTACCAGTTCAATGGACCCCTGTTACACAAGATAAAGAGAAATATCGGTTCCCTGGTGGATTCACTAGTCATGTAGACGGAGAAACAAGAAGCACAGCCTCCCTAAAGCTACCAGTAACTTTATGTAACACCTCAATGTGACAAGTCGGCAAGAAAAACAGAGGAAACCTTCTGTATCTCCATTTTTTTCCCCCCTCCATCCCTCCACAGTGAACACCATCAGATTAAAATCACTGGAATCTAATCTGGTGTCAAATGGACTCAACCTGAAGCCGCTCTCCTTGAACTGGCTGACGTAGTACCGCAGGTCTGCCTCCGTCAGCATGGAGCTGCGAGGAATCTGCTCCGGGAGACCCACAAAGAGCCCGCCTGGGGGAGCACAAAACCCAGCGTCAGCTCCGCTCGTCGCCTTTCAACCAACACAGAAACCAGGAGAGCTCCTCACCTCGAGCACAGACTCCTGACGTGGTCAGAGCCGGACGACTCGCCTGAGGAGACATTTGCCACCGGGTTTTTATTCCAGCTCCTCCGACCTGAAACTGCGCTGATGTGGGTTTACTCACCGCTTCGCTGCTGCTGAAAAAGAAGATCTTGAACGATCTCTCCAAATCCTTCTCCAGCTCGGCCTCGGCTGCTCCCTGAAACATGGATTAGAAAAAAAAAGAAGTGGTTTTTAGTTCATCGTTTCCAACAATAAAACAAAGGGTGGTTTTATTTCACCTAACTGATTAGTTTAGAATCTCGTTGACATTTTGATTTGAAAATCCAACAGTGAAATTCGGGGTTTTAGGAAAAATAAGAGACAGAGCTGTTGAACAACTGGATGGCTTTATTCGTCCTTGTGAGGGAACAGTTACCAAATGAAACGAGTCAGAGTCAGAGTACCAACTATGATCTGCTTTACTCTCATACAACCAAAGGAAACCAAACTAAGATCTTAAATGCGTAAAGTAGTAGGCACATCCCCCGACTTCAAATCTCCTCTCTTTTGAGCTGCTCTTTTGGAAAATACCCAAAGAAATGTGACAAAACTGAAAAACAATCTAATCTGACCACGTATATCTGGAATTACGGAGGGAGATTCTCATTTTCAAAGCAGCTTTTGGTCCTTTACCAAGATAGGACCCCGCCAGTGTCAAATATCACTTTATCTAAAGAAATTAAAATTTAAAGCAGTTTTTCCATCATTTTCAAAGCAGATTAAAAATAGTCATGATTTAATACAATCATTGTACCCTGGTTTAACTAGTTTATTATTTCCTTTTAGCTGACATGTAGTTCATATCAAACTGCACTCCCTCTGTAATCAAAATCATTTATTCCAATATAATTCAGTCCAGTACAATCAGAGCTACATCAATTCACTTTGTCCAATTCCTTCAGTCAAAATCAACACAGTCAGATTTGGTAAATCAAACAATGGTTGATTGTTAAAAGTGGTTTAACTGAGGAAACCAGGGGTTTGCATTGAATCTTAATTTTAAACCCAAACCCTTTTCCTGAGCGTCAGAAAATGTAAATCTATCTTCAGCCGTTTATCAATGAACAGCTGAATATCATCAGCATATCGGTGCATATTTGTCCCATGGTGTCTGTTAATTTCACCAAGAGATGCGAGTGCTAAACCCTGAGGAACTCCATAACTACCTCTAGAGCGTAGGTGATTCTACCATATTTAAAATCCTGTTCTTTTCTTTAAGGAAAGAGGAGGGTTTGTTCATGTGTGAGACTGGTTGTTTCTGTTTCTCATTTGTTGCTGAAAATCTTGGGAACCACTAGTCTAAATGATGCGGCCCTTGTTCTCCTGATGCGAACGGTGAAGGAAAGACTTACTGGTTTCTGGAAGTAAATCTGGTAGTCAAATATCGGAAGAGCCTTTAGTTTCTCTGAGACGGGAGCTGAAGGGTCCGCCGGGAACAGGGGAGTGTTCAAAGACGCTACCGCCCTCCACAGGAAAAAAGGGAACAATATGTTTTACTTTGGTATTTTGAATACTGTAGTCTTCACTAACTTAGAAAGTGTTTGTGTTTTCACCTGACTCTCTCTGGAAAATACCGGGCCATAGTCCAAACCAGCGCACCACCCCAGTCGTGACCCACCAGGGTCACCTGTGGTATGAACTTGAAAAGGAAAATCAAGTCAGCTAAAGTTTACCTTAATTCATCAGGGTGTTCATTTATTTCTTACCATTTTGTCCATGAAAGTGATAAGATCCTGCAGAAACGGAAACGTTACACACTCCAGTCGGGTTTAAATGCAGAATTTTATATTTTATACGGAGCAACGTTAGTACCTTGCAAAGCTGCTCCTGAGAATATTCCTCTATGTCTGCGAGAAAACAATTGTCAACCATAAAATCTTTAGGACGACGGGGAAAACCTTTGAGATTTAACGTTAGACTCTGGAAATAATTTCCATATTTGCCCACCAGGAGGTGCTGTGGACTCTCCGTATCCCTTCATGTCCAGAGCCAGGACCCTGAACCCTGCTGCAGCCAAAGCTGGAATCTGCCGGAGAGGAGGAGGCAGGTATGGAAACACCCAACAGACTGCTGCTGTCCTGAGACTTAAAGCTCTAATCGGTGCTCACCTGGTACCTCCAGGAGTACCAGCTCTCGGGAAAACCGTGACACAGCAGGACCGGTGGACCGGAGCCCATCTCCACGTAGTGGGTCCGAACCCCAGGCTGAAAATGTATCACTGATTAAACGGTACTGATAGGGTTTGGCTGACAGAGATGCGGGTCTTTACCCTGACGGTGATGTATCCATGAGACACTTGGTCCGGGTGGCAGATTACTGGAGGACTCTCTGCTCCAACAGCCTGGAAATTACAGACACACGTTTTTTTTAATTTTATTTAACATTGCAAAGATTCAGTCCCTCGACTGTTGGTTACAAATCAGTTCAAGGAGTAAAACCCATCTGCACTCATAAGAAATCTTTAATCTTTGTTAAAATCATCAGAGGTTTCCATCCTCTCATAATAAATGTTAATTAATTTAGACTTTTAATGGTCTATTTGAGCAGTTCTACGGCTTTAGGAAGTTTGAACTTATTGTGTATTTCTTTCATTTTGAGCCTATTTCTAAGCGGCTTTTTTAATATACATGTTGGGGCTAGATGGATACAGATGGGATGATCCTAAACGCAGCGCTAAAGCTCCCAAACTCAACCCAATTAAAAATGTGTGCAGAACGCTTAAATCCAGGTCTGTGCCATAAATCCAACCAGTACAAACGAACCGGATCAATTCTGCCACAAGCAGCAGCCAAATATCGATATGCAATGAATGTTATTGATGAGAGGAGGTTTGGTGAAGGTGTGACTTGCTTAATGGATAATAAACCAAATATTACTGGGAATGTGTGTGTATATACTTTAACCTGTGAGTGTTAAAGTATTACTGTGTACCTGAACTCCAGTAAAGTCGGACAGTTTCTGCAGAGCGGCCTCCAGGTTCTCCACCAGGATGGACTTCATCCCTGCTCTCTCCGCTGCCTTCACCCCCTCCTTCTCCACGTCGAGCCACAGAGCCTGAAACAGGGTTTGATGAGCTCACATCCTCCACCCGGGATCAAACATTGCATTTCTCCGATGGCCGTACCAACCACCTGCTTCGATGAGATTCCCAGCTGGTCCAAAGCAGAGTTGAACATGCCGAGTTCTGGGACCCTGTGACCCGAATGGCAGGACAGGAGGACAAGGTTAAAATTGTGGCCAAGGAGACAGAGAAGTTGAGCCAGGTCGTCTGCGGAGGCGCTGTCGTCTAGCCAGTGATTGGCCAGGACCGCGGTCAGTACCCCTTTAAATCAAAGGTTAGAGTAAAAACCTGCTCTGAACGGCGCAAAGGGACAAACTGAAGGGAAACCTGTTAAGTCAGTACGCTACCTTTGCAACGCAGACTTGCAGATGTCTGTAACACGATTTCTTGAACGTCCCTCATTGCCTTTCTGTCCTCCTCCAGCAGACAGTTGACGCACCAATCAGACGGCAGCGTCACTCCCCGGGCCTCAGCTTCTTTTGCACACTCAGCTTTGAAAGCAGGGACCATCTGCATGAAAAACACGCCTCCACTTCTTTAGCAAGAAAATGACCCAAAGTGGCATGAAGGTGATGTCTTTACTCACCCGATTAAGAGTCATTTTGCCTTTTTCCGCCTGCATCAAGGCGCCTTTAGTTTGGGACGCCACCTGGGAGAGAAAACCTCTGAGAAGGACAATCAAAAAAATAAATGTTCTGAGGTTTAATGACACAAAATAACCAGTAAATGTAAGCAAAACATCACAATTTATGTTTATTTTCCCAACCATAAAGAGGTAACTATTACACATCCACCGTAGTAGCATGATAACATTGTTAAATTAGAAAAAGATTTAATTATCTCCATGTACTCGCTGCACTTATTTGCACAGTCAACCATTCAAAAGGGGGTTTCTACTGGTTGTCTTTTTTTTTTACAACATAAACATTGGATACTGTCTTATAAAAAACAAAAAACAAGCTATTGCTTTTTTGTTTTGTGTGTTTTCTGAAAACCCTGATAAAAATGACTTGGAGCATTATTTTAGGAGAGGTATTCATCCACACAAGCAAATTTAATCATAGCTGTGTGTAAAAAGTGACTACTTCAGTGGTTAACTAAATTGTTTTTGGTTCACTTTAAGTAGCCACACCTGAACTATCGTCTGTAACCCATCCAGTGGATTACAGAAGAACCCAGAACAACATCTAAATTACAACACCACATAAAGAACCATCTCAAATTTACCAAAATACATCCTGATGATCCAAAGACTTTTGGAAAAATATTCCCAGGATTTTTAAAAATCTAATCTTATTATCTGGTCGTCCAGAAATACTAACGGTCAAACGTGTCGGTTTGAAGGTCTGGGCGTGCTTTGTTTCTTCAGGACCTGGATTGTTTTAATTGATAAAACAATAAACTCAAGTTCAGGATAATGACCCAAAGCCCAGCAGCAAGTCCACCCCTGAATGGCCTTGAGAGACAAAATGAAGGCTGTGGGGCGGCCGTCTAGTTAATGGGATCATGTGAATTGGCCAGTTGTGCTCAGATCCATCAATCTGAATGAAATCAATTCAACAAATCAGTATGAGCAAACTTTCCTCCACATTGTTATAACAGACTCATAACCAGCTGTTGCTAACAAGCGTGGACCAATCAGTCATAGTGTTTAGGGAGCAGATTCTTTTTAAGAAAATAAATCTTCATCTGAAAATTTTAAGCACCATCTTTGTTGGATATTAAAACACGTTTGGAGGGTTAAGCCAATAAGAACGTGACAATCTGTTTGGAGACAAACGTTTTCACAGCCCTGAATAGTTGAACCAGTGGTGGGGTTGATCAGATGGGCCAACCAAACCCGACTTTTTAACTGCTTTGATTATGTAAAATGTGGACATGCATAAGAACCACAATGAAACAGTTTCCATTGAGTATTCTGGGCCAGATAAGGACAATAACTGGTGTGATAGAAATGGGTTTTATGGGTCTACTGATAATAGACGGCAATAAAAAAAGTTGCATTTTCTCTCGCTCTCATGATCATCTTCCCTGGGAAATGTGGTACTGTGTTCTTCTTCCTTTTGTTGATAATCAGCTAACGAGAAGATGGGAATAGTCCGATGCAAACATTTTAACAGTGTTTACGGTCAGTTTCATTTTTCAGATGTACTGGTTAAGTTTAAACGCAGGCACCACGCCCCCGTGGAAACAGGCAATGGATGGTTGGATTGTACTTTCTGCAAATGGATTCACGATGAAGACGAATTAAACTGTTACGTTTTATAGAGTTGGTCCCAGCAAATGTTTGAATTGTCTTGTTGGAAATTAATCAAAACAAGTAAAGAAATACCAAAGTGTTTTTTCTCTGCCCTGAATACACTTGTTATAGGGAGCTGACTATAATCTATCCAGCTGTTTAGTTGCAATATTAAAAGCACAGCCAGGTTTACACGATCCTCAAGGGTTTTTTTCTGGTACCTAACCAGTGCTTTTCAACAAAAATGCTCCAAAACAAAGATGCACCTGGACCAAAGAGAGGTTTTAGTGAGCGAAAGTGGAAATCGGCCATGCATTTTTCATCTAGGCGCTTGGATACTGCTCCTTTTTTCCCCCCACCTAATCAACACTATTACCTGCCTACGAACCCTGGACGCAAAACTAAATGGTAAATTTCGCAGGGACCATCACAATCCTGGTCTGACTCACGCGTCCATACTGTCGGACTGTGAGGAATTCACACCCATACTCTAAAACCTGCAGCTTTAGCAACTCAAATCTATTAAAAACAAATTGATCGTTGCATTTCTGCATCACAAATGTTCAGACATTTACAAACGTGTCAAAGCATCTCCGGCGAACGAGTTTTTGCTGCGTTTCATCCGGACCGGAGCCTAAACTTTAGGCGTCCTGTGTTTTGCAGCGCATGCCAGATCTTGCGTAACCGGAGCCTCTCACCGCGGCAGTCCATGCTGCTCCTCCAGCTTGTGGAAAACACCGCCGGGTCTCGACGGAACGACGACCCCCCAGAAGTTGAACAAAACGGCTTTCTTTGCTGCCATGTCCTCGGAAACCCTGCAGGATGTTAATCTGTCAGCCTGAGAGCCCTGAAGTTTGCTGCAGGGGTGAAGGAGGGGGAGGGGGGGTGTTATCATTCAGCAGAGCAGGCTTTGCCCTCTGTACACACTAACGCTGAGAGGCCGCCCACTCAACATGCAAACTCCTGCCTGGCCCACACCAGGCCGGTTCACACATGAAAGCTCTGCTTTATACTATTTCTCACTTGAATTATTCATATCCTTTTTACTTTGAGCAACGACAAGATCTCCATGACAGAAAAACAAACCGATTTCTAAACCTCTAATGAATGCAAACAATTGATCAAATAGGAAATGATTTACAGAACAAATTCTAAAGGGTTTTGCAGATATTTTACCTTTTTTATAAAAACCACAAACAGAAACCAAACTGTCTCTTTTTTTTAAAGGATCTTCTGAAATGTTTTATCTGTGATAAATGTCAGGGGACTTTTAAGTTCTGGCAAAACAGAGAGGCGGCTTGTTCTGCCCTGGACTGCTTTGTGCTGGAGCGGTAGTGTTGACTGGACCAATGCAGCTCACTACAAAGTTTTGGAAACCTGCACTTTGTGCCTGCTGTTAATGGAAAGCTACGGTCTGTCAGGAGGCAAAATATTACCTGGAAAAAAACATTATTTATGCAAAAATATAGCAAATGCATGACGGAAGTAGGAGCTCCGGTGTAACTATATGTTTTGATTTTTTTATTTTACTTCTAACACAGTTTGCAAAACCTTTCCAGACATGGTAAAAACAGAGTCCACTCTCTTTTAGTGCAAGGGGTTTTACTCATTAGGGAATGGTGTACGTACTAAAGCTACTTAACATCTAACCTGCAGAGAAATGAAGAGCATAGAGAAGCCGTGTTGTAGGTCTGCTGCTGCGTTTGGAATAATTTCCCTGTTGATAAAACCGGTTTGGACCAAAACTGAGCTGCCAGGCGGATGTTGCCCAATTTGGCTCTGGAGTACTTGGGTGTATAAACAGTTGCACTTAAAGCTATAGTTTGTAACCCTTTTCAGAAATGCTTTTTGTTCTACTGGGTGAACTGGACCTTCCATCCTGAATAGTAGTCAATACATTATGTGTTCAGAAAAAGGTTAAAAATCAGATCTCTGGGGGAGCTGCAGGCCTGTAAAAACTGAGCAATCCCTGCTGTTTGGTCCGAATGTGTCGCGGTCTGCACAGATTTTGGTTTTTGTTCTGTTTTAGCATTTCAGTATATTTAGATTATGTTTTATTCCATTTTTGATATGTCAGTCTTAGTTACTCTAGTTATTTTCCATACATGGAGGTCGTCCTGTGTTTCTTAGATTTATCAGATCAGCCTTTTTTCAGGTCCTTTCTGTACAGTCTTTAGTTTATTCTGTTTAGTTATTCTCAGCTAGATTCTCTTCCTTGTTCCCCTGTTGCCTCTCTGTTTTTCCTCCACCTCCTTCTCTACACCTGCTAGAAATTAGTCAACCAACCATTTAAGCTCCTCTCATTTTCCCACTTGCCGCTAGTTTCTACTGTTTGCTTCCTGTCACTTTGCCCGATCTCTTCCTCGTTTGCTTCCCGGATCTACGTTTTGTTTTTCCTCTGGCTCCTGCATCCTCCCGTGTCTTTGTGAGTTTTGATTTTCATTAAAACCACCCATAACTACTCGCTGCCTCTTCTTCTCGGCATCAGGGTCCTACAACAACCAATGCAAATCATGACCGAATGAGAGTCGCAAGAAGCGAACCGCGCCCAAGTTCATGAGAAGAGGAGGAAGGCCTCAGTAGAAAGAAATAAGACCAGAGTGGATTTGGGAGATTTTTTTTTTCCACGCTATACACCCGAGGAACAGAAGAGCTGATAAGACGTCTTGTCCAGTTAATCAAAAAGGGACTTGGGGAAACTTCTGGAAAGATTTCTAACTCTACCCTTAATGACTGCACAGGGCAAGGTCCTGCAAAACAAGCCCAAATATGTGGTCTATAACCCACAAAAATTAAGGTGCACTTTTTTTAAATTTTTTAGCAGAAATGGATTTTATATTAAAATAAACTACAGCTAAAACTAAATATGAAGTAAGACAAACCCTTTATTTGTATTGTGCTGAGGCTCATTCATTAATCTTTCATCTTTTAAAAATTGAGCAATGTGCCCATGTACGGTTCACCAACGCGCCGCCTCTTACCTTTAACACAAATTTAACTGTTCTCAGCGAAGCCTTGATGAAGGCGTCCCCCTCACCAGGTTTATGATGGGTCGGTATTTGAAATAAATTAAACATAAGAACCCCCAAGAATCCTTATCACAGCCAGGCCAGAACCAAGCCCTGCTGAGACACCAGATTCAGTTGCAATAAAGGTTTTAATTGCATGGTACATTTGTCTGGTTTAGTGCTGCTGCATTTATTTCATTAAATGTTGCATCCTTTAACTGTTTGATCCAAACGTTTCTGGCAAAACTTCAGCAACTCTCATGGTGCATGGAGAGGGTGAAAGATCAAACTAAATGCAATCAAATCAAAATGCACATACATATACATAAATATACCCACAAATAATACTGGTTTGTAATGTTAATACTTTACATTATAATGGGTTATAATATCCGGCTGCCTGTGCTAAATTTATCCATTATATGTCAAAAATGCGTAACTTAAACAGTGTTAATGTGGTTAATCGTCAAAGTCCATTCACTCAGTAAAATGACGAATAAGTCCTTCCCAGTCACGGGGCTTCTTCCACACCATTCATGAACTCTTTGGTAGATACACGAGTCCATGGACGTGTCCAGGCGGCCGGGCGGTCAGCCTTTCAGATGGCTGCCATCTGATGTCATCCATCTATAAACAGTCCCTAGAATCCACCTTTTCAAGATAGGCACAACACTTGACACACAAACAAAATAAAAATCACATTTAGTGTTATTAGCAAAATTAGCCCTGCCTTAATAGCCAGAGCCCCCATTCATCTAAAATTTCTTGTCTATTTTGCATTACCATCCTACCCTTCAACAGTAAAGTTTATCACTCTCTGTTGGTTATAGTAAACATAATTTATCCACTAAACATTTAACCCAGGGAACGATAGACTCAAAAGCTGCTTTTGATGTGCATTAAATTCACAAAACTTTGGCTTTTCAAACCATACAGGCTTTCTAACAAACACATTGGCATGGTTGAACCAGGATAACACCCATGTTACATTACATTTTACAGTGGTGTTGCCCACATTGATCACTTCATTGCCTTCAAATCCTCCATTCACAAAACAGTCATACTCTGCATCATAATCTATTTCATAATTTGTCGGTGGAACATTATCTGTAGTGCTAATATTAAATTCTGCACACATGATTCTAATTTATGCCCTTTCCCCTTTTCTAAATATTGATGAGAATTTCTTGAGCCACATAAGAGTCTGCAACTCAGACCGCACATATGTAACTTAAAAAATTACACTGCGTCTTTCTGGGGGTGAACTCACCTTTTCTGCATTTATCTCGTTGTACTACCGCACATTCCTTTGATGTATATTTTTCTGGAATAACCATAGAAATGGCTACCAGTACAGATCAATCGTTTTTAGTCATCTCTCTTGCTGTCAACCGTGACCAGCTATACCATGTATTATGAATGGCTCCTTGCCATAGAGATCGCCATTTTATACAATTTAGAAGGATATATGCCTCAAATTTATGACATGATATGCCTTTTTTGGCTCTTTAGGGCCGGATAAATGCCTTGACGGGCCGGATTCGGCCCCCGGGCCTTAAGTTTAACATGTGATATAGGGAGTAGAGGCTGACGTTTTTTCGGGAATCCTGCAGGATAGGTGTCAACATTAGTAAAGATAACGTGATTGGGATGGTACAGGATTAATTATCAACGGGAGCAGACGGGAGCGGGAGCAAACCAGTAGGAGGTACAATAGACCAGGATTGATGCCATAAAATAAAATAAAAAATCTAAGATCAACACTGCCATTTTGTAGTTTTTTTTCCAAGACACCTAAACTATAATGCAAGTCAAAAGAACTACACGACCCAAAAGCCAACAGTGCTTCCGATCTATGTTATCCACCAGCAACCTCTAGTGGCGAACTCAACCTGGAAAAGTTGGATTTGCAACGCAAAGTCTTAAGTAAGGACTTGTATATTAAACTCACAGAGCTGACTGGAAAGTTGCAAATATTAACAAACTTGACGAGAGTTGAATGTCACGGTGTTAACATTCAGTTCCCTGCTTGTAAAACGTGTTTCCTGGACTCATTATCCAAGAATATGTTTAATGTTCGATGAATGTATTGGTTCTGATAGTAAACCATAATTAGTTTATGGATATTTTATTGCAAATGGACAAATACTAATGTGCTTGTATCATATTCAACTTTTTCTTTTACAAAACTGAGTTTTTGAACCATTGAGGTACTTTATCTAAATTGTGAAAGTGATGCCTTTATGTGCTTTTTTGTTAATTGAGTATAGATCTCTTGCTCAGTGCATTATTATTGAGTTTCAGCAATTTGAAACATAAAAGTAACTTCATTGTTCATGTGAAACAATTACTTAATAAATTAGTAAAAGGCAACATTGTACATTTTGTTTATTCAACTAAGATAGGCATGGTCTGTTTCCTTGTTTGTTACTTTTATTATTTATTTATTATTATTCCTTTTACTTTAACTGGCCTTTACTACAGCTAAAACAGGAACTTAACTGACCCTGCATAGACATTCAGGTTTAATGTATTGCCAGAAAATTTAATGAAGACAAGAAGGATGGGAGTGGGGCAGGAGCGGGAGTCATTCTGAGTGGGAGCGGGATGGGAGTGGGAGTAATTTTACCAGGAGTGGGAAGAAACAGGAATTTATTATTTACTCTGGCCCGGGATTGGGATGGGGCAGGAGTGTAATTTCCCTCTGGGATTATTAAAGTATTTCTGATTCTGAACTGCGCTGAAGCAAAGAAAAAAAACTTTGCATATCGGCTCCGCACAAATTGTACAATCAGACAACCAAATAACACACAACAGCACTTTAACAATCAGGATATATTAACCGGGAAAAAAAAAAACTTTATCAATAGCTTCCCAACATGAGTTGTAAATCTACGTTAATATAAACTTAATTTCTCTTAGTATAACTCAATCAAACATTTCTCTTTCACACAGCCATGAAATATTTTTAAGTTGATCAGTAGAACTCAACCCCTCTTGGGTTGATCTATGTTTTACCAATACATTTACCAATTTAATTTAATTTAATTTATCAATTTAATTGACCAATACAATTTCATAGTGACACTTGATTAACCATTATTATTTTCTTGTTTTATTATAACAATCAATGTTATTCATTGTACCTATTATTAATTGATGATGTCAGATTCGACAGATTCGACTCATTTAAAAAATAAATTCACCAGTAAAATGAGTTCAAGGAGGTGGTACTGTCGTCATTTCAGCTTTTAACTTTTTGCTCTCTCTCTTTTTCTTCATAGTAGGTACACCTGGTCTGGCGTTCTGTTAACTTTGACATCATCCAGAGAAGACGGCTCACCCGTTACTACCATCTAATGTAGAACAGATTACTAGATCAATGTGTGCTTCTGTGCTTTTTGTCTCTCTTGTTGTGTCTCTGCTCTGTCTTCTGTAACCCCCAGTCGGTCGAGGCAGATGACCGTTCATACTGAGCCCGGTTCTGCCGGAGGTTTTTTTTTCCCGTTAATGGGTGGTTTTTCTTTCCACTGTCGCTTCATGCTTGCTCAGTATGAGGGATTGCAGCAAAGCCATGTACAATGCAGATGACTCTCCCTGTGGCTCTACGGTTCCCCAGGAGTGAATGCTGCTTGTCGGGACTTTGATGCAATCAACTGGTTTCCTTATATAGGACATTTTGACCAATCTGTATAATCTGACCCAATCTGTATAATATGATTGAACTTGATTTTGTAAAGTGCCTTGAGATGATATGTTTCATGATTTGGCGCTATATAAATAAAATTGAATTGAATTGAATTGGTATTTTATTAAAATGGGTTTAATTTTTTTCCAGACAACTATTTTGATATATTTTGTTAGGAAATCTTTCTAAAAGCCCAACAAATGTTGTGAAAAGCTTCCCAAATTTTTACAACCTGCCCATAAGCTATTTTTGTTCCAGCTCAATGTGTTCAAAAGAAGCCTAATTGGGTGGAAACCTGCCTAATCTGGCAACACTGACTACACTATTGCTATTTATTTGTTCTTTTGTTTTTGATTTAGGGATTTTATTGAGAATTTCTTTCTCAACACTGTAGGAGTAGTCACAGAGCCACTGTTCAGCCTGAAGCATATCATTTTTTTTTTTAAATGTGCCCCCCTGAAAAAATGGAATGCCCCCCCCCCACAGCCAGATCTGTGATAGAAAACCCTTAATAAATGTGCAGACTGATATTTTACATTTAAGTCGGCTAATAGTCCTTTTTTATTAATTTGAAAAACAAATTGACAGGTCCTTATGTATATTTATGGTTCAGCAGTCCATGTATGGATAACACTGTGGTTCTAAATGCTTATGATGAAGTCAATCTATGATTTCAGTCTAATATGGAGTGAAATTGAACGTCTGAAAAGAACCATGATGCAGTGTGGCTGCATTTCACCACTTCACAATCTGCGTCGTCAATTTCTGCTTTCTCCAAAGTGTATATAAAAACTAATCCATGCGTTTATTTTTAGTAGAATTGATTACTGCAACGGTGTTTTCACAGGTCTGCCTAAAAAGTGGATCAGACAGCTGCAGCTGATCCAGAACGCTGCTGCCCGCGTCCTCACTAAGACTAAGAAAGTAGAGCACATCACCCCAGTTCTAAAGTCCTTCCACTGGCTCCCTGTATCTCAGAGAATAGACTTTAAAATCCTTCTGTTAGTCTATAAATCCCTAAATGGCTTAGCATCTAAATACATTGCAGACTTGTTATCAGCGTATAAACCCTCCAGACCACTAAGGTCTTCTGGCTCCAGCCTGCTCTGCGTACCTAGAACACGAACCAAACATGGAGAAGCAGCATTTAGTTCCTATGCTCCACTTATCTGGAACAAACTTCCAGAAAACTGTAAAAGTGCTGAAAGCCTGAGTTCCTTTAAATCGAGATTAAAAACACATTTGTTTAAAATTGCCTTTGAATGTTCAAGTTAAACTGTTTTAAAATGTTCAATGTTCAAGTTAAACTGTTTTAAAATTACTTTTTTTCCTACATTCTATCCTTACTTGCTTTTATTCCTATATTTTAATCATGTAAAGCACTTTGCATTGTCTCTGTACTGAATTGTGCTATATAAATAAATTTGCCTTGCCTTGCCTTGCCTATATATGGGTCCAAGTTGCCATGAGCACCTCACATTTTCCCTGTCAAGTTTTACTATTCAGAACCTTTGCATGGAAAGTGATGTCCGCACGTTTCAGGACCCGTTCTCTGCATACACAAGCTTTATCGAAAAGGCCCCTGGCCGTTTTCCTCAGTTCTTTCTGCACAGTTCTTCTTTGTGTCCTGATCTGAAAGCTCCTCTTCTTCTCCTTTAGCAAAACTTTTAAGTCAGGGTATTTCCAAGGCCTATTGCTAAAGAAGCCCCTGACATTCATTATGGGCACAGTAGAGTCCACACAGAAAATGATATAGTCTGTGATCTATTCTGTTTTTCCATCAATGTCCTCCCCATGAGGATAACAAAGCTCATTCCATGCAGTGGAGCTGAAGCAGTCTCTCAGGGCTTCTTCACCCTCCTCAGACCATTTCCTCTCTGTGCGTGGTACAACAGACTCCCTCTGTACAACAGGTTTATATACGGGCTCAAGGTGAACCAGGTTATGATCTGAGACTCTCAGGGGAGAAAGGCATGATTAACTTTATGCCTCTCTGCAATTTACATACTGTATGTCTGGTGTTTTATTTTCTCTTGTGTTGCAGGTAACATAGTGATTAAAGGTGGGGAGGGTGGAGGACAGAGATGCATGTGGCCAAAGTCGCTTGAGATGAGTAAAAGAGCTTTGCTATGTGCTATGTTTTCATTCATCTAATGGGAAAACAGCCTAATTTCTCTAAAGAGGGACCATTTGGGTGTTGTCCTTCTCATTTGATATGGCTTAAAGCTTACAACCGTGTCCATGACATGCTGGACATCCATGATTACCCACAGTGGTTTCACTCAACCCTGTTGTTATACGTCTGCTGGGTGCAGAGCTTCATGGTTTAACCAGGCGGCGCACACTGTGCCTGTATGGATATGGGAGTTCAGCCTCTGTCTGGTCACCAGTCCAGACCATGCTTTTTGTTTCTGAAACATCTCCAATCCAAGGATTATCAGTTGTGTGTTTTCACAATTAAAACTAGCAGGTCATCTCAAGTGGGCAGGAGATAAGAGAGTCTTTGTAACATAAAAAGTCCAAATTGATTGGCTGGTTGATGCAAAACATTCTAAAAAGTGTTTAAAGAATTAAATTTTTTTTAGCTTTAGAGAATAGGGTTGTTAAAATATTTCTCTAAAGCTTTGGGATTAAACTTTACTCATGAGTTTAGACAAAACGGTTAAAAAGTATTAAAGGAAACTGAAAACAATAAACCAGATTGATGGAATCATTACTACATGACTTAGAGCAGCGTTCCTGCTAACATGGTTGGAGTTTATAAGGTCACATCAGGTCAGATAAAAAAAAATGTAAATTATATTACGTGTAAACATATATACTTTAGGGACGCATTATTGGAGAAGAGGGGAACACACACATGTCAAGTAAGAAACATTTATTGATGAACAGAAGTTGAAATTAGCAGTCTGGGTTATCAACAAATCTTATAAGGAAAAGAAACTGATGTAAAAATACAAAATGTTTTTACAGTAATTATGCAAAAGAATACACAGCACTGTAAGTCATAAAATAGAATCAATGTGTTGTGATAATTAAACAATAAAGTATAGTTATAATATCAGAATAATTTGGAATGTCGTTACAGATCAACACAAAACGTATTTATAAAATACATACAACAGCAATATTTACATTATAACAAATAGTCCGTTGTGATGCACTGCTAATTATCTACACCTAAAATATTTGGTGCATTGATCTGAACGTACCAAACCGTTAGCTTTAATGCAACAGCTCATAAAGAGATTGAAGAACTAGAAAAAGCTCTAAATGCAGGATAAAGAGCTTCAGTAAATGTTGTGTTGAAAGTGTGAAGGTGGGTCAGCTTGTCAGAGGACACCATGTAGAAGGACAGTGTGCCAGAGGGATGGTCCAGGTAGACTCCGACTATGTTGGAGACACAGGAAGGTGGTGGGACATCATTTCTCTTGTCATTGTGAAACCCAAAGTAAGCATTTTTTGAACAATAAAGACACCAGGACTTATTATTCCCTCCAAGCAGACAACTGGAACTATTTCCTTTCCTGTCGATACCTCTGTAAGTCACTCCAATGCTCACTGTGCCCTCCCATTTAACCTCCCAATAATGGCAAGCAGTCAGAGGGTCAGTGCAGAGCACCTGGGCCCAGCTGTCAAACCTCTCTGGGTGCTCAGCACATGGTTGGTCCTCTGTCATCTCTACTGCCTCTCTGTTGTTGTCAGACAATTTGAATGTTTTGTGAGCTGTTCTTGGATCCAGAGTTGGACGATAAGAATCTGTAACAGGAGAGAGCAAAGATAAGTTTTGTAATTCAGGACAAATATGTCTACTTCTTGCGTCTTTTAATTAATTTAGGTTAAAACATGCTTACACTTTCTCAATCCTGCTTGCAGGGTCCATTCCCCACCAGAATCCACTCTAAAAAGGAAAAGAAAAAAGAGAATCTGTTTTACTGTTTTACATTAGACAAGTTCCATGTTACATTTTTATATGGCGTTACTGCGCATGTTCATAAGAACTATTTAATTGTGGTGCAATATTTGTTTTGAACTGGTTTACACAAAAAAGTCCTGCTCATGTTGAACTCACTTTGAAATATAAGTCTCTGTCAAAAGTTAGTCAATTCAACAAGAGTAGCCAATACTGGCTACAGTCTCACCTCAGGCCTCCTCTGCTAGTCGCGTGACCTGACTCTTGCGGGCACAGTTCATGTCACTTAAAGGAGACCCAGGAAGGTTTGCTTCCTTAAGTATTTAGACTTTTATAGACTTTTTATTTAGAAAAAAAATCTAAAAAGGTCCTGTTGCTGTGTCCTATAAGGTGGCCTGGGAGGATTTAGCCATTCAATTTTTTGGTCCTGTCTTCAACATGGGCCCCCCGAATGGGCCAGATCCTACCCCTATTCTTACACTGCTTCTGACCCGCTCTACTAGGAAACCTAGGAGGGACTTCCTAATTATTCCAGTAGTCATGGTGACATGGAACTATTTTAGTACCAGTTTGCCTGCAGTTCCAGCAGTTCCCAGTCTCAATGAACATGATTGTAGATGTAAAAGTTAAACTGTCGTTGTCACAATTCAATTCAATTCAATTTTATTTATATAGCGGCAATTCTTGAAACATGTCAACTCAAGGCACTTTACAAAGTCAAATTCAATCAGATTATACAGATTGGTCAAAAATTTCCTATATAAGGGAACCAGTTGATTGCATCAAAGTCCCGACAAGCAGCATTCACTCCTGGAGTGACCAGGATCAGACCACAATCAGTGGTTACTACAGATATTCATTCTTTACCTTAGCGTCTCTAGTCTCCAGTGTGGATTGTCAAGTCCAGCAGAAAGAAGCTTCACTCCTGCTTCTCCTGGATGATTGTAGCTCAGGTCCAAAAGTTTTAAATGATGTGGGTTGGAGGTGAGTGCAGAGACCAGAGAAGCACAGCCCTCCTCTGTGATCAGACAACCTGACAGCCTGTAGAAACATCACGAGGACAATAAAATACCATATCAACCTCGTTTATTTGCAGTGCGATGACCCAGAGTTAGATGTTATTATTGTATTTTATTAAAGAGATGTCAGTTTGTTCATTTAAACTGACCTTAGAGATTCGAGTTTACAGTGTGGACTCTGCAGTCCAAAACACAACTTCTTCACTCCTGAGTCCTTCAGGTCATTGTTACTCAAGTCCAGCTCTCTCAGATAAGAAGACTTAGAGCTGAGGACTGTGGCCAGAGAGTCACAGCTTCTCTCTGAGAGGTTACAGCCATCCAGCCTAGAAGAAACAACAGAATAAAACAGGGTAATGTTTCAGGATCATTCAAAGTTGTTTGATTTTTGTACGCTTACAGAGCTTTGTTGGATGTTTTGAGGACTGGCAGTAGCTTCAACAGGTACTTCTCTGAAGCCGAATATTTCTTCAGGTCAAACATGTCCAAATCTTTCTCTGAGGACAGCAAAATGAAGCTGAAGGCGGACCACTGAGCGGGAGACAGTTTTTGTTGATTGAAATTTCCTGATTTCAGGTATTGTTGGGTTTCCTCCACCAGAGAATGATCTCTTAGTTCATTCAGACAGTGGAAGAGATTAATGCTCTTCTCCGGAGATGGATGCATTTCAATCTTCTTCTTGATGTAATCAGCTGTTTCCTTGTTGGGCAGAGAATCACTTCCTATCCATGGCAGAAGACCTTTTAGAAACCTCTGATTTAGTCCCAGGGAGAGACCCAAGAGGAAGCGGAGGAACAAATCCAGATGTCCATTTTGACTATGAAGGGCTTCGTCAACAGCAGTCTGGTAGAAGTTTCCCATTGGAGTAACACCTTTTCTTGTTTTGGAGATGTTGAAGGTTTTCTTTTGTTCCTCTATCAAGTTAACGTCAGACTTTGAGATGTTTAGGTGGACATGAAGAGCAGCCAGAAACTCCTGAACACTCAGATGGACGAAACAGAACACCTTGTCCTGGTACAGCCCTCGCTCCTCTTTGAATATCTGTGTTAACACTCCTGAGTACACTGAGGCGGCTCTGATATTGATGCCACACTCTATCAGGTCTGATTCATAGAAGATCAGGTTTCCTTTCTGCAGCTGATCAAAAGCCAGTTTTCCCAGAGACTCAATCATCTTCTTGCTCTCTGGACTCCAGTGTGGATCTGTTTCAGCTCCTCCATCATACTTCACCTTCTTCACTTTGGTCTGAACCACCAGGAAGTGGATGTACATCTCAGTCAGGGTGCTGGGCAGCTCTCCTTTCTCACTGGTCTCCAACACGTCCTCCAGAACCGTAGCAGTGATCCAGCAGAAGACTGGGATGTGGCACATGATGTGGAGGCTCCTTGATGTCTTGATGTGGGAAATTATCTTTTTGGCCTGCTTCTTATCTCTGAACCTCTTAATGAAGTACTCCTCCTTCTGTGGGTCAGTGAACCCTCTGACCTCTGTCACCATGCCAACACACTCAGGAGGGATCTGATTGGCTGCTGCAGGTCGTGTGGTTATCCAGAGGCGAGCAGAGGGAAGCAGGTTCCCCCTGATGAGGTTTGTCAGCAGAACATCCACTGAGGTGGACTCTGTAGCATCAGTCAGGATCTCCTGGTTCTGGAAGTCCAGAGGAAGTCGACTCTCATCCAGACCATCAAAGATGAACAGAACCTGAAACTTGTCAAACCTATAGATTCTTGCCTCTTTGGTTTCAGTAAAGAAGTGATGAACAAGGTCCACCAAGCTGAACTTTTTCTTTTTCAGCACATTCAGCTCTCTGAAAGTGAACGGAAATATGAAGTGGATGTTCTGGTGGGCTTTGTCTTCAGCCCAGTCCAGAGTGAACTTCTGTGTTAAGACTGTTTTCCCAATGCCAGCCACGCCCTTTGTCATCACTGTTCTGATTGGTCGATCTCTTCCCGGTGGGACGTTAAAGATGTCTTCTTGTCTGATGGATGTTTCTGGTCTGTGTGCTTTCCTGGATGCTGTTTCAATCTGTCTGACCTCATGTTCATCGTTGACCTCTCCAGTCCCTCCCTCTGTGATGTAGAGCTCTGTGTAGATCTGGTTCAGAAGGGTTGGACTTCCTGCTTTAGTGACTCCCTCAATCACACACTGGAACTTTTTCTTCAGGTTGTGTTTTAACTTGTTTATACAGAGTGGTGCAAGCATTTCTGGAAGAACAAGAAATAAAGAAGAATTAGTAAAGTGTAAAGTTAAATGTCAAAGCTGTTACACTCTTGCAACATTCTCTTACTGTTGTACAGTAAGTCTGCCAGATGCTCCTGCTTCATGCTCTTCAGAAAGTACAATGTCATATTTAAAAATGCCTCCTTGTTGCTCCTTCTCTCGACTTCTTCTGCACCCTGCAACACCTCCTCATCCTTCTTCCCATGTTGGATAGGATCTGGATGCAACAATGTCTGGAACCTCTTCAGCTCACTCTTCACAAATTCAACAATATTGTTCTCAAGTTCCTGAAACAAACATAATTAAAATGGGCACAACCAAAAAGAAATTAAACAATAAAAACATGTTGCTTGACATAATGGGACAAATAAGAATCTGGATCAGCTTTTTGTGCATACAAACGAGGAAATTTGACTTTGGTTTCACTTTGCTATCTCTCGTGAAACTGTAGTTACTAATATACAAAAATTGAAATAGAAATATTTTTCTTTTAAATTATTTTACATGTTTCAAAAAAGAAGGAAGACATGGTTGGGTTGATGCAAATCATCAGAGAGACAATCTATGGGAATTATACTGTCTCTATGGGAGCTAGTTTTAGAATGTCATGCTCTGTAGCACTGACCTGAAGGCAAAAGTTTGTGTGCAGAATGTGTGGGATCTGCAGATATGTTAGCAGCCCTTTTATTGACCCTAGACAACAGCCGAGAAAAGGGAATACAAGTCTTGGACGAAGGGAAGGTCAGCCCTGATGGTCCTCTCTGTGGGCCTAATTGTTTGTTGGATCACTTGAGGATGGTAAGGGAAGAGCAATTTTGGCGGTTGTTTTCTGGAACAATGAACCTGCCAATCCACCTTTTGTGTGTATGCAGACTTGTCACCATCCTGGATTAGAGGGGAGGGGTTGCTGTACTCTAATTTCAACATGATAGATGATGATTCTGAAACAGGACAACATTTGGTTGTTGGTACTATCAGAGAGACTGGTTGGAGAGAACTTGGTATGTCTTTTGGAAAGAAGATTGATAAGGAGACTTGGTGGTCGAAAAGGAAGTACATAAGTGTGTTCAGAAAAAGAAATCAGCAAAGAAACTGTCGACTGAAAAGAGTTGCCAGGAGATGCAGCGTAAAGGGTAGCTAGAGATAGCTAAGGCCAAACAAAGTGCATATAGTGACTTGAATTATAGCTTGGTCAGTAAGGGAGAGAGATGGAGATGTAAAGGATGTTCAGCAGGTCAGGGTAATTAAGGATTAAAATGGAAATGTACTGACAGGGGCAACAAGTGTGAAAGGGAGATGGAAGGAATGTGTTAAAGAGTTGATGAATGAGGAAAATGAGAGAAAATAGAGAGCAGAGGAAGTGATTGTTTTGGATCAGGAGACAGTTAAGAGAAGTAGTGGAACGAGTGGAGAAAAGTGTCAGATGTGTTGTGTGATAATAGCCTCGTGAGACCATCCTGATCTCGCGAGCTTTCAAGGTTTCACTCGCAGATCAGTCTGGCTACTCTCCGTTAAAGAAAATTTGGAGCCGTTCACCAAACGAACGTCCAATCAGCGTTGGCTTTGAGGCAGGTTGAGGTGTGACGCAACGGGAAGCGCGACAGTTCTGTCTAAAGAACATGGCGGCTTCAGCCGATGAAACTAGCGTTAGCGTGGCTATCGAGCAAGTTTTATCGGAATTACAGAGTATTTCTTTGCTGAGCTAACGAGCCTTTACCTGCAGCAGCAAGAGTAGCTTGGCTTGTGGTTGTGTTTTCGACGTCGCTCTGTTACGAGCGACGACGAAGCATGTTGACGAGTACGTCATATGCTTCGTTGATCTGATTGGTTTATTTGGCCCGTCTATCACCAACATAGGCCAATCAGCTAACCAGTATTTTCGCCCCTTCCCAAAATTACTTCAACGGAAGGTTTCCAGATGGATATGCGGAGCAAATCTATCTGGCGGAGTCAGGTAAGTGTGATAAGCCTATCAGAGAGAATTAAAGGAAAGGTGTACAAGATGGTGTTGAGACCAGCGATGTCTGGTTTAGAGAACGTCACCATATGAAAAAAAAATGTTTACATCATTGAACCATAATGACCTATTTCTCCACTTTTGTTTGACACCTATTTCAACAAATTACGTCAACCTATGGTTTCTCCAGATCCAGTCATATCAACTGTGTGTCTTCAAACCTGATGAACTGGAAGTCCCACCTACTCTCACGCATACAGCTCTGACCCATCAGCTCTGATGCCGATTCTTACATTACAGCCATACAACCAATAAAATTACCGTCATAAAAGGACCAGACCAAACCAGAAGTGTAAACCTTTATGTGCAGGTTTGTTTATATGTTTGACTTTTTAAAATTGGAAGTTAAATGTTTTTGAGAGCACGGTTGCACATTTTTTGGGTTTACATGAGGTGCTATCCTTACCTATGCGAACTGGTACAAGACCTTGTTGTGCCGCATTTTAGAGTTTGATTTTACTGTTTGACTGTATGTTCAAAGATTCAGGAATTACAGTCTTTTAACATTTGGCATATGGGGCAAATACGCATGGACATACTCACTAAAATATCTCCCCCGAATAGTCAGCTTTGGTGCTGTTATTATCAAAATTCAACTTGTAGGTAGGCCTTGTATCTAACGCCTCGTTCTATATCTGAATCCATATCTTTGGTCCTCCACGTGTGGTTGCATAGAAATAAGTACAAAGAAAGAAAGTGACATTTCTGTCTTAAATAACTTCAATAAATAGTTACAGTACTGATAGATTCAGCTTGTGCTCCAAAGGGTTGAAGAACTGAGTCTTGGGTATGTTTTGGGTATGCATTTTACAGGTGCTTTTATGTGTTTTGTGGACAAATATTAAGTTTTAAACTGTGTGTAACAAACTTTTTATTATTATCATTATTACCTTGAAGATAAGGCCGTGCTCTGATGTATTCTGGTTTGCTGGATGATCAGTGAGCAGTTCTGTCCTCTGCCTGTCCACTCTGTAAAATAACAAAAACACTCAACACAGTTGCCTCAGATCTTATATTGCTGGTTCTTTGATGTTGAGAGGATGATCCATGGAGTTACTACTCTTCATGGAAACAAAGCTGAGTACTGAGGTGTCTTTCCTGTCTGGAAAACCCCTGGAAGAAACATTAACGTTGGAGACAAACAGATCCTTGTTCTGCATGGCTGTAGATCAGATTTGTCACATTATAGATGTAAACTTTCACCTTATATCATACCGTTCTTGTCCCTCTTTAAAGTTCGCAGGATGACCAGCAGATTGGTTACTTTGCATGGAAACTAAGTTGGTATCTGAGGTGTTTCTTTTCTCTGGGACATTTATGGATAAAACACTGATCATAGAGAACAATGATGATGAGAACAGGAACAGCGCTGTGAGAGATATATCTGTCTGAAAGAATTTTATTCTTTGTTGATGAAATCATATATGAGCATTTACCTCAGATCAAATGAGTCTCCTCTTTTAAAGTTTAAAAGATAACCAGCAGATTGGCCACTTTTCATGGAAACAGAACTGAAATCTGATGTTTGTCTCCTCCATTCAGAAGGTGTCCTAAAAGAAACCCCACAGATGCAGAACAAGCTTGATGAGTTCAGGAAGTAGAAGATGAATTTGTCTAACGACAGGATTTTATATAAGAAGGGGAAATGTACCTTGTTTCAATAACGTCCCGTTTGTCTTTAAAGTTCAGAGGATAGTCTGCAGAGCGATCGCTCCTCACAGAAACACTGCTGGGTGCAGAAGGTTCTCCTTTTTTCTGTAGAGGCCTGATAGAAATAAAACACCTCTCAGGTTAGGTTTATTGTAAATAACAAAGTTCTGTTAAGTTGGAATCAGCTACAGCAACTTCTTCTTGATTTTTATGATTGATTGTTGCGAAGTTCAGGTATTCCCACAAGGAAATCCTCTATGGTCAGTTGAAATCAGGCTGAAGTCCAGAAAGGACAGATCACTGGTCCACCCCTGCCTGTGTCTGTAGTTGCACATCCGTGGAGGTAATTATTTTTTTAGCTGTATTTTTATGGTCAGGTTAGGTGGAGGGGGCATTGATTAGAGCAAATGCAATAGAAACAAATCTGATTGTTTTTATGTAAAAATATGATATCATTTTAATATAAATAATTTTAACAGCTGTGAGAGATATATCTGTCTGTAAGAATTTTATTCTTTGTTGATGAAATCAGATATGAGCATTTACCTCAGGTCAAATGAGTCTCCTCTTTTAAAGTTTAAAGGATGACCAGCAGATTGGTCACTTTTTATGGAAACAGAACTGAAATCTGATGTTTGTCTCCTCCATTCAGAAGGTGTCCTGAAAGAAACCCCACAGATGCAGAACAAGCTTGATGAGTTCAGGAAGTAGAAGGTGAATTTGTCTAAAGACAGGATTTAAAATAAGAAAGTGAAATGTACCTTGTTTCAATAACGTCCCGTTTGTCTTTAAAGTTCAGAGGATAGTCTGCAGAGCGATCGCTCCTCACAGACACACTGCTGGGTTCAGGAGGTTCTCCTTTTTTCTGTAGAGGCCTGATAGAAATAAAACACCTCTCAGCTTAGGTTTATTGTAAATAACAAAGTTCTGTAAAGTTGGAATCAGCTACAGCAACTTCTCGACGTTCTCGAAGTTCAGATATTCCCACAAGGAAATCCTCTATGGTCAGTTGAAATCAGGCTGAAGTCCAGAAAGGACAGATCACTGGTCCACCCCTGCCTGTGTCTGTAGTTGCACATCCGTTGAGGTAATTATTTTTTTTGTTGTATTTTTATGGTCAGGTTAGGTGGAGGGGGCATTGATTAGAGCAAATACGATAGAAACAAATCTGATTGTTTTTATGTAAAAATATGATCTAATTTTAACAGACATGTCTTCTTTCATAAGATTTGGTTACTCAGAAAGCCCTGCAAGCCCAAGTTTATCAACACGCCTGGGTGATCCGCAGATTGGTTACTCTGCAGGGAAATTAAGCCGAGATCTGAGGTATGTCTCTTCTCTAGAACATCCTTGGGGAAAAATCACAGAAGCTGGAGAACAAGGATGATGAGCACTGGATCTGGAGATACATTGCAAGAGATAAATCCCTCTGCAAGACTATTGTTCTATTAACGGGGGTTTTGTTAAATAAATGCAGATGTGACTGGCAGATTGGTTACGTTTCATGGAAAGAAAGATAAATTTATCTACCGACAGGATTTAATAGAAGAAAGGGAAATGTGCCTCACCTTGTTTCAAAAATGTCCCGTTAGTCTTTAAAGTTCAGAGCATAGTCTGCAGAGCGATCGCTCCTCACATACACACTGCTGGGTTCAGGAGGTTCTCCTTTTTTTTGCAGAGACCTGAAAAAAATGAAACACGTCTCAGCTGAGGTTTATTGTAAATAACACAGTTCTGTAAAGTTGGATTCAGCTACAGTACCTTCTCGATGCTTAGTTAAATCTAGTTTGTTTTTTATTGTTTTATGATTGTGTTTATTGTGAAGTTTAGAAATTCCCAGACGGAAATAAGGCGATGAAAACTTATTAACTTTTCCTGAAAACAGGTGAACAACGAGCTCTAAACTGAAACGACTCCGCCTCTCTGGGGCAATTGTAGATTGACTGGAAGAGTCCCATAAAAAGGTTTAAAATATAACCACATAACTGAAGCTGCTACAGCTCCCAGCACAAACTAGAATAAAAAGGTGAAGATGGCTGGAGCTGGAACACAACTGGTTGTTCTAACAGGACAATGAACAAGTCTGTTGAATATCTGTGGACATAGTCGCATCACTTCTAGTCAGAATAAACATGTTGGTAAAATTAAAAGATTACTTTAAACATAAATCCACCAGGGGTACAAATACTTTTGTGGTATTATTCAGTCAGCGTTTATAATTTTAAGATTCTTTTTGTACAGATATTAAACATTTTCCAAATTACTTTCAGCCTCTTTTACTCTAAGACCCCTTAATATTCTGTTCAATCCATCATCTAAACACGGAGAGAAGGTGGACCAACTACAGACCTACCAAGACATCCACCTAGACTGACTAGCGGGATGAGGAGACCATTAACTAGAGAAGCAGCCGGGAGGTTCACGTCATTAATAAAGTAAAAACCTATCAGACTAAAAGGATAAACGTTAAGACAGGATCTCTGAATGATAAACATGTTTGTTTCAATCTGTGATTTTTATCTTAAATGAGATGCAATAAGCAACATAATAAGCAGGAATGAGTCCAAAGTCTAGGTTCAATAAAACTCGACCTGTGATTTGCCAACACCAGAGACAAAGTTTCATGACTTACAGACGGACAGAAAAAGAAGTTTTGGTTCGTTTACCTGCTCATGTTGGAAAAATGTTTGCAGCTGTGATGATCAGAGAAGAACCTGAAACAAAAGTTATGTCAGGGTGAGACGTCAGGCGCTCTGGGAGACTAGACACCGACACAAGCTCACAGGGGGCACTAAGGAAAAAAAAAAAAATGCACTTCTGTAAAATCTTCTCCTTAATTCATCACAATAGAGAAAAACAAATGTTCTAATGTGTTAAATATAGAAATAAAACATTAGATGTTAAAGATGCTTACCTCTCTACTCAACAGCCTGCAGTGCTGGCTTGTTACTGTTTGTCTGACTGTTGCTGCTCCCTCCAACTTAACCTTTGGTATGAGCAATAAAACAAAGGTCGGAGATTACTGCAATAAAGAATAATATAAAGGGAGCACTTGTTTCACTGCCTCAGCCAGTAGCATATACATCCCTGAACCCCCAGAGAGGAAATAAGGCATGCAGAGGAATGTATTGGTCATAAGTGGTAGAAAACCTTAATTCACGTTTGTTTTTATGGGTTTCCAATATATACATAGTATTTTTATGTTTATCATTTGCATTTAGATAAACCAACGAGTTCTCAGTTCTTTTGCATTTTGCAGGGGAAAAATACATTTTCCACATATACTACAAAATAATAATTACTGCAATTATACTTGCCGACAAAAATTGTAAATGACAGACACAAAGACGGTCTTTGGTTGGTGCAAAGGAAATGTTGGTGTGACGTTTTTCAGGGTTTCAGGGCTTATGTCCAGTGAAAGGACCTCTGAAAGTGTCCGTATACCAGGAAAAACAAATTTGACGGGAACTTCTGACATACTCTTCTCTACCAGAGGGTAGCAAGCATGTCCCGCCTTAAACCATAATACTGCAAGGTGATTGGCCCGAACCATTTTTGGTACAGACACAAACGGTTGAAGCCGTAGCGGTACAAGATGGATCCTCGTGTGTTTGTGAACGCACAAATACCGCAAGAATTTGTCTCGCAGACAAGGTTATAAATATATAGCTATGCTTTAAATGTTTTGTATGATGTTTATGTTTAGAATTTAAAATATTAGGTGAATTCTTTCAAAAATATAAACTAAAAATAAAAAAAGGAAAATAATAAATAATTCTCAAAATGTGTTCTTCCATTTTTTGGAATTGGTGCAGAACTGCCTCCAACAATGAAAATCACTATGCTTAGGTAGAACTATTTATCTGGATATTTTTTTGTTTTTTATTTACAAGACAGAATGAAAACAAGCTGAAATTAAATAGAAGCAGTGAGACGATTTTCAAAATGTAAGGAGTAGAAAGTAAAGATAATTGCATCAAAATGTAAGGAGTAGAAGTAAAAAGTAGGCTACAAAAATTACTTGGCTAAAGTATAAATAACCAAGATTTCTACTTAAGTAAGGTAACAAAACGTACTAAGTTACTTGACACCTCTGCGTAAGGTGGTTAGAAGAGAGGAACTGTTGGAGTGAACTAGGCCTGATCTCTGAGATCTGCACTGAATGTCTTTATGTCCACAGCTGGACACCCGGAGCTCCAGAAGGATTTCATTAGTCCACCATGTAGAGACAACAGCATTGTATATATGTGCTGCAGCATCGGTAACTGTTTGAATGACACATGGGGGCATTCTAACTCATATTAGTTACATCATAGAAATCAGGTAGAATTGATCATCCCTCTTGAAGAAGTGTCCCATATTTTAGAGGAACAATTGGACTGCTTCCTACATTACGAGCTGAGGGAAACTGGTTTCCAGCAGCAGTTACCATGGTGACAGGCCCAGGTAAGAATTGAACCAACTTTGTGATTCTGAAAATCCCAAACGGACCCTGAAGTAACCTTAATAAGGCATTAATTATCCCTGTAGTACAGGTCCCAGGTCTGGGTCATTATGTTTTTCATAAATGATTGTAGTGTAAGAGTGAGTAATAAACTAAAAGCTCTTTATAAACATTGGAACCAAACACTTTGCAATAATTAACATTAAGCAACCACGTGCTGGTTGCTTTGTTTTGTGTACATACAATAAGATAAGAAATTCCTATATTGTCCCACAATGGGGAAATTCAAACGTGACAGTAGCAAAGACAGTTACATTCAATTAATAGTAATGAAATAACAGGCGGATCTAATATAAAGTTAGTTCTATAGCAACAGAAGGTGAACTTTCAGAAACGGCAAAAATAATCCGTTCTTCCTGGATACGTAACTACGATTAATCTTAAACATAAGGTTTGTTTTCGTTTCACTGTGCCATCGTTCAATAGTGCTATGAGCATTATTACCACATTAATATGGAACATTAATGTCGATTTAATGGTGTTTTGTGTAACTTTAGGATCAACCCATTTAGCGACCAATCGCTACAGCGACCCCTAGCGTCCCACAGGAATAATCGCATTAATAAAATCAAGCGTCCTAAAATTACTGATTTTACTAAGCAAATCATTCTTTAAAATATTATTTTATCAAATAATGTCTTAAATCAGGACTTGCATTGTGAATGGGTTGAAACACATACCAAATGTTCTAAATTAGTTAAGCTAATCTGACCTCATTCCACATTCTTTAAGATGAACTTTGGTTCTTTAACTCAGATCTGCAGTGAACCAGGATTAATTGAATCATTCTGATGATGATCAACCATTTTATTTTGTCCTTTGTTTCTTTTATGTGTACATAGTTCCTTAGCTTCTTTTTATCTTCATTTTGCTTAGTAGTTCTAGTTAAGTTTCACTAGCCTAGTAGAGAGGATTTGTTGATTGAAATATAGTGTTAATTCAGATAAACAGCATTACATAGTGATGTTTTTTGGATGTTCATTTTATTTCTGTTAATAAATTATTGAACTTGAAGAGAAGTTGTCACTCCTTTATTCTATATGTGTGCAGTGTTTGCTGTTAAAAGAACGCCAGGGCTCGAATCATTCTTTTCAACTATTGTCCTGATATCAGCTGATATCTACCAGACAATACCTAACAGACCGAGAGTTATTTATTAAACATTAAATAACTTAAACAGTGTGTAGCACAACATGATTTGGTCTTTAGTCCAAAGAGAGGAGGATGATTTGTCTGACCTAACAGTCATTAATGGGCTACAGGCTGAGGACGACCTGGACAGGTCATCACTCCACCTCAGAGTCGGGGTTGGATTTACCTCAAAGTCTAGATTCTGGCTGGGTTAACTGAACCAAGTCCTGCCCACATCAAAATGTGGATCAGCAGTAACTAGTCCCGCTGACAAAGGGAGGGGAGGCTGTCATTCAACAGCAGTTATGATAAATAAATGGATACAAATATAATACATAATATAAAGATAACAGAGAATTGTTGTGAATTGGAACTGTATAAATAGAAGTGCATTAAACTGAAATATGCTTTGTAGATCATCTCTGATGCAGTAGATCAGGGTGTTGGTCGGTATGAACTGCAGGGCGTTATCTAAATCTAATTGTGCGAGGGTTTGAAGGCAGCAAAGTGGAGAAAGGACAGTTTGTATCAAACACAGACAACATCTGACTCATGCTGACACTAATCAGGAATGATCATATGCATATCTGTGCAGGGTCCCAACTCTGTTACTGTCTGCAACAACTACCCTGTCCACTAGAGGGAGCACTGATCCTTCCACCAGCTCTGCTTTAAAGTGAAACAATATATAACTGCATTCACTGATTTTATCAGACTGCTTTGTCAAATCTGTAAAACAACAATATAAAGATATTCTTTAACTTCCTCCTATTGGTTTAAGAAACAACACTAAGCTTTTTGAGTCCACTCGCTTTCTTTAAGAATTAGAGGATAAAGAAACTAAACAATAACACTTTAAATTAGTTAAACTGCTTAAATATCAGGCTCAATGTGACATTATTTTTTTTTAAAATTGTTTTTTTGTCCAACATTTATTTAAAAAAAAAATTATTAAAATTCTATAACAACAAAATTCACCCCAACCCTAAAAGTGAGATCTGTGAAAGACGAGGTAAGGGCATAAAGCTCTGACAGCTTGAGATTAAAGTCTGAGGAGACATTAAGAGTCGCGAGGGGAGCTGGTGCCTATCTCCAGCTGTCAACTGGGAAAATAAAAATATAAAAGTTCAGAAAAAGAACAAATCAGAGATCATGACTAAGGTTTTTTTTATACAACAGCAAGACATCTAGTTGGATAGCTCAAGGTGTTTGCTCAGAGATCAGAACCATGGAGGTCATGAGATCAAGACACACAAGGGCCTTCTTTTAAATAAACCCAAAACTGAACAATTTGAGAGAAATTTGAACAACATAGCAAGGAGTTAAGTCAGTCTGAGTCAATAGCTCAACATGATGGACCACAGGACAGAGATCCAGAAGCTCTTAGTTCAACTTAGTATCAGGCACCATTTAGCTGCTGATTTGTTGGGAAGAACCTTAGAGTCTTTATTTTGAGGATTCTGACTGAAAAATCGAAGAACACTGAGAGGGGCGTGGCCCTGATGGTATGGATGCCTGTGCTGTGACCTGGAGAGGTAAGTATGTCTCAGTGTAGGGAGTGGGTGAGGGGGCCGTGTCCCCTCCCCGGCTTCTCAGGAGGTTCATGAAGGGGGTTATGCTCTTTGCAGAGCTGACTTTTTATTGCTGACACACCTCCACTGCTTGTGCTTCCTCACTTGCTGCTCAACTTGGACACCAGTAACTTTAAACCTGAAACTGGATCAACCTGACTGGGAATGTGGAGTTACATCAGGAGAACAAGAGGAGAACCTTTGGATCTGAGGAGGACCTGCTGCTTTACTTCTTCAGCTTCTGGATCTTCTCAATCAAAATACTTTCAAAGCTTGATTCAAATCTCATTTTCTTACATGGAAACTCTAAAACAGATCATCCACATTGGTTCACCAGCAGCATCTGATCTGAGCTTCAGCAACAACTTCCAAAACATCTCAGCATCAACATCTGAGTCCAACATGCTAAATTCAGCTGACCTGCTCAAAGAAGTTCAACAAACCTTCAGAAACTCAACATCACAACTGAACCAGAGTCTCTGAACACAGTCAAACATCTCCAAGCAGGTCAAAGCAGTTAGCATGTTCTACTCCACATGCTAGCACCAACATGTTGTGAAAGCTCCTCAGCAAACAGACCAACCACCAAAGCTGAGCTAGAAGAACCTTGGATCTGAATGACCTCTATTAGTGTTTCAATGCAACAAACTGAGATCTGAATCCAACCTCTGAACCAATCTGACTGAGCCGATCCAGAAGCTGGAGAACCAAAGCAGCAGCTTCAGGTCTCCTCACATCTAAACCTTCTCCTCTTCTCTCACCTTCTGAACTCCACATTCAGTCACATTAATACAGTTACAGGTTTAAAGTCACCGCTTGAGCTCAAAGTGCACTTTCCCAAAGGGTTTCTCCATGTCAGGTCAAAGGTCAGACTGTCAAACAGGAAGTGAAGGCTTTCACTTCCTTTTATAGGGCGGGGCAAAGCAGGCTCTAGTACCAGGGCTGGATTTCTTTATAACTGAGTCTGGAACCTGACTCTACAGCCTTTCTGTCCATCTGATCCATGAAGTAACTATTGATCCAGCATTAGGACCACTGGGTTCCTGAGATTGTGGTAAGGCATATTGTGTCACTTCCTGTTTTCTGTTTCTGCATTTTGGATTGTGGTTTGGTGCATAGACATCATATACGTAGACGTGTCGTTGGGTGCAGGTTCGCACATCAACGTCACCGCCATATTGTTTGTTGCAGAAAAATGTGAAGTTCTGTTGTAGTGAACGTGGATCAGAGAAGATGCCTCATTCCTGTGCTGCATGGAAATGTATTCGGGCTGATTTCACTACTTCTGCCTTCTATAAACTAAGGCTGCACCATGTTGCAAAACTGGACACACTAAAGCTGCAGAGTGGCAACACTAGAAAAAAGCTGTGCAAGACCATTCTTTTTCAAGGTTTTTAGCTTGCATACAATACAGACTATTGTATTTAGACATAGATGTGCATATATAGATTTTCAAGTATTATAAATAAGCCAAATAAATAGCTGTGTGATTTTATATATATATATATATATATATATATATATATATATATATATATATATATATATATATATATGTATATATATATATGTATATATATATATATATATGTGTGTGTATATATTTATATGTATGTATATTTGTGTGTGTACATGTGTCTTTTTGGGGGAGTATTAAAGAGGTAAAATTACTAATATGAGAAAAAAAGACCTAGGACAATAAAGTAAAAAAAAAAAAACATAAAAGTGGTAATGTTATGAGAAAAACGTCATATTATGAGCATTAAGAGGGAACATTTCCAGAATAGTCCCAGTTTGCAGAATTATTTCACTCCTGGAGTAATAGGGCCAGGTTAGATTATTTTAATTCTTTTTATTCTTTATGAGAATAAATGCAGGAGAATGAAGCTAAAGGGATACGAAAATAAACTTGTAATATTACAAAAATAAAAATATTACGAATACAAAGTATATTCTGAGATTAAAGTCCCTCTGATACTGTTTAAGTGACTGAGTAACTGCAGATTTGCCACATTTAACATGGCGGACGCTCTGACGCATCCCAGCATAGGCAGAACCCGCCCAATGACGCGTCTACGTATATGATGTCTATGGTTTGGTGTTCCAGACTCTTTTGTTTTTATCTTTAGTCTCTTTGCTGTGACATTTCTCTGTTTCTAACACATAAGCACATTTAAAACATATTCTCTGTTTCCACACTTCATGTTTGGGAACTCCTTCTCTTTCACATGGTTTGCTTTTCTTGCCGTGGTAAGAGGTCGCTAACCTAGCCTAGCTTTAGCTTTACTATGGCTTCCTCCCCTATCCTTCCATCAGCTTCTCTGTCTAAGTCTCGCCCTCTCTCCTGCTCTCTGTGTCTGATGTTTAGTTATACCACTGCCTCCATTACTATTATTACACATACCATTATCACTAAAGGCTTTAGTGATAATGGTATGTGTAATAAATGTAGTGTTTTTGTAGCCTTGGAGGCGAGGGTGTCAGAATTGGAGGGATGTCTCTGTGCTGCCCCTTAGCTAGCACGGAGCCATGGAGCTTCTTTTTAGGAATCTGGCCGGATTTATTAGTTCACAGAAATTCTGACAATGCAGGTTCCAGACCGGGAAGCAGAGCCGTAGTTTAACACACCTCTCTCCAGCTTCTCTACTGTTACCCACCCATTATCCTATTGAGACGGTGTCTTTCCCACGGCCAAAACTAAACAGAAAACAGATCTAAAAGGAATATAAATCATAAAAATGTTATAAAAATCAGTACACCCCAACTTGAATCAAAACATAAAACTATTAAATGTGGTTTATTAAATATAAGGTCTTTCCCTCCAAAGACTTTGTTAGTTAATGAATTGGTTTCTAATAATGAGATTGACTGATTTTGCATCACAGAAACCTGACTGCAAGAGGACTACGTTAGTATAAATGAGTCAACTCCCTCAAATTATTTAAATTTCCACATTCCCAGAACTACGGGAAGAGGAGGAGTCTGATTTATTAATTAGACCCAGGCCAATAAATAACTACAATTTTTTTTAACATTTAACCGTTAGTTTCCCTCATCCAAACTGCAAAGCAATAAAACCTCTTCTCTTTGTTGTTTTGAATTGTCCACCAGGCCCTTAATCTCATTTTTAGTATCAACATTCTGTTGACACTGTTGACACAGTTATAACTGTTGACAGTTATATTATGCAGCTCACTCATCAGAATCTGATCCCCTCACGTCAACGACGTCTTCCCTAAGGTGACCAGATTTTTCTAATGAAAACTGGGGATGTCTGATCATTCCTGTCAAAGGGCCAAATATGAGCACTATGGGTGCCTAAAATGCGCCTCCTGCTGGTAGAAGTTGCACAGCATGGCCATCTTTCACTAACAATGCTTGAATTGGATCCCTATAAGCCTGGGATCCTCAAATTTATTCTAATATTTAGATGATACAGTCATGGCCGAACATATTGGTACCCCTGAAATTTTCCATGAAATACTAACTTTTTGCTCTACATATGCTTTTTTTCCTTCGTGTGCCTTAAAGCAACACTAAAAAAAAGAGGAAAAAATAAAATTGATACAATTTCACGCAAAACTCTAAAAACGGCAAACTCACTGGGGTGACCTGGAGCGTGGTCCAAAACTCCAGCTGAGAGGGGAGAGAAGCTTGTTGACGGCTACAGGAAGCGACTGATTTCAGGTTTTTATTATTTTTTTCAAGCAGTTGGGCAACCAAATATTTAGTAAATATTAAGTACCAATAATTTTGTCCAGCCCATTCTTTGACGTTTCGGGTGATATTATTTTCTCAGAAAAAATAAAAAGTATTAACTCTTCAAAGAAAAAATTTAAAAAATTATAGAATAAATATTCTTGGAAGTAAAAATATGTAGAAGGACAAATGTAGCATGTAGTATTTACATAAATGCAGGTAGTGCTGAAAGTCTATATAATGGGCTGCTGGTTTATTTAATATTCAGAAGTGTTTTTGCTCTGGATGCATTGTTATGCCCAATTATTTCCCCCTAGGTGCACAAGGGTGAGATTCAGCCAAACTGCATTTGACACCAGTTTTACAGCATTGACTATTAAGTGATTGACTTACAATCTAGTCAATATAAACTTCTTTATTTGTTTAATTTTGGAAAAAAAGAACTGTTTTGTCCAATTCATCGATTAATTGTAAAAATAATCGACAGATTAATCAATTATCGTTAGCTGCAGCCCTGGTCTGTGCCTGCTTCAGAACCAGGACCACCAGCTGGTTTATTGTTGATCAGAGGTTCTAGGTGAGGAACTGTGAACATGAATGATCCACGTTAACTGAACCGGTTCTTCTGAACAATGAACATCTTTATTTTTTATCTCCTCTGTGAAGAAAAGTCAAACTAAGGGGTTTTTTGTCGTCTCCACAGATGAGTTCAGACTTTCAGGATGAAAGCTGAAGACGTCTCCCTCTGCAATAACAAAACTCAGTTTTTACCTGTTTTATTTTCTATGATGAAATGTGACTCTGCATGCCGTGCTGGCCTTTAAATGTTTCATTCTGAGGTTCTGGACTAGTCCTAAAAGTGTCCAGATTAAAAAAAAATCTATTTCTATTTATGTAAGCATGAAGTAATATACTGAGGAACAAACTTTTTCTGTAAGAACCGGGCTCCTGGTGGTTTGAAGAGCTTCAGTGGGTTCATGAAGCAGAGCCGTGTGAGGAGACTCTGCAGGTGATGATCTGTGGAGCAGAACCAAGAGCCTTCAGACCAACAAACATCCTCCTGATCAGCCCTCTTCCTCAGCTGGAGCTTCAACTTCTGGCTCATTCCTGGATATTTTTTTTTCACTAAAATCTGTCATTTTTATGAGACAAATGGCGCCCAAGAACCCTTTCTAGTGTGATGAGCAGTAGCTCAGAGGAGTAAGAAGTGAGCTACAGAGTCACAGGTTGCAGGTTCACCTCCAGGACTAGACCACTTTTACCTCCATTTTCCCCTCTATTGAAAGCAAAAAGTAGCAAGATACCCTCTGGAGTTGAACTTGCAACCTTTAGATAACAGTAAGCCAACCAGCATGTCTTCTTACTCCCTGAGCTACTCACTCATCTACTAAAATATCCACGTTTCTTGCATTTAACCTGTTTTTCAGGGTGTTTGTGCAAAAAGAGGCGTCGACATCCCAAACCTTCGTCTCCTCCTGGAAAACAGCCCAGCAGGTCCAACCAGAACTCTGAGCAGCTGGGTTCTGCTCCACAGCTTCTGCTCTGGCTTCACTTCAGAAGCAAGTTTTCCCTAAGAGCATGAAACACTGGGTTTTTTCATTTCAGAAGGATTAATTTCTCCCAGTCTGTCCTCACATGTTGGAAATTATCCATGTTTTAAAATGATCAGTTTAACTCTTAAAATCTTTCCATCCAGTACATTGAGTTTGAAGCCTGGGAAGGTCCAACACCGCCTGGAGCTCTGATTCTGGTCCAGTTCATGAAATGCAAATAAAATAGGTGGACATTTGCAAAATATTAAAGAGCTATTCACCTGGTGAGGAAACAGACGTGTTGAAGAGGAATAAAAGTCAAATTTAAATCCATTTGCAATTTAATAAAAGGTAAAGTTTGAATTAGCACTAAAACAAGGGTTCTGAAACTTTTCAGCCCACGACCCTCAGAATAACAGTGACAGAGACTGATGACCCACTTTTAGCAGGAGTGAGATAGATAGATAGATAGATAGATAGATAGATAGATAGATAGATAGATAGATAGATAGATAGATAGATAATTATGAGAATCAAGTTATAATAGTAAAGAGATTAAAGTCATAAAATTAAAATAAAATTTAAAAGTTGGTTTCACAAATAGGGAAATATTTAATCTTTTTAGCACATCAGCAGGAAATAATCTCATATAACCACTTTGGAAACCGCTGCTATAAAATATACAACAGGTCCAGGTTTTAATATATTTGCATCAACTTAATGCTAAAAAAAAATAAACTCCTGGAAGCCAGAAAAGTTTTAAAAGCATTTATCTCAAGCTAAAATAATTATAGTAGTTGTAATAATAATAATTATTATTATTAAATTAAAAGTCATGCAGTTAGTTTTACATTGTTTTATTAGATTTTTCTCCAGTGTACATAAATATATCTCACTGAGGCGTGGCTCCATAAATACACATGAAGAAGAAGAAGCAGAACAAACACGGTACATTCAGAAAGCTGCAGCAACACAAACAGAACGTCACACGACTCAAGGAGCTGCAGCTCAGAGCCGCTCTCATCGTCCGTGGCCTCCTGCTGCAGCGCTGGGCTTTATCACCACCAACCATGGAGAGGCTGGTTCTGACCCGAGGACTGGAACGCTGCACAGCTTGTTCTGCTGGCTTTGGGAACCCAGACAAAGAGGAACACAGGAGAACGTCTGCAGGGCTCTTTGAATACGACCGAAGGTAAAAACAAGCCCCCCCCCACACTGTACCCAGCCTGTGTGGTTACTGGGTCCCAGTCACCAAAACATGCAGACATCTCACTGCTTCTCTGCTGGTGTCCTCGTTTCCCAGTGAAGCAACTAAAGAGTCCCCAGGTTTTAGTCCTGCTGGTGTGTGGACATTCACCTGCTGGTCCACTTAAAGCCCTGAAAGAGGAAGTTTTAATTCTGACTACTGGATCAAATCAAAGGATTGCTCCATGTGCTTCCTCCATCCAAACCAGGTCAGGTCAAAGGTCAGACTGTCAAACAGGAAGTAAAGGCTTCCACTTCCTTTTATAGGGCGGGGCAAAGCAGGCTCTAGTAGCAGGGCTGGATTTCTGGGTAATTGAGGCCAGAACACGTCTCTACAGTCTGTCTGTCACAAACCACACAGAATACTTTCTACAGACTGAGCTGTTTGATCATACAGCTGAAACACTTTCCCTCTATGACCAGTCTTTGTTTTCACTAAGTCACTTCACAGCATTAGAGGTTAAGGAATCTGAGCTAAACAAGCGTAAAGTTGCAGGAGGTCTCACATTTAGTGCACATTATTTTACACATTTTATCAGGAGAAACATGAATGAATAATACATGTTAATCTAAAGAGACTCTGCAGCCTGTGGAGGAAAATAAAGAAGGTGCTTAAAGTCTGTGCAGGGTCCCAACTCAGTTACTGTCTGCAACAACTGCCCCGTCCACTAGAGGGAGCACTGATACTTCCACCAGCTCTGCTTCAAAGTTAAACAGGAAATAACTGCATTCACTGGTTTTATCAGACTGGAAAATCTGTGAAACAACAAAATAAAGCAATTTTTAACTTGGTTTATTCTTTACATATTGCTTTAAGAAATAAAATTTAGCTTTTTGTCTCTGCTCTTGTTATCAAGAATTAGAATATTTAAATAATAAACAATGACAGAGATATTTTAATTAGGTTAAACAGGATAAAGCTTGGGATCAAAGCCTAAGAAGACATTAAGAGCCCAACTTTAGCCATTTCTCTGTTGCTTTAATCCAGTTCAAGTTGACTTTAGTAGGTAGAGTTGAAAGAAAATTCCCAATAGCTGCTAAACGTCCAGCTGTCAGCTCCATATTGAGCCGATAGCTCAGAGATCATGAGTGAGAGGCTTTAGGATACAACAGAAAGACGTCTGGTTGGATAGCTCAAGGTGTTAGCTCAAAGATCTGAACCATGGAGGTCATGAGATCAAGACAGATGAGCTCCTTGTTTTAAATAAACCCAAAACTGAACAATTGGAGAGAAATTTGAACAAGATAGGAAAGAGTTAAACCAGTGTCAGTCAGTAGCTCAATGTGATAGACTGTAGGCTGGTAATCTAGAAGGTCTGAGTTCAAATTACTATCAGGCTCCTTATTTGTTATGAAGAACCTTAGAGTCTGTATTTTTGATGAGTCCAGGATTCTGAATGAAAAATTGAAAAGCACCAAGAGAAGAACACTGAGAGGGGAGTGGACCTGATGGTGCAGTGGAACTGTCTGTGACCAGAAGATACCAGAGGTGGAGGTCCTGGGTTCAACTCCTGCCTGTGCTGTGACCTGGAGAGGTAAGTATGTCTCAGTGTAGGGAGTGGGTGAGGGGGCCGTGTCCCCTCCCCGGCTTCTCAGGAGGTTCATGAAGGGGGTTATGCTCTTTGCAGAGCTGACTTTTTATTGCTGACACACCTCCACTGCTTGTGCTTCCTCACTTGCTGCTCAACTTGGACACCAGTAACTTTAAACCTGAAACTGGATCAACCTGACTGGGAATGTGGAGTTACATCAGGAGAACAAGAGGAGAAATTTTGGATCTGAGGAGGACCTGCTGCTTTACTTCTTCAGCTTCTGGATCTTCTCAATTAAAATACTTTCAAAGCTTGATTCAAATCTCATTTTCTTACATAGAAACTCTAAAATAGATCATCCACATTGGTTCAACAGCAGCATCTGATCTGAGCTTCAGCAACAACTTCCAAAACATCTCAGCATCAACATCTGAGTCCAACATGCTAAATTCAGCTGACCTGCTCAAAGAAGTTCAACAAACCTTCAGAAACTCAACATCACAACTGAACCAGAGTCTCTGAACACAGTCAAACATCTCCAAGCAGGTCAAAGGAGTTAGCATGTTCTGCTCCACATGCTAGCACCAACATGTTGTGAAAGCTCCTCAGCAAACAGACCAACCACCAAAGCTGAGCTAGAAGAACCTTGGATCTGAATGACCTCTATTAGTGTTTCAATGCAACAAACTGAGATCTGAATCCAACCTCTGAACCAGTCTGACTGAGCCGATCCAGAAGCTGGAGAACCAAAGCAGCAGCTTCAGGTCTCCTCACATCTAAACCTTCTCCTCTTCTCTCACCATCTGAACTCCACATTCAGTCACATTAATACAGTTACAGGTTTAAAGTCACCGCTTGAGCTCAAAGTGGACTTACCCAAAGGGTTGCTCCATGTGCTTCCTCCATCCAGACCGGGTCAGGTCAAAGGTCAGACTGTCAAACAGGAAGTAAAGGCTTCCACTTCCTTTTATAGGGCGGGGCCAGACTGGTTCCAATAGACCAGTTCACGCGTGACGTCAGCGCTACATCTGGGTCACGGTGGTTGGCAAAAACAGTACTGTTCTCGTCTACTACATGACAAAACGGGTGACTTAGAGCGTATTTTTAGTTAGTTTACTTTTGGAATCTAAACAATGTCTACCACTTGTTGTGCTCCCGGTTGCACACAGAGGCATTCCAAATCGTTGGATGTACGTTTCTGTCGTTTACCGAAGGACGAAGAAAGAAGAAAGAAATGGATAATTTCAATGAAAAGAGCGCAGGCAGACACTCCCAATGGACTGGGGGATCCATCATACCACGACAGAATATGCAGTCTACACTTCATCTCCGGTAAATACAACTTAATTCTGCTCTAGTCATTGTTCTATTTGAATAGCGGCGGAGGGGAGGTGGCGATCGCTAGACGGGGCCGGGAGAAGCGGAGTCGATGCGCTGCAGCAGCAGCAGCTGCATTACGCCCCCGTTCACGGGCGCTAGTACTTCTGTGTTTACGCTGCAATGTCGCCAACACCCCCACCAATTTTAACAAGACAAAAACACCAAAATAATCCGTAGTGAACTATGTTTTTTTTAACCTACCGGGCGGGTCTTCCTGTCCGACTCCGCGTTCGTATGTTACACAAACATGTCTGAACATCCATCCATCCATGTTCTGACCCGCTTAATCCCTCATGGCGTCGCGGGCGTTGCTGGAGCCTATGTCCCGATATAAGATAATTGTAGCCGTCCAGTGGTTTCATGCTTCCATGCTCTCTCGTGTGTACTGGCCTGCGTGTTTACAAGGTAGCTGTATATGTCGCGGTACTGAACGCTTGGCAGCATTTCACAGACTCGCTCCGTCCCTTCAGACTTTTGCTGTGTGGATCTGGCAATCTGATACCATCAACCATCAACTTAGTCTTAAAACGATCTTGTGATACGTTATCTAAAGAAGAAAAATACGTGGAGAACTCGTCAGTTTCTCTGTTTGCGTCCGCCATTGTGTTCGTCTTTTGCCAACCAGTCCGACGCGCATGCGCGAAAAACCCGGATCAAAACAATAACAATGAACTGGTCTATACTTGGGCTGGATTTCTGGGTAACTGAGTCCAGAACACGTCTCTACAGTCTGTCTGTCCATCTGATCCATGAAGAAACTGAAGCTGACATCAGGGGACACCAGAATCATCAGAACCCATCAAAACCTTCACGACTCTCTTCTTTTCTAACTACTCTGGCCACTAGAGGGAGCAGAGACACTTCCACAAGCTCTGCTTCAAACAAATATCTGCAATGGTACTTATTTGATTGCTTTGTAAAATCTTATTTAAAAAATATGTATCCATTTGTCTTTCCCCCTTATTTCTTTCCCTGTTTATTCCCTTGTTTTCATCAAACTGGTTAAAGAGACAACCACCTGCTCTTTGACTTCAAAACTCTATAAATTAAGGGTTTGGGTATATGGAATCAAAAGTACTGAAAAAGATATTTAACAACTCTAAAAAAAGGACAAAATGTCAGAGGATAAAGACCTATAAATGTTTAGATATGTATTTTTTAATTCTGGAAAAACTCTTAGGAGTGCATATACCTGTTAGCTGACCTGGGTGTGCTGAGAAATTCACATTGTGACTGACTTCATGGAGCATAAATACAAATGGTACAGCAAGGGATGGGTACCTTTCACATTTAACCAATACGTTACCGATACCAGTACTTAACAGTACCTAAAGTAGAATGGGAGGCAGATCCTTTAGCTATCAGGCTCCTCTCCTGTGGAACCAACTCCCAGTTATGGTCCGTGAAGCAGACACCCTGTCTACTTTTAAGACTAATCTTAAAACCTTCCTTTTTGACAAAGATTATAGTTAGAGTGGCTCATGTTACCCTGAGCTACCTCTATAGTTATGCTGCTATAGGCTTAGGCTACTGGAGGACATCAGGGCCTATTTTTCTTACTCTGCTGAGTTCTCCTACTGTTCTCCAGTTTTGCATTACATGTTGTCATTTCTGCTTTAACTTTCTGTTCTCTCTTTTTTCTTCATAGTAGGTACACCTGGTCTGGCGTTCTGTTAACTGTGACATCATCCAAAGAAGACGGCTCACCCGCTATTACCATCTAATATAGAACAGATTACTGGATCAATGTGTGCTTCTGTGCTTTTTGTCTGTCTTGTTGTGTCTCTGCTCTGTCTTCTGTAACCCCCAGTCGGTCGAGGCAGATGACCGTTCATACTGAGCCCAGTTCTGCTGGAGGTTTTTCCTTTCCGTTAAAGGAGAGGTTTTTTTTCCACTGTCGCTTCATGCTTGCTCAGTGTGAGGGATTGCTGCAAAGCCATGTACAATTGACCAATCTGTATAATCTGACCCAATCTGTATATTATAATTGAATTTGACTTTGGAAAGTGCCTTGAGATGGCATGTTTCATGAATTGGCGCTATATAAATAAAACTGATTTGAATTTAATTTAATTTTTGGTACTTTTGTGTTTTTTTCATGTAATAAATGTTAATTTATTTGTAAAACCTCTAATATTTTCCATTTAACATATTTCTTTCTCAATATATAAACTGTTGGATCTACAACTTAACCTTATAAAAATAATTACCAAATTTTGATACATTGCCTGAATCCACAGCACATAAAACAATTTTTTACCAAAACACCAGTTATCAGAGGCACAGAGAGTGAACGAGGTGAATATGGGATTGAAGCTGTGTATGAATAAAATTCAGGGAATTGTTTTAGTGCAAAAGTTTCAGGAAAAGCGTTTTCACACTTTGTAAATCAAGGTGGGATACATTTGCAATGAGGGAACAGAGAGACTCTGCTCTCTTTGCTCTGACTGTAGGCGAGTTTCAAGACAAGGCTGCAGCAGCTGTCTATCTGTGTGTGGTAGTGCTTGGAGAATTTGGGTAGAATTACCCAGAATACAGCAGTGCTCGATGGCTTTACATGTTTTATGGACTACAAACGTAAAAAACAGAGCGTGTAACTTGGAGTTTCTCGCGTCACATCCGTAGTTATTCTAACCTGTTGATGCAGACCCTGTTAGTCCCGCCTTTGAAATCGAACTCTTCTAGGTCCTTACCAGACTGATACGTGCTGTATACAGCGTAAGTCAGTCTGGCTGGTAACGGGGCGGCCTATTGGTTCTTCCTGTCTCATTCACTAAGGCCCGCCTCACCCGGTTCGGAGATTTGGCAGCAAAGGAAGAAAACAATTATCAGAAACAAAACACGTATACGCATATATTTATTACAATTGGAATTCCAAAGGGAGAAAAACGCTTACAACGTTACCATAAAGCTTCAATTAGTATATTACCAAAGTCCCCCTCCATGGCCATTGTAAGCATCTGTCTGCTCGATACAGCCCAGGAGCCTAATTTTAACAGACTGGGTGCCCCTCCCAGAGTGTCAGGGTAGGGGTGTAGTCCCCACACACAGTCTCCAGGCGCCCATCTTCCCTCAAGCAAAACAGATCCTCAAGTGTCAACTCAGGAGCTAACTTTTAATTAATAGCCCAGGTGGGTTTTTTAGGAATTAACCGAGATAAATCATTAAGAACCATAAAAAAGTTTTCAAACCTTCTTCATGTGGGATCTTTTTACTTGCGAGATGAACAAAAGCAAGATCAATGCTGCTGACATTAGCAATATTATACAAAGACTTCTATCAAAGTCAGAGGGAGAAACCCTCTGTTCTACCAAGGGAGGGAGGTAGATAATGAGATCAACACAGGCTTTGGAAATGAAACAACTCTGCCGATGTCTCAAAACAACCAACAGCCTTCGAACACGTCAGCAAGAAGCTCACCCACCTGGATCTGTCTTGGAGCCAAGCCGAAAAATAAATGTCATCCTTTGGACCTGACTAGACGGCTAACGGGATGGACCCCTCACCTAGATGATACAGTGTGGCCAGCACTGAGCCGAGACATCCTCCTCGTCAATACCAGCGCCAAAGAAAAAACAGCAAGCAGCCCACATGATTCCATCTTCCTTAACTCTCTACTCTCTCTCTAACCAATCAGCCAGCTCGAGCCATAACACTTCCCGTCGTGTCTACAACTGGAAACCCACTAAAAGTTACTGGTATTCCTCTGAAAAACAGGGTTGCTGCTCTTCAGCAGGAGCCTACAATGGACACCTCTCCTCCAAACATCAACAAGAAGTGGACCAACACCACAAGCTGGATGTGGTGATGAGAATTACAGCAGACTGCTTATGATTGATAAATGGCTTATTAAAGAGTAACTCTGCCTGGTCTGTGAACCCCATTGACAGTTTTCTGAGAGCACTATCATCTTTTCAGACAATGGAGTTGGTCTAAATCAAGATGGGGGAAAAAAAACTTTTAACTACCAATATTTTCAGCGCTGTTAACAACGGAAGGTCATTTCTCCAAACACAAGACATCACTGTCCCAGCAAAGATTGTAGAAGGGCAAGCACCAAGCCAGCAGATGCACACTATCCCGAAACAAACCGATAGGCGGCCGTGTCCCAGAACTCCAGCTGGAGATGGAGCTGAGAGGGGAGGGAGCCCCCCTTCCACCCCATCAACACCAACAGGGACCCCGCAGTGCTTATCAGAGGACACGTCTCCTCAAAGACAGTTCAGAGGTTTCATCAGCTGGCATGATGTTTCTTAACTTTAGTGAGAAATTGGATCACCATGTATTGCTTGGTAGTTCTCTTCTGAGTGCTGAAAAAGTATGCTATGCAATAAAATAAAGGTCTAAAAAATGTAATTCATTCTTCTGATATTTACAGAATAGAAATAATTCTGGTAATCCTAACAGAGCTAAAACGGGAAGGATTTATTCAGATTTCATGAAAAACAGCTTATGTTTCTTTATATATAGTGGATGTAAACTTCTGGTTTCAACTGTATGTGAACATTATCTTAACCAGCCACAGTGCACATAACACAACTATCAAGGATAAACATCTATGTTTCTCCAAATTAAATTCTGAGGTTCGATGTAGGGGACCCACAGATTAACTAAAATCAATGAATCAGAAAAAGAATACCCTTACTAACGTGGGTAAAACATCAGAAAATCATCGAGAAATATCACTACCTAAGGAGGGTGGACCTAGTGGTTTGAGCAGTGGGCATAGACTGACAACATACCTGTGCTACACCTCAGTCTGAAAAAATGAAATACAGTGATAATAAAATTAGCTACTAGAAAAAAGCAGAAACCAGCCAGTGGAGACTGTTGCCTTTAACAACACACAAAATTCTCACAGCAAACTACAACTGTGGATTTAGAGTAAGTATTCATAGCAGAGCCATTTTCCCTCCTGTATGGATTCTGATGGGTCTGTTTACATTAGATTTTTTGCCAAATCTTTGTCCACATGAATCACAAAAGAAAGGCTTCTGTCCTGTATGGATTCTCATGTGTCTGTTTAAAACATTTTTTCCAATAAATGTTTTGCCACAGTCTTCACAGCTAAGCTTCACTCCTGTCTGGACTTTCCTTCACCAGTTCATATTTTTCTTCTCTGTAGAACATTTCTTATATCCAGAGTTTGACAATTGTTTCAGCTCAGAGAGCCGGTGCTCTACATCAACGTCCTGCATCTCCATGATCTTGTATCCTGGTGGATTCTTCTCCATCATTCTCTTCTGGAAGCTCTCTGCCTTTAATCTGGTCTGGATAAAGCTGTGAGAGCAGCAGAGACTGTTCATCATTCAGACTCTTTATGGGAGGAGAAGCGTCTGGACACCTGATGGCATTAATCACCTCCTTCCCATTGAGCTGCTCTCCTGGCAGACTGATGTAGACTCCCTTCTGTTCCTCCTTTATGTGGGGGGGCTTTGGGTCATGCAGGTCATCAGGAGGTCTGTGGTCTAAAGAAGCTTCTTCTTTAATAAACAGCTTCTGCTTAACATCTGCAGGAAACATTGAAACACATTATGCACATTAGAAATTACTTTGATCTCAGCCTGAACTGAGGCACATTTTAAGACAGATACATATTTAGTGAATTTACCGTATTTTTTGGACTATAGTCGTTCCGAAATATATGTTGCATCAGTCATAAAATGCATCATAAAGAGGAAAAAAACATATGTAAGTCGCACCGGGCTATACACATTTATTTAGACATTTATTTCACACAATCCAAGACTAAAAACTGACATTTAATCTGATAAGCCAATTTATTAAATTACACAGCTGCAACCACAACCAACTAAATAACATGGAACATACCTTGGAGGGTGAATGGGGTAAATTAGTAACTCCAACCAGCAAGGTTTTATGCAGCGCATTTCACTGTAGCGGGCCATTACGCTGAAAGTTTTCAAGATTCACTTGAAAACTTTAAAGCTCAGTTCAGTAGCTCAGTTTTGTTGTCACTGCAACTGGACGCTGGAAAAGCAGATCCAGTCAAGTCTGTCTCATTTTTAACCGACTAGGCATGGAAGTAGAGATGTTTTTCTTTTGTTAAAAGTGAAAGAGGAGTGTCAACACTTTAATATCCAGTTAGTGAGGTAAAACAGAAAGAAAACAACTGTTTTTCCATGTTTGTTTCAACATATGCCCTGCGATGGACTGGCGACCTGTCCAGGGTGACCCCGCCTGTCACCCATTGACAGCTGGAGATCGGCACCAGCACCCCTCTCCACCCCAAAAGGGATAGACGTGTTAGGGTTAGGGTACCCTGAGAATAATCTTAACTTTGATGCTCAGTTAAAATCTGTGCCGCACTGGTTCCTAAGTGACTGTAGAAAAAAGCAAAACATTTTCTGATAACCTCTGGTACCAGCATAATTTATACCACCTGAGCGGATTTTTCCCCCATTGGTGTGCTGCGCGCAAGGAATAACTAGTGGGAAAAAATGCATAAATAAATAGTGTAACGGGCTCCTTTAGAGAGAAGGGGAGGAATGATGGGTCTGAGCTGAAGCCCCTGATGTTACAAGTCCCTTAAAATGAGTCTTAAAAGTGCGCACCTAAATCACATGTAACTTAATTATGCACACCTGAATTCAAGCGCAAGGCGACGCAACAACCCACGCAGCACCACTGGTTCTGTGTTGTTAAACAAAATAGCATTAAACACAACTACTAACTCTCCTATTGACTTTAATTGGGACATTTTGCTACATGCGGAAGGACATTAAAACGTAGTGGTTCGTGTTTTGAAGCCTGGCTGCTGATAAAAGCCCCTGGCTCTGAGGGAAGGGAAAGGAGAGGCGCGTAAGATCGTTGAGGCACCAAAACACAGCACATGTAGTTAGAAAAATGCAGAATTAATAAAAACGAAACTTATAAACTGACTAAATGGTGTTTTAGACTGCATCTAACTAGTGGACATGTTTTCTATTCCAACTGCAATCATGAATGGTTCTGAATGAAGACTTACTCTGGCAACCGCTCTCTCCCCTCGACTCCTGCGTAGGCAGTACAGGACCAGCTTACTTTAAAAACTGGTTAAGACCAAAATTGTTTATAACTCAATGGCTCTTCCTGCTCCTCTGTTAACACAAGCAGCAGCAGGATTTGCTGATGGTGACTAGCTGTGAAAGAAGCTGAAACAGCTCTGCAGAAGGCGGGGTTTAGACTGTGCTCTGAATGGACAATGCGGATGTGAGCGGATCATCTGCAACCCATATGGCCCAGTGTTATTTTTGTGCGCGAGAAATGCCATGTGTGACATGTGAAGTCAGGGAAATATGTGTGCAATTGCACGGTCATTGCACAACAGTTAAGAGCTCTGGTAACGGTTCTATGTACTAAGCTAACAGTACGAAGCAGATGTTTCAGAGCAACATAAAGCTCACGTGCATCAGGGAAGTTGTAACCCGTTTGGACAAGCTAGCAGTAGCTGTAATGGGAATCCAAACAATAACTGAGCCTAATGACAGGGTTCTGTCATGGTCAGGGCCCTTTGAGCTGCACCACGCAACGCTCCCATGCGTGAATGCATACTGAAACAGCAAAACAGCATACAAACACTTGTTGCCTATAATTTAATGTTTCAATTAATTTTTAAGTGGTACAGGAGCAGCATATAGTTTCAACAAGCCTAGCGAGCCCTCTTGTGGCTAAAGACGGTAATGTTTACTTGTCGGTTCATACCGCTCAATATGAATTAATTTGAATTTGAAATATAAGTTGCAGGATCGGCCAAATTATGAAATAAATGTATACTGATATATAATACTTTATTTCTATGATTAATTACATACAGACAGTTTTAATTGTTAAAAACTGTATTTTTATACTGAAAAATTAAGTATTCATGCAATCACATGAAAAGACTCTCCTAGCCAGTCCGTTGGGTTGAATTTTAGCCCTTTAACCCCAGCCTGCCCCTGGTCGCGACTTTAATTTCTTAAAAAAAAAAGCTTGTGTGTATTGGAGGAGGGTATTTTGTCTGATTGGCAGCAAATGAATCCAGTGAGTTTTGGCCTTTTACTGCAACACAGGACACACAAACAAAGTAAACAAATTCTTACTGTTGATAGGTGCAGCAGTTAAAGGAAACCTGCTATCAGTCTCCTCCTTCACAAGGAGCTGCTCTCCTTCCTGATGGACCCCGGGTTCCTCCTGTTCCTCCTTTATGTGGAGGAGCTCTGACTCCTGCTGCTCCCCCTCAGGACTCTGTTCTTCAGGAGCCTCTTTTTTAAAATCACAACGGAAAGGTTTCCGTCCTGTATGGATTGTAATGTGTCTGTTTAAAACAAATTTCCGGCTAAATTTTTGTCCACATATATCACAACAGAAAGGCTTCTGTCCTGTGTGGATTTTCATGTGTCTGTTTAAATTTGATTTTTGGCTAAATCTGTTTCCACATAGATCACAACAGAAAGGCTTCTCTACTGTGTGGATTTTCATGTGTCTCTTTAAATTTGATTTTCTAATAAATGTTTTGCCACAGTCTTCGCAGCTTAGCTTCACTCCTGTCTGGACTTTCCTTCGTGAGTCCACATTTTTCTTCTCTGTAGAACATTTCTTAAATCCAGAGTCTGACAAGTGTTTCAGCTCAGAGACAGGGTGCTCTACATCACTGTCCTCTTCATCCTTCTCAGTGTCTTTAGTCTCTGAAGAAATGGAATTATCTCCATGATCTTGTATCCTGGTGGATTCTTCTCCATCATTCTCTTCTAGAAGCTCTCTGTCTTTAATCTGGTCTGAATAAAGCTGTGAGAACAGCAGAGACTGTTCATCATCCAGACTCTTTATGGGAGGAGCAGAGACTGGAAACCTGATGGCATTAATCACCTCCTTCCCATTGAGCTGCTCTCCTGGCAGACTGATGTAGACTCCCTCCTGTTCCTCCTTTATGTGGGGGGGCTTTGGGTCATGCAGGTCGTCAGGAGGTCTGTGCTCTAAAGAAGCTTCTTTAACAAGCAGCTTCTGCTTAACATCTGCAGAAAAATGTAAACACATTATGGACATTAGAAAATATTTTGATCTCAACCTGAACTGGGGCACAGTTTGATAAAAATAAATTACTTTTTCTTATTATTTTGCATAGTTGTTTCTTATGTTATTTGTTTACAATTTCTTGCAAAAGTATTAACTTTCCTTGCCATTTTTCATGTCCTGTGTCCTCACAACCTGCCAAGTAAAAATGGATGTAGGTCAGAAATGGTCACACTTTTTCTAAATCCCTCCAAGGAAGAGGCTTCACTGTTTCTCTAAACCATTCGTCAAATGTTTTCTCCACAAATGCTTTTTGTTTTAAAGCACTTTAAACACGCAAGATGGTATTTAACTGTGTATAAAATATTGCTGACTCTCATGCCTTCGTCAAAAGCTTAGATTCTCCCCCTCCACCATGGCCAGTAGTGTTGGATTGGCCTTGTCTTTGCTCAATCACATATAAGTTAGACACAGTGACATTTGCAGTAGTGTTCCCAGTGGGTCACTTAATAGCTCTTGTGATGCAGCGAAACCCAGGTCCAAGGGTTCTGTTGCGAAAAAAAGCCAAGTCCAAATAAGTGTCTTCACATTCAGAAACAACCCCAATAAACTGTAACCACAACTCAGAAAAATTGCAAGCCACTTTACAAAACAACATGCCCAAAGTCACTTAGAATAGGCGGCCCATTTCATAGAATGTTTCTGGACAAGCTGCATTACATGCTACATTTGTCCTCCTATATATTTTTTCTTCCAAATACCTTTTGTTTCTTTGAGGGTTTTACAGTTTTGTGGGTGTCCTTTAGGGATGGTTATGTCTCGTTTTTAATTTGGGTCTGCCTTTTATCATTGCGAGTGTCTCATCAAAATTTCATTAAGTTTACATAACAACAATAGAGTCTTGATTCTTGAAAACTTAGTTCAGAGCCCTTCTCCTCTCTCCCATACAGTACCTACACTCAGACTTTGTCAGAAAATTAAAACTTAAACCGTAATCAACCTAAATCAATTAATTATTGCCATCAGAATGAAATTATATTCTGATTGAGAGGGCTGGTTTATGATCCATGATTTGATTAGCGTCCATCTGAACACTTGTTCCAATTAACTCATGAACTTACAGCGCCTGCATGTGGAGGATGGGGCTGCAGCGCTGTGCAGCACAGAACATTTTGGGATGATCATTATGGGATGATTATTAGAAGTACAAAACTTCTGCAGTTGTTTTATGGACTTCATCAACTCTGCTAATGTCAGAGAGTTTCTATTTTGAATAAAGCTTGGTGCGAGTAAACGCACCTCATGTTCGGATTTTTTGATTTTCAGTCCATATAAACGGTGCATTCGGAATACTTTTCTATTAATCCGAACACAATTTAATCACATCCGAGAAAGTTACTCACGTAAACGAGCTCCTGTCATTAACCACCTAACAGGCGCATTAGATGAGCTATCAGGCAGACTGACGTTCAGGCAGCACCTGAAGCTCAACTCCGCTCACAGCCGCGAGCCAAGCGCTGTCGGTGTTTCCTCACAAAATTAACAAACGTCAGATATAGTAACGTCTTACCCTGCTGTTTAGCTCTCTTCACCCTCATCAATGACTAAATGTTATTTTAGGTCCTGTGTCATTCTTGTCATTTGTAGAATTTACTACAAAAAAGAAGTATTTTAAAATGCCACGTCCACTCCGCCTCTTTGCGTTTACATCGCTCTGCAGCCAGTCAGCTAGCATTCTTCTTCTTCGTCTTCTGGAGTTTATTGGCAGTTAGCAAACATCTTTTCAGTGTGCATTACCGCCACCAACTGGTGAGGAGTGTGCTTCAGCTAGCATTGACAACTGCCTGCATGAGGTAAATGGCTCTGCGACACGGTGACGCATTAAAGGCACACTATGAAACATTTTTCAGTTAATTAATGTGTTCCATACCGTTTTGGATGATTAAATGAGTCATTTCAGGTTGAACAAAGGTTTTCTTGGCCGCCCTGGTGGTCTGTGGGGGAAATACCGCACTTGCAACTGCAGGAGCCCTCGGCCCGCACCCACAGGCTCAGAATCTCGTGCAAGATCGCGAGAGTCGGTCTTGCTTTACGGCGAGAACATGTTTGTTGCTAGCGCAGTGGCGATATCTGTGCAGTTATCATGGCGGAACCAGCGATAAAACAGTGAAAGCCCATGTCGGAGCAGGCAAGAAAGAGGAAAAGGGCTCTGGAAAGAGAGAGGAGTCGTACACGGGTGAACATCGGGAAAGCTTTTTCCGAATGGCGAGAGCTAAAAGAAAGAGAAGGCTGCAAGGCTGACGCGGACCTCGCGTTTCTGCTGATGCGATTGTAAGTAACATTGTAGGGTTTCCCTCACGCTACCGCCTCCCAACATTCCAAAAAAAAAAAAACTAACTCGATATGCGCGCAAAGCTTGTCTCCCCTGCTCCGCCTCCACCGGTCGCTCCGCCGGTCGCGCAAAGCTTGTCTCTTTCCCCCGCCCGCTCTGCCGGTCGCTCGCTCCGCCGGTCGCGCAAAGCTTGTCTCTACACCCCACCCCCCGCTCCGCCGGTAGTCCGGTAAGCAAATTCCTAGGGGAAACACTGCATTGGAATGGTTTCTCTCTCTCTGTGTGCATGTTCATACTTTCACTGTGTTAGTCATTGTTTGTACTGCCGTTTTTTCGACTTTTGTATTCGTTGCGTTCGCCTGTCTGCTAAGCTCAAAACAACCGCGCCTGGCTTGACGGAGAAACCAGTACAACAGCTGAGCATATTTACGACAGTGCACTTTTACTTTCGCCCTCTGGGGGGCGCCTCGCTGGAAAATCAATCCCAGTTGCATAGTATACCTTTAAGCTAGATACACAACGAATCGATTGTGAAATTCGTTGCCAACGCTTTTAATTGTCGATTTTTATCGATTTGTTGTGGTGACTCTAAACACAACTACAAACTATGACCCTCTTGTGGCTATAGGTGGTAATGTTTACTTGTTGGTTCATACCGGTAAATATGACTTACCATTTGAATTTTACATATAAGTCACAGGATCAGCTAAACTATGAAAAAAGTGCAGGTTATACTCTGAAATCTTATATATAGTGAAATGTTATAAACTGAAAAAAATACTCAATTGTCTATCTTTTGTTTAAGAGGCGAAAAAATATTTTGGCATGAAAACAGGTATTTATTTACACATTGTGTAAACATCAGGGAGTTATGATTAGGGATTTAGCCATTATTGGCCAGAGTTTAACATTTTATGGCAACAGGATGTTTTCATTTCAATTCTGAAAAGTGCTAGAAAAATAAAAAATAAAAATATATTTTGTACAAGCATGTTTTTTATTAGTGTCATTTATTGCAAAATTGCATATTAAAATGCCCAAATAGACTTTTACACTTTCAGAAATAAAAGGATAAAATATGCGATTAATTTGCGATTAATCTTAAGTTAATTGACATTATGCGATTAATCGCGAATAAAAAAAATTATCGTTTGACAGCCTTAATTTCTCATTAATTACATACACACTGTTTTAATTGTTAAAAACAGTGTTTTTATACTGAAAGATAAAGTCATTATGCAATCAGATCAAAGGACTCTCCAAACCAGGCTGCTGGGATGAATTTCAACTCTTTAACATCAGCTTGCCACTGGTCACGCCTTTACTTTCTTTAAAAAAGTCAAACCTGCACAGCTTGTGTGTTGGAGGAGGGTATTTTGTCTGATTGGAAGCTAATGAATCCAGTGAGTTTTGGACAGCTGAAACACAGACATACACACAAACTTAACACATCCTTACTGTTAATAGGAGCGGTGGCTAATGGAAACGTAGTATCCGTCTTCTCCTTCACAAGGAGCTGCTCACCTTCCTGATGGGCCCCGGGTTCCTCCTGTTCTTCCTTCATTTGGAGGGCCTCTGACTCCTGCTGCTCCACCTCAGGACTCTGTTCTTCAGGAGTCTCTTCTTTAACATTAGAAAAGAAAGGCTTCTGTCCTGTATGGATTCTATTGTGTCTATTTAAATCAGACTTTCGGGAAAAAAAAATTCCGCATAGATCACAACAGAAAGGCTTCTGTCCTGTATGGATTCTCATGTGTGTGTTTAAATTGAATTTATAGCTAAATCTGTGACCACATAGATCACAACAGAAAGGCTTCTGTCCTGTATGGATTTTCATGTGTCTGTTTAAATTTCCTTTTAGGCTAAATCTTTGTCCACATTGATCACAACAGAAAGGCTTCTGACCTGTGTGGATTGTCATGTGTGTGTTTAAATGTCCTTTTAGGCTAAATCTTTGTCCACATTGATCACAACAGAAAGGCTTCTGACCTGTGTGGATTGTCATGTGTGTGTTTAAATGTCCTTTTAGGCTAAATCTTTGTCCACATTGATCACAACAGAAAGGCTTCTGACCTGTATGGATTTTCATGTGTCTGTCTAAATGTCCTTTTCGGCTAAATCTTTGTCCACATTGATCACAAGAGAAAGGCTTCTGACCTGTGTGGATTGTCATGTGTGTGTTTAAATGTCCTTTTAGGCTAAATCTTTGTCCACATTGATCACAACAGAAAGGCTTCTGACCTGTGTGGATTCTCATGTGTGTGTTTAAATGTCCTTTTCGGCTTAATCTTTGTCCACATAGATCACAACAGAAAGGCTTCTGTTCTGTATGGATTTTAATGTGTCTGTTTAAATGTCCTTTTCCGCTAAATCTTTGTCCACATTGATCACAAGAGAAAGGCTTCTGACCTGTGTGGATTGTCATGTGTGTGTTTAAATGTCCTTTTAGGCTAAATCTTTGTCCACATTGATCACAAGAGAAAGGCTTCTGACCTGTGTGGATTGTCATGTGTGTGTTTAAATGTCCTTTTTGGCTAAATCTCTGCCCACATAGATCACAACAGAAAGGCTTATGTCCTGAATGGATCCTCATGTGTCTGCTTAAATAAAATTTTCCAATAAATGTTTTGCCACAGTCTTCGCAGCTAAGCTTCATTCCTGTCTGGACCTTCTTTCGTGAGTTCACATTTTTCTTCATTGTAGAACATTTCTTATGTCCAGAATCTGACAAGTGTTTGAGCTCAGACAGAGGGTACTCTGCAGCATTTTTCTCTTCATCCATCTCAGAGTCTTTAGTCTCTGAAGAAATGGAAGCATCTCCATGATCTTGTATCCTGATGGATTCTTCTCCATCATTCTCTTCTGGAAGCTCTCTGTCTTTAATCTGGTCTGGATAAAGCTGTGAGAGCAGCAGAGACTGTTCATCATCCAGACTCTTTATGGGAGGAGCAGAGACTGGAAACCTGATGGCATTAATCACCTCCTTCCCATTGAGCTGCTCTCCTGGCAGACTGATGTAGACTCCTTTCTGTTCCTCTTTTATGTGGGGGGGCTTTGGGTCAGGCAGGTCGACAGGAGGTCTGTGCTCTAAAGAAACTTCTTCAACAACCAGCTTCTTCTTATCATCTGCAGGAAAAATTGAAACACATTATGAACACTAGAAAATATTTTGATCTCAACCTGAACTGGGGCACAGTTTGATAAAACTAAATTACTTTTTCTTATTATTTTGCATAGTTATTTCTTATGTTGTTTGTTTTACAGTTTCTTGCAAAAGTATTAACTCTCCTTGCCATTTTTCATGTCCTGTCCTCAGAACCTGCCAAGTAAAAATGGATGTAGGTCAGAAATGGTCACACGTTTTCTAAATCCCTCCAAGGAAGAGGCTTCACTGTTTCTATAAACCATTCGGCAAATGTTTTCTCCACAAATACTTTTTGTTTTGAAGCACTTTAAACACGCAAGATGGTATTTAACTGTGTAAATATATTACATTATTAAAATATTGCTGACTCTCATGCCTTCGTCAAAAGCTTAGATTCTCCCCCTCCACCATGGCCAGTAGTGTTGGATTGGCCTTGTCTTTGCTCAATCACATATAAGTTAGACACAGTGACATTTGCAGTAGTGGTTCCAGTGGGTCACTTAGAAACAAGCTCAATAAACAGCTCAGAAAATCTGCACGCCACTTTACAAAACAACATGCCAAAAGTCACTTATAGGCAGACTTGGCAACACTGAAGCTCGTACTTTACACATTTTAACAGATTTCTGAGCGCATTGTACCACATAGAATCAGTCAGTAAGCATATATAAGGTTATCATATATAAAGCAGACCAGTTTATTAACCGCACCATCATTTTTTAAAAAAAATTTAATGATTTTAAGTGCGCCTTATTGTCCAAAAAATATGTAAGGTGTATTTGGTCAGATTTTACAAAATTAGGTCCTCTTGCTTATAGGTTTGTATCAAACATTGACATTTAATGGAATTCCTTAAGGGCTTAGGTAAATGAATGGAGAAAAAAAAACTCCATTCGTATCACCATATCTTGAGTCATTCTGGCAGATACCAACGCAAATGTAAAGGAATCATACATTTGTAAAGCAAGACCTCATCTTGGCAAATCAGATCACAATCTTGCTTTTCTTTGCTAAGAATATAAGCCCCTTTTTCAGAGGCAACCTGCAGTAAAGAGAACTGTGAGAAGATGGTAACAGGAAGCTGAAGAACTCCGTTGGGTTGTACTGTGCCAGTCACATGGAAAGGACATCAGGATCTATTTATCTCTGTCTGCTGAGTTTTCCTACTGTCCACCAACTTGCATTATTTGTTGTCATTTCAACTTTTTACTATTTGTTCTCACTGTCTTTTTATCTTCATAGTAGGAACACCTGGTCTGGCGTTCTGTTAGTTGTGATACCATACAGGGAAGACAGACCATCCGCTATTATCATCTTACATAGAAATTACTCCTGGATCAATGTGAGCTTCTGAGCTTTCTGTGTCTCTGCTCTGTCTTCTCTAAGCCCCAGTGGGGCGAGGCAGATGAGCATTCACACTGAGCCTGGTTCTGGTTCTGCTGGAGGTTCTCCTCCCTGTTAAAGGGGAGTTTTCCTCTCCACTGTCGCTTCATGCATCCTCAGTATGAGGGATTGCTGCAAAGCCATCAACAATGCAGACGACTGTCCACTGTGGCTCTACGCTCTTTCAGGAGGAGTGAATGCTGCTTGGAGAGACTTGATGCAACCTGCTGGGTTTCCTTAGAGAGGAAACTTTTTGACCAATCTGGAGGATCTGATTTAATTTGACTTTGGAAAGAGCCTTGAGATGACGTGTGTTGTGAATTGGCGGTATATAAATTACACTGAATGGACACAAACAAACTAAACAAATCCTTACTGTTGATAGGAGCATCAGTTAATGGAAACCTGCTATCAGTCTCCTGCTTCACAAGGAGCTGCTCTCCTTCCTGATGGACCCCGGGTTCCTCCTGTTCCTCCTTTATGTGGAGGAGCTCTGACTCCTGCTGCTCCCCCTCAGGACTCTGTTCTTCAGGAGCCTCTTCTTTAACATCTGCAGCCAACACTGAAACACATTACATGCTTTATGAACAACTAGATCTTTACAATGTTACAACAATGGGAAAAATTCAATTGTAGAGAAAAAGATTTGATCAGCAGTGCAGAGAAAACTGAACCTCAGGAACTGACAGTTTCAACCTAAAAATTATCACTGGTATCTTTAGTGTCATTCTGTTGTGGAAATTCAAAGCATTTATTCTGTTAAAAGCATTTAACAAAGCTTGATGTTTGGCACTACACCAACATTTTATCATCCTGATCACTACGTCCCTATATTATTGTAGCCGTGGCAACAGTGGCCACATACAAGCAACTCGAAATATTAGCAGCCATGTTTTTATGACTTTCAGACAAGAGGCAGAAATTCTGTCTTGGGGTGAGGGTTGCTTTCTTCCACATAGCTTTCCATTCATACCACAGAATACAGCATTATACGAGCAGCCATCCTCTGTCTTTCTAAACCTCTCTTATTTATCCATCTTTTCTGTCTTTTTATTGTGTAAATTAATTTAATTGTATTTTGAAGGTTATCCGCCTTTCTTCCTTCCTACTTCTTAATTCAATGAAAATCTCTTTAAAACCTAGATCTGCCAGAGTTTATAATATTAGAGCTAAAGTTTATTCAATTTTAATTTTATTACATTTGGGATCTGTTTCTGATCCATTCACTGAGTCCATCCAGCAACAAAAATACATTTTCCAAATATAAAGTAGCAATCGTATTTTACTGATGAACTCAGGAAGGTGGATTTTAGTTTCCAACAGACAAATGTTTGGTGATTTGCAACACTCAAAGCAAATGCTATTTTTAAGGACATCTAAAAATTATCATACCCATTTACTTGTTGACAACGTGCTGTATTGAGCATTAATGTTTATAATAATCCAGTTTAAACAGAAGTGATCATCATCCTTATATTTGAGGCAAACGTTCGGGAAATAAACAAACGCGGCCCTTTTCAGTTGTAACGCAACAGAAAACACCTGACAAAGGACGCATTTACCCCGTTGGATCCTGATGTTCTGATGTTTCCCAATCAGAACAGACTCCGCCGATGTCTCCATACCCAGCAGACGCTCAGTGCTCCTGACTCCATAGTGCAGCCATCCTCAGCAACTGGGTCCATTTACAAAACGCAGAAATATTTACCAAGGCAGGTAAAAAAAATATGTAGTGACTGAGCGCTATCTCACCTGGTGGGAGTGGGAGTTTAACTGTGAGGGAATGCAGGTGACTTTGAGCTAAAAGTAAAGGAGCGGGTGACTTGGCTTAGGAAAAGCATTAAAGGCGGCTGCACAGAAATTTTAAATATATAAAATTTTGTTGGCGGGGCAGAACGCCCCCATTGTTGAAGTGTAGGGGAAATACAGAGGGAATTAGGGGTACAAAATATATCAGTGTTTGAAAATTAAAGGGACGATAAAAAAAATGTGAAAAAAAAATTTGTTTTCATATATTTAGATGTAAATACGCATAGAAAAAAAAGAAAAAAACATACAAATAAAAAAAAATCACTTGTAATAAATACACAAGACAAAATAAGAAACGAGGGTTTGAAACGAGTGGCTCAAATAATGACATGCAAAAAGATAAAATACAATACATAAAAATAAATGGATTATTTGTAACTGTTTAGTTGGTCAATTATTGAATACGTATCTTTTTGGATTTATGATACTTGGATTTCTACTTATTGGATTTGGTGGATTTTTGATGTATCAGCAAATACAGCAGATGTCGGTAGCCATTTGGCCTTGATCAGTCTACTGGCTGCATGTGACGCGATCACCAACGCGGTGAACGGACAGATCTGGAAGGTGGAGGAGCAGAGCCGAAAAGCTGGATGCACTGGAATGCAGACTGGCTTCAGTGGTTGAACTCAAGGGGAGATGGGATAAAATCTGGATGTGAAACGCAGAAAAGCCCAACTAATTTGGAATATTGGATTTGCCATTTGGAGCCAGCAAAGACTTAAAGCTGACGGGAAAGTCAGAGCAGCTTGTCCTCATAACAAATAAAGTATTTGGATTATGCCTCCCCTATCAGTATCTCGCCCTGGATTGTTATGGGGAAGGAGCTCAGAACCACCTCCCCCGCTCCCTCCTCTCCCGCTGACATCTGCGAATGCTTTTTGAACTGTTGGCCGGCTGATTACATCAAGGACAATGGCCTCTGGAGAGTGTTTTGTGGAAATATAAAAAGCTTTCACCCAAACAGACACACATAGCTGACGCCCACAAAAATACATATGAACTTACACACGACTAGTCTCCAATGTTTACCTTCTGCTATATGTGTCTCATTATATTTGTGCTTCTCGTGCATAAGGTTTTTTTTTTTTTCCGGATATCTCACACTGTACCGTGGCCACTATCTTTCCACAGATTCTATGGCAGCGCCCTGTGGGCACCAGTGTCCTTGGCAGCATGGCCTCAGAAAATCATCTCCCCCTGAAATGTTTGTGATGTATGTGATGTGATGATGGCTGTACTGACACAGTAATTTCCCTCTGGGATCATTAAAGTATTTCTGATTCTGATTTATTATTTTGTTGCGTTTAAATGGCACACAAATATATATTTTAGCTACTTTCTGGCCCAGTGTTTATTTTATTGACCCATTATTCTGTATGTATTCTGAATTATGGCAAGATTGGCCCTCCATATTTACAGCCAGAAGAAAACATTCGACCCTCTTTCTAGACAAGAAACCAAAAACCATTTTTGGAGGAACTTTCCCAGACAGACAAACAACAGAAACTTGATGCTGAATGGTTAGCATGTAGCTCCTATGCTACATGCTAAGATAGCATTAGTACCTCCTATGCAGTGCTGCAGGCTTAGGGTTATCTTCATTGAGTCATGTTCACTTTAACCTAACGGTTATCAGTCTGTCACCAAACACTGTTTTCCAACACCTCGTGTTTATTTATAATTGTGTATTACTGATATAAAGATGGAAGCTCATTCTGCTGGACATGGAAACGGCCTCCTGAAAAGATGAGTGTAGCTTATTATTCTGGATATATAACTGGCTAAATTTACCGCCATATTTACCGCTGCTGGCGGTAAATATGGCCCTGATGAGACTGCCAGCGGCAGTCGACGCGATCACGAGGTCGTTGAATGAACAGAACGGACGGCTTGATAAGCTGACCGCGGTTGTGGTACAGAGATGAATGGGATAAAACCTGGAAGTGTGAACGTTACTAGCCCATCGATTGGAATATTGGATCCTGGAGCCAGCGGCGAAAAGACTCTAAGGCTGACAGAAAAGTTGGTGTCAGCTTGTTCTTATAACAAATTCTGTTTCTTCAAATCGGACTCCCCGCTATCAAATCCTCCCTGGTTGTTATGGCGACATCGCACAAATTCCCTGCTAACCCACATTCCTGCGGACATCTGTGGAGAGTCAAGCCGGAGCAGCAGAGTGATAAGACTTTCCATCAAGGACACTTGCCTGCCGGAGGACGGCCTTCATGGACATACAGATTTCCACACAACATGCACCCAGACACACATATGCTCACAAATACAGATGACTTTACCCGACCAGAACTCAAATGTTTACCTTTCTGCATATATGTGTCTCGTCATTGATTGTGCTTTTTGTGCAAATGAGGTTTTTTTGTCGGATGCTTCACATTTTGTGTGGAAACACAAATTGTGCAGCACCTGTCTTTTTTTCTTTCCCTCCACTCGCCCAGTGTAAATCTTTTTTCAACAGATCTCAAGGCAGCGCCTAGGGACCCCGTGTAAAGCGGGGTCTGGGGCAGTTTGGGGAACGCACCTCACGGCTTGCGCTTTTTAGCAGCGGCCGACTGGGTGTGTTCCTGGCAACGCAAGGCCTCAGTCAATCGTTCCCCCAAAATGTTTGTTAAGTGTATGTGATGGACGGTTGTACTGGAACTGAAATTTCGATTGTAATGCAAATTGCAGTTGACTAATAAAATTGATTGATTGATTGATTGATTGATTGATAAAGATGATATAACGTGGATTCTAATGTAAAACATGACACAATAACGATTAGTGACAGTTCTAGTAGCTTATTTGTGATTGTTGATGTGTGCTAAAATACTTCTTTATATATATATATATATATATATATATATACATACATACATATATATATATATATATATGTGTGTGTGTGTGTGTGTATACACACACACACACACACACACATATCTTTATAAAGGTGTCACCAAAGTGTGAGAGAATATCCAATCTTTTAAAAAGAGATAAAGATGTGTTTAGGACTATAAATAGAGAAGCTAATATTTAAGCCGTCTGACATTTCCTGTTCCCCTCTCAAAACATGGGAACCAATTCTTCTAGTAAGGGTTTTTTCCACTCATCATACTTCCTGGGAATTTGGACACATTTGCTTCATATTATACATATCTATGTATGTGCGTATCTGACAAGACACGCAAACATGTCACCTTTAATGTAAAATGCATATCCTTAATCCTTCTTTTAGTATACGTAATATTTTATTTGACTTATACAAAACTCATGTTAAACAACAAAGAAAGTTTACAAAACCATCACCAATCTTTGGTTTTTAATTTCCCTTACTGATGTCAAGCCAAAGGCTGTTAATTGCCTTTTTTGTGACAGGGAAATCGACGGAGTCCTTCAACAATACCATATATAGACATATAAAGAGATATCAGGATAAAGATATAGAGAAATAGATATTAATACAGAGAGATAGAGAGGGCAAGGATTACACTGAGCAGAGTTGGTGACCGCTTCATTACAGTGGCCCCAAAAACAAAAAAACATTTGTACATATGAATTATCCGTATACAAAATACTTAGAGGCATAATGTGCAGTAAGAAGGTATAAAAAACAAAACATAGGTCAAAAAGGAAATGTAAACAAAAAAACGAATAGAAGATTACTAGAATAAATTAAGTTACACTGCTGCAGGGTTCCATGTTACCAGATTGTAGTCATTGATGATATTGAGACGTTTTATAGCCTTTGCAACACTTTGGACATTAATGGCCGCTATAGGGAGCTTGGACCATGGGAAAAGCTCTGGAAGCTCCCTCGGGAGAGAATCAAGAAGCTCTATTGTCACCATGTGTTACCATGTATAAAGACAACAGACTGATGTATTTACAGGAGTTGGTTTGTGTGTTTTACGTTATGAATATTTTTACAAGTATGAAGTCACAGAGAAGTTTAGTTAGCCATAACCAGCTCTAAAGGAGCACTGGCCCCTGGTGGCCCCTGGTGGCCCCTGCCTAGAACTGCCCCTGCTCTGTTGCCAAGTCATCAGTGAATGACCGCACAAGCTAGACAGTCAGTTTTACTGCTTCTTTTAAAGGCAGAACCCTGTTTTTAAGTCAACTTGTTTTGGTTTCCAAACCTGGTTTGCCACTCACAATATGGCGGGTCTTTTTTTTTATTTTTTTAACCGAGTAACAGAGAGTTTATTTTATTTCTCTACAGGGCATATCTGGGTTTTAAACTAATCCATTAATCAACATTAATGTCTCTAAACTGTAGCTGACATGAAGGCATACAAACCTAATCTGTGCAGCAGAACTCTGGGGTTGAAATCAGCCTCCATGATGTTGAGTCGCAGTTTATCTTTGTATTCTCTTGTATCTGTGTCTGAAGTCTCTCCCTCTGTTGCTCCCAGCCACCGTAGAAGCTGCTGTCTCCACATCTCTGTTGTTCGCTTCTCTTCAAATGTTGCTTTAACAGCTACTGAGCAGCTAGAGCGCAGCTTTCACTCAGACTCCGTTGTTCTGGACAAGATGGAGACGTTTCCTTCTGCGGGGGAGGAAGCGTTGTCACCATAGACATAATATACCCCATAGACATGTCTGTGATATACCCGATCCGTACCGGTAGCACGATCCGTTCCATCAGCTCATTTGCGCACGCGCGAACAGAATAACTTCCGAGTCGCCAAATAAATAATGTAATTACCGTACTGAAAGTACTTATTTCTATACTTAAATAATTAAAGAGTGCTAAACTATATCGTATAGAAAATATTTAAGTTTTTTTCTGAAAGAAATTGATGCGTTTTATCTCCATTGTATTGCTTGACGTCATCATTGTGTTGCGTTTTGTCTGAATACACTCTGTTTTATTATTTGTTCAAACAGGACAGGGAAAAATATTTTCATCCTTAATTATAAGGTGAATTTTGTTATACAAATAATATTGTACTAAAAATTAGTTTTATTAGAAAGTTAAAACTATCGATTGAGAGTTTAGCGCCCTCTGGTGTACAAATCATAAACAAGAGAAGACCCCGTCATTAAAGTAGCCGCATTCTTTTTTTTTTCTTTTTTTTTTTACAAAAACCGAACAGGGAATAGAACAAAGAACACACATAAGCCTTATTAAAAGACATTTATTAAGTACAAAATACACAAATACATATGCAAATTAAATAAATGATAAAAAAAATGAAGAATATTCGATATAAAATACGTTTCTATACTCCTAAACGTGTTTATAGCTGGGGGGGTTTTATGTACTTTAAGAAATGGTGTATATATTTTTATTTCCCTTACCACAACTGGGAAACATTTTTGCTATAAAAAAACCCAACAAAAATAACAATGTATTTTTATGTATTTCTGTTTAACTTTTAGAATATGCAATATTTACGCAAATACAAAGATATACAAAAAGAAACCCCGCCCCGAAAAGAATAAAAAAGTAAGAAAAACGAAATATCGCCTACCGGAAGTTATACGGTTCGCGTGTGCGCAAATGAGCTGATGGAACGGATCGTGCTACCGGTACGGATCGCTGGATATAGTGACAGGCGTTGTCACTAATGTAATGAATAGGTTTTATTTTTAACAGAAGATACAACAGACAATCAGAGTTTAATTTTCAACCTTTACATACTCACATCTGGCAGTTTAATTGCTTCTTTTGATTTAAAACTGATGTTACACTGTTACAATATCTAACAGATCTTATTTGCAGTAGACAACAAAGGTGAAGATAACCAAAGGCTTCTTAGCCACAACTCCTGTAATATGTGAAAGGGTAAATGGTGCTACTCACAACCACACGATCTGTTCTCTGGCAGACATTTGTGATCATTTCCGTGAGGTGGGCTGTGCTTATAAGTCATGTCATGCAAAGGATTGTGGGATTCCTTATAGCTCCTTAGCCCCAGTGAGGGACATTGTGACATCCCTATGCTAAAGGAACTATGACAGTAAGCATGTAGGCTCCTTTCTTACTTACTTCCTTACTGACTGCATAATTGACTGCAAAGGTTACCCAGTGACTAAGTCATGGACATCATAAGAAACCACATATTTAAAAGGATTCATGATTAGTTGAACATGTGGGACTACATGTGTTTTAATTTTCCGATTAACTTAAAAATTCCTGTTTGTGATACGTAAATTACTTCGAAAATGTCATATCCTTTGTTATATTTTTCACCAATGGAGTTTGCCATTTCTTTAACCTGCACAATGCATGCTGGGTTGATGACGCGGCTAGATCCGCCTGGACTGAAACCTACAGAGTTAACAAAGGAACATTACCCAAGTTGTTTTTATCATATTGGATTTCACTGGTGTCAATTTAGACAATTGTACACGGCGTCCCTGTTCGTCCTAATTTAAAAAAAAAAGAAAAAGTGAGGTGATTCTTTATCACCTTCCACATGAAAAAAAGACCACCTTTGGAAAAACAAAATGACCCACATTTGTGCTCACAATAAAACTCCAGTACAAAGTAATTTTTACAAACAAAATTGATTCACTACAGGTGGCTGCTACCCTCGCAAGCAAAAACCAGCGCCTAAACCATGCCGCTTAGCGAGGAAAAGATGCTGAGAGAAAAATCCGAGACGGACAACACTGGAAGCCCTTTGAAATAATGAAGGTGTTGCCATTGCAACCGTTAAAAGTCCCAATTCAGTCAAATAAGCCACAAAAGGTTAAAAGGAAATTATTCACCAGCTATGTTCTTACTCCTGCTGCCTTGATAATAAACGCATCCCTTCCGGAAGGTGTATTTCCCCAGTCCCTAAAACAGCAATTATCAAACAAAAAAAACTATTTAGACAATTACTACTGCAAAACTACAGGTCCATCTCAAACCTCCCCTTGATCAGTAATCTTACGGATAAAGCTGTGTTTCAACAATTAAACACCTTCTTAACAGTGACCAGCCACGTTGACGTTTTCCACTCAGCGGTCCGAGCTCACCACAATACAGAGACCACCCTTATCAAGGTGTTTAATAACATCCACATAAATAATGACTGTGGAAAAACCACAGAGCTGGTATTATTGGACCTCAGTGCAGCATTTGATACTGTCCATCACTCCTAAAAACAAAAGGGAAGTAGAAAAAAATTTGCACACAGTTTCAGTTGCTTCAGCTAGTTACCACAGATTAGGCCCAAAATCTGGGTGCACTAATGCAGGGGTTCTCAAATTTTTCGTGGACAGGGACCCCTTAGCAGGGCAAAAAAAATTTCAAGGGCCACTTTAGATTCCTCATGCTGATACTATTTTTAAACAGCCTTTTGTACAGTTACACACATCAGGAATTATGTTTTTTTTAAGTATAAAAACATCTAAAATTAGAATTTTCCTGCTCCTACCATTTGCTAACCATTTTTAATACATATAAACATTTTTATTTTCCTACGCTTGTAAAGCCCATGTAGCCCTTGTCCTTGTACTGAAATGTGCTAAACAAAAAAACTTGCCATGTCTTGTGTTGTATGGTTTCTCATGTGTGTGCTTAAATTAGATTTTTGGATAAATCTTTTTCCACATAGTTCACAACAGAAAGGCTTGTGTCCTGCATGGATTCTCATGTGTATGTTTAAATATGCTTTTTGGCTAAATCCTTTTCCACATATATCACAACAGAAAGGTTTCTGTCCTGTATGGATTCTCATGTGTCTGTTTAACTCAGATTTGTCGCGAAATCTTTGTCCACATAGATCACAACAGAAAGGCTTCTGTCCTGTATGGATTCTCATGTGTCTGTTTAAATTAGATCTGTCACTAAATCTTTGCTCACATAGACCACAACAGAAAGGCTTCTGTCCTGAATGGATTCTCATGTGTGTCTGTAAATGTTCTTTTTTGCTAATACTTTGTCCGCACAGATCACAGCAGAATGGCTTCTCAGCTGCATGGATTCTTGTGTGTGTGTTTAAAGTACCTTTTTGGCTAAATCTTTTTCCACATACATCACAACAGAAAGGCTTCTTTCCTGTATGGATTCTCATGTGTGTGTTTAAAGTTCCTTTTTGGCTAAATCCTTTTCCACATTGATCACAACAGAAAGGCCTCTCTCCTGTATGGACTCTCATATGTACGTTTAAAGTTACTTTTCGGTTGAATCTTTGTCCACATAGATCACAACAGAAAGGCCTCTCTCCTGTATGGACTCTCATGTGTGTGTTTAAAGCAGATGTTCCAATAAATGTTTTGCCACAGTGTTCGCAGCTAAGCTTCCCTCCTGTCTGGATTTCCCTTTGTGACTCCACATTTTTCTTCTTTGTTGAACATTTCTTATATCCAGAGTCTGACAAGTGTTTCAGCTCAGAGAGAGGGTACTTTACATCACTGTCCTTTTCATCCTCCTCAGTGTCTTCTGTCTCTAAATAAATGGAAACATCTCCATAATCTTGCATTCTGATACATTCTTCTCCATCATTCTCTTCTGGAAGATCTCTGCCTTTAATCTGGTCTGGATAAAGCTGTGAGAGCAGCAGAGACTGTTCATCATCCAGACTCTTTATGGGAGGAGCAGCGACTGGAAACCTGATGGCATTAATCACCTCCTTCCCATTGAACTGCTCTCCTGGCAGACTGATGTAGACTCCCTCCTGTTCCTCCTTTATGTGGGGGGACTTTGGGTTATGGAGGTCGGCACAAGGTCTGTGGTCTAAAGAAGCTTCTTTTTTAACAATCAGCGTCTGCTTAACATCTGCAGGAAAAATTGAAACACATTATGCATATTAGAAATTATTTTGATTTCAGCCTAAACTGAGGCACATTTTAATTAAGATATATTTAGGAAATTTTGTTATATTAAATTCTCTGTAAGAACATTCAGAACAGTAAAACACAAAAATGTTATGAGTTGCCCCTGCAAAAACTCAGTTCTTTGTAGAGCTACCTTTTTTACCTTAAAGTGCTGATAACACAATCTTGACCTTTTCAGCCATGCTTTTAAAACAAAATGTCAGGCTTTGTCCAATGCGCCTAGTGTGTCTATGTCCACACATACGGCGCACCGGATTATAAGGCACAACAGAGCTCTCTATCCATCTCTGTTGGGAGGACAGAGCAGTTGGACTATACTGCCCGATTTCTAACATAAGGGCAAAATAAACATAACTTTTATACTGAATTAACTTACTTGGTTTATTGTTCCCAGCGCCTACACCAATTACATGAATGCACTTCTAGTTAAGACATTAAAGTCAGGCAGTCTTGTAGACAACTCAGAGGTCCGACCAGGTGCCGTAATGCTCCAAATATCCATTGAGTGGAGCGGCTTCATTGCTAACCAAAGTCTTACTTACACATTTTAACTGATTTTTGAGCATATTGTACCACATAAAATCCGTCTGTAAGCACAACTTTAATCACATATAAGGCGCACCGGATAATAATGCGCATCATCAATTTTTGAGAAAATGTAAGGACTTTAAGTGTCCTGTATAGTCTGAAAAATATGGTAATAAAATGAGTGCAAGGAGGCGTCATTTTATTTAAATGTAGAAGTTTTGGCTACTCTGCCACAACATGACAACTACGGTATTTTGATATAATTTTCTGATTAATTCCTTCTAAAAACTCACCAAAAGATGTGAAAATATTAACCCACCCAGAGCTATTTTTCCAGCGCAACGCGTTCAAAATAAGACTGGTTGGAAACATTTTTTTTTTTATCTTGGGATTTTATTGAGATTTCTTGCAGCACTGTAGGAGTGGTCACAGAGCCACTGTTTAGCTGAAGCAAATAAAATGTTTGCCCCCCTCTATTTTGTTTTTGCAGCAAGGTTTGAGCACAGTCCATGAGCCACGGGGACCGTTTTACCATCGTCAAGCGTACTAATCGCCTGCATTTCTTGTGACCAGTGGCATAAAGTGGGGAGATGGTAGCATGTTTGTAAGCTAGTCACAGTGAGAGTCATTTCTTCTCTATAAGGCACCCACCGAAGGGCAGAGAAGGGCTCATCGTACGTCCTTGACTGCTTGGAACAGCTCAGTGGATTGGTACATATAAAACAATTTGATGGGAAGACTTCTTCCCGCCGAGCAGATATTTGTCTGACCGCGGTCATAAAAACAAATGCTTTGCGTACCTGGATTCGTGTCAGCAAGAATGAGGGAGGGAGCCTTTAATTGGCCTCACTTTTCTTGTTCAAAAATGTTGTGCCATCAAGCCATGAGGAAAAATCAGACTGTGTTGTAACCAAAGAAATTTGAGACTTTTACAGGCACAAAGGAACTGCGCCCCTCAGCAGGGTGCCGTTACTGTATAAAGGCTTGCTAGACAGCGCGGAGCAGTCTCCTCCCCTGGGGCCAGGTCAAGCTGAGAGGAAAAGTTGATCTGAAACCCCCCGCTGCAACCAGCTCAAAGACCGGCTACCGGAGCTGCATCCAACAGCCACGTTTCGGCTAGCCGTATGCCACTAATCAGACAATCAGCCTTCACCCTCCCTGCTTCCAACTGGATGCCCAAAGTGCATTGAACTGACACAGGGGCACAGACAGGTTTCGCAGATAAATAAACAGGGAAACCTAAACGGTTTATTTAGAATGGTTTACTTTAATGTGTTTTCAGTGTGTTTTTAAAACACGTGGAGCTTCGAAACCACGCCATGCTGATGTATTCCGAGTGTGCTTTTATGGTTATAACAACCGCTATTTGCACAAGGGTTTTAGACATTGATCGGATATTGATATTTGTGTTTTCCGGTCCACTCATTACGACCACAATCCAACTGAAGCTCTTTAAAATTAGCGTAAAATGTCCGCTAGCAGAATGCTATTAGTTTCCGGATAAAACGCCACGCAACTACGGGTCGTTTTAAACATAAGCTTTGTTTTCATTTCGCTCCACCATTGTTCGATAGTGCTACGAGCATTATTACCCCATTAATATGGAACATTAATGTTGATTTAATGGTGTTTATATAAAATAACTTTAGGATTAACCTATTTAGCGACCGATCGCTACAATGATCCCTCGGTTCCGAGAGGTTTAATTGCATTAATAAAATCCAGCGTTCTGAAGATATTGATTTTTACTGAGCAAATCATTCTCTAAAATTTTCTTTTATCAAATAATGTTTTGTTTAACTAAGGATGTGCATTGTGAATGGGTTGAAACATATACCACTCCACCTTCCCCCACTCCTCCTCCTTACAGACCCCCTGTCTGCTCCTCACCACCTCAATCCACATCCACCGACTCCACCCCTCCCCCCTGCTTCACATCATGTCCTCCACAACCTGAGGACCACCCCCCTTCCCCTACTGTTACCTCTACAGTGTCCTTCACTCCTGACCTGGTGAGAAGACAGCTAACCAGACGCCACTCCGGCAAAGGTGCAGGCCCCGATGGTGTATTCCCCAGGGTGCTCAAAGCTTGTGCCTACCAGCTGTGTGGAGTACTTAGCCTAGTCTTCAGCCTGAGCATGCACCTGCAGAGAGTCCCCGTGCTGTGGAAGACGTCCGGCCTCGTTCCTGTGCCAAAGATGCCGCGTCCTAGCGGCCCTCAGGACTACAGACCGGTGGCACTGACGTCCCATATCATGAAGACCTTTGAGAGGCTAGTCCTGGAGCAGCTAAGGCCCATGGTCAGGCCCTTCACTGATCCACTACAGTTCGCCTACCAGCCCCGCCTGGGAGTTGAGGACAGCATCATCTTCCTGCTGAACAGAGTCTACACTCATCTGGACAAGCCGGCGAGCACTGTGAGAATCATATTCTTTGATTTCTCCAGTGTCTTCAACACCATCCGTCCGGCTCTACTGGGTGAGAAGATGACGGCGATGCAGGTGGAGGCCCCCATCGTGTCCTGGATTGTTGATTACCTGACGGGCAGACCACAGTATGTAGGCCTACAGAACTGTGGGTCTGACCGGGGGGTCAGCAACACTGGGGCCCCTCAGGGGACTGTCCTCTCCCCCTTCCTCTTCACCCTTTTCACCTCAGACTTCAACTATTGCACTGAGTCCTGCCACCTTCAGAAGTTTTCTGATGACTCAGCAATAGTTGGTTGCATTGAAAAGGGTGATGAGAGTGAATATAGGACTGTGGTGGGCAACTCTGTCACTTGGAGTGAGCTGAACCATCTGCAGCTCAACGTGACAAAGACTAAGGAGCTAATAGTGGATCTGAGGAGGACAAAAACACCTGTGAACCCTGTTTCCATCCAGGGGGTCCCTGTTGACACTGTGGAGGAGTATAAGTACCTGGGAGTGTACTGTAACAATAAGCTGGACTGGACCAGAAACACAGAGGCGGTCTACAAAAAGGGACAAAGCCGACTCTTTTTCCTGAGGAGGCTGAGGTCTTTTAACATCTGTAGGACGATGCTGAGGATGTTTTATGAGTCTGTTGTTGCCAGTACCATCTTCTTTGCTGTCACATGCTGGGGCAATGGGCTGAGGGTCGCTGACAACAACAGACTAAAACTGATCAGGAGGGCCGGTGATGTTGTGGGGGAGGAGCTGGACACTCTGACGACCGTGGCAAAGAGGAGGATGATGTCCAGGCTCCAGTGCATCTTAGATAATGTCTCACAGCCTCTCCACGACACACTGGCCCAGCAGAGGAGCTCCTTCAGCAGAAGACTCCTCTTACCCAGATGCACCACAGAGCGCCACAGGAAATCATTCCTGCCTGTGGTCATAAATCTTTACAATGCCTCCCTCAGTGATTCAGACACCCCCCGTCTGTATTACATTTATTCATTCTTTGCACTGTTCTTGCACAAGTCACTATCACTTTACTTGGATCTATAGTTATACATATGTATATTGACTTATATATGTACATATTTATATTACTTTGTGTTGAATGTTGTAAATATATATATAAAAATGTGTGTATATCTGGAGCGTGTAACAAAAGTAATTTCCCTCTGGGATTATTAAAGTATGTCTGATTCTGATTTCACTAGCCTAATAGAGAGGATTTGTTGATTGAAATATAGCGATAATTTAGATAAACAGCATTCTATAGTGATGTTCTCTGTATGTTCTTTTTATTTCTGTTAATACATTTTTGAACTTGAGAAGAAGTTGTCCCTTATTTATTATATATGTGTGCAGAGTTTGCCGTTATAAGAACGCCAGTGCTCAAATCACCCTTTCAACTATTGTCCTGATATGAGCCGATTGGGCTGATATTCACCGGACAATACCCAACAGAGTTATTTATTAATCATTACATAACTTAAAACAGTGTGCAATAGCGCAACAAAAACATGATAATCTCTTTGCTAACACACGTATTTCAATTTGACGCAGTGTTCTGTTCATTTGGTAGATTCGGGGGTTTAACTGTTTACTGTAAATTATGCGAATCTGTCTGTGTTTCGGCATCTTGGAAATTATGGGTCCCAGCAACTAGTTACTTTATCGATACCTTATAGATTACATAGTCCTACAATATGGGAGAAAATGTACTTAGCTCTGACACACCAGCTTTGAGTTGTAGGTGCATGAAGTCAAAGAGATCAAATTTTAACCTCCTTTTTCTGAATACATTATGTATTTACTACTGTAAAGATGGAAGGACCATTTCAACTACTATAATAAAAAGTGTTTCTGAACAGGATTACCAGCTACAGCTTTAAGTCAGAGAAGCTATAGATCAAATTAATTGAAATATTTACCACAAATATAGGAGAGATAATGAAATGTGTGTATACTTACCATCTACAAATGTTTTGCCTTTTTTAAAAGTCCATGTCTATGTGAAGTCTATGTGAAGACAAGTTCTTGGATGAAGCGGAGTATCTTGAGACTGCTGAGCACACTGTTCATACCAGTACAAGCAGATCGATGCCCATTTTTAAATCACGCTTTACATATATCTCAGAAATGGTCAAGTTTTATCTAAAGCCCTGTAAGAAAGAGACTTTAATGTTTCTAAATGGTTGGCAAATGTTTTTTTCCACAAATGCTTTCAGTTTTACATCCCTTTAAAAACACACAAGATGGAATTTAACTGTGTATAAAATATTGCTGACTCTCATATCCTCATGACAGGCTTAGATTGAACCCCTCCACCATGGCCAGTACACCAGTACGAGCAGAGTGACGCCCATTTTTAAATACGCTTTAAAAGTAGATCAGAGATGGTCATGTTTTTTTCTTAATCCCTCTAAGGAGGATGCTTTATATGGTAACTCACCTCCAAATCAACTTTTTTTGTCAATAAACTGTGAACATGGTTGTCCTATAGTATTGTCTACATATCTTGGCCATGATTTAGAAAGATTTGTGCACATTTGTTGAAATCCAGATTTTGTGTCTAAAATCGTCAGTGTGGCACCCTCCAAGGATTAAACGGTGGTTGAATTTCGAATTAACATTGTTTTGGGTTGACCTGATGTTACGATATGGGATGTATGAGTGGAACGGTCATGCTCAGACACAAGGATATGACACAATCTATCAGATAGCACCCCAGAGTGGTCTTCATTATTTCATAAAACCGTGTCACATGTGAACCTTTTAAATTCTGGTATAGTCACAGATTAGGAACAGACATTTTGGGGGAGTATTAAAGAGAAAGTTACTAATATGAGAAATAAAGTCCTAGGACAGAAGTAATAAAAAAAAAAAAAAAAAAAAGACAAAAGTGGTAATATTATGAGAAAAACGTCATATTATGAGAATTAAGGGGGGACATTTCCAGAATAGGCAAGGCAAGGCAAATTTATTGATATAGCACAATTCAGTACACAGACAATGCAAAGTGCTTTACATGATTAAAATACAGGAAATAAAACAGAAAAAAAGTAAGTAGGAAAAAGCAGTTGGATTATAAATAAAAAAAAATAAAAATTTGCATTCAACTGTTTAACTAGTACAGTCGAAGGCAGTCCTAAACAAATTAGTTTTTAGTCTTGATTTAAAGGAACTTAGGCTTTCAGCATTTTTACAGTTTTCTGGAAGTTTCTTCCAGATAAGTGGAGCGTAGGAACTAAATGCTGCTTCTCCGTGTCTGGTTCTGGGTATGCAGAGTAGTGAATAGTCACAGTTTGCAGAACTATTTCAGTCCTTGAGTAACAGGGCCAGGTTAGATTCTTTTAATTATTTTTATTCTTTACAAGTATAAAGTCAGGAGTATGAAGCCAAAGGGATACGAAAATAAACTCGTAATAATACAAAAATAAAAATATTATGAATATAAAGTATATTCTGAGATTAAACTCCCTCTGATACTGTTTAAGTGACTCAAATTAACAGCAGATTTGCCACATTCAACATGGCGGACGCTCTGACGCATCCGCAGCATAGGCAGAACCCGCCCAACGAGGCGTCTATGTATATGATGTCTATGGTCTCACTGATGACCCGTGACGAAGTGTACAGCCCTTGCACGGCTGTGTACCTAGATTTCTTTATAAAGCTTGTGAGATGATCAAGCGGGGCTCTTGCCACATTCCTTTTACTCGCGTCGCGTCCGATCAAGATTCCCTCAGCGCTGATGCGTCTACAAACATTTCTCTGACTTTATTAGATTAAACAAGTTGAAGTATACGTTTCTGTTTCAAGCGTCTTGCATACAAAACAATATTTAAGTGGTGGCTGCCTAAAGCGTAAAAAGAGCTGGGTCCACCGAAGGTGTTTTACCGCCGACCGGGTGCGGTAGCGTCCCACTGAGGTAATTCTGATGTAGTGATATCAGTAGCTCTGCCACAGCGGGTAATAAAAACAGCCCCGTCTTAAAAAGAAGACAACACAGTGGCATCCTGTGCCTCCACAGAGAACACTGTTGCACTTTTAAAACCCTCTAACAACTTTTTTTTCCCTTCAAAAAAGCGACTGGAAACAAATCTACCAACTTTTTATGCATTATTGGCAAATTTACGTAAAAAGCAACCAATTGTTCTGCTGTTAAAGGGGAAGTCCGGTCAACAAGGAAAAATCAGGGTATCATTAGCTATAACTAAAACTAATACATTTGTGGTTATTTAATGAACTTATCTTTAATCAATAAGAAAATAAAAACATAAATTGTCGTCTGAATCACTGTGTATGGGGGCTGACATGACTGCCCAAATATGGGCAGTAAGGGGCGTTTGACATCACATCCTGCGACGTGGAAGAGCGGAAGCGGCGACAGCATTTCTCTCCGCTTTCCATGCAAAGTCAATAGGAGCCGTTCTACACAGCTGCGATCATCAATAATTATTTCGGATTTCCAGAGGACTTCACCGCTGACATTCCCAAGAGCTATTGCTGAAGCAACAATGCCCACGTGCATGGCCATCGGATGTTCCAACACAACTGGTAAAAGAGGAAAAAACATTGCTTATTTCAACACAGTCACTTCAGGGATCTCTCCTCCGCTGTGTGTGTGTGTGTGTGTGCGCGCTCAGCTGCAGCGCCGGTGCAAAGCCGTGATCAGCCCAGCATGTGCTGGAATGCTCTTATATTTTAATACTTATACTATAATAATCAGCTAACTTAAGTCACTTCAGCGATCTCTCCTCCGCTGTGTGTGTGTGTGTGTGCGCGCGCTCTGCTGCAAACTGAAACTGAAACCCCGTCTGTTAGATGCAGAGCCGTGCTGCGCGGAGCGCGCGCACACACACACACACACACACACACACACACACACACACACACACACACACACACGCATGTATAGATCTATACTGTAGGACCCGACTGAGTTTGATCTTGGAAAATAGTGCGCCGTGACAAACAGAGCGTTGAAACTTGCTCAACAGCGGGTCCGCCGAGTGACGTCAAAAAATGGGAGGTGACAGTACTATTCTTGACCAAGATGGATTCCTCCACATAAACATGATTAAATGAGAATTATTATTAATTAAAAAAACTTATAATTTTTTGCACAGTATGTAGTAGTTTTATATTTAAAGTACTTTCAGCAGTTTGAATTCTGATTTTGACCGGACTTCTCCTTTAATGTCCCGAGTCAGCCGGGAAGGGGGCCAGTGTGAGACCGCGGTGAAGTTGGTTTTGGGTAGGACATTGGATGTTCGAGCTCCGCGGCTTCAGCAACCAGCCAGCAGACAGAGAGCAGCAGCCCCGGATCAGCCTCCTTGCATCAGCTTGAACAGGAGGCAGACGCTGCTGAAGCCATGGAGCGCCAATATCCACTGTCCAACCTAGAACTAACTTACCCACGGTTGCTGTAAACCTCTCGTTCTGCCTTCCCTCGTACTGAAACCTGTCTGCTGCAGTCAAAGCAAAGAGAAGATTAACCATGCTTAATGTCCACATGTGACAGATGCATAGAGCTGTCAGTGATGCCAGCCTGGATTACAAAGAGGGGAAAAAATGTAATATATAATTGGCTCTAACTGATAAGGCTCTGACCCGCTGGGCGTAACTGCCAGCGTCACTCTGCTCACTCTCCATGATGGCAAATCAAGATAGCTGCTGCTTCCCCCCATCCTGAACACAGACCCACTCCCCCTGACTCATAGTGGGTCTATTGTTACTGTCTCAGAACAGCAGCTAGAGCTGCAGTGAGTCCCTACTTCCCTCAGCACTGTCTCACAGGCAGCTTCCTCATCCTAAAAACCTGCATGTAGTAAGAGCAAAGAGAGCAGAGAGGAGACCTGCTCCGTTTTCACACTGCACATGTATAACACATGCACAGAGCTGCCAGTGATTCCTCCCTGGATTACAAACGGGATATAAATATACTGCAAATATAGGTTTTAACATTTTTTCTGAAACTGTTGCACTGAAACAATTACCTGATTACCACACAGCTTGAATCACCTATTCACCTCGTTCAATGGGTGTGTGCGCCTCAAATTACTATCTTTCTGGTAGAATTCGATGTATGCAGTGTGGATTCAGGCAATGTATGAAATTTCATACATTACTACATAAAGTAATCCTATTGTGTGTTGCATTTCAGTAACATTTTAACAACAGTGTCACATGTCGTTAAAATTGTACATATGCAACCCCCACACAATAGACCCCTTGCAACCACGTGACTCCGTTACCCAGAACCCCTTGCGTGGCGGCCATATTGGTTGGCATGTCATTTTCTACACAACGCACGATATTCAAGAGCCGGGCGTACACTGTACGAGTTTTTCCCCTTTTCGGGCCGATTCTTCAGTCGTGCGAGCATTTTTTGAATCAGGCCGAATTTCAGCTTGATCGTAGAGGGGGGGAGGAGGGGGGACTGGCTTCTCACGACTACCTCCCGATCAGGAATCGGGCGGTCGGTGAAAATCAAACATGTTTGAAATTCAGTCGGCTGTCGTGAGGTTTTCGTGAGCGCATCCTGCTGTTCAAGCAGAGCTACGAGGGAGCGCCCTCCCCTCCTCTCCGTCCCCGCCAGCGGAGGGAGGGGAGCGGGCGTCCCTGAAGCGACCTCCGCCCGGTCCGGGCGACCTGCCGTGCCGCGCGGCCGCCGGTGCGTCTCGTCCCTCCTCTCTCCCCTCCGTTCCCCCGGTGCCTCCTGCGGGCCTCGCCAGAGCTGGGCTCGACCCCCCTGCTCTGGGTCCCTGTCACCCACCGTCGCTCGCCTGCCTCTGCCACCACAGCGAGCGTCGCGCCGCACAGATCGTGAGCGGTGAACTTTTTAAACCCCGCGGTTCCGTCGCACAGTTTTTAGATGTATGTAAGTACCACGACTGAAAAACTCATACAGTGTATGTATGCCCGGTATTTGCGGACCCTTTGGCTCTTCCTGATAAGGATTTTTCTAGCAATCCCGATGATTGGCCATCAGTTTGCTGTGCGGATCTGGTGAACTACCTTGTGTTGTCACCCACCCCAACGTACAGTGGCGATCAGATGAAGGCGTACAAGAGTTTGGGAGCGCACAAACAGTTCACTGCCGGATGGATACGTGAACTGTCTGTTTGTTACCTGAATGATGTAGCAGTTGTCCGTGGAAGGGTGAGTTTAATGTTGTTTATTCTCATAACTTGGCTGCATATAGTCCGATAACATCTGACCCTAAACTGTAAACATTGCTTTGGCAACAGAGATGCAGTCTGTTTGCACCATATTGAACAATCAGTGAATAGTCTTTTGTATACGCTCCGCCGGCCATGCGAGTAATGAGGTAACTGGGCCAGTGCAGTGGTGGGCTGCCCACCAAGATGGAGGCGTGCACCCCCGATCACGTGACTTTTGACGTCAGATGCAAGGGGTCTATTCCATCCGACTGAGGCGATAGGATACTAATGAATCCAGTGAGTTTTTGCCTTTAGCTGCAACACAGGACACACAAAGTAAACAAATCCTTACTGTTGATAGGAGCAGCAGTTAATGGAAACCTGCTATCAGTCTCCTCCTTCACAAGGAGCTGCTCTCCTTCCTGATGGACCCCGGGTTCCTCCTGTTCCTCCTTTATGTGGAGGGGCTCTGACTCCTGCTGCTCCCCCTCAGGACTCTGTTCTTCAGGAGCCTCTTCTTTAACATCTGCAGCCAACACTGAAAACACATTACATGCTTTATGAACAACTAGATAATGACAAAGTTACAACAATGTCAACAGATGAGACTGAAACTGATCAAACGGCCAAGTTTCCTGTTTGGTATCAACACCATTCGTCACCCTGACCACTCCATCCCCATATAATTGTAGCCGTGGCAACAGTTGACAAATACAAGCAATTAATAATGCAATGTTTTTTATGACTTTTAGACAAGAGGGAATTAGAAAGGTGTGGAAATATAGCAGTGTTTCACAATTAGTAGAACGATAAAAGAATGTAAAAAAATATTTTTGAGGAAGGGAAAAAATATATTTCATATAATTGTATATAAATAAATATAGAACAAAGGGGAAAAAATGTACATATAAATGCAAAATCACTTGTAATAAAAACACAAGATAAAATGAGTTCAAGAACAACGGATGATTGAAAATGAGAGGTTTAAATAAAAAAAAACATTAAAACAAAGAAAATATGACAGTTAAATATTGTTTGTAGCTGTATAGTTGGTTTAATGGCACACAAATATATATTTTAGCTACTTTTTGCTCCGGTATTTATTTCATTGAGTCATTTTTTTTCTCCACGGAGCGCTTCTGGAGCAGGCTGCCAGTGACAGTGGCTCCGTATTCTTCTCAGTTTTTTTATACTCTCATGTATTCTAGTAATCTAGTTGTGTGTGTATGTTACACTTTTTCTCTTCACTTTCTGATTCAACTATGGATGTCACCGCTTTTGGATTATCCCCGCCATAAAGGTGACAGGAAGCCCTGGATAAACCCAGAGATAAAATCTTTGCTCAGGAGAAAAAAAAAAGGGCTAAAGAACAGCTAAGAGATGTGCAGAAAAGACTGAGGAGTAAAATTTGAGAAGGAAAGACCAGAAACAGGAAGAAAATGGAGTGACAGCTGCAGAACAACAACATCAGTGATGTCGGGAAAGGCCTAAAAAACACCTCCAGTCACAAACTGAACCTTGAGATGGGTGAATAAGAAAACCCCCTGTGTGGCACCAGTGCCCAAAATTCATCATTGCTATCAATTGTGTGTACCTGTCCGTGTGTTTGCCACTGTAACAACAAACTTTCCCCATTGCAGGACAACAAAGGAATTTTTGTTTCCTTTCTATTTATTTATTTCTGTATCTAGTCTAAATCCATTTAAATTATGGCAGGATTGGTCCTCCACAGAAAACAGGCAGAAGAAAACACGCGACCCTCTTTCTAGACAAGATAAACCAAAACGCGTTGATTGGAGGAACCTTCCCAGGCAGACAGACAACAGAAACTTGATGCTGAATGTTGCTACATGCTAAGCTAGCATTAGCACCTCCTATGCTACATGCTAAGATAGCATTAGCATCCTCTATGCTACATGCTAAGCAACCATTAGCATCCTCTATGCCACATGCTAGTTTATTATGTGCTGCAGGCTTAGCCAGTTTTCTGCGGGAAACCCTGCAACGAGTTCTGATGAAGAGGAGGAATCCATTAGCTGCTGAAAACGGCTCCTAAACTTTAGCTCCATCCACACAGTTAGCATGAAGAAGGAAATCTCCAAACCTGATGGGTGAAGCAGAACTCTGGGCTGGAAAACATCCCCCATCATTGGTGTCTCCTCTGCTGCGTCCTGCCGCTCTTTGAGCTCCTGCTTCCCTCCAGTTTCTCCGCTGTGCCTCCAGCTGCTGGACTTCTTTCCTGGAGGAGGGATCCACGTGACGCGTTTGGGAAGAGGCATAGAGATTATTTACGTAGACGCTTCGACGGGCGGGGTCTGCCTATGCTGCGGATGCGTCAGAGCCTCCGCCATGTTGAATGTGACAAATCTGCTGTTAGACTGAGACACTTAAACAGTATTAGAGGGAGTTTAATCTCAGAACATACTTTATATTCGTAATATTTTTATTTTTGTAATATTACGAGTTTATTTTCGTATCCCTTTGGCTTCATTCTCCTGACTTTATTCTCGTAAAGAATACACATAATTGAAATAATCTAACCTGGCCCTATTACTCCAGGACTAAAATAGTTCTGCAAACTGTGACTATTCTGGAAATGTTTCCCCTTAATTCTCATAATATGACGTTTTCTCATAATATTACCACTTCTGTCTTTTTTTTTTACTTTATTCTCCTATGACTTTTTTCTCAAATTAGTAATTTTATCTCCAATACTCCCCCAATCTGTTACGATCTCCCCAGATCGTAAAAGGTTCACACGGTTTTACGAAGTAATGAAGACCACAAAGTTTAGATTTAACCAATTGATTTTATATTCATAACACATACATATATATATATTTCTCTCTCTCTCTCTGTTTCTCTGTCTCTCTCCCTCTCTGTATATATATATATATATATATATATATATATATATATATATATATATATATATATATATATATATATAATCTGGACATATAATTAATTATATATAAACACACACCTATTTATTTCTAATACTTCAAAATCTATATCTCATCTATCACATCTATATCTAAAAACATTGATCAATAGCTCTCTGTTCTGCCAATCTCTATCAATTAATATATATATATATATATATATATATATATATATATATATATATATATATATATTCCTTTACAAGTATATATAAGCTCCATCTCCATCTATAGCTCCATCTATATCTTTCTACCGAAATACTTAAAACATACATACAGGGAACATAGATGTTCACTACTTTCTGCCACACAATATGGCGGTGATGTCGACGCGCAAACCTGCGCCCAATGAGGCGTCTATGTATATATGTCTGTGGAAAGAGGGGCGTCATCAAGGACAAATATAAAGAGTAGACCCCGCATTTACTGTTGTGGCGCATAAATTACGGCCGCCATCTTGGGGGGGGTTGACCTGAGAACAGCACAAGGATAGGGGGTATCCCACAGTCTTCTCAGAATTCCTCATCAACTTGTATGTAAAACGACACACAATTGTGCTCATATTTTTGTTTTATTTTTAATCATTTACTTAATAAATAAATAGGTAAACTTGGTCTTATGGTGTTTGTCACATTGTTTCATGTTGTTTTTTGATCGCAGAGAGAATCAAAATCTTCATTGAGTCATGTTCACTTTAACCTGATGGTTATCAGTCCGTCACCAAACACTGTTTTTCAACACCTCATGTTTATTTATAATTGTATATTACTGATATATAAAGATGGAAGCTCATTCTGCTGGACATCAAAACGGCTTTCTGAAAAGATGAGTGTAGCTTCTAATGTAAAACATGACACAATAACGATTAGTGACACTTCTAGTAGCCTATTTGTGATTGTTGATGTGTGTTAAAATTCTTTACATATTCCTCTATCAAGTGTAAGAAAATATCCCATCTTTTAAAAGAGATAAAGACGTTTTTAAGATTATCAATGGAGAAGCTAATATTTCAGCCGTCTGAAATTTCCTGTTCCCCTCTCAAAACATGGGAACAAATTCTTCCAGTAAGGGTTTATTCCTCTCATCATAATTCCTGTGAATTTGGACACATTTGCTTCATATTACACATATCAGGTATGTGCCTACCTGAGAAGACATGCAAACATGTCATCTTTAATGTAAAATCCATATCCTTAATCCTTCTTTTAGTATATGTAATATTTTATTTGACTTATACAAAACTCATGTTAAACAACAAAGAAAGTTTACAAAACCATCACCAATCTTTGGTTTTTAATTTCCCTTACTGATGTCAAGCCAAAGGCTATTAATTGCCTTTTTTGTGACAGGGAAATCGACGGAGTCCTTCAACAATACCATATATAGACATATAAAGAGATATCATGATATATCTATTATATCTATTTCTCTAGATATAGAGAAATAGATATAATATAGAGAGCTAGAGAGGGCGAGCATTACACTGAGCAGAGCTGGCGACCGCTTCAATATGGCGGCCCAAAAAACAAAAGGGCATTTGTACATATGAATTATCCATGTAAAAAATACTTAGAGACATAGGTGCAGTAAGAAGGTAGAAAAAACAAAACAACGGACAAAAAGTAAAAGTAAACAAAAACAACGAATAAAAGATTACTAGAATAAATTAAGTTACATGGCTGCACGTTTCCAGGTTACCAGATTGTATTCATTGATGATATTGAGAAGTTTTATAACCTTTGCAACACTTTGAGGGCATTAACAAAGATAAGAAACTTGTTGAAAAAAAATACTAAATTTGGGAGTCAATTTCTTAAACTTTTCCCAAGTACTAGAATAGTGTTCACCAAGAAAAAGTTTTTAAAGCATTCCAGAATCAGACCGTGTATAATGGCTTTCAGACAGAATTTGCCCAGCTGAGAAACTTTAGGATGTAACCACATCTTTAGGATGTAACCACAAGAAAATATCTATGCCTGTGAGAAAAAACAATGAAAGAACAAATGGTCAGTAGTGTCAATGTCATTTTCACAAACTGAACAACAGTTGGCTTCACACCCAAAACGAATGTGCAGAAAGTCATTGGAAGGGTATATACCATTAAATATTTTATAATGAAGTTCCTTATTTATGGGATACATAGGGAGTATAAAGTATGGCATATGCACAATATGTACTGTCTTGGGGACAGCACTTTTAATTGTTTTATTACTGAAAAGTAATAAAACCAGATTGCTATAACATTTTGTAGCAACATGCTGCAAACTTTTGCTCTCTGGTTATTTTTTCAGCCCTATTGCGTTTTTGACTGTTTGATGTCATATCCTGGAAAAGGTATATAATTTTCATATATATATATATATATATATATATATATATATATATATATATATATATATATATATATATGTGTGTGTGTGTGTGTGTGTGTGTGTGTGTGTGTGGTTTGAATATTATTCATACATTAGAATAGTGCAGTTATCTTCACTTACAATATTGAAATACAATGAGCAATGTGTCTTTGCGTATGTTTAAGGTTTAAGGTTTGCAACAAAAAACTCCATTAAATATTCGGTGAGTTTTACTTGAATAAAAGCGCTGACAGCTCACTGCTGCTGCTAAACACATTACACAGAGCAGAGCTAATGACTACTTCATGATGGCGGCCCCAAATCTCGTCAGCGCCCATAGGCGATAGCGGTCGATGGGGGTCTACTCTTTATAACGTGTATCACGCTGCCGTGACAGATCGGGCTGTGACGCAACTCTTGCCAAATGCGCAGCCGCATTGATCCCTCCGGGTTCTTTGTCCTTGTTTTGCTGTGAGGCCAGAATCGGGAGTGTTGGTGAATCTGAAAGGGAGCAGCTGCTGCTGCAGGAGATGAAGTCTGGAAAGAAGTCCAGCAGCTGGAGGCACAGCGGAGAAACTGGAGGGAAGCAGGAGCTCAAAGAGCGGCAGGACGCAGCAGAGGAGACACCAATGATGGGGGATGTTTTCCAGCCCAGAGTTCTGCTGCACCCATCAGGTTTGGAGATTTCCTTCTTCAGGCTAACTGTGTGGATGGAGCTAAAGTTTAGGCGCCGTTTTCAGCAGCTGATGGATTCCTCCTCTTCATCAGAACTCGTTGCAGGGTTTATCTTGTCTAGAAAGAGGGTCGCATCGCATTTTTCTTCTGACTGTATATGGAGGACCAATCCTGCCAAAATTCAGAATAGTTAAATGACTCAAAATATATACTTGCCCAAAAAGTGGCTGAAATATAAAATGTTGTGGCGTTAAATGCAACCAAATAATAAAGTCATTGAATAATTGATCAATTAATGAACTAATGTATATTTCAACTTTAACATTTAACTGCCGTATTTTATCTCTTTGCTTTAATGCATGTTTTTTATTTAAACCACTCATTTTCAATAATCAATTTTCTTGAACTACTTATTTTATCTTTTATATAGGCTACTGGAGGAAATCAGGGTCTATTTGATTTCTACTGTTCTCCAGTCTATTCTTCTCCAGATTTGCATTGCATTGCATTGAAATGACTGTTGTCATTTCAGCTTTTAACTTTTTGTTCTCTCTCTTTTTTCTTCATAGTAGGTACACCTGGTCTGGCGTTCTGTTAACTGTGACATCATCCAGGGAAGACAGATCACCCGCTATTACCATCTAATGTAGAACAGATTACTAGATCAATGTTTGCTTCTGTGCTTTTTTGTCTCTCTTGTTGTGTCTCTGCTCTGTCTTCTCTAACCCCCAGTCGGTCGAGGCAGATGACCGTTCATACTGAGCCTGGTTCTGCTGGAGGTTTTTCCTTCCCGTTAATGGGGAGTTTTTCTTTCCACTGTCGCTTCATGCTTGCTCAGTATGAGGGATTGCAGCAAAGCCATGGACAATGCAGACGACTCTCCCTGTGGCTCTATGCTTCTCCAGGAGGAGTGAATGCTGCTTGTCGGGACTTTGATGCAATCAACTAGTTCCCTTATATAGGACATTTTTGACCAATCTGTATAATATGATTGAATTTGACTTTGTAAAGTGCCTCGAGATGACATGTTTCATGAATTGGCGCTATATAAATAAAATTGAATTGAATTGAATTTTCATCCACCACCCTTTTAATTATTTAATATTTTTTTTATGTCCAAATATATTTAAAACATGTGTTTTCCCTCAAATCATTTTTTTCTAATTATTTTATCGTCATTTTAATTCTGAAACACCAATATATTTCCACTTCTAATTCCATCTTGTCTGAAAGTAAAAAAATGGACGGTCATATTCTTAATTGCTTGTATCTGGCCACTGTAATATGGGGATGGTGTGGTCAGGGTGATAAACAGTGGTTGTATAGTGCCAAACGGGAAGCTTTTGGCAGTTTGATAATTTTTAGTCTCATCTGTTGACATCGTTATAACATTGTCAAGATGTAATCTTGGTCTATAAGTCACACTTTTTCATAGTTTGGTTGGTTCTGCGACTCATAGTGAATTGCAACTTATATATCAAATTTAAATGGTAAATTATACTGACCAACATGCACCAAGGACTAAACATTACCGTGTCTAGCTGCAAGACTCAAGGCTTGTGAAAATTATGTGGTGCCCCTGTTCAACTCTAAAATAATTTGAAACATTAAAGGAACTATAAGTAATAATGACGCCTAGTGATTAAAATCGGATCAACACATTATGCCTTTCATGGAGATCTGCCACACAGACCTGTGGTTGTGAAAGTCCACTGAATTTTTTCTTCCACACGATCGGTATATAATGTTGTATTCGGTTCTATTTCTGGTCAGCTTCTCTTACTGGCTTCCATGTTTGCAGGCTGCTGCTCTTTTACCAAGATAAAATACCAGATGCTGCGCTCTGTGTTGGGAACCCTGGGAAATCTCATGTCATTGGCTCAGGAACCAGGAAGTGAACACGGTCTACACTCTGAACTGAAGTAGTTCTGGACCGTACCTCTAGGTTTGAAAGGAGAAAAACTTGACTAAGACATTGTTGATGGGGAGGACTGACTGTTTATAAGGAATGTTACTTCCATCCTGGGTGACAAATGAGAATGATTTAGGCTTCGCTGATGCACGTTCAAGAAGTTTGCTGACCATTATTTTGCTCTCAAATATCCGTGTCGTACTGTTAGCTTAGCACGTAGCACCATTACGCTCACTGTTTAATGTCAGCGTAATTTTGAATGCGCTAGCAAGTACCTTCCTGGTGTAGTGGCTGGCTTGTTAAGCTAACTATTTATGCTTGTTATCTTTTTTTATGCTTTCAATCTCCCAGTAATGTTCCATGTTATTCAGCCTGTTGTGAATTTAGTCGTGTAATTGAATAAGACCACCTACCATATTAAATGGCAGTTTTTAGTCTTGTGTTCCTGGTGCTTTTTTTCCTCTTTATGACACATTTCTTAACTGATGCAACTTATATTCTGGAGCGACTTACAGTCCGAAAAATACGGTAGTTGGTCATAATGCATGTAATGTGTTTCAGTGTTGGCTGCAGATGTTAAAGAAGAGGCTCCTGAAGAACAGAGTCCTGAGGAGGAGCAGCAGGAGTCAGAGCTCCTCCACATAAAGGAGGAACAGGAGGAACCCGGGGTCCATCAGGAAGGAGAGCAGCTCCTTGTGAAGGAGGAGAGTGATACCAGGTTTCCATTAACTGATGCTCCTATCAACAGTAAGGCTTTGCTTACATCAGGGGTCATCAATCTTTATTACCAAACCATTCATTTTTCTCCCTCTTACACCAAAGAAAAGTAGTCTGGCGCCACAAAGAATAGCTCAGCTTGTAAACCTTTAAAAATGTTAATCTTTTTATTTCATTTATCCTTTTAGAACAAAAGAATCCTATAATCTGAAGTTCAGTGTTTTTGTACCTACTATAGAAAAATTACAAACTAAGCTACACAGGCCTGTTTAGTCCTTCCTGTATTTGTATGAAATTAAACATGGCCCATTCTAATATAAAAACGTAGTTGCCATTTATGTGTGTGTTTTAATAAACACACACACAGAAACAGGTGAACGGCTGAGTCTTGTCCTGAGGAGGTAGCTCTCCTGTGTTGAGCCATGCATCTGTGGAGAGGTTGTTTGGTTTTACCAATATAAAGATCAGAACATTCGTCACTGCGCTGAACTGCATACACCAGTCCACTGATCCTAGGTTTGGAGGTTTAGGCCTCAGAGGCTGGTCCATCAGCCGTCCACTTGCACCTCAAAGATAAAGGACACTCTTTTGAGGACCAACATTTTCACATTTTGGACAGAGAAGACAGATGGTTTGAGGGAGGGGTGAAGGAAGTCATTTACGTACTGTAGTGTGGAACTCCACACTACACAAGACATTTTGAATTGAGAAAGCTTCCTGGATGGGAGGCGAAATGTCTTCAGCTTCAGAATAGAAGTCCAGTTGTTTTTCTTTTTTGGATCGATTGTGACCTGGATGACTGAGAATCTTCACAACGTTGCCCCAGAACAGAAAGTTTCTATGATCAAACAACACCTCGGTTCCCTGGGTTCCTCATCCCAGCCCAGTCTAAGAAACCTTGGTGATCTTTTTTTACTAGTCAATGTCCCTGGATCCCCATTCAAAACATTTAGTTAAAATTGCTTTTATAACTTAAGAAATAACTAAATTGAGGGCAATAATTTCCAAATCGGACCTGTAGATGATTATTTGTGCTTTTATTTCCTCTTGTTTAGATTATTGTTGCTCTCTTTTATTTAAATAATTGACCTGTTTGCGGTCACCCCAGATTCTTTTATCTGATAATGTGGTGTTTCTGTTGTAAACTTCTTTAGTAATAAAAATACTCTTGAAACTATATTTTACCATATTTAATCTAAAAGGCAGAGGGATGTTTACTGCTTCAGTACTGGACTCTCACAACAACCCAACACAAAAGGTACCAGAGCGCCCGTTCATTCCTCCAACAGACATTAAGTGTACACCCATTTAGGGAAGTGCACAGTATGATATCAGTGTTCTGTTCATCACATTGGTGAAGAAGATCATTCTATAATGCAGACGTGTCCTTGCTGACACATTTCCCCCTAAACGGTCATTCTTTCCAATCCAAGTATGTCAGACTCTTTGCCTTCAGAGTCCGTTTATCTGTAATTTCCATGTCAACCAATTTTGCAGTCCAGTCTCTGTAATCTCACAATCTCTAAGGCTTTTAACAGGAACAAACAGAAGGGCTCACATCACACTGGTTTTATCCTCTTTACATTGGCTACCTGTCAAATTTAGAGTTGACTTTTAGAGCTTTTAATGAACAGGCCCCCCAATACATCTCAGACCTTTTAATCCCTTACTCTGCTGTCTGTGCTCTCTGGTCCTCGGGCCAAAACCTTTGGAAGGTCCCTAAGACCCGGTTTAATACTCGAGGGGACCTGTCCTTCCAAGCTGTAACCCCCAGATTGTGGAATGCCCTGCCCCTGTCTCTCTGTGTGGCTGACTCTGTTGAATTCTTTAAAAAGCAGCTGAAAACACTTATTTAGACAAGCATTTACTTAAATATACATATCTTTGATGTTATCCATGTAAGTTGTTCTTGTAATATTTCTATTTGGTATTTATTACTCTGTAAAGCACTTTGTCATTTTTATCTGTGAAAGGTGCTATATAAATAAAGTTTACTTACTAACATGATTGCCTAGCGACATCGAGAAAATAACCAACTGCTGACGAATGGGACCCATCCTGAATGGGCAGAACACTCCCCAGAAGGGGACGGCCCCTACAAACTATCAGCCTTCCACAACATGGAAGCTCCTGTCATCATAGCGGCTAAGATAAGTGGGCACGTGGATCAACACATATCAGAGGCCCAGAGGCTGTGGAAAACCACCCTTGAGGCCAACTTCAAGCCAACTGCACAAATATCCATCAAATGTAGAGTATACCAAGGAGAAGCTCTGCTGTTGGCCTGAACCCCCTCAGCTAAATAATCAATGGGACCAGTATCCTGTACATGGATAACATCAAGGTTTATGATAAGAGTGAGCGAGAAATTGACTCGTTGATGCAGAATGTCACTCGGGCTGGAGAAATGGGGCCAGATGGTGACAAAGAGAGGGAAGGTAATCCACACAGAGGCAATTGCACTCCCTGAATACAGAATAGCAGATGCTGAAGGGAGCTAAAAGTACCTTGGAATACCACAGGCAAATGGCCACAAAGAAAGCAGCAACAGCCAAATACCAAGGCAAGCTCTGAGAAGTCAGCTAAATGGCAAGAACAAGGTCCTTGCAATCAATAGCTATACCTTGCCAGTGATTAGATACCATGCTGGGGTAATAAGTTGGACAAAGGAGGAAAACCAGACCACTGAGGTTAAAACGAGAACCTACTCACCGTGCATGCTGGATTCCACCCCAAATCCAGTATCCATAGGGTATACACTAAGCACAAAGGAGGTATAAGCCTAGTAAGCCTCAGAGCCACCATTGATAATTTTTAGATGTAAACTTTTAGTTCCTGAGGTTTAGTTTTCTGTATACTTCTAATCAAATCTTTTTCTCTAAATTGAGTCTTTACCATCGTTGTAACATTGTCAAGATCTAGTTGTTTATAATGCATGTAATGTGTTTCAGTGTTGGCTGCAGATGTTAAAGAAGAGGCTCCTGAAGAACAGAGTCCTGAGGGGGAGCAGCAGGAGTCAGAGTTCCTCCACATAAAGGAGGAACAGGAGGAACCCGGGGTCCATCAGGAAGGAGAGCAGCTCCTTGTGAAGGAGGAGACTGATACCAGGTTTCCATTAACTGCTGCTCCTATCAACAGTAAGGATTTGTTTACTTTGTTTGTGTGTCCGTGTTGCAGCTAAAAGGTCAAATCTTACTGGGTTCATTAACTTCCAATCATACAAAATGTCGATTCCGTTTGAGTCTACATGCGCCGATCCTGTTGCTTTAAAACATGTTGGCTCTGACTAGAGGGTCCGCAAACAGATCTCCTGACTTGCTAGGTCAAGTGTTCATGTTAGTGTCTGCCGTTCTGTGAGGAATCCCAAAGCTGCACTTGCTGTTGGAACTATAATGCTGGTATGTAGCAAACCTGATAATTAACCAACACTGAGTAGAATTAAAAAGTTTATTTTAAAAAGGTGAATGGTCCCAAATAAGATAAGCAGGCAGGACTGGGGAGGAGACCAGGTGATGCAGGTGGACACTGACCTGACCAGGAAGGGTTGGCAGGTGTTGTTGGCAGAACCAGACTTGACTTCTGCTGTCCCCAGAAAATGGGGGTAGGGCGGAGTATGGTGGGCAGGGTGTGGGGGAGGCAGCACCTCAAGGTTCATGGGGTGGGCTCTGGTTGGCTTGCCCGTTCATTTCATGTTGGCCACATCTCCGGATGGATAGGCATGTGGGTTGTTTTTGAGATCAGGGTGGGGGGTTAGGGCTGGAGTATGGCCTGGGTAGGTCTGGTTGTGGGGACTGTTGGGTTTGATGGTGCTCCGACCCTATCCTGATGATGGGATTCACCTCCTAGGTCTGGGGGCTGGACACCCCTCTGGGGTGCCTAGAACTGGCAGTATATGATGTATGTGGTGAGTGTGTGTGTTGTTTTTTTGTGGGTAAGAGAGTGTGCATGTGGGGGCACTAGGGTGAGAACATGTGAATCTGTACCCGGTTTTCTGTTTGTCTTTTTGTAAGGTTGGGTGTGGACTGCCTCCTTCCCTGGGACATCTCAGGTCCCAGGGTCCCCCCTGCCCCCTCCCCCCATGTTCTGGTCCCCTCTGTAGGCTAATGCCACTGTTTGTCCCCGCGGCTCCAGGGGGCTTCGGCACTGTTGCTGTTGGAGGGGTTCTTGGGGCTCCTCTCTGGGATGGGGGTGGCAGCTTTCCCTGTGTTGGTCCCTCTTGGGCACCTTTGCTCTGGGGTTCCCTTCGGGTATCCGAGGTTCTGGTTTCCCTGGCGTCTGCCTCAGTGCTCTGGGGGGCGCGTCTTCTGCTCCTCACAACCACTATTACATACATACATACATACATACATAAACAAGCACCTACAGGTGCTTGGATTCACGTGCTTAAAGATTCATTTCTATAAAGAAAATTCCCTATTATTATCTTTAGCTATCACTTTATACATTCCGTATTAAATAATATTGTGTATTTTTCAGTGACGACATCAAGGCGTTCGTTTTACGTACCAGTATAACTTCATTGGTTTGTGTTGGTGTTCTTTTTATATCTCTCTTTGCAGGTGTAGAAGCACACTCAGAGGATGTTATCTTGCTCTCTCATTTTCCTCTCCTATTTTTTCACCTTTTTTCCCCGTTTAGCAATTTGTCTAATGTTTTTGTCTTCCTTTATCCTACCTTCCCATATTTTTGTCCATTGAACATGAAATAGTCCTAATAAAGCTTTTTGCATAAATAAATCAAGCGGAGCACTACGGCAAATGCAGTAATGCTCCACTTGTGAAAGTAAACTCTGTTTGGCTCTCTTTGGCATTAAGACAGCAATTCTTAATGTTACACTGCCAGACAGGACACATAAAAAAACAGACTTGAGCAGGTGTTGTTGACAGAACCAGACTTGAACAGGTGATCCATGCAGAACCGGGCTCTGGGAGAAGCCGCAGACATTATCCCAGCATGGGCAGAATGAGACACAGATATCCCAGGAGAAACCTTAATCAGGCAGTGCACACAAACACTAGTAGACCAAACTAACAGGTCCAAGGGATCAAACAGGCAGAGTGATGAGAAGACATTGGGAAACAACACATGGGGGCGGTGAGACAAGACAAGATGTTCTGGCATGGAGTGAATGAGTGAGGCAGGTATATAAAGGCAGAGCAACAGGTGGGATGACTTGAGGGTAATTCGTGGCAGCAGGTGAATCTGATTATGGTGCTGAATGGTGGGTGGGAGTTGACTGAGCAGAGTGGATGGTGACTGGGAAGGGTGGGTCATGGAGTGGAGAATGAATGGAGAGCCGTGGAGCTTCTTCCTGTACCCCTCTTTGCTGTCTCTTATCTTGCTTCTGGATACTCCTGAGTAATTCCCTATTTCCCTTCCTTCAGTCCCCTTTTTCTCATTGAGCAATTCCTTTTGGTCAGTGGTATTCCAAGGTTTGTTGTTTTGGGAAAGCATATCACTGTTATGGTGGGGATGGTCTTATCTTCACAGAAGTTTATAGAGTCATTCCCACACTCAGACATGTCACTGATATCCTCTCCATGTGATTGGCACAGTGCATCCCAGTACCAAGCTTCCTGTTACCATTTTCTCAGTTCTCTTTTCTGCAGGTTGCCTCTGAAAAAGGGGCTTATATAAAACACACATTGTTATCTGATATTCCAAGAGGAGGTCTTGCTTTACAAACGTACAGGGGTCGGACAATGAAACTGAAAAACCTCTCACTTTAGTGTGGGAGGTTTCATGGCTAAATTGGACCAGCCTGGTGGCCAATCTTCATTAATTGCACATTGAACCAATTAGAGCAGAGTGTGAAGGTCCAATTAGCAGGGTAAGAGCACAGCTTTGCCCAAAATATTGCAATGCACACAACATTATGGGTGACATACCAGAGTTCAAAAGAGGACAAATTGTTGGTGCACGTCTTGCTGGCGCATGACAGTAAGTCTTTGTGATGTATCAAGAGCCACGGTATCCAGGGTAATGTCAGCATACCACCAAGAAGGACGAACCACATCCAACAGGATTAACTGTGGACGCAAGAGGAAGCTGTCTGAAAGGGTTGTTCGGGTGCTAACCCGGATTGTATCCAAAAAACATAAAACCACGGCTCCCCAAATCACGGCAGAATTAAATGTGCACCTCAACTCTCTTGTTTCCACCAAAACTGTCCGTCGGGAGCTCCACAGGGTCAATATCCATGGTAGGGCTGCTATAGCCAAACCTTTGGTCACTCGTGCCAATGCCAAACGTCGGTTTCAATAGTGCAAGGAGCGCAAATCTTGGGCTGTGGACAATGTGAAACATGTATTGTTCTCTGATGAGTCCACCTTTACTGTTTTCCCCACATCCGGGAGAGTTACGCTGTGGAGAAGCCCCAAAGAAGCGTACCACCCAGACTGTCGCATGCCCAGAGTGAAGCATGGGGGTGGATCAGTGATGGTTTGGGCTGCCATATCATGGCATTCCCTTGGCCCCATACTTGTGCTAGATGGGCGCGTCACTGCCAAGGACTACCGAACCATTCTGGAGGACCATGTGCATCCAATGGTTCAAACATTGTATCCTGAAGGAGGTGCCGTGTATCAGGATGACAATGCACCAATACACACAGCAAGACTGGTGAAAGATTGGTTTGATGAACATGAAAGTGAAGTTGAACATCTCCCATGGCCTGCACAGTCACCAGATCTAAATATTATTGAGCCACTTTGGGGTGTTTTGGAGGAGCGAGTCAAGAAACATTTTCCTCCACCAGCATCACGTCGTGACCTGGCCACTATCCTGCAAGAACAATGGCTTAGAATTCCTCTGACCACTGTGCAGGACTTGTATATGTCATTCCCAAGACGAATTGACGCTGTATTGACCACAAAAGGAGGCCCTACACCATACTAATAAATTATTGTGGTCTAATTGTGAGATCAATAAAGACTATCCTATCCTATCCTATCTTAAAACAAGGTGTTTCAGTTTCATTGTCCAACCCCTGTATGAGTCCTTTACATTTGCATAAAACAAGTCCAGAATTTTTTTTTCTCTAGTAGAGCAGGTAATAATATGTTGAAAACTTGGAAGTGTAGCAGAAAGGTGTGATTTAAATGATCCGATATTACCACAAAACTGATGAAATCACATAGTGACGGCAACAGCAGATGGCGGAACATAGACTGTTGCCCAAATAACACTGGTAAAATCTGGATAAATACGGAGGAGCATTTTGCGACACAGCCATAAAGGTGGCCCACCAGGCTTATGTGGTTCAGGTTGTTATCCTAACATGTTTAGTTTAATTGGCAGCTTTAATCACAATTCTGTGAAAAGAGTCCACCAAATGTGAAATAATTTGGTGGACTCTATTGATCCATGATGAAATTAGCTTTTATATCAATATCAATGCAACTTAGATTAAAGATAAGTTAAATGCATTTAACACCAATATATTTGGTCATAACTGAAACACACCAGTGAGGGGACTCTCACAACAACCCAACGCAAAAGGTACCAGAGAGCCCCGTTCTTTCCTCCAACAGACATTAAGTAGGACCAATTGTGTACACCCATTCAGGGTGTTATTTTAGTAATCAATTATTCTATCAATTATTCTGATGATTAGTCATGTAATAGGATATTTTTCACTTAATTCAGCTTATTTTATGAGTATTAGAAACAAATGAATAGATGCAAATTTAATTTAATTCAATTAAAACAACAATTTAATTCTTGTTTTGAATAACAAAGATAAATCTGCGGCTAAAAAGTTATAGGATCAAAGTGTTAAAAGCTCAGCCCTCTCTGGTTGACTTAACATCAATATAGTGCTAGATGCACTATTAGGTTGTAGTATAGGTGACACTTTAACATAATACGAAGAGACTTCGTTGTCACCTCTTAGCAAGTTGGAACAATAAATTCCTTAAAAAATGTGATAAACTTATATCCTATATTAGCTTTATAAGTAACTTGTTTTCACCTAAAATGTTCAGTAAAATTAAATATTTTTTTGTGGCTGAAGTATATGTGACACTAACATAATATGAAGAGTTTGTTGACACCTTTTAGCAGATTGAGAGAATAAAATCCTTAAAATTAGTCAAACCTATGAGGAATTTCACTTTGCATTTCTTTGAAGATCTACAGTAAAATTGTGAAAATGTTTATTGTGATTATAGTGTATGTATGTCAAAGTAATATTTTTGTAATAAAAATACATTTTCTGAGGGTTATGCTTCTCTTTTTTCTGCCTGAAAGGCCTGTTAGTGTAATACTGCATGTATTCTCAAAGCTAATCTGTAAGAGAGCTCTATTTCAGCTCACTTGACCGCAGTTTTGCTTGTTGTTTTCACTTAGCTGGTCGCTTGTGTAATGAAAAAATGTCATTAGTTGTTATATTAATCTGGCATTTTTATGGAAAATAAGAGGTACTTCTGGTCTCCAATCTGTGTCTCCCCTCTGAGGAAAAAACCATGCACAGCTTCACAGGGTGTTTGTTTTAAGGTCTGAGAGCTATTTTATGGTTCTTGAGGTAATTTGGGTTGACCCCTGATAGGACAAGTTGGGTACTAAATCAGCGTTACTGCATGAAGACCTTGAGAGAACAGTCTCTTTGTTTTGGGAGGAGATAGAAACTGGAGCCACAGTGTCTGGGCCCAAAAAACCCAAACTAATCGGTAGGGGCTAGGCATTCTGATTAAAGATGGGTTTGCGAAGCAGACGTTAGACAAAGAAGCTGCAATATCGTAACATACTGAATTAAGCATGTAAGTTCTCTTTGTCTCTTGGAATTCCAAATGGAATAAATATGCATATTTTAAATGTTTGCTTCTGATAATCTGTTTCTCCTTTACTATCAAATCTTAAACCGGGGTAAGATGGGCCTTCAGAAGTAAGCAGGAGCAAGCCTATATTAATTTCAACACTTGTTAGATCTGGCCGCCGATAAGCATCTAGACGCTCAACAAACTGTAGTAACAAAAACCAACAGATCACCCATGCTTCTGCTCATTAGCTTAGCAATTAGCCATCATGCTAAAGAAAACAACTGTGCATGAACAGCTTGCACAGAGTCCTGTAACGATACGAACATTTAAACAGTCTTTAAAATGTTGTTACTTTGGGCTGTTAGTCCTCAAACTTCATCTGAACCTCTGCAGTTATGCAACTACGTTCAAAGCATAACTTTCCTGCCCCCTTTAGTCATTTAGCATGGCTGTACGCCCATCCGCAGCTAGAGTTGAAGCTGACTAGACAGAGCCACCTGACCCCACAGAGAAAACGCCGCCCCCTCATTTGAATATCTGAAACTGAAATATTAATAGGAATGAGAAATAACAACAAAAAAAGGTCCAGGACATACTTAAAGTAGCTTAACAAAATAAAAGTGTCTCAAAATAAAACACCATTATAAAATAAATAAAAAAGTAAATAAATAAAAATAAGTGAATAAAAATAAATACATAAATGAATGGAAAAAATAATTGAATGCATTTAAATAAATACATTAAATTACATTTTAAAAATACTTAAAAAATAATCTTGAAGTCTATAATATATGAAATGACAAAACACGCAAAACAATACTTCATTCGTTTTTTCGTTGTTTGATTTCATATTGATATTTATTATTTGAATGGATCATTGTTTTATATATTATCATTACCATTACTGTATTTTTCAGACCATAAAGCACACCAGATTATTAGGGACATTAAATATTCTTCCCAAGTGTGTAATATCACTCCGCCCCTCCACGTACACAGCTCTCTCCTGAGAAGGAGAGCTGTCCGTCTCTGTTGGGAGGTCAGAGTAGTGGGCCTACACTGCCCTATTTCTTACATAAGGCCAAAATAAACGTAACTTTTATATTGAATTAACTTACTAGGTTTATTGTTGGTAGCGCGTACTCCGGGCACAGGCTGCCTAAAGGCTCCCACATACTCCAAGGTACTGTACGCATACTTTTAGTTGCGCGGATCCGCGCTGACTCTCCGCACACGTTTTACCCTTCACAGATGTGCATACTGTTGCCTATATTTCTTGTGGCAAATTCCTACAATTCCCACACTTTCTGCCAGTGGGACCAAACAGCGAAACGGATGGTAAAGTGTGTGATTAGCTAGCTGAACACCCAGAGCAGTTTCTTTTCTAGCAGGCTCCCACCTGTCAGTGAGAACTGAGAGGGACTGTGATGCCGCGCGTCATTGCAACCACCTGCTTGGATCAGCTCAGTATATCAAGCTCGGTGTCACCTATAAAACAGTTTGATGTAAAGAATTCTTGCCACCAAGCAGTTTATAGTGTCATAAAACAGTGGTCATAGAAACTGAGCTCTGCACGTACCTGTATTCGGGAGTCCACGCAGACACTGCCTTGAGTACGCCTCGAGTACGCTGAAGTTTTATGTTCTCCACTTTACTTTTCTGCATGTTCTGTAAATGAAATGGTGCAAACTCAATCATCCAAAAATCCATTTTACTTGGCAGGTTGTGAGGCAACAGAACATAAAAAGTCACCCAAGATGGGTGAATACTTTTGCAAGGAACTGTAAACATACAAGACACAAAAAGTAATAGTTAAATCAAAAAAATAAATCTAACTAAATTACCTAATATATCTTTATTAAAATGTGCCTCAGTTCAGGCTGAGATCAAAATACTTTCTAATATACATAATGTGTTTCAATGTTTCCTGCAGATGTTAAGCAGATGCTGATTGTTAAAGAAGAACCTTCTTTAGACCAAAGACCTCCTGTCGACCTGCATGACCCAAAGCCCCCCCACATAAAGGAGGAACAGAAAGGAGTCTACATCAGTCTGCCAGGAGAGCAGCTCAATGGGAAGGAAGTGATTAATGCCATCAGATTTCCAGTCTCTGCTCCTCCCACAAAGAATCTGGATGATGAACAGTCTTCGCTGCTCTCACAGCTTTATCCAGACCAAATTAAAGACAGCGAGCTTCCAGAAGAGAATGATGGAGAAGAATCCATCAGGATACAACATCATGGAGATGCTTCCATTTCTTTAGAGACTGAAGACACTGAGAAGGATGAAGAGGACAGTGATGTAGAGCACCCTCACTCTGGGCTGAAGCATTTGTCAGACTCTGGATTTAAGAAATGTTCTACTGCAAAGAAAAATGTGGATCCACAAAGGGAAGTCCAGGCAGGAGTGAAGCTTAGCTGCAAAGACTGTGGCAAAATATTTATTGGAAAATACGCTTTAAATAGACACATAAAAATCCATGCAGGACAGAAGCCTTTCTGTTGTGATCAATGTGGACAAAGATTTACTGAAAAAGGAACTTTAAACACGCACATGAGAATCCATACAGGACAGAAGCCTTTCTGTTGTGATGTATGTGGACAAAGATTTAGCCTTAAATCACATTTAAAGAGACACACGAGAATCCACACAGGACAGAAGCCTTTCTGTTGTGATCTATGTGGACAAACATTTAGCCAAAAAGCACATTCAAAAACTCACATGAGAATCCATACAGGACAGAAGCCTTTTTGTTGTGATCTATGTGGGCAAAGATTTAGCCAAAAATCACATTTAAGCACACACATGAGAATCCATACCGGACAGAAGCCTTTCTGTTGTGATCTATGTGGACAAAAATTTAGCGTTAAATCACATTTAAACAGACACATGATAATCCACACAGGACAGAAGCCTTTCTGTTGTGATCTGTGTGGACAAAGATTTAGTCGAAAAGCACATTTAAAAACACACATGATAATTCATACAGGACAGAAGCCTTTCTGTTGTGATCTATGTGGACAAAAATTTAGCCGAAAAGCACATTTAAAAATACACATGATAACCCATACAGGACAGAAGCCTTTCTGTTGTGATCTATGTGGACAAAAATTTAGCCAAAACGCAACTTTAAACACACACATGAGAATCCATACAGGACAGAAGCCTTTCTGTTGTGATCTATGTGGACAACGATTTAGCCGAAAATCAAATTTAAATACACACATGAGAATCCATACAGGACAGAAGCCTTTCTGTTGTGATCTGTGTGGGCGAAGATATGGCCATAAATCAACTTTAAACAAACACATCAGAAACCATACTGGAGGGAAAATGGTTCTGCTATGAATATTAATTCAAACTGGACAGCTCTAGTTTACTGTGAGATGTTAGTGTGTTTTCTTTGAAGGCAAGAAGCTTCACTTGCTAGTTTTGACATTTCTCTTGTAGCTATTTTTTTTATTGGTCTTAAAGCATTTCAATCTTTTCATTGTAGTTCATTTGTTTAGACTGAACTGTAGCACAGGTGTATTCTCAGTCTACGCAAGCCGCTCTAACCACTCGGCCCACCCTCGTAGGCTGTGAGATTTCTTTAAAGTTGTCTGATGTTTTTCTCACCTTAGGAAGGGCAAAAATAAATATAAGCTTTTTCTTCCTTTCTGCTGGACATGAAATCTGAATAAGCTTTTCCTGTCTTTGCTTCATTAGGATTACCAAATTTATTTCTATTTCGTAAATGCCAGAATGACTGACATTTTTTTAAACATTATTTTATTACTTTCTTGAAGTTCTGAGGTTTACTTACATTTTTGTCAATATTTGGTATCTTTGCCTTTAAACTGTATGACTTGGGTCAAACATTTTGTATATCCTTCCACAAGCTTCTCATAAAAGTTGCCAGGAACTTTGGCCCATTTCCCCTGACAGAACTGGTGTAATTAAGCAAAGTTTGCATGTCGCCTTGCTCGCATACGCCTTTTCAGCTCTGCCTTGCCTGTTTTACTGAGCTAAGTTTCCAAGTTGTCCTGCTAGCACTAGTCTTTTTGGCTCTGCCTGTAAATTTTCAACAGAATTGAGATCAGGGCTTTGTGATGACCACTCCAAAACTTCGACTTTGTTATCTTTAAGCCACTTTGGTTGTATGCTTTGGGTCACGGTATTTTAGGAAGACCCATGTGCGCTCAAGCTCCAACTTTCTTGGTGATATCTTGAGATGTTGCTTCTATATTTCCACATAATGTTCTTCAGTTATGATGCTATCTATTTTCTGAAGTGCACCAATCCCTCATGCAACAAAATAACCCACAACATGATGCTGCCAATCCATATTTCACAGCTTGGATCATGTTCTGAGGCTTGAAAGCTTCCCCCTTCTTCTTCCAAATGTAACAATGGTCATTTAGGCCAAACAGTTACATTTTTGTTTCATCAGGCCAAAATTGGCAGGTGTGATGTGATGAAATAAAATGTAAATATACAAATTTTAACTTTGAAAATTAAAATCTGATTATTTGTAAATTTTGTACACATTTGTTCATGTTGTACATATTGTTTATTTTGAGCTAGAAAGTCTGTATAAGTTTATTTTATATGTTTTGGTTTGTGTAACGACAGCTTCAGCTGTATGCGTTATTTTTTCCAACTTCCATGTTTTGTAATTGTTGTTCGGAAGGCTGTAGGCCTAGATTTGACTCACGTCATCCATGTGAGTTTACGTCAGATAATGATGTATGAGTAAACGGCTGTCCAAAATTGGCCCAGCAGCCTTTTAGCTCCTGTCCTACCCACGATAGTGTTCTTACTGTTGACTCCATGAAAGGTCAAGGAACAGGTGGGAGGAGTTATAATTAGACTTTTTCAAATGGAGGGTTTTCAGTGTGACATGACATCATCTGGATTCTGAAATTGTTTAAAGGCTTTCAGTATATTCCAGTGAAGAAACTAATGAGAGTAATGAGGAGGAGGAGGATTATTTTGGAGGGATACCCTCAGCCTTTATAACAGCTGTAAAAACTGCACTGCTTCATCTGCTTAAAGTGGCAATCAAACAGTTTCAGGAAGAGTACTGTTGCACCTGTACAGTAAAACACCCCAGTTTCCAATAAGATTGCGAGGATGAGCTCGAGGATGACTTGTTCCAAAAACACGACTACGATGTGTTGTGAATACTTTATAATCAAAAATTAATGAATGGCTTCCATTTAACTCTTTCTGACTCAGCATAGCATTCGTGAGGAAAATGGTAGAATTAGAGCTGTGGTAAAAGCTTACTTGTGTGATTAACTCTCATGAAAGAATCCAATGTTTACATTCAAGAGACGCATGAAGAGTTAGTGGTAAAGGACATATTGAAATTACAGGAACTTGAAACCATGTCAAAGTATTGGTAGGGTGGATAATGTGTACCAAAGTAATATTCTAAATTTTCTGTAATTGGATCTAAGGATTTGCTTCACGTAGATCTTGTTTGTATCTCCTACACAAAAGTCTAAAAATATACCCTTTATAATCAAAATTTGTATAATTGTATTCTGAATATTGTGTTAAGAAATGTATTGCCGTCATGTACATATCAAAAAGGGAATTCCAAAAAAGCTTTACGGATAAAAGCCTTGCCCTTTTGTTTATGATCCACTGATTATGAGTTTGTGCAACTAACTGTAACTGTGTAGTGTAACTAACACTAATAAAAACATGAAAATAAAATGTACCACAGATTTTCTTGAAAGAAAAGCTTTAACCGTGATGGAAAAATCAAACCATTACAATATAATCCCAATTCCTGCAACCACGATTTTGATTTTTAATTTTAAGGTTGAACACAATATGAATGAGTAAAAAGTTTGTTGATGTGTTTACAAACTGAAAAGTGGGATATATGATACCTCCTGTATACACTTTCATAATCATAGAAGGAAAGGTAGGATTTAAAGTATCACATGGTCTCTGGTTAAGTATAGATCACCTTTGCTTGGTAGAAACATTGTTCAAAACATTCACAAGTTAAAAAAGAAGACTTATTTTTCACATCTGTCACATCAAATCCCAATACAACAGTTTGTGGTTGTAACATTAAGAGGTGAGAAACACTTATAGTGTCTGGGAAAAAAAAGGTTTCTGTACTTGACAGACGTTCGAGATGATCCTGGATGAAGAGTTGGCCAAACAGCCAATTGCTTGTCGTTGTTCATTGTATAGAAATTAGACTGTGAGGACATCGCTTAGCTTTGCTAATTCCTCTACATAAAGAACTAGCAAATCCCAAAGAAGAAAAAAGAAGAAAAGGTTATAATATAAATGAAGAGATAACAAGAAATTTGGGAATGTTAATTATCTTTTGCCTAGTTGTAGTCGTCGGTGTTCAGGAAAGGGTGCTTGTGGGGGAGCTGGCTCGCTCCTGGTGGCTGTTTCATGGGGCCTGGTCCCCCATTGCCCTGTCGGGGGGCCCGCGGGGCAGCTGTGCGACCCTGGGACTCGGATCTCTGGGGCCCATGGCTGGATCTGCTCGGGTGTAACTGGCTTACCGCAGAGCCCACAGGCTTGTCCCGCGGCTCCTGGGGGGTTCGACACTACGCCTGTTGGGGATTTCCTGGGCCTCCTCTCTGCTCTTCCCTGGATTGGGGGAGGCATCTTTCCCTGTATTGGTCCCTCTTGGACACCTTTGCTCTGGAGGTCCTTTCGGGCATCTGGGGTTCTGGTTTACCTGGTGTCTGCCTCAGTGGTCTGGGGGGCAGGTCTTTGGATTCCTCACAACCACTATTGAGCATTTTTCTTATGGATACACCTTACAGACACAAGTGCACTGTCACAAACGCCTATGGGTGCTTGGATTCAGGTGCTTACAGATTTACTTCTATAAAGAAAATCCCCTATTATTATTTTAGCTGTCACTTTATACATTTTGCATGAAATATTATTGTATATTCTTCAGTAATGTCATTAAGGCATTGATTGTTTGTACCTGTAATACTTTATCGGTTGGTTTTGCTGTTCTCTTTATATCTCTCTTTGCAGGTGTAGAAACAGACTCTGGGGATGTCATATTGCTCTCCCTTTCCTCTCTTTCTCTTTCACCTTTTCTCCCCTTTAACATTTTATCTCATCTGTTTCTCTCCTTTCTCCCTCTTTTACCTTCCAGTTTCAGTGTCCATTGAACATGAAATAGTCCCAGAATAAAATCTAATAAAGCTTCTTGCATCTATAAATCAAGCAGAGCACTGTGGCTAAAGTAGTAAGGCTCCACTTGTGAAAGTAAAATCTGTTGGGCTCTTTTTGGCATTAAAGACAACGATTCTTAACGCCACATTGACAGACAGGACACACACACAAAAAAGACTCACAAACATTCCTGTTATTATACCACCATAGCTCCAATCTACCAGGGCCTGCAATGAATTTGCAAACTTCTTTGCAGAGAAATCAAAAAATAAAGGATTAATCTCCACATCCACACCACATCCAGTACCAATGTTATGCTCAAACATAACAAATGCAGAGAAAATTGCTGCATTTCAACTGCTCAACTTTAAAAACTTACAAGAAATTATAAATCCCTTAAGATCCTCCTCCTACTGTCTTGATATTCTACCTACAAGCTTCCTTAAAAAAGTCCAGCCTGTCATTGCATCTGACCTGATCCAAATAGGAAATTCATCCCTCTCATCGGGTGTTTCCCCCCCAGGCTTTAAAAACAGCAGTTATTAAACTACTGATAAAAACAGAAATCTGGACAAATCACATCTGCAGAATTACAGACCAATCTCCAACCTTCCATTCATTACAAAAATTATTGAAAAAGCTGTGTTTCAACAGTTAAACAGCTTCTTTACAATGACCAGCAGCTTTGATCTTTTTAGTCCGGTTTCCACGCTCACCAGAGTACTGAGACCGCCCTCGTCAAAGTGTTCAATGACATCCACATAAATACAGACTGTGGGAGAAACTCAGTGCTAGTTCTGTTGGACCTCAGTGCAGCATTTAACTTTGTTGACCATAATAGAGGACTGGTGAGCTGGGCCGGACTCTCTGGTACAGCACTCAATTGGTTCAAATCCTATTGAAGAACAGGGATTTCTTTGTGTCAATAGGTAACGTCTCATCAGAGCGACAAAAGTCACATGTGGGGTACCCCAAGGTTCAATCCTGGCACCCTTTCTATTCAATATCTATATGATCCCACTAGCTGAGGTTATAAAAAGAAACAAGACTATTTACCATATTTATACAGATGATACCCAGGTCTACATTATGATGTCACCAGGTGACTCTGAACCCATCTATGCACAAAGCCGATGCTTAGTATGAATCAATGCATGGATGTGCCAAAACGTTCTCCAGTTAAACAAACAAAATTGAAGTTTTTATCTTTGAAACTAAGGAGGAATGAGCTAGAGTCTGCTGTGCACACCTGGAACAAGAACTAAACATGGAGATGCAGCATTTAGTTCCTATGCTCCACAAATCTAGAACAAACTTCCAGAAAACTGAAAAAACAGCTGAAACACTGAGTTCCTTTAAATCAAGACTGAAAATACACCTTTTTAGAGTTGCTTTTGACCCATCATGACAGGAACATTGACTAACATATTTGATGTGTATTGATGTTTTCACCTAACATAATTTAATGTTTGTTACTGGTCTCACAACAAGTGACTGTTTTGATGTGTTTATGATCTTTTTATGTTTTCATGATATTAAGCATGTTGAACCGCCTTTTTGCTGAAATGTGCAACACAAATAAACTTGCCTCAATTTATAAAATCAAAAATGTCTGATACTTAGAAAGACTTAGAAAGTCAGGTCTATTAAAGGTTCTTTGGGGTCGGATCAGGTAAGGAGATTATTCCTAGGTCCCCTTCTGTAGGAACTTAAATTTTGACCTCATTAATGGTCAAGGAACAGGAGATAGGAGCTATGTCTAATTATAGCTCCTAGCCCCAATATTTTTGGGGGCCACAATAAAGTAATACCGCAATTTGTTGTGAGTTTTGTTCTTTGAGCAAGGTGATGTTCATGTGCGGCTCATTTTGTGCACCAGTAAATAAACATATACCTATGTATGTCTTGAATTTGGAAAAAAGATCATATTTTATTTATCACTAAAGAAGGGTTCAGTGAATGCGCATATGAAACTGGTGGGTTCAGTACCTCCAAAAGAATTAGACGTTTAAGATGAAACCAGGGATTCCAGCTGTGACTCCTCCTCCCTGGAGTTGTCATGGAAATGAGTTTATGCTGAGATTCTGAGTTTAGTCCTTGTTTCATCTCAGGGCTTGGTCCAGCGCTGAAGGCTTTTATAAATCTCTTGCTGTCTGAGAAACACTCTCATTGCTGAGCAAACTGATCTCAAATCTTGTCTCCTAAATACTTTGAGACATCTGCTGATTTTATTTCTTAATTCTTGATTGTGAACTTCTTTTATGATGCTTTCATCAAGATCCAATATTTCAAAGGGTAATAAGTAGAAATAGTGTCAGATAATGAATATTTTTGTCTTTTAAGATAGATACTTCAAAAGCAGCTTATTATGTTATATATTTTATATATATATATATATATATATATATATATATATATATATATATATATATAAAGAACTATTTTAGCACACATCAACAATCACAAATAAGCTACTAGAACTGTCACTAATCATTATTGTGTCATGTTTTACATTAGAATCCACGTTATATCATCTTTAGCCAGTTATATATCCAGAATAATAAGCTACACTCATCTTTTCAGGAGGCCGTTTCCATGTCCAGCAGAATGAGCTTCCATCTTTATATCAGTAATACACAATTATAAATAAACATGAGGGGTTGGAAAACAGTGTTTGGTGACGGACTGATAACCGTTAGGTTAAAGTGAACATGACTCAATGAAGATAACCCTAAGCCTGCAGCACTGCATAGGAGGTGCTAATGCTAATTTAGTATGTAGCATAAGAGGTACTAATGCTAGCTTAGCATGTAGAACCATTCAGCGTCAAGTTTCTGTTGTTTGTCTGTCTGGGAAAGTTCCTCCAAAAACGCTTTTTGGTTTATCTTGTCTAGAAAGAGGGTCGAATGTTTTCTTCTGGCTGTAAATATGGCGGGCCAATCTTGCCATAATTCAGAATACATACAGAATAATGGGTCAATAAAATAAACACTGGGCCAGAAAGTAGCTAAAATATATATTTGTGTGCCATTTAAACGCAACAAAATAATAACTCAGAATCAGAAATACTTTAATGATCCCAGAGGGAAATTACTGTGTCAGTACAACCATCATCACATCACATATTTCACAAACATTTCAGGGGGAGACGATTTACTGAGGCCATGCTGCCAAGGACACTGGTGCTCAATGGGCGCTGCCATAGAATCTGTGGAACGATAGTGGCCACGGTACAGTGTGAGATATCCGGAAAAAAAAAAAACCTTATGCACGAGAAGCACAAATATAATGAGACACATATAGCAGAAGGTAAACATTGGAGACTAGTCGTGTGTAAGTTCATATGTATTTTTGTGGGCGTCAGTTATGTGTGTCTGTTTGGGTGAAAGCTTTTTATATTTCCACAAAACACTCTCCAGAGGCCATTGTCCTTGATGTTATCAGCCGGCCAACAGTTCAAAAAGCATTCGCAGATGTCAGCGGGAGAGGAGGGAGCGGGGGAGGTGGTTCTGAGCTCCTTCCCCATAACAATCCAGGGCGAGATACTGATAGGGGAGGCATAATCCAAATACTTTATTTGTTATGAGGACAAGCTGCTCTGACTTTCCCGTCAGCTTTAAGTCTTTGCTGGCTCCAAATGGCAAATCCAATATTCCAAATTAGTTGGGCTTTTCTGCGTTTCACATCCAGATTTTATCCCATCTCCCCTTGAGTTCAACCACTGAAGCCAGTCTGCATTCCAGTGCATCCAGCTTTTCGGCTCTGCTCCTCCACCTTCCAGATTTGTCCGTTCACCGCGTTGGTGATCGCGTCACATGCAGCCAGTAGACTGATCAAGGCCAAATGGCTACCGACATCTGCTGTATTTGCTGATACATCAAAAATCCACCAAATCCAATAAGTAGAAATCCAAGTATCATAAATCCAAAAAGATACGTATTCAATAATTGACCAACTAAACAGTTACAAATAATCTATTTCTATTTCAATATTTAACAGATGTATTTTCTTTTGCATGTCATTATTTGAGCCACTCGTTTCAAACCCTCGTTTCTTATTTTGTCTTGTGTATTTATTACAAGTGATTTTTTTTAATTTGTATGTGTTTTTTTCTTTTTTTTCTATGCGTATTTACATCTAAATATATGAAAACAAAATTGTTTTTCACATTTTTTTTATCGTCCCTTTAATTTTCAAACACTGATATATTTTGTACCCCTAATTCCCTCTGTATTTCCCCTACACTTCAACAATGGGGGCGTTCTGCCCTGCCAACAAAATTTTATATATTTAAAATTTCTGTGCAGCCGCCTTTAATGCTTTTCCTAAGCCAAGTCGCCCGCTCCTTTACTTTTAACTCAAAGTCACCTGCATTCCCTCACAGTTAAACTCCCACTCCCACCAGGTGAGATAGCGCTCAGTCACTACATATTTTTTTTACCTGCCTTGGTAAATATTTCTGCGTTTTGTAAATGGACCCAGTTGCTGAGGATGGCTGCACTATGGAGTCAGGAGCACTGAGCGTCTGCTGGGTATGGAGACATCTGCGGAGTCTGTTCTGATTGGGAAACATCAGAACATCAGGATCCAACGGGGTAAATGCGTCCTTTGTCAGGTGTTTTCTGTTGCGTTACAACTGAAAAGGGCCGCGTTTGTTTATTTCCCGAACGTTTGCCTCAAATATAAGGATGATGATCACTTCTGTTTAAACTGGATTATTATAAACATTAATGCTCAATACAGTACGTTGTCAACAAGTAAATGGGTATGATAATTTTTAGATGTCCTTAAAAATAGCATTTGCTTTGAGTGTTGCAAATCACCAAACATTTGTATGTTGGAAACAAAAATCCACCTTCCTGAGTTCATCAGTGAAATACGATTGCTACTTTATACTTAGAAAATGTATTTTTGTTGCTGGATGGACTCAGTGAATGGATCAGAAACATATCCCAAATGTAATAAAATTAAAATTGAATAAACTTTAGCTCAAATATTATAAACTCTGGCAGATCTAGGTTTTCAAAATATAACCATGTATTAATTTACACAATAAAAAGACAGAAAAGATGGATAAATAAGAGAGGTTAAGAAAGACAGAGGATGGCTGCTCGTATAAAGCTGTATTCTGTGGTATGAATGGAAAGCTATGTGGAAGAAAGCAACCCTCACCCCAAGACAGAATTTCTGGGGGAAACACTGCCTCTTTTCTGAAAGTCATAAAAAAATGACCGCTAATATTCAGAATTTCTTGTATCTGGCCACTGTTGCCACGGCTACAATAATATAGGGATGTAGTGATCAGGATGATAAAATGTTGGTGTAGTGCCAAACATGAAGCTTTTGGCAGTTTGATCAGTTTTAGTCTCCTCTGTTGACGTGATGGAGGAATCTCCTACATGGTTTTAACAAACTACAACAGGACTTCTTCTGGATTTCTTCTCACCACTTAACCATAAAATTCTCAGTTTTGGAGACGCACCAGAAAACTTGTCCTGTCGTCAGATTGTTCTACCTGAGCAGCTGATCTGTGCATCTCTTCCAGAGTTGCCATTGTCACCTTGGCTGCTTCTCCCATTAAAGCTCTCCTTGTCCAACCCGTTCTGGCAGGGGTCTGCAAACTGTGGCTTTGGAGCCACAAGTGGCTCTTAGGACCTTCCACAGTGGCTCTAATAACTTAACTGGCTAAAGATGATAAATAGCCTACTAATAATTTTAAAATAAATATGACAGATGCAGAATTAAGCAGTTATTAAATGTTTTAACAGAATTGCTTTGAATTTCCACAACAGAATAACACTAAAGATACCAGTGATCATTTTTAGGTTGAAACTGTCAGTTCCTGAGGTTCAGTTTTCTCTGCACTGCTGATAAAATCTTTTTCTCTACATTTGAATTTTTCTCATTGTTGTAACATTGTAAAGATCTAGTTGTTCATAATGCATGTAATGTGTTTCAGTGTTGGCTGCAGATGTTAAAGAAGAGACTCCTGAAGAACAGAGTCCTGAGGGGGAGCAGCAGGAGTCAGAGCTCCTCCACATAAAGGAGGAACAGGAGGAACCCGGGGTCCATCAGGAAGGAGAGCAGCTCCTTGTGAAGGAGGAGACTGATACCAGGTTTCTATTAACTGATGCTCCTATCAACAGTAAGGATTTGTTTAGTTTGTTTGTGTCCATTCAGTGTTATTTATATACCGCCAATTACCAACATGTCATCTCAAGGCTCTTTCCAAGGTCAAATTAAATCAGATCCTCCAGGTTGGTCAGAAAGTTTCCTCTCTAAGGAAACCCAGCAGGTTGCATCAAGTCTCTCCAAGCAGCATTCACTCCTCCTGAAAGAGCGTAGAGCCACAGTGGACAGTCGTCTGCATTGTTGATGGCTTTGCAGCAATCCCTCATACTGAGCATGCATGAAGCGACAGTGGAGAGGAAAACTCCCCTTTAACAGGGAGGAAAACCTCCAGCAGAACCAGAACCAGGCTCAGTGTGAACGCTCATCTGCCTCAACCCACTGGGGGTTAGAGAAGACAGAGCAGAGACACAGAAAGCACAGAAGCACACATTGACCCAGGAGTACTTTCTTACCCATCCTCACAACTTTCTACAGAAGCACCATAGAGAGCATCCTGACCAGCTGTCTCTCTGTGTGGTGTGGAGGCTGGAGTGCCTCCGACTGGAAGAATGTGAGGAGAGTGGTGAGGACAGCAGAAGAGAACATCGGGGCTCCTCTTCCCTCCATTAAGGACATTTCATCTCAGCACTGCGTGGCCCGAGCCCGTAACATCATCAGGGACCCCTCACACCCCCACCATGGACTGTTCTCCCTGCTGCCCTCTGGGAAGAGGTTCCGCAGCATCCGCTGCAGGTCCACCAGGTTCTGCAAAAGCTTTTTCCCTGTTGCCATCAGACTGTTGAAGTGCTGAAGCTATAAACTGGACTCTGTACCACATTGGCATATTTGCACATTTGCATCATTGCATCCTTATCTAGCATAACAAATGCTGCCGAACTCTCAGTTTCTAAAATGCATTCTTGCACAAATCATTTCTGCACATACAAATGATTTTAAAAAAATACTCACCTGTACACTGATCGCACACTTTCACTGTCTCTTTCTCCTGCATTGTTTACATTTAATTATTTACTGTTAAATCACTGCTGCACTTTATCCTGTAATTTACTTGCCGAATGGTTCATAGAAACAGTGAAGCCTCTTCCTTAGAGGGATTTAGAAAAAGTGTGACCATTTCTGACCTACATCCATTTTTACTTGGCAGGTTGTGAGGACACAGGACATGAAAAATGGCAAGGAGAGTTAATACTTTTGCAAGAAATTGTAAACAAACAACATAAGAAACAACTATGCAAAATAATAAGAAAAAGTAATTTATTTTTATCAAACTGTGCCCCAGTTCAGGTTGAGATGAAAATATATTCTAATGTCCATAATGTGTTTCAATTTTTCCTGCAGAAGATAAGCAGAAGCTGATTGTTAAAGAAGAAGCTTCTTTAGACCACAGACCTCCTGGTGACCTGCATAGCCCAAAGCCCCCCCACATAAAGGAGGAACAAGAGGGAGTCTACATCAGTCTGCCAGGAGAGCAGCTCAATGGGAAGGAGGTGATTAATGCCATCAGGTTTCCAGTTGCTGCTCCTCCCATAAATACTCTGGATGATGAACAGTCTCTGCTGCTCTCACAGCTTTATCCAGACCAAATTGAAGGCAGAGAGCTTCCAGAAGAGAATGAAGGAGAAGAATCCATTAGGATACAAGATCATGGAGATGCTTTCATTTCTTCAGAGACTAAAGACCCTGAGAAATATGAAGAGAACAATGATGTAGAGCTCCCTCTCTCTGAGCTGAAGCATTTGTCAGACTCTGGATATAAGAAATGTTCTACAGAGAAGAAACATGTGGAGTCACAAAGGAAAGTCCAGACAGGAATTAAGCTTAGCTGCGAAGACTGTGGCAAAACATTTATTGTAAAATCTCTTTTAAGCAGACACATGAAAATCCACACAGGACAGAAGCCTTTCTGTTGTGATCTATGTGGAAATAGATTTAGCCAAAAAGGAAATTTAAACACACACATGATAATCCATAAAGGACAGAAGCCTTTCTGTTGTGATCAATGTGGACAAAGCTTTAGCCAAAAAGGAAATTTAAACACACACATGATAATCCATAAAGGACAGAAGCCTTTCTGTTGTGATCAATGTGGACAAAGATTTAGCCAAAAAGGAAGTTTAGACACACACATGATAATCCATACAGGACAGAAGTCTTTCTGTTGTGATCAATGTGGACAAAGCTTTAGCCAAAAAAGATATTTAGACAGACACATGATAATCCATACAGGACAGAAGCCTTTCTGTTGTGATCAATGTGGACAAAGATTTAGCCGAAAAGAACATTTAGACACACACATGATAATCCATACAGGACAGAAGCCTTTCTGTTGTGATCAATGTGGACAAAGATTTAGCCGAAAAGGACATTTAGACACACACATGATAGTCCATACAGGACAGAAACCTTTCTGTTGTGATCAATGTGGACAAAGATTTAGCCGAAAAGAACATTTAGACACACACATGATAGTCCATACAGGACAGAAGCCTTTCTGTTGTGATCAATGTGGACAAAAATTTAGCCGAAAAGGACATTTAGACAGACACATGAAAATCCACACAGGGCAGAAGCCTTTCTGTTGTGATCAATGTGGACAAAGATTTAGCCGAAAAGGACATTTAGACAGACACATGATAATCCATCCAGGACAGAAGCCTTTCTGTTGTAATGTTAAAGAAGAGACTCCTGAACAACAGAGTCCTGAGGTGGAGCAGCAGGAGTCAGAGGCCCTCCAAATGAAGGAAGAACAGGAGGAACCCGGGGCCCATCAGGAAGGAGAGCAGCTCCTTGTGAAGGAGGAGACGGATACTACGTTTCCATTAACCACCGCTCCTAACAGTAAGGATTTGTTTAGTTTGTGTGTATGTCTGTGTTTCAGCTAAAGGCCAAAACTCACTGGATTCATTAGCTTCCAATCAGACAAAATATCCTCCTCCAACACACAAGCTGTGCAGGTTTGACTTTTTTAAAGAAAGTAAAGGCGTGACCAGTGGCAAGCTGATGTTAAAGAGTTGAAATTCATCCCAGCAGCCTGGTTAGGAGAGTCCTATGATCTGATTGCATGAATACTTTATCTTTCAGTATAAAAACACAGTTTTTATCAATTAAAACTGTGTGTATGTAATTAATGGTAGAAATTAAGGCTGTCAAACGATAAAATCTTTTAATCGCGATTAAATATTTTATCCTGTTATTTCTGTAAGTGTAAAAGTCTATTTTGGTATTTTAATATGCAATTTTGCAATAAATGACACTAATAAAAAACATGCTTGTACAAAATATATTTTTATTTTTTATTTTTCTAGCACTTTTCAGAATTGGAATGAAAACATCCTGGTGCCATAAAATGTTAAACTCTGGCCAATAATGGCTAAATCCCTAATCATAACTCCCTGATGTTTACACAATGTGTAAATAATTACCTGTTTTCATGTTGAAATATTTTTTCGCCTCTTAAATAAAAGATGGTATTATGCATATGCATATAATTTATTATATTATGTTTTCTATATCAACCACAGTCCATAATAAGGCAAAGAGCTTTTTACAGGCTTAGTTTAAACATTTGAATGGTTTAGTCTGAGATTATGCTGCAGTAAAATATAAATTTACTTTAAATATTTATTTTAATTTTTTATAAGGCCCCAATCAATGTAGTGATTGATTGGGGCCTTTGTTAGGGTTAGGTGAATTTTAGTCTTAGCTGTAAAACATTTAGATCGCTGCTGAGAGTGACTCTAAGGAAATGACAGACATTTTTATCTTAGAGAGGGGGTGTAGATCTATGTGAACCCAATCCTGTCATTCAGTCCAAATGAAAAGAACCAATCAGATGCCTTCATGTCTTGTCCTGCTTGCAACCCATTTGTCCCTTGGGGGTGGGGGGATGGGACGAGACATCTCTATTGGTTGTTCCACATGTCGATCATTCTGATATGCTCATGTAACACCAGTGTGCGTTGCGTGCACATTCCTTGCTAGTTGCCACTCGATGGCTGCGTATACGGACTTCTAGTGTTTGTATCCGTTCATTGTAGCTCCGCTGTGCCGTATACTTGGAGAATGGCTGAGAGTTGAGAGAAGCAAACCACAAAAATGGTATTCTTAATAGCTTGTATCCTGCCACTGTTAACATGGCTACAATAATATGGGGAGGGAGTGGCCAGGGTGTTGAACAGCATTGGTGTAGTGAAGCTTTTGGCAGTTTGATAAATTTTAGTCTCCTCTGTTGACCTTTTTGAGATATCTCCTACATGGGTTTTAACAAACAGGACTACTTGTGGCTTTCTTCTAACCACTTTCCCATAAAATTCCCAGTTTTGGAGATGCACCAGAAAACCTGTCCTTTGGTCAGATTGTCCCACTTGACCTGCTGATCTTGTGGAAGCGGATTGAACTTTAAAAAAGATTAAATGAGACAAAGCTGTTTCTATCTGTCGCCAGGAGGACTTTTATTCACGTACACATTCAAGGTTAAAATCAGCAAAAAGGTCCTGGACCTCACATGTCTGACTGCCTCTTTTAAGGTCTGTTCTCTCACATGTGTATGTGTGTGTGGGAAATGGTCCAACGATGTATCCCAACAGCTGGTTCCTATCATTTCTGGGAAGAATCCTTATCTAACTGTTCTACTGTGAAAAACAGCAAATAACCAAACATTAATCACAATAATCAGGAGGGTTTCCAGTGTTTTATAATAGAGGGCCAAGTTTATATTAGCCAAGTTCAGCGAAAGTCCAGTTATCCTCATGTTACATGTGCTGTAGAAAACTAAAACGCTTCTGAACTACATAATCCCCTCTTTTTCACTAAAAGAGAAACATTCCAAAATAAACGCTCTATGTACTGTTACACTTAAACATAAAACGGTAAATAGTAAATCGTAGCATTATAGAACTGAATTAACACGAATCACACACAGAAACTATAAGAAAAATGGAATAATGCAAATATAATAGAATAATGTAAATAAGCTCAAAATACTTGTGCTGATTACCAAACTGAAGTGAATAACAACAAGTGCAGAATGAAATGAATAACACACTATCAATAATTGTAGAAAAAATCTGAACACTAGACACACAAATATGCTAAACATCCATTGTTTTCCTATGGCGTCGTTCCAATTGATATGTAGTTGAAAAACCCGTTGCTGGCGGTTATCTATGCATTCTTACAGGGCAAAAACTACTACATGGATCCCTATCCCCACGGGTGTCCGCCAGCCGGCCACCTGACCGACCGCAATCAATTGGAAACCAGCCTCTGGTAATCAAAATGAAGTCCAACACGTGTCATTCTGGAAAAGTGAAAGAAAAGAAAACATACATAATTTAACAGCCAAAATGCAACCAATCAAAATGCATGTACATATATATATGTAAGTCTACTTGCTAATGATACTGGTACATAGTGATAATACTAGATGTTATAATGGGAATCCACCTTTTCAAAATAGACACAACACAACGCACAAACAAATAGATCACAATTAGTTTTATCACCAAAATTAGTCCTGCTTTAACAGTCGGAGCTCCCCATTCACCTTAAATTTCTTCCAGACTTTTCCACAACCAGTTGTTTCCGCCAGCATTCTCTTTTACTTCATCTTTAAATTTCATGAATTTAACTGTTACCGCCATGAATTTACCTATTGGAGCCGTATTCATAGGAATGTATGTAAAGCACTGATTATTGAAACGTATGACAAACTCCCCCCTTACTTGCTAAAATCCAATCTAAGACTTGTCTGTTTTGCATTATCATTCTACTTGTTTCATGTAGTTGATCCCCCATAGATATGAACCCTTCAATAGTAATGGGGTACCACGCACGTGACGTCACCGCCTGAAGAGCAACGCCCCTTTTGCCGCTTAGGTAGGACAAACCGATAGAGAACGCACGTAGCAACCAGCAACAGAACCAGCGATATGACCGACTTTGCAGCCATTAAACTTTCCCAAAACGATGTCCCAGGCGCACGGTTTACTGGTCGCACTGTCGAAGAACACACCAACCTTCAGCTAGAACGATGTCTTGAGTGTCGAGGGCTTAAAAAGACCGGAAAACGAGTCGATCGAACGGTAAGCTTTGTTTTTTTTTTCCTGCGCGGCGGTCATGCCGTCGTCGGCCGTTTTTTTGTTTGTAATCACCGTCCAGGGATCGGTATATGTTTAATGTTTGTCTCATTTGAAATGTTTTTGAGTAGGCTATCCTGGTAGCAGGGTATCATGTTAGCGCCTGCTACCATGATAGCCTATATGCTATCATGGTTGCAGGCGTTTCATTATTAACATCTCGGCCACCAAAATAATCTTACCTGTTCACTACTTGATGTCGCTGGAATTGGGTCAGGATGTTCTTCGGTTGTGCCCTTTCCTCCGACAAAATCCTTGCTACATATGTAGGCCGACCGCCCCGATGGACCAAGCGCACACATTTCTCCTTGGCAGTCTTGAATTTCGGGAAAGTAATGAAGAAAACATCCTTCATATGCGGCCGATCAGCGTACCTCGAGTCGCTGTTGCACGTTCCATAGCAACAATGTTTATAAACCATGGTCTTAGATTTTGGAAAAAGCAGTCTTTTAAACGAGTACAACCTAGGCTAACGCACGTCTCTTCCACAGCAAAACAGCGGCGGGTTTGGGAGTTTGTCCTACTGCGTACCACGTGATGTGACGTCATCGTGACGTTACGTTTCTAAAAATAGCTCGCTCGCGGTACCCCATAGTAAAATTGATAATTTATTCTACATGTTCTGTAAATTAAAAGGTGTTAACTCAATGATCCGAAGATCCATTTTACCATATTTTTCTGATCATAAGTCACTCCAAAATATAACAATCTATTTGAAAAAAATCCAAGACTAAAAACTGAAATTTAAACTTGAAAAGCAACTTATTCAACTACATAATTGCAACCACAACTGGCTGAATAACATGAAACATGCCTTGAAGGTTAAATGGAGTAAATTAGCATAGCACAATTCAGCATAACAGCCCATTCCACTGAAAGTTGTCAAAACACACTGAAATTAGACTGCAAGCGTAACGGTGCTATGTGCTAAGCTTACAGTACAACAGTTCTGTTTGAGAGCAACATAGAAAGATCAGGAATGCTCTAGAATGTGCAAAAGTTTTAAACCTTGCCAACAACATAAACCAACACTAGCTGTCATTGGTTTCACAGGCAGCCCAATAATCAGGTTTCTGGGTTCCCCTTTCAAGCTGCACCATGCATCACTCTGCTGTGTGAATGCATACTGAAACAGTGAAACAACAAAGAAACGGCTTCACTGTTTGTTGTCAATAAGTTAATGTTTCAATCAATTTTTATGGGGTACAGGAGCAGCATATAGTTTTCACAAGCCAAGGGAGCCCTTTTGCAGCTATAGATGGTAATATTTATTCATTGGTTCATGTTGGTCAGTATGAATTGTCATTTAAAAACCTTGTATACATCAAACTTGACTATAGGTCGCAGGATCAGCCAAACAATAAAAAAGTTTGACTTATTGTCAGAAAAATACGGTGCTTGGGTGGTTGTAAGGCAACAGAACATGGAAAAATGCCATGGGAGTAAATACTTTAGGACCTGTAAACAAATAAGACAAAAGAAACAACATTGTAACACAAACTATAAGAAAAAGTAGTAGTGAAACCAAACAATAAAATATAACTTAATTACCTAAATATATATTTATTACAATGTGCCTCAGTTCTGGCTGAGATTTAAAAAAAATCTTCTAATATGCATAATGTGTTTTAATGTTTCCTGCAGATCTTAAGCAGAAGCTGATTGTTAAAGAAGAAGCTTCTTTAGACCACCGACCTTATGCCAACCAGAAAGACCCAAAGCCCCCGTACATAAAGGAGGAGCAGAAGGAAGTCTACATCAGTCTGCCAGGAAAGCAAATCAATGGGAAGGAGGTGATTAATGCCATCAGGTTTCCAGTCTCTGCTCCTCCCATAAAGACTCTGGATGATGAACAGTCTCTGTCGCTCTCACAGCTTTATCCAGACCAAATTAAAGGTAGAGATCTTCCAGAAGAAAATGATGGAGAGGAATGCATCAGGACCCAAGACCATGGAGATGTTTCCATTTCTTTAGAGATTGAAAACACTGACAAGGATAAAGAGGACAGCAATGTAGAGCACCCTCTCTCTGAGATGAAACCTATGTCTGACTCTGGATATAAGAAATGTTCTACAGAGAAGAAAAATGTGGATTCACGAAAGAAGGTCCAGACAGGAGTGAAGCTTAGCTGTGAAGACTGTGGCAAAATATTTATTGGAAAATACGCTTTAAATACTCACATGAGAATCCACACAGGACAGAAGCCTTTCTGTTGTGATCTATGTGGACAAAGATTTAGCCAAACATCAAATTTAAACACACACATGAGAATCCATACAGGAGAGAAGCCTTTCTGTTGTAATCTATGTGGAAAAACATTTACCCTTAAATCACATTTAAACACACACATGAGAATCCACAAAGGACAGAAGCTTTTCTGTTGTGATCTATGTGGACAACGATTTAGCCAAACATCAAATTTAAACACACACATGAGAATCCATACAGGACAGAAGCCTTTTTGTTGTGATGTATGTGGACAGAGAGTTAGCCGAAAAGAATCTTTAAACAAACACATGAGAATCCATACAGGACAGAAGCCTTTCTGTTGTGATGTATGTGGACAAAGATTTAGTCGAAAAGAAACTTTAAACAGACACATGAGAATCCATACAGGACAGAAACCTTTCTGTTGTGATCTATGTGGACAAAGATTTAGCCAAAAATCACATTTAAACAGACATATGAGAATCCATACAGAAGAGAGGCCTTTTTGTTGTGATCAGTGTGGACAAAGATTTAACCAAAAAGCACATTTAAACACACATACTAGAATCCATACAGGACAGCTTTTCTGTTGTGATCTATGAGGACAAATATTTAGATCAAATTTAAACAGTTACGTGAGAACCCATACAGGAGGGGAAATAACTGCTACGAATACTAACTCAAACTGCACAGCTTTAGTTTGCAGTGAGATGTTTGTGTGTTCTCATTAAAGGAAACAGTCTTCACTTGCTAGTTTCAATATTTCTCTAGTAGCTAATTTTTTGATTTATCTTAAAACATTACAAGGTTTTTCACTGTATTTCATGTGTTCAGACTGCAGCACAGGTGTGTTCTCAGTCTATACATGCTGCTCTAACCACAAGTCCAATCCCTCCAGGTTGTGAGATTAATTTAAGGTTGTCTGATATTTTTCCAGCCTTTAGGAAGGGTGTTTTATTCTGATTGTGATTGCTTTTAGTTAACATATAGGTCCCCTACTGTGAACATCATAATTTAATTTAGAGAAACATGGATTTTTATCCCAGATAGTTAAGTGTTGTGCACTGTGACTGGTTAAGATAATGTTCTCATACAGTTGAATACGGTGGCCCTGAGGTGCAAAGCACTACAACATTAACAAAAGTGCTACAACATTAAGGAAAGCGCTGTTGTAGTGCTTTGCACCTGAGGACCACCGTAGTTGAACCCAGAGGTTTACATACACCAGATAAAAAGAAACATAAGCTTTTTTCCCTCAATGTCAGATGTGAAACTCAAATAGACCTTTCCTGTCTTAGCTCTGGTAGGATTCCCAAAATATTTCTTCACTGTGTGCACAATTATTGGACAAGTTGTAGTTTTGAGTGTCAATTATATTTTTGAACAACTATAGTGCTCTTAGTGAATCCAAAAATGTCAATAAACCTCATACATGAATATTTAAAATGTAAAAGTGAGATTTTGCCATTCCGTAGAGAGTACATACATGTGTGCACAATTATTAGTGTGCAAAATTTTTATGCAACATAGTTAAAAATGACAAAATTTCCATCTGTAATTGATTTTAAAGCTGTTACTGGGACATTAAAAGTAAAATAGTTACAAAATTTTATAAAAAAGGTAAATAACTTTTGGTTTCATATTCCAGCTAAATTATTTTGAGAATGTGTTGGCATTGAGTAACTTTTAACATGTGACTTTTCTCTTGGTAAGTTACCCCTTACATTTTCTAAATTCCATCAATAGGTTCTGTTAAATTGGAAAATTCCTTATAATCATAATTTCACTCCGCACAACTTATATACTTGGAATAATCAATATATTGTTTTAAAAAAAAAATTTATTAATTATAATGGATTTGTGAAAAAGAGTATTTGGTCTATTTCACATTTGCTAGATTCTTCCGTAATTACCCTAATTACACTACTCTCACTGGAAAATACAATCTGCACAATGCTGCACAACAAAACAATATACTTCCATTGTTAAGACTATCCCATTGGAATTGGTAATTATGTATGTATTAACACCCAGATTTCCTTTGCTCATAATAGATGAAATAGAATTTAAAAACAGAAAATATTCAAATAAAGTAATAAGAAATGCATTATATACCAAGCTTCACCCACTTCCACCAAAAAGAAATTACATTCTAAACAACTTTCCGGTTGAAACACAACTTAAAATAAGAACCAAATACCTCCTTCTTCCAATTCCACCAAAGGTAAAAGAAACTCATTTCAAAATTTTAAAAATTATTTATCCTTGTAATGAATTTTTAAGGTGATATTTCAATATTAATGAGATTCTTTGTACATTTTGTGAATATGATGTGGAAACTGTTGAGCATTTATTTTTTGAGTATAACTATTCAAGAACTTTATGGAACACATTTCAACTTTGGATTTCACATGTCCCAGATGCACCTCATATTTTATACAAGGATATTACATTTGGTATATATTTTTTGCATGATTGCAAAAACATAACTCTTTCTTAATACATGTATATTACTCTGGAAACATTATATTGACCAATGTAAATTTTTCAAAGTCAAACCACTGTTCCAAAGTTTTCAAAATGAATTTGCAAAATTTACTACAGCCTTGAGTTGTTTTACAAAATTCACAGTATAAATCTAGACTTTTATATCTTTGAATTGTTTCCATCTTTGTTTTTATTTTGCTGGTCTTCAAACTGCATTTGAAATGTTGTCATGTTCAATCTTGCTTATTGTATTTGAAATTGTTATACGCTGTACTGTCAATACTAATAGAATAAAAGTTTATACAAAGGAAAAAGCCTGTTTGCGTTATTGAATTGTTTTATATAAATAGCCTCTAACCTAACTAATGCAAACGGCAAAAGCCCCAGGCTTTCGTTTAAATCCAGTAGCATCCCTACCCCAGTCTACACTAAAATAAAAATCTTGTCCATATACTTACATACATATGGAAGAGGATTAGGGCCGTTCAAAAAACAAAAAGTCTATTCAATTCTTACTTTATTCTCAGAAATCTGAGATTAAAGTCAGAATTCTGAGAAAAAAGTCAGAATTGAATAGACTTTTAAAATTTTTTGAATGGTCCTAATCCTCTTCTCTACATACATAAATATACATATACACATGTATATTTGAATATGCATACATACATACATATATTTATTAGTTACATAAATGGTTACTTAATCTATATTTGCATCTTCATATCAGTATAAGATTTTAGAATTTTACATTTTAGTACTCTTTTGAAGCTCACCAACACATGACTTAATTTGAGGTCATCATTCAATTCATTCCTTAGTTTGATAGTATCTAGACTTTACCTGACTTTTATCTTTAGCATGTTCAAATATTAACTAACCTTGTAAATTACATTTACTCTGTCTTAAATAATGTCTTAATTTCAGAAGGAACTTTTGCTCAATGCTTTATACGTTATTTCCAGAATTTTAACATATATACATATTTCAATTTTAATGTATTACTTTGATTAAAAAGTTTATTACTTTGTTGACAATATCCCACTTTATTAATGAAAGTGTCACTGAAATGGCTTGTGCATACAATGGAATAATACTTGATTCCAATAGATAAAATATGTTTGTCGTAAATAGTTGTGGTTCACATAGTGAATATATGTTTTATCCTGTGCATAAAATGTGTTTATCTTGCCAGAAAGTATTATTTTTTGTTGCATTGCTATTATCATGGGGTTTGGGAGTGAGCTTGAGAAGCTCTTTTTGTGCTTGCAAAAAGAATGAAGAAGACTTTGAGTTAAATGCAGCAGTGCGGTCAATTCAGGATCTGTACGAGGTAATTTGTTATAAGCATTTTTGTAACAGTTTCACAATTTTGTTATTTACAAAGCTCTAACTATTATCAATTCATTTAGAATGCACAAGTTTGTGAGAGTTTTCGCCTTGATGTATGAGGTAACCATTTTTGCTAAGTACATGTGTTGCTTGTTGCTTGATGTGCCTAAAGCCTTTGTGTTTTATGCCTTTAGTTTTTACAACATTCATTTAATGGAAGGAAGCCGCCCGTCTTAAAGAAGCAGTGCCTGTGTTTTCATTTCGGAGCTACACTCACTCAGATCCTCACCACACAAACACGTGGGATTAACCCCACATGAGCTACTGACAGGGAGGAAAATGCCCTGTCCATTTACTGCCCACCTAAGCTGGGTAGCTCAATGCAAGGAGGTTAAAGCCTATATAGCACAATTGCAATCTGCTGTAAGATTTCTATCTCATAATGTACAGAAAGTACTAACAAAGGTGCCAACAGAGCCTGAACCGGAGCAGATTGTTGAAGGAGAGTGGATGTGCAGAACAGTGTTCCACAGAACTTGAAAAGATACAAGGTGGATTGGACCCTTCAAAGTGGTGGGTGCAACCTCCTACAGTTGAAAATTGTGGATAGATGAAGAGTAGACTAAGGTAAGCAAACCTTGGCACAAATCACATTGTAGAAAAGAGGTTTCACCTACTGAAAAAAAATCTCAGGGAAATCAAAAACCACCTAAGAGACATAGGAGAAAATATAGAGGCGTACAGATGTATCTGTATGGCAATTGGAAGGTCCTGGGAGGACTGTCGGCAGTAGCCCTGTTGATAGTTGTGCCATTTTTGATAAGGGAGATCCAACTCATAGCAGAAACAAAACTCCAACTACAACGTTCAGCTTCCGTAAAATCAAAAGTCTATACATGCTTGTATAACACAAGCATGCATAGAGAGGGGGTTAGAGTTAAACTACATGTTGGGAAGCAGTACTACATTCCAATTTGACCTATGTGACATTATTTCATCTTATAACAATGGTCTTACTTGGAGGTAAATAAATGTGTAAGTGGTAGGTGGTAGGCAGTGGTACGGAATATCACTCTTGTTAGAGGGCAGTTAATTACAGCAATAAACCTGCTGCCAGCTTTTGAATATTCAGTAAAAGCTACCAGGTCTAACCATAATGATATGGCCTGTCTAATACAAGTAATTACCCAGGACAATTTAGGTGAAAGGTGTTCAGCCTGGGACACCATATACCCTGTAGCCCTGGGAAACACAGTGCCTCCCATCTTCCAACCGACCCTGACCACCAGTGTCACTTGTTTTATTAATCAAACCCAGCTGCTAAAAGTGAAAAGACAGGAGCCTCCACTGGCCTCCACTGACCGTACTGGGTACTTAATTGCTACTGTACTAATTGTAAACAGAGCTGATGTGTGGTGGTATTGTGGAGGAAACAGTTTGTTAGGATGGTTACCAGGCAACTGGGCTGGGAGATGTGCTTTTGTTTCTCTTAATTTTTCCTAAACAGGTATTCCCAATATCTGACTTCCAGATGCCAACAGGGGGACATAAATACTGCTCTAAAAAGGCTGTCATTTACCTAGAAAACTCCCATGTGTGGATAGACACTATTGGAATACCACACGGTGTGCCAGATGAGTATAAATTAGCTGACCAGGTAGCACTGGGGTTTGAATCATTTCTTCTCTGGATAACACCTGATAAATTAAATACACTACAATGTGCAAATGTTGGCTAATTTTAACCGAGATGGATTTGAGATCGTACATGAACTATTAGCTGCAAAATGCTTTGTGGCTTATTAAAATAGGCCGGCCTTAGATATGATTCTAGCTGGGAAAAGAGGTGTATGCAGCATATTAAGGCAGCAGTGCTGTACCTTCATACTCAATAATATATCCCCTGACAGCTCTTTGACCAGACCCTAGAGGGTCTGAGGGCCCTGTCTAATGAACTAAAAGACCATTCAGGTATACGGGATCGGCTGTCAGGAATGTTTGAGAAATGGTTTGGTAAGTAGGTAACATTAATGGCCACCATTTTTACTCCTTTTATTGTTGTTGTTGTCTTTGCTATTTGTGATTGTTGTTGGTGTATCCCCTGTGCTCTCATCCTCAGGTGTATTGACCGAGCTGTAGGCTCCATCCATAAAGGCCTGGGTCTCCGCCTGAGTAGCTGGTTAGCACCATGGACAGAGACAATGTAATACTGATGAGAGATGAAGATAGTGTTCTAGGGGAGCAGGAGGAGAGAACACCCCCAGGTGAAGACATACCTATGCTATGCAGTAAAATAAATTACACATCCCCTCTGGCCAGAGCCAGCCTGGGAGTGCAGGGCAGAAGAAGCAGACAGAATAGTTTAGTCCAGCAGCTCTACAATATACTGATGGCACATTGTGCTTGCTCATTTCTGCTACACTTAAAGATTAAGTTTTTTTACTGACTTTTTATTGTTTGAAATTGAACTGTGGTATTTTAAGATTTTGCAATAGTTTGCATTTGATACATTAAACGTTTTGTCACGGTTTGTTCTGATGAACCTGAACACCACCACACACACAGCTGGAGCTTTATTGAAGGCTTTGAGTAATGGAGATAGAGACCAGAGACTGTACCAGACAGGAGCAGATGAGTGATGGAGGAGATGGCTGAGGGTAGAGACACGGTGAAGCTGGAGCAGGCAGTTGGCTGAGCAAGGCGTCAGAGGTAGGGATCTCAGGCTAGAAGGCGTGAGACTCAGGCAGGCAACAAGGAGTGAATGCAGGTGACCCAGCGATGAGGAGCAGACTGAAGAGGGCTTATATAGGAGAGCTGGCAGGTGTATTGAGTCCGGACTTGATTGTTGCAGCAGGTGAAACTGATCCAGCATGGAGTGAAGCAGGGCAGAGTGGATGGTGGAAGGATGTGGAACTGTCCATGGTGCAGAAGGGAGACCTGCACCCTGACACGTTTATTGTATCCTTATAGCTTCTATATTTAGCTCTATGTTAGTTGTTGTGTTTTGGGGGTTGAGATAACACATTAGCTAGAAATATTGTAAAAACAGAAATGCAGCACAGTAAACTGCAAACAGACAACTACAGGAGATATGCCCCCCGCTCGCAAGTGGCTGCCGGATGTTTGATATGCCTAAGGCTAAAAGTAGCTCTTAGTTATGTCATTTTAGGAAAAAATGTAATCTATTTGTCTCAGAATTTTACCTTGGTAAGATAAAGGTTATTCACAAAGCATCTAAGGCGTTAAGAGAGCTCCTAAAGTGACATAATTTTAAGAGTAGTGAGCCATTAGGTACAGAGATGAGATCTTAGACCCACTGTGAGACCATATGCTGGTGTGGTTGGCTTAGGGCTTCTCCTAATGCAAGACAATGCTAGGGCCCATGTGGTTGGAGTGTGTCAGCAGTTCCTGCAAGATTAAGGCGTTGATGCTCAAGACCAGCCAGACCATTCCCCAGACCTGAATCCTAATGAGAACATCTGGGAGATCATGTCTCGCTCCATCCACCAACGCAACGTTGCACCACAGACTGTCCAGGAGTTGGTGGATGCGTTAGTCCAGGTCTGGGAAGAGATCCCTCAGGGCACCATCTGCCACTTCATCAGGAGCCTGCCCAGGAGTTGTAGGGAGGTCTTACAGGCACGTGGAGGCCATACACGCTACTGAGCCAAATTTTGACTTGTTTTAACGACATGACATCAAAGGTGAATCTGCCTGTGGTGTGTTTTTCCACTTTAATTTTGAGTGGGGCTCAGCATGTATAGACTGAGAACACACCTTTTGAGTGGGGCTGCAAATCCAGACTTGGGTTGGTCAATTTGATTTCCATTGATCCTTTTTTTATGATTTTGTTGGGCACATTCAAATATGTAAAGAGCAAAGTATTTAAGGATATTTCATTCATTCAGATCTAGGATGTGTTGTTTTAGTATTACCTTTATTTTTTTGAGCAGAATATACTGTATATCCACCAGGATTTTGGTTAATCCTTTTGCAGCGCAGTTCAAACAGCATACATATAAAAGGTACTTGGGCTAAACTAAGCACTTTTCCAGTTATACTGACCACTCAAAGTCCTCTAATAATAATATCTCCATAAGACTTGCTAGCGATACTCCCCAAGTTTCTCTTTCAAATGTGGAGTGAAGCACGGTGCCCCTATCTATGTCTTCTGTCTGTACAGCTCCTTAATTCACATATTAAATTTTTTTAATTAAGGAGCTTAATCGTGGCTGAGAGATATATTTATATGTCAACCTGAAACATCGACATATTTATTTTGATCATTTGAATTTACCCTCAAATTTTGGAGGGAGTTTCAGTAATTTGTTGCAGATTCTGTTTGTTCTGCTTTTCAACTTTACTACAACAATGTTATTTTTGCTTTTCATAATTCTAATAACAACAAAAATAATTATTTCTTCCTCATAAATATGTTTTTAGTTTTGGCTAAATTTCTCATGCACAGAAGCAAAATCATCAATAGGAAGCCTGAACCCTTTTTTACTGAACAAAATCAGAACTACTTGAACAATATTTATGACATTCTCCTAATCAGAATGTGTAAATCCTTTAACCTGTTTTCTTGAAGTATACTCTCGCACATGTATCCGTTTTTAAATTTCTGTTTTCCCTGTTTATATTTGCTTTCAGAATATCTATATCTATAATTTGCCCCTGATTTTGATGTTTTAAAATTTTCTAAAGATTAAGTATATTCGATGTTTTGTGTACTCCAACAGTGTTGATCACAGAATGGATCCATTTGAAGCAGACCCGGCGGCATGGGTGGGCATTGGGGGGCCGTGCCCGCCCTGTGAGCCAGCTGTGCCCGCCCTGGACTGGAAGCTGTCTTTTTTTTTTTTTTTACCTCGGAGTGGCCATCGTCCTTTTAGTACTATCTTTGATGCGCCAATCATACAATTTAACCAATCAAATCAACGACTAACGGCAACATGCTAGCCAATCACAGCTGGAGTGGGGCGGGACACCGAGTCATAGCCTTCAGTCGCCGCCGCAGTTCGGTTGTGGTCACCGTTGGTGTCGGTAGAGCGCAGTGTTGTAGTACTCGAGTCCGAGACTCGAACTCGAGTCCGAGTCATTAGCTAAATTTAGAGACTCGTGACTTGACTTGGACTTGAGCACTGATGACTTGGACTCGGACTCCTACATTCAGATCATTCTGACTCGGAAAATGAGAAAAAGACTCAACTTTTTTATATCATTAGGCTATAATTTTAATGTCATTAGAATATTATTTGGTGTATGATTTTAATATCTAGTGCAATGGAATGTTACTGCTTCATGTCATACATCACACGTCACGGCATGTTCCTACAACGAACTTGGATCAATAGTGACTCGACTCGGACTCGACTCGGATTTTTTTTTTTAATGACTTGAACTTGACTCGGACTTGAACACTGGAGACTCGAACCTGGACTCGGACTCGAGGCATAGTGACTTGACTACAACACTGAGCGGGATGAAAATTTGGTCTGATTACCAAACAATTACAAGAAGTGACAACGAAGCAGAGAGCGAGCTGGAAGGAGCGTTATTAATTTCTGTTTGAAATGCCAGCACTGAAGTCTAAACTGGAGTAAACATTAACGCTAGGAGGGTTAGCTAGACAGCTAGCAGGGTTAGCTAGGACAGCTACGAGCACAAGCTGTTCTGCTCCTTGTTCTCATAGCTGCTGTAATTACAGAACCTGTTCTAGTCAGAATTGTTACTTCAGTCAGTGTTCAGCCTGACACCAGCGCTCATGTTTATTAGTGTGTAGCTTATGCTGGACTTTTAAGTTAAGACACAGCGCTACAGGTTACCCTATGTCACTGTTAGTTTCCAGTAACCCAAACCAGCATAAAACCTGCCCAACTTAAAATAAAAAAACAAGCCCAAATCTCAAACTCTCTCATGTTAAAAGCACAGAACTATTAAACACATAAGAACATGCCATTAGCACACAACTGAGCTGAAGCAAAGAAAAAAAACTGCGCATATGGGCTCCGAACAAAATGTACAATCAGACAACCAAATAACACACAAGATCTCTTTAACAATCAGGATATATCAACCGGAAAAAAATAAATTATAAATAGCTTCCCAACATGAGTTGTAAATCTACCTTAATATAAATGTAATTTCTCTCAGTATAGCTCAATTAAACATTTCTCTTACACGCAGTCATGAAATATTTTCAAGTTGATAAGTAGAACTCAACCCCTCTTAGGCGTTTACACTGACCAAACACTTGATTAACCATTATTCTTTTCTTGTTTTATTATAACAATATTATTCATTATAACTATTATTCATTGATGATGTCAGATCGACAGATTCAACTTATTTAAAAAATAGATGATGACTATTTTGATATATTTTGTTAGTAATTCTTTCTAAAAGCCCAATAAATGTTATGAAAAGCTTCCGAAATTTTTTATCTGCTCATAAGCTATTTTTTTTCCAGCTCAATGTGTTCAAAAGCCTAATTGGTTGGAAACCTGCCTAATTTGGCAACACTGACTACACTATTGCTATTTGTTTGTTCGTTACAGTAGTCACAGAGCCAATGTTCAGCCTGAAGCATATATATATATATATATATATATATATATATATATATATATATATATATATATATATATATATATATATATATATATATATATATATAATATTTTTTTTTCTTTTTAAAGTGTGCCCCCCTAAAAAAATGGAATACCCCCCCTGTAATTTGTTTCTGCAGCCGGGTCTGATTTGCAGTCGTTCGTCCCCTGCATGTTTTGTATGGAATATAATATAATATAATACATAATATAATATATATAATAAAACATGAATAACATGTAACATATTTCAGCACCTAATTTCCTAGTAGCTGATAGTTTTAGTACATCCACTGACTGTAAAATTACCTATGAAACGTTTTCCCACAGCCAGAAAACTGCTTGTTGTTGCAACCAAATCCTTTGGGATTCTGTGAGAGTAGGGAGTAGCAAGATGGCGGCCAGTGACTTCAGTTTTTCGGGCAAATCAGCACTCCAGTGAATAAATAGAGATCAGTGGCATAAATTCGTTACAGCTCAATCAGTGAGTCTAATGAACAATTTACTACTACAATATATCTTTAGTACGAAATATTGACAGGTGTTATCAAGTGAATTATAGAATTTTGTAGGAAAGCATGGAAATATTTTTTTCCAGACCGCATTTGATATGGACCTGGAAGTTATTATGTTTGCGCATGCGCACACAAGCTGATGGTCCGTCCGTCTCGAACCATTGTGACCGGTCCAGATCGTGTCGCGACACGTGGATCCCTCCTGGTTCTTTGTTGTTTTGTTGGTGAATCTGAAAGAGATCAACAGCTGCTGCAGGTGATGAAGTCTGGAAAGAAGTCCAGCAGCTGGAGGCACAGCGGAGAAACTGGAGGGAAGCAGGAGCTCAAAGAGCGGCAGGACGCAGCAGAGGAGACACCAATGATGGGGGATGTTTTCCAGCCCAGAGTTCTGCAGGACCCATCAGGTTTGGAGATTTCCTTCTTCATGCTAACTGTGTGGATGGAGCTAAAGTTTAGGAGCCGTTTTCAGCAGCTGATGGATTCCTCCTCTTCATCAGAACTCGTTGCAGGGTTTCCCCCAGAAAACTGGGTAAGCCTGCAGCTCTGCATAGGAGGTGCTAATGCTAGCTTAGCATGTAGCACATGGTGCTAATGCTAGCTTAGCATGTAGCATAGGATGTGCTAATGCTAGCTTAGCATGTAGCATAGAGGTGCTAATGCAGGTTTAGTTTATAACATAGAGATGCTAATGCTAGCTTAGCTTGTAGCACCGTTCAGCATAAAGTTTCTGTTGTCTGTCTTCCTTTGAAAGTTCCTCCAAAAAACGCTTTTTGGTTTACCTTGTCTAGAAAGAGGGTTGCATGTTTTCATCTCACTGTTAATATAGATGACCAGTCCTGTCTTAATTCAGAATACAAAATAAATAAATGAGTCAATAAAGTGAACACTGGGCCAAAAAGTAGGTAAAATATGTCATTAAATGGGGAAAGTGGGTCATTTCTTCACAAACGTTTGCCTCAAATATAAGGATGATGATCACTTCTGTTTAAACTGGATTATTATAAACATTAGCGCTCAATACAGCACGTTGTCAAAGAGTAATCGGGTATGATAATTTTCAGATGTCCTTCAATAATAGCATTTGCTTTGCGTGTTGCAAATCACCAAACATTTGTCTGTTGGAAACAAAAATCCACCTTCCTGAGTTCATCAATGAAATACGATTGCTACTTTATACTGGATGGACCCCATGAATGGATCAGAAACAGATCCCAAATGTAATAAAGTTAAAATTGAATAAACTTTAGCTCAAATATTGTAGACTCTTGCAGATCTAGATTTTAAAGAGATTTTCAATCCATCAAGAAGTAGGAAGAAAAAAGGCAGGTAGCCTTCAAAGTATAACCGTGTATAAATTTACACAATAAAAAGAGAGAAAAGATGGATAAATAAGAGAGGTTTAGAAAGACAGAAGATGGCTGCTTGTATAAAGCTGTATTCTGTGGCATGAATGGAAAGCTATGTGGAAGAAAGCAACCCTCACCCCAAGACAGAATTTCTGGGGGAAACACTGTCTCTTGTCTGAAAGTCATAAAAACATGGCTGCTAATATTCTGAATTGCTTGTATCTGGCCACTGTTGCCACGGCTACAATAATATGGGGATGTAGTGATCAGGGTGATGAAATGTGTTGTTGTAGTGCCAAACATGAAGCTTTTGGCAGTTTGATCAGTTTTAGTCTCCTCTGTTGACGTTTTGGAGGAATCTCCTACATGGTTGTAACAAACTACAACAGGACTTCTTCTAGCTTTCTTCTCACCACTTGGCCTTAAAATTCCCAGTTTTGGAGACGCACCATAAAACTTGTCCCGTGGTCAGATTGTTCCACCTGAGCTGCTGATCTCTGCATCTCCTCCAGAGTTACCATTGTCACCTTGACTGCTTCTCTCATCAAAGCTCTCCTTGTCCAACCTATTCTAGCAGGGGTCTGCAAACTGTGGCTTTGGAGCCACAGGTGGCTCTTTGGACCTTCCACAGTGGCTTTAATAACTTAACTGGTATAATAATATTTGTAAAATATAAGAACTGATTCAGAATTTAGCAGTTATTAAATGCTTTTAACAGAATAATTGCTTTGAATTTCCACAACAGAATGACACTAAAGATACCAGTGATCATTTTAGGTTGAAACTGTCAGTTCCTGAGGTTCAGTTTTCTCTGCACTGCAAATAAAATATTTTTCTCTAAATTGAATCTTTATGATTGTTGTAACATTGTCAAGATCTAGTTGTTCATAAATCATGTAATCTGTTTCAGTGTTGGCTGCAGATGTTAAAGAAGAGGCTCCTGAAGAACAGAGTCCTGAGGGGGAGCAGCAGGAGTCAGAGCTCCTCCACATAAAGGAGGAACAGGAGGAACCCGGGGTCCATCAGGAAGGAGAGCAGCTCCTTGTGAAGGAGGAGACTGATAGCAGGTTTCCATTAACTGCTGCTCCTATCAACAGTAAGGATTTGTTTACTTTGTTTGTGTGTCCGTGTTGCAGCTAAAGGCCAAAACTCACTGGATTCATTAATATCTGATCAGACAAAATATCGTCTGCGTCTAAATCTATGTACTCTGATCTGATTTCCTCAAAATATATCAGCACTGACTAGAGGGTCTAGCAACAGATCTCCTGACTTGCTAGGTTCAGTGTTTATATTAGAGTCTGCTCTTGTAACGCTAAAGCTAGTGCTGGACTGACTGCTAAATAAACTCAGAAGTAGATTCAGTCACAGAGTCAAGGGGTGTAACTAAAGGACAACAAAAGAATTATAATTAATTGTCATATATTTAATGTTCTAATAGAAAAATTATTAATTACATATGCACTATATAATATAATTTATATGGATATGAATAGATATAATATGTATACACACACACACACACACACACACACACACACACATACAGGGGACAAATAATATGAACAAGCAATGTATTTTCAAGGGAGGAAAAAATATATATTCCAACAGGATCATTCAAAGAAAACAACAAAGACCAAAAAAATAAATAAAATAAAACACTTTAGTTCAGTTTGTTCTGGGTTTTCAGTTCATGAGGTCCATTGGGAAACCAAATTCAGAGGATCCGGGCTTGAACAAAACATTTTTCTACCACACTGTAGCAGTTGTTTTCTAGTAGATCGCCACCCAATGGACAGTCGAAGGAACAGCACAAAAAAAACCTGACCTGAAATCAGGCCAGAATCTTAAATTAGTAAATTAATAAACAATAAACTTAACATTAGCAATAAATAAATCATAATTAATCAAGCAATAAGTCAGTTAGTCATGCCATAAATCACAGCATTAAGATACACCAAATAGTTTAAATAATACACAAGATTTATATATGAAGCTTCAATATTTCCAAATATCACAAGGTAAAATGAAGTGAGGTGCACTCATAATTCAAAGATGAAATCATGGGGGCGTGCATGTGGCGCAGCTGGTAGCGCGACCCATATACAGAGGCCTTAGTCCTCGACGCGGTCGACCCATGTTCGAATCCGACACGCAGTCCTTTGCCGAATGTCTTTCCCCCTCTTCTACCCCCTTCTTGTCAGCCTACTTTCAGAAACAGCGAGCCACTAGAGCCGCAAAAAATCCCGAAAAAAAAAAAAAATGAAAATCATGGGTCAACAACAACAAAAAACAAAGTATTTCAACAGTTCAATCATAAATGTATCAACACATATCAATAAACAATCAGATCTAAAAAAAAAATGGAACCGTGGCTTCTAAGGCTGGAAAAGTTCCAGACAAAGTTCTAAAATTAACCCAAAGCATAAATTAATGTATAACCAATACATTTACGGCTTGGGAAAATCATATTGGTTCTTGCTTGGGGAAAAGTTTCCCTCCGCATTAATCAAAAGAAAAGACGGAGTCTGAGGGAAGCCGGTGCGGGTCTGGGGGCTATATTTACTACCTATGTTAGCGTAGCATGCAACCGGTGTACTGTGGCGTCACAAACTCAAAATACGTAATGAAAATAATATACTTTGACTCACCTTTGAGTAGATGATTTGGGAGAGGATTGAGGGAATGTCCACCAGGTTATGAGTCGTAATCTGCGGTATTCTTTAAGTTATCGGTAAGTTTGAATGAACAACCATAAAGCATGAGCCAATAGACGGGAACAAACTTATCGAGTTGAAAGACGCGATCTATGGTGAAGGCAACCACAAGGTTAGTTAAGCAGCGGTGGAGTGTCAAGGCGGGTTTTTTCAAAAACAAATGAGACGCCACAGCTGGGAGCAGCGTTGGCTGTAGCATCTGTGGAGCAATCTGTATGGGTCAGGGACCCACCCCTTTTAAAGAGACAGGGCACGCTACTATCAGACTGAAACCGGAAGTAGAGCCTTATGTGACGTGGGTTACACTTTCCCCCCCTGTTCTCATGTACGTCCTCGGACATGGACTCGGCTGACAGCTGATGACTGGCTGATGAGATCCAAAGACCACAACTTCCTTGTCCTCCTGAAGGGCGAAAGTGACACAGAGCTTAACCCACGGAAAAGGCTTTGGAGGCTTTTCAGGAGTTGATGGCCGGGTTCAGAGTTTAGTCCTGGTTTTAGTCCGGGTTTTAGTCCTTAAATGCATTCTTCCACAAATGCCCTTGCACAATCCAATTCTGTACATACAATGGTTTGTATACTGTGACCTTCTCCTGCACTGTTTACATTTCAATTGTTTTTATATTGTATTTTAAATCTATTGTTTACTTTTAAATCTCTGCTGCACCTAAAACTGTAATTTAACTTTCACTGCAATTTACAAAGCTGTATGCAACGTAATTTCGTTCTGTATGCACTCTGTGCATACAAAATGACAAATAAAGTTGTCTAAGTCTAAGAATATTGGAGTCTGTTTGGTGGATTCCTTTTATGGACTGGACGGTGAAAGTTTGGTTCAGGATGTTCAGGTGAGTCAATTCCTAGGTACTCGCTGGAAGGCTCCAAAGAAGGTGAGTCTCCTTCTGGACAAGAGGCTTCAACAGGCATCGTCTGTTCAGATTGAACCTCACTGTGGTCAGGGACAACTTCCACTGCATCCTCTGCAGTCGAAGGTTCTGTTTCCATAGTTGCAGTATGCAATTCAGTTGTATGAGCAGACTGTGGGTTAGTGGGGATGTCAATAACAGTAGAAAATTTCACCGGTTCAGGCATAACAGGTATATGCAGAACTGAATCATCGTCATAATCATCCTCTACATCTTCAACAGGATCTGTTGGAGAAGAGGTAATAGACCAGTTCATTGTTATTGTTTTGATCCAGGGTTTTCGCTCGTGCGCGCCGGACTGGTTGGCAAAAGACGAACACAAAGGCGGACGCAAACAGAGCAAACGACGAGTTCTCGACGTATTTTTCTTCTTTAGATAACGTATCACAAGATCGTTTTAAGAGTAAGTTGATGGTTGATGGTATCAGATTGCCAGATCCACACAGCAAAAGCCTGAAGGGACGGAGCGAGTCTGTGAAATGCTGCCAAGTGTTCCGTACCGCGACATATACAGCTACCTTATAAACACGCAGGCCAGTACAGACGAGAGAGCATGGAAGCATGAAACCACTGGACGGCTACAATTATTGCATATCGGGACATAGACACAGCAACCCCCGCGACCCCATGAGGAATTAAGCGGGTCAGAAAATGGATGGATGTTCAGACATGTTTGTGTAACATCAGAAAGCGTATCTGACACACAGCGCCTCAGCAGAGAGGAAGACCCGCCGGTAGGTTAAAAAAAACATTGTTCACTACGGATTATTTTGGCGTTTCTTATTAAAATTGGTGGGGGTGTCGTTGCAGCGTAAACAGGGGGGTAATGCAGACGCTGTCTGGTGCACATTGCACACTGAATTGCACGAAGAAAACTAAAATGATGCGGCGTGCTGCTGCTGCTGCTGCTGCTGCAGCGCATAGACTCCGCTTCTCCCGGCCCCGTCTAGCGATCGCCACCTCCCCTCCGCCGCTATTTAAGTAGAACAATGAGCAGTGCAGAATTAAGTTGTATTTACCGGAGATGAAGTGTAGACTGCAAATTCTGTCGTAGTATGATGGATCCCCCAGTCCATTGAGATTGTCTGCCTGCATCCTTTTCATTGAAATTATCCATTTCTTTCTTCTTTCCTCGTCCGTCGGTAAACGACAGAAACGTACATCCGACGATTTGGAATGCCTCTGTGTGCAACCGAGAGCACAACAAGTCGTAGGCATTGTTTAGATTCCTAAAATAAACTAACTAAAAGTACGCTCTAAATCACCCGTTTTTTAATGATAGTAGACGGGAACGGTTCTGCTTTTGCCTACCCGCGGGACCCGGATGTAGCGCTGACGTCACGCGTGAACTGGTCTATAGGTTTTCTATCATTTTTTCCAGGTTTCATAGGTACTGTTGCAGACAAGTATCCACATGGCAGCAGTAGGTCTTGATGTAGAGTCCTTAAAGGTTTTTCTTTACCTTTAGGTCTCACTGTATACACTGGAAGGTTTTCTGCTTTCTTGGTTACAATGTATATTTCACGTTCCCATTTGTCAGCCAGCTTGTGTTTGCCCCTCAACCGTACATTCCTCACCAAAACTCTGTCCCCAATAGCAAGTTCAGAAGCAGTTATATGGCGGTCGAAGCGCAGTTTGTTTCGTTTCATTACAAACTGGGGTCATTGTCTATGTCCTCCTTAACATCCTCGGTTTGGCCCTTTAACATTTCCTGTTTAAAGAGTTCTTGCAGCGTGCCTGATAATGGGCAAGAGCCCGTCTGGTCTTCCCATACTTTCAACATTCTGTCCACATATGCTGAAGCCGTCTCTCCTGCACAACGTGTGGTGTCATTTAAAAGGCCAGAGTCCATACTCACCGGATAGAACGTTCTCAGTGTGCTCCAAAGTTGCCGTGCCATTGGGGCCAAAGGAGCAGCTGCTCCTAGTTCGTCAGTTCCAGCAGAAACTTCAACCGCATGTACCTCATGTGGTTCCAGGTATGCTGATAAGCCAGTCCTCACATCACCAATAGCCAATACATACCCGCTTAAAATCTCCAAAAAAACTTCGATCCAGAGGTGCGCCCCTTCTCTTGGATCAGGGAGCATGTTCCTCAGCTGAACACCGTCAGCACATGATAGAGGGTTGTAAGCAACTGCATGCACCTGTCCTGTAGCACTGTGAGTCTGAAACAATGGCAGTTGCACACTTTGTTTTGTTGCAGGTAAAGAAAGATCAGTTTTGTTAGAATGCAGATTATATCTGGGGCCCTTTTCCGCCCTGTATCCGCGTATCTTGTAGCACGTGTCATCGGTTTTCATAACATCTGTGTCATTTGATTCTGCAGTTTTAAGAGCGTGTCTTACCACTTGTTCTATCGCATCCCGTAGCTGGTCTCGTTTGTGTTTATCTAACCTACTTTTTCCATGTATCGGTCTTACGTCACAGCTTATCTGTCCCCCACATAATTCCATACCAGGCACCTGCACCGAAGGGTCTGATGAAGTCACCACACTCCTGGCACTTGGATAACAGTTCTCTAGTATCACCACACAGATTGTTTTGCATAACAGCAGCTTAAACTACCACCGTCCTTGTGAGGGTTTGAACAAAAACCTGCAACACAACGCAATGTCATAGCCAGTGTTGGGTAAGTTACTTTAAAAATGTAATCCGTTACAGTTACAAGTTACTTTGTTTAAAATGTAATTGTAGTGTAACTTTTTTGATTACTTTTTAAAAGTAATGTAACTAATTACTTTTTGATTACTTTAAGGTTTTAAGTATTGACCCATGTTCAACATTTAATTTTTGAGAACTGAATGTGAACCTTAAAAAAGCACTAAGCTGAAAGGGACCTGCAGACAGGCGATCACAGGATGTCCACAAGTGTGTGTGTGTGACGATTTTTAAGTTTAAAACAAGGAGGATGGATTTTTCGGCAACTCCTTGCCAAAAATTGCATCCCCTGCTATCTCAGAGGAATTGACACTTGTATGACTGTATTCCTGTATATCCATCAGTAGTTAAAGGACAAGAGTCAGCAAATGCAAATTCTGCCCTGTAAAACAATGACAGCACAATTGTTGCTGTATGATCTGAAGCCCCATTTGGAGCTTTTAAACAGGCTTTGAAAAACTTTGATAATTTGCTGCTGTAATATTATAGATTTTTTAGAATAAAAAGCTAGCAGATGTGCATAATCAAAAATAACAGAAATACAATTATAGAGCATTCAGTAAGAAAGCCCACACTGTTTCTGGATAAATACATTATTGTATGAGTTAAGTTCTGTTCCGTTTTCTGCCTTTTTCGTTGTAAATCTGAAATGTCCCATGCTCCTGAATGCACCATAGCTTTCCGACGCTCACGAACGCAACACTGTGAACGCTGAGCTGTGTAGACGAGCGTTTGATTTTCCGCTTAAGACAAAGTTTTGCAGTTTCACAACACACGTCGGCTCTCACGGTTTATTGTTGTGTGTGAATAACAAGAGGTGGCTGTCAACAAGCTTGAAGGGTCATTTTTGATGCGCTGCTTGAGCTGAAATAAAACCGTGAAACGTCCGCTCGCTTGCTGTTCTTTCAGAAGGCTCCACCAGCACAGGATGGATCATCAGAGTGATAGAGACAAGGAGCCGTAGCGGGAAACGGTGATACAGGGCGCGAAGCAATAAAAATATCATTACATATTTCGCAAAGGTTTTTCTTTATATTTTTAAAAAAATGTAATTCTTGTAATTCTTAATATTTTCGGAAGTAACTGTAACTGAATTACATATTTTCTCATTGTAACTGTAACGAATTACAGTTACTCTTTTTTTGTAATTAAATTACGTAACGTCGTTACATGTAATCCGTTACTCCCCTACACTGGTCATAGCCATAAATTGTAAACATCAAACTCTGAAAACTGTCTGCTATGACGCTGCTTATTGGGATTAACGGCTCTGGAAGTCGTTCTCGCGCTTATGTCGCTTCTGCTTCCACCCTCAGTCGCTAAGCTTTCTGCGGAGGATGAGGAGAGCCCGCCTGCCCCCGCCCATCCTTAAGACCTTCTACAGAAGCACCATAGAGAGCATTCTGACCAGCTGTCTCTCTGTGTGGTGTGGAGGCTGCAGTGCCTCCGACTGGAAGAACGTGAGGAGAGTGGTGAGGACAGCAGAATGGATCATCGGGGCTCCTCTTCCCTCCATAAAAGACATTTCATCTCAGCGCTGTGTGTCCCGAGCCCGTAACATCATCAGGGACCCCTCACACCCCCACCATGGACTGTTCTCCCTGCTGCCCTCTGGGAAGAGGTTCCGCAGCATCCGCTGCAGGTCCACCAGGTTCTGCAAAAGCTTTTTCCCTGTTGCCATCAGACTGTTGAAGTGCTGAAGTATAAAATGGACTGTGTACCACACTCGCTAATTTGTAATCGTATCCTTATCCAGCATTATAAATGCTGCACTTTATCCAGAAACTTACTGCATATTTGTTTACATTTAAACTGTCTACTGTTAAATCACTGCTGCACTTTATCCGGAAATCAATTGGAATTTATCCTGTAGATTACTGCAATTTATTACTGCATTTTAATCCTGTACTGTAAATTCACAGCAACGTATCCTGTAGTGTTACTGCAATTTTTCTGTGCTGTATGAAAGCGAAATTTCGTTCTGTATGCACTTTGTGCATACAAAATGACAATAAAGAAAGTCTAAGTCTAAAGTCTAAGTCTAAGCGGTGCTACAAATCTCTCTAATTTGCACAAATGGCAGTGGTTAGTTGAGTATAAAAATGTAATGCAGGAACTCTTGTAAATATTAAATGGATCAAGGATAACGTTTTGGTTTACAAAACATGTCAATATCATGTCATCAGCACTTTAAGGTTAAAGGAAAAGTTCGGTCAAAATCAGAAATCAAACTGCTGAAAGTACTTTAAATATAAAACTGCTAAATTGTCATGTTTGGTTTAAGATGTCTGACCCACATGCAGAGAACACTGGCAAACAGGAAGCAGTTTTAACAGTTTTTATTGATCTTAGCGATTGGATTCAGGTAGGGTCTCAGAACCGGGGAAACGCAGGGACCGACTCGGGCAGGTAACACGGGATCTGTGAGGTAAAGGGGAAAACGGTTAACAGAGTATAACGATAAAGGGAAGTACAACTAAACACGTATGCTTACCACGGAGCTCTAGGAACTAAACCGGGGGGGAGTGAGATGGGTTCAGCTGATGATTGAGGAGCAGATGACAGAGTGACCGGTGAGCGGAGGTTGGGCAGGGTCCGAGCAGCGCCGGCGGGTCCATGGATCCGGAAGGAACAGCGGGAGGAACCAGGAGAGTCCGGGGGTGACCAGGGTGAATCCGGGAAGGGAGAACTCGCGCCCAACTTGGTACCACCAAGTGAGTTTGAGGTGAGTATGGTGGTCATGCCACTTGAGGAGGGAAGGCCTGTCACGAAATCAAGCGCTACATGAGACCAGGGACGTTCGAGTACAGGTAGCGGTTGGAGCAGGCCTGCTGGTCGTTGGTTAGAGGGCTTGTTCTGGGCACAGACAGGGCAGGAGAGAACAAAATCTTTGATGTCACGGGACATGTGGGGCCACCAGAAGTGTCTTGAGAGGAGAGAACTCGTGCGAAAAAATGGATGGGCCGAAAACTTCTCTGAGTGGGCCCATTTAATCACTTGAGCACGGACAGACGAAGGGATGTAACGGCGGTTGGGAGGACCCTTTCCAGGGTCCGTATCTGAAGCCAAGGCCTGGGAGATCTAATCTTCAATCTCCCAGTTCAGAGCACCGAAAGTGCAGGTCGGAGGTAAGATAGGCGCGGGTTCCTTTTCTAGGTCGGTGGGAGAAAATTGGCGGGAGAGAGCGTCTGGCTTTTGGTTCCTGGATCCTGGGCGGTAGGAGATGGTCAGATTAAAACGAGAGAAAAAAAGAGACCAACGTGCTTACCTGGGGTTTAGGCGTTTGGCGGACTGGAGGTAAGCCAGATTCTTGTGGTCTGTCCAAATTTGCACGGGCTGCTCGGACCCCTCTAGCCAGTGTCGCCATTCCTCCAGAGCGAGCTTGATTGCCAGGAGCTCACGGTCACAAACATCATAATTGTGCTCTGCTGGGCTTAATCGTCGGGAGTAGAAGGCGCATGGGTGCAACTTCTGGTCCTGGTCTGACCGTTGGGACAAAACTGCCCCCACTCCAGTGTTGGAGGCATCGATCTCGACTATGAACTGTTTCTGAGGATCAGGATGTATTAGTATGGGCGTGTGGGATAAACTCTCTTTCAGGGCGGTGAAGGCAGAATCGGCTTCAGGGGTCCACACGAACGGGATCTTAACTGAGGTGAGGGCATGAAGGGGGGCCGTGACCTGGCTATAACCTCTGATAAAGCGCCGGTAAAAATTGGCGAAGCCAAGGAAACGCTGGAGTTCCTTTCTGTCCTTGGGTTTGGGCCAGTCGAGGACGGCCTTGATCTTTTCCGGATCAGAACGAACTCTGCCTCCTTCTAAGATGAGACCAAGGAAATTAACTGTGGATTTGTGAAACTCACATTTTTCAGCCTTAACATAGAGCCTGTTTTCGAGGAGACGCTGGAGGACAAGGCGAACATGATGCTGGTGTTCTGTAGGATCACGGGAGTAAATCGGGATATCATCCAAATAAACAAAACAAAAACATTCAGGAAGTCACGGAGAACGTCATTCACGAGGGCTTGGAACACTGAGGGGGCATTACACAAGCCGAAAGGCATCACCAGGTACTCGAAGTGGCCCAAAGGAGTTTTAAAGGCCGTTTTCCATTCATCCCCCCGCGCGGATTCGAACTAGGTGGTAAGCGTTCCGGAGGTCTAGTTTAGTGAAAATAGTGGCTGATTGGACGGGTTCTAAGGCTGAGGAAAGAAGTGGGAGCGGGTACTTGTTTTTAACAGTGATGGAGTTTAACCCGCGATAATCAATACACGGGCGGAGCGACCCATCTTTCTTCCCTACAAAGAAAAAACCCGCTCCGAGGGGAAAGTGAGACCTGCGGCTAATGACTCCTTGATGTATTTTTCTAGGGATTGTCGCTCAGCTTGAGAAATATTATAGAATCTGCTGGTCGGCAGCGGAGCACCCGGGAGAAGTGATTGCGCAATCATATGGACGATGGGGTGGCAGTGAGGTGGCCCGAGCCTTATTGAACACCGACTTAAGATCATAATACTGCTCGGGCACTAAACTTAAATTCTCCGGATCAACCTCTTCAGCGGTTGGGTCGGAGGGTGGGCTCGCTGGAACGGCTGATCGCATGCAGCGCGAGAGGCAGTTAAGAGACCAATTGTTATGGGAGTTCTTGGTGGAATTCTAAACAATAGTAACTGAGTTCCCATCTTTACTAAATGACGAGACGGTGGTAATGACGTTCCAGCACTTTTATTGAGAAACAGAGCAGAGATCACATAGATGAAAAAGTAATCGCACCCCACGGTCCCGCTGCAGTCTGCGTCTGCCCTGTCTCTGCCTGTCTCGCTTTTCGGGCTTCCCCTAATACTGCACCGTGGCCTTGGTTTGAGACATAACAAAGACAGTCTATCATAGACAATAATCATTCTACGCAGCATTCAGCCTTGCACTCAGCAAACAGTGGATCTTATACACAGCCATCATGTCTCCAGGCCTCCTATGTCCGAGTGGTGTGAGGCCATAGTGACTTCAGAATAATAATTCTTATAACATTCCTCTCTTTTTTTTTTTTTTTTTTTTGATGATGGCGTCATTAGCATCAAGACAAAACAAGATGACCCATCACTTGAAAATGTGAACAAAGCACAGAGGAACCATTTCTGTAAACTCGTAAAGTGGGACCCAAAGGGTTCCCGTGTTGGAACCGGGCAGTGCTGGAACTTTTACTACAGATCAACATGAATGCTTCATAGAGCTTTAACACACAAGATCAAAGGTTTAGCTTTTATCTACAATTTAGGATTCATCTAATTAGGTAAGGCCTGTTTTAGGTACCTATGCGCACATTATTTTAAATTTACATTAGACTAGATAAGCTAAACCTGTTCAGTAACCAAGGTCGAATCCGTCTACTCTTCCCCCACCCTGTCAAACCCCACTTGGTTCTCCATTCCCCATTCCCATGGACAATCATCCATCACTTTCATACCTTACAAATTCAGGAGTACCCGTGTGGGGCATCAGAGGGCAGGCTGGGCCTTTCAATCACCAGAAAACGTCATCCTTCTAAAAGATGATAAAAACTGATGTGACCCCAGGTGAAATCCCGCTCTTGGCCAATCTGAGCAGGAAGTCCCTTTATTGAAACTAGGAGTTACCTTTACCACCTAATATTAAAGGATCTTTAGAGCCAATCCGATCCTGGTTCTTCCTATATCAAATCAAAAGGTGCATAAACCATAGATCTTTGTGTGTCTGAAGCAAACAGTTTCCATTTTTTCATAAACCCATATTGATCAACATGATGTAACATTAAAGTGTAGATCTCATAACACAAAAAAAATCAAACATGTGAGTCAGTGGAACAGAGCAGTTAAACAGCAACACAATATGAGAAGAGTCCAAAACGTCAAGAACGTAAAGTTAAGGAAGCCTTCAGGCCTTACATGGCACAAGGCAGAAATTAATCTAATCGCGCTTCGGGTCTCTTCAGGCAACTGTTCCCGTTGAAGAATAAGGAATCAGAGTTCTCTGGCTTCTTCATCCCCAGTCCTCTTCTTGTTTCCCCTCTCAGGCTGGAAGATTCGAGCTGGATGGTAATAAGGGTTCAGTTCTGGAAGGGCACTGAATTTTTTTTTTTTTTGCATTTCTCTCTAATAAAACACTTTGTGAAGATGGTCTGCAGACACGAGTCCTTGTTTCCACTAGAGAACAGAAACAAGGTGTAATTAGTGTTCTTATCAAAACCCCTTTCATGTGTCATTTATTAAAACATCGTCCAAACACTTTCACATTCAAGATATTTCTGTGCACAATTAATTAGCTCCCAGAATTCAGAATAATTTAATCATTAGTTAAAAGAATAATCTTTTAAGTTCAAATGTATCTGCAGTAAATTCATAATAATTCTTAACAGAATGCTTTCAATGTGTGTCTTAACTGTTGTTGTCTGACAGTTGAAGTTCTCTGCAACATAATTTTATCAACATATTCGTTTCATGTCATTTCCCATTTTATTTTGAAAACCCAACTGAGAAAAATAAAGCCTTTCCATGTGAAAGCCTTTTCCTCTTTCTCTCTCTTTTTTTAAAGAAAGAAAGTGAAGTGCTGTTCTGCACAGATAAGACAAAATATTTATACCATGCTGTTACTGTTCAAGGATGCCAAGGTTCTACAAAACAAAGCAGTGAGCAGGAGAGAACAGGAGCTTTTTGAAAACGTTCTAACATTATTGAACAACCAAAGCTACTTAAGCAAATCAGAATTAGTTCCCAAATTAATCCTAAAATAAAGTAAACCTTACATTGTGTACATTGTGATTATTTATTTATTTATCTTAGTGCCTGGTCAGGAAAGGTTAAGGTTCTCCGAAGCTTTCTGTTTTCAGCAACCCTGAAAACCCAGAACCCTTTACAGTCAGTGTTAGGTGTCAGGTAACCTGTGGGACCACCTCGTCGTCTCTCTGGTTCCACCAGCTGTGTCAAGGTTACAACAGCTTCAAACCACAGCAGCTCGTCCTGGGTGCCATGCCCCAGGGGTCTCCTCACCCCCCTGTGTGGAACGTCTCTCATTGTAAGGATCTCACCTTATGTCCCGTTCAAGATGTTCTTTACACAACAGGAGTTTCAATGTGGGGTGTCTTTGCTGCTTTGATGTTCCTCAGAGAAAACCTTCATTCATCACCTTCAAGCTGTTACCCTGTTATCATCACAGCCCCCTAACCATCCTGACCAGATCCAAAATGTCCCCATTATTTAATCTAATTAAATTAATCTCACTTATTTTCTGTATGTAAGACGATAACCATTAAATTATCCTGATCTAAAGCCCTCAGGTTAGCAGTTAGCTAAACTCAGTTTTATGTGTTTTTCCCCTTAGGATGTTTAACTGGTTAAAAAGACTATTGAGTTATTTGTTCTAGTCGAGAGATATTAAATCTCCATAAATATTGTAACCATTGTACACTGATGCTTTAATCCTACATTTACCCATGTTAGTTAGTAGGATGTGTCATTATGCTAATCTTATTGCAACCTTATCTATTTTAGCCAATAATCTTTCTTTGCGTTTTATTGATGCCTGCCAGAGTAGCAGAAATCAGCTTACTCTAAGATGTTCATTAAATGAAATGCTATTTAAAAGTTCACATTACTCTGCTTATATAGTGAAAACTAATTAATTCATTTATTTATTTAACTGTTGGTATAATACCCACTTAATTTATTAAGTTGCTCTCTGATTCAATCAAGCTGCTTCTTTAAAAGTTTTCACCTTAACATAATCTTAATGTGTTTCGTAATGTGTGTTTTGTTTTAATTGTGTACAACAAAATCTGAAGTGAAATGCATGAAGTCGTGTCTGCAGAACTCATCTGTGTTTTTGTCGAAGGTTGTCCGATGCCTCAGTCATAGTCCTGCCCATTGTCCATTTTCAGTCCAATGTCTGAGATCAGCAGCACAACATTCTCCTTTCTGTCCATCCTCCAGTCCTCACGCCTGCAAACAGAATGAATTCTGCCAGCATTTTTTGCCAAAGAAATGCTCCATAGGTTGAAAGAAATTACAGCAAAGCAGTCACAAACATTTTAACTACAGTGTTCCCTCTAAAATGACAACCATAAAAGAAATAAAAGGATAAAAAACAAATAAATAAAACTTTGTCTCTGACAAAATAAAACTCAAAACTGGATCAGGCTGAAGTCAATGACATCACCTTTTCTCCTTGTCCCAAGGATCAGCCCCCATGGCACTGCGGCACTGTTTCTGTATTCTCTCGCATCTGAGAATGTCTAAAATGAGACTAAATCTCTATGTTAGCACATTCCTATCATTGTGACCAGGTTTCGCACTGCTAGCACTGTCTTCTCAGAGTCTTCTGTTGGCAGAAAGGTGGCGTCTCCTTTAATCTGAAAGCAATAACTCAGAGAAAAACAAGAGTGTTAATAGCATGCAGTTAAACCCTGGTCCCCTTAGTGTCACTTTAACGTGATGTTGTTCCGCTGATCCTGGGAAATTAGATCTATTCTCACCTTTCCTTTGAAACTCTGTTCAAAACACCTCCAACAGAAAGAAAACAAAAAAAACAAAAGAAACAATCAAACAAAAACAAACAAAATTGTCTTCCAAGGAGCACAATTATGTCTTTTCCAATATGACATAGGGTTTTTGACTCATTACAAACCTTTTTGATATCCTTTTGGTCCTTTGACCATGTGTATTTGCTATTAGTAATACTTTTATTCATATATGACTTTTCAATCTAAATTGGTCAAGGGGGAAACTTTAAAGCAATGATTTTCTTTTTTTAGGTTTTTTGAGCTTCTAGTGTTTTTCTGTAAATGATAAGAGTTTTCCCCGTAATTCAGCACATTGAGAAGACTACCCAAAACAACCCAAGATTAGAATTAGAATTTAACCCTTCAAAAGCTAGCTTTATTTTATTTTTCCCCTCTGACATACTTTTCGTGCCCCAGTCCTGCCATAACATTCAGATGTTTACATCATGGTCAGATTTGTTTATCATATCTTTTGTCCTGTTTCAGGTTAAACTGTCCCTCTGAGGATCGCCTCAGCTCAGCATAACTAATAACATCAGATGATTTTGTAACTGATGACACGTGTAACGTGGCCTTCTGATATTCTGACGCTTTTCAAAATTCTCATAGTTGCATTCAAATTCCAAGTAAAAAGAAATAAAATAAATTAATAGAAAACCCTTAGAAAAGCAATTCATATTTAGTTCCATACAGTTTGTTCAAAGCCAAAACACATTTTTTTTACATATATTTAAATCAAAGATCATGTATATCTAAACTTCTTTCACATGGACTGGTTTGTGATGAATCGTTATTATTACAAGCAGTTAGATCTCAGTAATTTTATATTACTTTAGGGCTAAAAACAAGTGATGGCTTTATGTAAAGTTTACCAGTTCCGATTTTCTAACAAAGCTGAAATATTTTTGTTCAAGCCATGTTAATCTCACCGTGTATCTATTTAATTTGGGTTGGATATTTAATGTAAAAAAAACAAACTTTGTTATTGAAGTCTCTCTTTCTTTAGGTTTTAATTAACAAGTTCATGCTTAAAATGTCATTTGAATTACGGAGCTGCAGTTCTCCCAAAACAAATGAACATCTTGAAACCATGAACATTAATTTTAACCGAATTTAATTCACACAGATGAACGTTTAGTTACATACGATACATACATACATACATACGTACAGTTACAGAAAAACGATGACATTCAGACAGACAAACACATGCAGGCCTGTTTTCTTCACTATCTTACACAGATCTGTGTTTTTCATATTTTTTAAAACGTCTATGGCAACGCCGAAAGATGTTTTCAACGTGTTAAGTTCCCGCTTAGTTTAAAAGGTGGAGAGCGTGCGCTGGCTACGACCCCCGAATGTTTCGTCCAAACACGGTTTTACGCTTCAGTCCCGCAAGAATACAACTCTGTGTCGCGCAGACACCTGGAGGCTTACCCATTTTTGAAAGTTATACGTCGTTATTACCAGTTTAGAACACTTTTATCCATAACGGAAGTGTCTCATGTCAGTCCCCCTGTAAACGCTTCCCCGATGCAACGTCCTTTTAGTTCCGTTTCCGTTTCCTGTTTTTATTCATTTTATTCAATTTTCGCTTTTCTTTTTTTCTCTTAATTTTATTTTTATTATTTAGTAGCAGTACTGCAAGAAAAGAAAATAATAGTAATAATAATAATAACCCCTATGTGAGAAATCTCCATGTTTAATCAAATCATTCCAAATCATTTATGCATGTCATGCTTCTGGGCCTCTACTCTTTCAGCATGAAATCGAACCTCTCACCCTGGGGCAAGGCTCGACCCTGAGAACTCTCTGCCTTTGACCCATTACACGGACTCTTCTGCATCCAGACTTTTTTTTATTTATTTTTATTTATTTTATTTTTTTTGTTTTTGTTTTTATTATCATTATCTACTTGTCCTTAGCACGATCGACCAACTAAAATGAAAGGCCTCACATCTGATGGTCGCCTTTTTGGTATAATGGTCGGGGTCCCCACTTATCAAAGCTGCGAACGTCTTCGCAACAGTCAAGGACTTAAGCATCCCTGCCGCTTTCATCCACAACAGAAGTGGACAGCCTCTTGTACAAAACCAAGACAAGAGGACTTTAATTGACCAGCTGCAAACTGCTCAGCCGGTCACCCGTTCTCCAGGTGAAAATCATTCTGCCCCTCCTTTTCCAAGCATGAGAGTCAGCATTTCAGCTGAAAACGTATTTTAATTAAATTTTGAATTTTAGTTTAATGTTCAAACCTTAGTCACTGTTCTGTATTGTGAATCCGGTCTTATATAATATAATTAATTATTTCTACCGGCTTTTATTTTTACTACCTTTTAGGTTTACAGTTTTAAATTTTAAAATTTCTTGAGGTATTCTTTAAAATGGGGTTTAAATTTTAAAAGCTTGCAAGCATTTTTGAGCAATTGCGTTTGTTTTTAAAAGAGCTGGAAAATAATCCCCTTACCGTCTCATGAAAGAAAGGTTCGGATCTTCGCGCCGACGTCCCAGAGACGCTCCGAGACCAGGAGCTCTTCCACATCCCTTGAAAATCCTTTCGGGGTATCAGAGGCCGGATAACCTCTCCAGGCCGGCCAAAGCAGCTCCTGTCCTCGGACTCCCCGGCCCGTCGGTCGGAGATATTGTTTGTTGACGCCAAATTGTTATGGGAGTTCTTGGTGGAATTCTAAACAATAGTAACTGAGTTCCCATCTTGATAGACGAAGACAGTCTATCATAGACAATAATCATTCTACGCAGCATTCAGCCTTGCACTCAGCAAACAGTGGATCTTATACACAGCCATCATGTCTCCAGGCCTCCTCTGTCCGAGTGGCGTGAGGCCATAGTGACTTCAGAATAATAATTCTTATAACACCAAGACTCGACTCGCTGCTCAACCCAGTTTACATGAGGATTGTGGAGGCGTAACCAGGGATAACCTAAAACTAACGGGGCGTTTTACACCGGAAAAACAAAAAAGGAAATCTGTTCTCGGTGATTACCCGAAACCACTAGTTCAAGCGGCTTGGTTTGATGAGTGATGAACGGGAGATCCCCGCCATTTAAAGCAGACACACGAAAAGGTGACTTTAAAGGAACGGTCTCGAGGCGGGCGTGACTTACAAAAGCTTGGTCAACTAAATTAAAGTCGCATCCCGAATCTAATAAGGCGGACAACTTAAGTGTCCCGGGGGGTAATAATACTCGCGGGGAGACAAAGTCGCGGAGGAGTTGGAGCGCACTCCGATTGGCCCGCCAGTTTCTCCGCTATACCGGACGGGCCGAATCTTTTGGCCGCCACGGGCAGGAGGCGATGAAATTATCCGGCGAAGCACAATAAATACAAAGTTTAGCGTCCATACGCTTTTGTCTCTCTGTCAGAGTCGTACTCGACCCAACTGCATGGGCTCAGGGGGTGAAGGAGGTGCGAGTGTAGGGCGACTGGGGTTCCGTTCAGGTAGCGGCGCTCTAACTGGGAGCGGCCGTTCCATCCTACCCCGACTACGGCTTCTAATACGGTTATCCAAACGGATAGCAAGGGAGATTAGTTCATTTAGAGTCGCCGGTTCTTCCAGGCAGGCCAGTTCGTCCTTAAGGGGTTCATCTACAGCCTGGAAGAAAACTGTCTTCAGAGCGCGTTGCTCCCAGCCGGCTGCTGCGGCCAATGTGCGGAATTCAACCGCGAAATCAGACAAGCGTCGCCCTCGTTGCCTGATTCCTAAAACGACGTGAGTCCTGGACTTCGTCGGACTCCGCAGAAAAAAAACATTTTAAACTCATTTATAAACTCGGGAAAAGAACAATCAAAACCTTGGTAAGCAGAAAAACGGGACTCAGCCCACCTTAGAGCTCTGCCTGGTAATAAACGCAGCACGTAGGCGATCTTAGAATCATCGTGGGGAAAAAGTTTCGGAGAATGATTAAACACGAGAGAGCACTGAAAAAGGAAACCCCCGCAATCTCCACTATCCCCAGAGAACTTCTCCGGACAGGGTGAATTGGTCTCGGGGATAGGTGGAGAAGCAACGGCTGACGCAAGCACGGGGGCGGGGTCTGGTGGAGCCGGAGCGGAAGGCTGGGGGTTGACGCTGAGTGAGCCTGTAAGCTGGTTGAGCTGAGCAGCAAAGCCCTGCAGCTCGCCCCGCATGGACATAACTGCCGCTTCAAGGCTTCTAATTTGGTCCTGTTGGACGGTAAGCGTCCTGCCGAATGTCTCTGCTGAGTCTCCTTGGCCAGAGTGTTCTTCTGTCATGTTTGGTTTAAGATGTCTGACCCACATGCAGAGAACACTGGCAAACAGGAAGCAGTTTTAACAGTTTTTATTGATCTTAGCGATTGGATTCAGGTAGGGTCTCAGAACCGGGGAAACGCAGGGACCGACTCGGGCAGGTAACACGGGATCTGTGAGGTAAAGGGGAAAACGGTTAACAGAGTATAACAATAAAGGGAAGTACAACTAAATACGTACGCTTACCACGGAGCTCTAGGAACTAAACCGGGGGGGAGTGAGATGGGCTCAGCTGATGATTGAGGAGCAGATGACAGAGTGACCGGGGAACGGAGGTTGGGCAGGGTCCGAGTAGCGCCGGCGGGTCCAGGGATCCGGAAGGAACAGCGGGAGGAACCAGGAGAGTCCGGGGGTGACCAGGGTGAATCCGGGAAGGGAGAACTCGCGCCCAACTTGGTACCACCAAGTGAGTTTGAGGGGACGGTCGCCAGAGCAGAATCTGAGCGGGTTGTGGATTTGGGAGCCTGGTCTTCACAGCGCAGAGTCACACGAGAGAAAGGTTCCAAAAACACGAGAGCACTGGAGAAAACACACAAGACAAAGATTAGATCCAAAACGGGGATCGAAAAACTCACGGGTCTGAAGCTCAGGAGGTGGTAGGTGGCCTTTAGGCATACCGCGACAAGATAACACTCAGGCATGCTCCCGCTGTTCGTGCGCTGAACTTATAGTGCTCTGAGGCGCTGCTGAACTCGCTGCAGGTGTGTCAGTCCCGCCCACCGGTCAGCTGCTGTCACCTGTGAGCAGAGGAGAGCGCAGAGCCGGCAAGTCGGCACGGCTCTGCCTACTGAGCCCTGATATACATACTGTGCAATAAATTATAAGTTTTTTTAATTAAGAATAATTTTCATTTAATTATGTTTATGTAGAGCAGGGGTGTCAAACTAATTTTGGTTTAGGGGCCGCATACAGCTTAATCTGATCTCAAGAGGGCCACACGAGTAAACTCATTGCAAGATTAAATAGAACTAATAAAAGTGGACTTGTTGTTGATTTTTATATTAAATTAATTTCACTTTTACACAATATATTATGAATAACCTCAGCGTTTTTAAGAAAAGTATGTGCAATTTCAACAATACTTTTACTCAGTTAAACATTTACTTAAGTGCATTATGCATAAGAACTGATCACAGTGATTGTACAATGTTGAAAAACATTTCTTCACATTTTCTGGAACTTAAAAACACTGCCCTGCATGACAAAATACATCAAACAGATAAAAATTAAGAAATGATTTAAAATCAATTTTCCACATCTGAAGCTCAGTGCTACCATCTGCTGATTAAAACACAGCGCCCCTCGTGGACAATATAGGAACTGCAGATTTTCAATTAAACGAAGTATGTTTTTTTCAATAATTGTTTTATCATTCTCTTCCTTTTATCTTCTCTTTCTTTCACTTTTTCTTCTTGTTCTTCCTTTCCTCTCCTACTTTCCCATTGTAGTGTCCACATCATTTGAGCTATTCCCTGCATGAATCATAATAAAACTATTCACATTCATACATCAAGCGGAGCACTATGGCAAAAGCCGTACTGCTCCACTTGTGAAAGTCAAATCTGATGAGCTCTTTTTGGCATTGAGACAACAATTCTCATTGCCACATTGCCAGACAGGACACTGGGAAAAAAAAAAAATGACAATGGATTTAGCCACCGGGCTGGACTAAACTGTTCGGCGGGCCGGAACCGGCCCGCGGGCCGTATGTTTGACACCCCTGATGTAGAGGAACCCATCTTGGTCAAGAATAGTACTGTCACCTCCCATTTTGTGACGTCACTCAACGGACCCGCTGTTGAGCAAGTTCCAACGCTCTGTTGTTTGTCCAAGATGGCGACGACTGGTGCTCTGTACGAAGCAGAGAGTGATGAAGTACTTAGTGACAGTGATGGGAGTTCCGTGGAGCTATCATCTGATAGCGATATGGATTTTTTTAGACTTAGACAAACTTTATTGTCATTTTGTATGCATAGAGTGCGTACAGAATAAAATTTCATTTGCATACAGCTTAAGAATTTCAGTGATTGCAGTGGATTCCAGAATAAAGTAACTTTGCAGGATAATAAAGTAACTTTGCAGGATAAAAAAAGTAATTTTGCAGGACAGTTTCAAGATAAAGTGCACAGTGATTTCACAGTACAGCAATTGAGATGTAAACAATGCAGGACACATGTGATACAGAGTCCAGTTTTAGCTTCAGCAGTTCAACAGTCTGATGGCAGCAGGGAAAAAGCTTTTACAGAGCCTGGAGGACCTACAGCGAATGCTGCGGAACCTCTTCCCAGAAGGCAGCAGGGAGAACAGTCCATGGTGGGGGTGTGAGGGGTCCCTGATGATGTTACGGGCTTGGGACACACAGCGCTGTGATGAAATGTCTTTTATGGAGGGAAGAGGAGCCCCAATGAACCCTTCTGCTGTCCTCACCATTCTCCTCGCGTTCTTCCAGTCGGCGGCACTGCAGCCTCCACACCACACTGAGAGACAGCTGGTCAGAATACTCTCTATGGTGCTTCTGTAGAAGGTCTTGAGGATGGGCAGGGGTAGGCAGGCTCTCTTCATCCTCCGCAGGAAGTACAGTCTTTTCTGTGCCCTCTTCACCAGTCACGTGGTGTTCACAGACCAGGTGAGGTTGTCTGTGATGTGCACCCCAGGAACTTGGTGCTGCTGACCACCTCCACAGCTGAGTTGTTGATGAGCGGAGGAGCGTGGTGAGGCTGGTTCTTCCTGAAGTCGACGATGAGCTCGTCTTCTCCACATTCCTATTTCCAGTTTCTGTCAAGAAGAGTTTCTTGACAGAAACCGGACCGTACCTATTTCCAGTGCAAACTCAGTCGGCCCCCAAAGATATATATAAATACATGTGTGTGTGTGTGTGTGTGTGTGTGTGTGTGTGTGTGTGTGTGTGTGTGTGTGTGTGTGTGTGTGTGTGTGTGTGTGTGTGTGTGTGTGAGCTGAAGTGACTTGAGTTATATTTGCCCCCTAGTAAATAGGGCAGGTGGTCATTTTTGTAAAAATATTAAAATATAAAAGCGTTCCAGCACATGCCGCCCCTCTGGTCGGTAACCATCCCCGCAAATTCTACATTAAAAATTAAAAAATAACTTACCGAAAATCCTCGCTCTCTCATGTTCAAAACATTCTTCTTCGAAATGGTCACTGCATATGACGTGTTTTCTCTCTTGCCAGAAGTTAGATGGCAAAACCGCTCTCTTCAAGTTGGCAATCAAGCAACGAGCCCGGTGGCTCATGAATCAAAAAGTTGAAATAAGCAATGTTTTTTCCACTTTTACCAGTTGTGTTGGAACATCCAATGGCCATGCACGTCGGCATTGTTGCTGTAACAATAGCTCTTGCGAATGTCAGCGGTGAAGTCCTCTGGAAATCTGAAAAAATTGTTGACGATCGCAGCTGTGTAGAACGGCTCCTATTGACTTTGCTTGGAAAGCGGGGAGAAATGCTGTCTCCGCTTCCGCTTTTCCACGTCGCAGAATGTGATCAGACGCCGCCCGCATACACAGTGATTCAGACGACAATTTATGTCTTTATTTTCTTATTGATTAAAGAAAAGTTCTTAAAATAACCACAAACGTATTAGTTTTAGTTATAGCTAATGGTCCCCTGATTTTTCCTTGTTGAGCGGACTTCCCCTTTAAAAAAATGTAGCTCTACAAAGACCTGACTTTTGTGGGGTGGGGTGTTTTAACAGTTATGTACACTGAAGTTTTCTGTTGTTTTGTTTTACTTTTCTCAGTGTTCTGTAAATGAAATGATGCAAACTAAACCATCCAGCAATACATTCTATTTGGCAGGTTGTGAGGAAACAGTACATGAAAATCTCAACGGGGTGAATACTGTAAACAAATTCATACAAAAAAGTAGTAGTTAAATCAAATTTTAAACTTAACTAATGTGTGTGTCTGTGCCTCACTTCAGGTTGAGATCAAAATACTTTCTAATGTGCATAATGTGTTTCAATGTTTCCTGCAGATGTTAAGCAGAAGCTGATTATTAAAGAAGAACCACGTGCCGACCTGCATGACCCACAGCCCCCCCACATAAAGGAGGAACAAAAGGAAGTCTACATCAGTCTGCCAGGAGAGCAGCTCAATGGGAAGGAGGTGATTAATGCCATCAGGTTTCCAGTTGCTGCTCCTCCCATAAATAGTCTGAATGATGAACAGTCTCTGCTGCTCTCACAGCTTTATCCAGACCAAATTAAAGACAGAGAATTTCCAGAAGAAAATGATGGAGAAGAATCCATCAGATTACAAGATTATGGAGATAATTCAATTTCTTTAGAGACTGAAGACATTGAGAAAGATGAAGAAGACAATGTTGTAGAGCACCCTCACTCTGAGCTGAAGCATTTGCCAGACTCTGGATTTAAGAAATGTTCTACAGAGAAGAAAATTGTGGAGTTACGAAGGAAAGTCCAGAAGGGAATGAAGCTTAGCTGCAAAGACTGTGGCAAAACATTTAGTGGGAAATTCGCTTTAAAGAGACACATGAGAATCCATACAGGAGACAAGCCTTTCTCTTGTGATCTCTGTGGACAAAGATTTAGCGAGAAAGGAACTTTAAACACACACATGAGAATCCATACAGGACTGAAGCCTTTCTGTTGTGATCTATGTGGACAAAGATTTAACAAAAAAGGAAATTTAAACACACACATGAGAATCCATACAGGACAGAAGCCTTTCTGTTGTGACCTATGTGGACAAAGATTTCGTCAAAAAGGAACTTTAAACAGACACATGAAAATCCATACAGGACTGAAGCCTTTCTGTTGTGATCTATGTGGACAAAGATTTATCGAAAAAGGAACTTTAAACAAACACATGAGAATCCATACAGGAAAGAAGCCGTTCTCTTGTGATGTATGTGGAAAAAGATTTATCGAAAAAGGAAATTTAAACAAACACATGAGAATCCATACAGAAGCTAATCAGAAGCTGATTATTAAAGAAGAACCACGTGCCGACCTGCATGACCCACAGCCCCCCCACATAAAGGAGGAACAAAAGGAAGTCTACATCAGTCTACAAGGAGAGCAGCTCAATGGGGAGGAGGTGATTAATGCCATCAGGTTTCCAGTGGCTCCTGTTCCCATAAATACTCTGGATGATGAACAGTCTCTGCTGCTCTCACAGCTTTATCCAGACCAAATTAAAGACAGAGAATTTCCAGAAGAAAATGTTGGAGAAGAATCCATCAGATTACAAGATTATGGAGATAATTCAATTTCTTTAGAGACTGAAGACATTGAGAAAGATGAAGAAGACAATGTTGTAGAGCACCCTCACTCTGAGCGGAAGCATTTGCCTGACTCTGGATTTAAGAAATGTTCTACAGAGAAGAAAATTGTGGAGTTACGAAGGAAAGTCCAGAAGGGAATGAAGCTTAGCTGCAAAGACTGTGGCAAAACATTTATTGGGAAATTCGCTTTAAAGAGACACATGAGAATCCATACAGGAGACAAGCCTTTCTCTTGTGATCTCTGTGGACAAAGATTTAGCGAGAAAGGAACTTTAAACACACACATGAGAATCCATACAGGACTGAAACCTTTCTGTTGTGATCTATGTGGACAAAGATTTAACAAAAAAGGAAATTTAAACACACACATGAGAATCCATACAGGAGACAAGCCTTTCTGTTGTGATCTCTGTGGACAAAGATTTAGCGAGAAAGGAACTTTAAACACACACATGAGAATCCATACAGGACTGAAACCTTTCTGTTGTGATCTATGTGGACAAAGATTTAACAAAAAAGGAAATTTAAACACACACATGAGAATCCATACAGGACAGAAGCCTTTCTGTTGTGACCTATGTGGACAAAGATTTCGTCAAAAAGGAACTTTAAACAGACACATGCAAATCCATACAGGACTGAAGCCTTTCTGTTGTGATCTATGTGGACAAAGATTTAACAAAAAAGGAACTTTAAGCACACACATGAGAATCCATACAGAACAGAAGCCTTTCTGTTGTGATCTATGTGGACAAAGATTTGGCCTTAAAAAAAATGTAAACAGACACATGAAAATCCATACAGGACTGAAGCCTTTCTGTTGTGATCTATGTGGACAAAGATTTATCGAAAAAGGAACTTTAAACAAACACATGAGAATCCATACAGGAAAGAAGCCTTTCTCTTGTGATGTATGTGGAAAAAGATTTATCGAAAAAGGAAATTTAAACAAACACATGAGAATCCATACAGGACAGAAGCCTTTCTCTTGTGATGTATGTGGACAAAGATTTATTGAAAAAGGAACTTTAAACAAACACATGAGAATCCATACAGGACAGAAGCCTTTCTGTTGTGATCTATGTGGACAAAGATTTGGCCTAAAAACTAATTTAAACATGCACATGAAAATCCATACAGGACTGAAGCCTTTCTGTTGTGATCTATGTGGACAAAGATTTAGCCAAAAAACGAATTTAAACAGACACATGAGAATCCATACAGGAAAGAAGCCTTTCTGTTGTGATGTATGTGGAAAAAGATTTAGTCAAAAAGGAACTTTAAACACACACATGAGAATCCATACAGGACTGAAGCCTTTCTGTTGTGACGTATGTGGACAAAGATTTATCGAAAAAGGAACTTTAAACAGACACATGAGAATCCATACAGGACTGAAGCCTTTCTGTTGTGATCTATGTGGACAAAGATTTAGCCAAAAAACAAATTTAAACAGACACATGAGAATCCATACAGGAAAGAAGCCTTTCTGTTGTGATGTATGTGGAAAAAGATTTATCCATAAATCAACTGTAGACAAACACATGAAAATCCATTTTGGACTAAAGCCTTTTGATGTTATCTGTGTGAACAAAGATTTAGCCAAGAAGCACATTTAAACAGACATATGAGGACCCATGCTGGAGGGAAAATGGCTCTGCTATGAATATTAACTCAAACTGTACTGCTGTAGTTTTCTATAGCCCTTTTACCATTTCAACTCAAAAGCTGACTAATTTCCCTTTTACGGTTTTGGTCCCCACTCGACCCAGGGTTTCTCTTCTTTCTTGGTGCTTGTTGATGGGGTGGGGTTGCATGCAGTAAGAAAAAATGTCCAAGACAAAGGTGGAGTGAGGAGCAATAAGGAGAAGAGGAATTTACAAACCTATCAATTTCATAACCTCAATTTATCAGAAAAAGTTAAGATGATATTAGGTGAGAAAGTACACCTCCAGACTGTCTTTGCAGTCAGTTCATCAGGATTATGAGACCATTTTAATTCTGCTTGGATTTGCCGGGAGAGACAGAGACCCGCTGATAGGCGAGCCTGGCCAGGGTGACTGCAGGGTTATAACTCGGTCAGATCTGATATGTCGTTCGTCGCAGCTGAAAAGTCACCATAAGGTTTTACTAAGTTAGTGGGGGGGGGGGGGGGTGTCTCTGTATAACAGACATCAAATGTTAAAATTTTGGCATTTTGAGTTAATCATAAACTGTTTCATGAACTGCTGTGCGTGAGCTACCCAGACAGAGAGAAGCTGTTTTTGTACAATTATATACTTTAAAGTTATTTAATGTTTAATAAATAACTCTTTGTTAAGTATTGTCTGGTGAATATCAGCTCTTAAGCTTATATCACGACAAATGGTTGAAAGGGATGAATTCGATCACTAGCGATCTTTTAACAGCAAATACATAGAATAAAGGATTGACAACTTCTCTACAAGTTCAAGAATTTATTAACAAATTAAAATGAACATCCTGAGAACATCACTATATAATGCAGTTTATCTCAATTAACACTATATTTCAATCAGTAAATCCTCTCTACTAGGCTAGTGAAACTTTAAACTACTAAGCAAAATGAGGATAATAAGCAGCTAAGCTAAGGAACTATTTACATGCAAAAGAACACAAGACAAAACAAACGTGGTTGCTTATCATCTAAATAATAATCCATTCACAATGCGAATCCTGAGTTAAATAAAACATTTGATGAAAAAACATTTGGTTCTTTAACTTAGAACATGGAATGAGCTTAAATTAGCTTCACTAATTCAGAACAACATTTAATCCTAAAGTTAAACAAAATGCGTTTATATCGACATTAATATTCCATATTAATATGTGACTAAGGCTCATAGCATTATCGAACAATGGCTTTCTACAACTTATTTCAAGTTCAGCGATGATTTTTACAGACAGAAGCATGGTTGTGCCATGGGATCTCGGGTGTCACCAATGCGGTACCGCGCACGTGACGTCACGGCCTTAAGAGTAACGCCCCTTTTGCCGCACCGGTAGGGCAAACAGTCGTAGAACGCACATACAAACCAGCCATTACAAGCGCAACAGAACCAGCGATATGACCGACTTTGCAGCCATTAAACTTACCCAAGACGATGTCCCAGGCGCACGGTTTACTGGTCGCACTGTGGAAGAGCACACCAACCTTCAGCTGAAACGGTGGCTTGAGTGTCGAGGGCTCAAAAAAACCGGAAGACGGGCCGAGTTGATTCAACGGTAAGCTTTGTTTTTTTCCCTGCTCGGCGTTCATGCCTTTGTTATGATTTCCACCGTGCTCCGTTCACGTCGGCCTTTTTTGTTTGTTTGCAATCAACGTCCAGGAATCTGTATATCTTGCCAATAGGTAGCTACAAAACGATTGTTCACATCTCAGAATCTTTCGCTTAAGAGATTCAGGGCGTTTGTTTTTGAGTAAGCTATCCCAGTAGCAGGGTACCATGTTAGCGCCTGCTAACATGCTAGCCTATATGCTATCATCACCCTTTCCACCGACAAAATGCTTGCTACATATGTAGGTGAATTTGGTAACTTTTTCCGGGTTGAAATGTTGTGTAGGCCGCCCGCACAAGTGTACCCAACGCACACACTTCTCCTTGGCACTCTTGAGTTTCGGGAAATTAATGAAGAAAACATCCTTCATATGCGGCCGATCAGCGTACCTCGAGTCGCTGTTGCACGTCCCATAGCAACAATGTTTATAAACCATGGTCTTAGATGTTGGAAAAAGCAGTCGTTTACCGAGTAAAACCTAGAAAGCACGTCTCTTCCACAGCAAAACAGCGGCGGGTTAGGGAGTTTGCCCTACTGCGTACCACGTGATGTGACGTCATCGTGACGTTGTGTTTCTAAAAATAGCTCGCGCGCGGTACCGCATTGTAGCCAATCTTTACATGGAAGAAATGAAAAAGAGAACTTTGGGAACCTTCAGAGGAACACCACCAAGCCACTGGTTTAGATATATGGACGACACCTTTGTCAAAATCCAGTTAAAAGAGGTGGAAGCTTTCACAAGACACATCAACTCGGTGGACAACATCAAGTTTACCAGAGAGGATGCCAACGACAACAAGCTACCTTTTCTCGACTGTTTGGTGAACATGGAAGGAGATGGAAACCTCAACATTGGTGAGAAGAATAAACGAAAAAACATTGTCATCCCATATGTTGCTGGAGTGTCTGGAAAAACTCAAGAGGATTTTCTCCAATCACAAAATCCCAGTACATTTCAAACCAAATAGGACCCTCAGACAGAGGCTGGTGCATCCCAAGGAAAAAACACCCAAACCTAAGATGAGCGCAGTGGTGTATGCAGTTCAGTGCAGTGAGGAATGTTCTGATCTTTATATTGGAGAAACCAAACAACCTCTCCACAGACGCATGGCTCAACACAGGAGAGCTACCTCCTCAGGTCAAGACTCTGCTGTCCACCTACACCTAAAGGACAAAGGACACTCTTTTGATGACCAAAATGTTCACATTTTGGACAAAGAAGACAGATGGTTTGAAAGGGGTGTGAAGGAAGCCATCTACGTTAAGAGAGAAAAACCAACCTTAAGCCTTAGGTTCCAACTCTCAAAAACTTCCAACACAGCTATAGGATTAATTCCGGCCAATCACCACATTAACTCTCACCCTCATTCGGGTGATCAAAACATTGTTCCTTTAAGCCAAGCCAATAACAACCCTAACAACTCCTCGTTACAGAGGAGTGGACCAGTTTTGGTCCAATCTGCTGGCTTAATGGCTTTAACGACCGCCCATTACTAAGGGGTGGACCTGTTTCTGTTGAATTTGCATGTTATCTAAGCCATTACAAGGCCTTTGTTGGACAGTAGTATAAAGCTTGTTACTCCACATTACTCCAGACTTTTTGAATAGGGTAGTTCACGCGTGACGTCCGCGCTACTTCCGGGTCCCGCGGGTAGGCAAAAGCAGGACTGTTCTCGCCAAAACACCGTGACAAAACGGGTGAATTAGAGCGTACTTTTAGTTTATTTTTGGAATCTAAACAATGCCTTCGACTTGTTGTGCTCCCGGTTGCACACAGAGGCATTCCAAATCGTTGGATGTACGTTTCGTTTACCGAAGGACGAAGAAAGAAATGGATAATTTCAATGAGAAGGAAGCATGCAGACAATCCCAATGGACTGGGGGATCCATCATACCACGACAGAATTTGCAGTCTACACTTCATCTCCGGTAAATACAACTTAATTCTGCACTGGTCATTGTTCTACTTAAATAGCGGCGGAGGGGAGGTGGCGATCGTTAGATGGGGCCAGGAGAAGCAGAGTCAATGTGCTGCAGCAGCCGCTGTCTGCAGGCTGCTGCTGCTGCAGACAGCGGCTGCATTACGCCCCTGTTCACGCGCGCCAGTACGTCTGTGTTTACGCTGCAACGTCACCGACACCCCCACCCATTTTAATAAGACAAAAACACCAAAATAATCCTTTGTGAAAAAAGTTTTTTGTAATCTACAGGGCGGGTCTGTTATGATATTTGTCTAGGATGAACCCGGACACAGCACGCACACACAGAGCTAGTTCTTAAGAGTGAGTTTATTGAAAAGTGTGGAAGATGGATGATGATGGGACCAGAGTCATTCAACAGACGGAGGTGTAGGGTGCAGAAGCTGGCCGGCAGGAGGCGTGTGGAGTGAGACTGACCGGGAGGAACTCTGGAGCCGAAGACTTGAGACCAGGACGGAGCATCTGAGCCGAGGACTTGAGACCAGAACATCAGAGCCGAGGACTTGAGAGCAGAACATCAGAGCCGAGGACTTGAGAGCAGAACATCAGAGCCGAGGACTTGAGAGCAGAACATCAGAGCCGAGGACTTGAGAGCAGAACATCAGAGCCGAGGACTTGAGAGCAGAACATCAGAGCCGAGGACTTGAGACCAGAACATCAGAGCCGAGGACTTGAGACCAGAACATCAGAGCCGAGGACTTGAGACCAGAACATCAGAGCCGAGGACTTGAGAGCAGAACATCTGAGCCTTGCGCTTGAGAGCAGATCCTCTGAACCGTGGACTTGAGACCGGAACAGCTCACCAGGAGATGAGAACAGGAGTGGGAACAGAACTGAGCTGGATCTAGACTGAGACTGGAACAAAACAAAGTTGACGGAAAGTCTATTGGCTATCTGTAACAAAAAACCAGGTTGAAGGAAGTCTTCAGGCTGACTGTAACAAAAAACTGAGCTGACAAGAATTCTGGCAGAGACTGAGCGGGAGTGAACGCTATGGACCGGCGACAAGAACAGAATGAGGTGAGTCTTATAAAGAGGTGAACACAGGTGGCAACAGATCAGGGGTAATTGCTGCCTGACAGGTGACGGGAATGAAAACTAATTAGTGTCCAGAGAAGTGACTAAAGCTGAGCAAGGGAGAGCTAAGTGAATTACAAAAATAACAAAGAAGCCAGACAAAACTTAAACCATGACAGGGTCTTCCTCTCTGCTGATGTGGTGTGTGTCCGACTCCGCTTTCTGCTGTTACACAAACATGTCTGAACATCCATCCATCCATTTTCTGACCCAGTTTAATCCCTCATGGTGTTGCGGGGGTTGCTGATGCCTATGTCCCGATATAATATAATTGTAGCCGTCCAGTGGTTTCATGGTTTTCATGCTCTCTCGTCTGTACTGCCTGCCGTGTTTATAAGGTAACTGTATGTCGCGGTACGGAACACTTGGCAGCATTTCACAGACTCGCTCCGTCCCTTCAGGCTTTTGTTGTATGGATCTGGCAATCTGATACCATCAACCATCAACTTAGTCTTAAAACGATCTTGTGATACGTTATCTAAAGAAGAAAAATACGTGGAGAACTCGTCGGCTTCCTTTGTTTGCGTCCGCCATTGTGTTCATCTTTTGCCTACCAGTCCGGCGCGCATGCGCAAAAAACCCAGATGAAAACAATAGCAGTGAACTGGTCTATTGAGAAAGCTTCCTGGAGAGGAAGCGAAACGTCTTCAACTACGAAAAACAAGTCCAGTTGCTTTGTTTTTTATTTTTTTGGAATGACCATGACCTGGATGACTGAGAATCTTCACCAGCATGACTCAGACACTTGAACAGGAAAACCCAAAATCCCCAGGCTTTCATTTACCGGGTAAAAGGAAGTCTTTAGTTTTCAGTGAAAGATTTTGGACTATTGAGATGTGACCCTTTATGATCAAAATTCTACTGAACATGGATGGACGGAGCTGAAACGGGCCATCTGGAGAAGGCACCCTTACCTGTTGTTGCTTGGTGCATAAGTGTCATTGATAGTTGCAGAAATCCTTTGATTTTGACTAAATACTGAGCTACAGGCCAGTGTCATTAGTTTTTTTTAACGACTCTGTTGAGAGACGACTCAAAAGCAAAGTCTGATCTCCATTGGTTTTATTTTCATTATTTTCTTCGATTCCACCTGATAACGCTCGAATAGAGAGAGAGAGGGAGTCTACAGATGTGTGAGGCCATCTCCCCCACATGGCTCCAGGGAAAACTGAAACTTTCTACAACCTGCATCCAAGAAGATGGTGGAGGGGATCAGCAAGGACTCCATGTATACGGCTGCAGTGTAACAAGACCCCAGCCAATCCTTCCTGGCCTTACAGACTTTGTTTCTTTTCTTCACAGTGTAATTTGTGTATTAAATCCCTCGTATCTTAATCATGTTGTTACTCACACACACACTATTGGAAGAGAGCTTTTGGAAGTTTGTGGTCTTTTTGGGGGCTTTTGAGGGTTTTCTCCCCCCCCCCCCCACCCCCTTTTTTTTTTATAGTCGAGAGGGTTTCGAGGTGCCTAAGTTTTATATTTAGGCTTTTTTCATCTCTGCTTTTTGGAAGCACCTGAAGAAGAAGCTTTTAAATATGTCATTATTTTATAACCTGCTGATATTTTGTATATTTTCTGCTGATCTTTAATAAATGAGTATTTCCTGGCACAAAAAAGTCTGATCCTGGGATTATGCAGAGCTGCTATGAGGTTCTCACATCAAGAAATCCAGATTCAATGTTTCTAGCAGCAGAGGAAGAGAGAGAAAGAAATCATAGCTGTTTTCGACAACTAAAAATAAAAGCTCCACTGACAGTGATGACACTGAAATCACAACAGTCAGAACAGTTATTGACGCAATTGTTAAACCACTGACTCATATCTGTAACCTCTCTTTCCAAACTGATCAATTTATAAGCAAAATAAAAACTGCTAAAACCACCAATACACAAATCTGAAGAAAGAATTCAATTCACAAACTATAGGCCTGTTTCTCCACTTACACAATTAATGGTTTTAGAAAATCTATTAACAGACTGGAAAACTTCAGTGATTACACATGATCTACTGTTGACTGATTTTACCAGAACTGAGCTGTTGTGTAGAACTCTGGGGTAACACCTACAGGACGTCACTCAAACCACTCCTGATGCTGCAGAAGAGACCCATCAGGATGGTTCATAAGGCAGCTATCACCACCACACTGATTCATTCTTTCTTTATAGTTAAACTTCGTGATCTGGTAGAATTTCTTACTTCACAGTAAATGTATAAAGCCAGAAATAAACAGCTACCAGACAGCATACAACAACTTTTTGCTGAGGGAGAGGGAGGATATCATTACAGGGAGAAGCTACATTTCTAAATCTTATGTGCTCAAAAAAACATGAAGTAAATGTGCATTTCAATACGTGGTTTGAAGGTCTGGAACAAACTCAGCGTTGAATTAAATTAATGTCGAAGTATGATGCTGTTTAGGAAAAGGCTCAAAGTGGTTTTCTAAAATGATCTGAGATGGAGGAAGGGCAGTGAACACCAGTGGGTCCTCTCAGCCACTGGACATGGGTGGATAGATACTTTTGCAATGGTTGGGGTGGTGTGGGCTACGGGCTGGAGGTAATAAGTGCCTGAACGTAGATGTGTGCAGACATATGTTAATGTCTATATGTATGTTTATGATGTAGAATATATTGTTGTATTTGCTTATGTAGTAGCAGAGGTGGGTAGTGACTAGTTACATTCATGCAGTTACATTTACATGAGTAACTTTTTCAGAAAAATGTACTTTAAGGAGTAGTTTTACTGGACAGTTTTACTTGAGTCATATTATTACTCTAGTATTGCACTCTTACTTGAGTAAAAGCTTTAGCCCCTATATCCACCATGAGCCACTTCATGAATAAAGAACAGACTTGTTTTTACCAAAAATGCACCAAAGACAAAAATCTAGACACGCTGTTAAAGGGAGACGTTTTTTTTGTGCATAAGCTTTGTTATTCTAAAGTTATTTTCTATCTGCTGAGCTCATTGAGTTGTCTGGAGGTCAAAGAATGTACAGTGAACATCAAATATTGTCACTGGAAGTACTTTGCACTGTTCTAACATACTATGAATTAACTGCTGTATGTAAATCTTTCAAGTTTTATATTGAAAAAAAATATATAGAAAAGTGTTTCTTTTGTCTTTAGTGTCTTCGGTATGTCTTTTGTCAATAAAATACCAGAATTTGGCATAACCTTATATTTTTGTCTGTCTGATTACATAATGTTTAAATATTAAATCATCAGCTGTTATGATTAATCACTCAGTACTTGAGTAGCCTTCTTACTGAATACTTTTTTACTCTCAAGTCATTTCTTGGCTGACTACGTTTTACTTTTATTTGAGTAAATATATGTTGAAGTGGTGCTACTCTTGCTTAAGTACAATTTGTGCCTACAACACCTGTCTTTAATGTATTTTTGGAGCAGTATGGAGTCATAAATAAAGTAGGAGATTGTTTTATGGTGTCACTTTTAAAACCCCTTTCCAGACATCACTAAATTAAAGATAATATATTTCATTAATGTGTGTATCTATCTATCTATCTATCTATCTATCTATCTATCTATCTATCTATCTATCTATCTATCATGTGTGTGTGTGTGTATATATATATATATATATATATATATATATATATATATATATATATATATATATATATATATATATATTTTAATGCATATAACTCGTTATGGGGTATTAAAAATGATTTTAATGAAATAGTTATTGAAGAATAATTGGAGAATAAAATTCTTGTGTGTTTAAACAATGGAAGGGGCACAATAGTTAATATGAAAACATATAGAATCGGTAATAGTTCTTACAATAATTTCAAATTCGTTTGCAGGTGTCAGTTCATGGCAAATAATTAAAGATGCAACAATAGGAAGTTATCATTATCCCATAATAACAGAAATAAATATAGATATTGAAAAGCATAACATGGGGGGGGGGGGGGTTAAAGAAATGATGTTTCAGTAGTGCCAATTGGGAAAAATTTAGATGTATAAGCGAGCAGGAATTCGGAAAAATTAATTTGAACATGGAAGTTGATGATTTAAATTTCTATGTGTGTGATGCCATTTTACATGCTGCTAATCAACCCGTAAAGAAGAAAGAAGGTAGGATTTATAAGAAGTTTGTTCCATGGTGGACAAAGGAATATTATATAATAATTATAATGAACAGGTAGATAGGCCAGCAAAGGAAGCTGTTAGAGATTTAACAGTGGATTTAATTATTGATTTTAGTAAATCTGAAGTTAAAATGTTAAACAGAAAATCAAGGATAAATGGCAAACAGAATGGGAGAAAGGAAAAAGAGGACGTTGTTTTTTATAAATTCAAAAGAAAACTGGAGAAATGAGAAGAACAGGAAGAACTTGAAGAGAAGAAACAATTATTTCCCGTTTCAGATGTGCAATTCAGTGGGAAGAGAAACAGAGAGTAATAAAGTATGCTCAATGATAAGAAGAATGAATGGGAATAAAAGAGAGTATGGTTATCCAGTCATAAGTGATGATGAGGTAGTTGCAGTTAAGGATGAAGAAAAGGTAGAAATAATAGCTTTTATTAAAATACATATCTCAAATAATATTACTTTGGAAGGGAAAATGGGAAGAGAAATGACAATATTAGAAAACAGATATTAGAGCTGATAGAAAATGTAAATGATTTATTGAATGTTCCTTTCACAAAAGCAGAATTAAATCGAGCTCTTCACAAAGATAAGGAATTCACTCTAAATCCATATATAGTACAGGATTATATTCATAAATCTTATAGTTATGTAAAAATTTATATAGATGCTTCTAAAAATACATTAAATCAAATAGGAGTAGCTTTTATAGTACCAGAATTCAATGTTAAAATTAGGAAAACAATAAGTGATGGACTTTCATTTTACACAGGAGAGATAATTGCAATATTATTAGCTGTTCAATGGGTTGAAGAAGTTAAGCCATTAAGATCAGTGATACGTTCAGATTCTAGTTCATGCTTAATTAGTTTGCAGTATAGTCACTCAAAAGCAGAGCAGATTTTTTAATAGAAATTCAACAGACACTATATAGAATAAATATGATGGGTTTAATGATACATTTTGTATGGATACCAGCACTTTATGGAGTTAAAGGAAATGAACAGGTAGATAGGGCAGTGAAGGAAGCTGTTAGAGATTTAACAGTGGATTTAATTATTATTTTTTAGTAAATCTGAAGTTAAAACGTTAAACAGAAAATGAAGGATAAATGGCAAAAAAAATGGGAGAAAGGAAAAAGAGGACGTTGTTTTTTATAAATTCAAAAGAAAACTGGAGAAATGAGAAGAACAGGAAGAACAAGAATAGAAGAAACAATTATTTCTCATTTGAGATGTGGGCATACTGGATTAAATAGTACTCTATTTATTTTAGGGAAACATAGGAATGGTAAGTGTGAATACTGTGGATTAGATGAAACAATTGAACATGTCATGTTGTACTGTAATAAACATGAGGAGGAGAGACAGCAATTAATATTACATTTAATAAAAGTAAAAGTTAAATTATATTTATATGAATTATTTAGAAGGGATTCAGAAAGTAAAATTTACCAAGATAATCTTTCGCTATCTAAAAATAACACAAATGTATAACAGAATTTAATTCCTGAAAGTCATTCTGGTCCACACTCCATACCAGTAGATGGCGGAAATACATCAATTTGTTGTTTGCCAACCGCCAAAGAATTGAAAGAAGAAGAAGTAGAAGAAGAAGATCGTGTCGCGACACCAAGGGTGCAGCACGTGGATCCCTCCTGGTTCTTTGTTGTTTTGTTGGTGAATCTGAAAGAGAGCAGCAGCTGCTCCAGGCGATGAAGTCTGGAAAGAAGTCCAGCAGCTGGAGGCACAGCGGAGAAACTGGAGGGAAGCAGGAGCTCAAAGAGCGGCAGGACGCAGCAGAGGAGACACCAATGATGGGGGATGTTTTCCAGCCCAGAGTTCTGCTGCATCGATTAGGTTTGTAGATTTCCTTCTTCATGCTAAATGTGTGGATGGAGCTAAAGTTTAGGAGCCGTTTTCAGCAGCTGATGGATTCCTCCTCTTCATCAGAACTCGTTGCAGGGTTTCCCCCAGACAGGGGCGTAGGAAGGTTTTAAAACGTGGGGGAGCCAAATAAAATAGATAAGGTATTATAGCCAAATGGCGAGCAGAGCGAACCAAAAAATCTTTTGGGTCCATAGTCAAGGAAAGGTGAAATGCACCCCTATTTAACATGTTTAATGAGCATGCTGTTTAAAGAAGCAATCAGTACATCTACATCTATATCAGCACTGTAGGCCTGAGAGTTATTTTTTCGAGGCACATCATTATAGTACCCCAAGAGGCAACAGATATTGACAGATTAAATTTGGTATTATCTCAAAGACAAAGAACAATGTTTAAATATAAAAGTATTACATACTGTTAAATAAATTATAAGCTTTTTTAAATTAAGAGTAATTTTCATTTGAAGGTCCTTTTATGGTGGCCGCCATCTTGGTGAAGAACAGTACTGCCTCCTCCCAGTTTGTGACGTTTTTTCGCGGTATCAAGCGTAGAGCAAGTCCCGATGCCCTATCTGTCTCCTTGTAAATAAATATCCGTTTTCATGCCAAAATATTTTTTAACCCTTAAACAAAGATAAACATAGCATTAAGCATTTAAATTTAATGTAATGCTAATTTTACATTTTAGAGACATAAAAAGACAACAAATAAGCATTAAATTACGGTTTATGGGTTGGGTTCTGCAATGTTATAAGATGAGTATAAAACTCGTCTTTAGAACCAATCTCTGCTCAGAATGGTGATCTGCACCGCCTAATCTACTTTCAGCAGTTATCATCAGTTATTGCAACCGTAAACTGCAGAAAATACAGGCAGAGTGGCTCCTTCTGAGTTTATTCTGCTCCTGCTGTCACGATGAGCCGCAGCGCGTTATGAGGCGGAGGGATATTTTGGCATCACTTAGTTTAGACCCCAAACAATCGACTTCACTTTCAGAAACAAGCCCAAAAAAACTGCAACCCGCAACTCATTTAGTTAACAAGCGACTTTAGAGAAAAATAAGACCAAAGTCGTATAAAATAAGTGGGCTTCACAACAGTGAGCACTCTTTCCAAGTTCGTTGTATCCCTCCGCCGCTCTGAGGAGGTAAACAAATTTTACATCATAAAAAAAAAAGAAAAAACTGCCGAAAATCCTCACTCTCATGTCATCTTGAAGACATTCTTCTTCCAAATGTTGGCTACAGACGACGTGTTTTCTCTCTGGCCAGAAGTACGATGGTAAATCCTCCCTCTTCACGTAGGCAATCCAACAAAACAGCCCATGGTGGATGATGAATCGAAAAGGTGAAAAAACAAATGTTTTCTCACCTTTTACCCGATGTATTGTTACATCCAACGGCCAAACACCTGAGCATTGTTGCTTCAACTATAGACCAGTTCACCGCTATTTTTATCATCTGGGTTTTTCGGGCATGTGCGCCGGACTGGAAGGAAAAAGGCGAACACATAGCGGGCACAAACAAAGGAAACGACGATTTCTCAACGTATTTTTCTTCTTTAGATGACGTATCACAAGATCGTTTTAAGACTAAGTTGATGGTTGATGGTATCAGATTGCCAGATTTATACAACAAAAGCCTGAAGGGACGGAGCGAGTCTGTGAAATGCTGGCCAAGTGTTCCGTACGGCGACATACAGCTGCCTTCTAAACACGCAGGCCAGTACACACGAAAGACCATGGATGCATGAAACCACTGGACGGCTACAAATATTTTATATCGCGACATAGGCACCAGTAACTCCCGCGGCCCCATGAGGGATTAAGCGGGTCAGAAAATGGATGGATGCGACGTGCTGCTGCTGCAGCGCATCGACTCTGCTTCTCCCGGCACCGTCTAGCGATCGCCACCTCCCCTCCGCCGCTATTTAAATAGAACAATGACTAGAGCAGAATTTAGTTGTTTTTATCGGAGATGAAGTGTAGACTGGAAATTCTGTCATAGTATGATGGCTCCCCCAGTCCATTGGGATTGTCTACCTGCGTCCTTTTCATTGAAATTGTCCATTTCTTTCTTCTTTCTTCGTCCTTCGGTAAACGAAAGAAACGTACATCCGACGATTTGGAATGCCTCTGTGTGCAACCGGGAGCACAACAAGTCATAGGCATTGTTTAGATTCCAAAAATAAACTAACTAAAAGTACGCTCTAAATCACCTGTTTTGTCACGGTGTTTGGCGAGAACAGTCCTGTTTTTGCCCACTGGCGTAACCCGGAAGTAGTGCGGGTTACTGCCCATATTTGGGCAGTAATGGCCGCCCCCATACACAGTGATCCAGACGACAATTTATGTTTTTATTTTCTTATTGATTAACGCTAAATTCATTAAATAACCACAAACGTATTAGTTTTAGGTATAGCTAATGATCCCCTGATTTTTCCTTGTTGTTCGGACTTCCCCTTTAAAGTTACTAATATTGATTTCAGAGTGAAATGGTTTTGACTTAACAAATGTGCAACTATTGATTATAAAAATTGATTATAAACTTACTACGCTGGGAGTCGGTGGGTTCTTGTAAAAATTCAGGTTATCCTAGGTCTTGGTTTAAATCTAGTCTTCTTTGTCTTAATGGTTTTAAAGGAAGTGACTATAGCGCATGAGTCAAGAGGTCATTAAGTGGACAGACTCATAAAAGTTGGATACAGAGAAGATGCCCACACATGTTACTTATTAACTAGGTCCCAGTAAACAGTACATAGTCATACAAGATGTAAACAATTTACACATACTAAGAGTACTGAAGCTTAAGCCATAATAAACAAAATAATAATGTATTTGAACATTAAAAAGATAATGAAATAACCAGTAGACTTCAAGTAATTAAAAATTGAACTAAGAGAACACAAATTAATTAATAATACGAATTGAAGTCAATGACAGTAACACTATCAATTAATTAGGTAGCCAAATACTTCTTGTTGATATTGATAGCTTTCTTATTGTTGTATTTATCAAAATAATGGAAAAAGTTAAACTGAAATTTGATCTCAAAAGTGGGGGGGGGGGTCAAAACATACCTTTAGCCCCCCCCCCCCCCCCCCCCCCCGCCCCCCGTCCAAAAAGTGAGGGGGCACTTGCCCCCCCTATTACTACGCCACTGTCAGAAAACTGGCTAAGCCTCCAGCACTGCATAGGAGGTGCTAATGCTATCTTAGCATGTAGCATAGTAGGTGCTAATGCTATCTTAGCATGTAGCATAGTAGGTGCTAATGCTATCTTAGCATGTAGCATAGTAGGTGCTAATGCTAGCTTAGCATGTAGCATAGTAGGTGCTAAACTATGCTAGCTTAGCATGGCTAAGCCTGCAGCACTGCTTAGGAGGTGCTAATGCTAGCTTAGCATGTAGCATAGGAGGTGATAATGCTAGTATAGCATGTAGCACCATTCAACATAAAGTTTCTGTTGTCTTTCTTTCTCGGAAAGTTCCTCCAAAAAACGCTTTTTGGTTTATCTTGTCTAGAAAAAGGTCTAGAATACATACAGAATAAGTAAATGAGTAAATAGAATTAACACCGGTAGCCTTCAAATATAACCATGTATAAATTTACACGATAAAAAGAGAGACAAAAAAGATGGATAAATAAGAGAGGTTAAGAAAGACAGAAGATAGCTGCTCGTATGAAGCTGTATTCTGTGGTATGAATGGAAAGCTATGTGGAAGAAAGCAACCCTCACCCCAAGACAGAATTTCTGGGGGAAACACTGCCTCTTTTCTGAAAGTCTTGAAAACATGGCCGCTAATATTCTGAATTGCTTGTATCTGGCCACTGTTGCCATGCCTACAATAATATGGGGATGGAGTGATCAGGGTGATGAACATTGTTGGTGTTGTGCCAAATATGAAGCTTTTGGCAGTTTGATCAGTTTTAGTCTCCTCTGTTGACATTTTGGAGGAATCTCCTACATGGTTGTAACAAACTACAACAGGACTTCTTCTGGCTTTCTTCTCACCACTTGCCCTTAAAATCCCCAGTTTTGGAGACGCACCAGAAAACCTGTCCTGTTCTCAGATTGTTCCACCTGAGCAGCTGATCTCTGCATCTCCTCCAGAGTTGCCATTGTCACCTTGACCGCTTCTCTCATTAAAGCTCTCCTTGTCCAACCCGTTCTGGTAGGGGTCTGCAAACTGTGGCTTTGGAGCCACAAGTGGCTCTTTGGACCTTCCACAGTGGCTCTAATAACTTCACTGGTATAATAATATTTGTAAAATATAAAAACTGATCCAGAATTTAGCAGCTATACTTTTAACAGAACAATTGCTTTGAATTTCCACAACAGAATGACACTAAAGACACCAGTGATCATTTTTAGGTTGAAACTGTCAGTTCCTGAGGTTCAGTTTTCTCTACACTGCAAACAAAATATTTTTCTCTAAATTTAATCTTTACGATTGTTGTAACATTGTAAAGATCTAGTTGGTTATAAAGCATGTAATGTGTTTCAGTGTTGGCTGCAGATGTTAAAGAAGAGGCTCCTGAAGAACAGAGTCCTGAGGGGGAGCAGCAGGAGTCAGAGCTCCTCCACATAAAGGAGGAACAGGAGGAACCCGGGGTCCATCAGGAAGGAGAGCAGCTCCTTGTGAAGGAGGAGACTGATACCAGGTTTCCATTAACTGCTGCTCCTATCAACAGTAAGGATTTATTTGGTTTGTTTGTGTGTCCGTGTTGCAGCTAAAGGCCAAAACTCACTGGATTCATTAACTTCCAATCAGACAAAATATCATCTGAGTCTAAATCTACGTGCTCTGATCTGATTTCTTCAAAACATATCAGCACTGACAAGAGGGTCTGGCTAAATATGGCTGGACGATAATTCAATAACAATATATATCGATCGATAGACGTGTGGTGCAGTATGAAAAAAATGGTCGATAAAAGTTCGATAGACAGTTTTCCTTCCTTCCTTTCAGCCTATCATATTAGTTGATGCTACAGTCACTACTTCCTCTCGACCAATCGTAATCACGGACCCAGGCACGCAGTCACAAAGCGCCGCCCTCTCAAACCACAACACACAGCACGTGAATATGTCGCAGCAAGGAGAGTCGGAAGAAACGGTCCCAAAACGGGGTTTTACTAGTTCGCCAGTCTGGCAGAAATAAACCACAGTGATTTGTAAAACTTGCAATGAATCGGTAAAAACAAAGTCTGGTAACGCAACCAACTTGTTTCATCACGTCAGCCGCTCACACCCGCAGCAGCGCGAGCTGTGCAGCCCCGCGCGGCTTTGCGTCTTCGTAGGAATCTTCTGGAAGTTCCTCCAAAACAAAGCAGGTATAGCAGCTAAACTGGGCTCCCTTCTTTTTGATAAAATGACAAAGCGTCCAAGCGGCATAAGGACATCACGCATGCAGTAACGTGCTTCGTAGTGATGGATATGCTGCTGTTCTCTGCAGCTGAAAAACCTGGCTTAAAACAACTACTCGTCACTCTTGATCCGCGATATAAAGTTCTGGGACGCAAGTTTTTCTCTAACAGCGCTCCCTAAATTGTGCAACAAGTGCAGGGAATCAGTGCAAAATGAGCTGCAGTCTGGGTCTTCCCACGCCACGACCTCTGACCTCAGCCCTCGATCAGCCTCTCAATTATGAAACCTGAGAAGTAACTAGTGTACCATTCCCACCTAAATAGGCTATTCTATTTATTTATTCATTTGTTATATTTATTTTGGTCATTTTACTGGTCACTTTAGTTTATTCTTTGTCAGTATTTAATAACATCACCCAGGTCTCTTAAGTTGAGTTATTTCAATTCAATTTCAATTCAACTTTATTTATTTAGCGCCAATTCATGAAACATGTCATCTCAAGGCACTTTACAAAGTCAAATTCAATCATATTATACAGATTGGTCAAAAAATGTCCTATATAAGGAAACCAGTTGATTGCTTCAAAGTCCCGACAAGCAGCATTCACTCCTGGAGAAGCGTAGAGGTACAGGGAGAGTCGTCTGCATTGTATATGGCTTTGCAGCAATCCCTCATACTGAGCAAGCATGAAGCGACATTTATTTGTCTTTAAAAAATCAGTTATGGGTAAAAATGTTGGTTAAATAAGGATTTAATTGAGATTTGGTGTTTTTTGTGTTTTTTATTAAAAGTAAGTCATTTAGCAATATCATTAGAGCCAGGTTTTAAATCTTTTTCATAATTATCGATATCGATCAATATGCATTTTTTTTTTATCAATATGCTTTTTTTCCTATTCGTCCAGCACTATAATATAAACACTGAACCTAGCAAGTCAGGAGATCTGTAGCTAGAGTCTGCTGGTCTGTCAGGAAACACAAAGCTGAGATTGCTGCTGGAACAAACTCAACCAAGATCCCAGTTTCAATTCAATTTTATTTATATAGCGCCAAATCATGAAACATGTCATCTCAAGGCACTTTACAAAATCAAGTTCAATCATATTATACAGATTGGGTCAGATTATACAGATTGGTCAAAAATGTTCCTATATAAGAAAACCAGTTGATTGCATCAAAGTCCCGACAAGCAGCATTCACTCCTGGAGAAGTGTAGAGCCACAGGGAGAGTTGTCTGCATTGTACATGGCTTTGCTGCAATCCCTCATACTGAGCAAGCATGAAGCGACAGTGGGAAGAAAAACCACCCATTAACGGGAAAAAAAACCTCCGGCAGAACCGGGCTCAGTATGAACGGTCATCTGCCTCGACCGACTGGGGTTACAGAAGACAGAGCAGAGACACAACAAGAGAGACAAAAAGCACAGAAGCACACATTGATCTAGTAATCTGTTCTACATTAGATGGTAGTAACGGGTGAGCCGTCTTCTCTGGATGATGTCAAAGTTAACAGAACGCCAGACCAGGTGTACCTACTATGAAGAAAAAGAGAGAGAGCAAAAAGTTAAAAGCTGAAATGACGACAATCATTTCAATGTAATACAATGCAAAACTGGAGAACAGTAGACTGGAGAACAGTAGAAATCAGTAGAGTGAGAAAATTAGACCCTGATGTCCTCCAGCAGCCTAGGCCTATCACAGCACAACTATAGAGATAGCTCAGGGTAACATGAGCCACTCTAACTATAAGCTTTGTCAAAAAGGAAAGTTTTAAGATTAGTCTTAAAAGTAGACAGGGTGTCTGCTTCACGGACCATAACTGGGAGATGGTTCCACAGGAGAGGAGCCTGAAAGCTAAAGGATCTGCCTCCCATTCTACTTTTAGAGACTCTAGGAACCACCAGCAGACCTGCAGTCTGAGAGCGAAGTGCTCTGTTAGGAACATACGGGGTAATCAGAGCTCTGATATATGATGGAGCTTGATTATTAAGGGCTTTATACGTTAGAAGAAGAATTTTAAATTCTATTCTTGATTTAACAGGAAGCCAATGAAGGGAAGCTAAAATTGGAGAAATATGATCCATCTTGTTGATTTTCATCAGAACTCTTGCTGCAGCATTTTGGATCAGCTGAAGACTTCGAACTGTATTTTGTGGACTTCCTGATAGTAAAGAATTACAATAGTCCAGCCTTGAAGTAACAAATGCATGGACTAGTTTTTCAGCATCACTCCTGGACAAAATGTTTCTAATTTTGGCGATATTCCAGAGGTGAAAAAAGGAAACTCTGGAAACCTGTTTAATATGGGATTTAAATGACATGTCTTGGTCGAAAACAACACCAAGATTTTTAACTTTATTACCAGAGGCCAAGTTAATGCCATCCAGATTAAGTGATTGATTATTAAGTTTATTTTTTGAGGACTCTGGTCCAAAGATTACAACTTCGGTCTTGTCAGAATTTAGATGCAGGAAATTTAAAGTCATCCAGCTTTTGATGTCATCAAGACATGACTGCAGTCGAAGTAACTGATTGGATTCATCAGGATTTATGGATAAATATAGCTGAGTGTCATCAGCATAACAGTGGAAATTAATCCCATGCTGTCTGATAATTTTGCCAACCGGAAGCATATATATAGTAAAGAGAATTGGTCCAAGGACTGAACCCTGTGGTACTCCACAATAGACCCTAGAGCTTGAAGAAGATTTATTATTAATATGAACAAACTGGAATCTGTCCGACAGATAAGATTTAAACCAGCCTAATGCTTTCCCCTTAATCCCTACAGTATGCTCAAGTCTTTGTAGGAGAATATTGTGATCAACTGTGTCAAATGCAGCACTGAGATCTAACAGGACAAGTATAGACACAAGTCCATTATCTGAGGCCATGAGAATATCATTAGTGACCTTCACCAGAGCTGTTTCAGTGCTATGATGAGCTCTGAAGCCTGACTGAAACTCCTCAAGTAGGTCATTACTTTGTAAATGTTCACAAAGTTGATTAGCAACTACTTTCTCAAGAATTTTAGATAAGAAAAGAAGATTAGATATAGGTCTGTAGTTTACTAGCTCATCTTGATCAAGAGAAGGTTTCTTAAGTAAAGGTTTAATAACAGCTACTTTAAAAGCCTGTGGTACATATCCATTTACTAAGGATAGATTAATCATGTCTAAAATAGGACCACTGATCAGAGGGAAAAGTTTCCCTTTTTTATTTTCTGTACTGCTACACAACAGCAGAACACTGTCAATGGGCTGCCCATGTCCGTAAAGCTAATAGCAGCTAGCATTAGCTTATGTTGGGCAGGAAGTTTAATGCTAGACTGTCGTAGATACATGAGTTTTAATGTTGTTCTCAAACATCCACCGTACTCTCCTGATGCACCTTAACAAACGGTGACATTCAAACCTGGTTGCTCACAGTTGTTTTAATTTAGCATATGAGAAACCAGACAGTCCTGTGAGGATCATGTTCTTTGATTTCTCCAGTACATTTAACATTTAAGTGACTCACTGGAACCACTATTGTAAATCAGACCATCCACATACAATGATAGAGAATGTGTCTTAATCAAGAAAGGCAAAACATTTGTAGATGTAAAGTGTACACAAGTTTAAATATTTGTCCTACATTCATAACACATAATGTGAAACAATGTAAGATACAGAATAAAAACAAAGTAAAACATATTGTATGAACTGAACACTAGTGGAGAGCCCTTAATTTGAATAGAACACAAGACTTGGGTAAAGTACTTAAATATAAATATTGTTTATAATATCTGACACATTCGTTAGCAGAATAAAAACAGACAAAGTATAAATTTACAAATTTCTGTCCCTTTAAATATGGCAGTGACTGATGCAGTTCTGGTTTTTAAACCAACATGTTTATTCGACAGCTTTCATCATGATTCTGTATAAAAAGAGTCCACCAATGTGAAATTATTTTTCATCCATAATGACATTAGCCTTTGTGTCAATGTCAATGCAACCTAGATTAGAGATAAATTAAATGTAATTGAGAATTTGAGATCAATATATTTGATCATATGGGGTTAGGGTTACATAACAGCTTAGCAGCTTCAGTTACAGCAGCAACAACGTTGTCAAATTCTGCTGCAGACCTGAACTATAAATAATACCTGAATAGCCATCTGAACAGAATAAACTACATATATGGAAATATGGCACCACAGCAAGAAATAAACAAAATGGAGAACATTTGGATAGTGCATAAAAGCCACTGCAAAAATTAGTTTAAGGTCGCATCTATTGTAATAAATCACTGTTCACTCAAACTTATTTCTACAACAAACCCTGAGATAATCTGAATAGCTAATAATTATAATCACAGCTGACTTAACTTAACTTGGGAATAAAGTGATATTGTTGACAATGGAGGAAAATATAATTTCCATCAAAAGTGTTTCTATCCCAATTATGGCATGATTGTAATACTCAATAAATGATTAAATTGTTTACATAGATATGATCTCGGATCTTCCCTGTATCTTATTTGGCTTGGCTGCACCAGCTGCAGTTCTGGGCTGAGGTGTCCAGCTGGAAGTCTAGACCGGTCTCAACACTCGCTCTGTGTGGTCCTGCTGATTACTGCTCGGTCCAGGCTCAGACTGGGTACCACCATAGTGAGAAACCCACAGTCGTGATGGACTGAACCACCCAGGGACTCTTTTAGGTGGAAAAAAATCAAAAGAGCCCAGGGCAGACGCAGATTCTTGTGAGTCCATCTGACCTTCTTCATATACTTTGACCGTTGCTGAGGATCCTCAGGAAACTTAAACTACAACCGTCCTTGTGAGGGTTTGAACAAAAACCTGCAATATGATGCAACTCCATAAATTGTCAGCAAAAAAACTCTGAAAACTTTACCAACTGTCTGCTACGACGCTGCTGTTATTTGGATTAACGGCTCTGGAAATCTTTCTCGCGCTTACGTCACTTCTGCTTCTACCCTCAGTCACTAAGCGGCGCTACAAATCTCTCTAATTTGCACAAATGGCAGTGGTTAGTTGAGTATAACAATGTAATGCAGGAACTCTTGTAAATATTACAGGGATCATCAAGGATAACGTTTTGGTTTACAAAACATGTCAATGTCATGTCATCAGCACTTTAAGGTTAAAAAAGTGTAGCTCTACAAAGACCTGACTTTTGGGGGGTGGGGGAGTTGTAACAGTTATGTACGCTGAAGTTTTCTATTGTTTGATTTTGTTTTACTTTTCTCAGTGTTCTGTAAATGAATTGATGCAAACTCAATCCTCCAGCAATACATTTTATCTGGCAGGTTGTGAGAAAACAACCTTAAAATGCCAACGGGGGTAAATACTGTAAACAAACAATACACACAATAAAGTTATAGTTAATTCAAACGTTAAATGTAACTGTGTGTGTCTGTGCCTCACTTCAGGTTGAGATCAAAATACTTTCTAATGTGCATAATGTGTTTCAATGTTTCCTACAGATGTTCAGCAGAAGCTGATTGTTAAAGAAGAACCACGTGCCGACCTGCATGACCCAAAGCCCCCCCACATAAAGGAGGAACAGGAGGAAGTCTACATCAGTCTGCCAGGAGAGCAGCTCAATGGGAAGGAGGTGATTAATGCCATCAGGTTTCCGGTCACTGCTCCTCCCATAAAGAGTCTGGATGATGAACAGTTTCTGCTGCTCTCACAGCTTTATCCAGACCAAATTAAAGACAGAGAACTTCCAGAAGAAAATGCTGGAGAAGAATCCATCAGAATACAAGATTATGGAGATAATTCCATTTCTTTAGAGACTGAATACACAGCGAAAGATGAAGAAGACAATGTTGTAGAGCACCCTCACTCTGGGCTGAAGCATTTGTCAGACTCTGGATTTAAGAAATGTTCTACAGAGAAGAAAATTGTGGAGTCACAAAGGAAAGTCCAGAAGGGAATGAAGCTTAGCTGCAAAGACTGTGGCAAAACACTTAGTGGGAAATTCGCTTTAAAGAGACACATGAGAATCCATACAGGAGATAAACCTTTCTGTTGTGATCTATGTGGACAGAGATTTAGCCATAAAATGCAGTTAAACAGACACACGATAATCCATACTGGACAGAAGCCTTTCTGTTGTGATCTATGTGGACAAAGTTTTAGCCTGAAAGGAACTTTAAACAAACACATGAGAATCCACACTGGAGATAAGCCTTTCTGTTGTAATCTATGTGGACAGAGATTTAGCCATAAAATACAGTTAAACAGACACACGATAATCCATACTGGACAGAAGCCTTTCTGTTGTGATCTATGTGGACAAAAATTTAACGAAAAAGGAACTTTAAACAGACACACGATAATCCATACAGGACAGAAGCCTTTCTGTTGTGATCTATGTGGAAAACGATTTAGCCAAAAAACAAATTTAAACGCACACGTGAGAAGCCATACAGGACAGAAGCCTTTCTTTTGTGATCTATGTGGACAAAGATTTAGCCAAAAAAGAAATTTAAACAGACACATGAGAATCCATACAGGACAGAAGCCTTTCTGTTGTGATCTATGTGGAAAACGATTTAGCCAAAAAACTAATTTAAACGCACACGTGAGAAGCCATACAGGACAGAAGCCTTTCTGTTGTGATCTATGTGGAAAACGATTTAGCCAAAAAACAAATTTAAACACACACGTGAGAAGCCATACAGGAAAGAAGCCTTTCTTTTGTGATCTATGTGGACAAAGATTTAGCCAAAAAAGAACTTTAAACAGACACACGATAATCCATACAGGACAGAAGCCTTTCTGTTGTGATCTATGTGGAAAACGATTTAGCCAAAAAACAAATTTAAACACACACGTGAGAAGCCATACAGGAAAGAAGCCTTTTGATGTAATCTGTGTGGACAAAGATTTTGCCAAGAAGCACATTTAAACAGACATATGAGGACCCATGCTGGAGGGAAAATTGCTCTGCTATGAATATTAACTCAAACTGTACTGGTGTAGTTTACTATAACCCTTTTACCATTTCATCTCAAAAGCTCAGGGCTTTGCAAATCACGGGTAGTGTTTCCATACACATTTACCTGACTAGTTTCAATTTCATGGTTTTGGTCCTCACTCGACCCAGGGTTTCTCTTCTTTCTTGGTGCTTATTGATGGGGTGAGGTTGCGTGCAGTAAGAAATGTCCGCCACAAGGGGGGAGTAAGGAGCAATAAGGAGAAGAGGAATTTACAAACCTATTTCTAAGATTCTGTTGATTCTGATTCTAAAAGTCTGATTTCCATTGGTTTTATTTTCATTATTTTCTTCGATTCCACCTGATCACACTAGAAGAGAGAGAGAGGCAGTCTACAGATGTGTGAGGCCATCTCCCCCACATGGCTTCAGGGCAAACTGAAACTTTCTACAACCTGCATCAAAGAAGATGGTGGAGGGAAGCATAAAGGATGTCCATATATGGTCTGCAGTAAGTAACAAGACCCCAGCCAATCCTTCCTCGCCTTACAGACTTTGTTTCTTTTCTTCACAGTGTAATTTGTGTATTAAATCCCTCGTATGTTAATCATGTTATTTCTCACACACACATACTATTAGAAGAGAGCTTTTGGAAGGTTGTGGTCTTTTTGGGGGCTTTTGAGGGGTTCCCCCCCCCCCCCCTTTTTTTTATAGGCGAGAGGGTTTCGGGGTCCCCAAGTTTTATATTTAGGACTTTTTCATCTCTGCTTTTTGGAAGCACCTGAAGAAGAAGCTTTTGAATATGTCATTATTTTATAACCTGCTGATATTTTGTATATTTTCTGCTCATCTTTAATAAATGAGTATTTCCTGGAACAAAAAAGTCTCTGATCCTGGGATTATGCAGAGTTGCTATGAGGTTCTCACATCAAGAAATCCAGATTTAATGTTTCTAGCAGCAGAGGAAGAGAGAGAAATCATAGCCGTTTTCAACAACTGTAAAAATAAAAGCTCCAGAGACAGACCCGGCTGCAGAAACAAATTACAGGGGGGGCATTCAATTTTTTTAGGGGGGCACACTTTAAAAAGAAAAAAAAATATATTATATATATATATATACACTTCAGGCTGAACAGTGGCTCTGTGACTACTGTAACGAACAAACAAATAGCAATAGTGTAGTCAGTGTTGCCAAATTAGGCAGGTTTCCAACCAATTAGGCTTTTGAACACATTGAGCTGGAAAAAAAATAGCTTATGAGCAGATAAAAAATTTCGGAAGCTTTTCATAACATTTGTTGGGCTTTTAGAAAGAATTACTAACAAAATATATCAAAATAGTCATTATCTATTTTTTAAATAAGTTGAATCTGTCGATCTGACATCATCAATGAATAATAGCTATAATGAATAATATTGTTATAATAAAACAAGAAAAGAATAATGGTTAATCAAGTGTTTGGTCAGTGTGAACGCCTAAGAGGGGTTGAGTTCTACTTATCAACTTAAAAATATTTCATGACTGTGTGTAAGAGAAATGTTAAATTGAGCTATACTGAGAGAAATTACGTTTATATTAAGGTAGATTTACAACTCATGTTGGGAAGCTATTTATAATTTAATTTTTTCCAGTTGATATATCCTGATTGTTAAAGAGATCTTGTGTGTTATTTGGTTGTTTGATTGTACATTTTGTTTGGAGCCCATATGCGCAGTTTTTTTCTTTGCTTCGGCGCAGTTGTGTGCTAATGGCATGTTCTTATGTGTTTAATAGTTCTGTGCTTTTAACATGAGAGAGTTTGAGATTTGGGCTTGTTTTTTTATTTTAAGTTGGGCAGGTTTTATGCTGGTTTGGGTTACTGGAAACTAAGTGACATAGCATAGCTCTCAACTCTCACGCATTGACCGTGTGACACATGCATTTCACTAACTTCACACGCTCACACGCAACACATGGCATTTCACACGCAAACATGGCATTTCTCACGCATAAAAACCACAAAGCCCATCTGGGCTGCGGACCACAAAACTCCGCCTTCTGCTGAGCTGTTTCGGCTTCTTTCACAGCTTGTGGCCATCAGTAATTCCTGCTGCAGTTCGTGTTATCAGAGCAGCAGGAAGAGTGATCAGAGTTATGAATTATTTTAGTCTTAACAGTGGTGAAAGTGAGCCGGTGTTATGCTCAAAAGTGCATGCCTGCCGAGATGCATCCCCTGTCGCGGGAGCGCGCCTCGCTCTGTACAAATGAATATCGACGGAAAACGAATTAAAATACGACCAACGGAGCGACTTGTTCTTATATTAATTATATAAAAACGTTTAAATGTACTTCTAGTGTGAAAAAAACTGTGTGTATTTGGCAGATTCGTTTACAAAAGTACGGGTGTTATGAACAACATTAAATCCAAAGTTTTTATCCGAGGTACGGCTGATTTATTTGTTGTGGTCTCTTGTCATTCACACACAACAATAAACCGTGAGAGCCGACGTGAGTTTTGAAACTGAAAAGCTTTTTCTTAAGCGGAAGATCAAACATGCAGACACAGCGTTGATAGACCAGTGGGATGCATTCGTGAGCGTCAGAAAGCTATGGTGCATTCAGGATTATGGGACATTTCAAACTTACAAGGAAAGAGGCATAAAACGGAATAGAACTTAACTCATACAATAATCTCTTTATCCAGAAACAGTGTGGGCTTTCTTACAATACTGAATGCTCTATAATTGTATTTCTGTTATGTTTTGATTCTGCACATCTGCTAGCTTTTTATTCTGAAAAATCTATAATATTACAGCAGCAAATTATCAAAGTTTTTCAAAGCCTGTTTAAAAGCTCCAAATGGGGCTTCAGATCATAGAGCGACAATTGCGCTGACATTGTTTTACAGGGCAGAATTTGCATTTGCTGACCCTTGTCCTTTAATTACAGATGGATATACAGGAATACAGTCATACAAGTGTCAACTCCTCTGAGATAGCAGGGGGCTGCCAAAAAACGCATCCCCCTATGTTTTTAATCTAAAAATTGTCCCACACACCTGAAATGCACACTAGTAGTTCAGAACACTTGTGTAAACACGTAGAAAATGTTACATCAACTACAAGTGTATATTTCTATGAAACAGCAGGGGATGCGTTTTTTGGCAACGGGCTGGTTATAAACTGTAACAGTCTAGAAGTGCATTGAGCTGAAAAGAGGGACACATCAGCAGCTGCATCGTGCGTAAAGACGCAGCGTGAACCTCTGTGTGCTTTAGTGTTGCTGCTGAGGGGAAAATGTTGACCATAAAGGCTTGATGAAACTCAGCCTGATTCACCAATCAGGTTATAGATCTACAATGATAAACAAACCCATAGATTAATGTGTAACAGTGTAATAATTCAGTGAATAACTTAAAACTACTTAATTTTATTCAGTATTATTTGAACAATTGTGTGTTATTTATGTTTTAATCCATTAACTGAACAATAAGGTATTAATACGTCTCTTTCTCTTTTTAACAAAAGTAATACATGTCTACTTCAATGTCTGGTGGGATAAAAATGAGATGGAGTTGAGACTCCACCGGCTCTTCCATGGTCCAGTTAGCCCCGCCCCAAACAAGCCCCGCCCCCACAATTAGCATAATCTCACTCTTAACTTTTGATAAAAGTTGAGAGGTCTGCATAGGGTAACCTGTAGCGCTGTGTCTTAACTTAAAAGTCCAGCATAAGCTACATGCTAATAAACATGAGCGCTGGTGTCAGGCTGAACACTGACTGAAGTAACAATTCTGACTAGAACAGGTTCTGTAATTACAGCAGCTATGAAAACAAGGAGCAGAACAGCTTGTGCTCGTAGCTGTCCTAGCTAACCCTGCTAGCTGTCCTAGCTAACCCTGCTAGCTGTCTAGCTAACCCTGCTAGCTGTCTAGCTAACCCTCCTAGCGTTAATGTTTACTCCAGTTTAGACTTCAGTGCTGGCATTTCAAACAGAAATTAATAACGCTCCTTCCAGCTCGCTCTCTGCTTCGTTGTCACTTCTTGTAATTGTTTGGTAATCAGACCAAATTTTCATCCCGCTCTACCGACACCAACGGTGACCACAACCGAACTGCGGCGACTGAAGGCTATGACTCGGTGTCCCGCCCCACTCCAGCTGTGATTGGCTAGCATGTTGCCGTCAGTCGTTGATTTGATTGGTTAAATTGTATGATTGGCACATCAAAGATAGTACTAAAAGGACGATGGCCACTCCGATGTAAAAAAAAAAAAAAAGAAAAAAAGACAGCTTCCAGTCCAGGGCGGGCACAGCTGGCTCACAGGGCGGGCACGGCCCCCCAATGCCCGCCCATGCCGCCGGGTCTGTCCAGAGACTGTGATGACTTTGAAATGACAACAGTCAGAACAGTTATTGATGCAATTGTTAAACCACTGACTCATATCTATAACCTCTCTTTCCAAACTCAGCAATTTACAAGCAAAATAAAAACTGTTAAAACCACCATTTATACAGATCTGAAGAAAGACAACGATTTACAAACTATAGGCCTGTTTCTCCACTTACACAATTTTAGAAAATATTAGACTGGAAAACATCAGTGATTACACATCATCTGTCGACTGATTTTACCAGAACTGAGCTGTTGTGTAGAACTCTGGGGTAACACCTACAGGACGTCATTCAAACCGCTCTGCATGCTGCAGAAGAGACCCACCAGGATGGTTCATCAGCAGACCTCTCAACTTTTATCAAAAGTTAAGAGTGAGATTATGCTAATTGTGGGGGCGGGGCTTGTTTGGGGCGGGGCTAACTGGACCATGGAAGAGCCGGTGGAGTCTCAACTCCATCTCATTTTTATCCCACCAGACATTGAAGTAGACATGTATTACTTTTGTTAAAAAGAGAAAGAGACGTATTAATACCTTATTGTTCAGTTAATGGATTAAAACATAAATAACACACAATTGTTCAAATAATACTGAATAAAATTAAGTAGTTTTAAGTTATTCACCGAATTATTACACTGTTACACATTAATCTATGGGTTTGTTTATCATTGTAGATCTATAACCTGATTGGTGAATCAGGCTGAGTTTCATCAAGCCTTTATGGTCAACATTTTCCCCTCAGCAGCAACACTAAAGCACACAGAGGTTCACGCTGCGTCTTTATGCACGATCCAGCTGCTGATGTCTCCCTCTTTTCAGCTCAATGCACTTCTAGACTGTTACAGTTTATAACCAGCCCGTTGCCAAAAAACGCATCCCCTGCTGTTTTATAGAAATATAGACTTTTAGTTGATGTAACATTTTCTACGTGTTTACACAAGTGTTCTGAACTACTAGTGTGCATTTCAGGTGTGTGGGACAATATTTAGATTAAAAACATAGGGGGATGCGTTTTTTGGCAGCCCCCTGCTATCTCAGAGGAGTTGACACTTGTATGACTGTATTCCTGTATATCCATCTGTAATTAAAGGACAAGGGTCAGCAAATGCAAATTCTTCCCTGTAAAACAATGTCAGCGCAATTGTCGCTCTATGATCTGAAGCCCCATTTGGAGCTTTTAAACAGGCTTTGAAAAACTTTGTTAATTTGCTGCTGTAATATTATAGATTTTTCAGAATAAAAAGCTAGCAGATGTGCAGAATCAAAACATAACAGAAATACAATTATAGAGCATTCAGTATTGTAAGAAAGCCCACACTGTTTCTGGATAAATAGATTATTGTATGAGTTAAGTTCTATTCCGTTTTATGCCTCTTTCCTTGTAAGTTTGAAATGTCCCATAATCCTGAATGCACCATAGCTTTCTGACGCTCACGAATGCATCCCACTGGTCTATCAACGCTGTGTCTGCATGTTTGATCTTCCACTTAAGAAAAAGCTTTTCAGTTTCAAAACTCACATCGGCTCTCACGGTTTATTTTGTTGTGTGTGAATGACAAGAGACCACAACAAATAAATCAGCCGTACCTCGGATAAAAACTTTGGATTTAATGTTGTTCATAACACCCGTACTTTTGTAAACGAATCTGCCAAATACACACAGTTTTTTCACACTAGAAGTACATTTAAACGTTTTTATATAATTAATATAAGAACAAGTCGCTCCGTTGGTCGTATTTTAATTCGTTTTCCGTCGATATTCATTTGTACAGAGCGAGGCGTGCTCCCGCGACAGGGGATGCATATCTCGGCAGGCATGCACTTTTGAGCATAACACCGGCTCACTTTCACCACTGTTAAGACTAAAATAATTCATAACTCTGATCACTCTTCCTGCTGCTCTGATAACACGAACTGCAGCAGGAATTACTGATGGCCACAAGCTGTGAAAGAAGCCGAAACAGCTCAGCAGAAGGCGGAGTTTTGTGGTCCGCAGCCCAGATGGGCTTTGTGGTTTTTATGCGTGAGAAATGCCATGTTTGCGTGTGAAATGCCATGTGTTGCGTGTGAGCGTGTGAAGTTAGTGAAATGCGTGTGTCACACGGTCAATGCGTGAGAGTTGAGAGCTATGTTCATCAGGCAGCTATCACCACCACACTGATTCATTCATTCTTTCTAGCTAAACTTCTCAGATCTGGTAGAATTTCTTACCTCACAGTAAATGTATAAAGCCAGAAATAAACAGCTACCAGACAGCATACAACAACTTTTTGCTGTATCATTACAGGAAGAAGCTAAATTTCTAAATCTTATGTGTTTGAAAAAACGTGAAGAAAATGTTCATTTCAATACGTGGTTTGAAGGTCTGGAACAAACTCAGTGTTGAATTACATTAATTAGGCGCCCGCCTATGCATTGAAAATGCATGGCGGAGGCCTTATACTATGCACCTAATAAGGGTTTCTTTAATCCTTTTTACTCTTCCGTCACCGTTAATACAGCCCGAACCGTAGGCTGTACCCCCACAAACTATATATCAAAACGTGCGTCTCGCCGCCGCGAAGTGTGCTATTTCTACTTGACGCCATTTAAAGTTACCGTGGTGACAAAATTAACCAAAAACCACTTCTCAAAACCACTTCCTAGACACAGTTGACCAATCTATAATGCAGAGTTCAGCATGGCATTTTTTTTTTGGTACAGTGGTTTAGGTGTTGGGCTGGTGCACCAAAGGTCGCAGGTTCGCAACCCGCTGGGGGTACCCAATATTTTTTTTATTTTTTTTTTACAAGTAACAAATAGTTTGAACAACTGATATAAATGAATGAATGATGAAAAAATTGCAAAAGCAAGAACTACTGCTCATTAGCAGGCGCAATATGGACTTTTCAGCTCTCCAGCGTCTCACATCAAAAAACGACAAAGTTTTCCTGAAGTTTTTTTTTTATCTATTTTTCACCAGACTTTTTCTTCCAAAACTGCACCGCGTTGCTGCGCAATAGCACACATGAGTTTCTGGACCTTCGGAGCTATAACAGTGATACATTTATCGCCGATATTCCCGTCATCCTAGAGATCTCCAGAACACTGGATCCTGCCGACTTCTCCCGGCCGGGCGGAAGTGCAACTCAGCCGGCGACCGGAACGTAAACAAAGCCGGCGTAACCGCGGAGGGGGATGCGTGCTAGGCTAAAGCTAACACCACACTGGCTATCTTTACTAGGGTGACCAGACGTCCCCGATTTCCGGGCACTGTCCCCGTTTTGGACCACCTGTCCCCGCTAAAGCTGTCCCCGGAAATGTCCCCGATTTTACCGAGGGGAAAATGTTGCGCGTAGACTGTTATTACGGTAGAGCTGTTGCGCGCAGAAACAGGTGTTACGGTAGCTGGTTGCGCTGCTGATAATATAAAGATGAGGAACAGAGCGCACCACTAGACGGGTGGTAATGATCCTTTTGGATGTGGTCAGCACCCATTAAAACACAAAGAAGAAGAAGGGCGCACCACTTTTAAAACAGAAGAAGAAGTGGAAGTTCGTTGTCATAAACGGTGATGGGGAGCTGCTGTGTTATGGTAAGTGTGTTAAACGATTCAGTTTATTTGGATCGGGCTGATCCTGTGATAAATGTTCGTGTCCAGGTTAAAAAATAATCAATAAAAAGTAAGACAAGACCACGAGTAGCTGCTCACCTGAGTAAAAGACACTCAGATAAAATGTAACAGAATGATTGTAAACTCTTTGTAAGGCGCTAATCTGGTACGCTGGTTCTCCAGGGCTCAACAAGAGTTCATCTAAAGATGTTTTAGAACTGATTGGTGACCTTTAGTTTATATTTCAGAAAGTTAGTTATAAGTAGAGTTATGTGGTTTTATGTTTTTTGGATACAATCCGGGTTAGCACCCGAACATCCCTTTCAGACAGCTTCCTCGTGCGTCCACAGTTAATCCTGTTGGATGTGGTTCGTCCTTCTTGGTGGTATGCTGACATTACCCTGGACACCGTGGCTCTTGATACATCACAAACACTTGCTGTCTTGGTCACAGATGCAAGGCAAGGGAAATTTATTTATATAGCACAATTCAGTACAGAGACAATACAAAGTGCTTTACATGATTAAAATATAGCAAAATAAACACAAGTAGGGATAAAATGTAGATAGAAAATAGAATAAAAGCAAGGAGAGATAGAATGTAGAAACAAAGAAGAACATTAAAAACAGTAAAACAGTTTAACTAGAACAGTCAAAAGCAATTTTAAACAAATGTGTTTTTAATCTCGATTTAAAGGAACTCAGGCTTTCCGCACTTTTACAGTTTTCTGGAAGTTTGTTCCAGATAAGTGGAGCATAGGAACTAAATGCTGCTTCTCCGTGTTTAGTTCTAGTTCTAGGTATGCAGAGTAGGCTGGAGCCAGAAGACCTGAGTGGTCTGGAAAGTTGATACACTGATAACAAGTCTGTAATGTATTTAGGTGCTAAGCCATTCAGGGATTTATAGACTAACAGAAGTATTTTAAAGTCTATTCTCTGAGATACAAGGAGCCAGTGTAAGGACTTTAGAACTGGGGTGATGTTCTCTACTTTCTTAGTCTTAGTGAGGACGCGGGCAGCAGCGTTCTGGATCAGCTGCAGCTGTCTGATCCACTTTTTAGGCAGACCTGTGAAAACACCGTTGCAGTAATCAATTCTACTAAAAATAAACGCATGGATTAGTTTTTCCAGATCCTTTTGAGACATTAGTCCTTTAATCCTGGAAAAGTTCCTCAGGTGATAGAAAGCCGACCTTGTCACTGTCTGTAAATGCTTTTGGAGGTTCAGGTCTGAGTCCATCACTACAACCAGATTTCGGGCCTGATCAGTGGTTTCTAGCTGAAGCGACTGAAGCTGTGTGCTAACTTTTGATCTCTCCTCTATTGGTCCAAATATTATTACTTCAGTTTTGTTTTTATTCAATTGAAGAAAGTTTTGACACATCCAGCAAGATGTGAACCAACAATTTGTCCTCCTTTGAACTCACCCATGTCACCCATAATGTTGTGTGCATTGCAATATTTTGAGCAAAACTGTGCTCTTACCCTGCTAATTGGACCTTCACACTCTGCTCTTATTGGTTCAATGTGCAATTAATGAAGATTGGCCACCAGGCTGGTCCAATTTAGCCATGAAACCTCCCACACTAAAATGAGACGTGTTTCAGTTTCATTGTCCAACCCCTTTATATATTGTATTTCACTTACTGAATTGAGTTACTGAAATAATTTTCTATACTTTTATTTATTAAGATTTAATTCTAGTGTTTATGTAAGGCAGAGGTTACAAATGTAAACGTTACAACGTTTTGTTTGGACCGTTTTTGCCTTTTCATCTTTCTATTAGAAACGGCTCTAAGAGAAGAGGTGGAAACAACGCCCCCAAAATGACGCTTGTGGCCAAAAAGTGTATTATGTCAGTAGTGGTTTAGGACTACCGTAGCAAATGAATGGCAAACGTTGACTGTCGGCTGTCGCCAATTAGCTCATTAGCTGCGTCTCAGATCAATATACGCAGTTTGCATCTCTGCAGACACAAAGTTTTCCTGATCGGCAGGTTTTGATGAAGACAAATCCTTTTCATTTAGAAGATTTGATTTAAAATCCCCAAGCGATGAGAGCCTACGACCAAGGAACTAAGAAAGCTTTGCCTTTGACGGTTACGCGCACCACCAGGCGGGCGCCTTCTTCAACTTCTTCAGAAGTTGAACAATTCTAGTGTCTAAGTATGATGCTGTTTGGGACTAGCCTCAAAGTGGTTTTCTTAAAATGATCTGAGATGGAGGAAGGGCAGTGAACACCAGTGGGTCCTCTCAGCCACTGGACATGGGTGGATACACACCTTTGCAATGGTTGGGGTGTGGTGGGATACAGGGTGTAGGTAATAAGTGCCCAAATAGATGTGTGCAGACATAAGTTAATGTCTATATGTATGTTTACAATTTACAATATTTTGATTTATTTGCTTTTATAATGACAGCGCTGGGTAGTGACTAGTTACATTTACCCAGTGACATTTACTTGAGTAACTTTTTCAGAAAAATGTACTTTAAGGAGTAGTTTTACTGGACGGTTTTACTGATCGCTACTTTTACTTGAGTAAAATGTCTGGACACTATATCCACTGTGAGTAACTTCATGAACAAATAACAGACTTGTTTTAACCAAAAATGCACCAAAGACAAAAATCTAGACATGATGTCAAAGTAAGACGTTTTTTGTCCATAAGCTTTGTTATTCAAAAGTTATTTTTTATCTGCTGAGCTCATTGAGTTGTCTAGAGGTAAAACGAATGTACAGTGAACATTAGATATTGTCACTGGAGGTACTTTGCACTGTTCTAACATATTACATATGCATTTACTGATGTATGTATTTCAAGGTTTATGTCATATTGTTCAAGTAGTTTTGGTTTTGTTTAGTAAAAAAGGGTTCAGGCTTCCTGTTGATGAATTTCCTTCTGTGCATGTGAAATTTAGCCAGAACTACAAACATATTTATGAGGAAGAAATAATCAGTGTTGTTGAAAACCAACAATAACATTCTTGTAGTAAAGTTGAAAGGCAGAACAAACAGACTCTGGAATAGAATAGAATAGAATAGAATAGAATAGATAGATAGATAGATAGATAGATAGATAGATAGATAGATAGATAGATAGATAGATAGATAGATAGATAGATAGATAGATAGATAGATAGATAGATAGATAGATATAGATATCATTGCAATCGATAGTGCCCAGTCCTGCTTCACAGCCTGTGGTCTTTCCCTTAACCCAGACAAATTCAAAATTTTGCCTTTTGAGGACAGTCTCACTGCCTCAATTAATGGAATCCCTGTAAGAAATTTGGCAACAAATCTTTGTAACAAATCAAGTGTCAATCCCAGTAATTCAGCCGAGGCACAAGGAGCAGTATAAAGGTTTTATGAAAGCAGCAGTTGTAGATGGGCTGGAAACCAGCTGGGGCGTACTCTGGACCACTGCCACAACCTAGAGAATAACAGGTCAGTGGCTGCAGGACACACAGAGGATGATTGGGAATACTGACTGAAAGCCATTAACCTTTCTTGATCCTGGAGGTTGTTGGCAGGAGCTTGGCAGCCGAAACAGAGCACCAGTGACAGCTTGAAGGTTAACCAAAAAATAGTCCAGTCGCATAACCACAAGAGCAGAGCCAGGCGGAGGTAAGAGAGGGGGAATCCAAGAATCTTTGTCCAGTGACAGTCCAAGGTCTTGATCCACAATCATACACAATGAGGCAGAGGTAACAGAAGGCCTTAGGCAGAGAGGCTAGGTCAGGATATTTGCAAGGGTTGATGTCCAGAATCTGAAGACCAAACAAGAGAGTCCTGCATAGCGGCGAGGCAAATAGGCAAGAAACCACAGAACGATCAGAATCACACACAGGAAGGAAGTCAAGGAATGCTGGAAGGTCTACTAACACGATGGCCTTCAAGAATCTGGCAATTACACACTGGGAGAGCCAGATATATGTAGGGCTCCTCCCAGGTGCAGCAGCTCACAGAAATCAAAGCTGCCGCAGGTGTAATCACTCAGAGTGGATTGCTAGAGCAGCACAGGGACCAGGGAGTGATGTCAAGCTGCACACAGCAGAGCAACAGAATAACAGCTTAAGGTTTTAACTTTACAACCTTGGTATTCAAATCACTAAAATGAATTACTCTGATGTTCTATGAACTTTATTCCCATTGTAGATTACCCCGAAACCCCCCAAATCTATCTGGAATTTTATTCCACACTATGTATTCTCAAATTTACAAGGTCTTAACTTTCCACTGCTCTTCAAGCATTCCAAAAATACCACTTAAACTTTCTCTCTTCAACCAACAGGTTCTTCTAGCATGGAACTTGATTTATAAACATAATTTCTCTCCACAGAATTTCTTACAAAATATACCAGTAATGCCTACAGAGTTTTCAGTGGTATTTGATGCTATCCCATCAGGGATATGCATGCTTTCAGAGGCTGTTACAGCCCTTCTCCCCTATCACTTAATCCTCCTGATGTCTCACAGTCCTTTGTTGGTAAAGTTTGCTTTTCATCTTCTAAGCTTCTTAATCCCAGGACCAGGATGGTCTCTGTCCGTCCAGCTACGTTTTACTGGACCAATTTTGTGACTGATATGGAGTAGGAAAAAGTGTTGACGCTGCTTTAAAATTTGTTTTTAACAAATAAAGTCAAAGAGATCAAATTGATGCTTAGATTCAACCTTGTGAAACAATATTTATCAAAATTTAAGGATGATATACATGTTTCTGCTAAGTGCAACCTGAAACATTAACTCACTTATTTTGGTCATTTGAATTTACCCACAAATTTTGGAGGGAGTTTCATGAATTTATTGCAGTCTGTTTGTTCTGCTTTTCAACTTTACTACAACAATGTTATTTTTGGTTTTCATAATTTTAATAACAACAATAATGATTATTTCTTCCTCATAAATATGTTTGTAGTTCTGGCTAAATTTCACATGCACAGAAGCAAATTCATCAACAGGAAGCCTGAACCTTTTTTTCATTGAACAAAACCAGAACTACTTGAACAATATTTATGACAGTCTCCTAATCAGAATGTGTAAATCCTTTAACCTGTTTTCTTGAAGTATACTCTCGCACATGTATCCCTTTTTAAATTTTTGTTTTGCCTGTTTATATTTGCTTTCAGAATATCTATTTCTATAATTTTCTCCCTGATTTTGATGTTATTGAATTTTCTAAAGAATCAATTAAATATATTTGATGTTCTCTGTACTCCAACAGTGTTTATCACAGAATGGATTCATTTGCAGTCGTTCGTCCCCTTCAGTCATGTTATGTATGGAATGAACAATGTGGTTACCATAACAACAAGGTCTTTTGTCTGCAACGGGTCCACCAGAGGGCGCATTGACAGTATAAATACGTTACAGCTCAATCAGTGAGTTTAATAAACTGTTTTCTACTACAATATATTTTTCGTACGAAATGTTGACAGGTGTTATCAAGTGAACTATAGAATTTTGTAGTAAAGCATGGAAATATTTTTTTCCAACCCGCGTAAACTGTCGACCCGGAAGTTATTCTGTTTGCGCACGCGCACACAAGCTGATGGTACCATAGACTCTTTATATATGTCTATGGATGGTACACCTCCAACCGTAGATTATGGATGTGTCGGCTCTGTTGGCTCTGAAGAGGACCTGAGCGCAGGTCTGCAGGTATCTCAGGTGGGATTTTTGGCAGTGGCGGAAAATATAAGTATTTTTGAGTTTGGTGGTTGGCATAAACTGAAGTGTGACTGGATCGGGATGACATCGCAGGTAGATGACGATGAGGACATGGATTTTGATAATTGGACTCCAGTAGGTAGAGGAAGAGGAAGAGGAAAGGGATACTTGAGAAAAGATGACAGCAAGGAAATCGGTAATCAGAATGTTAAGAGAAGTTTAGAGGAAGACAGCTCAGAAGAGGAAAATAGAACAGTGAGAAGGAAAATGGAAAAAGAGGAATTTAAAATATTACTGAAATTCAGGAAGGAGGATGAGGAGATGATTTTGAGTCCTGTTGCGGTTTCCAGGGAACTGAAGAAGAAGTTAGGTGAGTTGGAACTAGTGAAAGTTCTGAGAGATGGAAATATGTTGATTCAGTGTAAAACTGAAGAACAGAAAAATAAAGCGATGCAAATTGATAATGTTTGTAAAAAAGTAGTTTGTGAAAGGAAAATATTTGGGGAAAATAAGGTATGTCGTGGAGTTATCTATGGCATTCCGATTGAAGAGGATCTTGAAAAACTTCAAAAAAGTATCCAGGGAGGTAAAGTTAAAAGATTGAAAAGGCTGTTAATATCAATGGATGGTCAAAAGGTTCAAAGTTTTTCAGTATTATTGGAGTTTAAAGGAGATGTTCTCCCAGATAAAATTAAAATAGGTTTTATGAGTTTTCCAGTTAGGCCGTATGTCCCTCCTCCATTGCGTTGCTTTAAATGTCAGAGATATGGTCATATAGCATTGGTTTGTAAAGGGAAAGAGAGATGTGCTAAATGTGGAGGAGAACATAAATATGAGGGATGCAAACGTGATCAGATAAAATGTTGTAACTGTGGTGGTCAGCATAATGTTGCATATGGAGGTTGTGAAGCTAGGAAAAGAGCAGCAGAAATACAAAAAATTAAAACGGCTAAAAACATTAGCTATGCAGAAGCAGCCAAGAAGGTTCTGGAAGAAAAAAGAACAATTCAAGGAGGTTCACAGATTCAGCAGATTGCAAGACCAGAGCAAAACCAAAGAAATAATAATAATAATAATTGAACTTTATTGATCTCACAATGGAGAAATTCACTTCTGCATCTTAACCCATCCCCTTGGGGAGCAGTGGGCTGCCACTCTGCGGCGCCTGGGGAGCAATTGGGGGTTAAGGGTCTTGCTCAGGGACCCAGAATGGCAGCTTGTGGGAGTTGAACTCAGAACCTCTGGGACCGCAGCTCTGTACTCTAACCACTAGACCACCACTCCCCCTACTATGTCAGGATTGGATATTACAGTGGTTAAATTAATTTTATTCATGGCTTATATTATTAATTGTACTGATCAAGTGAAACAAAAAACAGAAAAAATAAAAATTATAGTGAAAGGGGCAGAAAAATTATTTTCTGCAAAGGATCTTTTTTGGGAAGCTTGAGAATGATGGTAAAACAGGGGGAGGGAGAATATGATTCTCCTTCAGTGGAATGCTAGGAGTTTAAAAAGTAATGATCAAGAGTTTAAAGGTTACATAAATCATTTGGAAAATAAACCAGATATCATTTGTGTGCAAGAAACATGGCTTAAAACAGAATTAGATTTTGTGATAAAGGGATATAATAGTGTACGAAGGGACAGGGAACAGGGAAGTGGGGGTGGATGTATAATATTTATAAAACAAGGAGTTCAATATAGATTTCTAGGAAAAGGGAAAAAATTAGAATGGATAGCTATAGAAGTTTGGATTAAAAATGGAAATATTAAAATATTAAATTTTTATAACACTTGTAAAAAGCTTTGTTTCGAGGAAATGGGTGAACTGATAGAAAATATAAATGGAAAGATCATTTGTTGTGGGGACTTTAATGCTCACAGAACGCTTTGTGATAGTAGTAATGATTCTAATGGAGAGGTGATAGAAGAAATAATGGATATGAAGAACTTGGTTTGTATTAATGATGGGAGTGGTACCAGAATTAATATTAGGAATGGATCAGAATCAGCAATAGATATTACATTAATGTCTAAAGATATTGCAGGAATCAGTAATTGGAAAGTTTTAAAAGATTCAACCATAGGTAGTGACCATTATCCAATACTAATAAAAGTGGGTTGTGAGACAAGACAAAATTATATTGAAGGCAGAGAAAGATGGGTTTTTGCAAATGCTGATTGGGAAAAATATAAGAGAATTAGTGATGAAGAAATGCAAAAGGTTGATATTAATTTGGATGTAGATAATATAAATGTTTCTGTTTGTGAAGCTATATTAGGTGCAGCTAGACAATCTATCCAAAGGAAAAAAGGAAGCGGGAAGAAGAAAATAGTACCGTGGTGGACAAAAGACTGTGAGTTTGCTATTAAATCTCGAAATAAAGTGTTTCGAATGTTAAAGAAAAATCAAAATTTTCAGTATTTTATTGAATATAAAAGGTTGCAAGCTCTAGTCAAAAGAACTGTTAAATATGCAAAAAGGGTTTACTGGCAGTCGTTTTGTGAGTTGGTTGGTAGAGAAACAAAAATTTCAAATATTTGGGGAATGATAAAAAGAATGAATGGAATTAAGAGAGATTATGGATATCCAGTTCTGAAGGATGGGGATATATGTGCTGTGACAGAGGAGGAGAAAGCAGAAATGTTAGTGGAGAAGTTTGCTAAAATTCATAGCTCAAATAATTTAACTGAAAAAGAAATAAAGGCAAGAGAAGGTACAACTAATGAAAACAGGCAATTGTTAATAAAAAATATAAATAGTAATGACTTATTAAATCTTCCATTTTCTTTTGTAGAGCTTAAGAATGCTTTAGGGAAATCAAAAAATTCATCTCCAGGTAAAGATCAAATTTCATACATTATGATAAATCAGTTAAGTAATTCATCTAAAAGGATTTCATTGGATTTCTATAATAAGATTTGGGAAGTGGGTCATTTACCTAAAGTTTGGAAGGAGGCAATTATTGTTACCTAAATGGATATAATAATTCCATTTAGTAAAGGTGAAATAAAATCAGTAATTAAGAAAAGGATTAGAGCAAGGTGGCAGAAACAGTGGGAAGAAGAAAGAACTGGAAGATGGTTTTATAATATTCAAAGAAAAGTAGGATTAATGAGGATAACATCAAGGAATAGAAAGGAAGAAACAGTAATGTCAAGATTACGTTTTGGACATACAGGGTTAAATAGCACATTATTTAAAATGAGGATTCATGATACAGGAAAGTGTGATTTTTGTTTTGTTGAAGAAACAGTGGAGCACGTTATATTATTTTGCAGTAAATATCATATTGAGAGAAATGAATTGATAAATAGATTACAAAACAGTAAATTAAAGTTAAACATAAAATATCTTTTAGACATGAACACCAAATCAGAGGGTTATTCTTTATTATTAAGATATCTTAAAAAGACTAATTTGATAAAACGGATTTAGTTATTTATTTATTTATTTTTATTATTTATAGTAGTAGGATATTAGAGTAGGTCATCCCGATTCACACTCCATTTCAGTTGGTGGCGGTAATGCACCAAAAGTTGTTTGCCAACCGCCATTAAACAAAAGAAGAAGAAAAAGAAGCAGAAGAAGACCTCCAACCGTAGCTACCGTTCTAGGTAGTGTCGCGACACGTGGATCCCTCCTGGTTCTTTGTTGGTGAAACTGAAAGAGAGCAGCAGCTGCTGCAGGTGATGAAGTCTGGAAAGAAGTCCAGCAGCTGGAGGCACAGCGGAGAAACTGGAGGGAAGCAGGAGCTCAAAGAGCGGCAGGACGCAGCAGAGGAGACACCAATGATGGGGGATGTTTTCCAGCCCAGAGTTCTGCTGCACCCATCAGGTTTGGAGATTTCCTTCTTCATGCTAACTGTGTGGATGGAGCTAAAGTTTAGGAGCCGTTATTAGCAGCTGATGGATTCCTCCTCTTCATCAGAACTCGTTCCAGGGTTTCCCCCAGAAAACTGGCGAAACCTGCAGCTCTGCTTAGGAGGTGCTAACGCTAGCTTAGCATGTAGCATAGGAGGTGCTAATGCTAGCTTAGCATGTAGCATAGATGGTGCTAATACTAGTGTAGAATGTAGCATAGTTCAGCATCAAGTTTCTTTTGTCTGCCTGCCTGGGAAAGTTTCTCCAAAAAACACTTTTTGGTTTATCTTGTCTAGAAAGAGGGTCGCATGTTTTCTTCTGGTTGTTAATATGGAGGACCAATCTTGCCATAATTTAGAATGCATACAGAATAAATAAATGAGTAAATAAAGTGAACACTGTCAAAAATTAGGTAAAATATATATTTGTGTGCCATTAAATGGGAAAAGTGACTGATTTGTTAACGTCTGCCTCAAATATAAGGTGATGATCACTTCGGTTTAAACCGGATTATTATAAACATTAGCGTTCAATACAGCACATTGTCAACAAGAAAATTGGTATTTTAAATTTTAGATGTCCTTCAAAAATAACATTTGTTTTGAGTGATGCAAATGACCAAACATTTGTCTGTTGGAAACAATTCACCTTGCTGAGTTCATCAATGAAATACGATTGTTACTAGGGCTGCACAATTAATCACACTTGCAATATAATCGCATTTAAAAAAAACACACAATTTTCAAATCACAGAGGTCTGCAATTTTTGGCTATGTAACAATTAGTGAATCAGACGCATCCTTTAGTGTCAGTAATGTGTTTAAAGTGGGTTTGCCACTTTCTGCTCTGAGTTGAAACACCTGGGGTCCGTTCTTCGTACGTCGCTAACTCAGTTAGCTGGATTTGATTGTTGATGACTTGGCATGATCTTGGATCGTTTGGTTCTTCGAAACTCATCCTGGACTTGCTGTCAGCAACATGTGCGCAAACATAAGCCTGCTCGCTTGCTTCGCTTTTCGAATTAATCGCGTATTGCGCAATAGACAGGATCCTTTGGCGCAGCGCGACAGTGTAATTGTGGAGAGATTTTTCTTGGTGGCTGTTATAAACAGACAAACACATCATTTAACAGTGGCTTTTAAAAAGGGGAAAAAGTGGTGTTGGAGCCATAAATAGAAAATATTTAAGTTATTTGTATGGTGGTTTGCTTTTTATTTTTATCATATTCAGTAAGAAGATTTGTTCAGGCCATTTTATTGTGAAGTTTAGTTATACTTTGAAAGGCTTGCTTCCTGTCGAGCCGTGTAAGCTGTGTATGACTTGGAAAAGCTTCATTTTTTTATAAAGAATTTTTAGTTAAAATTCACGGATTGTACGCGTCCTTTACTTCCAGTATTTACGCATTTAATTTGTCTGCTACTTTTTGCCAGCCCTCTCTCCTGGCTTTAGCAGACTTTGAGGTGTTCCCTGTCGCTTTAATTAATGACTCAAATTCGGCATAACCTTCCATTAAAAGCTCGTGTTCTGCTTGGGAGAAAAACTGTGGGCGTTCTTTGGCCATGCTGAACAGCCAATAGCAGCGTTGCTGATCATTGTTTCTACTATCGATACATTTCCCCTTTTAAACAAACGCATGAACACGCAGTTATCTCAGATAACTCAATCCAGCGATACTAATCATAAACAACAGGTGTGTTCGAAGAACCCAATTAATGTCAGATCTCTTACAAATAAGACGTTTATTTTGAACGACTTTTTTACAACACGTGATCTGGATTTCCTCCTGTTGGCAGAAACCTGGTTGAAACTAGGTGAGAACAGTGCCTTTTCGGAGCTCCTCCCCGCCGGCTGTTCCTTTGTCAGCACCCCGCGGGGGCGGCCTGGCTGCTATATTTAAGGACAGTTTCAGATGCCGGACGACAACTGCCAATAATTACTCCAGCTTCGAACTGCAGTTGTTCGTGATCTACCTTACCTGCCCTGTGTTGTGTGCCACGGTTTATCGCCCACCCAGATTTAATAAGGACTTTCTCCAACAGTTCTCAGAGTTTCTGTCTGAGTTTCTCCCAAAGTTTGATAAACTGCTGATTTGTGGAGACTTAAATATTCATGTTTGTTGTGCAGCAAATCAACCGGCCAACGAATTCAAAGGCCTTTTAGTCTCCTTTGATCTCATTCAATCTGCACCAACACACGAGTATGGGCACACTCTTGACCTTGTCATCTCACATGGACTTTTGGTTTCCCTCAGAGAAATAGTCGACACTGCTATCTCGAATCACCTCCCTGTTGTTTTCGATTTTGTTGCCCCCCCCCCCCCCACCTGCCAATAAGCCAGTTTCCCCAGCTCGCTGACGTCGAATCTTTCCTCCATCAACGGCTGGGGAGTTTGCTGCTGCCTTTGGAAACTCTCAGCTGTCTGACTGTGAGTTGGTTCCTCCCATTTGTCAAGACAGCCTACTCGCCACTTTTCATTTAACATGTTCTGCGATTCTTGACTCTGTTGCTCCTTTTCGGCAAAAAATTACTAAAACTAAGTCAGATCCCTGGCTGAATGACCATACCCGTCTGCTCAGACAACAATACAGACAGGCTGAACGGCGGTGGAAAAAGGATAAACTGCATGTATCCCTGGGCTGGCTAAGGGACAGTTTGGCTGCTTACCAGAGAGCGCTAAAGGAAGCTAAATCCAAATATTTGTCCTCCATTATAGCTAACAGCTCTCATAATCCAAGACTGCTATTTAATACTATTGATTCTGTCATTAACCCATGCCCTACTGTCCTGTCCGATGCCTCCACTGCAACTTGTGAGGAGTTTGTGTCTTTTTTCACTGATAAAGTGGCATCTGTCAGGCAGAATATCTGTAATATAAATGTGAATATATCTTTTGATGATGTCTGTGCTCCTCCGGCACAGACTGCTGTATTCGAGCGGTTTGAGACCATTTCTTTGTCTTCTTTTACTAAGGTGGTTAGTGGCATGAAACCCACGAACTGTCCCTTAGATATTATCCCAGCCAAGTTTTTGAAGGAGGTTCTGAGCTCTGTTGGGTCAAGCCTGCTTGTTTTTATAAACACTTCAAACACGCTATGGTTAGGCCCCTCTGTGCTCTCCAATTTTAGACCTGTCTCCCACTTGCCTTTTCTTTCTAAGGTTTTAGAAAAAGTTGTTTTTATTCAACTACAGACATTCTTGGAGACAATTCTATTCTTGATAAATTTCAGTCTGGTTTTAGAGCCCAACATAGCACAGAGTCAGCACTGTTAAAGGTGCACAATGATATTGCCTTGTCTGTGGACGCTGGGAACCCTGCTGTGCTGGTACTGCTGGACCTCACAGCAGCTTTTGATACAGTTGACCATGCAGTCCTTGTATCTCGGCTAGAGCACGTCGGCATCCGTGGCACCGCTTTCCAGTGGTTTAGGTCATACCTGGCAAACAGGAGTTTCTCTGTCGCGATTGGTGACCACCGCTCCTCAAAGGCATCGCTGCCCTGTGGGGCGCCACAGGGATCTATTCTCGGTCCTACTTTGTTTTCAATGTATATGTTACCTCTGGGATCAATTATAAAAAAAAAAGCACAACCTGTCTTTTCACTTGTATGCCGACAACTTGCAGAAATATTTGCCCATGAAACCAAACGAAAACACTGCCTTTACTAAGCTACTGGACTGTATCACAGATATAGGGCAGTGGCTGTCGCAGAACTTTTTGCACTTAAACGACAGCAAAACTGAATGCATTTTGTTTGGTTCTCCATCTATGTCAAAAGTTATCGCCACAAACTCTGGTACTCTGGCCCCCTTTTTTAATTCTCATGTCAAAAATCTTGGGGTAACATTTCATAATGGGTTCAAATTTGACAAACAGATTAGCTTTGTTGTCCGCTCAAGCTTTTTTCAACTCCGTCTTTTGGCCAAAGTCCTTTCTTAGACGGCAGAATCTCGAGAAGGCAATCCATGCTTTCATCAGTTCAAGACGGGATTACTGCAATGCCCTTTACGTTGGCCTCAGTCAGTCATCAATTTCTCGTCTCCAACTTGTACAGAACGCTGCTGCCCAATTTTTAACAAGCACGTCCAGACGTGAACACATTACCCCTGTGCCGTCGTCTCTCCACTGGCTTCCAGCCCGTTTTAGAATTGTTTTTAAACTCCTGCTGTTTGTATTTAAAGAGCATTGCGCTCCTCGGGTCAGCTTCTGTTAGAGGTCCCTAGGTCAAGGCTTAAACAGTGGGGCGATCGTTCTTTTGCCGTCGCTGCTCCCAGACTGTGGAACAAACTACCCCCTGACATCCGCAGCACTACTGATCTCAGCCTTCTTAAAACGAAGCTTAAGATCCACTTTTTTAAATTAGCATTTAATTCTGACCTGGGTAATACGGTCTCTTAGGTGTTCCTCCTTTTGTCTGCTCCTTTCTATGTATTTTTTTTAAATGGTTTTTAACATCCAGGAGCACTGCACCACTACAGCACCTTTTTATTGTATCTGTATGTTTTGTATGTCTTACGTATTGTTTTTTGGCTCTAATGTAAAGCACTTTGGGTACCGTTCGGCTATTGTAAAGGGCTATACAAATAAACTTGGTTGAATGATTGATATGTTACTGAATTAATGCTGCTGACAATGGGTCTGAGTGGTGTTCCTTCCTTGTGGATTTTTGGGAGTTGATATAAGCATGGAATGTCCTCCCCTGGATATAATCTATAATAGGATGAGCAGGTAATTACCTTGTCTTTTTCTAGTTGTTGTAGGTAGTCAGTGATTTTCTTTTTGTAGGTGTTGGTTGGATCCCTTTTCAAAGACTCATATGTGGTGGTGTCACCCAGTAGAGTGCAAATTTTTTTCCTGGTAGTCCGAAGTGTTGAGGACCACGGTGCATCTCCTTTGTCTGCTGGTAATATGGTGATGCTTTGGTCCTGGCTAAGCGGTGTTATGGCTTTCCTTTCCTGTGCTGTGAGATTAGAAGGTCATCAGAACCTTACAACACCAGGCCCTACTAAAACTAAAGGGAAGCACAAGGAACCGAAACACATCAAAGATGCCCTCCAAACCTGTGGGTACCCTAACTGGGCTTTTTGAAAATCCAAAAGACCCGCTCCAGGACATAATGGTGAGAAGAATAGACGCAAAAACATCGTCCTCCCATATGTTGCTGGAGTCTCTGAAAAACCCAAGAGGATTTTCTCCAATCACAAAATCCCAGTACATTTCAAAGCAAACAGGACCCTCAGACAGAGGCTGGTGCATCCCAAGGACAAAACCCCCAAACCTAAGATGAGCGGAGTGGTGTATGCAGTTCAGTGTAGTGAGGAATGTTCTGATCTTTATATTGGAGAAACCAAACAACCTCTCCACAGACGCATGGCTCAACACAGGAGAGCTACCTCCTCAGGTCAAGACTCTGCTGTCCACCTACACCTTAAGGACAAAGGACACTCTGTGAGGACCAAAATGTTCACATTTTGGACAAAGAAGACAGATGGTTTGAAAGGGGCGTGAAGGAAGCCATCTACGTTAAGAGAGAAAAACCAACCTTAAACAGAGGAGGAGGCCTTAGGTTCCAACTCTCTAAAATTTATAATACAGCTATAGGATTAATTCCAGCCAATCATCATCTCAAATCTCACCCTCATACCAGTGATCAAAACATCGTTCCTTTAAGCCAGGCCAATAACGACCCTAACGACTCCTCGTTACAGAGGAGTGGACCAGTTTCGGTTCAATCTGCTGGCTTAATGTCTTTACTAAGAGGTGGACCTGTTTCTGTTGAATTTGCATGTTATCTAAGCCATTACAAGGCCTTTGTTGGACAGTAGTATAAAGCTTGCAACTCCACATTATTCCAGACTTTTGAATTGAGAAAGCTTCCTGGAGAGGAAGCGAAACGTCTTCAACTACGGAAAACAAGTCCAGTTGTTTTGTTTTTTACTTTTTTTTGGAACTACACTGCTGATCGAATCTTTTTTCTCTAAATTGAATGTTTACGATTGTTGTAACATTGTCAAGATCTAGTTGTTCATAATGCATGTAATGTGTTTCAGTGTTGGCTGCAGATGTTAAAGAAGAGGCTCCTGAAGAACAGAGTCCTGAGGAGGAGCAGCAGGAGTCAGAGCTCCTCCACATAAAGGAGGAACAGGAGGAACCCGGGGTCCATCAGGAAGGAGAGCAGCTCCTTGTTAAGGAGGAGACTGATAGCAGGTTTCCATTAACTGCTGCTCCTATCAACAGTAAGGATTTATTTGGTTGGTTTGTGTGTCCGTGTTGCAGCTAAAGGCCAAAACTCACTGGATTCATTAGTTTCCAATCAGAAAAAATTTCGTCTGGGTCTAAATCTATTTACTCTGATCCCATTTCTTCTAAACATATCAGCACTGACTAGAGGGTCCAGCAACAGAACCTCCTGACTTGCTAGATTCAGTGTTTATTTTAGAGTCTGCTGGTCTGTCAGGAAACACAAAGCTGAGATTGCTGCTGGAACAAATTTATCCAAGATCCCAGTTTCCCTTTTTTAATTTTCTGTACTGCTACAAATTAGCAGAACACCGTCACTGGTGAATCTAAGACTGTCATGAGGGCATGAGAGCCAGCAATAATTTATACACATTTAAATGCCACCTTGTGTGTTTAAAGTGCTGTAAAACCAAAGGTCTTTATGGAAAAAACATTTGCCTTTTCCTTAGAGGGATTTTAAAAAAAAAATTGACCATTTCTGACTGTTGAAGCGGGATAAAAATGTCAGTTTCTGCTTGTACTGGAATGAGCAGTCTGCTTAATAGACATTGTGTCTTAAAAAAGAAAGGCGAAACATTTGTAGATGTAAAGTGTACACAAGTTTAAATATTTGTCCTACATTCATAACACATAATGTGAAAAAATATAAGGGAATAAAAAGTAAAACATATTGTATGAACTTAGTACTAGTGGAGAGCATTTAATTTGAATAGAACAAAAGACTTGGGTAAAGTACTTGAATATAAAAATGGTTTATAATATCTGACACATTCGTTAGCAGAATAAAAACAGACAGAAAAGTATAAATTTACAAATTTCTGTCCCTTTGAATTTGGCAGTGACTGATGCAGTTCTGGTTTTTATCCCAACATGTTTACTTGGCAGCTTTGGTCATGATTCTGTATAAAAGAGTCCACCAATGTGAAATAAGTTTCATCCATAATGACTTTAGCTTTTTGTCAATATCAATGCAACCTAGATTAGTGATAAATTAAATGTAATTGAGATCAATATATTTGATCATATGGGGTCAGGGTTACATAACAGCTTTGCAGCTTCAGTTACACCAGCAACATCGTTGTCAAATTCTGCTGCAGACCTTAAATATAAATAATACCTGAATAGCCATCTGAACAGAAAAAACTACATATATGGAAATATGGCACCACAGCAAGAAATAAACTAAATGGAGAAAACTTTGATAGTGCATAAGAGCCACTGCAAAAATTAGTTTAAGGTCCCATCTGTTGTAATAAATCACTGTTCACACAAACTTATTCCTGCAACAAACCCTGAAATAATCTAAATAGCTAATAATAATAATCACAGCTCACTTAAGTGGTTTAGAATACAGTGATATTGTTGACAATGGAGGAAAAAAAGTTTTTGAATCCCAATTCAGGGTTTCCCGCAGCGCTATCTTGGCGAGGCGGCCGCCTCGCCAAACTCACGCTACCGCCTCGCCAACATTCCAAAAAAAAAAAAAAAAAAAAAAAAAGTGACGTTAAAACGCGGTTTTTTGTTGTTGCTTTCGCGCGTGCGTGAATGGCAGGGAAAAAACACATGGATACCCCCCGCTCCGCGAGTCGGTCCGCCTCGCATAACCAAATTCCTGCGGGAAACACTGCAATTATGGCATGATTGTAATACTCACTAAATGATTAAATTGTTTACATACATATGATCTCGGATCTTCCCTGTATCTTCTTTGGCTTGGCTGCACCAGCTGCAGTTCTGGGCTGAGGTGTCCAGCTGGAAGTCTAGACCGGTCTCAACACTCGCTCTGTGTGGTCCTGCTGATTACTGCTCGGTCCAGGCTCAGACTGGGTACCACCATAGTGAGAAACCCACGGTCGTGATGGACTGAACCACCCAGGGACTCTTTTTAGGTGGGAAAAAAATCAAAGGAGCCCAGGGCAGACACAGATTCTTGTGAGTCCATCTGACCTTCTTCATATACTTTGACCGTTGCTGAGGATCCTTAGGAAAATTAAACTACCACCGTCCTTGTGAGGGTTTGAACAAAAACCTGCAATACAACACGATGGCATAGCCATAACTTGTAAACAACAAAACTCTGAAAACTTTACCAACTGTCTGCTACGACGCTGCTTATTGGGATTAACGGCTCTGGAAGTCGTTCTCGCGCTTACGTCACTTCTGCTTCTACCCTCAGTCGCTAAGCGGCGCTACAAATCTCTCTAATTTGCACAAAGGTCAGTGGTTAGTTGAGTATAACAATGTAATGCAGGAACTCTTGTAAATATTAAATGGATCATCAGGCACAACGTTTTGGTTTACAAAACATGTCAATATCATGTCATCAGAGCTTTAAGTTAAAAAAGGTAACTCTACAAAGACCTGATTTTTGGGGGGTGGGGGAGTTGTAACTGTTATGTACACTGAAGTTTTCTGTTGTTTTATGGTTTTCAGTGTTCTGTAAATGAAATGATACAAGCTCAGTCATCCAGCAATACATTTTATCTGGCAGGTTGTGAGGAAACAACCTGAAAATGCCAACGGGGGTAAATACTGTAAACAAATAATAGATACGATAAAGTAGTAGTTGATTTAAATATTAAATTTAACTAATGTGTGTGTCTGTGCCTCACTTCAGGTTGAGATCAAAATACTTTCTTATGTGAATAATGTGTTTCAATGTTTCCTGCAGATGTTCAGCAGAAGCTGATTGTTAAGGAAGAACCACATGACACCCTGCATGACCCTAAGCCCCCCCACATAAAGGAGGAACAGCAGGAAGTCTACATCAGTCTACAAGGAGAGCAGCTCAATGGGAAGGAGGTGATTAATGCCATCAGGTTTCCGGTCGCTGCTCCTCTCATAAAGACTCTGGATGATGAACAGTCTCTGCTGCTCTCACAACTTTATCCAGACCAGATTAAAGACAGAGAGCTTCCAGAAGAGAATAATGATGAAGAATCTAATAGGATACAAGATTATGGAGATAATTCCCTTTCTTCAGAGACTGAAGACACGGAGAAGGATGAAGAGGACAGTGATGTAGAGCACCCTCACTCTAAGCTGAAGTATTTGTCAGACTCTGGATTTAAGAAATGTTCTACAGAGAAGAAAATTGTGGACTCACAAAGCAAAGTCCAGACAGGAATCAAGCTGAGCTGCAAAGACTGTGGCAAGACATTTAGTGGGAAATCCTCTCTAAACCCACACATGAGAATCCACACAGGAGAGAAGCCTTTCTGTTGTGATCTATGTGGAAAAAGATTTAACCAAAAAGGAACTTTAAACGTACATATGAGAATCCACACAGGAGAGAAGCCTTTCTATTGTGATCTATGTGGACAAAGATTTAAACGAAAAACAAATTTAAACGTACACATGAGAATCCATACAGGACAGAAGCCTTTCTGTTGTGATCTATGTCAACAAAGATTTAGCGAGAAAGGAACTTTATACACACACATGAGAATCCATACACGAGAGAAGCCTTTCTGTTGTGATCTATGTGAACAACGATTTAGTCAAAAATCACATTTAAAGGCACACATGAGAATCCATACAGGACACAAGCCTTTCTGTTGTGATCTATGTCAACAAAGATTTAGCCGAAAAACAAATTTAAACGTACACATGAGAATCCATACAGGAGAGAAGCCTTTCTGTTGTGATCTGTGTCAACAAAGATTTAGCCAAAAATCTAATTTAAACAGACACATCAGAATCCACACAGGACATAACCTTTCTGTTGTGATCTATGTCAATAAAGATTTAGCCGAAAAACAAATTTAAACGTACACATGAGAATCCATACAGGAGAGAAGCCTTTCTGTTGTGATCTCTGTGGACAAAGATTTAGCGAGAAAGGAACTTTAAACACACACATGAGAATCCATACACGAGAGAAGCCTTTCTGTTGTGATTTATGTGAACAACGATATAGCCAAAAATCACATTTAAACATACATGAGAATTCATACAGGACACAAGCCTTTTTGTTGTGATCTGTGTCAACAAAGATTTAGCCAAAAAAATAATTTAAACAGACACATCGGAATCCACACAGGACATAACCTTTCTGTTGTGATCTATGTCAACAAAGATTTAGCCGAAAAACAAATTTAAACGTACACATGAGAATCCATACAGGACAGAAGCCTTTCTGTTGTGCTCTATGTCAACAAAGATTTAGCCGAAAAACAGATTTAAACGTACACATGAGAATCCATACAGGAGAGAAGCCTTTCTGTTGTGATCTCTGTGGATAAAGATTTAGCAGGAATGGAACTTTAAACACACACATGAGAATCCATACACAAAAGAAGCCTTTCTGTTGTGATCTATGTGGACAAAGATTTAGGCAAAAAGGAACTTTAAACGCACACATGAGAATCCACACAGGACAGAAGCCTTTCTGTTGTGATGTATGTGAACCAAGATTTGGCCATAAAGCACATTTAAACAGACATACGAGGTCCCATGCTAGAGGGAAAATGGCTCTGCTATAGATGTTAACTCCAACTGCACTGCTGCATTTTACTATAGCCCTTCGTCCGTTTCAACTCAATAGCTCGGGGCTCTGCAAATCACAGGTAGTGTTTCCATACACATTTACCTGACTAATTTTACTTTCCTGGGGCTCTGGTCCCCACTCGACCCAGTATTTCTCTTCTTTCTTGGTGCTTGTTGATGGGGTGAGGTTGCATGCAGTAAGAAATGTCTGCCACAAGGGTGGAGTAAGGAGCAATAAGGAGACAAGGAATTTACAAAGCAATCAAGTTCATAACCTTAATTTATCACAAAAAGTTAAGATGATTTTAGGTGAGAAAGTACACCTGCAAACTCTGCCTTTGCAGTCAGTTCATCAGGATATGAGCCCATTTTAATTCTGCTTTGATTTGCAGGGAGAGGCAGAGGCCCGCTGATAGGCGAGCCTGGCCAGGGTGACTGCAGGGTTATAACTCAGATCATCTGTAATTTCCCGCAGACTGAATCATGTTTGTCGCAGCTGAAAATTCACTATAAAGTGTTTACTAAGTTAATGGGAGGGGGAGGGGAGTGGGTATCTCCGTATAACAGACATCAAATGTTAAAATCTTGGCTGGATGTTTTTGGCATTTTGAGTTAATCATAAACTGCTGTGCCTAGCCTACCCAGACAGAGAGAAGCTGTGCTTTATTTTTCTCTACAGAAGTAGATTGGAGCCCGGTGGTGAGAATTAGGGTTGGGGGGGATGTAAAAGGGGTAAGATGATGTAACATCATCAATTGTGTGTTGTCCTCCTGTTTCTCCGGAGTCCAGATGAGTGGCGGCAGGCAGCCTGAGTGCCAGCATGAGCGTAGAGATTATATACGCAGACGCCTCGTTGGGCGGGGTCGGCCTATGCTGTGGATGAGTCTGAGCGTCCGCCATGTTGAAAGTGGCATATCTGCTGTTAGACCCAGACACCTAAACAGTATCACAGGACCTTTAATCTCAGAATATACTTTATATTCATAGTCTTTCTATTTTTGTAATATTACAAGTTTATTTTCGTATTCCTTTGGCTTCATTCTCCTGACTTTATTGACCTAAAGTATAAAAATAATTAAAATAATCTAACCTGGCCCTATTACTCCTGGACTAAAATAGTTCTGCAAACTGTGACTATTCTGGAAATGTTCCCCATTAATTCTCATAATATGACGTTGTTCTAATATTATTACCACTTTTGTCTTTTTTTTAACTTTGTTCTATGATTTTTCTCATATTAATAATTTTATCTCTTTAATACTCCCCCCAAAAGTCTGTTCCCAATCTGTGTCTATACCAGATCTTACAAGGTTAATACGGTTATATGAAATAATGAACACCACAATGTTTAGATTTAACCAATTGATTTTTATATTCACAACACATGTACATATATATATTTCTCTCTCGCTCTCTCTCTCTCTCTCTCTCTTGCTCTCTCTCTACACTTATTAATTTATAATACTTTAAAATCTATATATGCACATCTATATCTAAAAAATCAAACAATATTTGTCTGTTCTGCCAATCTCTATAAATCTATATTTCTTTAAAATTATATACAAACTCCATCTATATTTTTCTATCCATCCATCCATCCATTTTCCGTGACACTTGTCCTTTGTGGGGTGGGGAGGGGTGCTGATGCCTATCTCCAACATTCAATGGGCGAGAGGCGGGGTCCACCCTGGACAGGTCGGCAGTATGTCGCAGGGCAACACTAGCCGTAAATGGCTCCTCGCTAATAGAAACTGGAAAACCCAAAAGCCCCAGGCTTTCATTTACGGGGGTAAAAGAGAGTCTTAAGCTTTCAGTGGACTACTGTGAAGTAACACTCTGAGCCCTGATCAAAATCCTACTGAACATGGATGGACGGAGCTGAAACAGGCCGTCTGGAGAAGGCAGCCTTACCTGTTGAAAGGTGCAAAAGTGTCATTGACAGTTGCAGAAATCCTTTGATTGCACAACTAAATACTGAGCTACAGGCCAGTGTCATTAGTTTGTTTTTTAACGATTCATGTTTAGAGACAATTCAAAAGCAAAGTCTGATTTCCATTGGTTTTATTTTCATTATTATCTTAATCTGATAACACATATGCTTCAGAACGCTGGTCTGCTGAAACCCAAAATGGACACTGCACCACACGCATAACTGCACATTTACAAATTTGCACATATGCTTCAGACTGTTGAAATGCTTAAGCCACAAATGGACTCTTTACCACACGTGAATAGCACTCCGTCTATTTCCCCTGCATTGTTTACATTGTTGCATTGTTTTACATTTTAATTGTTTACATAAATCGCTGCTGCATCTTTATCCTGAAAATCTGTGCAATCTACTGTGATTTTTTTTTAGTGATTTTTTTCAAGCTGTATGCAAACGAAATTTCGTTCTGTACGCAATTTGTGCATACAAAATGACAATAAAGATATCTCTCTCTGTCTGTCTGTCTGTATCTATCCATCTATATGTATGTGTGTGTGTGTATGCACAGTGGTAACTAAATATAATATATATATAAAATATAATTTTCAATTTATACACCATATTACAAATAAAGGCTCACTCATATTGTTCATTTATCGAACAGAAAAGATTCCCATCAATCCTTCAGTGAGCTAGCAAGGACAAACACTAGAATAATATTTGCTTTTATTTTCTAATTTCCTCCCTTTTACTTTGTATAAATTTTCCTACATTTTATTCCAACTGTTTTTAACTTGCTTTTATTCTGTTTTTATTTTCCAATGTTTTAATCATATAAAGCACGTTTCGTTGTCCTTGTACTGAAATGTGCTATACAAATAATTTTTTCCTTGCCTAGATTGTCGCACAATATCCGGCAGAATGTAAACGTGATCTGTTAATTTCCCGTATTTTGATGGGACGATCTGACTTGGAGGCAGATGATTTGTGCCCCCACAGCTTTCTTTGAGAGCGTGTTGGGGATAAATCTAAATATATATATGGGATCATTAGATTAGATTAGATTCAACAATATTGTCATTACACAGGTACAGGTACAAGGCAACAAAATGCAGTTTAGGTCTAACCAGAAGTGCAATAGCAGCAAGTGCAGGATAAACAATGGTTCCATAAGTACAGGACATGGGTTATTACTGAATAAATATAGAGATGGATACTATTATAAACAGAATTTTACTGATAGATTTGTCCTATGAGTATAATATATAGATAACTAGTATTGTGAACTAAATTTACAGCTGGATATGTACCAAATATAATATACAGGTGGATATTACTATAAATAGAATTTTACAGATATGTACAATAGCATAATATACAGATGGTTGTTATTATAACAGTTTACATGTACTATGAATATATGTACAGATGGCTATTACTATAGCAGAATGATATACAGGTAGCTATTACTATAAAATGTATAAATAAAGTTTGGACAGAAGCTATTTAAATTAAAGTGCAGTGGAAGGTAATTGCATATTACAGTTAAAGTACGGTATTGCAAATGTATATGTAAACAATTGTGAATAAACAGTCAGCAGTGCAAATCAATATTCAGTCAAGGTGAGTAGTGCAAGATGCATGTAAACAGTTGTTACAATAGTAACAGTCTGGAGTGTAGGTGAACATTACAGTCTTGTAAATAACAGAATAGCAAAATGGAGGTAGGTGTGAGGAGGGAGAGGAGAGTCTATCAGTGAGGGTTAGAGTTCAATAAAGAGACAGCTGTGGGGGGAAAAAAATGTTTTTTAGTCTACTAGTTCTGGTCCGGAGGCACCTGAAACGCCTGCCGGAGGGTAGGAGAGAAAACAGTCTGTGGACTGGGTGAGAAGAGTCCTTAAGGATGCTGCGAGCTCGATGTAGTCAGCGTTTCTTCTGGATGTGCTCAATGGTGGGTAGTGGAGTCCTAGTGATGTATTGAGCGGCTTTCACCACCCGCTGCAGTGCCTTGCGCTCTGCAACAGAACAGCTCCCATACCACACTGTTGCACAGTTGGTCAGGATGCTTTCTATTGCACAGCGATAGTTCACCAGGATAGTCGAGGATAGCTGATTTTTCCTCAGTGTCCTCAGGAAGAAGAGGCGCTGGTGAGCCTTCTTGACCAGGCAGGAGGTGTTGGTTGACCAGGACATGTCCGCTGAGATGTGGGTCCCCAGAAACTTGAAACTGGAGACACACTCAACAGCCATTCCATTGATGTGGATGGTGTCGTGCGTGCCTCTTGAATCTTTTCTGAAGTCCACGATGAGCTCCTTCGTTTTGGTGGTGTTGAGTAGCTGGTTATTTTCAGTGCACCATGTGGCCAGGTGCTTGATCTCCTCCTTGTAGGCAGTCTCATCGTTGTTGCTGATGAGACCAATCACCGTAGTGTCGTCCGCAAACTTGATGATGGAGTTGGATGCGTACACAGGCTTGCAGTCGTGGGTGAAGAGGGAGTAGAGAAACGGGCTTAGCACACAGCCCTGTGGTACACCAGTGTTGAGTGTGATGGACGTGGAGCAGTTGGAGCCTGATCGGACGTTCTGGGGTCTGTTGGTCAGAAAGTCCAAAATCCAGTTGCACATGGAGGTGTTGATGCCCAGGTCTCGAAGTTTGGCTATTAACTTAGCCGGGATGACAGTGTTGAATGCTGAGCTAAAGTCAACAAACAGCATGGGTGCATAAGTGTTCTTATTGTCCAGATGTGTGAGCACAGAGTGCAGTGCCATGGAAACTGCATCCTCTGTGCTTCTATTGCTGCGGTATGCAAACTGGTGTGAGTCCAATGTGGATAGTAGTAAGTCTTTTATGTGTGCTAGGACCAGCCGCTCAAAGCACTTCATTACGATTGGTGTGAGTGCTACAGGGCGGTAGTCGTTAAGGCACTTTGAGCTGGAGTGTTTTGGCACTGGTACAATGGAAGTGCATTTGAAGCATGTTGGTACAGCTGCTTGGGCAAGTGACAGGTTGAAAATGTCTGAAAAACCTCGGTGAGCTGCTCTGCACATGCCCTGAGCACGCATCCAGGGATGTTATCTGGTCCAGCTGCCTTGTGCGTGCTGATCCTGCTCAGTGCGTTGTAGACATCTGTGGAGGAGAGTGTGATTGGCGGGTGGTCGGCTGAGGATTTGAGCTTGGTGGCAGTTTCACTGTTGTCTCTTTCAAAGCGAGCATAAAAGTCATTCAGCTCATTCAGGAAGTTGACACCAGTGGCTGCAGAGGTTGAGCGAGTGGGTTAATAGTCACTAATGGCCTTAATTCCCTGCCACATGCGTCGGAGGTCGGCGTTGGAAAAGTGTCCCTCTATCTTAAGCTTGTAGCAGCTTGTGTGCGAGCCACTGGTGGCTTGAGAAGCAAACATCCTCCAGTCTGTGTGTAGAAACCTTTCCTGAAGTGATGAATCTGCTCCTGCAGGCCACACCTTAATAGTCTTCACTGATGGCTTCACATGATTGATGAGAGGTGCATATTTGGGGGTGAGGAAAAAAGAAAGGTGATCTGACTGACCCAGGTGGGGGAGGGGTGTCGCAACGTAATCTCCAGCCACATTTGTGTAAACGTTGTAATCAATCAGAATCGGACCCAAGATTCAACCATGACAGGTCAGTGACTTTACAGACAGTTTATTGATAAGTAGTAAAACCAGCGTCGGCTCTCGGGCGTGCTGCTCTTGTAACGGCTGGAGCTTCCCTGGAAGCAGAGGGACAGGTCAGAGACTGCTGAGGCAGGTTAGCAAAGAAACAAACTGACTAACCTGATAACAGGAGTAGCCAGGGCACGGAGAGACAGCTGGGAGTGTTCGGGGCAGAATTCGTCCGCTGGTAGATGGGAACGGACCGTTGAGCAGTCGGCAGCAGGCAGACAACGAGGGGTTTTCCAGGGGCGTAAATCCAGAGACAGTCCGGGTCCGGTAACGGTTAGTTCACAACTCCAGCAGAGGTACAGAGGGGAAATCCAAAGAGGGTCCGGGTCCAGATCCAGGTCCGAAATCCCACAGAGTAACAGGCTTAAAGGGGACAGGCAGGTTTCAATACTCACAGGCGGGCCGAGATCAGAAACACGGGGAATCAGTCCAGAATCCAGAGGCTGCAAGGCAGAACTCAGGCAGGCAGGATAACCAGAACGGGATCGGGCAGGCTCAAAAATCAGAGGGCAAAACAGGTCGGGTAACAGACAGGCAGGTTTTCTGGAATAGTGCTGGAAAGTTCTCACCGGTTGGCTCGAAGACGATCTGGCACTGGAGACTGACAAGGACGGGGTTTTTATGCAGCTGGAGACAGGTGGAGCCAGTAGAGGTTGATTGCAGATAGGTGGAGACTGAACAGGTGTGACTGATTAAGAGCAGGATCAGCTCCAGTGCCAGAATCATCACAAACGTGGTCTAAAGTTTTGTTTCCTCTGGTGTGGCAGCAAACATGCTGGTGAAATTTCGGTAGCACTGACTTTAAATTTGAATGATTAAAATCACCTGCGACAATAAACGCAGCTTCAGGGTGAATGGTCTGTTATTTTCTGATGGCTGCGTGAAGTTCTTTCATAGCAGACTTAGCATCAGCATCCGGGGGAATGTAGGCTGCAGTGATAATAGTGGAAGTGAACTCCCGTGGCAGATAGAACGGTCTGCATTTAACCATGAGAAACTCAAGGTTAGCTGAGCAATGTCTCTCAACAATAGCAGAGTTTGTGCACCAAGCTTTGTTAATGTAAATGCACAGTCCCCCACCTCGGGTCTTACCGGAGCCATCTGATGTTCTGTCCGCCCGGAATGTGTGACGTCCCGCTAGCTCAATAGCATTGTCTGGTATTCCGCTGTTTAACCATGTTTCCGTGAAAATTAGGACATTACAGTTCAAAAGTCTCTTGCTGCATTAAGGAGCTTACTCGTGGCTGACAGAAATATTTATAAGTCAACTGGCAGATGACACTATGCTGTTTTTCAGGGATGCCTCGTAGGTTTCATTGGCAATCTGTAGTGCTCAGTCCCTTAACTCAAACAAATTTAAATTTTTGCTATCAAGGACAGTCTCACTGCCTCAATTAATAGAATCCGTGTAAGAAATTTGGCAACACATCTTTGTAAAATATCAAGTTTCAGTCCCAATAATTTAGCCGAGGCACAAGGAGCAGTTTAAAGGTTTTATAAAAGCAGCAGTTGTAGATGGGCTGGAAACCTGCTGGTGCATACTCTGGACCAATGCCACAACCTAGAAGAGTGACAGGTTAGTGGCTGCAGGACACACCCAGGATGATTGTGTATACTGAAGGAAAGCCATTAACCTTTCTTGAATCCTGGAGGTGGTTCAGATTCCTAGTTGTGGGTCCGAATGGTTTGTTGGCATTAGCCTGGCAGCCCAAACAGAGCACCAGTGACAGTTTGAAGGTTAACCAAGAAACAGACCAGTGTCATACACACAAGAGCAGAGCCAGGTGGAGGTAACAGAGGGAGAATCCAAGAATCAATGTCCAGTGACAATCCTTGGTCTTGATCCACAATCATGCACAATGAGGCAGAAGTAACAGGATACTTGCAAGGGTCCAGATGTCCAAAATTTGAAGACCAATCAAGAAAGTCCGATAGCAGTGAGGAAAAAAAGGACGATTAGTGTCACAAACAGAAAGGGAAGTCAAGGAATGCTGGAAGGTCTACTAACATGATGGCCTTCAAGAATCTGGCGATTACACACTGGAAGAGCCAGATATATGTAGGGCTCCTCCCAGGTGCAGCATCTCACAGAAATCAAAGCTGCCGTAGGTGTAATCACTCAGAGTGGACTGCTAGAGCAGCACAGGGAGCAGGGAGTGATGTCAAGCACACAGCAGAGCAACAGAATAACAGCTTCAGGTTGTAGAGAGACTTTGAGGGGGAGAGTTGTACGTTCTTTTATGGAAAAACAAGAACAATTACTTGAAAAACTCTGTCACTTTAAGGTCCTATGACAAGGGTGGTTTGAACTTCATTGATTGTGGTGCACCTATTAATATCTTTAAGATGAATTGCATCAAAAAGGATCTGAAAAAACCCAAATCCATCTGGAATGTTATTCCAGATGGATTTTGGTGGGAGCTTCATAAATTCATTGCAGAGTCTTTTTGTTCTGCTTTTTTCAACTTCACAAAAAGAATGTTATGTTTGGTTTTCATAATTCTAATAACAACAATAATGATTATCTCTTCCTCATAAATGTTTTTAGTTTTGGCTAACCCTGAACCCTTTTTTACTGAACACAACCAGAACTACTTGAACAATATTTATGTCATTCTCCTAATCAGAATGTGTAAATCCTTTAACCTGGGGTCCGTTCTTCGTACGTCGCTAACTCAGTTAGCAGGATTTCATTGTTGACGATTTGGCATGATCTTGGATCATTTGGTTCTTCGAAAGACATCCTGCACTTGTTGTCATAGCAACATGTGCGCCATCTTAAGCCTGCTCGAGAGTAGGCTTATTTCATGTAAACAAGATTAGATCACGGCTGTATAAGCGGAGGAGATAGGGAAGTCTGCCGTAGCCATTTCCATTTTTACGACTGCAACCTGTTGCGGAAGGTGCAAGAATAATTTGCAGAGTTTTTCCAATTAATCGCGTATTGCGCAATAGACAGGATCCTTTAGCGCAGCGCGACAGTGTAATTGTAGAGAGATTTTTCTTGGTGGCTGTTATAAACAGACAAACACATCATTTAACAGTGGTTTTTAAATAGGAAAAAGTGGTGTTGGAGCCATAAATCTAAAATATTTAAGTTATTTGTATGATGGTTTGCTTTTTATTTTTATCCTATTCAGTAAGAAGATTTGTTCGGGCCATTTTATTGTGAAGTTTAGTTTACTTTGAAAGGCTTGCTTCCTGTCGAGCTATTAGAAAAAACTATGGATGGATTATCTAGCCACGGAGCAATACAGTTTTACCGTGTAAACTGTGGATGACTTGGAAAAGGAAAATGTTCATTTTTTATGGATAAAGATTTTTTTTTTGTTAAAATTCCCAGTTTGCACATGTCCTTTACTTCCCGTGTCTAAGGAATGACACTGAAATTTGGATCTCTTGACATAACAAGTGCCTTTTTAAAATAAAGTATAATATTAAAGGATACCATTTTGTAGAATATTCTTGTATTTCACTTTTACTTGTCCCCATATTCTAGTGGGTCCCGTGGAGGCTCTGACATAAAAGAACAAAGTAAATATGAGATTATTTAAATGCAAAAATACATACTGTAGAAAGTGATAGAAACATCTACCATGGACAGTATTTACGCATTAATTTGTCTGCTGCTTTTTGCCAGCCCTCTCTCCTGGCTTTAACAGATTTTGAGGTGTTTTAATTAATGAATCAAATTCGGCATAACCTTCCATTAAAAGCTCTTGTTCTGCTTGGGAGAAAAACTGTGGGTGTTCTTTGGCCATGCTGAACAGCCAATAGCAGCGTTGCTGATCAATGTTTCTACTATCGATACATTTCCCCTTTTAAACAAACGCATGAACGTGCAGTTGTCTCAGATAACTCAATCCAGCCATACTAATCCTAAACAACAGGTGTGTTCGAAGATAAGTACGCCAGCACGCTAGAGCGACCAGATAAGGACGTATATCTGAGGAAATGTTCCGTGATCGACCATATGGACCCCTATGCCTTCCACGGTGCCTTGTTTAGCCGTAATCCAGATGATTGGCCAAATGTAGAGCAGGGCGATATAGTGCATTACCTGGTGTTCAGTGAAAACCCTCTGCACACTCTTGAGGAAATGAGAGCTTACAAGGGTCTAGAGGCTCACAACCAGTTCACATCTGGTTGGGTACGAGATGTCGAAGTTATGTACATCAAGGAATTCGCCATCATACGTGGACGGGTGAGTTTTAATAAGATGGTAAAAATGTAAACAATCCGACGCAAATGCGTCGCATGCTTCTGCGGTGGCTGACGGCCGGCGGCGCGCGAAGGCGCTTGGCTGCAGGGCCGCTCGACGCCGCTCGCGGCTTTAATTATTTAAGCAGAACAATGACCAGTGCAAAATTAAGTTGTATTTACCGTATTTACGCCGGCAAAAGCCTACCGGCGTAACCCGGAAGTAGCGCGGACGTCACTGTCCATATCGGACGTCTTCGGCTACCTTGTTTGTGGTGTGAGCGCCTATACTTCAGAACAGTTCTGAAGCTACAAGTCCTTGGAGTCTCATGTGCAGTTTACGAATGGATGGGATTAGGAGCTGCCGATCATAAAGCCAGCAAACAGTGGGAACACAGCAACTCGTTCAAAGGTAAGCTGCGCTCAGACGGGCTCTGGCACCTGCTAACCGTTAGTGCTAACAACCACTCACGCATGTAATGTACTTTTAACTAGCTGCTATGTGTTTCAAACGTTTAGAACACACTCTCATTGACATCGGGATACTGTGGAAAGTTATGTTCGGTCGTCTTACAGCCGCGATCCAAGCGAGCCGACGACTCTTTGTTATCTCTAACAGCTGTTCTCCGTGGTTGCGCCTCCAGGCAGGAAAGCGGTGGAAAATTAACCCGTTTCTATGTTTTTCCCATGGCGATCATGTGTTGCGCTGTTACAGCCCACAATACAGCAACGGTTTACATGTTTTACATACTTAACAGTTAATTACCTGTGACAAAGTGAGCACCGCAGACTCTGGCGTATTCCAGCTTAACACCGTCCAAATCGGACCTGGATATCCGTGTCAGCCATAGGTGACGGCGTTGTTCAGAGAGCTGTTTTGTTTTTTCACACTGATTCACTATTACGGCTGGTAGGCGATAGAGCGTTGATCTCCACCTCCACGGGCCGTGCAACCAACCATTAAACACGTTTTCCCCATTGTTCACTTCCAATACTGCCTAAGGCGTAATACAATGCGGGTCAACGGTGCGAAACGACAGACACCCAATATGGCGGACGCGCAGAGTAGTCACGTGAGCGTGACGTCAGCTGAAAACCCCCTATTAGCCGGATCATGATTAGCCGGATGAAATCATCTTGGATGTGTCATTTGATCTTGGATGTTTTAAGCAACGTACGAAGAACGGACCCCTGGTTGCTTGAAGTATACTCTCGCACATGTATCCATTTTTAAAGTTCTGTTTTCCCTGTTTATATTTGCTTTCAGAATATCTATATAATTTGCCCCTGATTTTGATGTTATTAAAATTTCTAAAGAATCAATTAAATACATTCGATGTTTTGTGTACTCCAACAGTGTTGATAACAGAATAGATTCGTTTGCAGTCGTTCGTCCCCTTCAGTCATGTTATGTATGGAATGATCAATGTGGTTACCATAACAACAAGGTCTTTAGTGTGCAACGCGTCCACCAGAGGGCGCATTGACAGCATAAATACTTACAGCTCAATCAGTGAGTTTACTATTTTCTACTACAATATATTTTTCGTACGAAATGTTGACAGGTTTTATCAAGTGAATTATAGAATTTTGTAGGAAAGCATGGAAACATTTTTTTTCCCAAACCAAATTCGATGTCGACCGGAAGTAATTCTGTTTACGCATGCGCACACAAGCTGATGGTCTGACCTGTCGCGACACGTGGATCCCTCTTGGTTCTTTGTTGTTTTGTTGGTGAAGCTGAAAGAGAGCAGCAGCTGCTGCAGGAGATGAAGTCTGGAAAGAACCTAAAAGATACAGGAAATTTATTTATTTATTTATTTTCTTTTATTATTATTATAATATTAATAATAATTATTATTATTATTTGCTGATTTCCCTCATTGATTCATTTCGTAGTCTTCCAAAATTGTGCACTGCACACTCCAGATCAGTAGGTGGCGGAAATGCAGCTTTTACGTTGGCCTGCCAATCCGCCATAAAACAACAACAGAAGAAGAAGTCTGGAAATAAGTCCAGCAGCTGGAGGCACAGCGGAGAAACTGGAGGGAAGCAGGAGCTCAAAGAGCGGCAGGACGCAGCAGAGGAGACACCGATGATGGGGGATGTTTTCCAGCCCAGAGTTCTGCTGCACCCATCAGGTCTGGAGATTTCCTTCTTCATGCCAACTGTGTGGATGTAGCTAAAGTTTAGGAGCCGTTTTCAGCAGCTGATGGATTCCTCCTCTTCATCAGAACTCGTTGCAGGGTTTTCCCCAGAAAACTGGCTAAGCCTGCAGCTCTGCATAGGAGGTGCTAATGCTAGCTTAGCATGTAGCATAGGAGGTGCTAATGCTAGCTTAGCATGTAGCATAGGAGGTGCTAATGCAGGTTTAGTTTATAACATAGAGATGCTAATGCTAGTATAGCATGTAGCACCGTTCAGCATCAAATTTCTGTTGTCTGTCTTCCTGGGAAAGTTCCTCCAAAAAAAGCTTTTTGGTTTATCTTGTCTAGAAAGAGGGTCGCATGTTTTCATCTGACTGTTAGTATAGATGACCAGTCCTGCTATAATTCAGAATACAAAATAAATAAAGTAGTCAAAGTGAACACTGGGCCAAAAAGTAGGTAAAATATGTCATTAAATGGGGAAAGTGAGTAATTTGTTCACAAACGTTTGCCTCAAATATAAGGATGATGATCACTTCTGTTTAAACTGGGTTATTATAAACATTAGCGCTCAATACAGCACGTTGTCAACAAGTATATTGGTATGACAATTTTCAGATGTCCTTCAAAAATAGCATTTGTTTTGAGTGTTGCAAATCACCAATCGTTGCCCTGCAACAGACTTGCGACCTGTCCAGGCTGTACCCAGCCTCTCGCTGGAGATGGGCACCAACACCCCTTGCGACCCCACATGGACAAGCGTGACGGAAAATGGATGGATGGATAAAATTACTAAACGTTTGTCTGCTGGAAACTAAAATCCACCTTCCTGAGTTCATTAATTAAATACGATTGCTATTTTATACTTGAAAATGTATTTTTGTTACTTGATGGACCCCATGAATGGATCAGAAACAGGTCCCAAATGTAATAAAATGAAAGTTTAATAAAGTTTAGCTCAAATATTATAAACTCTTGCAGGTCTAGATTTTAAAGAGATTTTACTTCAATTAAGAAGTAGGAAGGAAGAAAGGCGGGTAGCCTTCAAAATGGCTGCTAATAATCTGAATTTCTTGTATCTGGCCACTGTTTCCACAGCTACAATAATGTTGGGATGTAGTGATCAAGATGATGAACAGTCGCTCTCACTAACGCGCATACATTCATACACCGAGATGCAGCTCGGTACACAACTTGGGGTTAAGTGCGTTGCCCAGGGGCACATCGACATGTGGCAAGGGGAAGCTGGAATCGAACCCACAACCCTCTGGTGACCAGACGACTACTCAACCCATCAAAGCGACTGTGGCTTGTGGCGTGTTTCCCACCAGGGGGGCTAAAATACTAGCCAATGTTATGTTACTGAGTTAATGCTGCTGACAATGGGTCTAAGTGGTGTTCCTTCCTTGTGGATTTTTGGGAGTTGATATAAGCATGGAATGTCCTCCCCTGGATATAATCTATAATAGGATGAGCAGGTAATTACCTTGTCTTTTTCTAGTTGTTGTAGGTAGTCAGTGATTTTCTTTTTGTAGGTGTTGGTTGGATCCCTTTTCAAAGACTCATATGTGGTGGTGTCACCCAGTAGAGTGTGAATTTTTTTCCTGGTAGTCCGAAGTGTTGAGGACCACGGTGCATCTCCTTTGTCTGCTGGTAATATGGTGATGCTTTGGTCCTGGCTAAGCGGTGTTATGGCTTTCCTTTCCTGTGCTGTGAGATTAGAAGGTCATCAGAACCTTACAACACCGGGCTGAGCATGTCCCTACTAAAACCGAAGGGAAGCGCATGGCTCAACACAGGAGAGCTACCTCCTCAGGACAAGACTCTGCTGTCCACCTACACCTTAAGGACAAAGGACACTCTTTTGAATGTTCACATTTTGGACAAAGAAGACAGATGGTTTGAAAGGGGCGTGAAGCAAGCCATCTACGTTAAGAGAGAAAAACCAACCTTAAACAGAGGAGGAGGCCTTAGGTTCCAACTCTCAAAAACTTACAATACAGCTGTAGGATTAATTCCGGCCAATCTTCACCTTAACTCTCACCCTCATACCAGTGATCAAAACATTGTTCCTTTAAGCCAGGCCAATAACAACCCTAACGACTCCTCGTTACAGAGGAGTGGACCAGTTTCGGTTCAACTGCTGGCTTAATGTCTTTACTAAGGGGTGGACCTGTTGCTGTTGAATTTGCATGTTATCTAAGCCATTACAAGGCCTTTGTTGGGCAGTAGTATAAAGCTTGGTACTCCACATTACTCCAGACTTTGTGAATTGAGAAAGCTTCCTGGAGAGGAAGCGAAACCTCTTCAACTACGAAAAACAAGTCCAGTTTTGTTTTTTACTTTTTTTGGAACTACACTGCTGATCAAATCTTTTTTCTCTAAATTAAATCTTTATGATTGTGTTAAAGGAGAAGTCCGGTCAAAATCAGAATTCAAACTGCTGAAAGTACTTTAAATATAAAATTATTACATACTGTTCAATAAATAAGCTTTTTTAATTAAGAGTAATTTTCATTCGAAGGTCCTTTTATGGGGGCAGCCATCTTGGTGAAGAACAGTACTGCCACCTCCCAGTTTGTGACGTCAGGATCGGCTGTAGAGCAAGTCCCAATGCCCTATCTGTCCCCTTGTAAATAAATACCCATTTTCATGCCAAAATATTGTTTTAACCTCTTAAACAAAGACAGACATGGTATTAAGCATTTAAATTTAAAGTAATACTAATTTTACATTTTAGAGACATAAAAAGACAACAAATAAGCATTAAAGTACAATTTATGGATTGGGTTCTGCAATGTTATAAGATGAGTATAAAACTCATCTTTAGAACCAATCTCTGCTCATAACGGTGATCTGCATCGCCTAATCTACTTTCAGCAGTTATTATAACCGTAAACTGCAGAAAATACAGGCAGAGCGGCTCCTTCTGAGTTTACTCTCTGCTGCTGTCAGGATGAGCTGCAGCGCGTTATGAGGTGGAGGGATATTTCAACGTCACTTAGTTTAGAGCCCAAACAAGCCACTTCACTTCACAGAAACAAGCCCAAAAAAAACAAAAAAAACTCCAACCCGCAACTCATTAAATTTACAAGCGATTTTAGAAAAAATAAGACCAAAGTTGTATAAAATAAGTGGGCTTCACAACAGTGAGCATGCTTTCTAAGTGTGTCGTATCCCTCCGCCGCTCTGGTCGGTAAACGAATGTTCCGGCAAATTCTACCTTATAAAAAAGAAAAAAAAACCTACCCAAAAGTCTCGCTCTCACGTCATCTTGAAGACATTCTTCTTCTAAATGTTGGCTACAGACGACGTGTTTTCTCTCTGGCCAAAAGTTCGATGGCAAATCCTCCCTCTTCACATTGGTAATCCAGCAAAACAGCCCATGGTGGATGATGAATCGGAAAGGTGAAAAAACAAATATTTTTTTCCACTTTTACCAGATGTATTGCTACATCCAACTGCCATACACGTGAGCATTGTTGCTTCAACAATAGCTCTTGCGAATTTCAATGGAGAAGTCCTCTGGAAATCTGAAATAATTGTTGCTGATCGCAGCTGTGTACAACAGCTCCTATTGAGTTTGCTTGTAAAGCGCGGAGAACTGCCGTCGGATCTCCGCGATTCTACGTCACAGGATTAGATGTCAGGCGGCCATCATTGCCCATAATTGGGCAATAATGGCCGCCCCATACACAGTGATCCAGACACAATTTATGCTTTTTATTTTCTTATTGATTAACGCTAAATTAATTAAATAACCACGAACGTATTATTTTTAAGTTATAGCTAATGATCCCCTGATTTTTCCTTGTTGACCGGACTTCCCCTTTAACATTGTCATTATCTAGTTGTTCATAATGCATGTAATGTGTCTCAGTGTTGGCTGCAGATGTTAAAGAAGAGGCTCCTGAAGAACAGAGTCCTGAGGGGGAGCAGCAGGAGTCAGAGCTCCTCCACATAAAGGAGGAACAGGAGGAACCCGGGGTCCATCAGGAAGGAGAGCAGCTCCTTGTGAAGGAGGAGACTGATAGCAGGTTTCCATTAACTGCTGCTCCTATCAACAGTAAGGATGTTTTTAGTTTGTTTGTGTGTCCGTGTTGCAGCTAAAGGTCAAAACTCACTGGATTCATTAGCGTCCAGTCAGACAAAATGTCGTCTGGGTCTAAATCTATGTGCTCTGATCTGATTTCTTCAAAACATATCAGCACTGACTAGAGGGTCCAGCTACAGATCTCCTGACTTGCTAGATTCAGTGTTTATATTAGTCTGCTGGTCTGTCAGGAAACACAAAGCTGAGATTGCTGCTGGAACAAACTCAACCAAGATCCCAGTTTCCCTTTTTTAATTTTCTGTACTGCTACACAACAGCAGAACACTGTCAATGGGCTGCCTATGTCCGTAAAGCTAATAGCAGCTAGCATTAGCTTATGTTGGGCAGGAAGTTTAATGCTAGACTGTCGTAGATACATGAGTTTTAATGTTGGTCTCAAACATCCACCGTACTCTCCTGGTGCACCTTAACAAATGGTGACATTCAAACCTGGTTGCTCACAGTTGTTTTACTTTAGCATGTGAGAAACCAGACAGTCCTGTGAGGATCATGTTCTTTGATTTCTCCAGTATATTTAACATTTAAGTGACTCACTGGAACCACTATTGTAAATCACTATTGTGTCAAATTTATATATGATTGAACAAAGGAAAAGTCCAATTTTTAAGCTTCACCTTGTTGGAAAGGGCTGCCCATGTCCTTAAAGCTAATAGCAGCTAGCATTAGCTTATGTTAGGCAGGAAGTTTAATGCTAGACTGTCGTAGACACATGAGTTTAAATTTGGTCTCAAACACAGTGGTAAATATATTAATATAATATATAAAATATAATTTAAATTTTATACATCATATAACAAATAAAGGCTCACTCATATTGTTCATTTATCGAACAGAAAAGATTCACATCAATCCTTCAGTGAGCTAGCGAGGACAAACAACACTAGAATAATATTTGCTTTTATTTTCTATTTCCCTCCGTATTGCTTTGTATACATTTTCCTACATTTTATTCCAACTGTTTTTAACTTGCTTTTATTCTGTTTTTATTTACCAACGTTTTAATCATATAAAGCATATTTCGTTGTCCTTGTACTGAAATGTGCTATACAAATAAATTTTTCCTTGCCTAGATTGTTGCACACTATCCGGCAGAATGTAACCGTAATCTGTTAATTTCCCGTATTTTGATGGGACGATCTGACTTGGAGGCAGATGATTTGTGCCCCCACAGCTGTCTACTGAGAGCGTGTTGGGGATATATATATATATATATATATATATATATATATATATATATATATATATATATATATATATATATATATATATATATATATATATATATATATATACATACATACACACTACCATTCAAAAGTTTGGGGTCACATTGAAATGTATCAAGTTTCGGTCCCAATAATTCAGTCGAGGCACAAGGAGCAGTTTAAAGATTTTATAAAAGCAGCAGTTGTAGATGGGCTGGAAACCGGCTGGAGCGTACTTTGGACCACTGCCACAACCTAGAGAATAACAGGTCAGTGGCTGCAGGACACACCCAGGATGATTGTGTATACTGAAGGAAAGCCATTAACCTTTCTTTATCCTGGAGGTGGTTCAGATTCCTAGTTGTGAGTCCAAGTGGTTTGTTGGCATTAGCTTGGCAGCCCAAACAGAGCACCAGTGACAGCTTGAAGGTTAACCAGGAAACAGACCAGTGTCATACACACAAGAGCAGAGCCAGGTGGAGGTAACAGAGGGAGAATCCAAGAATCAATGTCCAGTGACAATCCTTGGTCTTAAACCACAATCATGCACAATGAGGCAGAGGTAACAGGAGGCCTTAGGCAGAGAGGCTAGGTCAGGATACTTGCAAGGGTTGATGTCCAGACTCTGAAGACCAAACGAAAGAGTCCGATAGTGGCGAGGCAAAAAGGCAGGAAACCACAGAACGATCAGTGTCTGCATACTGTGGCTTTGGAGCCACAAGTGGCTCTTTGGACCTTCCACAGTGGCTCTAATAACTTAACTGGTATAATAATATTTGTAAAATATAAGAATTGATTCAGAATTTAGCAGTTATTAAATGCTTTTAACAGAATAATTGCATTGAATTCCCACAACAGAATGACACTAAAGATACCAGTGATCATTTTTAGGTTGAAACTCTGCAAATAAAATATTTTTCTCTAAATTGAATGTTTACCATCGTTGTAACATTGTCAAGATCTAGTTGTTCATAAAGCATGTAATGTTTTTCAGTGTTGGCTGCAGATGTTAAAGAAGAGGCTCCTGAAGAACAGAGTCCTGAGGAGGAGCAGCAGGAGTCAGAGCTCCTCCACATAAAGGAGGAACAGGAGGAACCCGGGGTCCATCAGGAAGGAGAGCAGCTCCTTGTGAAGGAGGAGACTGATAGCAGGTTTCCATTAACTGCTGCTCCTATCAACAGTAAGGATTTGTTTACTTTGTTTGTGTGTCCGTGTTGCAGCTAAAGGTAAATACTTACTGGATTCATTAATATCCAAACTCTCTGGATTCATCAGCTACCAATCGGACAAAATCTCGTCTGGATCTAAATCTACGTGCTCTGATCCTATTTCTTCAAAACATATCAGCACTGACTAGAGGGTCGAGCTACAGATCTCCTGACTTGCTAGGTTCAGTGTTTATTTTAGAGTCTGCTGGTCTGTCAGGAAACACAAGGCTGAGATTGCTGCTGGAACAAACTCAACCAAGATCCCAGTTTCCCTTTTTTATTTTCTGTACTGCTACACAACAGCAGAACACTGTCAATGGGCTGCCTATGTCCGTAAAGCTAATAGCAGCTAGCATTAGCTTATGTTGGGCAGGAAGTTTAATGCTAGACTGTCGTAGATACATGAGTTTTAATGTTGTTCTCAAACATCCACCGTACTCTCCTGATGCACCTTAACAAACGGTGACATTCAAACCTGGTTGCTCACAGTTGTTTTACTTTAGCATGTGAGCAACCAGACAGTCCTGTGAGGATCATGTTCTTTGATTTCTCCAGTACATTTAACATTTAAGTGACTCACTGGAACCACTATTGTAAATCACTATTGTGTCAAATTTATATATGATTGAACAAAGGAAAAGTCCAATTTTTAAGCTTCACCTTGTTGGAAAGATACGACTCTAATTTCCAATGATGCTGGCCATGTGGGGGGGGGGGGGGTGAATCGAAGCCTGTCATGAGGGCATGAGAGCCAGCAATAATTTATACACATTTAAATGCCACCTTGTGTGTTTAAAGTGCTGTAAAACTAAAAGTATTTATGGAAAAACATTTGCCTTTTCCTTAGAGGGATTTTAAAAAAAAACATGATTATTTCTGACTGTTGAAGCGTGATAAAAATGTCCGTCTCTGCTTGTGCTGGTATGAGCAGTCTGCTCAGCCATCTCAAGCTCCTAAGCATCATCCAAGAGCTCGTCTTCACATAGAAACTGGATGACGACCATCAGATCGTCCACATAAAATAATAGACAATGTCTTAAAAAAGAAGGGCAAAACATTTGTAGATGTAAAATGTACACAAGTTTAAATATTTCTCCTACATTCACATAATGTGAAACAATATAAGATACAGAATAAAAAACAAAGTAAAACATATTGTATGAACTGAGTACTAGTGAAGAGAATTTAATTTGAATAGAACAAAAGACTTGGGTAAATTACTTGAATATAAAAATGGTTTAAAATATCTGACACATTCATTAGCAGAATAAAAACAGACAAAAGTATAAATTTACAGATTTCTGTCCCTTTGTATTTGGCTGTGACTGATGCAGTTCTGGTTTTTATCCCAACATGTTTACTTGGCAGCTTTGCTCATGATTCTGTATAAAAAGAGTCCACCAATGTGAAATAAGTTTTATTAGTTTTACCTTAAATATAAATAATACCTGAATAGCCATCTGAACAGAATAAACGACATATATGGAAATATGGCACCATAGCAAGAAAAAAACTAAAGGGAGAAAATTTGGATAGTGCATAAACGCCACTGCAAAATTTAGTTTAAGGTCGCATCTATTGTAATAAATCACTGTTCACACAAACTTATTCCTACAATAAACCCTGAGATAATCTAAATAGCTAATAATTATAATCACAGCTGACTAAACTTAACTTGAGAATAAAGTGATATCGTTGACAATGGAGGAAAATCTAATTTCCATCAAAAGTTTTTGAATCCCAATTATGGCATGACTGTGATACTCAATAAATGATTAAATCTTTTACATAGATATGATCTCGGATCTTCCCTGTATCTTCTTTGGCTTGGCTGCACCAGCTGCAGTTCTGGGCTGAGGTGTCCAGCTGGAAGTCTAGACCGGTCTCAACACTCGCTCTGTGTGGTCCTGCTGATTACCGCTCGGTCCGAGCTCAGACTGGGTACCACCACAGTGAGAAGCCCACGGTCATGTTGGACTGAACCACCCAGGGACTCTTTTTAGGTGGGAAAAAATCAAAGGAGCCCAGGGCAGACGCAGATTCTTGTGAGTCCATCTGACCTTCTTCATATACTTTGACCGTTGCTGAGGATCCTCAGGAAACTTAAACTACCACCGTCCTTGTGAGGGTTTGAACAAAAACCTGCAACACAACACGATGGCATAGACATAACTTGTAAACATCAAAACTCTGAAAACTTTATCAACTGTCTGCTACGACGCTGCTGTTATTGGGATTAACGGTTCTGGAAGTCGTTCTCGCGCTTACGTCACTTCTGCTTCCACCCTCAGTCGCTAAGCGGCGCTACAAATCTCTCTAATTTGCACAAAGGTCAGTGGTTAGTTGAGTATAACAATGTAATGCAGGAACTCTTGTAAATATTAAATGGATCATCAAGGATAACGTTTTGGTTTACAAAACGTGACAATGTCATGTCATCAGCACTTTAGATTAAAAAAGGTAACTCTACAAAGACCTGACTTTTGGGAGTGGAAGCTGAAGTTTTCTATTGTTTTGTTTTACTTTTCTCAGTGTTCTGTAAATGAAATGATGCAAACTAAACCATCCAGCAATACATTTTATCTGGCAGGTTGTGAGGAAACAACCTGAAAATGCCAACGGGGTGAATACTGTAAACAAAAAATACATACGACAAAGTAGTAGTTGATTCAAACATTAAATTTAACTGTGTGTGTCTGTGCCTCACTTCAGGTTGAGATCAAAATACTTATGTACATAATGTGTTTCAATGTTTCCTGCAGATGTTAAGCAGAAGCTGATTGTTAAAGAAGAACCACATGCTGACCTGCATGACCCAAATCCTCCCCACATAAAGGGGGAACAGAAGGAAGTCTACATCAGTCTGCCAGGAGAGCAGCTCAATGGGAAGGAGGTGATTAATGCCATCAGGTTTCCAGTTGCTGCTCCTCTCATAAAGACTCTGGATGATGAACAGTCTCTGCTGCTCTCACAGCTTTATCCAGACCAAATTAAAGGCAGAGAGCTTCCAGAAGAGAATGATGATGAAGAATCTATCAGGATACAAGATTATGGAGATAATTCTATTTCTTTAGAGACTGAAAACACAGAGAAAGATGAAGAAGACTATGTTGTAGAGCACCCTCACTCTGGGCTGAAGCATTTGCCAGACTCTGGATTTAAGAAATGTTCTACAGAGAGGAAAATTGTGGAGTCACAAAGGAAAGTCCAGAAGGGAATGAAGCTTAGCTGTAAAGACTGTGGCAAAACATTTAGTGGGAAATTCGCTTTAAAGAGACACATGAGAATCCATACAGGAGATAAACCTTTCTGTTGTGATCTATGTGGAAAAGGATTTAACAAAAAAGACCATTTAAACAGACACATGAGAACCCATACAGGAGATAAACCTTTCTGTTGTGATCTATGTGAAAAAGGATTTAACCAAAAAGACCATTTAAACAGACACATGACAATCCATACAGGAGACAAACCTTTCTGTTGTGATCTATGTGGACAAAGTTTTAACCAAAAAGACCATTTAAACAGACACATGACAATCCATACAGGAGACAAACCTTTCTTTTGTGATCTATGTGGACAAAGATTTAACGAAAGAGGGACTTTAAACACACACATAAGATTCCATACTGGACAGAAGCCTTTCTGTTGTGATCTATGTGAAAAAAGATTTAGCCATAAATCAACTTTAACCACACACATGAGAATCCATACAGGACAGAAGCCTTTCTGTTGTGATCTATGTGAAAAACGATTCAGCGAAAGAAGAACTTTAAACACACACATGAGAATCCATACAGGACTGAAGCCTTTCTGTTGTGATCTATGTGGACAAAGATTTAACGAAAAAGGAACTTTAAACACACACATGAGAATCCATACAGGAAAGAAGCCTTTCTGTTGTGATGTATGTGGAAAAAGATTTAGCCATAAATCAACTTTAACCACACACATGAGAATCCATACAGGACAGAAGCCTTTCTGTTGTGATCTATGTGAAAAACGATTCAGCGAAAGAAGAACTTTAAACGCACATATGAGAATCCATACAGGACTGAAGCCTTTCTGTTGTGATCTATGTGGACAAAGATTTAACGAAAAACGAACTTTAAACACACACATGAGAATTCATACAGGAAAGAAGCCTTTCTGTTGTGGTGTATGTGGAAAAAGATTTAGGCATAAATCAACTGTAAACAAACACATGAAAATCCATTTTGGACAGAAGCCTTTTGATGTAATCTGTGTGGACAAAGATTTAGCCAAGAAGCACATTTAAACAAACATATGAGGACCCATGCTGGAGGGAAAATGGCTCTGCTATAAATATTAACTAAAACTGCATCGGTGTAGTTTACTAAAGCCCTTTTACCGTTTCAACTCAAAAACAAATCACTGGTAGTGTTTCCATACACATTTACCTGACTAATTTCACTTTCACGGTTTTGGTCCCCACTCGACCTAGTGTTTCTCTTCTTTCTTGGTGCTTGTTGATGGGGTGGGGTTGCATGCCGTAAGAAAAAATGTCCAAGACAAAGGTGGAGTGAGGAGCAATAAGGAGAAGAGGAATTTACAAACCTATCAATTTCATAACCTCAATTTATCAGAAAAAGTTAAGATGATTTTAGGTGAGGAAGTACACCTCCAGACTGTATTTGCAGTCAGTTCATCAGGATTATGAGACCATTTTAATTCTGCTTGGATTTGCCGGGAGAGACAGAGGCCCGCTGATAGGCGAGCCTGGCCAGGGTGACTGCAGGGTTATAACTCGGCCAGATCTGATATGTCGTTCGTCGCAGCCGAAAAGTCACCATAAGGTTTTACTAAGTTAGTAGGGGGGGATCTCTGTATAACAGACATCAAATGTTAAAATTTCGGCATTTTGAGTTAATCATAAACTGTTTCATGAACTGCTGTGCGTGGGCTACCCAGACAGAGAGAAGCTGTTTTTGTGCAATTATACACTTTAAAGTTATTTAATGTTTAATAAATAACTCTGTTAAGTATTGTCTGGTGAATATCAGCTCTTAAGCTGATATCAGGACAATGGTTGAAAGGGATGAATTCGATCACTAGCGATCTTTTAACAGCAAATACATAGAATAAAGGATTGACAACTTCTCTACAAGTTCAAGAATTTATAAACAAATTAAAATGAACATCCTGAGAACATCATTATATAATGCTGTTTATCTGAATTAATACTATATTTCAATCAATAAATCCTCTCGACTAGGCTAGTGAAACTTAACTAAATTACTAAGAAAAATTAAGATAAAAAGAAGCTAAGCTAAGGAACTATTTGCATGCAAAAGAACACAAGACAAAACGAAAGTGGTTGATTATCATCTGAATAATTCAGTGAATATTGATTCACAGCAGAACTGACTTAAAAAAAACATGGAATGGAGTTAAATTACCTTAACTAATTTAGAACAACTTGTGTTTCAATCCATTCACAATGCGAATCCTGAGTTAAATAAAACATTATTTGATGAAATAACATTTTGTTTAAGTTAAAGAACCAAAGTTCATCTTAAAGAACATGGAATGAGCTTAAATTAGCTTCACTAATTCAGAACAACATTTACTCCTAAAGTTAAACAAAACGCCTTTAAATCGACATTAATATTCCATATTAATGCGGGAAATTGCATCGAACGATGGCGGAGGGAAACAAAGAAGCCTTATGCTTTTAAAGAAGCTCCCGTTGAATGTCCGAAACCGGAAGTTACCAGAAGCTAACAGCCTTTTGGCTAGCGGACATTCGGCACTAACTTTCAAGACTTCAGATTTATTTTTAGTCATAATGAGTGGACAAGATAACATAAACATTAATATCCCATCAATGTATGAAACCCCTGTGGAGATGTTTGTTATAACCATAAAAACACACTCGAATCACATCGGCAATGAGATTGTGCCGAATGCTAGCAATGAGCTAGTTCCGTTAACTCTTTGTGTTTCAGAACATCATGCAGGCATTAGACAATTTTTCCAAACAAACCATGTAACTCTCTCTGCTCATCCTCTCTATCGAACCTGTCGGTGCCTCATGGGAGTTCGGTCCACTTTGGCAATCCAAGGGAGGTAGCATTGAAAAGGGAAAACATAATGTTTTTCAGCAGCAGACACACAGCTCCGCGGCTATGAGCTAACCAACAGCGTGGTCGGGGCAGCTCTGACGTCCATTTAGTAGTCTGATCTCTCAGCTTGTCTGGTGAGGGAAGGCATCCGTCGTCTCGCGTCCGCTTTCCTGCAACAGCTGCCAAAAATAAACAAAGCTATTTCGGCATTCCTTACATTGCGGCTGATTGCGCAGAAGTCAGAGTGCAACTTGGCTTCATTCCAGCAGTTCCTCCGATGCCAGGGAGGTCCTCCACTCCACAGAGGACGAGAATGTCTCCCTCTTTTGCTCCATTGAACCAAGGGCAGATGAGTTTCACAGAAGGCAGGTTCTGTGCAGCTTGGCTGGCTTCCTCAGCCACCTCCCCTCCTCCCAATGTCCCAGGCAGAAGAAGGTGGGCAGACTTTCTGTGTGGCTCGCAGGGCATGGCTGGTAGTCCCAGGCAGAGGAAGAGTATTGGGCTTTGTCCTGTGGGAGAAAAGTTTTATATCAACGAGGGATCCCTGCTGAGAGGGGGTACTTTGTGCCTGTGAGGGTCCCGAACTCCTGTTTGTTGTTTCCAATCCAATCTGATTTTATTTTCTCATCATGGCTCAATGGCTCTACACTGTGCTTTATTTTTCTCTACAGATGTAGAGTGGAGCCCGGTGGTGAGAAATAGGATTGGCAACGGTGTAAAAGGGGTTAAGGAGATGTAACATCATCAGTTGCGTGTTGTCCTCCTGTTTCACCCGAGTCCAGATTAATGGCGGCAGGCAGCTTGACCATACAGATTATAAACGTAGATGCCTCGTTGGGCGGGGTCGGCCTATGCTGCGGAAGAGTCTGAGCGTCCGCCATGTTGAATGTGGCAAATCTGCTGTTAGACTCAGACACTTGAACAGGAAAACCCAAAATCCCCAAGTTTCATTTACTGGGGTAAAAGGAAGTCTGGAGCTTTCAGTGAAAGATTTTGGACTATTGTAAAGTGACCTTTTATGCTCAAAATCCTACTGAACATGGATGGACGGAGCTGAAACAGGCCGTCTGGAGAAGGCAGCCTTACCTGTTGAAAGGTGCAAAAGTGTCATTGACAGTTGCAGAAATCCTTTGATTGCACAACTAAATACTGAGCTACAGGCCAGTGTCATTAGTTTGTGTTTTTTAACGATTCTGTTGAGAGACAATTCAAAAGCAAAGTTTGATTTCCATTGGTTTTATTTTCATTATTTTCTTTGATTCCACCTGATAACACTTGAAGAGAGAGAGAGGGAGTCTACAGATGTGTGAGGCCATCTCCCCCACATGGCTCCAGGGCAAACTGAAACTTTCTACAACCTGCATCCAAGAAGATGGTGGAGGGGATCAGAAAGGATGTCCATATACGGCTGCAGTGTAACAAGACCCCAGCCAATCCTTCCTCGCCTTACAGACTTTGTTTCTTTTCTTCACATTGTAATTTGTGTATTAAATCCCTCGTATGTTAATCATGTTAGTTACTCACACACACACTATTGGAAGAGAGCTTTTGGAAGTTTGTTGTCTTTTTTTCAGGCGAGAGGGTTTCGGGGTCCCAGAGTTTTATATTTAGGCCTTTTTCATCTCTGCTTTTTGGAAGCACCTGAAGAAGAAGCTTTTGAATATGTGTCATTATTTTATAACCTGCTGATATTTTGTATCTTTTCTGCTGATCTTTAATAAATGATTATTTCCTGGCACAGTAAAAAGTCTGATCCTGGGATTATGCAGAGTTGCTATGAGGTTCTCACATCAAGAAATCCAGATTCAATGTTTCTAGCAGCAGTGGAAGAGAGAGAGAGAGAGAAATCATAGCTGTTGTCAACAAATGTAAAAATAAAAGCACCACTGACTGTGAGGACACTGAAATGACAGCAGTCAAAATAGTTATTGATGCAATTATTAAACCACTGACTCATATCTGTAATCTCTCTTTCCAAAGTGAGCAATTTACAAGCAAAATAAAAACTGCTAAAACCACCAATATATAAATCTGAAGAAAGACACCAATTCACAAACTATAGGCCTGTTTCTCCACTACCACAATTTTTAATGATTTAACAAAATCTATTAACAGACTGGAAAACTTCAGTGATTACACATTATTTGTCGACTGATTTTACCAGAACTGAGCTGTTGTGTAGAACTCTGGGGTAACACCTACAGGACGTCACTCAAAGCACTCCTGATGCTGCAGAAAAGACCCATCAGGATGGTTCATCAGGCAGCTATCACCACCACACTGATTCATTCATTCTTTCTTTATAGTTAAACTTCATGATCTGGTAGAATTTCTAACCTCACAGTAAATGTATAAAGCCAGAAATAAACAGCTACCAGACAGCATACAACAACTTTTTGCTGAGAGAGAGGGAGGATATCATTACAGGGAGAAGCTAAATTTCTAAATCTTATGTGCTCAAAAAAACGTGAAGAAAATGTGCATTTCAATACGTGGTTTGAAGGTCTGGAACAAACTCATCGTTGAATTAAATTAATGTCTAAGTATGATGCTGTTTAGGAAAAGGCTCAAAGTGGTTTTCTAAAATGATCTGAGATGGAGGAAGGGCAGTGAACACCAGTGGGTCCTCTCAGCCACTGGACATGGGTGGATAGATACTTTTGCAATGGTTGGGGTGGTGTGGGCTACGGGCTGGAGGTAATAAGTGCCTGAACGTAGATGTGTGCAGGTATATGTTAATGTCTATATGCATGTTTATGATGTAGAATATATTGTTGTATTTGCTTACGTAATGGCAGAGGTGGGTAGTGACTACATTCATGCAGTGACATTTCACTGAGTAACGTTTTGAGAAAAATTTACTTTAAGGAGTAGTTTTACTGGACAGTTTTACTTATCGCTACTCTTACTTGAGTAAAAGGTCTGGCCACTCTATCCACCGTGAGTAACTTCATGAATAAAGAACAGTCTTGTTTTTACCAAAAATGCACCACAGACAAAAATCTAGACACGATGTTAAAGGAAGACGTTTTTTGTACATAAGCTTTGTTATTCTAAAGTTATTTTCTATCTGCTGAGCTCATTGAGTTGTCTGGAGGTCAAACGAATGTACAGTGAACATTAAATATTGTCACTGGAAGTACTTTGCACTGTTCTAACATACTAAATATGCATTAACTGCTGTAAGTATTTCAAGTTTTATATTGGAAAAAAAAATATAGAAAAGTGTTTCTTTTGTCTTTAGTGTCTTTAGTATGTCTTTTGTCCATAAAATACCAGAATTTGGCATAACCTTATATTTTTGTCCAATTTTGACCAATTTTGTGACTGATATGGAGTAGGAAAAAGTGTTGATGCTACTGTTAAGTTAGCTGACTGTCGCGCAGGATTAACTTGACGTGGAGATGAATGAGCGGAGTGTCTATCCAATGTCATTTATTAAATGAACTTTCACATAGAGTACGGCTCTGTTCATCCGTCTCCTTCATCAACTACATACAAGTGAAAACGGAAGTAGCATAGCATACATGCGGATATTAAAAACCTTAATACCTCACATATAACGACCAACATTCTTTGGCTACCGTAATACAATATAAGAGCGCCATACACAAATGATGTTTAACACCCCCACTCGCTCTTATCTCATTAGATTGCATGAAAACAAAATAACAGAATGAGGTTTTCTCATTATCTTGAAGTATAAAACACTCTTTGCACTCCTAAGTGCCAAACATGTCTCCTGCAAACCTTTTCAACTTCAGTTTTGTAGCTGGCTTTGTCAGAACATCAGCAATCATTCGATCAGTAGGACAATACTCCAAAATAAACTTCCCATTATTCACATTCTCTCTGATGAAATGATATTTAATATCAATGTGTTTGCAACGTTGTCTGTTAACTGGATTTTTGGCTAGTGCAATGGCACCTTGATTGTCTTCATACACCTTTGTTTGTGCGTATTGGTAAGTGTCTATACCCCTGAGCAGTTGTTCTAAGTAGATGCATTCCTGTATGGCTGAAGCTAAGGACATGTATTCAGCCTCACAAGTAGATAACACTACTGTTGGTTGTTTTCTTGTTTTCCAGGATATCAAAGAGCTTCCCTCATTTAGACTGACACAATACCCTGATGTACTTCGTCTATCCGCTGAATCTGATGCCCAGTCAGCATCACAGTAGACCCTTAGACCTAGTTTTTCTGTGTCATTTCTCCTGAAGAACAACCCCTGTTCTGTTGTACCCTTGAGGTACATGAACACATGTTTTACTGTGTTCCAGTGTTCTATTGTTGGTTCAGCAAAGTGCTGAGAGAGTTTACTGACCACAAAGTTTATATCTGGACGGGTGCATGTGGACAAGTAAATTAAGCTACCTACTGCCTCCCTATACTTTCTTGGCTCTTTCATTTTCTCAGCATCTTTTGTGTATTAAAGTTTTGGTTCACATGGTGTTTCTCTAGATTTGCAATCCTGCATTTCAAATCGATCTAGAATCTTTCTCACATATCTCTCTTGTGACATTTTGACTAAACCATCTGTTTGTTCAAAATCTATCCTCAAAAAATGTCTCGGCTTTCCCATGTCTTTCATTTTGAACCTTTCAGTAAGCATCATCTTTACATTTCCCAGAACACTCTCACTGTTAGCTGCTATGATTAGATCATCAACCCAAATTATTAGGATTACTTTCTCATTGTGTTTTTCTCTTGTATACACACACAGGTATCAGCTGGATTCTGTACAAAATCATTCTCAACTAAACATGTATGCAACATAGCATTCCAATTCCTCCCTGACTGTTTAAGACCATAGAGACATTTGTGTAACTTGCACACTAGCTTTTCACCTGATTTTGACCTTTTCTCATAACCTTCAGGTTGCTCCATATAAATTTCACAGTCAATTGGGGCATGCAAATAAGCGGTCTTAACATCCATCTGGTGTAAGACTAGATCATCCTGCACTGCCTTTTGCATGACCACTCTCACACTTGTCATATCAGCTGTGGGTGAGAAAGTCTCATCATAATCAGTGCCTTGTTTCTGACTGTAGCCTTTTGCTACAAATCTTGCTTTGTATTTGTCAGACCCATCAATTTCTGTCTTAAGTGCAAAAACCCATCTGCCCCCCACTGTCTGTTTGCCTGGTGGCAACTGAGTTAGGCTGAAGGTCTCGTTCTCCTCCAGATATCGCATCTCCTCTTTCATGGCATTTGTCCACTGCCTCGCTTTGGTTGATGCAATAGCGTCCTGGTAAGTTTGAGGTATATCACACACCGCTCTGTAACAAGAGTCCATGCATGTGTTCAGTTTGTCCTCCTTATCCTCAGTTTCAAAATCCTGTAGATGAGCTGGTTTCTTTCCATTTCTCGGTGGGTACCTTTTGGTCACAGTTTCTGTGACTTCACCTGGCTGTGTGTGCTCAGTCTTTTCAGGTGAAGTCTCGGTAACACCACTTTGGTCACCCTGACCTGGTACATTTTCCACATTTTCATCAACAACACTCTCTTCACTGTTGTCAACCCTTGGATGTACACCCCCGTGTTCTATGTGTGACTCAGATGTTTGTGTTTCCCTTTCCGGGGTTGTTTTAATGGTGAATTTCACCAGTCTATGCTTTTGGATCTTCTTTGTGTTTGGATCGTATACTAGATAGGCTGGGCTGTTTTTATCGTAGCCTATGAAAACGCCTTGCTCACATCTAGAGTCCAATTTGCTTTTCTCTTGCTTGTAAGTAAAACACATTGATCCGAATTTTTGCAATTTGGATACATTTGGTACCTTGCCTGTGAATAACTCGTAGGGCGTTTTCTTTGTGTGTCTACTGTAGCACCTGTTTCTCACATAAGCTGAGGTCTGCACAGCGTAGTTCCACAGCTCATCTGGCAGCCCGCTTTCTATCAGTAGGCATCTGCTCATATCGTAGAGTGTTCTCCAACCTCTCTCCGCAGTGCCATTTTGGTGGGGTGAGTAAGGAGCAGATGTCTCATGCCTAATCCTATTCTTTGTTAATATTGCCTGAAAGTCTCGACTTGTAAATTCAGTGCCGTTATCTGAACGGATACACTTGATTTCTCCATAAGGCACTGTGTCTGCTAAGAATCTTTCTGTGGCCTGCACCGTATCACTCTTAGACTTTAGAAAGTACACCAGTACAGTGCCTGAGTAGTCATGTGTGAAGGACTGCACATATCTGTGTCCCTCTTTGCTTGGTGTGGACATAGGTCCGGCTAAATCAGTGTGACCTAGTGCTAGGAGCTTCTTTGCTTTCCTATCTGGCTCCCTATTTCTTGTCTGAGTGAACTTTCCTTGTGTACACACATCACATGACTGATCCAAACCAACTGCACCTCCCTTAATCTCCATGCCCTTCACAACACCTTGTAACTTTTTAACATCCTCAAAATTACAATGACCCAGTATTTGGTGCCAAGTCTGTAGATCATGACATACATTACACTGGTAAACATCTTTTTCAACAGTTGGCAAGTAATACAAATTCCCAGTCTCATGAATGTCAAACCTGCTGCCATCCTTGGTGATCATGCGGCTGTCCCCCTTTTTGAAAGTGATTGTAGCTCCTCCATTTGACGCCCTTGCCACTGAGAAGATGTCGTGTGGGTATGATGGCATGTAGAGTGTATCTCGTAGCTGCGCTGTGTGTTGTCGTCCAGTGTTGTCTAGAAGGTGGATCACCGCCGTTCCTCTCTGTTGGGCCATTCCACTACACTTGCTTCCGTCGGCTAATTCCACACAGTGGGTCTCTGGCTGGAACGAGCTGTCGAAGTTCTGGAACTTGTTGATGTCGTTCACAATGTGGGAAGTTGCCCCCGCGTCCACCATGATGCCTTTTGTTTTCACGTTGAGTGGTGGTCTTTCACTTTTCACATGTTTAGCCATGAACAGGTAATCTCCTTCATCGCCATCTTGTTCCTCAGCAACTTTTCTGGCGGCATCTTGTCCCCCCTTTTTCTTACATAGTGACTCAGCATGGGTATTGTTTCTACGGTAATTGCACCACACTTTCTTGTAACACTTTCTCGCCCTGTGTCCTTTTATTCCACATTTATAACAAGTCAAGTTGGCATCTTCTTCTTTTCTGTTACCTTGTGGCTTGCTGTGGCCTCCGCCCCGTCTTGTATGCATCTTCATCACGTTATCTGTAGTCTGTTCTGTCATTTTCATTTTTTCCGATTCTTCATAGACCCGTAGCCTTCTTTTAAAGTCAGAAAACGTAACGTTATCTTCATTCTGCGTTACATGGACTGCTAGCGGCTTGAACGAGTCTGGTAGCCCGCCTAGTATCATGGCTACGATTAATCCATCACTCATGGTTTCTCCAGCATCTCTTAACGCTGTAATGATGTTCTCTGCCCTTATTAAAAAGTCTGTAACAGTTTCATTTTCTGCCATTCGCAGCTTTGTTAATGACGTGTACATATTTATAATCCGTGGCTTGCTTTTTCCTGAATAATGTTCTTTAAGTATGCTCAGGGCTTTCCTGCCATTATCAGCGGCTTCGTGCCTGATTAGCGATAGGCTTTTATCGTCTATTAGCCTTACCAGTTCGGCATAGCAGTCTGCATTTTTCCGGTTGTCCTCATCGCTCGCCTGAGTGGGTTCATGTAGAATGGTATCCTTCAACTTGAGAATGTGTAGACAGCTTAGGAACCTCGTTTCCCAAAGGTCATATTTCTCTTCAGATCCGTCGAATAAAAGCTGCGGTGCTGGGATTCCTGTTGCTCGGTTTGCCATCTTCCAACCCCGCCGATTTCTCAGCTTCTTGCTGGCTAGCTATCGCGTAATACGTCGCGTTAAACTTTTTCACACTCACTTATCTTCGGCCCTGGGCCCATAACCTGTTAAGTTAACTGACTGTCGCGCAGGATTAACTTGACGTGGAGAAGAATAAGCGGAGTGTCTATCCAATGTCATTTATTAAATGAACTTTCACATAGAGTACGGCTCTGTTCATCCGTCTCCTTCATTAACTACATACAAGTGAAAACGGAAGTAGCATAGCATACATGCGGATATGAAAAACCGTAATACCTCACATATAACGACCAACATTCTTTGGCTACCGTAATACAATATAAGAGCGCCATACACAAATGATGTTTAACAGCTAATTTAAAGAAAATTTTCTCTTTCTGCTAAGTGCAATTTGAAACATTAACTCACTTATTTTGGTCATTTGAATTTACCCACAAATTTTGGTTACCATAACAAGAAGGTCTTTTGCCTGCAACGGGTCCACCAGAAGTCGCATTAACAGCATAAATACGTTACTGCTCAATCAGTGAGTTTAATAAAACAGTTTATAAAACGACTACAATATATTTTTCGTACGAAATGTTGACAGGTGTTAACAAGTGAACTATAGAATTTTGTAGCAAAGCATGGAAATAGTTTTTTTCCAGACCCCCATTCGATATCGACCCGGAAGTTATTCTGTTTGCGCATGCGCACACAAGCTGATGGTACGGCTCGAGCCATAGCTACCGGTCCTCAGGTAACATCAAAAGAGAGAACTGAACCTATAAAAACAGTAGAAAAGATTATGTTGTTGATTGCATATGTGATTAATTGTGCAGATCAAGTCAAGTACAAAAAAATTAACAAAAGAATAAGTGATGGACTTTCAGTTTACACAGGAGAGATGATTGCAATATTATTAGCTATTCAATGGGTGGAAGAAGTTAAGCCATTGAGATCAGTGATATGTTCAGATTCTGGTTCATGCTTAATTAGTTTGCAGTATAATCACTCAAAAGCAGAGCAGATTTTTTAATAGAAATTCAACAGACACTATATAGAATAAATATGATGGGTTTAATGATACATTTTGTATGGATACCAGCACATTATGGAGTTAAAGGAAATGAACAGGTAGATAGGGCAGTGAAGGAAGCTGTTAAAGATTTAACAGTGGATTTAATTATTAATTTGAGAAAATCTGAAGTTAAAATGTTAATTAAATAGAAAATCAAGGATAAATAGCAAAAAGAATGGGAGAAAGGAGAAAGAGGACGTTTTTTATAAATTCAAAAGAAAACTGGAGAAAGAGAAGAAACAATTATTTCCCGTTTGAGATGTGGGCATACTGGATTAAATAGTACTCTGTTTATTTTAGGGAAACATAGGAATGGTAAATGTGAATACTGTGGATTAGATGATATATAGTAAAGAGAATTAGTCCAGGCACTGAACCCTGTATAGATATATAAAGATATATTCTATAAATCCACTGGGTTCATTAAATCCATATTCAAAACACAATTTACTACAAGCTTACTAACTATAGCTGAAGGACCTGTGTACATATTAGTTTTATTTTTACTGTTATTGAAACAATTGAAATGTCATGTTGTACTGTAATAAACATGAGAGACAGCAATTAATTCTACATTTAAATAAACTAAAAGTTAAATTAGATTTATATGAATTATTTAGAAGTGATTCAGAAAGTAAAATTTACAGGATAATCTTTCGCTATCTAAAAATAACACATTTGTATAATAGAATTTAATTCTTGAAAGTCAGTCTGGTCCACACTTCATACCAGTAAATCTTCTTCTTCTTTAGGTTTTCAGTGGCAGCTTGCATCCATTGTTGTTGCATCACTGCCATCTATTGGATCCTAATATATATCCTTCAAATCCTCATCATCATCCCAGTATTTTTAAAAAAATGAAAAATCTTCTTCTTCCCCTTTTCAACCACATTCTCAAATTTCGATTCCCCATTACCACCTAACTCAGTTTTTAATAATGTTCTTTGATTTACATATTTTCTACAACTAATAAAAACATGTTCCATTGTTTTTACAGTATCACACCAACTACAAAAACCAGTAAGATGTTTCCCCATCTTAAAAAGAGTTTCATTTAAAAAACTGTGACCGGTTCTTATTCTATCTATAATTATTTCCTCCCTGCTGTTTATTCCTCTAATCCTTGTTACATCAACTGTATTTTGTATCCTATACAAATGCCTTCCATTTATTTCATTATCCCACCTAATTTTCCATATTTTCTGATTTCTCTCCAAGCTGTACTTTTGACTTCAGATTTTGATAACTTTACTGGCAAATCAATATCTTCTTTTTTAATAGCCTCCTTAGCCAACCTATCTGCTCTTTCATTTCCCAAAATACCTACATGAGCAAGAGTCCAAAATAATAGTACATTTTTATTTTGCTCACATATTCTATGGTGAACAGCCATAATGTCATATAATATATTTTGATGATTATTTGTACACCCCTTTTCAATAGTCAACAATGCAGATAATGAATCACTACAAATTATTATTTTATTTATATTAGTATCCTCATAATTCTACTGCATATATACTAAGACAATTAGATGTTATTTTTGAAATATTAATCTTTAATTCAGGAATCACTACAGCTGCACTACACATTTTGTGGATTTTTCGAACCATCAATATAAATTTGCAAATAATCATTATATTTAATCTGTATTTTATTATAAAAATCTTGGCAGATATTTATTATATTTCTTTTCTTAATATTTAATAGTGATCTGGCTATATTAATACATTTCCATATCCATGTAGGTCTCAAAGGCCACAATACTGTTGGACTAAATTCTTTGTTATATACATTAAATGTTTTTGCTCTGTCATCCCCAACCCACCCAAAACTATTAAATTGACCCTTTCCTCTTTCCCAACAACTTTCTAATACTTTCTTAACTGGATGATCTTCATTGTGTCCTTTTAAATTTATCCAGTAATTATGGCATTTCTCCCGATTCTACTTGTAAAGAACATACTGGAGTTGATTTAACTGCTCCCAAACAAATTGTCAATACTCTAGCTTGAATAACGTCTATTTTTTTAACCTAGTTTTAGCCGCTGAACCATATACCACACTTCCATAATCTATTCTTGCCCGAATTAGTGACACATACATATTTTTAAGTGATTCAAAACTTGCACCCCATGTTAACCCTGCTAAACACCTCATAATGTTAAGAACCTTTTTACTTTTCTCAATAACATGTATTAATGATGGGAGGGGAACAAGAATCAATGTAAGAACAGGGATGGAATCAGTTATTGATTTAACAATTGTTTCAAATGTTTTAGCTGGTATATGCGAGTGGTTCATTGATAAAAATACAACAATAGGCAGTGATCATTATCCCATCGTAGTTAAGGTAGGATTAAATCTAAATAAGAATATAAAGGTAAATAAAAAACTGAATTTTAATAAAGCAGATTGGATTAAATTTAGGTATTTGAGTCAAATAAATTTAGAGAAAGTAGATATGACAAGGGATATAGATGAAGTTAATCTAGAAATTTGCAAAATAATTATGGAAGCAGCAGATAATTCAATAAAGAAAACAGGATGTAGAAGTGATAAGAAAATGGTGCCATGGTGGACAGATGAATGTAAAAAAGCAATAAAGATAAGAAATAAAGCATTTAAGGTATTAAAAGGGAACCCTATTTATAAAAATTTAATTGATTGTAAAAGAAAGCAAGCAATGGTAAGAAGAACTATTAAGAACGCAAAAAAGAGATTATTGGAGGAATTTCTGTAGTACAATAGGGGAGAGAAACCAAAATGGAAAAAATATGGAAAGTAATTAAAAGAATGAATGGCAAAAAGAAAGAGTTTGAATATCCTATATTAAAAATGGATAATATAAATATAGTAAGAGATGAAGATGAAGCTGAAACATTGGCAAGAACATTTAGTAAAGTTCATAGTTCAAATAATATAAGTGAAGAGGGAAGGAGAGGGAGAGAAAATACAAAACTTAAATATAAAGAGCTATTAGAGAATGTTGAAGAAACAAATAATTTGTTAAATGTTGAGTTCACAAAAGCTGAATTGAATTCTGCACTCAGGAAGACAAAAAATACAGCACCAGGTAAAGATAAGATTTGTTATAGAATGATAAGACAACTTAGTGAAAAATCAAAAGATGTAATATTGCAAGTATATAATAAAATTTGGGAGGAAGGAAAATTACCAATGAATTGGAAGGAATCAGTTATAATACCAATAGCAAAACCAGGAAAAGATAATTCAAACCCAGGAAACTACAGACCAATAGCTTTAACATCCAATTTATGTAAAATAATGGAAAGAATGGTTAACAATAGGATGGTTTATTATTTAAATAGTAAAGGATATATATCAAAGTATCAAAGTGGGTTTCGAAAAGGGAGGAGCACTAATGATCCAACGTTATGTTTAGAACATGAAATTGGAAGAGCACAAGTAAATAAAGAAAGTGTGGTGGCAGTATTTTTTGATATAGAAAAAGCATATGATATGATGTGGGTGGAGGGATTATTGATTAAACTATATATGTTGGATATTAAAGGAAAATTATTTAAATGGATTAAAGACTTTTTAACAAATAGAAAAATACAAGTGAGAATAGGGGAAGTGTATTCAGAAAAATATAAGGTAGAAAATGGAACTCCGCAAGGAAGCATTATAAGTCCTTTACTGTTCTTAATTATGATAAATGATGTGTTTAATGGTATTGGAAAAGAAATAGGATGTTCATTATTTGCAGATGATGGAGCGGTCTGGAAAAGAGGGAAAATGTAGATCATATTGTAAAGAAAGTACAAAAGGTTATCATTGAAATAGAAAAATGGGCGTTGCAATGGGGATTCAAGTTTTCAGTTGAAAAGACAAAAGTAATGATATTCACAAAAAAAATAAACAAGGAAATAAAATAAAAATTATATAATCAAGATTTAGAACAAGTAAAGTGTATAAAATTTTTAGGAATATGGTTTGATGAAAAACTAAAATGGAATATACATATTCAAAAAGTGGTTGATAAGTGTAAGAAAATCTTAAATATTTTAAGATGCTTGGCTGGCAGTGACTGGGGAGCAGATAGAAAATCAATGAAGCAGATTTATAATGGAATGATAAGATCTAATATAGACTTTGGGTGCATAGTTTACGGTTCAGCAGCTAAAACTCATCTGAATAAATTAGACATATTTCAACATCAGGCAATAAGAATATGTACTGGAGCATTTAAAACCACACCAACAGCTGCAATAGAAGTAGAAATGGGAGAAATGCCATTAAACTTAAGAAGAACAAAACTAGAAATAAAATACTGGTTAAATTTACAAAGCAATAAAATTGATCATCCAACTCGGGAAATTTTAGGTCCATGTTGGGAAAAAGAAAAGAAAGAAATGAGGAGTTTTGGATGGAATATTGGAAATAAAATAAAAGAATTCAAGATTGATAGTTTAGAAATAAGTCAAACACCAATGTCAATAATACCGCCATGGATTTTACCAGAAGCAAATGTAGACATGTCAATAATAGAAAAGAAACAAGATAAATCATACATGGTAGATAAATATTCAGTACAGATACATATGAACAAATATTACAAATATATTCAAATTTATACAGATGCGTCAAAGATAAATGGGAAGATAGGAGTAGCTTTTGTGGTGCCAGATTTTGATGTAAAAATAGGAAAACGGAGCACAGATGGGTTATCAGTATACACAGGAGAAATGTTGGCAATATTGTTAGCCTTGCAATGGGTGGAAGAAATAAAACTATTAAAAACAGTGATATGTTCAGATTCAAGTTCAGCATTATTAAGTTTAAAAAATTTTCAATCAGGTAGTAGGATGGATATATTATTAGAAATATTTTATACATTGTATAGAATACAGAATATGGGGCTGGTAGTTGTATTTGTATGGATTCCATACAAATGGTAGAAGGAAATGAGAGGGCAGATAATATGGCAAAAAGGGCAATTCATAATAATATTAGTTTTAAAGTTAAAACAAGTAAATATGAGGGAAAGAGTATGGTTAAAGAAAAACTGATGGAAAAATGGCAAAAAAGGTGGGATGAAGAAAAAACAGGAAGATGGTTTTATAAAATACAGAAGATAGTAGGAGAAGAAGAAATAGAAAGGAAGGAAGGGTGATAACAAGATTAAGATTAGGGCATACAGGTCTTAATTATACACTTTTTAAAATACAAAAGCATAATAATGGAAAATGTGATTATTGTGACAGATATGAAACGATAGAACATGTTATGTTAGAATGCCATAAGTATGAAAGAGAAAGAAGGTGTATGAAAAGAGAGTTTGAATGTATTAAGGAAAAGATTAATTTGATAGATATTTTGAGGAAGAATTCGGGGAGTAAACATATACAAATAATTATTAAATATTTAAAGAAAACTAAATTATTTCAAAGAATATGATTAAAATAGGTGTGTGTGTGAATGGGTGCATGATCTAGAGGGGTGGATTATAAAGATATATATAAAAATGGATGAGAGTATGTTGGTATATATAAATAGGAAATCCATTTAGTTAAATTATATATTAAAGGTAGGAGTAGGAAGATACAAATACTTATATAAGTTGATAGTCCATTTCGAACCACACTCCATACCAGTAGGTGGCGGTAATGCTGCTTAAAGTTTGTTGCCAACCGCCAATAAAATCAAGAAGAAGAAGAAGCTACCGGTCCAGATGTCGCGACACAAAGGGTGCAGCACGTGGATCCCCCCTGGTTGTTGTTTTGTTGGTGAAGCTGAAAGAGAGCAGTAGCTGCTGCAGGTGATGAAGTCTGGAAAGAAGTCCAGCAGCTGGAGGCACAGCGGAGAAACTGGAGGGAAGCAGGAGCTCAAAGAGCGGCAGGACGCAGCAGAGGAGACACCAATGATGGGGGATGTTTTCCAGCCCAGAGTTCTGCAGGACCCATCAGGTTTGGAGATTTCCTTCTTCATGCTAACTGTGTGGATGGAGCTAAAGTTTAGGAGCCGTTTTCAGCAGCTGATGGATTCCTCCTCTTCATCAGAACTCGTTGCAGGGTTTCCCCCAGAAAACTGGCTAAGCCTGCAGCTCTGCATAGGAGGTGCTAATGCTAGCTTAGCATGTAGCATAGGAGGTGCTAATGCTAGCTTAGCATGTAGCATAGGAGGTGCTAATGCTAGCTTAGCATGTAGCATAGGAGGTGCTAATGCTAGCTTAGTATGTAGCATAGAAGGTGCTAATGCTAGCTTAGCATGTAGCATAGAAGGTGCTAATACTAGCTTAGAATGTAGCATCGTTCTGCATCAAGTTTCTGTTGTCTGTCTGCCTGGGAAAGTTCCTCCAAAAAACGCTTTTTGGTTTATCTTGTCTTGTTTTCTTCTGGCTGTTAGTATAGAGGACCAATCTTGCCATAAACGAGTCAATAAAGTGAACAGTGTGCCAAAAAGTAGCTAAAATATATAGTTGTGTGTCATTAAATGGGGAAAGAAACATATCCGAAATGTAATAAGATTAAAATTGATTAAAGTTTAGCTCAAATGATAGAAACTCTGCCAGATCTAGATTTTAAAGAGATTTTTATTCAATTAAGAATTAGGAAGGAAAAAGGCGGGTAGCCTTCAAAATATAACCATGTATACATTTACACAATAAAAAGAGAGACAGAAAAGATGGATAAATAAGAGAGGTTAAGAAAGACAGAGGATGGCTGCTCGTATAAAGCTGTATTCTGTGGCATGAATGGAAAGCTATGTGAAAGAAAGCAACCCTCACCCCAAGACATAATTTCTGCCTCTTGTCTGAAAGTCATAAAAACATGGCTGCTAATATTTCGAGTTGCTTGTATGTGGCCGCTGTTGCCACGGCTACAATAATATGGGGATGTAGTGATCAGGATGATAAAATGTTGGTGTAGTGCCAAACATGAAGCTTTTGGCAGTTTGATCAGTTTTAGTCTCCTCTGTTGACGTGATGGAGGAATCTCCTACATGGTTGTAACAAACTACAACAGGACTTCTTCTGGCTTTCTTCTCACCACTTGTCCATAAAATTCTCAGTTTTGGAGACGCACCAGAAAATCTGTCCTTTTCTCAGATTGTTCCACCTGAGCAGCTGATCTCTGCATCTCCTCCAGAGTTACTATTGTCACCTTGACTGCTTCTCTCATTAAAGCTCTCCTTGTCCAACCCGTTCTAGCAGGGGTCTGCAAACTGTGGCTTTGGAGCCACAAGTGGCTCTTTGGACCTTCCACAGTGGCTCTAATAACTTCACTAGTATAATAATATTTGTAAAATATAAGAACTGATCCAGAATGTATTAGTTATTAAATGCTTTTAACAGAATAATTGCTTTGAATTTCCACAACAGAATGACACTAAAGACACCAGTGATCATTTTAGGTTGAAACTGTCAGTTCCTGAGGTTCATTTTTTTTCTACTCCGCAAATAAAATCTTTTTCTCTAAATTGAATGTTTACGATCGTTGTAACATTGTAAAGATCTAGTTGTTCATAAAGCATGTAATGTGTTTCAGTGCTGGCTGCAGATGTTAAAGAAGAGGCTCCTGAAGAGCAGAGTCCTGAGGGGGAGCAGCAGGAGTCAGAGCTCCTCCACATAAAGGAGGAACAGGAGGAACCCAGGGTCCATCAGGAAGGAGAGCAGCTCCTTGTGAAGGAGGAGACTGATAGCAGGTTTCCATTAACTGCTGCTCCTATCAACCGTAAGGATTTGTTTACTTTGTTTGTGTGTCCGGTGTTGCAGCTAAAGGCCAAAACTAAATCTATGTATACTTACTGGATTCATTAACTTCCAGTCAGACAAAATCTCGTCTGGGTCTAAATCTACGTGCTCTGATCCTATTTCTTCAAAACATATCAGCACTGACTAGAGGGTCGAGCTACAGATCTCCTGACTTTCTAGGTTCAGTGTTTATATTAGAGTCTGCTGTTCTGTCAGGAAACACAAAGCTGAGATTGCTGCTGGAACAAACTCAACCAAGATCCCAGTTTCCCTTTTTTAATTTTCTGTACTGCTACATAACAGCAGAACACTGTCAATGGGCTGCCCATGTCCGTAAAGCTAATAGCAGCTAGCATTAGCTTATGTTGGGCAGGAAGTTTAGTGCTAGACTGTCGTAGATACATGAGTTTTAATGTTGTTCTCAAACATCCACCGTACTCTCCTGATGCACCTTAACAAACGGTGACATTCAAACCTGGTTGTTCACAGTTGTTTTAATTTAGCATGTGAGCAACCAGACAGTCCTGTGAGGATCATGTTCTTTGATTTCTCCAGTACATTTAACATTTAAGTGACTCACTGGAACCACTATTGTAAATCACTGTTGTGTCAAATTTATATATGATTGAACAAAGGAAAAGTCCAATTTTTAAGCTTCACCTTGTTGGAAAGATTTGACTCTTATTTCCAATTATTCCGGCCATGGGGGAGGGAGGAGTGAATCTAAGTCTGTCATTAAGGCATGAGAGCCAGCAATAATTTATACACATTTAAATGCCATCTTGTGTGTTAAAAGTGCTGTAAAACTAAAAGTATTTATGGAAAAACATTTGCATTTTCCTTAGTCCAGGGGTTAACCAGGTGATGATGTGGATGTGGAAAGTGATGGAGATGCTAGGGCAGGACGATATAGATAAAAAGCATATCGCTAAAATAGAAATCATATTGATATCGATAATTATCTAAAAAATTAAAAATATACATACAATATACAAAAATATACATTTTAAATGGAGAGGCTGTCCAGGATGACGCAAAGGCTCTAAAGCTGAAAGGTGGCAGAGATACAGGAATTTTCAATGGATATTTTAAAAGTACCAGATGTGGTTAAAGTTGACTTTGCACAACAAGCAAGTGAGGTAACTGATGTGTCATGACGTCCACGGCCCCGGGAATATATGGGTTGGCTAGAAAACAATTTCAGTCAAACTGATTATTTTTGCTTTAACCCATACGTTAGAGGGATTTAAAAAACACTTGACCATTTCTGACTGTTGAAGCAGGATAAAAATGCTTTTTCTTGTACTGGTATGAGCAGTCTGCTTAATAGACATTGTGTCTTAAAAAAGAAAGGCAAAACATTTGTAGATGTAAAGTGTACACAAGTTTAAATATTTGTCCTACATTCACATAATGTGAAACAATAAAAAATATAGAATAAAAACAAAGTAAAACATATTGTATGAACAAAGCATAGTTAGCTGTTGACAAGTGTATAACTAACTTGTAATAAGGGGATAATAAAGTACATTTTGATAAATCAAGAATAAAAATGTTCTTAAAGGCATAACAATGTACAATAAAAGACTTATCAGCCTTAATAAGACATTGTTCTTGCTTTAGATCCAGTACCTGCAAAAAGCACAGTTAAAGGTTAACAAGTGCATAGTTAATTTCTAATAGATGAGCAATAAAGTATATAATGTTAATAAATCGAACCAAAAAGATTACTAAAGGCAAGACAAAGACATGGTTGGGCTTGTTGAGTCAATATTGGTGTTTGTAATGTTATTAAAAATGTATAAGATGCTGAGGAGCATTTTCTATTAATATACTTAAGCATCAACAATGTTTAAGAAGTTTCTTTTGAGTTATTATAAATGTCTTATAGTCTGCTATTAACAATATTATAATGATACTATTAATTCATATACCGTCTTATAAACACATAATGTTAATAAGCATCTTGCATGCACTTATAAAGATCTTATAAGTTATTATAAATGTCTTATAGTCTGCTATTAACAACATCATAAGGAGTCTATTAATGCATATATAGTCTTATAAACAAATAATAATGTTAAGCATCTAGTAGGCACTTATTAAGGTCTTATTACCTATTAACTAATGCTTATTACAAGGACCTTAATATAATGCGTTTCCCAAAAACCTGCAATACGACGCAACTCCATAAATTGTAAACGACAAAACTGAAAACTTTACCAACTGTCTGCTACGACGCTGCTGTTATTGGGATTAACGGCTCTGGAAGTCGTTCTCGCGCTTACGTCACTTCTGCTTCCACCCTCAGTCGCTAAGCGGCGCTACAAATCTCTCTAATTTGCACAAATGGCAGTGGTTAGTTGAGTATAACAATGTAATGCAGGAACTCTTGTAAATATTACATGGATCATCAAGGATAACGTTTTGGTTTACAAAACATGTCAATATCATGTCATCAGCACTTTAAGGTTAAAAAATGTAGCTCTACAAAGACCTGACTTTTGGGGGGTGGGGGAGTTGTAACAGTTATGTACGCTGAAGTTTTCTATTGTTTGATTTTGTTTTACTTTTCTCAGTGTTCTGTAAATGAAATGATGCAAACTAAACCATCCAGCAATACATTTTATTTGGCAGGTTGTGAGGAATCTGAACATGAAAAGGTCTTGGAGGTGAATACTGTAAACAAAAAATACATACGACAAAGTAGTAGTTGATACAAACATTAAATTTAACTAATGTGTGTGTCTGTGCCTCACTTCAGGTTGAGATCAAAATTCTTTCTTATGTGCATAGTGTGTTTCAATGTTTCCTGCAGATGTTCAGCAGAAGCTGATTGTTAAAGAAGAACCACATGCTGACCTGCATGACCCAAAGCCCCCCCACATAAAGGAGGAACAGGAGGAAGTCTACATCAGTCTGCCAGGAGAGCAGTTCAATGGGAAGGAGGTGATTAATGGCATCAGGTTTCCAGTCTCTGCTCCTCCAATAAAGAGTCTGAATGATGAACAGTCTCTGCTGCTCTCACAGCTTTATCCAGACCAAATTAAAGACAGAGAGCTTCCAGAAGATAATGATGATGAAGAATCCATCAAAATACAAGATTATGGAGACAATTCCCTTTCTTCAGAGACTGAAGACACTGAGAAGGAAGAAGAGGACAGTGATGTAGAGCACCCTGTCTCTGGGCTAAAACAATTGTCAGAGACTGAATTTAAGAAATGTTCTACAGAGAAGAAAATTGTGGAGTCACAAAGAAAAGTCCAGATGGGAATGAAGCTTAGCTGCAAAGAATGTGGCAAAACATTTAGTGGGAAATGCTCTCTAAACACACACATGAAAATCCATACAGGACAGAAACCTTTCTGTTGTGATCAATGTGGACAAAGATTTAGCCGAAAAGACCTTTTAAACAGACACATGACAATCCATACAGGAGACAAGCCTTTCTGTTGTGATCTCTGTGGACAAAGATTTAACCAAAAAGGAACTTTAAACAGACACATGAGAATCCACACAGGACAGAAGCCTTTCTGTTGTGATCTATGTGAACAAAGATTTAATGAAAGAGGAACTTTAAACACACACATGAGAATCCATACAGGACAGAAGCCTTTCGGTTGTGATTTGTGTGAAAAAAGATTTAGCGATAAATCAAATTTATACGCACATATGAAAATCCACACAGGACAGAAACCTTTCTGTTGTGATCTATGTGGACAAAGATTTAGCCAAAAATCATATTTAAACGCACACATGAGAATCCATACAGGACAGAAGCCTTTCTGTTGTGATCTATGTGGACAAAGATTTAGCCGAAAAGCAACTTTAAATGCACACATGAGAATCCATACAGGACAGAAGCCTTTCTGTTGTGATCTATGTGGACAAAGATTTAACCAGAAAGCACATTTAAACAGACACATCAGAATCCACACAGGACAGAAGCCTTTCTGTTGTGATTTATGTGAACAAAGATTTAGGCAAAAAACAGATTTGAACAGACACATGAGAATCCATAAAGGACAGAAGCCTTTCTGTTGAGATGTATGTGGACACAGATTAAGCGAAAGAGGAAATTTAAACACACACATGAGAATCCATACAGGACAGAAACCTTTTGATGTAATCTGTGTGGACAAAGATTTAGCCAAGAAGCACATTTAAACAGACATATGAGGACCCATGCTGGAGGGAAAATTGCTCTGCTATGAATATTAACTCAAACTGCACTGGTGTAGTTTACTATAGCCCTTCGTCCATTTCAACTCAAAAGGTCGGGGCTTTGCAAATCACGGGTAGCGTTTCCATACACATTTATCTGACTAATTTCACTTTCTCTGGGCTTTGGTCCCCACTCGACCCCGTATTTCTCTTCTTTCTTGGTGCTTGTTGATGGGGTGGGGTTGCATGCAGTAAGAATGTCCGCCACAAGGGTGGAGTAAGGAGCAATAAGGAGACGAGGAGTTTACAAACCTATCACTTTCATAACCTTAATTTATGACAAAAAGTTAAGATGATTTTAGGTGAGAAAGTACGCCTGCAAACTCTGCCTTTGCAGTCAGTTCATCAGGATTATGAGCCCATTTTAATTCTGCTTTGATTTGCCAGGAGAGGCAGAGGCCCGCTGATAGGCGAGCCTGGCCAGGGTGACTGCAGGGTTATAACTCAGTTAGATCTGATATGTCGTTTTCTGCTGACTGGACCATGTTCGTCGCAGCTGAAAAGTCACTATAAAGTGTTTACTAAGTTAATGGCAGGGGCAGGGGATCTCCGTAGAACAGACATAAAATGTTAAAACCTTGGCTGGATGTTTTTGGCATTTTGAGTTTATCATAAACTGCGGTGCCTGGGCTACCCAGACAGAGAGAAGCTGGGCTTAATTTTTCTCTACAGAAGTAGAGTGGAGCCCAGGGGTGAGAAATAGGGTTGGTGGCGGTGTAAAAGGGGCTAAGGAGATAACATAATCAGTTGCACGTTGTCCTCCTGTTTCTCCGGAGTCCAGATGAGTAGCGGCAGGAAGCTTGATTGCCGGCATGAGATCTCTCCATTTGTCTGTTTGAGCGCTGTCGTCTTGCTGCGCTGGACCAGAGTGGTACTGCGGGTTTTCATTACAATGTCCCCTACGTCATTGGGTTGATTTACATAAATGGCTCCTGTCAGGGTTTAGTTTTAATCAGGCTTTTATTTACTATTTTTCAGTTCTTCCTCGTCTGGGTTTAGTTATGTTCTGGCTTTATTTATGGTTAGTTTTCAGTCTCCTCCTACCCCTCTCACTCAGCCTTCCCTTCACTCCCGCTGCAGTTAGTCACACCTGTCAGTCACTAATTAGCCAGACTCACTTCACCTGCCAGCCTCCCTACTTAAGCCTCCCTCTGCCTTCACTGCTCTGCCAGTCTGTCTTCAGACTCCACTTACTCCTCGCCTGTCTACCTGATTCTGCCCTGCTTTCTGTTGGAACCCTGCCACCCCTGCATCTCAAGTTTTTGCCTGTTGCTGGATTCTTCCTGTCTCACCTCAGTCTGTAGTTCTGCCTCTGCCTGTTTACTGGACTATTTGGACTTCTCTCTGTCTCAAGCCTCACCTTCTGTTGGTAATACCTTTCTCTCCTGTGATCCAGTAGCCTCAGCCTGCCTTTGGTATTACCAGCTGCATCTTTGCTTACCCTCCTGGACATTAGGGCTGGGCGATATAGAAAAAAAGCTTATCGATTAAAAAAAAAAATGCATATTGATCGATATCGATAATTATTGAAAATATTTAAAACCATATTTTATGTGCAGCTCTGCATGGACATTTTATGATATTGCTAAATGATTTGATTTAAATAAAGAACACAAACACAGAATTCCAATTAAATCTTTATTTAACCAACTTTTTTAACCATAACAGAATTTTTTTTTTTAAGAAAAATAACTTAACTTTATATCGCGGATCAAGAGTGGCAGGTTTTTCAGCCGCAGAGAACAGCAGACGTATCCATCACTATGAAGCACGTTACTGCATGCGTTATGTCCTTATGCCGCTTGGACGCTTTGTCATTTTATCACAAAGAAGGGAGCCCAGTTTAGCTGCTATACCTGCTTTGTTTTGGAAGAAGTTCCAGAAAATATACTGGTGGGTTGCATTACCAGACTCTGTTTTTACCGGTTCCTTGCAAGTTTTACAAATCACTGTGGTTTATTTCTATCAGGCTGGCAAACTAGTAAAACCCCGTTTTGGGACCGTTTCCTCAGCTGCTCCTTGCTGCGACATATTCACATGCTCTGTGTTGTGGTTTGAGAGAGCGGCGCTTTGTGACGGCGTGCCGACTGTAGCAAGGAAGTAAAACTGTCTATCGAAGTTTTTATCGACCCTATTTTTTCCTATCGCGCCACACGTCTATCGATCGATATATATTGTTATTGAATTATCGCCCAGCCCTACTGGACATTATCTGCCAGCCCTATGTGTCTATCCCCAGCTACTGTGGAATTATCCTGCCTCATCGGTGCAGCTAAGCCTGTTCTGACTCTGATCTGCAAGTATTCACCCAGCCAAGCTGCTAATCCTGTTGTGCTCTGGTCTCCAAGTACTCACTCTCTGAGCCTCTGGTCCTGCTTGCCAGCTCCTGCACACATCTACACCTGTGCTCCAGTTCAATCCTGCATCTCTGGTTCCACCTGCCATTGCTCATCTTGCTTACAATAAACTCTCTATTTTTAGCTCTGTGTGTACGTGCTCTGTCTGGGTTCATCCAAGAACAAATCATGACAGCTCCTAGCTAATGGAAACAGGAAAACCCAAAATCCTCAGGCTTTCATTTACCGGGGTAAAAGAAGGTCTGGAGCTTTCAGTGAAAGATTTTGACTATTGTGAAGTGATCTTCTATGAGCTCTGATCAAAATCCTACTGAACATGGATGGACTGAGACAGGCCGTCTGGAGAAGGCACCCTTACCTGTTGATATGTGCAGAAGTGTCATTGACAGTTGCAGAAATCCTTTGATTGCACAACTAAATACTGAGCTACAGGCCAGTGTCATTAGTTTGTGTTTTTTAACGATTCTGTTGAGACAATTCAAAAGCAAAGTCTGATTTCCATTGGTTTTATTTTCATTATTTTCTTCAATTCCTTCTGATAACACTTGAAGAGAGTGAGTCTACAGTTTTATATTTAGGCTTTTTTCATCTCTGCTTTTTGGAAGCACCTGAAGAAGAAGCTTTTGAATATGTCATTATTTTATAACCTGCTGATAATTTGTATCTGTTCTGTTGATCTTTAATAAATGATTATTTCCTGGCACAGTAAAAAGTCTGATTCTGGGATTATGCAGAGTTGCTATGAGGTTCTCACATCAAGAAATCCAGATTCAATGTTTCTAACAGCAGAGGAAGAGAGAGAAAGAAATCATAGCTGTTGTTAACAAATGTAAAAATAAAAGCACCACTGACTGTGAGGACACTGAAATGACAGCAGTCAAAACAGTTATTGATGCAATTATTAAACCACTGACTCATATCTGTAATCTCTCTTTCCAAAGTGAGCAATTTACAAGCAAAATAAAAACTGCTAAAACCACCAATATATAAATCCGAAGAAAGACACCAATTCACAAACTATAGGCCTTTTTCTCCATTTCCACAATTTTTAATGATTTTACAAAATCAATTAACAGACTGGAAAACTTCAGTAATTATACATGATCTACTGTCGACTGATTTTACCAGAACTGAGCTGTTGTGTAGAACTCTGGGGTAACACCTACAGGACGTCACTCAAACCACTCCTGATGCTGCAGAAGAGACCCATCAGGATGGTTCATAAGGCAGCTATCACCACCACATTGATTCATTCTTTCTTTCTAGTTAAACTTCGTGATCTGGTAGAATTTCTAACCTCACAGTAAATGTATAAAGCCAGAAATAAACAGCCACCAGACAGCATACAAAAACTTTCTGCTTAGAGAGAGGGAGGATATCATTACAGGGAGAAGCTACATTTCTAAACCTTATGTGTTTGAAAAAACATGAAGAAAATGTGCATTTCAATACGTGGTTTGAAGGTCTGGAACAAACTCATTGTTGAATTAAATTAATGTCTAAGTATGATGCTGTTTAGGAAAAGGCTCAAAGTGGTTTTCTTAAAATGATCTGAGATGGAGGAAGGGCAGTGAACACCAGTGGGTCCTCTCAGCCACTGGACATGGGTGGATAGATACTTTTGCAATGGTTGGGGTGGTGTGGGCTACGGGCTGGAGGTAATAAGTGCCTGAATAGATGTGTGCAGGCATATGTTAATGTCTATATGTATGTTTATGATGTAGAATATATTGTTGTATTTGCTTACGTAATGGCAGAGGTGGGTAGTGACTAGTTACATTCATGCAGTTACATTTACATGAGTAACTTTTTCAGAAAAATTTACTTTAAGGAGTAGTTTTACTGGACAGTTTTACTTATCACTACTCTTACTTGAGTAAAATGTCTGGCCACTATATCCACCGTGAGTAACTTAATGAACAAAGAACAGTCTTTACCAAAAATGCACCAAACACAAAAATCTAGATATGATGTCAAAGTAAGACATTTTTGTGCATAAGCTTTGTTATTCTAAAGTTATTTTCTATCTGCTGAGCTCACTGAGTTGTCTGGAGGTCAAAGAATGTACAGTGAACATCAAATATTGTCACTGGAAGTACTTTGCACTGCTCTAACATACTATATATGAATTAACTGCTGTATGTATTCCTTTCAGTTTTTATATTGGAGAAATTATTTAGAAAAGTGTTTCTTTTGTCTTTAGTATGTCTTTTGTCAATAAAATACCAGAATTTGGCATAACCTTATATTTTAGTCTGTCTGGTTATATTATGTTTAAATATTAAATCATCAGCTGTTATGATTAATCACTCAGTACTTGAGTAGCCTTCTTACTGAATACTTTTTTATTCTTACTTGAGTCATTTCTTGGCTGACTACCTTTTACTTTTACTTGAGTAAATATATGTTGAAGTGTTAAGGTACTTGCTTAAGTACAATTTGTGTCTACAACACCTGTGTTTAATGTATTTTTGGAGCAGTATGGAGTCATAAATAAAGTAGGAGATTGTTGTATGATTAAATAAGTGTCGCTTTTCAACCACATTTTCAGACATCACTAAATTATAGATAATGTATTTTATTAATATGTGTGTGTGTTTCTCTGTCTAGCTCTCTCTCTCTCTCTCTCTCTCTCTCTCTCTATATATATATATATATATATATATATATATATATATATATATATATATATATATATATATATGATAGATATCTATATATATAGATATCTATATATTTATATATGTATGCTCAGTGGTGTCTGTACTGGGATTTTGTTGAACAAAATCCCAGAACATTTCAAAGCAAACAGGAGCCTCAGACAGAGGCTGGTGCATCCCAAGGACAAAACCCCCAAACCTAAGATGAGCGGAGTGTCTGCAGTTCAGTCAGTGAGGAATGTTCTGATCTTTATATTGGAGAAACCAAACAACCTCTCCACAGACGCATGGCTCAACACAGGAGAGCTACCTCCTCAGGACAAGACTCTGCTGTCCACCTACACCTTAAGGACAAAGGACACTCTTTTGAGGACCAACATGTTCACATTTTGGACAAAGAAGACAGATGGTTTGAAAGGGGTGTGAAGGAAGCCATCTACGTTAAGAGAGAAAAACCAACCTTAAACAGAGGAGGAGGCCTTGGGTTCCAACTCTCAAAAATTTACAATCCAGCTATAGGATTAATCCCGGCCAATCACCAACTCAATTCTCATCCTCAGATGGGTGATCAAAACATCGTTCCTTTAAGCCAGGCCAATAACAACCCTAACGACTCCTCGTTACAGAGGAGTGGACCAGTTTCGGTCCAATCTGCTGGTTTAATGGCTTTAACGATAGCCCATTACTAAGGGGTGGACCTGTTTCTGTTGAATTTGCATGTTATCTAAGCCATTACAAGGCCTTTGTTGGGCAGTAGTATAAAGCTTGATGCTTCATATTACTCCAGACTTTTTGAATTGAGAAAGCTTCTTGGAGAGGAAGCGAAACGTCTTCAACTACGAAAATAAGTCCAGTTTTTTTGTTTTTTACCTTTTTTGGACTGACCATGACCTGGATGACTGAGAATCTTCACCAGCAAAGCATTTAGAATGTTAAAGAAAAATCTGAGTCAAGAAAATTTGATTAATTATCAGAGGAAAAGAGCACAAGTTCGTAGAGTTATAAAGAACAGTAAGAGAAATACACGGAGAAGTTATTGTTCTACAATAGAATAGGAGGTGAAGTTAAAATAGGAGAGGTTTGGTCAATGTTAAAGAAAATGAGTGGGACTAAAGTATTTGTTAAAATACCAGTATTAGAGGACGATGGAATAATTGCAATAACAGATAAGGAAAAAGCTAATGCTTTGGGAAAGAAGTTTGCTAGTGTGCATAATGGAGACCATTTAGATAATAATCATAGACAGCATATGGAGAAGATACTAGTTGAAAATAGAGATATATTTATTTACAAAGAAAGTGAGGAAAATGCATTGGATGCAGAAATCAATATGAATGAATTAAAAATTGTGTTAAAGGGTATCAGAAATAGTGCAATAGGAGAAGATAAGTTAAGTTATATGATGTTTCAGAAATTACCTGAGAAAGTATTTGAGATGATATTACATTTATTTAATAAAATTTGGAAAGAAGGTGAAATGCCAAAAAGGTGGAAAAGTGCGTTAATATTGCCATTTAATAAGCCTGGGAAAAACCCTAATAATGTTGGAAATTATAGACCTATTGCCCTAACATCGCATTTATGTAAATGGATGGAAAAAATACTGGTAAGAAGACTAAATTATACTCTTGAGAAAAAAGGAATATATGCACCATATCAATGTGGGTTTAGAAAAGGCCGTTCTACTATGGATGCTGTAGTGAAAGTAAGTAATGAAATGGAAAAAGCATTTAAAATGAAAGAAATAATGAGCATTGTTTTCTTAGATATAGAAAAGGCTTATGATTCAATGTGGAGGGAAGGATTGTTAATTAAATTAAATATGATGGGAATTAGAGGTAGATTTTATAATTGGGTTCTAGATTTTCTAACAGAAAGAAGATTCAGAGTTAAAGTAGGTTCTGAAATCTCAGAACAATTTGAAATAAATAATGGAATTCCACAAGGAAGTGTTATTAGTCCAGTATTATTCAATATAATGATTAATGATATTTTTATGGAATTAAATAGAAGGATTGGATAAGCTTTATATGCTGATGATGGGGCCATTTGGACAAGAGGACGAGATTCCATAATAGTAAGAAATAGGATCAAGGAGGCAATAGGAGAAATTGAAAAATGGTCATATAAATGGGGCTTTAAGCTCTCGACAAGTAAATCTTGTCATATGATATGTACGAAAAAGAAAAAGATAGATGAACAGAATTTGGAATTATATGGTCACAAAATGGAGACAGTAAGTAATTTTAAATATCTGGGTATATGGCTAGAACAAAAAGGAACATGGAGAACACATATAGAAAAAGTAGAGACGAAATGTAAGAAAATCATAAATCTCATGAGAGCAGTAGCAGGAAAAGATTGGGGAGCAAGTAAGCAATCATTGGTGCATATTTATAGGGCTTTAATGAGATCAACAATAGACTATGGGTGTTATGTATATGGAGCAGCAGCTAAAACAAATTTAATGAAAATAGAAGGAGTCATTAATAAAGCAATGAGAATTTGTACTGGTGCAATAAGATCAACACCAACTAAAGCGTTAGGAGAAGTGCCTTTAGATTTAAGAACAGATCAGCTCATGGTTACATATTGGTGTCGTTTACATGGATGTGGAAGTGAAAATATAGCAAAAAGTGTTATAAAGGAGTGTTGGGAATATAATTCTTTTAAAGGTAAGAGTTTTGGATGGATAATAAAAGATAAATCAGAAGAATATAAAATAGGAAATATATGGTTTAATTCACCTAGTCTTATAAGTAATATCCCTATTTGGTTATTTCCAAATGTCGAGATAGATTTTAATATAATGGAAAAGAGTGGGTAGACAGAAGGAGAGGTCAAATGGCAAATAATTATATAAGAACCAAATATTATAGCTATTTAGATATATATACAGATGGATCTAAAGATAATAAAGAAAAAGTAGGTATAGGAATATACATTCCAATGATGAAGGTAAGCATTGGGAGGAGATTACCTGATCAGATGTCAGTATATACAGCAGAAATGATGGTGATAATTATTCTGTCGATTCTTAGGCAGCCCTTTACAGTATCCAAAATATGAAATCAGAAAGAGAAGATTTATTATTAGAAATACATCAAACAAAGCTTATTCAGAATACAAAAACTTTATATAAATATAAGGTTTTGTTGGGTTCCTGCCCATGTAGGAATAAATGGAAATGAAAGAGCAGACCAAATAGCTAAGAAATCAATTAGAACAAATAATATTATAAACATATCGTATGGGAAAGGAGAAGCTAAGACAATAATTAAAAAAGAAATTAAGAAGAAATGGCAGGATAGATGGAATTATTTTTATTAAAGAAAAGTGAAACAGATGAATGTATAGAATGTAAAGTAATAGAAAATGTAGAACATATTTTATTGTATTGTAGGAAATATGATGAAGAAAGAATAAGATTAACTATATATATATATATATATATATATATATATATATATATATATATATATATATATATATATATATATATATATATATATATATAGATAGATAGATAGATAGATAGATAGATAGATAGATAGATAGATAGATAGATAGATAGATAGATAGATAGATAGATAGATAGATAGAAAGAAAGAAAGTAATCATCGCATTGATGTGGCCCATGCTACATACTCCGGTACAGTAGGTGGCGGTACGCACCAAAAAGTTAAGGTTGCAATCTGCCATTAAACAAAAAGAAGAAGAGGAACGGTCGTCAAGTCCGGTCTTGGCGAGAAGATCGGACTTGATAAGAACGCGAGCACGCAGCACGTATGGAACAGAAGCGTACTTGTGACGTCATGAGACGCACAGTTCTTTAGCATTTATTTAACATTCAAAAGTATTTATATACTACACCACAATAAATCTTATTGAACATTTTTTAAAACAACATTTTTAATTTCTTAAAAGCCTAAAAATTATCTTGCCGCGGTGCATTCTGGGAAAGCGGTCAGTCTGAAGAACGCACAAGTCTGCTCTGATGCATGCTCGATAAAGAGGGCGGGGCGAGAACAACATCCGGGGATGTGGTGCGTTCTCGCTCTGGCGAACAGTTCTCGGAAAAGAAAAGATATTAGAAGTTTTGGTTGGATTGTACAGGAAAAAATAACAGAATTCAAAATAGATCAGATTAGTATAAGCCAAACAGTTCCATTATCAGTTTTACAACCATGGATAATTACAGATGCTAGGGTAGATTTTACTTTGTTGGAAAGAAGAAAGGATAAGGAATTCATATTAAACTCATATATAGTACAGGAATATATTAATAAATATTATACTTATGTAAAAATGTATACAGATGCCTCTAAAAATATAACAAATCAAATAGGAGTAGCCTTTATTTTACCAGAATTTAATGTTAAAATTAGGAAAAGAATAAGTGATGGACTTTCAGTTTATACAGGAGAAATGATTGCAATATTATTAGCTGTTCAATGGCTGGAAGAAGTTAAACCACTAAGATCAGTCATGTGGTCAGATTCTAGTTCATCTTTAATCAGTTTGCAATATAATCACTCAGAAAGCAGGCCAGATATTTTAATAGAAATTCAACAGACACTATATAGAATAAATACGATGGGTTTAATTATAAATTTTGTATGGATACCGGCACATTATGGAATTAAAGGAAATGAACAAGTAGATAAGGCAGCAAAAGAAGCTGCTAAAAATGTATCAGTGGATTTATTTGTTAATTTTAGTAAATCTGAAGTTAAAATGTTAATTAAACAGAAAATAAAGGATAGATGGCAAACGGAATGGGAGAAAGGAAATAAAGGACGTTGGTTTTATAAAATTCAAAAGTAAATTGGAGAAATTAGAAGAACAGAAAGAACAAGAAGAGAAGAAACAATCATTTCTCGATTGAGGTTTGGCCATACCGGATTAAATGGTACTCTGTTTATTTTAGGAAAACATAGGAATGGTAAATGTGAATATTGTGGGGTAGATGAAACAGTTGAGCACGTGATGTTATACTGTAATAAATATGAGGAGGAGAGACAGCAATTCATTCGAAATTTGAGTAAAGTAAAAGTTAAATTAGATTTATTTCAATTATTCAGAAGTTATTCAGATAGTAACATTTACAATATAGTATTTCGATATCTAAAAGTAACACATTTATATAATAGAATTTAATTCCTGAGAGTCATTCTGGTCCACACTCCATTCCAGTAGATGGCGGAAATGCATCTATCTGTTGTTTGCCAACCGCCAAAAAAATTCAAAGAAGAAGAAGAAGAAGAAAAAGAAGAAGGTCGTGTCGCGACGCGTGGATCCCTCCTGGTTCTTTGTTGTTTTGTTGGTGAATCTGAAATAGAGCAGCAGCTGCTGCAGGAGATGAAGTCTGGAAAGAAGTCCAGCAGCTGGAGACACAGCGGAGAAACTGGAGGGAAGCAGGAGCTCAAAGAGCGGCAGGACGCAGCAGAGGAGACACCAATGATGGGGGATGTTTTCCAGCCCAGAGTTCTGCTGCACCGATTAGGTTTGGAGATTTCCTTCTTCATGCTAACTGTGTGGATGGAGCTAAAGTTTAGGAGCCGTTTTCAGAAGCTGATGGATTCCTCCTCTTCATCAGAACTCGTTGCAGGGTTTCCCCCAGAAAACTGGCTAAACCTGCAGCTCTGCATAGGAGGTGCTAACGCTAGCTTAGCATGTAGCATAGAGGTGCTAATGCTATCTTAGCATGTAGCATAGGAGATGCTAATGCTAGTATAGCATGTAGCATAGGAGGTGCTAATGCTAATATCGCATTTAGCATCGTTCTGCATGAAGTTTTTTTGTCTCTCTTCCTGGGAAAGTTCCCCCAAAAAACGCTTTTTGGTTTATCTTGTCTAGAAAAAGGGTTGCGTGTTTTCTTCTGGCTGTTAGTATGGAGGACCAATCCTGCCATAATTCAGAATACATACAGAATAAATAAATCAGAATTAACACTGGTAGCCTTCAAAATATAACCATGTATAAATTTACACAATAAAAAGAGAGACAGAAAAGATGGATAAATAAGAGAGGTTAAAGACAGAAGATGGCTGCTCGTATAAAGCTGTATTCTGTGGTATGAATGGAAAGCTATGTGGAAAAAAGCAACCCTCACCCCAAGACAGAATTTCTGGGTAAACACTGCCTCTTTTCTGAAAGTCATAAAAACATGGCCGCTAATATTCTGAATTGCTTGTATCTGGCCACTGTTGCCACGGTTACAATAATATAGGGATGTAGTGATCAGGATGATAAAATGTTGGTGTAGTGCCAAACATGAAGCTTTTGGCAGTTTGATCAGTTTTAGTCTCCTCTGTTGACGTGATGGAGGAATCTCCTACATGGTTGTAACAAACTACAACAGGACTTCTTCTGGCTTTCTTCTCACCACTTGCCCTGAAAATTCCCAATTTTTGGAGACGCACCAGAAAACCTGTCCTTTTTTGAGATTGTTCCACCAGAGCTGCTGATCTCTGCATCTCCTCCAGAGTTGCCATTGTCACCATGACTGCTTTTCTCATCAAAGCTCTCCTTATCCAACCCGTTCTAGCAGGGGTCTGCAAACTGTGGCTTTGGAGCCACAAGTGGCTCTTTGGACCTTCCACAGTGGCTCTAATAACTTCACTGGTATAATAATATTTGTAAAATATAAGAACTGATCCAGAATTTAGCAGTTATTAAATGCTTTTAACAGAATAATTGCTTTGAATTTCCACAACAGAATGACACTAAAGATACCAGTGATCATTTTTAGGGTGAAACTGTCAGTTCCTGAGGTTCAGTTTTTTCTACACTGCTGATAAAATATTTTTCTCTAAATTGAATCTTTACGATTGTTGTAACATTGTAAAGATCTAGTTGTTCATAAAGCATGTAATGTGTTTCAGTGTTGGCTGCAGATGTTAAAGTAGAGGCTCCTGAAGAACAGAGTCCTGAGGGGGAGCAGCAGGAGTCAGAGCTCCTCCACATAAAGGAGGAACAGGAGGAACCCGGGGTCCATCAGGAAGGAGAGCAGCTCCTTGTGAAGGAGGAGACTGATAGCAGGTTTCCATTAACTGATGCTCCTATCAACAGTAAGGATTTATTTACTTTGTTTGTGTGTCCGTGTTGCAGCTAAAGGTCAAAACTCACTGGATTCATTAACTTCCAATCAGACAAAATATCATCTGAGTCTAAATCTACATGCTCTGATCTCATTTCTTCAAAACATATCAGCACTGACTAGAGGGTCTGGCTAAATATGGCTGGACGATAATTCAATAACAATATATATCGATCGATAGACGTGTGGCGCGATAGGAAAAAAAAAGGGTCGATAAAACTTCGATAGACAGTTTTCCTTCCTTCCTTTCAGCCTATCATTTTAGTTGATGCTACAGTCACTACTTCCTCTCGACCAATCGTAATCGCGGACCCAGGCACACCGTCACAAAGCGCCGCCCTCTCAAACCACAACACAGAGCACGTGAATATGTCGCAGCAAGGAGAGGCGGAAGAAATTGTTCCAAAACGGGGTTTTACTAGTTCGCCAGCCTGACAGAAATAAACCACAGTGATTTGTAAAACTTGCAAAGAATCGGTAAAAACAAAGTCTGGTAACGCAACCAACTTGTTTCATCACGTCAGCCCCGCGCGACTCCGCGTCGTCTTCGTAGGAATCTTCTGGAAGTTCTTCCAAAACAAAGCAGGTATAGCAGCTAAAGTGGGCTTCCTTCTTTGTGATAAAATGACAAAGCGTCCTGGCGGCGTAAGGACATCACGCATGCAGTAACGTGCTTCATAGTGACGGATATGCTGCTGTTGTCTGCAGCTGAAAAACCTGGCTTCAAACAATTACTCGCCACTCTTGATCCGCGATATAAAGTTCCGGGTTTCAAGTTTTTCTCTAACAGCGCTCCCTAAATTGTGTGACTAGTGCAGGGAATCAGTGGAAAATGAGCTGCAGTCTGTGTCCTTACACGCCACGACCTCTGACCTCAGCCCTGCATCAGCCTCTCAATTATGAAACCTGAGAAGTAACTAGTGTACTATTCCCACCTAAATAGGCTATTCTATTTATTTATTCATTTGTTATATTTATTTTGGTCATTTTACTGGTCACTTTAGTTTATTCTTTGTCAGTATTTAATAACATCACCCAGGTCCCTTAAGTTGAGTTATTTCAATTCAATTTTATTTATTTAGCGCCAATTCATGAAACATGTCATCTCAAGGCACTTCACAAAGTCAAATTCAATCAGATTATACAGATTGGTCAAAAATTTCCTATATAAGGAAACCAGTTGATTGCTTCAAAGTCCCGACAAGCAGCATTCACTCCTGGAGAAGCGTAGAGCTACAGGGAGAGTCGTCTGCATTGTAAATGGCTTTGCTGCAATCGCTCATACTGAGCAAGCATGAAGTGACATATATTTGTCTTTAAAAAATCAGTTATGGGTAAAAATGTTGGTTAAATAAGGATTTTATTGAGATTTAGTGTATATGTGTTCTTTATTAAAAGTAAGTCATTTAGCAATATCATTAGAGCCAGGTTTTAAATCTTTTTGATAATTATCGATATAGATCAATATGCATTTTTTTTTTATCAATATGCTTTTTTTCCTATTCGTCCAGCCCTATAATATAAACACTGAACCTAGCAAGTCAGGAGATCTGTAGCTAGAGTCTGCTGGTCTGTCAGGAAACACAAAGCTGAGATTGCTGCTGGAACAAACTCAACCAAGATCCCAGTTTCCCTTTTTTAATTTTCTGTACTGCTACACAACAGCAGAACACTGTCAATGGGCTGCCTATGTCCGTAAAGCTAATAGCAGCTAGCGTTAGCTTATGTTGGGCAGGAAGTTTAATGCTAGACTGTCGTAGATACATGAGTTTTAATGTTGTTCTCAAACATCCACCGTACTCTCCTGGTGCACCTTAACAAACGGTGACATTCAAACCTGGTTGCTCACAGTTGTTTTACTTTAGCATGTGAGAAACCAGACAGTCCTGTGAGGATCATGTTCTTTGATTTCTCCAGTACATTTAACATTTAAGTGACTCACTGGAACCACTATTGTAAATCACTATTGTGTCAAATTTATATATAATTGAACAAAGTAAAAGTCCAATTTTTAAGCTTCTCCTTGTTGGAAAGATACGACTCTAATTTCCAATGATTCTGGCCAAGGGGGATGGGGGGGGGGGGGTGAATCTAAGCCTGTCATGAGGGCATGAGAGCCAGCAATAATTTATACACATTTAAATGCCACCTTGTGTGTTTAAAGTGCTGTAAAACTAAAAGTCTTTATGGAAAAACATTTGCCTTTTCCTTAGAGGGATTTAAAAAAAAAACACGATTATTTCTGATTGTTTACTAGGAAATCACTGCTGCACCTTATCCTGTAATTCACTGCTATTTATTGTAACTTTTCAAGCTGTATGCGAAACGAAATTTCGTTCTGTACGCTCTCTGTGCATACAAAATGACAAATAAAGTCTATGTCTAAGACACTCGCTCTGTGTGGTCCTGCTGATTACTGCTCGGTCCAGGCTCAGACTGGGTACCACCATAGTGAGAAGCCCACGGTCGTGATGGACTGAACCACCCAGGGACTCTTTTTAGGTGGGAAAAAAAATCAAAGGAGCCCAGGGCAGACACAGATTCTTGTGAGTCCATCTGACCTTCTTCATATAGTTTGACCGTTGCTGAGGATCCTCAGGAAACTTAAACTACCACCATCCTTGTGAGGGTTTGAACAAAAACCTGCAATACGATACAACTCCATAAATTGTAAACAACAAAACTCTGAAAACTTTACCAACTGTCTGCTACGACGCTGCTTATTGGGATTAACGGCTCTGGAAGTCGTTCTCGCGCTTACGTCACTTCTGCTTCTACCCTCAGTCGCTAAGCGGCGCTACAAATCTCTCTAATTTGCACAAATGGCAGTGGTTAGTTGAGTATAACAATGTAATGCAGGAACTTTTGTAAATATTAAATAGATCATCAAGGATAATGTTTTGGTTTACAAAACATGTCAATATCATGTCATCAGAGCTTTAAGTTAAAAAAGTCTAGCTCTACAAAGACCTGACTTTTGGGGGGTGGGGGAGTTGTAACAGTTATGTACACTGAAGTTTTCTATTGTTTTATTTTGTTTTACTTTTCTCAGTATTCTGTAAATGAAATGATGCAAGCTCAGTCATCCAGCAATACATTTGATCTGGCAGGTTGTGAGGAAACGACCTTAAAATGCCAAGGGGTGAATACTGTAAACAAGTAATACTTAAGATAAAGTAGTAGATTCAAATATTAAATTTAACTAATGTGTGTATGTGCCTCACTTCAGCTTGAGATCAAAATACTTTCTAATGTGCATAATCTTTTAGATTCAACTTTATTGTCATTACACAGGTACAGGTACAAGGCAACGAAATGCAGTTTAGGTCTAACCAGAAGTGCAATAGCAGCAAGTGCAGGATAAACAATGGTTCCATAAGTACAGGACATGGGTTATTACTGAATAAATATAGAGATGTATACTATTATAGACAGAATTTTACTGATCGATTTGTCCTATGAGTATAATATATAGATAACTAGTATTGTGAACTAGATTTACAGCTGGATATGTACCGAATATAGTATACAAATGTATATGTAAACAATTGTGAATAAACAGTCAGCAGTGCAAATCAATATTCAGTCATAGTTAGTAGTGCAAGATGCATGTAAACAGTTGTTAAAATAGTAACACTCAGGAGTGCAGGTGAACATTACAGTCTAGTAAATAACATAATAACAAAATGAAGGTAGGTATGAGGAGGGAGAGGAGAGTCTATCAGCGAGGATTAGAGTTCAACAAAGAGACAGCTCTGGGGAAAAAGCTGTTCTTTAGTCTGCTGGTTCTGGTCCGGAGGCACCTGAAGCGCCTGCCGGAGGGCAGGAGAGAAAACAGTCTGTGGGCTGGGTGAGAAGAGTCCTTAAGGATGCTGTGAGCTCGATGTAGGCAGCGTTTCTTCTGGATGTGCTTAATGGTGGGTAGTCGAGTCCCAGTGATGTGCTGGTCGGCTTTCACCACCCGCTGCAGTGCCTTGCGCTCTGCAACAGTACAGCTCCCATACCACACTGTTGCACAGTTGGTCAGGATGCTTTCTATTGCACAGCGGTAAAAGTTCACCAGGATAGTCGAGGATAGCTGATTTTTTTTTCCTCAGTGTCCACAGGAAGAAGAGGCGCTGTTGAGCCTTCTTGACCAGACAGGAGGTGTTGGTTGACCAGGACATGTCCGCTGAGAAAACCTGAAACTGGAGACACACTCAACAGCCATTCCATTGATGTAGATGGTGTCGTGCGTGCCTCTTGAATCTTTTCTGAAGTCCACGATGAGCTCCTTCGTTTTGGTGGTGTTGAGGAGCTGGTTATTTTCAGTGCACCATGTGGCCAGGTGCTTGATCTCCTCCCTGTAGGCAGTCTCATCGTTGTTGCTGATGAGACCAATCACCGTAGTGTCGTCCGCAAACTTGATGATGGAGTTGGATGCGTACACAGGCTTGCAGTCGTGGGTGAAGAGGGAGTAGAGAAACGGGCTTAGCACACAGCCCTGTGGTACACCAGTGTTGAGTGTGATGGACGTGGAGCAGTTGGAGCCTGATCGGACGTTCTGGGGTCTGTTGGTCAGAAAGTCCAAAATCATGGAGGTGTTGATGCCCAGGTGTCGAAGTTTGGCTATTAACTTAGCCGGGATGACAGTGTTGAATGCTGAGCTAAAGTCAACAAACAGCATGGGTGCATAAGTGTTCTTATTGTCCAGATGTGTGAGCACAGAGTGCAGTGCCATGGAAACTGCATCCTCTGTCCTCCTATTGGAGGTATGCAAACTGGTGTGAGTCCAATGTGGATAGTAGCGAGTCTATTAGGCGTGCTAGGACCAGCCGCTCAAAGCACTTCATTACGATTGGTGTGAGTGCTACAGGGCGGTAGTCGTTAAGGCACTTTGAGCTGGAGTGTTTTGGTACTGGCACAATGGAAGTGCATTTGAAGCATGTTGGTACAGCTGCTTGGGCAAGAGACAGGTTCAAAATGTCTGTACAAACCTTGGTGAGCTGCTCCGCACATGCCCTGAGCACGCATCCAGGGATGTTATCTGGTCCAGCTGCCTTGTGCGTGCTGATCCTGCTCAGTGCGTTGTAGACATCTGTGAAGGGGAGTGTGATTGGCGGGTGGTCGGCTGAGGATTTGAGCTTGGTGGCAATTTCACTGTTGTCTCTTTCAAAACGAGCATAAAAGTCATTCAGCTCGTTCAGGAAGTTGACACCAGTGGCTGCAGAGGTGGAGTGAGTGGGTTTATAGTCACTGATGGCCTTAATTCCCTGCCACATGCGTTGGGGGTCGGCGTTGGAAAAGTGTCCCTCTATCTTAAGCTTGTAGCAGTACTTGGCCTCTTTGATGCCCCTTTTCAGATTTGCTCAGGCTGTGCTATAGGCTTGTGCATCTCCTGATCTGAGGCAGTGTTGCATGTCTTCAATAGGGGTCGCACCTTCCCATTCATCCATGGCTTCTGATTTGGATATGTGGTGATCTGCTTCTGGGTTGTTACATTGTCAATAGTGGTATTAATATAATCCAGTACAGAGGAGGCGTAACAGTCAATGTCTGTGTGCGAGCCACTGGTGGCTTGAGAAGCAAACATCCTCCAGTCTGTGTGTAGAAACCTTTCCTGAAGTGATGAATCTGCTCCTGCAGGCCACACCTTAATGGTCTTCACTGATGGCTTCACACGATTGATGAGAGGTGCATATTTGGGGGTGAGGAACAAAGAAAGGTGATCTGACTGACCCAGGTGGGGGAGGGGTGTCGCAACGTAGGCTCCAGCCACATTTGTGTAAACGTGGTCTAAAGTTTTGTTTCCTCTGGTGTGGCAGTAAACATGCTGGTGAAATTTCGGTAGCACTGATTTTAAATTTGAATGATTAAAATCACCTGCAACAATAAACACAACTTCAGGGTGAATGGTCTGTTATTTTCTGATGGCTGCGTGAAGTTCTTTCATAGCAGACTTAGCATCAGCGTCCGGGGGAATGTAGGCTGCAGTGATAATAGTGGAAGTGAACTCCCGTGGCAACAAGAACGGTTTACATTTAACCATGAGAAACTCAAGGTTAGCTGAGCAATGTCTCTCAACAATAGACCAGGTCATTGTTATTGTTTTGATCCGGGGTTTTCGCGCATGCAAAAGACGAACACAAAGGCGGACGCAAACAGAGGAAACGACGAGTTCTCAACGTATTTTTCTTCTTTAGATAACGTATCACAAGATCGTTTTAACAGTAAGTTGATGTTATCAGGTTGCCAGATCCACATAGCAAAAGCCTGAAGGGACGGAGCGAGTCTGTGAAATGCTGGCCAAGTGTTCCGTACCGCGACATATACAGCTACCTTATAAACACGCAGGCCAGTACACACGAGAGAGCATGAAAGCATGAAACCACTGGACAGCTACAATTATTTTATATCTGGACATAGGCTCCAGCAACGCCCGCGACCCCATGAGGGATTAAGCGGGTCAGAAAATGGATGGATGGATGGATGTTCAGACATGTTTGTGTAACATACGAAAGCGGAGTCTGACACACAGCGCCTCAGCAGAAAGGAAGACCCGCCCGGTAGGTTAAAAAAAACATTGTTCACTATGGATTATTTTGGTGTTTTTGTCTTATTAAAATTGGTGGGGGTGTCGGCGACGTTGCAGCGTAAACAGGGGCGTAATGCAGCCGCTGTCTGGAGCACATTATTGCACACTGATTGCACGAAGAAAACTAAAATGATGGGGCGTGCTGCTGCTGCAGCGCATCGACTCCGCTTCTCCTGGCCCCGTCTAACGATCGCCACCTCCCCTCCGCCGCTATTTAAGTAGAACAATGACCGGTGCAAAATTAAGTTGTATTTACCGGAGATGAAATGTAGACTGCAAATTCTGTCGTAGTATGATGGATCCCCCAGTCCATTGGGAGTGTCTGCCTGCGCTCTTTTCATTGAAAATATCCATTTCTTTCTTCTTTCCTCATCCTTTGGTAAACGACAGAAACGTACATCCGACGATTTGGAATGCCTCTGTGTGCAACCGGGAGCACAAAAAGTCGTAGGCATTGTTTAGATTCCAAAAATAAACTAACTAAAAGTACGCTCTAAATCACCCGTTTTGTAATGATAGTAGACGGGAACAGTTCGGCTTTTGCCTACCCGCGGGACCCGGATGTAGCGCGGACGTCACACGTGAACTGGTCTATAGCAGAGTTTGTGCACCAAGCTTTGTTAATGTAAATGCACAGTCCCCCGCCTCGGATCTTACCGGAGCCATCTGATGTTCTGTCCGCCCGGAATGCATGACGCCCCGCTAGCGCAATAGCATTGTCGGGTATTCCGCTGTTTAACCATGTTTCAGTGAAAATTAGGACATTACAGTTCAAAAGTCTCTTGCTAATGTGTTTCATTGTTTTCCTGCAGATGTTAAGCACAAGCTGATTGTTAAAGAGGAACCACGTGCCAGCCTGCAGGACCCAAAGCCCCCCCACATAAAGGAGGAACAGAAGGAAGTGTACATCAGTCTTCCAGGAGAGCAGCTCAATGGGAAGGAGGTGATTAATACCATCAGGTTTCCAGTTGCTGCTCCTCCCATAAAGAGTCTGGATGATGAACAGTCTCTGCTGCTCTCACAGCTTTATCCAGACCAAATTAAAGGCAGCGAGCTTCCAGAAGAAAATTATGATGAAGAATCCATCAGGATACAAGATCATGGAGACAATTCCCTTTCTTTAAAGACTAAAAACACAGAGAAGGATGAAGAGGACAGTGATGTAGAGCACCCTGTCTCTGAGCTGAAGCATTTGTCAGACTCTGGATTTAAGAAATGTTCTACAGAGAAGAAAATTGTGGAGTCACGAAGGGAAGTCAGTACAGGAATGAAGATGAGGTGCAAAGACTGTGGCAAAATATGTAGTGGGAAACACGCTTTAAACACACACATGAGAATCCACACCGGAGAGAAGCCTTTCAGTTGTGATCTCTGTGGACAAAGATTCAGCCAAAAGGGAACTTTAAACACACACATGAGAATCCACACAGGACAGAAGCCTTTCTGTTGTGATCTATGTGGACACAGATTTAGCCAGAAAGGAACTTTAAACAAACACATGAGAATTCATACAGGACAGAAGCCTTTCTGCTGTGATCTATGTGGAAAAAGATTTGGCCTAAAAGAAACTTTAAACAGACACATGAGAATCCATACAGGACAGAAGCCTTTCTGTTGTGATCTATGTGGAAAAAGATTTGGCGAGAAAGGAACTTTAAACAAACACATGAGAATCCATACAGGACAGAAGCCTTTCTGTTGTGATCTAGGTGGACAAAGATTTAGCCAAAAAGCCGACTTAAACAAACATATGAGAATCCACACAGGAGAGAAGCCTTTCAGTTGTGATCTATGTGAACGAAGATTTAGCGAGAAAGCGGCTTTAAACAAACACATCAGAATCCACACAGGAGAGAAGCCTTTCAGTTGTGATCTGTGTGGAAAAAAATTTAGCCAAACATCAAATTTAAACACGCACATGAGAATCCACACAGGACAGAAGCCTTTCTGTTGTGGTCTGTGTGGACAAAGATTTAGCGAGAAAGGAACTTTAAACAGACACATGAGAATCCACACAGGACAGAAGCCTTTCTGTTGTGATCTATGTGGACATAGATTTAGCCATAAAGAAACTTTAAACGCACACATGAGAATCCATACAGGACAGAAGCCTTACTGTTGTGATCTATGTGGACATAGATTTAGCCATAAAGAAAGTTTAAACGCACACATGAGAATCCATACAGGACAGAAGCCTTTCTGTTGTGATCTATGTGGACAAAGATTTAGCCAAAAGGGAACTTTATACACACACATGAGAATCCATACAGGACAGAAGCCTTTCTGTTGTGATCTATGTGGACATAGATTTAACCATAAAGAAACTTTAAACACACACATGAGAATCCATACAGGACAGAAGCCTTTCTGTTGTGATCTATGTGGACATAGATTTAACCATAAAGAAACTTTAAACGCACACATGAGAATCCATACAGGACAGAAGCCTTTCTGTTGTGATCTGTGTGGAAAAAGATTTAGCCGAAAGGGAAATTTAAACACACACATGAGAATCCATACAGGGCAGAAGCCTTTCTGTTGTGATCTATGTGGTCAAAGATTTAGCCAAAAGGGAAATTTAAACACACACATGAGAATCCATACAGGGCAGAAGCCTTTCTGTTGTGATCTATGTGGTCAAGGATTTAGCGATAAACCACATTTAAACAGACATATGAGATCTCGCCATTTTTCTGTTTGACCGCTGTCGTCTTGCTGCGCTGGACCAGAGTGGTTTCATTACAATGTACCTTACGTCATTGGGTAGATTTACATAAATGGCTCCTAGCTAATGGAAACAGGAAAACCCAAAATCCCCAGGCTTTCATTTACCGGGGTAAAAGAAAGCCTGGAGCTTTCAGTGAAAGACTATTGTGAAATGACCTTTTATGAGCCCTGATCAAAATCCTACTGAACATGGATGGACGGAGTTGAAACGGGCCGTCTGGAGAAGGCATCCTTACCTGTTGATAGGTGCAGAAGTATTGCGTCACGTTTATGTCATAATTCCCGCGAGCAAAATAAACATATTTGCATGTATGTAAACTACTTCTGCGCATGGTTTATCTACCGCCGCGCGAGAAACTGCTGCTTCGAGAGGAGAAAATCGCTCTCTGCGTGCGCCAGCTCCTCCCACGCGTGCTCGGGATCTCACCGCGTGCACGATTTTCTATCCAGCGGCCACGCTCGAGGACGGCTGCGCGCTCTAAAGCGTCTCTGCGCTTGGACTGATTTTCTCCTCGCGCGAAAGAAAATGTGTTTTGACAGGTTGGACGGAGACAAACCTCTTCTGTAAGCCTCCTCCTGATTGGGCCTTGCAGACACGATCAAACACAGGAAGTAGTATCAGCAAGCTTTTGACTGACAGCTCGTCATCCATCAGCTTTAATACTTTGTTTTTACTTTATATTACATATACAGAAAGATAAATCAGTTGACTAATTAATGGTACATTTGTGATTGCTTGTGATAGTTTTTCTTATTAACAGCGCATATTTAAAAAACTCAGAGCTGCATGTTAAATATAAAAAACTGACTTTTACACTCACTAGTACTATATATTATTGGCATCAGTTTATATTTTGCAACACTTTCTGTCTACATGTAGAATTGAACCGGCTGCAGGAATTTGAAACAATGTTTTGATCTGAAGGACGTTTTTAATTAGTTCACCTAAATTTAATAAAGCTAAATTGATCAAACTTTATAACCCTATCTTATTTCTATAATGTGGAGTTAAGGACAAGATTATTTTCTCATCATGATGAAAACCAGGTGGAAGCTCCCATAGAGGGTTCAGACATAATGCTAGTCCGCTCTGTCTCTTCTCTCTCCTCTTTGTCTCTTCTCTGCTTTTCTGTTTTTCACATGTTGTGCTGTCTTCTGGGTCCTGCTGATTTGCGCAGTAAGATGGACTGATTCAATGTAGTGGACACTCAATGGTGGATCCCAAGACACATATTACAATAACCAATTTTTAAGGGATTTTAACAAAAGTAATTTACTCAAAAACATAACGTGCTAAAAATAATATCTATATTAAACACATTTTTATAAAAGGAGTTTTTTGCGGTCCCCAGGAACTTGGGGCCCTAGGCAACCACCTAGTTTTACGTAGTGGAAAGTCTATCTCCGAAATGAGTACCCAGATCCGTTATGTTAACAGTTAAATAGTAAATAAGACTATAATGATTCACTACAAGTCTCCACTCCTTTGGCAATAAGCACAATTCAAATAGGAGTCACCTAGTTATTTTTCCCCCTCTGAATCAAAACTATTTAAATACAGAACTTTATCTTGGATTCAACTGACAAGTGCATCCAAATTTTGAATGATTGCAGTATAAATAAGCCAGTGTATGAATTGGGCTTTATAAATAAATTTGCTTGCCAGTCTGTGTATTTGTTTTTATGAGTTACAAAAAACTGTGACAATACTGTTATCCCCACTCTATCCAAGTTAAAAATAAAATTAACTAATGTGAAGACACATTAACAGTATGTAAGGGTTAGTTTTCAAGAATTACATTACCTTGCAAGTTTAAAAATAAAAACTTTATCAACCTTTTACATGTTCCATTTACTTTAGCACAATGGGGAGCAATGTTGTGAACTGTGAGCCATACACAAAACTACTTTTGCTCAATTTCCATGGTAATTCAAATAATATTCCATCTATCTCTAAAAATCAGAATTTATAATTAAATCTCATGCACAAGGTAGGATACACAAAATGGGCCTAACATAAGCTCCTGTGGAAATGTTTAGGGGCCTTCTTTAAAGTATTAGTTTCTGGAACCCAAGCTCTCCTGCAAGTTTAACATTTTCTATGGTCTTGCATGACTGGGATGATAACCAATTAAAATGTCCAAATACATCAAGGGATATTGTCTGAATCAGACATCAGCAGCCAGAAAATAGTGCATTACTTGTACATCATCTCCCCTCCACCCACCAAAAAAGAAAAGTTACTGTATTAAGTTGTTTAGGTTGCTCTGAGTCTATCAACAGGCTACAGGCAAGAAGCTCACACTCTGGATGGATAAAAATTATTAAAGTACTTACCTTTGAGCATAATTATTGCAGTATAAATTTGGGTCTGGAAATACATTTAAAAAACAAACCATTCATCTTTAATTGACCTCTGACAAAAACTTTTGTTTTTGTATTGAATAAAAAAAAGCAAAGTCGTGGCCATAATGGGCAATGTTTATTTATGTTGCGTCCAAATATGTCATTGGTCATTTATAGGCTACTCAGCACCTGACAAAGCTGTAGTCAGATATTCACAACATAGTAGAAAAAGTTCTGTAACATCACTCTCAGCTTCATTTTCAAGCAGCAACTGTACCTCGGCCAGTTGCTGTTCATTGAGTGGACGTGGAAATTCAGGGACCACTATTGCACCATGCACATGTCCATCATACTCAGCAGCAACGTCCCAGTCAATGTCAGGCTTCTTGGATGTCCTTATTAAAACAAAAACAAGAAAATTCAGCAGTTACTGCACAAGTAAATAATACAATAAGTCTTGTGTTGAGTTTTGTGACCTAAAATTCTACATATTCTACACAAAGGTTTTTGTTTAAGGAAAGTCCCCTGAAACACATTATACCACATTATACCCTGGAAGAGTTACAGTAAGATTGAAGCAAGGGACATGAACATTAGTTTGGAACACACATTTATTTTATGATGGGGTTACTAGCAGATCAAAGCTGATCAAAGCTGCAATCAAGAATAAGGTTTTAAGCATTTCACAGAGTGAAATCACAACTCACATTCCCTGCTAGGAATAATTTTTAAATAACAATTAAAATAAAATGTGTGCATTTGGACAGTAGAAGGAAAATAAAGGGCATCATGTAACCTAACAATGTAAACTCCCAGCTGAGGCTGAAACTATGAATCTCCCTGCTAAGAGACAACAGTGTTTACCGCATCACTTTGTAGCTTGAGATAATACACTAACAAGTAGAAATAAATGAGGCCTCAGTGTTTCCCACAGGTATCACAGTAGCCATTTGTGTACTGTGATACAGTCACCATCATTACTATGATGATATATTTTAATATTACAGTTGCCATTTATGAATTTATATTATAGCTGTATAGGCCAATTTTTTTACTTTTTGGTCTGCAATGTAATTAACATTTTCTGTACTTCACACTTATTTGATGATCATAAAAGCTCAAACATGGTATTTACTAAATGAGACAAAAACCTCAAGATTCTCTGGCTAATCCATCGGGTAAACCATCATTGCGGTTTGCCAGAGCTGCTCCGGAGATAGATTACCCCACTGGTTGTTCCAGCCTTCCACAGAAGCCTCCAGGTCTGCCTTCAATTTAGCAAGGATGGTCACGTGAACTGCAAAAAGGTCCTCTGCAAAGGAGAGGAAATGTTAGTTTTTCTTTTTTTTGGGGTGGGGGGGGGGGTTCATACACTTTCCTTCATGCTTTTAGTAGTGTGATATTATTCCAGTCAGTACTGTTGAATAATATTCTATGTAAGATGTTTGCACTGCATTATAACATATGCAAAACAAACCAGAAAAGATAAAGGGCAAATCCGTCCCTTCTTCCCAATCATGAAACTAACCCCTGGAGGAAATATCAAGAAGGTGATCAGTCTCTAGGTTGTGTAGTGGCCTGTAGTATTTTGAGGTCACACAAGTCCTGACATCACGCCATAGCCGTTCAATCCTACACACTCAGAAAATAACATAATTTTGTTTAACTTCAAAGACTTGTCAGATAATAAAATATCAGTATGGTTACAGTCAACATTTAATTATATCTGAAAGACATTTAATTATATCTGAAAGACATGCAGAAGCTTGAAATCTTTGATTGTGGACACTTTTTCCAGGGATGAAACTTCCTCGATCTGTTTTTCACACACTGTGAACATGTATTGGGCTATTTCAACATTCTCTACCCCTTGGTCAGCTCTGACCCTGCAGCGCATTCACTGAAGATCCAATAGCATGACTAGGAAATTATACAGCATAAAACTCAGGCAAATTATTTACATCATATATGTCTGTGTAACTTAAGGTGAAGATTCTAAATATGAGATTTTGACCAGAACACATTTAACCAAGTTAGATTCTTCTCCTATTTTTAGCATCAAAACCTAAGGACAGAGGCTGGATGTGGGTTGACTTGACATTTAATCTCTCTGAAGAAGACAGACTGCGATGAGTCATTGTACAATTTGGTCCAAAGCACCTTCCTGAACAAGAAAATAACGTGCAAAATAAAGAATAATTAATACAAAAAGTCTGCTAAGCTAGCAGTATCTCCACAAGTTAGCTTATTGTACATTCAAACAACACACTGACTTCGTCTCACATCTGCCATTTAACACTCAGTAGATAATCAAAATGCATTCTCGTTCAATAAGCGGTAAGAATATATCACCTATGAACTGTAAATCAAACAAGAAAAATGTTTTTATATCAGGACCCAAAGTTGAGCCCGTCTTACTGCTAACAGCCGAAAGCTCCTTGTGAGCGTCGGGCTACTTCCTGTCTGCTAGAGCTGCGTTCAAGTGCAGTAGGACGTACTCATTGCTCTTATCTAACAGCTACTAACACAATAAAAAATGCTCACGTAACATTAATAACTTATTTGGTGGAATTTGAAACTTAATCTAAGTCATATTATTAACCTGTTACATTAGCATCGGTTAGCATCATCACTGAAGCGCCGCAGTAGCTAAGGCTACCAGACAGCAGTCAACATTTTTCTCTCGTGCCGAAATATTGTAACTGCTAACTATATATCCCTGAACAATTCGACCAAATAGAATTATGTCAATCTACGGCTGTTTATTCGAAGATAGCACTACTCTGAGGAATAATTGTGCTTTCTGGGGGGCAAGAACGGTTGTGAATTTCACTTACCCCACGTACCGTAAACGTTGGAGAAGCCTCCGCCATTGTCCCGCCTCCGTCGTCGGTCCTCCCTTATGGCTGACGAGCTGTCAGTCAAAAGCTTGCTGATACTACTTCCTGTGTGATCGTGTCTGCAAGGCCCAATCAGGAGGAGGCTTACAGAAGAGGTTTGTCTCCGCCCAACCTGTCAAAACACATTTTTCTTTGCGTGAGGAGAAAATCAGTCCAAGCGCAGAGACGCCTTAAGGCCCATTCATACCTCACGTAAAAGACGGATACGGATACGTGTGGAGTGTTTCATACGTTCTAACCGTCGATTTAGTCCGTATTTTGACACGAAAATTGGGAGCTTACGATTACGGACGAAACGGATCAATACGGAGCAATACTACCGGAAAAGGTGGGGGCGCTATTGAGTTTTTAGTACAAAATGTCAACAAAATCACGAAGAAGGTTATAATTCTGGGCTTTAAACAATGGCGGGATTCGAGGAACGACTTGCGGAGCTTGTCCGCAACTACCCACACATATATGATGTGTCGTGTCCGGGGCAGAGGGACAAACAAAAAGTTTACTTAGGGAGCAAATACAACAAAATCACGTCTTGGACCGTCGCCATGTTTAACGAATTATTGGCACCCAGCACTGCCACCTAGAGGAAATATTGGTTATTGCGCACCTCAACGGACGGAGGTATGAAGGAGTCAACGGATAGAACGTACGGACAGAAATACGGACGTGTAGGCCAAACGTAGGGTATGAATGGGCCTTTAGAACGCGCAGCCGTCCTCGAGCTGGATAGAAAATCGTGCGCGCTGTGAGATCCCGAGTGCGTGTGGGAGGAGCTGGCGCGCGGAGAGCGATTTTCTCCTCTCGAAGCGGCAGTTTCTCGCGCGGCGGTAGATAAACCATGCGCAGAAGTAGTTTAACATACATGTGAGTATGTTTATTTTGCTCGCAGAGGTTTAGACATAAACGTGACGCCATACAGAAGTGTCATTGACAGTTGCAGAAACCCTTTGATTGCATGACTAAATATTGAGCTACAGGCCAGTGTCATTTCTTTTTTGAGAGAGAGATGTGTGTGAGGCCATCTTCCCCACGTGCCTCCAGGGCAAACTGAAACTTTCTACAACCTGCATCCAAGAAGATGGTGGAGGGGATCAGAAAGGACTCCATATACGGTCTGCAGTGTAACAAGACCCCAGCCAATCCTTCCTCGCCTTACAGACTTTGTTTCTTTTCGTCACAGTGTAATTTGTGTATTAAATCCCTTGTATGTTAATCATGTTATTACTCACACACACATACTATTTGAAGAGAGCTTTTAGAAGTTTGTGATCTTTTTTGGGGCTTTTGACTTTTTTTCCTTTTTTTATATTTCGGCCTTTTTCATCTCTGCTTTTTGGAAGTACCTGAAGAAGAGGCTTTTATAATCTGCTGATATTTTGTATCTGTTCTGTTGATCTTTAATAAATGAGTATTTCCTGGCACAAAAAAAAGTCTGATCTTGGGATTATGCAGTGTCTATGAGGTTCTCACATCAAGAAATCCAGATTCAATGTTTCTAGCAGCAGTGGAAGAGGGAGAGAGAAATTATAGCCGTTGTTAACAAATGTAAAAATAAAAGCTGCACTGACAGTGATGACACTGAAATGGCAACAGAACAGTTATTGACGCAATTGTTAAACCACTGACTCATATCTATAACCTCTCTTTCCAAACTGATCAATTTACAAGCAAAATAAAAACTGTTAAAACCACCATTATACAAATCTGAAGAAAGACACCAATTCACAAACTATAGGCCTGTTTCTCCACTTGCACAATTTTTCCATGATTTTAGAAAATCTATCAATTAACAGACTGGAAAACTTCAGTGATTATACATGATCTACTGTCGACTGATTTTACCAGAACTGAGCTGTTGTGTAGAACTCTGGGGTAACACCTACAGGACGTCACTCAAACCACTCCTGATGCTGCAGAAAAGACTCATCAGGATAATTCATAAGGCAGCTATCACCACCACACTGATTCATTCTTTCTTTCTAGCTACACTTCTCAGATCTGGTCGAATTTCTAACCTCAAATGTATAATGTAAATGTATAAAGCCAGAAATAAACAGCTACCAGACAGCATACAACAACTTTCTGCTGAGAGAGAGGGAGGATATCATTACAGGGAGAAGCTAAATTTCTAAATCTTATGTGCTCAAAAAAACATGAAGAAAATGTGCATTTCAATACGTGGTTCGAAGGTCTGGAACAAACTCATCGTTGAATTAAATTAATGTCTAAGTATGATGCTGTTTAGGAAAAGGCTCAAAGTGGTTTTCTAAAATGATCTGAGATGGAGGAAGGGCAGTGAACACCAGTGGGTCCTCTCAGCCACTGGACATGGGTGGATAGATACTTTTTCAATGGTTGGGGTGGTGTGGGCTACGGGCTGGAGGTAATAAGTGCCTGAACGTAGATTTGTGCAGGCATATGTTAATGTCTATATGTATGTTTATGATGTAGAATATATTGTTGTATTTGCTTATGTAATAGCAGAGTTGGGTAGTGACTAGTTACATTCATGCAGTTACATTTACATGAGTAACTTTTTCAGAAAAAAGTACTTTAAGGAGTAGTTTTACTGGACGGTTTTACTTGAGTCATATTATTAATCCAGTATCGCTACTCTTACCGTCTGGCCATTATATCCACCGTGAGTAACTTCATGAATAAAGAACAGACTTGTTTTTACCAAAAATGCACCAAAGACAAAAATCTAGACATGTAAAGTAAGATGTCTTTTGTCCATAAGCTTTGTTATTCTAAAGTTATTTTCTATCTGCTGAGCTCACTGAGTTGTCTGGAGGTCAAAGAATGTACAGTGAACAATAGATATTGTCATTGGAAGTACTTTGCACTGTTCTAACATACTATATATGCATTAACTGCTGTATGTATTGCTTTCAAGTTTTATATTGAAAAAAATATTTAGAAAAGTGTTATTTTTGTCTTTAGTATGTCTTTTGTCCATAAAATACCAGAATTTGGCATAACCTGATATTTTCTGATTACATTATGTTTAAATATTAAATCATCAGCTGTTATGATTAATCACTCAGTACTTGAGTAGCCTTCTTACTGAATACTTTTTTACTCTTGAGTCATTTCTTGGCTGACTGCCTTTTACTTTTATTTGAGTAAATATATGTTGAAGTGGTGCTACTCTTGCTTAAGTACAATTTGTGCCTACAACACCTGTCTTTAATGTATTTTTGGAGCAGTATTGAGTCATAAATAAAGTAGGAGATTGTTTTATGGTGTCACTTTTAAACCCCCTTTCCAGACATCACTAAATTAAAGATAATATATTTCATTAATGTGTGTGTTTCTCTCTCTCTCTCTCTCTCTCTCTCTCTCTCTGTCTGTCTATATCTATCCATCTATATATGTGTGTGTGTCTGCACAGTGGTAACTATATAAATATAATATATAAAATATAATTTGAATTTTATACATCATATTACAAATAAAGGCTCACTCATATTGTTCATTTATCAAACAGTAAAGATTCACATCAATCCTTCAGTGAGCTAGCAAAGACAGACAAACACTAGAATAACATTTGCTTTTATTTTCTAATTTCCTCCGTTTTACTTTGTATATATTTTCCTACATTTTATTCCAACTGTTTTTAACTTGCTTTTATTCTGTTTTTATTTTCCAACATTTTAATCATATAAAGCACGTTTCGTTGTCCTTGTACTGAAATGTGCTATACAAATACATTTTTCCTTGCCTAGATTGTCGCAGACTATCCGGCAGAACGTAAACGTAATCTGTTAATTTCCCGTATTTTGATGGGACGATCTGACTTGCAGCCAGAAGATTTGTGCCCCCACAGCTGTCTACTGAGAGCGTGTTGGGGATATATATATATAAATATATATGTGGGATCATTAAGGAGCTTACTCGTGGCTGACAGAAATATTTATGAGTCAACTGGCAGATGACACTGCGCTGTTTTTCAGGGATGCCTCGCAGGTTTCATTGGCAATCTGTAGTGCCCAGTCCCTTAACTCAAACACAGTTAAGCTTTTGCTATCAAGTACAGTCTCACTGCCTCAATTAATGGTATCTGTGTAAGAAATTTGGCAACACATCTTTGTAACAAATCAAGTTTCAGTCCCAATAATTCAGTCGAGGCACAAGGAGCAGTTTAAAGGTTTTATAGAAGCAGCAGTTGTAGATGGGCTGGAAACCAGCTGGAGCGTACTTTGAACCACAACCTAGAGAATAACAGGTCAGTGCCTGCAGGACACACCCAGGATGATTGTGTATACTGAAGGAAAGCCATTAATCTTTCTTGAATCCTGGAGGTGGTTCAGATTCCTAGTTGTGGTTTTGAGTGGTTTGTTGGCAGGAGCTTGGCAGCCCAAACAGAGCACCAGTGACAGCTTGAAGGTTAACCAAGAAACAGACCAGTGTCATACACACAAGAGCAGAGCCAGGTGGAGGTAACAGAGGGAGAATCCAAGAATCAATGTCCAGTGACAATCCTTGGTCTTGATCCACAATCATGCACAATGAGGCAGAGGTAACAGGAGGCCTTAGGCAGAGAGGCTAGGTCAGGATACTTGCAAGGGTCCAGATGTCCAAAATCTGAAGACCAAACAAGAGAGTCCTGCATAGCGGCGAGGCAAATAGGCAGGAAACCACAGAACGATCAGAATCACACACAGGAAGGAAGTCAAGGAATGCAGGAAGGTCTACTAACACGATGGCCTTCAAGAATCTGGCGATTACACACTGGGAGAGCCAGATATTTGTAGGGCTCCTCCCGGGTGCAGCAGCTCACAGAAATCAAAGCTGCCGCAGGTGTAATCACTCAGAGTGGACTGCTAGAGCAGCACAGGGAGCAGGGAGTGATGTCAACCTGCACACAGCAGAGCAACAGCTTCAGGTTGTAACTTTACAACCTTGGTATTCAAATCACTAAAATGAACAATTCGGATGTCCTATGAACTTTATTCCCATTGTAGATTACCCCCCCCCCCCCCCCCAAAAAAAAAATCCTCAATCATTGAAGAGTTGCACATTCTTTTATGGAAAAACAATAACCATTACTTGAGAAAATCTGTTACTTTAAGGTCCTATGACAAGGGTGGTTTGAACCTCATTGATTTTGACGCACTTAATAATACCTTTTAAAATGAATTGCATCAAAAAGTATCTGAAAACCCCCAAATCCATCTGAAACTTTATTCCACACTATATATTCTCAAATTTACAAGGTCTTAACTTTCCACCGCTCTCCAAGCATTCCAAAAATACCACTTAAACTTTCTCTCTTCAACCAACAGGTTCTTCTAGCATTGAACTCGATTTATAAACATAATTTCTCTCCACAGAATTTCTTACAAAATATACCAGTAATGCCTACAGAGTTTTCAGTGGTATTTGATACTATCCCATCAGGTCTATGCATGCTTTCCAGAGGCTGTTACAGCCCTCCTCCCCTATCACTCAATCCTCCTGATGTGTCACTGTTCTTTCTTGGTAAAGTCTGCTTTTCATCTTCTAAATTTCTTAATCCCAGGATAAGAGCCATGCTTCAGGATGCTTTGGTCTCTGTCCGTCCAGCTACGTTTTACTGGACCAATTTTGTGACTCATATGGAGTAGGAAAAAGTGTTGATGCTACTACAAAAAGATTGTTTTTAACAAATAAAGTCCAAGAGATTAAATTGATGCACAGATTCATTCTACCTTGTGAAACAATATTTATCAAAATTTAAGGATGATATACATATTTCTGCTAAGTGCAACCTGAAACATTAACTCACTTATTTTGGTCATTTGAATTCACCCACAAATTTTGGAGGGAGTTTCATCAATTTATTGCAGAGTCTGCTTGTTCTGCTTTTCAACTTTACTACAAGAACGTTATTTTTGGTTTTCATAATTCTAATAATAACAACCATGATTATTTGTTCCTCAGAAAAATGTTTTTAGTTCTGGCTAAATTTCACATGCACAGAAGCAAATTCATCAACAGGAAGCCTGAACCCTTTTTTACTGAACAAAACCAGAACTACTTGAACAATATTTATGACCTTCTCTTAATCAGTATTTGTAAATCCTTTACCCTGGTTGCTTGAAGTATACTCTCGCACATGTATCCCTTTTAAAATTTCTGTTTTCCCTGTTTATATTTGCTTTCAGAATATCTATATCTATAATTTGCCCCTGATTTTGGTGTTATTGAATTTTCTAAAGAATAAATTATTTTCGATGTTCTGTGTACTCCAACAGTGTTGATCACAGAATGGATCCATTTGCAGTCGTTCGTCCCCTTCAGTCATGTTATGTATGGAATGAACAATGTGGTTACCATAACAACAAGGTCTTTAGTCCAGCAGAGGGCGCATTGACAGCATAAATACATTACAGCTCAATCAGTGAGTTTAATAAACAGTTTACTACTACAATATATTTTTCGTACGAAATGTTGACAGGTGTTATTAAGTGAATTATAGAATTTTGTAGGAAAGCATGGAAATAGTTTTTTACAGATCACATTCGATATCGAGCCGGAAGTTATTCTGTTTGCGCCCACAAGCTGATGGTACAGCTCGAACCATAGCTAGCGGTCCAAAATGTTCAACAAAACCCAACTCCTCAGGTAACATCAAAAGAGAGAACTGAACCTATAAAAACAGTAAAAAGGATTATGTTGTTGATTGCATATGTGATTAATTGTGCAGATCAAGTCAAGTACAAAACTGAGAAAATTTAAATAATAATAAAAGGAGCGGAGAAGTTTTTTGGAATTAAAGATATTTCATGGGAATTTATAAACGAAGGACTAGGAGGAGATGGGAAGTCCGGGACATCAGGAGAGAGAACAATTTGATAATTTGTCAATAGAACACACAGAGTTTTATAGCAAATGGCAAGAATTTAAAGGGTTTCTTAAAAATCTTGGCAAAAAAACAGACATTATATGTATACAGGAAACTTGGCTCAAACCTAATTTAGACTTTGTTATTAAAGGAGATGGGATACGTAGAGATAGAAATGAGATTCAAGGAGGGGGTTGTATAATATTTATAAAAACAGGGATTCAGTTTAGATTGTTAACAAAAGGAGTTCAATTAGAATACATAGCTGTAGAAGTTTGGAATAAGAAGGAAAGTATTATAGCAATACATTTTTATAATCCTTGTAAAAGGATTCAGTTTGAATTATTGGATGAAATTGATAATTATCTAATTGGAAAAGTTGTTTGGTGATTTTAATGCACATAATTGGTTATGGGGTACTAAAAATGTTTGTAATGGAATAGTTATTGAAGAATAATTGGAGAATAAATATCTTGTGTGTTTAAATGATGGAAGGGGCACAATAGTTAATATGAAAACATATAGAATCGGTAATAGATCTTATAATAATTTCAAATTTGTTTGCAGGTGTCAGTTCATGCCAAATAATTAAAGATGCAACAATAGGAAGTGATCATTATCCCATAATAACAGAAATAAATTTAGATATTGAAAAGCATAACATGGGGGGTTTAAAGAAATGATGTTTCAGTAGTGCCAATTGGGAAAAATTTAGAAATAATTTGAACATGGAAGTTGATCATTTAAATTTCTATGTTTGTGATGCCATTTAACGCGCTGCTAATCAACCCGTAAAGAAGAAAGAAGGTAGGATTTATAAGAAGTTTGTTCCATGGTGGACAAAGATATGTGATAAAATAATTAAAAATCGAAATAAAGCTTTTACAAGATTGAAAAGGAATCACAGTTGAGTTTACAGAATCTTATAAAATATAAGAGATGTCAGGCTCTTGTGAGAAGAACTATAAAAAATGCAAAAAAGTATTGGAGGAATTTTTGCAATTCAGTGGGAAGAGAAACAGAGAGTAAAAGTATGCTCAATGATAAGAAGAATGAATGGGAATAAAAGAGAGTATGGTTATCTAGTCATAAGTGATGGTGAGGTAGTTGCAGTTAAGGATCAAGAAAAGGTAGAAATTATAGCTTTTTTGAAGACTTTTATTAAAATATATTGTAATATCAGATAATATTACTTTAGAAGGGAAAATGGGAAGAGGAATGACAATATTAGAAAACAGAAATTAGAGCTGATAGAAAATGTAAATGATTTATTGAATGTTCCTTTCACAAAATCAGAATTAAATCGAGCTCTTCACAAAGATAAGGAATTCACTCTAAATCCATGTATAGTACAGGATTATATTAATAAATATTATAGTTATGTAAAAATGTATGCAGATGCTTCTAAAAATACATTAAATCAAATAGGAGTAGCTTTTGTAGTACCAGAATTCAATGTTAAAATTAGGAAAAGAATAAGTGATAGACTTTCATTTTACACAGGAGAGATGATTGCAATATTATTAGCTATTCAATGGGTTGAAGAATTTAAGCCATTATGATCAGTGACATGTTCAGATTCTAGTTCATGCTTAATTAGTTTGCAGTATAATCATTATACTGCAGAGAGCAGACCAAATATTTTAATAGAAATTTAAAAGACACTATATAGAATAAATATGATGGGTTTAATGATACATTTTGTATAGATACCAGCACATTATGGAGTTAAAGGAAATTAACATGTAGATAGGGCAGCGAAGGAAGCTGTTAAAGATTTAACAGTGGATTTAATTATTAATTTTTAGTAAATCTGAAGTTAAAACGTTAAACAGAAAATTAAGGATAAATGGCAAAAAGAATGGGAGAAAGGAAAAAGAGGACGTTGTTTTTTATAAATTCAAAAGAAAACTGGAGAAATGAGAAGAACAGGAAGAACAAGAATAGAAGAAACAATTATTTCTCATTTGAGATGTGGGCATACTGGATTAAATAGTACTCTGTTTATTTTAGGGAAACATAGGAATGGTAAATGTGAATACTGTGGATTAGATGAAACAATTGAACATGTCATGTTGTACTGTAATAAACATGAGGAGGAGAGACAGCAATTAATTCTACATTAAAAAAGTAAATATTAAATTATATTTATATGAATTATTTAGAAGTGATTCAGGAAGTAAAATTTACAAGATAATCTTTCGATATCTAAAAATAACACAAATGTATAACAGAATTTAATTCCTGAAAGTCATTCTGGGCCACACTCCATACCAGTAGATGGCGGAAATACATCAATTTGTTGTTTGCCAACCGCCAAAGAATTGAAAGAAGAAGAAGTAGAAGAAGAAGATCGTGTCGCGACACCAAGGGTGCAGCACGTGGATCCCTCCTGGTTCTTTGTTGTTTTGTTGGTGAATCTGAAAGAGAGCAGCAGCTGCTCCAGGTGATGAAGTCTGGAAAGAAGTCCAGCAGCTGGAGGCACAGCGGAGAAACTGGAGGGAAGCAGGAGCTCAAAGAGCGGCAGGACACAGCAGAGGAGACACCAATGATGGGGGGATGTTTTCCAGCCCAGAGTTCTGCTGCATCGATTAGGTTTGGAGATTTCCTTCTTCATGCTAACTGTGTGGATGGAGCTAAAGTTTAGGAGCCGTTTTCAGCAGCTGATGGATTCCTCCTCTTCATCAGAACTCGTTGCACAACAGCTAGCTAATGCTAGCTTAGCATGTAGCATAGGAGGTGCTAATGCTAGCTTAGCATGTAGCATAGGAGGTGCTAATGCTAGTTTAGCATGTAGCATCGTTCTGCATCAAGTTTCTTTTGTCTCTCTTCCTGGGAAAGTTCCCCCAAAAAATGCTTTTTGGTTTATCTTGTCTAGAAAAAGGGTTGCATGTTTTCTTCTGGCTGTTAGTATGAAGGACCAATCCTGCCATAATTCAGAATACATACAGAATAAATAAATGAGTTAATAGAACTAACAATGGTAGCCCTCAAAATATAACCATGTATAGATTTACACAATAAAAAGAGAGACAGAAAAGATGGATAAATAAGAGAGGTTTAGAAAGACAGAGGATGGCTGCTCGTATAAAGCTGTATTCTGTGGTATGAATGGAAAGCTATGTGGAAGAAAGCAACCCTCACCCCAAGACAGAATTTCTGCCTCTTTTCTGAAAGTCATAAAAACATGGCCGCTAATATTCTGAATTGCTTGTATCTGGCCACTGTTGCCACGGCTACAATAAAATGGGTTTGGAGTGATCAGGATGATAAAATGTTGTAGTGCCAGACATGAAGCTTTTGGCAGTTTGATCAGTTTTAGTCTCCTCTGTTGACGTGATGGAGGAATCTCCTACATGGTTGTAACAAACTACAACAGGACTTCTTCTGGCTTTCTTTTCACCACTTAACCATAAAATTCTCAGTTTTGGAGACGCACCAGAAAATCTGTCCTGTCGTCAGATTGTTCCACCTGAGCTGCTGATCTCTGCATCTCCTCCAGAGTTGCCATTGTCACCATGACTGCTTCTCTCATCAAAGCTCTCCTTGTCCAACCCGTTCTGGCAGGGGTCTGCAAACTGTGGCTTTGGAGCCACAAGTGGCTCTTTGGACCTTCCACAGTGGCTCTAATAACTTAACTGGTATAATAATATTTGTAAAATATAAGAACTGATTCAGAATTTAGCAGCTGGTAAATGCTTTTAACAGAATAATTGCTTTGACTTTCCATAACAGAATGACACTAAAGATACCAGTGATCATTTTAGGTTGAAACTGTCAGTTCCTGAGGTTCAGTTTTCTCTACTCTGCTGATCAAATCTTTTTCTCTAAATTGAATGTTTACGATTGTTGTAACATTGTAAAGATCTAGTTGTTCATAATGCATGTAATGTGTTTCAGTGTTGGCTGCAGATGTTAAAGAAGAGGCTCCTGAAGAACAGAGTCCTGAGGAGGAGCAGCAGGAGTCAGAGCTCCTCCACATAAAGGAGGAACAGGAGGAACCCGGGGTCCATCAGGAAGGAGAGCAGCTCCTTGTGAAGGAGGAGACTGATACCAGGTTTCCATTAACTGCTGCTCCTATCAACAGTAAGGATTTGTTTACTTTGTTTGTGTGTCCGGTGTTGCAGCTAAAGGCCAAAACTAAATCTATGTTGTCAATTTCTGCTGCAGACCTTAAATATAAATAATACCTGAATAGCCATCTGAACAGAATAAACTACATATAGAGAAATATGGTACCACAGCAAGAAATAAACAAAATGTAGAAAATTTGAATAGTGCATAAAAGCCACTGCAAAAATTAGTTTAAGGTCGCATCTATTGTAATAAATCACTGTTCACACAAACTTATTCCTACAACAAACCCTGAGATAATCTAAATAGCTAATAATTATAATCACAGCTGACTAAACTTAAGTTATTTAGAATAAAGTGATATTGTTGACGATGGAGGAAAATATAATTCCCATCAAAAGTTTTTCTATCCCAATTATGGCATGATTGTAATACTCACTAAATGATTAAATCTTTTACATACATATGATCTCGGATCTTCCCTGTATCTTCTTTGGCTTGGCTGCACCAGCTGCAGTTCTGGGCTGAGGTGTCCAGCTGGAAGTCTAGACCGGTCTCAACACTCGCTCTGTGTGGTCCTGCTGATTACTGCTCGGTCCGAGCTCAGACTGGGTACCACCATAGTGAGAAGCCCACGGTCGTGTTGGACTGAACCACCCAGGGACTCTTTTAGGTGGGAAAAAATCAAAAGAGCCCAGGGCAGACGCAGATTCTTGTGAGTCCATCTGACCTTCTTCATATACTTTGACCGTTGCTGAGGATCCTCAGGAAACTTAAACTACCACCGTCCTTGTGAGGGTTTGAACAAAAACCTGCAATACAACACGATGGCATAGCCATAACTTGTAAACATCAAACTCTGAAAACTTTACCAACTGTCTGCTACGACGCTGCTGTTATTGGGATTAACGGCTCTGGAAGTCGTTCTCGCGCTTACGTCACTTCTTCTTCTACCCTCAGTCACTAAGCGACGCTACAAATCTCTCTAATTTGCACAAATGTTAGTGGTTAGTTGAGTATAAAAATGTAATGCAGGAACTCTTGTAAATATTACATGGATCATCAAGGATAATGTTTTGGTTTACAAAACATGTCAATGTCATGTCATCAGAGCTTTAAGTTAAAAAAGTCTAGCTCTACAAAGACCTGACTGTTGGGGGTTGGGGGAGTTGTAACAGTTATGTACACTGAAGTTTTCTATTGTTTTATTTTGTTTTACTTTTCTCAGTGTTCTGTAAATGAAATGATGCAAGCTCAGTCATCCAGCAATACATTTTATCTGGCAAGTTGTGAGGAAACAACCTGAAAATGCCAACGGGGGTGAATACTGTAAACAAATAATAGATACGATAAAGTAGTAGAATGATTCAAATATTAAATTTAACTAATGTGTGTGTCTGTGCCTCACTTCAGGTGGAGATCAAAATACTTTCTAATGTGCATAATGTGTTTCAATGTTTCCTACAGATGTTAAGCAGAAGCTCATTGTTAAAGAAGAAGCTTCTTTAGACCACAGACCTCCTGCCGACCTGCATGACCCACAGCCCCCCCACATAAAGGAGGAACAGGAGGGAGTCTACATTAGTCTGCCAGGAGAGCAGCTCAATGGGAAGGAGGTGATTAATGCCATCAGGTTTCCAGTTGCTGCTCCTCCCATAAAGAGTCTGGATGATGAACAGTCTCTGCTGCTCTCACAGCTTTATCCAGACCAAATTAAAGACAGAGAGCTTCCAGAAGAGAATAATGGAGAAGAATCCACCAGGATACAAGATTATGGAGATAATTCCCTTTCTTCAGAGACTGAAGACACTGAGGAGGATGAAGAGGACGGTGATGTAGAGCACCCTCACTCTGGGCTGAAACAATTGTCAGACTCTGGATTTAAGAAATGTTCTACAGAGAAGAAAAATGTGGAGTCACGAAGGGAACTCCAGACAGGAGGGAAGCTTAGCTGCAAAGACTGTGGCAAAACATTTAGTGGGAAATACTCTCTAAACACACACATGAGAATCCACAAAGGAGAGAAGCCTTTCTGTTGTGATCTATGTGGAAAACAATTTAGCCAAACATCAAATTTAAACGTACACATGAGAATCCATACAGGACAGAAGCCTTTCTGTTGTGATCAATGTGGACAAAGATTTAGCCAAAAAACAAATTTAAACACACACATGAGAATCCATACAGGACAGAAGCCTTTCTGTTGTGATCTATGTGGACAAAGCTTTAGCCACAAATCAGGTTTAAACACACACATGAGAATCCACACACGAGAGAAGCCTTTCTGTTGTGATCTATGTGAACAACGATTTAGCCAAAAATCACATTTAAACGTACACATGAGAATCCATACCGGACAGAAGCCTTTCTGTTGTGATCTATGTGGACAAAGCTTTAGCCACAAATCAGGTTTAAACACACACATGAGAATCCACACACGAGAGAAGCCTTTCTGTTGTGATCTATGTGAACAACGATTTAGCCAAATATCACATTTAAAGGCACACATGAGAATCCATACAGGACACAAGCATTTCTGTTGTGATCTATGTAAACAAAGATTTAGCCGAAACACATATTTAAACGTACACATGAGAATCCACACAGGACAGAAGCCTTTCTGTTGTGATCTGTGTCAACAAAGATTTAGACAAAAATCTAATTTAAACAGACACATCAGAATCCACACAAGACAGAAGCCTTTCTGTTGTGATCTATGTGGACATAGATTTAGCCTTAAAGAAACTTTAAACGCACACATGAGAATCCATACAGGACAGAAGCCTTTCTGTTGTGATCTGTGTCAAAAAAGATTTAGACAAAAATCTAATTTAAACAGACATATGAGAACCCATGCTGGAGGGGAAATGGGTCTGCTATGAATATTAACTCAAACTGCACTGCTGTAGTTTGCTATAGCCCTTTATCCATTTCAACTCAAAAGCTCAGGGATTTGCAAATCACGGGTAGCGTTTTCATACACATTTACCTGACTAATTTCACTTTCCTGGGGCTTTGGTCCCCACTCGACCCAGTGTTTCTCTTCTTTCTTGGTGCTTGTTGATGGGGTGAGGTTGCATGCAGTAAGAAATGTCTGCCACAAGGGTGGAGTAAGGAGCAATAGGGAGATGAGGAATTTACAAACCAATCAATTTCATAACCTTAATTTATCACAAAAAGTTAAGATGATATTAGGTGAGAAAGTACCCCTCCAAACTCTGCCTTTGCAGTCAGATCATCAGGATATGAGCCCATTTTAATTCTGCTTTGATTTGCTGGGAGAGGCAGAGGCCCGCTGATAGGCGAGCATGGCCAGGGTGACTGCAGGGTTATAACTCAGATCATCTGTCATTTCCCGCACACTGAATCATGTTTGTCGCAGCTGTAAATTCACTATAAAGTGTTTACTAAGTTAATGGGAGGGGGAGGGGAGTGGGTATCTCCGTATAACAGACATCAAATGTTAAAATCTTGGCTGGATGTTTTTGGCATTTTGAGTTAATCATAAACTGCTGTGCCTAGCCTACCCAGACAGAGAGAAGCTGTGCTTTATTTTTCTCTACAGAAGTAGATTGGAGCCTGGTGGTGAGAAATAGGGTTGGGGGCGATGTAAAAGGGGTAAGATGATGTAACATCATCAATTGTGTGTTGTCCTCCTGTTTCTCTGGAATCCAGATGAGTTGCAGCAGGCAGCCTGAGTGCCAGCATGAGCGTAGAGATTATATACGTAGACGCCTCGTTGGGCGGGGTCGGCTTATGCTGTGGATGAGTCTGAGCGTCCGCCATGTTGAAAGTGGCATATCTGCTGATAGACTCAGACACTTAAACAGTATCACAGGGCCTTTAATCTCAGAATATACTTAATATTCATAGTCTTTATATTTTTGTATTATTCAGTTTATTTTCGTATCCCTTGTGCTTCATTCTCCTGACTTTATTGACCTAAAGTATAAAAATAATTAAAATAATCTAACCTGGCCCTATTACTCCTGGACTAAAATAGTTCTGCAAATTGTGACTATTCTGGAAATTTTCCCCATTAATTCTCATAATATGACGTCGTTCTAATATTATTACCACTTTTGTCTTTTTTTTTTTTTTACTTTATTCTATGATTTTTCTCATATTAATAATTTTATCTCTTTAATACTCCCCCAAAAGTCTGTTCCTAATCTCTGTCTATACCAGATCTTACAAGGTTAATACGGTTTTATGAAATGATGAACACCACAATGTTTAGATTTAACCAATTGATTTTTATATTCACAACACGTGTACATATATATATTTTTCTTTCGCTCCCTCTTGCTCTCTCTCTACACTTATTAATTTATAATACTTTAAAATCTACGTCTATGTCTAAAAAATCAAACAACATTTCTCTGTTCTGCCAATCTCTATAAATCTATATATATTTCTTTAAAAGTATATACAAACTCCATCTACATTTTTCCATCCATCCATCTCCAACATTCAGTGGGCGAGAGGTGGGGTACACCCTGGACAGGTCGCCAGAATGTCACAGGGCAACACTAGCCGTAAATGGCTCTTCGCTAATGGAAACTGGAAAACCCCAAATCCTCAAGCTTTCATTTACCGGGGTAAAAGAGAGTCTTAAGCTTTCAGTGGACTATTGTGAAGTAACCCTCTGAGCCCTGATCAAAATCCTACTGAACATGGATGGACGGAGCTGAAACAGGCCGTCTGGAGAAGGCACCCTTACCTGTTGAAAGGTGCAAAAGTGTCATTGACAGTTGCAGAAATCCTTTGATTGCACAACTAAATACTGAGCTACAGGCCAGTGTCATTAGTTTGTTTTTTAACGATTCATGTTTAGAGACAATTCAAAAGCAAAGTCTGATTTCCATTGGTTTTATTTTCATTATTATCTTCATCTGATAACACATATGCTTCAGAACGCTGGTCTGCTGAAACCCAAAATGGACACTGCACCACACGCATAACTGCACATTTACAAATTAGCACATATGCTTCAGACTGTTGAAATGCTTAAGCCACAAATGGACTCTGTACCACACGTGAATAGCACTCCGTCTATTTCCCCTGCATTGTTTACATTGTTGCATTGTTTTACATTTTAATTGTTTACATAAATCGCTGCTGCATCTTTATCCTGAAAATCTGTGCAATCTACTGTGATTTTTTTAGAGTGATTTCTAGAGTAATTTTTTTCAAGCTGTATGCAAATGAAATTTCGTGCATACAAAATGACAATAAAGCTATCTATCTATCTATCTATCTATCAATTTATTCCAGAGTCTGTTTGTTCTGCCTTTCAACTTTACTACAAGAATGTTATTTTTGGTTTTCAACAACACTGATTATTTCTTCCTCATAAATATGTTTCTTGTTCTGGCTAAATTTCTCATACACAGAAGGAAATTCATCAACAGGAAGCCTGAACCCTCTTTTACTGAACAAAACCAAACAATATTTATGACATTCTCCTAATCAGAATGTGTAAGTCCTTTAACCTGTTTGCTTGAAGTATACTCCCGCACATGTATCCCTTTTTAAATTTCTGTTTTCCCTGTTTATATTTGCTTTCAGAATATCTATATGTATAATTTGCCCCTGATTTCGGTGTTAATGAATTTTCTAAAGAATCAATTAAATATATTTGATGTTCTGTGTACTCCAACAGTGTTGATCACAGAATGGATCCATTTGCAGTCGTTCGTCCCCTTCAGTCATGTTATGTATGGAATGAACAATGTGGTTACCATAACAACAAGGTCTTTTGTCTGCAACGTGTCCACCAGAGGGCGCATTGACAGTATAAATACGTTACAGCTCAATCAGTGAGTTTAATAAACTATTTTCTACTACAATATATTTTTCGTACGAAATGTTGACGGGTATTATCAAGTGAATTATATAAAAAAAATGTTTCCAATCCACGTACTGTCGACCCGGAAGTTATTTTGTTTGCGCACGCGCACACAAGCTGATGGTCCGCCTCTAACCGTAGCTACCGTTCTAGGTCGTGTCGCGACACGTTGATCCCTCCTGGTTCTTTGTTTTGTTGGTGAAGCTGAAAGAAAGCAGCAGCTGCTGCAGGTGATGAAGTCTGGAAAGAAGTCCAGCAGCTGGAGGCACAGCGGAGAAACTGGAGGGAAGCAGGAGCTCAAAGAGCGGCAGGACGCAGCAGAGGAGACACCAATGATGGGGGATGTTTTCCAGCCCAGAGTTCTGCTGCACCCATCAGGTTTGGAGATTTCCTTCTTCATGCTAACTGTGTGGATGGAGCTAAAGTTTAGGAGCCGTTTTCAGCAGCTGATGGATTCCTCCTCTTCATCAGAACTCGTTGCAGGGTTTCCCCCAGAAAACTGGCTAAACCTGCAGCTCTGCATAGGAGGTGCTAATGCTATCTTAGCATGTAGCATAGTAGGTGCTAATGCAGGTTTAGTTTAAACATAAAGATGCTAGTATAGCATGTAGCATCGTTCAGCATCAATTTTCTGTTGTCTGTCTTCCTGGGAAAGTTCCTCCAAAAAAAGCTTTTTGGTTTATCTTGTCTAGAAAGAGGGTCGCATGTTTTCATCTGACTGTTGGTATAGAGGATCAATTCTGCTATAATTCAGAATACAAAATATATAAAGTAGTCAAAGTGAACACTGGGCCAAAAAGTAGGTAAAATAAATGTCATTAAATGCTGAAGTGAATCATTTGTTTACAAACGTTTGCCTCAAATATAAGGATGATGATCACTTCTGTTTAAACTGGGTTATTATAAACATTAACGCTCAATACAGCACGTTGTCAACAAGTATGATAATTTTCAGATATCCTTCAAAAATAGCATTTGCTTTGAGTAATGCAAATCACCAAACGTTGCCCTGCAACAGACTTGCGACCTGTCCAGGGTGTACCCTGCCTCTCGCTGGAGATGGGCACCAACACCCCTTGCGACCCCACATGGACAAGAGTGACGGAAAATGGATGGATGAAATTACTAAACGTTTTTGTGCTGGAAACAAAGATCCACCTTCCTGAGTTCATGAATGAAATACGATTGCTTTATACTTGTATTTTTGTTACTTGATGGACCCCATGAATGGATCAGAAACAGATCCCAAATGTAATAAAATTTAATAAAGTTTAGCTCAAATATTGTGAACTCTGCCAGATCTAGATTTTAAAGAGATTTTAATTCAATTAAGAAGTAGGAAGGAAGAAAGGCGGGTACCCTTCAAAGTATAACAATGTATACATTTAAGAGAGGTTAAGAAAGACAGAAGATGGCTGCTCGTATAAAGCTGTATTCTGTGGTATGAATGGAAAGCTATGTGGAAGAAAGCAACCCTCACCCCAAGACAGATTTTCTGGGGGAAACACTGTCTCTTGTCTGAAAGTCATAAAAACATGGCCGCTTATATCCTGAATTGCTTGTATCTGGCCACTGTTGCCACGGCTACAATAATATGGGGATGGAGTGATCAGGATGATAAAATGTTGTAGTGCCAGACATGAAGCTTTTGGCAGTTTGATCAGTGCTGCTGAAGGAGAAGCTGGAGGATGCTGGGGTGGACAAACATCTAGCTGACTGGACCATGGACTACCTCACTGACCGCCCTCAGCATTTGCGGCTGCACCGCTGTCAGTCAGAGGTGGCACTCTGCAGCACCGCCCCCCCCCCCCCCCCCCAAAGTTTATTTTCACCCTCTACACCTCAGACTTTACTTACAACACGGACAGCTGCCACCTTCAGAAGTTCTCTGATGACTCGGCCATTGTGGGCTGTGTGTCTGAGGGGAACGAGCTGGAGACCGGTCGGTCATCATGGACTTTGTGGACTGGTGTGAGAAAAACCATCTGTGCTTAAACACCAGTAAGACCAAGGAGATGGTGATCGACTTCAGGAGAAGACCCCCACCTCACTCAAATCTGAACATCCAGAGGCAGGACATAGAAACTGTGGAGAGTTTCAGATACCTGGGTGTTCACGTCAATAATAAACTGGACTGGACTCATAACACTGACACTCTGTATAAGAAGGGCCAGAGCCGCCTCCGCCTCCTGAGGAGGCTGAGGTCCTTTGGAGTGAGCCGGCCTCTGCTTAAGACCTTCTATGACTCTGTGGTGGCCTCAGCCCTTCTCTATGCTGTCGTCTGCTGGGCTCCTGGCAGTGCAGAGAGGGACAGAAAGAGGCTGAACAAGCTGGTGAGGAAGGCCACTTCTGTCCTGGGCTGCTCTCTGGACTCAGTGGAGGAAGTGGCTGAAAGGAGGGTGTTGTTCAAGTTCACATCCATCATGGACAACACCTTCCACCCCCTGCACCAGACTGTAGAGGAGCTGAGCAGCTCCTTTAGTGACAGACTTAGACACCCTGCCTGTAAAAAGGAGCGCTAACGCAGGTCATTCATTCCTGCTGCTACCAGATTCTACAATGCTGCACTATAACTGTAACCAATGTGCAATAATCTATCCAATTCACTGTGCGATAACCCGTGCAATAATCCTGAAAGAAGTGACTTCTGCTGCTATCGATAACTGTAACCACAACTGTTATAACTTTGGGCAATAACTAATGTTCAATAATCTTCTGCTATCACCAACAATGTCCAGTTGGATGTTCCAATACATCGGGTAAAAGTGGAAAAAACATTACAGGATGAGCTTCAGCGCGTTATGAGGCGAAAGGATATTTCTGCTGGTGTCTGAAGTGCGGCAGCGTCACTTAGTTTAGAGGCGAAACAATCCGCTTCACTTTCTCGAACAAGCACAAAATGCAACCTGCAACTCGTGAAATTAACAAGCGACTTTAGAAAAAAGAAGACCAAAGTCACATAAAATAAGTGGGCTTCGCCACAGTGAGCACGGGTCTGTTATGCACGTCTTTGGCAATTTTGGAACAACGTAAGCCGAGGGGAAAAAAAAACAGAGTCTGGAAGACGTGGTGTGGGGAAAAAACAATAATGCTGTTAATGCCCGTTAAAAAAAAGCGCCGTTATGGTCAAACAATAACAACGCTTTAAAACTGACAGCACTAATTTTAATTGATATTGACACTGAGATATTTCATCGGCAAGAAGAACAAACTGAGAAGAATAACACAAAAATAAGGAGACGGCTTTGGTGCCGCAGCAGACAGATTCAACTCACATCGTCCCTTTTTGGTCTCCTATGCTCAAACTGATACGGCTGGATTCCGTTAAAAGTCCGACTGCTGTGAAGAAACTCTTCTAAAAAAGCCACGTCGCTATCAGATGATGATGACTCCCATCGCTGTCGCTAATTAATTAATCTCTGCTTCGTATAGAGCACTTGTCGTCGCCATCTTGGATAATAGCGCGTAGTGACACACAACAAATAGAGCCTTGGGACTTGCTCAACAGCCGGTCCCCTGATGTGACGTCACAAACTGGGAGGTGACAGTACTATTGTTGACCAAGATGGACGCCTCCACATAAACATGATTAAATCAAAATTACTCTTAATTAAAAAATGTATAATTTATTGAACAGTATGTAATAGTTTTATATTTAAAGTACTTTCAGCAGTTTGAATTCTGATTTTGACCGGACTTTTCCTTTAAAGCTCTCCTTGTCCAACCCGTTCTGGCAGGGGTCTGATTAACAGAATCATTACTTTGAATTTCCGCAACAGAATGACACTAAAGATACCAATGATCATTTTTAGGTTGAAACTGTCAGTTCCTGAGGTTCAGTTTTCTTTGCACTGCTGAGCAAATCTTTTTCTCTAAATTGGATGTTTACCATCGTTGTAACATTGTCAGGATCCAGTTGTTTATAATGCATGTAATGTGCTTCAGTGTTGGCTGCAAATATTAAAGAAGAGGCTCCTGAAGAACAGAGTCCTGAGGGGGAGCAGCAGGAGTCAAAGCTCCTCCACATAAAGGAGGAACAGGAGGAACCCGGGGTCCATCAGGAAGGAGAGCAGCTCCTTGTGAAGGAGGAGACTGATACCAGGTTTCCATTAACTGCTGCTCCTATCAACAGTAAGGATTTATTTACTTTGTTTGTGTGTCCGTGTTGCAGCTAAAGGCCAAAATTCACTGGATTCATTAACTTCCAATCAGACAAAATATCGTCTGGGTCTAAATCAATGTACTCTGATCTGATTTCTTCAAAATATATCAGCACTGACTAGAGGGTCTAGCAACCGATCTCCTGACTTGCTAGGTTCAGTGTTTATATTAGAGTCTGCTCTTGTAACGCTAAAACTAGTGCTGGACTGACTGCTAAATAAACTCAGAAGTAGATTCAGTCACAGAGTCAAGGGGTGTAAATAAAGGACAACAAAAGAATTATGATTAATAGTCATTTATTGTTCTAATAGAAACATTATTAGTTACATATACACTATATAATATAATTTATATGGATATGAATAGATATAATACACACACACACACACACACACACACACACATATAAAGGGGACAAATAATATGAACAAGCAATGTAATTTCAAGGGAGGAAAAAAAATATATTCCAACAGGATCATTCAAATAAAACAACAAAGACCAAAAAAAATAAAAAAAATAAAACACTTTAGTTCAGTTTGTTCTGGGTTTTCAGTTTATGAGGTATATTAGGAAACGAAATTCAGAGGATCGGGGCTTGAACAAAACATTTTCCTACCACACTGTAGCGGTGGTTCTCTGGTAGATTGCTACCCAATGGACAGTCGAAGGAACAGCACAAAAAAAACCCTGACCTGAAATCAGGCCAGAATCTTAAATTAGTAAATTAATAAACAAACTTAACCTTAGCAATAAATAAATAATAATTAATCAAGCAATAAGTCAGTTAGTCATGCCATAAATCACAGCATTAAGATACACCAAATAGTTTAAATAATAAGCAAGATTTCTAAGCTTCAATATTTCCAAATATCACAAGGTAAAATAAAGTGCACTTATAATTCAAAGATGAAATCATGGGTCAAAAAAAAATATTTCAACAGTTCAATCACAAATGTATTGCACAACACATATCAATAAGCAATCAGATCTAAAAAAAAATGGAATCGTGGCTTCTAAGGCTGGAAAAGTTCTAGAATTAACCCAAAGCATAAATCAATATATTACCAATACAATACCGCTTGGGAAAATCATATCAGTTCTTGCTTGGGAAAAAGTTTCCCTCTGCATTAATCAAAAGAAAACACGGAGTTTGAGTGAAGCTGGTGCGGGTCTGGGAGTTATATTTACTACCTATGTTAGCGTAGCATGCAACCGGTGTACTGTGGCGTCACAAACTCAAAATACGTAATGCAAATAATATACTTTGACTCACCGATGAGTAGGTGATTTGGGAGAGGATTGAGGGAATGTCCACCAGGTTAGGGTATCCCTCTGGTACCCATTTGTCACCTGTTAAATCCAGGGACAATGCAGTTGGTGCTCCCAATTTTCAGGGAGCACTGATTTTGACAGATTGGTATTCTCATGAATTGGACACATCAGTTATGGATTTTCAATATGGGAGCAACTGCAATCTAAGTAAAATCAACTGGATGGCAGTCTTGCCTTACGTTTTGGGGTGTCAAGTAGGGAGGCCCTTGAGTGTGACAGTGGGGGTATCACGTGTAATACAGGGGTTTTACCCAGTGTTTGAGTTCTGCTGGCTGGCCCAATTTGAGTGTGTCTGGTGGGGTTTGTGGGTTTCCAGGAGAGAGCAATGCATGTGACAGTTGGGGGTCCCATGTGTGTGGGGGAGGGGCATTGGATGTAAGGGAGCACTTTATGACAATAGGGTAACATGTGTGTATAGACCAGTTCATTGTTATTGTTTTGATTCGGGTTTTTCGCGCATGCGCGCCGGACTGGTTGGCAAAAGACGAACACAATGGCGGACGCAAACAGAGAAACTGACGAGTTCTCCACGTATTTTTCTTCTTTAGATAACGTATCACAAGATCGTTTTAAGACTAAGTTGATGGTTGATGGTATCAGATTGCCAGATCCACACAGCAAAAGCCTGAAGGGACGGAGCGAGTCTGTGAAATGCTGCCAAGCGTTCAGTACCGCGACATATACAGCTACCTTATAAACACGCAGGCCAGTACACACGAGAGAGCATGGAAGCATGAAACCACTGGACGGCTGCAATTATATTATATCTGGACATAGGCTCCAGCAACGCCCGCGACGCCATGAGGGATTAAGCGGGTCAGAACATGGATGGATGGATGGATGTTCAGACATGTGTAACATACGAACGCGGAGTCGGACAGGAAGACCCGCCCGGTAGGTTAAAAAAAACATAGTTCACTACGGATTATTTTGGTGTATTTGTCTTGTTAAAATGGGTGGGGGTGTCGGCGACATTGCAGCGTAAACACAGAAGTACTAGCGCCCGTGAACGGGCGGAGGGGAGGGGAGGTGGCGATCGCTACACGGGCCGGAATAGTCAGCGGCTGCTGCTACCGCTTCTCCGGCCCGTTTAGCGATCGCCACCTCCCCTCCGCCGCTATTTAAGTACAACAATGACTAGAGCAGAATTAAGTTGTATTTACCGGAGATGAAGTGTAGACTGCATATTCTGTCGCAGTATGATGGATCCCCCAGTCCATTGTGAGTGTCTGCCTGCGCTCTTTTCATTGAAAATATCCAGTTCTTTATTCGTCTTTCCTCCTTCGGTAAACGACAGAAACGTACATCCGACGATTTGGAATGCCTCTGTGTGCAACCGGGAGCACAACAAGTCGTAGGCATTGTTTAGATTCCAAAAATAAACTAACTAAAAATACGCTCTAAATCACCCGTTTTGTCACAGTAGTAGACGAGAACAGCGCTGTTTTTGCCAACCACCGAGATCCGGATGTAGCGCTGACGTCACGCGTGAACTGGTCTATTCTTGGTGTTTGAGCACTGCAGGCCCATTGGGAGTGTGTGTGGGAGAGGGCATTGTCTGTAAGGGAGCACTTTATGACAATAGGGTAACACGTGTGTATTCTTGGTGTTTAACAGTAATTTGTGTATCGGTGGAGGCAGGGGCTGATCCATGGAAATTGATGCCCAGCTAGGGTTCTCCGTTCCTGGGTGGAGATGCTCCATGTCTCCCCTGGTTCTCCGGAGGTCCAGGGGCTGCACAGCCCTCCTGCATGCGGGAGCTCTTTTGCGGGGTGGAGAACCTCCATGTTTCCCCCTGGTTCTCTGTGCGGGGAAAGAGAGCTCTGCTGCGGGGTGGAGATGCTGCATGTGTTCCCTGGTTCTCTGGAGGTCCATGGGCTGCTCAGCTCACCTCCATGCGGGAAAGGGAGCTCTTTTGCAGGGTGGAGAACCTCTGTGTTTCCCCCTGGTTCTCCGGAGGTCCAAGAGCTGCTCATCCCACCTGTATGCGGGGAAAGGGAGCTCTTTTGCGGGGTGGAGATACTGCATGGTTCCCTCTGGTTCTCTGGAGGTCCAGTGTGGGCTTCCAGTATAAGTCCATGTCCCCCCTGGTTCTCTGGAGGTCCGCGGGCTGATCAGCCCTCCTCCATGCGGGAAAAGGGAGCTCTTTTGCGGGCTGGAGATGCTTTATCCATCATCCACTCCAGATTCTGTTGAATGTCGTGGTTAGCGCTTGCCTTTATCTCGGCTCTCCCAGACTAGCTGTGGCTACACAGCACTGCCATCTGCTGGTTGTTCAGTGGAGGGTGTCTTCGCATTCAAATCTAGTGGTATTTATTTGTGGATCTTGGTGTGCAGTAGGAATGTCTCAAAATTACGTCATCGACATAAAAGCAAAAAGGAGATTCACAAATGCAGATTCCACATTCAAAGTCAAGCATATTTATTTTCAAATCTCGAAAATGTATTTACAAAGACACGTTTATTTATATAAATTTGTTTATTTATTTGTATGTCACATTTTTATATTTGTATTTTGTACTTGGATATTTATAAATGTATGTATATGTATATATATATATCCTTTTATATTTATTTAAATCTTTTTCAGACAATCCTCACTCCATAAGTGACTCGGTCTCTCTATGGATCTACAAACCGCGCTGCCGCTCATGGTGCCGCGACTCTGAACCACTACAAGCTCTAACGTGCATGCCCCGCTGCAGCTGCTGAGGGTGGGGTGCGGGGAGGTTTAGTGGTGATAGATGCAATTTCTTGATTATGCTCAAGCACAGAGCTGTAATACTTTTCATTGCGATGCAGACAGGCGCAGTTCATTTTAAAGAGGCAGTTTTAGCGCATATTCAGACAGAAACGGGCTGCAGGGAGCCCAGGTGTTTTGTCGTGGAAGTGTTTACCTGCTGAAGGCAACCGCTGTAAAAACAATCAGAAGAATTTATCTGATTAATAAATTCTTTATGGTGCTGTGTTAATGTTACTCTGTACTGCTTTACCAGTTCTCTCTCGCTCGTCATCGGACACAAATCAAATCAAACTACTTTGTGTTTGTAATTTGCGGCGTAAATTGTGCGTCAGACTCAGATTTAGAAGCTTTGTTACGATGTTTGTGTTGTAACTGCAAGCGTTTTATTTATATATATATTGGGACACGGAAGGGGGTGCACGGCAAAAAAGTTTGGGAACCCCTGATGTAGAATAAAAACAAAGTAAAACATATTGTATGAACTGGGTACTAGTGGAGAGCACTGCATTTGAATACAACAAAAGACTTGGGTAAAGTACTTGAATATAAATATGGTTTATAATATCTGACACATTCATTAGCAGAATAAAAACAGATAGAAAAGTATAAATTTACAAATTTCTGTCCCTTTAAATTTGGCACTGACTGATGCAGTTCTGGGGTCCATTCTTCGTACGTTGCTTAAAACATCCGAGATCAAATGAGACATCCAAGATGATTTCATCTGGCTAATCATGATCCGGCTAATTGGGTTCTTCGAACACACCTGTTGTTTATGATTAGTATGGCTGGATTGAGTTATCTGAGATAACTGCGCGTTCATGCGTTTGTTTAAAAGGGGAAATGTATCGATAGTAGAAACAATGATCAGCAGTGCTGCTATTGGCTGTTCAGCATGGCCAAAGAATGCCCACAGTTTTTCTCCCAAGCAGAACACGAGCTTTTAATGAAAGGTTATACCGAATATGAGTCATTAAATAAAACGACAGGGAACACCTCAAAGTCTGCTAAAGCCAGGAGAGAGGGCTGGCAAAAAGTAGCAGACAAATTAATGCGTAAATACAGTCCATGTTATATGTTTCTATCACTTTCTACAGTATGTATTTTTGCATTTTAATAATTTCATATTGACTTTGTTCTTGTATGTCAGAGCCTCCACAGGACCCACTAGAACATGGGGACAAGTAAAAGTGAAGTACAAGAATATTCTACAAAATGGTAGCCTTTAATTATTATACTTTGTTTTAAAAAGGCACTTGTTATGGCAACAGATCCAATATCGATGTCATTCCTTAGACACTGGAAGTAAAGGACGCGTGCAAACTGGGAATTTTAACTAGAAATTATTTATCTATAAAAAATGAAGCTTTTCCTTTTCCAAGTCATACACAGTTTACATAATCAAAAACTGTATTGCTCTGTGTCTAGATAATCCATCCATAGTTTTTTCTAATACAATATACGGCTCGACAGGAAGCCAGCCTTTCAAAGTAAAACTAAACTTCACAATAAAATGGCCTGAACAAATCTACTTACTGAATATGATAAAAATAAAAAGCAACCCATCATACAAATAACTTAAATATTTTCTATTTATGCCTCTAACACCACTTTGTCCTCTTTAAAAGCCAATGTTAAATGATGTGTTTGTCTGTTTATGAATTAGACTTAGACAAAATGACAACTTTATTTGTCATTTTGTATGCACAGAGTGCATACAGAACGAAACTTCATTGCATACAGCTTTTAAATTGCAGTAAAATTAAATTTCAATTGCAGTAAAATTCAATTAAAACAGCCACCAAAACAAATCTCTCTAGAATTACACTGTCGCACTGCGCTAAAGGATCCTGTCTATTGCGCAATATGTGTGTATAATTTGAAAAGCTCTGCGAATTATTCTCTTGCACCTTCCGCAACAGGTTGCAGTCGCAAAATTGAACAAGACATGGCTTCGACAGACTTCCCTATCTCCTCCGCTTATAAAGATGCGATCTAATCCTGTTTACATGAAATAAGCCTGCTCTCATGTTGCTATGACAGCAAGTCCAGGATGAGTTTCGAAGAACCAAACGATCCAAGATCATCCAAATCGTCAACAATCAAATCCAGCTAACTGAGTTAGCGACGTACGAAGAACGGGCCCCTGGTTTTTATCCCAACATGTTTACATGGCAGCTTTGGTCGTGATTCTGTAGAAAAAGAGTCCAGCAATGTGGAATAATTTTTCATCCATAATGACTTTCACTTTTTTGTCAATATCAATGCAACCTAGATAACAGATAACATAAATGTAATTGATTCAATTCAATTCAATTCAATTTTATTTATATAGCGCCAATTCATGAAACATGTCATCTCAAGGCACTTTACAAAGTTAAGTTCAATCATATTATACAGATTGGGTCAGATTATACAGATTGGTCAAAAATGTTCCTATATAAGAAAACCAGTTGATTGCATCAAAGTCCCGACAAGCAGCATTCACTCCTGGAGAAGCGTAGAGCCACAGGGAGAGTCGTCTATATTGTACATGGCTTTGCTGCAATCCCTCATACTGAGCAAGCATGAAGCGACAGTGGAAAGAAAAAACACCCGTTAGCGGGAAGGAAAAACCTCTAGCAGAACCGGGCTCAGTATGAACGGTCATCTGCCTCGACCGACTGGGGGTTACAGAAGACAGAGCAGAGACACAACAAGACAGACAAAAAGCACAGAAGCACACATTGATCTAGTAATCTGTTCTACATTAGATGGTAATAGTCGATGATCTGTCCTCCCTGGATGATTTCACAGTCAACAGAACGTCAGACCAGGTGTACCTACTATGAAGAAAAAAGAGAGAGAACAAAAAGTTAAAAGCTGAAATGACAACAGTCATTTCAATGTAATGCAATGCAAATCTGGAGAACAGTAGACTGGAGAACAGTAGAAATCAGTAGAGTGAGAAAAATAGGCCCTGATGTCCTCCAGTAGCCTAAGCCTATAGCAGCAAAACTATAAAGGTAGCTCAGAGTAACATGAGCCACTCTAGTTATAAGCTTTGTCAAAAAGGAAGGTTTTAAGATTAGTCTTAAAAGTAGACAGGGTGTCTGCTTCACGGACCAAAACTGGGAGTTGGTTCCACAGGAGAGGAGCCTGATAGCTAAAGGATCTGCCTCCCATTCTACTTTTAGAGACTCTAGGAACCACCAGCAGACCTGCAGTCTGAGAGCGAAGTGCTCTGTTAGGAACATACGGAGTAATCAGAGCTCTGATATATGATGGAGCTTGATTATTAAGGGCTTTATACGTTAGAAGAAGAATTTTAAATTCTATTCTTGATTTAACAGGAAGCCAATGAAGGGAAGCTAAAATTGGAGAAATATGATCCCTCTTGTTGATTTTCATCAGAACTCTTGCTGCAGCATTTTGGATAAGCTGAAGACTTTGAATTGCATTTTGTGGACTTCCTGATAGTAAAGAATTACAATAGTCCAGCCTTGAAGTAACAAATGCATGGACTAGTTTTTCAGCATCACTCCTGGACAGAATGTTTCTAATTTTGGCGATATTCCGGAGGTGAAAAATGGAAACTCTGGAAACCTGTTTAATATGGGATTTAAATGACATGTCTTGGTCAAAAATAACACCAAGGTTTTTTACTTTATTACCAGAAGCCAAGTTAATGTCATCCAGATTAAGTGATTGGTTAAGAAGTTTATTTTTTGAGGACTCTGGCCCAAAGATTACAACTTCGGTCTTGTCAGAATTTAGATGCAGGAAATTTAAAGTCATCCAGCTTTTGATGTCATCAAGACATGACTGCAGTCGAAGTAATTGATTGGATTCATCAGGATTTATGGATAGATATAGCTGAGTGTCATCAGCATAACAGTGGAAATTAATCCCATGCTGTCTGATAATTTTGCCGATCGGAAGCATATATATAGTAAAGAGAATTGGTCCAAGGACTGAACCCTGTGGTACTCCACAGGTGACCCTAGAGTTTGAGGAAGATTTATTATTAACATGAACAAACTGGAATCTGTCCGACAGATAAGATTTAAACCAGCCTAATGCTTTCCCCTTAATCCCTACAGTATGTTCAAGTCTTTGTAGGAGAATATTGTGATCAACTGTATCAAATGCAGCACTAAGATCTAACAGGACAAGTACAGACACAAGTCCATTATCTGAGGCCAAGAGAATATCATTAGTGACCTTCACCAGAGCCGTTTCAGTGCTATGATAAGCTCTGAAGCCTGACTGAAACTCCTCAAGTAGGTCATTGCTTTGTAAATGTTCACAAAGTTGATTAGCAACTACTTTCTCAAGAATTTTAGATAAGAAAAGATTAGATATAGGTCTGTAGTTTACTAGCTCATCTTGATCAAGAGAAGGTTTCTTAAGTAAAGGTTTAATAACAGCTCCTTTAAAAACCTGTGGTACATATCCATTTACTAAGGATAGATTAATCATGTCTAAAATAGGACCACTGATCAAAGGGAATACCTCCTTAAACAACTTGGTTGGGATTGGGTCTAACATACAGGTAGAAGGTTTAGATGAAGCTAAGATTTTAGATAGCTCAGAAAGCTCTACTGCTTCTAAACAGTTCAGACACAGCGCAGGTTCAAAAGATTCCTCCAATGCTGCCTTACTTACTGGGGATGAGGTAATCATGTTTGGGAGGATGCCAATTATTTTATTTTTAATGGCATCAATTTTATTTATGAATTGAGATCAATATATTTGATCATATAGGGTTAGGGTTTCGTAACAGCTTAGCAGCTTCAGTTACAGCAGCAACAACGTTGTCAAATTCTGCTGCAGACCTTAAATATAAATAATACCTGAATAGTTATCTGAACAGAAAAAACTACATATATGGAAATATGGCACCATAGCAAGAAAAAAAAAGTAAATGGAGAAAATTTGGATAGTGCATAAGAGCCACTGCTAAAATTAGTTTAATGTCCCATTGTTGTGCAATTATACACTGTTTAAAGTTATTTAATGTTTCATAAATAACTCTCTGTCTGTTAAGTATTGTCTGGTGATGGTTGAAAGGGATGAATTCGAGCACCAGCGATCTTTTTAACAGCAAAACCTGCACTCACATAGAATAAAGGAGTGACAACAAGAATTCAATAACAGAAATAAAATGAACATCAACACAATATTTCGATTAATAAATCCTCTCTACTGGTCTAGTGAAACTTAACTAAACTACTAAGAAAAATGAAGATTAAAAAGAAGCTAAGGAACTATTTACATGCAAAACAAACGACAAAACAAAAGTGGTTGATCATAATCAGATTAATTCAGTAAATCCTTGTTCACTGAAGATCTGATTAAAAAAAAGAAAAAACATGGAATGGAGTTAAAAAACATCTGCCATTTATTTCAATCCATTCACAATGCAAAGCCCAAGTTAAGCAAAACATTATTTGTTGAAATAATATTCTGAGGACCGGTTTGTCCTGTAAAATCATTTAATTCAGAATCGCTTGCCTTTGTTTATGCAATTCTACCTCCGCCCGCTAGGGGTCGCTACATCGATCGTTGCTAACCTGGTTAAAATCTATAGTTATCAAAATTGTCTTGAAAACCGGCATTAATATACCATATTGATGCGGGAATAAGGCTCATAACACCATCGGGGGATTGCGGAGCAGAACAATTACGCTTTATGCTTTAAAACGGACTCCTTTTGAAAGGTCCGAAACCGGATGTTAGCAAGGCTAATAGCATGTTTGGCTAGCGCGAGCTACCGGTTAGCCCTTTTGCTCTAAACACCACGGTTTACAAACATTTCCCAATATACCTTTTAACTTCACCCTCAGCTTCCTGTCCAAACCTCTGTCTCGTGTCAGTTCTGTCCAGCTTTGGCCATTCACTGGAGGAGCGTTGAAGGAGGGAAGTTGTTTGTGGGCTAGCGTTAGCTCTGCAGCACCATGTGGTCGTGTCAGTGGCCTGATGTCCTGGAGACAGTCTTTGACTCCGTGGCAGTCACGATTCTAGCAGATTTCTCCTCGGCATGGGGAGGTGGCTTCTGTGTCGGCTTTTCAGCTCTGCGTTGCCTGGAACCAGCTCTGTCAAGGATCCGCTGAGAAAGGAAAACAAAGCTGGCATAGACGGATTCTTTCACTTCGGCATCTGTTTTAAGCAGAAGTGAGAGACTTATCTTTGAATCGGCTGGCAGTCTCTCTCTATGCCAGGGAGGAACTGAGTTTCAGAAAGGCTCATTCTCACTAAGCTTGTGGCCTCTTCCAGGCCGCATGCATGGCTCCTGCAGGCTTCCAGTCACATGGCTGCTGTAGAATGAGACCCCCCCCACCCCCTCTCTCTCTCCTTGGGAGCCCCAAAGGGGGTGCTGGTTGTCAAAGGGTTTGGAGGTGTGTGTCTCAGCAGTTTGGAGTCAGGAGTACAGAGTGAGCAGAGGTGTGCTGTGGCTTTTATCTGTAGGGAGTGGTCACAGTTGACCTCCTGGAGAGAAGAAGGGCCGTCCAAGCCTTGAGGGTCTCATGTTGCAGCAGGACAGAATTCCTATTACCTCCTCCATACCACTGTTCAGAATTTAATCTGAGATCAATTATTCATCATGGTATATTATGGCATAACACCACCTATTGTAATAAATCACTGTTCACACAAACCTATTCCTACAACAAACCCTGAGATAATCTAAATAACTAATAATTATAATCACGGCTGATTTAACTTAAGTTGTTTAGAATAAAGTGATATTGTTGACAATGGAGGAAAATATAATTTCCATCAAAAGTTTTTCTATCTCAATTATGCCATGACTGTGATACTTAATAAATGATGATTAAATCGTTTACATACATATGATCTCGGATCTTCCCTGTATCTTCTTTGGCTTGGCTGCACCAGCTGCAGTTCTGGGCTGAGGTGTCCAGCTAGTTTTCTAGACCGGTCTCGACACTTGCTCTGTGTGGTCCTGCTGATTACCGCTCAGTCCGGGCTCAGACTGGGTACCACCATAGTGAGAAGCCCACGGTCGTGATGGATTGAATCACCCAGGGACTCTTTAAGGTGGGAAAAAATCAAAGGATTCTTGTCAGTCCATCTGACCTTCTTCATATACTTTGACCGTTGCTCAGGATCCTCAGGAAACTTAAACTACCACCGTCTTTGTGAGGGTTTGAACCAAAACCTGCAATAAAACGCGATGGCATAGCCATAAATTGTAAACATCAAACTCTGAAAACTTAACCAACTGTCTGCTACAACGCTGCTTATTGGGATTAACGGCTCTGGAAGTCGTTCTCACGCTTACGTCACTTCTGCTTCCACCCTCAGTCGCTAAGCGGCGCTACATCTCTCTAATTTGCACAAATGGCATTGGTTAGTTGAGTATAACAATGTAATTCAGGAACTCTTGTAAATATTAAATGGATCATCAAGGATAACGTTTTGGTTTACAAAACATGTCAATATCATGTCATCAGCACTTTACGGTTAAAGGAAAAGTCCGGTCAAAATCAGAAATCAAACTGCTGAAAGTACTTTAAATATAAAACTACTACATATTGTGCAATAAATTATACGTTTTTTAATTAAGAATAATTTTAATTTAATCATGTTTATGTAGAGGAACCCATCTTGGTCAAGAATAGTACTGTCACCTCCCATTTTGTGACGTCACTCAACGGACCCGCTGTTGAGCAAGTTCCAACGCTCTGTTGTTTGTCCAAGATGGCGACGACTGGTGCTCTGTACGAAGCAGAGAGTGATGAAGTACTTAGTGACAGTGATGGGAGTTCGGTGGAGCTATCATCATCTGATGGCGATATGGATTTTTTTAGACTTAGACAAACTTTATTGTCATTTTGTATGCACAGAGTGCGTACAGAACGAAATTTCATTTGCATGCAGCTTAAGAATTTCAGTGAATTGCAGTGGATTCCAGAATAAAGTAACTTTGCAGAATAGTAAAGTAACTTTGCAGAATAGTAAAGTAACTTTGCAGAATAGTAAAGTAACTTTGCAGAATAGTAAAGTAACTTTGCAGAATAGTAAAGTAACTTTGCAGAATAGTAAAGTAACTTTGCAGGAAAACAAAGTAACTTTGCAGGAAAACAAAGTAACTTTGCAGGAAAACAAAGTAACTTTGCAGGAAAACAAAGTAACTTTGCAGGAAAATAAAGTAACTTTGCAGGATTTAAAGTAACTTTGCAGGATATAAAGTAACTTTGCAGGATAAAAAAAAATATTTTGCTGGACAGTTTCAAGATAAAGTGCACAGTGACTTCACAATACAGCAATTGAGATGTACAAGATGCAGGATAAAGTGCACAGTGATTTCACAGTAGAGCAATTGAGATGTAAACAATGCAGGACACATGTGATACAGAGTCCAGTTTTAGCTTCAGCAGTTCAACAGTCTGATGGCAGCAGGGAAAAAGCTTTTACAGAGCCTGGAGGACCTACAGCGAATGCTGCGGAACCTCTTCCCAGAAGGCAGCAGGGAGAACAGTCCATGGTGGGGGTGTGTGGGGTCTCTGATGATGTTACGGGCTCGGGACACACATCGCTGAGATGAAAGGTCCTTGATAGAGGGAAGAGAAGCCCCAATGATCCCTTCTGCTGTCCTCACCACTCTCCTTACGTTCTTCCAGTCGGCGGCACTGCAGCCTCCACACCACACAGAGAGACAGCTGGTCAGAATGCTCTCTATGGTGCTTCTGTAGAAGGTCTTGAGGATGGGCAGGCAGGCTCTCTTCATCCTCCGCAGAAAGTACAGTCCTTTTTGTGCCCTCTTCACCAGTGACCTGGTGTTCACAGACCAGGTGAGGTTGTTCGTGATGTGCACCCCCAGGAACTTGGTGCTGCTGACCACCTCCACAGCTGAGTTGTTGACGAGCAGAGGAGCGTGGTGCAGCTGGTTCATCCTGAAATCGACGATGAGCTCATTCGTCTTCTCCACGTTCCTATTTCCGGTTTCTGTCAAGAAGAGTTTCTTGACAGAAACCAGACTTTTGACGGAATCCAGCCGTACCTATTTCCAGTGCAAACTCAGTCGGCCCCCCAAGATATATATAAATACGTGTGTGTGTGTGTTCCGCCGTAGCACGGCTTTGCCGGCACTGCAGTGGAGGAGAAATCGCGCTGAAGTGACTTGAGTTATATTTGCCCCCTAGTAAATAGGGCAGGTGGTCATTATTGTATAAATAATAAAATATAAAAGCGTTCCAACGCATGCTGGGGCAGAGGGATACCACATCACATGTGGTATCCTTCCGCCCCTCTGGTCGATAACCATCCCCGCAAAAAAATTTAAAAATAACTTACCGAAAATCCTCACTCTCATGTCATGTTCAAAACATTCTTCTTCGAAATGGTGTTTTCTCTCTGGCCAGAAGTTAGATGGCAAATCCGCTCTCTTCAAGTTGGCAATCCAGCAACGAGCCCGGTGGCTCATGAATCGGAAAGTTGAAGCAATGTTTTTTCCGCTTTTACCAGTTGGGTTGGAATATCCAGTGGCCATGAACCTGGGCATTGTTGCTGTAACAATAGCTCTCGCGAATGTCAATGGTGAAGTCCTCTGGATATCCAAAAAAATTGTTGATGATCGCAGCTGTGTAGAACGGTTCCTATTGACTGTGCTTGGAAAGCGGGGAGAAATGCTGTCGCCGCTTTTCCACGTCGCAGGATGTGATGTCAGACGGCCCTTGCTGCCCAAATATGGGCAGTAAGGTCCGCCCGCATACACAGAGATCCAGACGACAATTTATGTTTTTATTTTCTTATTGATTAAAGATAAAATAACCACAAACGTATTAGTTTTAGTTATAGCTAATGGTCCCCTGATTTTTCCTTGTTGACCGGACTTCCCCTTTAAAAAAGGTAGCTCTACAAAGACCTGACTTTTGGGGGGTGGGGGAGTTGTAACAGTTATGTACACTGAAGTTTTCTATTGTTTTGTTTTACTTTTCTCAGTGTTCTGTAAATGAATTGATGCAAACTAAACCATCCAGCAATGCATTCTATTTGGCAGCTTGTGAGGAAACAGAACATGAAAATGTCAACGGGGTGAATACTGTAAACAAATTCATACAAAAAAGTAGTAGTTAAATCAAATTTTAAATTTAACTAATGTATGTGTCTGTGCCTCACTTCAAGTTGAGATCAAAATACTTTCTAATGTGCATAATGTGTTTCAATGTTTCCTGCAGATGTTAAGCAGAAGCTGATTGTTAAAGAAGAACCACATGCTGACCTCCATAACCCGAAGCCCCCCCAAATAAAGGAGGAACAGAAGGAAGTCTACATCAGTCTTCCAGGAAAGCAGCTCAATGGGAAGGAGGTGATTAATGCCATCAGGTTTCCAGTGGCTGCTTCTCCCATAAAGAGTCTGGATGATGAACAGTCTCTGCTGCTCTCACAGCTTTATCCAGACCAAATTAAAGACAGAGAGCTTCTAGAAGAGAATGATGGAAAAGAATCCGTCAGAGTACAAGATTTTGGAGATAATTCCATTTCTTTAGAGACTGAAGACACTGAGAAGGATGAAGGGGACAGTGATATAGAACACCCTCACTCTGGGCTGAAGCATTTGCCAAACTCTGGATTTAAGAAATGTTCTACAGAGAATAAAATTGTGGAGTCACGAAGGAAAGTCCAGAAGGGAATGAAGCTTAGTTGCAAAGACTGTGGCAAAACATTTAGTGGGAAATTCGCTTTAAAGAGACACATGAGAATCCATACAGGAGATAAACCTTTCTGTTGTGATCTATGTGGAAAAGGATTTAACCAAAAAGACCATTTAAACAGACACATGACAACCCATACAGGAGACAAGCCTTTCTGTTGTGATCTCTGTGGACAAAGTTTTAGCCAGAAAGGAACTTTAAACACACACATGACAATCCATACAGGAGACAAGCCTTTCTGTTGTGACCTATGTGGACAAAGATTTAGTCAAAAAGGAACTTTAAACACACACATGAGAATCCATACAGGACTGAATTCTTTCTGTTGTGATCTATGTGGACAAAGATTTAACAAAAAAGGAAATTTAAACACACACATGAGAATCCATACAGGACAGAAGCCTTTCTGTTGTGACCTATGTGGACAAAGATTTAGTCAAAAAGGAACTTTAAACACACACATGAGAATCCATACAGCACTGAATTCTTTCTGTTGTGCTCTATGTGGACAAAGATTTAACAAAGAAGGAAATTTAAACACACACATGAGAATCCACACAGCACAAAAGCCCTTCTGTTGTGATCTATGTGAAAAACGATTCAGCGAAAGAAGATCTTTAAACAAACACATGAGAATCCATACAGGACTGAAGCCTTTCTGTTGTGATATATGTGGACAAAGATTTATCGAAAAAGGAACTTTAAACAAACACATGAGAATCCATACAGGACAGAAGCCTTTCTGTTGTGATCTATGTGGACAAAGATTTGGCCTAAAAACAAATTTAAACAGACACATGATAATCCATACAGGAGTGAAGCCTTTCTGTTGTGATCTATGTGGACAAAGATTTAACCAAAAAACAAGTTTAAACAGACACATGAGAATCCATACAGGAAAGAAGCCTTTCTGTTGTGATGTATGTGGAAAAACATTTAGCCATGAATCAACTGTAAACAAACACATGAAAATCCATTTTGGACAGAAGCCTTTTGATGTAATCTGTGTGGACAAAGATTTAGCCAAGAAGCACATTTAAACAGACATATGAGGACCCATGCTGGAGGGAAAATGGCTCTGCTATGAATATTAACTCAAACTGTACTGCTGTAGTTTTCTATAGCCCTTTTACCATTTCAACTCAAAAGCTAGGGGCTTTGCAAATCACGGGTAGTGTTTCCATACACATTTACCTGACTAATTTCACTTTCACGGTTTTGGTCCCCACTCGACCCAGGGTTTCTCTTCTTTCTTGGTGCTTGTGGATGGGGTGAGGTTGCATGCAGTAAGAAATGTCCGCCACAAGGGTGGAGTAAGGAGCAATAAGGAGAAGAGGAATTTACAAACCTATCAATTTCATAACCTCAATTTATCAGAAAAAGTTAAGATGATTTTAGGTGAGAAAGTACACCTCCAGACTGTATTTGCAGTCAGTTCATCAGGATTATGAGACCATTTTAATTCTGCTTGGATTTGCCGGGAGAGACAGAGGCCCGCTGATAGGCGAGCCTGGCCAGGGTGACTGCAGGGTTATAACTCGGTCAGATCTGATATGTCGTTTGTCGCAGCTGAAAAGACACCATAAGGTTTTACTAAGTTAGTGGGGGGGATATCTCTGTATAACAGACATCAAATGTTAAAATTTCGGCATTTTGAGTTAATCATAAACTGTTTCATGAACTGCTGTGCGTGGGCTTCCCAGACAGAGAGAAGCTGTTTTTGTATAATTATACACTTTAAAGTTATTTAATGTTTAATAAATAACTCTCTGTTAAGTATTGTCTGGTGAATATCAGCTCTTAAACTGATATCAGGACAATGGTTGAAAGGGATGAATTCGATCACTAGCGATTTTTTTTACAGCAAATACACAGAATAAAGGATTGACAACTTCTCTACATGTTCAAGAATTTATTAACAAATTAAAATGAAAATCCTGAGAACATCACTATATAATGCAGTTTATCTCAATTAACACTATATTTCAATCAGTAAATCCTCTCTACTAAGCTAGTGAAACTTAACTAAACTACTAAGCAAAATGAGGATAAAAAGCAGCTAAGCTAAGGAACTATTTACATGCAAAAGAACAAAAGACAAAACAAACGTGGTTGATTATCATCTGAATAATTCAGTGAATATTGGTTCACAGACTCACAGTTCATGAACTGACTTAAAAAAAACATGGAATGGAGTTAAATTAGCTTCAGTAATTTAGAACAACATTTGGCATGTGTTTCAATCCATTCACAATGCGAATCCTGAGTTAAATAAAACATTATTTAATGAAAAACATTTGGTTCTTTAACTTAAAGAACATGGAATGATCTTAAATTAGCTTCACTAATTCAGAACAAAATTTAATCCTAAAGTTAAACAAAACGCGTTTATATCGACATTAATATTCCATATTAATGTGGGAATAAGGCTCATAGCACTCTTGAACAATGGCGGAGTGAAACGAACAAGCCTGATGCTTTAAAACAAGCTCCTGTTGAATGTCCGAAGCCGGAAGGTACCAGAAGCTAATTGCAGTTTGGCTAGTGGACTTTCGGCACTAACTTTGAAGTCTTCAGCTTTAATTTTAGGCATAATGAGTGGACATGATAGCATAAACATTAATATCCCATCAATATATGAAACCCCTGTGGAGACGTTTGTTGTAACCATAAAAGCACACTCGAATCACATCGGCAATGACATGGTACTGAATGCTAGCAATGAGCTAGTCCCATTAACTCTTTGTCTTTAAGAACACCATGCAGGCATTAGACAATTTTTCCAAACAAACCATGTAACTCTCTCTGCTCATCCTCTCTACTGAACCTGTCGGTGCCTCATGTGAGTTCGGCCCACTTTGGCAATCCAAGGAAGGGAGCGTTGAAAAGGGAAAACATTATTTTTTTCAGCAGCAGACACACAGCTCTGCAGCTATGAGCTAACCAACAGCGTGGTCTGGGCAGCTCTGATGTCCATTTAGTAGTCTGATCTCTCAGCTTGTGTGGTAAGGGGGAAGGCATCCGCCGTCTCGCATCCGCTTTCCTGCAACAGCTGACAAAAATAAACAAAGCTGTGTCTGCATTCCTTACTTTGCGGCTTCGAGTTCCTCCGATGTCAGGGAGGTCCTCCACTCTGCAGAGGATGAGAATGTCTCCCTCTTTCGCTCCATTGAGGCGAGGGCAGATGAGTTTCACAGAAGGCACGTTCTGTGCAGCTTGGCTGGCTTCCTCAGCCACCTCCCCTCCTCCCAATGTCCCAGGCAGAAGAAGGTGGGCAGATTTTCTGTGTGGCTCGCAGGGCATGGCTGGCAGTCCCAGGCAGAGGAAGAGTATTGGGCTTTGTCCTGTGGGAGAAAAGTTTTATATCAACGGGAGATCCCTGCTGAGAGGGGAGGTCCTTTTTGTCTGTGAGGGTCCCAAACTCCTCTTTGTTGTTTCCAATCCAATCTGATTTTATTTTCTCATCATGGCTCAATGGACCAGATCTGTACCCTACTGGACCTTTTGTCTTTCTACAACTTATTTCAAGTTCAGCGATCATTTTTACAGACAGAAGCATTGTTGTGCCATGGGATCTCGGGTGTCACCAATTGTAGCCAATCTTTACATGGAAGAAATGGAAAAGAGAGCTTTGGGAACCTTCAGAGGAACACCACCAAGCCACTGGTTTAGATATATGGACGACACCTTTGTCAAAAGAAGTGGAAGCTTTCACAAGACACATCAACTCGGTGGACAACATCAAGTTTACCAGAAAGGATGCCAATGACAACAAGCTACCTTTTCTCGACTGTTTGGTGAACATGGAAGGAGATGGAAACCTCAACATTGGTGAGAAGAATAAACGAAAAAACATTGTCATCCCATATGTTGCTGGAGTCTCTGAAAACTCAAGAGGATTTTCTCCAAACACAAAATCCCAGTGCATTTCAAACCAAACAGGACCCTCAGACAGAGGCTGGTGCATCCCAAGGACAAAACACCCAAACCTAAGATGAGCGGAGTGGTGTCTGCAGTTCAGTGTAGTGAGGAATGTTCTGATCTTTATATTGGAGAAACCAAACAACCTCTCCACAGACGCATGGCTCAACACAGGAGAGCTACCTCCTCAGGTCAAGACTCAGGTCAAGAATCAGCTGTAAAAGGTATAAAATGCATGAAAATAGAGCACAAGATTAGTCTGTACGCGGATGATGTATTACTTTATCTCCAGCATTCAAATAATTCTCTTTTACAAGTAATTAGAATACTAGAATCTTTCTCTAAAGTATCAGATTACTCGTTAAACTGGTCTAAATCTACGGTACTGTCAATTAATTGCTGTCTCGAAAAATCCCTAAATTTACAAATGCAATCAGGAAATATTAAATATTTAGGTATTACTGTGTCGAATAAATTAACAGATTTACTTAAACTTAACCATGCCCCACTTTTAAACAGGATAGAAGAGGACCTTGAAAGATGGAAATCGCTTCCAATCACACTTATGGGTAGGGTAGCTTCAATAAAAATGATGGTCCTACCTAGAATTAATTATTTATTTTCAATGGTCCCCAAGAAACCATCATCTGACTGGTTTAAATCTCTAGACTCTGCCATTTCTAAATTTCTTTGGAAAGATAAACCCCCACGTATTAGCCTAAAGACAATACAGAAGACTAAAGACAGGGGAGGATTAGATCTGCCTAACTTCCATAACTATTACTTAGCAAATAGGCTACAATACATCTCTAAATGGATAAAAAATACTCTTTTAGATGAGCCTTGGTTAGATATAGAACAGGAAATGTGCAATAATATCATGATTTCAGATCTGCCGTTTATTAGCTCAAATATAAAACGGCATACATGCTTCAAAAATATCAACATTAGCTCTACTCTGACAGCATGGTGGGAGTTCCTCAAAATGACAGTCATCACTTATCCCATGCAGTCGTACACCTATCTGGAATAACCCTGATATCCTACAAAATAATAAAATGATAAACTTTACATACTGGAAGAATAAAGGTATTAAATATCTGGAACATCTACTTGACGGAACCGAGTTCATCAATTTTGCTAAACTAAATATGCAATATGGCATTAGTAAAAATAAATTCTTGGAATATGAACAACTTAAATCTATAATTAAAAATAAATATAAGCATATTAATGGTAGTTTACAAGTCCCAACTAATATAATACAGTTCTTAGATTTAACCCCCCCCCAAACTACTGTCTAAATCATACAGGACACTGACTAAAATAGATGATTTGATATCTCTTCCTATAATGAAGTGGGAAAAAGATTTATCAGGCACCTTTGAACAAAATTTCTGGGCTCAGATATGTCTAAGAACTTTCAAATTGACTAGAAACACCAACTTACAACTAATACAATACAAAATCCTTCACAGAGTACACTACACAGGACAAAGATTATTCAAGATGGGTCTGGCACAATCTAATATCTGCCCACACTGCATAGGCAATCATCCTGATAATTATATTCATGCGTTATGGTTATGCACACCAGTCCAGAGGTTCTGGTCACAGATATGTAAGGACTTATCAAAGTGCTTGAGCTGTAAAATTACACCTTCCCCATCAGTTTGCCTGCTCGGTAATTTTGAGGGAAGTCCTCTGAAAAAAGAAATAGTTTACATGGTTTTTACTGCTTTATGCATCGCAAAGAAAACTATCCTCATGAATTGGAAAAGTAAACAAAATCTCAGTATCAATCAGTATAGAGATCTTTTGTTGGATCATATTAATCTAGAGACAGCATCTGCTTCCACATCTGATTGGTCTCTTTGGGCTCCTCTGATCAACACCATCACTTAGTGGAATAGGGGGCGGTGGGTTGCTTCCTGCAGGGCGCAGTGGCTGGATGGGGGGGTTCCTGGGGCACTTGGAGTAGGGCGCCTGGTGGATCCGGCACCGGGGTCTGTTGCCCCCATCAGGGAGGAGTTTGGGAGGCCTACGGGTGGCCTACAGCGGCCGCTTGCGGCGCTCTTTGGGAGCTGCGTGTTGACGGACGTGGGTTACTGACCTGGTAGCTGTGCTGCCGCTGGGTGGGGCCGGGGTGGGTCTGGGGGTCTGGGGTCCCTGGGGCGCGCCGCCCTCGGGCGCGGTCCCCGGCGGGGCCTCGGGGTTTCCGGTTTCGGGGGGTGTGCCGCTTTTGGTGTGGGCCGGCGCGCGCCCGGGTGTCCGCCCCTGCACGGGGCCTCTGGTGCGCTGGGGGGCCTCGGGGCCCGTTGAGGTGGTAGGGGGGCATGGTCATTAACACCTCTGGGCAGATGCTCTTCTCCTTCATTGGATAGGCACTCTGCCAGTGGGGGGGAGGGGGAAAGGAGGGGGAGTAGGGACCTACCCAGCCTGGATGTCTACTGTCGAATGTATGGTGAGTTGTTTGAACGTTAGTGTTGGGGAGGGATTAAATCTACGTGAGGGGGGGGGGGTTGGGGGCGTTGACGTTCTGGTGGGCTTGTGTCCGGCCCCCCGTCCCGGTCCTGGTCCGTGTCGTCTTCCGGTGCGGGTTTCACCTGGGGGTGGGGTTTGGGATGGCTCGTGCGGGCCGGCTGGCCAGTGTCCCCCCCTCTTATTATTATTATTATTATTATTATTATTTTTTTTTTTTTTTTTTTTATTTATTTATTTATTTATTTGTTTATTTATTTATTTAGTTTAAGTAGGCTTGGTGGGTGGGCTGGGGGGGGTTGAGGTGTTGGTCCTGGTGGGTGGTTGGCTGGCGGGCCCTGCGGCCTCTCCCTGTCCCCCGGGCTACGGTGGTGCCGCTGGCGAGGCCCCCTTCTCTGGGTGGGGCTTTCGGGGAGCGGGGGTGCCTATTGGAGTCAGTAGGGGAGCTGGCTCCCTGGGTTGGCTTCCCTGTCATTTGCTCCCCATCCCCGGACTCCTCCCTCTGCCTGCTCCATCACGCCGCCACACATGTAGGTCATGAGGGAGGGGGCGTTACTGGAGGTTGCCACTTTCTGGTGACGCCCCTCTCCCCAATTTTATCATGCATCTTAGACACTTTCACTTCAAACATTTTTCACATCGCACACTCATATAGGCCATGGTAGGGGGGGGGTGGGGGGAAGACGTCTGGGGGGGGGCTTATGTTGTGTGGGCCTCACCTCGGACGGCTCCCTTCACCTCCTCTCCCACTTAGACATTGAGGGTTCTGGGCAGTCACACGGAGGGGGTGCGCTGGCAACAGCTACCTTCCGGAAGGGGGGTGGGCTGTGCCGTGCATCCCCTTCGGCGCTCCCAGTTTTTAAACGCACTTGAGAACAACATGCAACAACACAACATTTGAGCAGGCGTAGGGAGGGTCGGGGTCTTCTGCACACCCCCGTTCTCCGATGGCGGCAAGGAGTCTGGGGCCTGGAGGAGGTGCGGGCCACTGTGTCCGGGGTCTTGGTGGGGGGCTGCGGTGTGCAGTCAGCGGCTTGCCAGGTCTGGGGCTGATACCTCTGCTCCCCCCAGGGGGCGGGGGGCAGGGATGGCAAGGGTAAGGTGGGGGGAGGGAAGGGGTTTATTAGGTATTTAGGGGGAGGGGGGGCTCTGGCCGGGTGGCTCGTGCGGGTCGTGTTGGCCCGCCCTCTTGGGGGAGCCCGGTCCGGGGGGCGTCTGGTCTGGGGCCGGGGCCGGGGGTCGGGCACAAGCAGTCGTATAGTCGATTTGGGGTGACCCCCCCCCTTTGGTCAGTGTTGGATGTGAGTGTTATGTGGGAATGTGTGTACTGCGTCTTTTTTTTTTTTTCTCTGTGTGTGGTGAGTGGGGCACAAGGGAGGGATGGGGTGAATGAGTTTTTTTTTTTTTTCCAGGTATGGGTGTGGTCCGCTCCCTCTCCCAAGAACATCTCAAGTCTCCGCTAGGTGCGGAGCCCATCCCCCCACGTCCTGCCCTCCTCCACTTCGTTGGCGGGCGCCTTGGCCCCCTGGCGCGTTGGTTGGCTTCGGGTTTGGGGCGGGTTCCCGGGCGTGCGCCGGCCCACTCCCGGCGGCCTCTTCGCGGGGCCTGGCCCCCCGGGGGGCGGCCGGGGCCCTTGTCGCGGGTGCGGGGCGCCCTTGGGGCCTCTGGCCCTCAGGGCCCATGGCCGGGACCACTTCAGCGGGGCTGGCTGCCGGCGGAGCCCACGGGCTCGTCTCCGCGGCTCTTGAGGGCGTCGGCATTGCGGTGGCTGGGGGATTTCCTCGGGGTCGTCTCTGCTCCTTCCTTGGGGGGGGGTTGCAGATATCCTGTGTCGGCCCCTCCTGGGCGACCTGCTTTAGGGGCCCCTTTGGGAGTCCGGGGTTACGGGTCCCCTGACGCCTGCCTCTGTGCTCGGGGAAGGTGGGTCTTCGGTTCTCCACAATCACTATCAAGCTATTTCTGGATAATCTTCACCTAAACTAGTGCACTTTCACATCTCCCACAGGTGCTGGGTCCCAGGTATTAAGTGTTCACTTATATACAGTAATCTTATAATTTGTTTATTTATTTATTTATTTATGTTCTTTCACTTTCTTTTTTCAAATATCACATTACACATGTCAGCTTACATAATAATATATATGATTTAGCAATGGCATCTAGGTGTTATTCGAGTGTATCTGTTGCTTTATGTCTGTCGGTTGTGCTGTTCTTTTTGTGTCTCTTTCCAGGTGATGGAGCAGACAAAGAAGGTTTTATCACTCTCTCCCTTTTATCTCCTCTTTCTTTCACCTCTACTCTTTTTTTTCTTTTCTTTCACTTCCTTTACTCTCCCATTGTCATGTCCATATAATCTGAAATTCTCCTTGCAGGAATCATAATAAAGCTATTTACAAGCATAAATCAAGTGGAGCACTATGGCGGAAGCTGTTTGCTCCACTTGTAAAAGCAAAATCTGTCGAGCTCTATCTGGCATTGAGACATCAATTCCTATTGCCACATTGCTAGACAGGACACTGGGAGAAAAAAAAAAAAGAAAAAAAAAAAAAAGACTCTGCTGTCCACCTACATCTTAAGGACAAAGGACACTTTTGAGGACCAAAATGTCCACATTTTGGACAAAGAAGACAGATGGTTTAAAAGGGGTGTGAAGGAAGCCATCTACGTTAAGAGAGAAAACCCAACCTTAAACAGAGGAGGAGGACTTAGGTTCCAACTCTCAAAAACTTACAACACAGCTATAGGGTTAATTCCAGCCAATCATCACCTCAATTCTCATCCTCATATGGGTGATCAAAACATCGCTCCTTTAAACCAGGCCAACAACAACCCTAACAACTCCTCGTTACAGAGGAGTGGACCAGTTTCGTTTTAATCTGCTGTCTTAATGTCTTTAACGACCGCCCATTACTAAGGGGTGGACCTGTTTCGGTTGAATTTGCATGTTATCTAAGCCATTACAAGGCCTTTGTTGGGCAGTAGTATAAAGCTTGGTACTCCACATTACTCCAGACTTTTTGAATTGAGAAAGCTTCCTGGAGAGGAAGCGAAACGTCTTCTACTACGAAAAACAAGTCCAGTTGCTTTTTTTTTTTTTGGAATGACCATGACCTGGATGACTGAGAATCTTCACCAGCATGACTCACACACTTGAACAGGAAAACCCAAAATCCCCAGGCTTTCATTTACCTGGTAAAAGGAAGTCTGGAGCTTTCAGTAAAGATTTTTGACTATTGTGATGTGACCTTTTATGATCAAAATCCTACTGAACATGGATAGACGGAGCTGAAACAGGCCGTCTGGAGAAGGCACCCTTGAGTCGCCTCTCAACAGAGTTGAGAGACGGCTCAAAAGCAAAGTCTGATTTCCATTGGTTTTATTTTCATTTTCTTCGATTCCACCTGATAACGCTCGAATAGAGAGAGAGAGGGAGTCTACAGATGTGTGAGGCCATCTCTCCCACATGGCTCCAGGGAAAACTGAAACTTTCTACAACCTGCATCCAAGAAGATGGTGGAGGGGATCAGCAAGGACTCCATGTATACGGCTGCAGTGTAACAAGACCCCAGCCAATCCTTCCTTGCCTTACAGACTTTGTTTCTTTTCTTCATAATGTAATTTGTGTATTAAATCCCTTGTATGTTAATCATGTTATTACTCACACACACACATACTATTGGAAGACAGCTTTTGGAAGTTTGTGGTCTTTTTCGGGGCTTTTGACTTTTTTGTCCTTTTTTTATATTTAGGCCTTTTTCATCTCTGCTTTTTGGAAGCACCTGAAGAAGAGGCTTTTATAATCTGCTGTTATTTTGTATCTGTTCTGTTGATCTTTAATAAATGATTATTTCCTGGCACAAAAAAAGTCTCTGATCCTGGAATTATGCAGAGTTGCTATGAGGTTCTCGCATCAAGAAATCCAGATTCAATGTTTCTAGCAGCAGTGGAAGAGAGAGACAGAGAAATTATAGCCGTTGTTAACAAATGTAAAAATAAAAGCTGCACTGACAGTGATGACACTGAAATGACAACAGAACAGTTATTGACGCAATTGTTAAACCACTGACTCATATCTATAACCTCTCTTTCCAAACTGATCAATTTACAAGCAAAATAAAAACTGTTAAATCTACCATACAAATCTGGAGAAAGACACCAATTCACAAACTATAGGCCTGTTTCTCCAATTGCACAATTTTTTCATGATTTTAGAAAATCTATCAATTAACAGAATGGAAAACTTCAGTAATTATACATGATCTACTGTCGACTTATTTTACCAGAACTGAGCTGTTGTGTAGAACTCTGGGGTAACACCTACAGGACGTCACTCAAACCACTCCTGATGCTGCAGAAAAGACCCATCAGGATAATTCATAAGGCAGCTATCACCACCACACTGATTCATTCTTTCTTTCTTTCTAGCTAAACTTCTCAGATCTGGTAGAATTTCTAACCTCACAGTAAATGTATAAAGCCAGAAATAAACAGCTACCAGACAGCATTTCTAAATCTTATGTGTTTGAAAAAACATGAAGTAAATGTGCATTTCAATACGTGGTTTGAAAGTCTGGAACAAACTCCGTGTTAAATTAAATTAATGTCTAAGTATGATGCTGTTTAGGAAAAGGCTCAAAGTGGTTTTCTAAAATGATCTGAGATGGAGGAAGGGCAGTGAACACCAGTGGGTCCTCTCAGCCACTGGACATGGGTGGATACCCACTTTTGCAATGGTTGGGGTGGTGTGGGCTACGGGCTGGAGGTAATAAGTGCCTGAACGTAGATGTGTGCAGACATATGTTAATGTCTATATGTATGTTTATGATGTAGAATATATTGTTGTATTTGCTTACGTAATGGCAGAGGTGGGTAGTGACTAGTTACATTTATGCAGTTACATTTACATGAGTAACTTTTTCAGAAAAATGTACTTTAAGGAGTAGTTTTAATGGACAGTTTTACTGATCGCTACTCTTACTTGAGTAAAATGTCTGGCCACTCTAACCACCGTGAGTAACTTCATGAATAAAGAATAGACTTGTTTTTACCAAAAATGCACCAAAGACAGAAATCAAGACATGTAAAGTAAGATGTCTTTTGTCCATAAGCTTTGTTATTCTAAAGTTATTTTCTGTCTGCTGAGCTCATCGAGTTGTCTGGAGGTCAAACGAATGTACAGTGAACATCAAATATTGTCACTGGAAGTACTTTGCACTGTTCTAACATACTAAATATGCATTTACTGATGTATGTATTTCTAGTTTTATATTTAAAAAAATATATAGAAAAGTGTTTCTTTTGTCTTTAGTATGTCTTTTGTCCATAAAATATCATAATTTGGCATAACCTTATATTTTTGTCTATCTAATTACATGTTTAAATATTAAATAATTAATTATATGACTTGATTACCCAGTACTTGAGTAGCCTTCTTACTTAATACTTTTTTACTCTTACTTGGGTCATTTCTTGGCTGACTACCTTTTACTTTTACTTGAGTAAATATATGTTGATGTGGTGCTACTCCTGCTTAAGTATAATTTGTGCCTACGACACCTGTTTAATGATCATAAATGGCAAAGAACTGGTTGTTGGTGAGGCCGGCAGTTCCTTGGCCTCTAGGCAAGGGGCGCTCAAGGGGCACCGCTCCTGATCCTAAAACTGTAGAGTGACAGCAAGTTATGGATGTATTATTAGCGAGTTTTCCTAAACAAGTAACGCACTAAAAAGACTCTAAACCAGGGGTGTCAAACATACGGCCCGCGGGCCGGATCCGGCCCGCCGAACAATTTAGTCCGGCGCGGCGGCTAAATGGGAGTCTCCCTCACCTGGGTGCTTTATGCCTGCACTTGATCATGTTGCAGTGAGGACATTGCTTGGCTCACTCAAGGGAAAATAATTCCACCAGTAAGTAATGTTTCTCCTGCTGCATTAACTTTACAATTTTAGTGGCTGACTCAAATTGTTTGACCTTAGAAAGTGCCTGAAATCTCTTGTTTGGGACTGGGGTGTGGATGAAACGACCCCCCAGTGCAGTGTAACGACACCAAACTGGTAGGTACTCTATCACACCCACGCAAATCTGCAGTTCCTATATTGTCCACGAGGGGCGCTGTGTTGAATAAATGTTTTTCAACATTGTAAAATCACTGTGATCAGTTCTTATGCATAATGCACAAGTAAATGTTTAACTGAGTAAAAGTATTGTTCAAATTGCACATACTTTTCTTAAAAACGCTGAGGTTATTCATAATATCTTGTGTAAAAGTGAAATTAATCTAATATAAAAATCAACAAGTCCACATTTATTAGTTCTATTTAATCTTGCAATGAGTTTACTCGTGTGGCCCTCTCGAGATCAGATTCAGCTAAATGCGGCCCCAAAACCAAAATGAGTTTGACACCCCTGCTCTAAACATACAGCCGGAACAGGACTGATCAAGGAAGGCTTTCCTCCCTGGCAGTGAGCTCCATTGACACTGAGAGACTTTTAAAACTAAAGAGGATAAAGAGAACTTTTACAGGAAAGTGACCGATATTTTTGTTCAGGAAGAGCGGCGCATGGACTTAATTTATAAGTAGAGGTAAGACAGCGATAATTATTCATGTTTTGTTTTTGTAATTAAATGTGCGTAATGTGTGTTATATTTTTAGAATGTGTTACAAATGCAGAAATCCACCATAACTCAAACTGTTACCAATCAAATGACAAATAATTTAGTTTTATTTTTTTTTCATCAAAGAATCAATATTTTTTCCATGTATCTTGGTGAATTTATTTGGCTCAATCAGTCTCCTTCACCACTTGCAATGAGTCTACTCTGTAGAGTGTATATATTTGTAAATCTGACTCTGATGACGTCAGTGCCTCACCAGTCATGAACCCTACCGCACCTCACTGTTGTGTATAGTTTTTAGGACTATGGCAAGCCGTTTTAACATAAATTCGGTTTCGTCTGACTATCCGTAATTACATTCAAGATATCTTAAATTGCATTTTGACTAGACAAAACTACATTTTGACTATCCGGAATGGTAATTTAAGATATCTTTATTTACATTCTGACTACGAAGAATAATAATTCAAGATATCTTCAATTACATTTTGACTAGTCAGAATTCCTTTCAAGATATCTCAAATTACGTCACCGGATTCGTCATTGAAAGCGTCACACATCCGTAATTGTAATTTAAGATATCTCGAACGTAATTATGACTAGTCAGAATTACAATTTAAGATATCTGAAATAAGACATTGCGTGTAAGCCCCTTATTGGCTGTAAACTGCCCAAAACTGAGAAGAGAATGTCACAATATAGAAAGAGCTTTTTCAGAATGGGATATGCAGAGAGGGCGAAAATAGTATACTTGAAGAATGCTTAAGAAATTTGCAAAGAATTTCGGATTTACTTGCTGCCGACACACACAATGCTCTGAAAAACGGCTAGTTGAAAGCGCTACTATCGACTCATGTCCAAACTGGAAATAAGGAATATTCCTCAGCCCGGGCCAGTTCAGTTAATAACCAGATGCAGTTTTTATACTGTGGTAAAGCTATCTGCCTCTTCGGAAATTATGTTAAGCCAGCTAGTTCTTGATTTTGACATGCTAGATGGCACAAGGCATTACAGCACCCTCCTTTAGCTCCTCTGAAAACAAAGGCACACGCCTCCGGTTCCTGTGTGATGAAATATGGCAAGCCGTTTCGTAATTCAAGATATCAGTAATGTCATTTTGACTAGTCAGAATGTCAATTTAAGATATCTTAAATGGAAAAGCTGAATAATTCAAGATATCTCTAATTCATTTAGAGATATCTTAAAAGGAATTTTGACTAGTCAAAATTACAATTCAAGATATCTTAAAAGGAATTTTGACTAGTCAAAATTACAATTCAAGATATCTTAAATTTAGTTTTTACTAGTCAAAACTACATTTCGCCTATCCAAAAATACATTTAAGATATCTTGTATTATGGTGGCATTTGAGATATCTTTAATTAGAATTATGACTAGTCAAAACTAAATTTAAGATATCTTGAATTGTAATTTTGACTAGTCGTAATTTAATTGTAGATATCTGAAATGGGTATTTCAGATAGTCAGTAATTCATTCGAGATATCTTGAATTGACGTTTCCATACAACTCAATGGAAAATCTGATGTCATTTCGACTAGTCAGAATGTAATTAGAGATATCTCGAATAGGTATTTCTACTAGTCAAAATATAATTAGAGATATCTTAAATTGCTAAAACGTCTATTCATAAAACAATTTGAGATATCTCGAATGTAAGGGCGATAAAACCGAATTTATGTTAAAATGGCTTGCCATATTAGTTTTGGCTAAATGTCACGTGCACAGAAGCAAATTCATCAACAGGAAGCCTGAACCCTTTTTTACTGAACAAAACCAGAACTACTTGAACAATATTTATGACAGTCTCCTAATCAGAATTTGTAAGTCCTTTAACCTGTTTGCTTGAAGTATACTCTTGCACATGTATCCCTTTTAAAATTTCTGTTTTCCCTGTTTATATTTGCTTTCAGAATATCTATATCTATAATTTGCCCTTGATTTCGGTGTTAATGAATTTTCTAAGAAATCAAATAAATATATTCGATTTTCTGTGTACTCCAACAGTGTTGATCACAGGATAGATCCATTTGCAGTCGTTCGTCCCCTTCAGTCATGTTATGTATGGAATGAACAATGTGGTTACCATAACAACAAGGTCTTTTGTCTGCAACGGGTCCACCAGAGGGCGCATTGACAGTATAAATATGTTACAGCTCAATCAGTGAGTTTAATAAACTATTTTCTACTACATTATATTTTTCGTACGAAATGTTGACAGGTGTTATCAAGTAAACTATAGAATTTTGTAGTAAAGCGTGGAAATATTTTTTCCAATCCACGTAATGTCGACCCGGAAGTTATTCTGTTTGCGCATGCGCACACAAGCTGATGGCACGGCTCGAGCCATAGCTAGCGGTCCAAAATGTTCAACAAAACCCAACTCAGGTAACATCAAAAGAGAGAACTGAACCTATAAAAACAGTAGAAAAGATTATGTTGTTGATTGCATATGTGATTAATTGTTCAGGTCAAGTCAAGTACAAAAAAATTAGGTAAAGAATAAGTGATGGACTTTCATTTTACACAGGACAGATGATTGCGGTATTATTAGCTATTCAATGGGTTGAAGAAGTTAAGCCATTAAGAACAGTGATACGTTCAGATTCTGGTTCATGCTTAATTAGTTTGCAGTATCAAAAGCAGAGCAGATTTTTTAATAGAAATTCAACAGACACTATATAGAATAAATATGATGGGTTTAATGATACATTTTGTATGTATACCAGCACATTATGGCGTTAAAGGAAATGAACAGGTAGGCCAGCAAAGGAAGCTGTTAGAGATTTAACAGTGGATTTAATTATTAATTTGAGTAAATCTGAAGTTAAAATGTTAATAGAAAATGAAGGATAAATGTCAAAAAGAATGGGAGAAAGGAAAAAGAGGACGTTTTTTTATAAATTCAAAAGAAAACTGGAGAAAAGAGAAGAACAGGAAGAAGAAGAGAAGAAACAATTATTTCCCCTTTGAGATTTGGTCACACTGGATTAAATAGTACTCTGTTTATTTTAGGGAAACATAGGAATGGTAAATGTGAATACTGTGGATTAGATGAAGTAATTGAACATACCATGTTGTACTGTAATAAACATGAGGAGAGACAGCAATTAATTCTACATTTAAATAAACTAAAAGTTAAATTAGATTTCTATGAATTATTTAGAAGTGATTCAGAAAGTGAAATTTACAGGATAATCTTTTGATATCTAAAAATAACACATTTGTATAATAGAATTTAATTCTTGAAAGTCATTCTGGGCCACACTTCAAAATGCTTCATACCAGTAAATGTTCTTCTTCTTCGTTAGGTTTTAAATGGCAGCTTGCATCCATTGTTGTTGCATCACTGCCATCTATTGGATCCTAATATATATCCTTCAAATCCTCATCATCATCCCAGTATTTTTTTTTTAAAAACGAACAATCATCTTCTTCCCCTCAGTACTATTTACATTTTCAACCACATTCTCAAATTTCGATTCCCCATTAACACCTAACTCAGTTTTTAATAATGTTCTTTGATTTACATATTTTCTACAACTAATAAAAACATATTCCATTGTTTCTACATTTCCACACCAATCACGAAACCAGTAAGATGTTTCCCCATCTTAAAAAGAGTTCCATTTAAAAAACTGTGACCGGTTCTTATTCTATCTATAATTATCTCCTCACTCCTGTTTATTCCTCTAATCCTTGTTACATCAACTGTATTTTGTATCCTATACAACAGCCTTCCATTTATTTCATTATCCCACCTAATTTTCCATATTTTCTGCTTTCTCTCCAAGCTGTACTTTTGCCTTCAGATTTTGATAACTTTACTGGCAAATCAATATCTTCTTTTTTAATAGTCTCCTTAGCCAACCTATCTGCTCTTTCATTTCCCAAAATACCTACATGAGCAAGAGTCCAAAATAATATTACATTTTTATTTTGCTCACATATTCTATGGTAAACAGCCATAATGTCATATATTTTGATGATTATTTGTACATCCCTTTTCAATAGTCAACAATGCAGATAATAAATCACCACTACAAATTATTATTTTATTTATATTAGTATCCTCCACCCATTCTAAAGCTAATAATATAGCACATAATTCTACTGCATATATACTAAGTCAATTAGATGTTCTTTTTGAAATATTAATCTTTAATTCAGGAATCACTACTGCTGCACTACACATTTTTTGGATTTTTCGAACCATAAGTATAAATTTGCAAATAATCATTATATTTAATCTGTATTTTATTATAAAAATCTTGGCAGATATCTATTTTATTTATTTTCTTAATATTTAATAGTGATCTGGCTATATTAATACATTTCCATATCCATGTAGGTCTCAAAGGCCACAATACTGTTGGACTAAATTCTTTGTTATATACATTAAATGTTTTTGCTCTGTCATCCCCAACCCACCCAAAACTATTAAATTGACCCTTTCCTCTTTCCCAACAACTTTCTAATACTTTCTTAACTGGATGATCTTCATTATGTCCTTTTAAATTTATTCAGTAATTATGGCATTTCTACGGTGGCTGGGAAGTGCAAAACAAAAATACAAAATCTGAAACACTTTTACAAATATTGAAACAAATTTACATTTCAGAAAACACATACAAAAGACGAAAATCAAACGGAAAGGGAGGGACTGTCTTCGAAGTTTACCCGGAAGTGATAACGGGAGCCTTCATGATGAACCAAGATGGACGCCAATCGAGTTGCGTTTTGCCCGTTGCGTTTTTTGGCACATATATGAGCAGATTAACGCGTTTTTGTTTGTCGTGTGGTCGGTCCTTGGAGTTTTTAAATTTCACAGAACAGACGGAAGAACCAGATATGCTGCAGCAGTGCATACATTATGTTGAAGAGGGTCACTCGTACGCTGTAATCGTAGACATGTCATGTTTACACGGTGTACACATCATCTTTAGACTGCGGTCAAGTGAGCCCTCTCAAGTGAGATCTCTTGTTCATTGATGCTGCAGGGTCATTCAAGTTTGGCTAATATTCTGTCAGCACACCACCTCTTCCTTTCTGTAAAGGTAAGTCCTCCATTCTAATTCATAACAGTCTAATCTTTAATGGCAATTTGGATATATATCAGGAAGGTAAGTAGAAAAATATGGATAGTTTAGTCGTCACTACAAACTATCCATATTTTTATATAAATGTGACAGCAAGGACTGTAATATAAATAAAAAGTAATCAAGACTTTGTTTAAAGGTGCAGTTTGCCGTGGCCAAGGTCTGACCGGATTCTCCTGAACAGATGAGAAGCACCATCCCCAAAAGGCTGAATGGAATGATGGATGTTTCCTGCACCACAAAGAATGAAATGGCCAACAAATATGCTATAAGTGAAATGTTAAAACTTAAAAATGTTTTACCATTTTTAAAGTTAAATGTAATTACATTTAGTGTAAACAAATTGCATAAACTCAATAAATGAAAAACTGTATCTTCTTGCCAGTTTATGTACATAAGATACACTTTTAGACATCCACTTGATCTAAATATGAATAAATGCAAATTACATAAGCATGTGAAATGGATTGCAAAATTTAATAATACATATGTGAGTTGGACACAATTTTTGTATAAGTAAACATTTAAATAGTCTGGAAATATGGATATACAATACTTAAAGTTATTAAAAATGAAAAATAATTCCAAAATGTAAAACTTCAAGGTGCTAAAAAAATAAATATTTAAAAGCAGAAATCCAAAACACATTCTTGTGTATTATAATTCCTCTGGTTTACAGTAAAATAACTAATCAGGATCTTTTTGACATGTAAACTTCTCTGCTTCCTCACATATGATTTCCCCTGCATGTTCACAGGAGCTGGACAGATTCTAAAGACTTGGTGTATTTTATAAACCAAGTTGATAGTTACAGTCTGGGAGATTATTGTGAAAACTTTGAGCCTCCTGATAAATCTTTCCACATGTATGTGGACATTTGCAATCTTCCTTGCTGCAGTTACATCCTCATCAGACAACTGCCCTCCTTTTATGAGTGAATGCTGGTAGAACAAGGTTAAATCTCCTCTCAAACAGCAGATCTCCGATGGTAAAGCCTCTGTCTGCCGTCACTTCATCGCCAAGACGAAGATACTCCACGAAGCCAGCGTGTTCCCTGCCACATACATTTTTCTTCTTCTCTTCTCCTAGGTGTGATCATCAGTGCCTGTAGTGTGAGCATATTTCTTCATAGGTGACTCTGATTATGGAGAGGTCTGGTCAGCCTCTGCATCACAGCGGCTGTCATCTGTCAAACACAAGACCACAATAAGTTTACAACATTTAGGAAAGCGCTGCAACATTTAGGAAAGCGCTACAACATTAACAAACCGGAAGAGGTACGTCCCAGTGGGAGACCTAAGAAATCGCTGATTGGACTACAGCTCGTTTTTACTTTTGAACCGAAAGTTATTCTGACTTTACTGTGTTTTTTAAAACCATGAATGTTCTCGGTGATCCAAACCGTAATATGCAGTCTAAAACGCCACTTAGTCTGTTTATAAGTTTCGCTTTTATTAATTATGCTTTTTTTTTTACTACGTGCGCTGTGTTTCTGTACCTCAACGCTTAAAGGCGTAAAGACGCAGCGTGAACGACGCAGCCCTGTATGCTTTAAGGGTTACAGCTGAGGGGAAAATGTTGGACCTTTTAGGCTTGATCAAACTCCGCCTCATTCACAAATGAGACCAACATGGATAGATTAATGATAAGCTGTAGTTTCATTATCAACTACGATAACATACAATCTGCTTCTGGGGGGGTGGGCGTCTTTACGCATGATCCGCAGCTGCTCTATTTTACCCTGGTGCGCTGCGCGCGAGGGATAACAGTGGGGGGAAAGCATAAATAAAGACTGTATAGGGTTCCTTTAGAGGGAAGAGAATGAATATTGGGTCTGAACTGAAGCTCCGATGTTACAAGCTTGTTGAAATGACCCTTAAAAGTGCACACCTAAATTATATGTAACGTAATTTTGCGCACCTGAATTCAAGCCAAGGCAGCACGCCCACCGAAGCGCCACTGGTTCTGTGTCGTTAAAAAGAAAATAGCATGGAACACAGCTGCGGACTCTCCTATTGATTTTAATTAGGACATTTTGGTAGGAGTGGAGAGAGACATTAAACGTAGTGATAAGGCTGCCGCTGATAAAAGCCCCTGGGTCCGAGGGGAGGGAGGGGAGAGGAGCAGACCAGAGCGTTGAGGTACAGAAACACAGCGCACGTAGTAAAAAAAAAAAGCATAATTAATAAAAGCGAAACTTATAAACAGACTAAGTGGCGTTTTAGACTGCATCTTACGGTTTGGATCACCGAGAACATTCATGGTTTTAAAAAACACAGTAAAGTCAGAATAACTTTCGGTTCAAAAGTAAAAACGAGCTGTAGTCCAATCAGCGATTTCTTAGGTCTCCCACTGGGACGTACCTCTTCCGGTTTGTTAATGTTGTAGCGCTTTCCTAAATGTTGCAGCGCTTTCCTAAATGTTGTAGCGCTTTCGTTATTGTTGGAGTGCTTTCGTTATTGTTGGAGTGCTTTCGTTAATGTTGAAGTGCTTTCGTTAATGTTGAAGTGCTTTTGTTAATGTTGAAGTGATTTTGTTAATGTTGTAATATTTTTGTTAATGTTGGAGTGCTTTCCTTATTGTTGTAGCGCTTTCATTAATGTTGGAGTGCTTTCCTTAAAGTTGTAGCGCTTTGCACCTCAGGGCCACCGTAGTACGGCCACCGTAGTAAATGTCACAGTTCCAAACTAAATATTTAATTACACAGCTAAATGTTCAGTTTGTAAACCACGCATTTAATTTTCAGATTTAACATTTAACTACAAATTAAATGTTTAGTTTACAAACTAGACATTTACTTTGGAGCTAAATATTAAGCTTGTTATTTAAATATTTAACTTGGAACTGTGACTTATAGATTTATGAATAACAAAAATATGAAAAACGAACCCTGCCTTTTATCTCTCATTGTATAACTTTACAAATGGAACCCCATAGGTCTACCAGCAGGGATGTAAAAATATGCAGATAATAATTTACAGAGGGAACAAAGCGAAAAGACGGCTGTTTTCATGTGAAAGCATATGTTTTATCAAGAGCGACACAAACTAAGGAATAAGAGTTAAAGATTGCTAACGTAAACATCCCTCAGCTTACCTGTGTCTCTCCTCTTTGTCTCCTTCATTTAGTTTTTAATGGAACTTCGTAGCCCAGCCACTTTTCTGGCGTCGTGGGTCTTCTGTCGAACTTTTGTCCACAAAATGAAAACAAAAAACATACGGTCGCTTCGGTGGTTTCTTCAAATTTACACCGTGTACACCGTGTAAACATGACATGTCTATGATTACAGCGTACGAGTGACCCTCTTCAACATAATGTATGCACTGCTGCAGCATATCTGGTTCTTCCGTCTGTTCTGTGAAATTTAAAAACTCCAAGGACCGACCACACGAAAAACAAAATCGCGTTAATCTGCTCATATATGTGCGGCCAAAACGCAACTCGATTGGCGTCCATCTTGGTTCATCATGAAGGCTCCCGTTATCACTTCCGGGTAAACTTCGAAGACAGTCCCTCCCTTTCCGTTTGATTTTCGTCTTTTGTATGTGTTTTCTGAAATGTAAAAGTGTTTCGTGTTTTGTAAATTTGTTTTCTGAAATGTAAATTTGTTTCAAGTTTTGTAAAAGTGTTTCGTGTTTTGTAAATTTGTTTTCTGAAATGTAAATTTGTTTCAATATTTGTAAAAGTGTTTCAGATTTTGTATTTTTGTTTTGCACTTCCCGGCCACCGTACATTTCTCCTGATTCTACTTGTAAAGAACATACTGAAGTTGATTTAACTGGTCCCAAACAAATTGTCGATATTCTAGCTAATGTTTTTAACCTAGTTTTAGCCGCTGAACCATATACCACACTCCCATAATCTATTATTGACCGAATTAGTGACACATAAATACTTTTAAGTGATTCAAACTTGCACCCCATGTTAACCCTGCTAAACACCTCATAATGTTAAGAACCTTTTTACTTTTCTCAATAACAGGTTCTAAATGATTTTCCCAAGTTAGTTTCTTATCAAAAACTACTCCCAAAAAACGAAAACAATCAACCCATACCAGTAGATGGCGGAAATGCATCAATTTGTTGTTTGGCAACTGCCAAAATCTTTAAAGAAGAAGAAGCAGCTACAGATGTTGCAACACAAAGGGTGCAGCACGTGGATCCCTCCTGGTTCTTTGTTGTTTTGTTGGTGAATCTGAAAGAGATCAACAGCTGCTGCTGCAGGTGATGAAGTCTGGAAAGAAGTCCAGCAGCTGGAGGCACAGCGGAGAAACTGGAGGGAAGCAGGAGCTCAAAGAGCGGCAGGACGCAGCAGAGGAGACACCAATGATGGGGGATGTTTTCCAGCCCAGAGTTCTGCAGGACCCATCAGGTTTGGAGATTTCCTTCTTCATGCTAACTGTGTGGATGGAGCTAAAGTTTAGGAGCCGTTTCCAGCAGCTGATGGATTCCTCCTCTTCATCAGAACTCGTTGCAGGGTTTCCCCCAGAAACCTGGCTAAGCCTGCAGCACTGCAGCTAGCTAGTTTAGCATGTAGCATAGAGGTGCTAATGCTAGCTTAGCATGTAGCATAGGGTGCTAATGCTAGCTTAGAATGTAGCATCGTTCTGCATCAAATTTCTGTTGTCTCTCTGCCTGGGAAAGTTCCTCCAAAAAACGCTTTTTGGTTTATCTTGTCTTGTTTTCTTCTGGCTGTTAGTATAGAGGACCAATCCTGCCATAAACGAGTCAATAAACTGCACACTCGGCCAAAAAATAGCTAAAATATATATTTGTGTGTCATTAAATGGGGAAAGTGACTCATTTGTTTATTTCACAAACGTCTGCCTGAAATATAAGGATGATGATCACTTCTGTTTAAACTGGGTTATTTTAAAACATTAACGCTCAATACAGCACGTTGTCAACAAGTATACTGGTATGATAATTTTTAGATATCCTTCAAAAATAGCATTTGCTTTGAGTGTTGCAAATCACCAAACGTTTGTCTGCTGGAAACAAAAATCCACCTTCCTGAGTTCATCAATGAAATACGATTGCTACTTTATACTTGGAAAACGCATTTTTGTTGCTGGATGGACCCAGTGAATGGATCAGAAACCTATCCGAAATGTAATAAGATTAAAATTGATTAAAGTTTAGCTCAAATGATAGAAACTCTGCCAGATCTAGATTTTAAAGAGATTTTAATTCAATTAAGAATTAGGAAGGAAAAAGGCGGGTAGCCTTCAAAATATAACCATGTATACATTTACACAATAAAAAGAGAGACAGAAAAGATGGATAAATAAGAGAGGTTAAGAAAGACAGAGGATGGCTGCTCGTATAAAGCTGTATTCTGTGGTATGAATGGAAAGCTATGTGGAAGAAAGCAACCCTCACCCCAAGACAGAATTTCTGCCTCTTGTCTGAAAGTCATAAAAACATGGCCGCTAATATCTCGAGTTCCTTGTATGTGGCCGCTGTTGCCACTGCTACAATAATATAGGGATGTAGTGATCAGGATGATAAAATGTTGGTGTAGTGCCAAACATGAAGCTTTTGGCAGTTTGATCAGTTTTAGTCTCCTCTGTTGACCTGATGGAGGAATCTCCTACATGGTTGTAACAAACTACAACAGGACTTCTTCTGGCTTTCTTCTCACCACTTGCCCTTCAAATTCTCAGTTTTGGAGACGCACCAGAAAACTTGTCCTGTTCTCAGTTTGTTCCACCTGAGCAGCTGATCTCTGCATCTCCTCCAGAGTTGCCATTGTCACCTTGACTGCTTCTCTCATCAAAGCTCTCCTTGTCCAACCCGTTCTGGTAGGGGTCTGCAAACTGTGGCTTTGGAACAAGTGGCTCTTTGGACCTTCCACAGTGGCTCTAATAACTTCACTGGTATAATAATATTTGTAAAATATAAGAACTGATTCAGAATGTAGCAGTTATTAAATGCTTTTAACAAAACAATTGCTTTTAATTTCCACAACGGAATAACACTAAAGACACCAGTGATCATTTTTAGGTTGAAACTGTCAGTTCATGAGGTTCAGTTTTTTTCTACTCTGCAAATAAAATCTTTTTCTCTAAATTGAATGTTTACGATTGTTGTAACATTGTCATTATCTAGTTGTTCATAATGCATGTAATGTGTTTCAGTGTTGGCTGCAGATGTTAAAGAAGAGGCTCCTGAAGAACAGAGTCCTGAGGGGGAGCAGCAGGAGTCAGAGCTCCTCCACATAAAGGAGGAACAGGAGGAACCCGGGGTCCATCAGGAAGGAGAGCAGCTCCTTGTGAAGGAGGAGACTGATACCAGGTTTCCATTAACTGCTGCTCCTATCAACAGTAAGGATTTATTTACTTTGTTTGTGTGTCCGGTGTTGCAGCTAAAGGCCAAAACTAAATCTATGTACTCTGATCTGATTTCTTCAAAACATGTCAGCACTGACTAGAGGGTCTAGCTACAGATCTCCTGATTTGGTAGGCTCAGTGTTTATTTTAGAGTCTGCTGGTCTGTCAGGAAACACAAAGCTGAGATTACTGCTGGAACAAATTTATCCAAGATCCCAGTTTCCCTTTTTTATTTTTCTGTACTGCTACAAATTAGCAGAACACTGTCAATGGGCTGCCCAGGAAGTTTAATGCTAGACTGTCGTAGATACATGAGTTTTAATGTTGGTCTCAAACATCCACCGTACTCTCCTGATGCAACTTAACAAACGGTGACATTCAAACCTGGTTGCTCACAGTTGTTTTACTTTAGCATGTGAGCAACCAGACAGTCCTGTGAGGATCATGTTCTTTGATTTCTCCAGTACATTTAACATTTAAGTGACTCGCTGGAACCACTATTGTAAATCATTGTTGTGTCAAATTTATATGTGATTGAACAAAGTAAAAGTCCAATTTTTAAGCTTCACCTTGTTGGAAAGATACGACTAATTTCCAATGATGCTGGCCATGGGGGGGGGGGAATCTAAGGCTGTCATGAGAGCCAGCAATAATTTATACACATTTAAATGCCACCATGTGTGTTTAAAGTGATTTAAAACCAAAAGTCTTTATGGAAAAACATTTGCCTTAACCTTAGAGGGATCTAAAAAACACATTATTTCTGACTTTTAAAGTGTGAGAAAAATGGCCGTCTCTGCTTAAATATTTTTCCCACATTCATAACACATAATGTAAAACAATATAAGATGTACAATAAAAACAAAGTAAAACATACTGTATGAACTGAGTACTGGGGGAAAGTACTCAAACATAAATATGGTTTATAATATCTGACACATTCATTAGCAGAATAAAAACAGACTGAAAAGTATAAATTTACAAATTTCTGTCCCTTTGTATTTGGCAGTGACTGATGCAGTTCTGGTTTTTGTCCCAACATGTTTACCCGTCAGCTTTCGTCATGATTCTGTAGAAAAGGAGTCCACCAATGTGAAATAATTTTTATTAGTTTTACCTTAAATATAAATAATACCTGAATAGCCATCTGAACAGAATAAACTATGGAAATATGGCACCATAGCAAGAAAAAAACTAAAGGGAGAAAATTTAGATGGTGCATAAGAGCCACTGCAAAAATCAGTTTAAAGGAAACATCGGGTCAAAATCCAAATTCAAACTGCTGAAAGGACTTTAAATCTAAAATTATAATATACTTTTCATTAAATGCTAAGTATTTTTTTAAATAACAGTAATTTTCATTTGAATGTGCTTTAATGGAGGCGTCCATCTTGGTGAAGAACAGTTCTGTCACCTCCATGGGGGGGGGCATGAATGCGGTGAACACACGTTAAAAAAGGCACGTTAAAGTTAACGCGTTACAACTGAAAGCCCTACTTCTAACAGATATTGTTTTGGTCTGCAGACAGTGCTCAAGAAAAAAACACCTAGTGTTGAAATTTTGCTTTTTGCGCCAATAAGAAGATCCGCCAGAGCTGCAGTTGACAGCAGAAGCTTTGGTCCCCTCGATTCTGAAGCCCTGATTTAGGCGGATGCATGGTGAAAAAACATAGCTAGACTGCTCTGGTGGTCTGCACATCAGGCTAAAGGCTAATACACACAGACTAGCTATGCCCAGATAATGGAAAAAAATTTAAGGCACATTACATATTCTTTCCAAGTGTTTCATATCACTCCGCCCCTATGGTCAGGTAACCAAATGTCCCCGCAAATTTTGCATTGTAAAGAAGAAAAAACTACCGTAAATTCTGGCTCTCATGTCATCTTGAAAAAATTCCTGTTCGAAATGTTGGCTACAGACGACCTGTTTTTTCTCTGGCCAGAAGTTGGACGGCAAATCCTCCCCCTTCAAGTTGGCAATCCAACGAAGAACCCATTGGGAAAAAAGCTAATTTTTTTTATTACTTTTACCCGATAAATTGTTACATCCAACTGCCATGCACGTGGGCATTGTTGCTTCAACAATAGCTCCCACGAATTTCAATGGTGAAGTCCTTTCGAAATACGAAATAATTGTTGTTGATCGCAGCTGTGTACAACAGGTCCTATTGAATTAGCTTGTAAAGCGCAGTGCCTCTCCACACAGAAACGTCACAGGATGTGATGTCAGGCGGCCATGCCCATATTTGGGCAATAATGGCCGCCACCAGACTCAGTGATTGCGACGACAATTTATGTTTTTTTTTTTTTTTTTTTTTTTTTTTTTTTTTTTTTTTTTTTTTTTTTTTTTTTATGTTTTTATTTTTTACTGATTAACGCTAAATTCATTAAATCACCACAAATGTATTAGTTTTAGGTATAGATAATGATCCACTGATTTTTCCTCGTTGACCGGACTTTCCTTTAAGGTCGCATCTATTGTAATAAATCACTGTTCACACAAACTTATTCCTACAACAAACCCTGAGATAATCTGAATAGTTAATAATTATAATCACGGCTGACTAAACTTAAGTTATTAATTTAGTCATATTCTTGACAATGGAGGAAAATATTATTTCCATTAAAAGTTTTTCTATCCCAATTATGCCATGACTGTAATACTCAAATGATGATTAAATCGTTTGATATGATCTCGGATCTTCCCTGTATTTTCTTTGGCTTGGCTGCACCAGCTGCAGTTCTAGGCTGAGGTGTTCAGCTGGAAGTCTAGACCGGTCTCAACACTCGCTCTGTGTGGTCCTGCTGATTACTGCTCGGTCCAGGCTCAGACTGGGTACCACCATAGTGAGAAGCCCACGGTCGTGTTGGACTGAACCACCCAGGGACTCATTTAGGTGGGAAAAAAATCAAAGGAGCCCAGGGCAAACGCAGATTCTTGTGAGTCCATCTGACCTTCTTCATATAGTTTGACCGTTGCTGAGGATCCTCAGGAAACTTAAACAACCACCGTCCTTGTGAGGGTTTGAACAAAAAACCTGTAATACAACGCGATGGCATAGCCATAAATTGTAAACAACAAAACGGCTCTTACGTCACTTCTGCTTCCACAAATGGCAGTGGTTAGTTGAGTATAACAATGTAATTCAGGAACTCTTGTAAATATTAAATGGATCATCAAGGATAACGTTTTGGTTTACAAAACATGTCAATGTCATGTCATCAGAACTTTAAGTTAAAAAATGTAGCTCTACAAAGACCTGACATTTAGGGGGGTGGGGGAGTTGTAACAGGTATGTATGCTGAAGTTTTCTATTGTTTTATTTTGTTTACTTTTCTCAGTGTTCTGTAAATGAAATGATGCAAACTCAGTCATCCAGCAATACATTTTATTTGGCAGGTTGTGAGGAAACAACCTGAAAATGCCAACGGGGTGAATACTGCAAACAAACAATACACACAATAAAGTAGTAGTTAAATGAGGGAGGAATGAGGGAGGTGTGGAAATCCAAGATGGCTGCTGTGAGCAGTGGTGGTTTGTTAGGCTCCACATTTGCTGCCATATTTTCCTGTCTGCTAACATTTCTTCTGCAAAATCTGGTTGGATTTGACCACCATAAGCAACAACTCCAACTATGTGGATCAGAAATCCTCAACTCAGCTGAGAAACGTGGATTTTTACAACCAAACTATAGCAGGAGAGACAAAGGATACACCTGCACATGGGATATATGCCTGCAGCCTCTTTGGACATTATTGGACTATATTTGGATATTTCGACATCCCAGCGCAGTGAAAAGACCCTCACAACACCACAACTTTCAAGACAAACAATTAGCCTACAAAAGGTATGTGTTTGTGTGGCTAATATGTTTGTGGTGTTTGTGTTTCCCACTGGGCCAAGGCCTGATCCAAGATGAAACATCATCATCAAGCAGTTCTACCCAACTTATGTCAATGATTGTGAAACCAACCCTGCGCTTCTTTGGATTTGGATATCATGCTCTGTTTTTGACAAGCTGGCAAAAATGCCAAATAACCACCACCAAAGCTAAACATCATGCAAGCAGGAAGAATGGATGGTTATGGATACTTCTGCTTCTTCTACTCTTGAGCGGGGACATACAACTAAATCCAGGTCCCACAAATAATATCAACAAAAGTAATGTTGCAGAAATATGTGTTGAAAAGTTGCAACAGCCCCAACTTGTGGAAACATCATGTACTGCAGTAGCGTGGACACCCACTGGCTTACTACCAGATGACTTCTCAATGAAGTTGAAGATGAACACATTGTCTGATGTAAATCCTGACATTGAGAAAACTGTATCTATCAATTCTGGTGCTGCAAATTGCCAAGGAAATCCAGAAAAACTTACAAGTGCTCATTGTGCAGCAAATAAACAAAAAAAGCTGAAATATTTTCAAACTGTAAACCATGCAAAAGTAATCTGGGATTCTGCAACAAAACCAAAAGGAATTTTTGGGGGGGCATCTTAACATTCGAAGCCTACTATCAAAATTAAATGAAGTTCACCATTTACTGAGCAATTCAAACATTGACTTTTTGGCACTGAGTGAAACTTGGCTAAATATTAATGTTCCTACAAGCATGATTGATGTTCCTGGATACACATGCTATAGGAAGGATCGTAATAATGGGAAAGGGGGAGGTGTTTTGATTTATATCAAAGATGGTTTAAATTGTTCTGTCACTGTACTGGATACTTTAGGAATTGAATGCCTTGTTTTAAAAGTTTAATGTCACCTACAATGAAATTTAACTTACTAGTTGTATATAATCCACCATTTCATGGTGCATCTTTTTATCAAGACTTTGATGAAATGTTAAAACAAATTAATATTAAATGTGACACAATTTTAATCGGAGATATGAACATAAATTGGATGGAGAAAAACAAAAGGGATAAATTAAAAGCTGTGTTATCAAAACATAAACTTGTCCAAATTCTTAAAAAACCAACTAGGATCACCAAAACTAGTCAAACTCTGATAGACTTAATAATCACAAATAAACCCGAACGAATCATCAAAACGTATAACCTTGTGACAGGTCTATCAGATCATAATATGACACTGTTGGTCAGGAAATTAACAAAGAAACGACTAGAGGAAGTTTTCACAGTGCCTAATGCAACAAAAAGTCAAATGTCTATTCCAAAAAACAAACTACCCTTATTTGAAAATGAACTGAAAAACATGAATTGGGATAATGTGATACAAAAAGAAAGTGTAAATCAATGCTGTGATCAGTTAACTGAGACTCTAACAAATATTATTCAAAGATTTAGTTGTGTCATAAAAAACAATAGAAAACAAACTGGTCTACCATGGGTAAACCAGGCTATTATTCAACTTATGAAAAAGCGAAATCTTGCTCTGAAAATTTCACTAAAAACTAAATTGCAAACAGACACACTTGTCTTTAAAGGACTACGAAATAAAGTTGTTAATGCAATCAGAAAGTCAAGGTCCACATATTTTATGCAATTGTTTGCTGAATCAAGTGGAAATAGCTCAGAAATATGGAAGCAGATTAACAAGTTGACCAATCGCAAGTGCAATTTAAGAAAATGTGTAACAAAGCTCAATATAAATGGAATGGTTTGCAATGACTGCCAAAATTGCAAATGAATTCAAATCATATTTTATTAATTCAGTAGAGCAACTTGCTGGAAATTTCAATCCAATTTTGCCTCCAAAAAATGTTGCTGAAGATTCAGCCTCACCTTTTCACATCAAACATGTTGACCAAAGTGAAATAAGGACAATTATCAATCAATTAAATTCATCCAAAGCAAAATATATATTTGGTTTAGATACATTTTTAATCAAAAAGTATAGTGCAGATCTGGTAAAACCAATATCTCATCTAGTGAACTTGTCAATTAAAAAATGTGAATTTCCACAATGTTTTAAGACAGCTGTTGTGACTCCAATTTTTAAGTCTGGATCAGCTGATGCGGTCTGTAATTATCGACCCATTGCAATTCTACCTGTCATCTCTAAGGTGCTAGAGAAGCTAGTTGCTGAACAATTAATGGCCTATTTAGAGGAGAAAAGAATACTTAACTCTAAACAATTTGGATTTAGACCAAGGTATTCCACGGAAATGGCTGTATGCCATTTTACGGAATACATAAAAAGTAGTTTGGATGGAGAAAAATGTGTTGGGGCAGTATTTCTAGATTTTACAAAAGCGTTCGATACTGTAAATCATACAGTTCTGCTCAGGAAACTGGAACAACTACATGTTTCGAAACAAACCCTAAGTTGGTTTAAATCTTATCATGAGCAACGACATCAGTGCGTTAAAATTAATGGCGTCAAATCTGGGATCCAAAAATGTAATGTGGGTGTACCACAGGGGTCCATTTTGGGCCCATTACTTTTCTGTTTGTACATAAATGATATCCCAAACATCTGCAAAGATGCCATCTGTCAAATGTATGCAGATGATACAATAATTTATGTGGCAGCAGACACACCTGAAAAGGCCTCTGATCTTTTAAACAGACAGTTGTGCATCTTATCAGAGTGGCTCCAAAATAACTGCTTAACTCTGAATTACACCAAGACTGTCACCATGTGTTTCTCCCTTAAGAAAATTACAAACAATGAACTCAAAATAATTATTGATCAACATGAAATAAAGCCGACTGGTGAATTTAAGTATCTGGGGGTAGTTTTAGATTCAAAATTGAAATTTGATGCCCATATTAAGAAAATGACGAAAACTATAAAGACAAATATAAACTGCTTTCGAATGATTCGACCATGTGTATCAAATCAAGCTGCACAAGTATTTTTACATGCAATGATTTTATCCCATATGTCTTATTGTTCCATCGTTTGGGCCCAGGCCACAAAGTATGTTTTAAAACCTTTACTCTCACTTTACAAACAAGCATTAAAAATATTCGATCAAAAACCGGTGAAGTGGCATCACTGCAAAATTATTAAAAAATACAACATGATGACATTAGAAAATGTTATAAATTTCTCATTTTTAAAAGCTATTTTTAAATGCCTTAATGGTCTTGCCCCTGAAGTAATCTGTAAATTTGTTTTAAAGTATGCAAATGAAGGAATCAGGACAAGAGCTGGAGCTAGTGGGAACTGCAGGATTAAAAGATGTCGGACATCTATGGGTCAGTCCGCCTTCTCGGTGAAAGCATCACATTTATGGAACTCTTTGCCTCTGGAGCTTAAGTCACAGACTGATGTTCGACTTTTCTCCACAGATTGAAAAAATGGCTCAAAGACAATCAAAAGTGTGAACACTAAGCTGGCTTGTACTGTATTGTTTGTTTTAACTTCTCTTGTTTTTTATGCATTTGTGTGTCTTTACTAACCTTCCTCCCCCTTAATGCTTATACCTTTTAAAAGCCTAACCAGGGACGAAGGCTGCAAATTAGCCCATGGCTACAAGCCTTATGTACTTGGACATCGGCCACCTGTTTGGTTGCAATGTTTAATTGTACTGTCCCTGTCAAATAAATAAATAAAAAAAAAATCAAACGTTAAATTTAACTAATGTATGTGTCTGTGCCTCACTTCAGGTTGAGATCAAAATACTTTCTAATGTGCATAATGTGTTTCAATGTTTCCTGCAGATGTTCAGCAGAAGCTGATTGTTAAAGAAGAACCTCCTGTCGACCTGCATGACCCAAAGCCCCCCCACATAAAGGAGGAACAGAAGGAAGTCTACATCAGTCTGCCAGGAGAGCAGCTCAATGGGAAGGAGGTGATTAATGCCATCAGGTTTCCAGTTGCTCCCCCCATAAAGAGTCTGAATGATGAACAGTCTCCGGTGCTCTCACAACTTTATCCAGACCAAATTAAAGACAGAGAGCTTCCAGGAGAGAATGATGATGAAGAATCCATCAGGATACAAGATTATGGAGATAATTCCATTTCTGAGACTGAAGACACTGAGAAGGATGAAGGGGACAGTGATGTAGAGAACCCTGTCGCTGAGCTGAAGCATTTGTCAGACTCTGGATTTAAGAAATGTTCTACAGAGAAGAAAATTGTGGAGTCACAAAGGGAAGTCAATACAGGAATGAAGCTGAGCTGCAAAGACTGTGGCAAAACATTTATTTGGAAATCTGCTTTAAACACACACATGAGAGTCCACACAGGGGAGAAGCCTTTCTGTTGTGATCTGTGTGGACAACGATGTAGCCAAAAAGCCGACTTAAACAAACATATGAGAATCCACACAGGAGAGAAGCCTTTCTATTGTGATCTATGTGGACAAAGATTTAGACAAAAATCTAATTTAAACAGACACATGAGAATCCATACAGGAGAGAAGCCTTTCTTTTGTGATCTATGTGGACAAAGATTTAGTGAGAAAGGAAATTTAAACGAACACATGAAAAACCATACAGGTCAGAAGCCGTTCTGTTGTGATCTATGTCAACAACGATTTAGCCAAAAATCACATTTAAACGTACACATGAGAATCCATACAGGACAGAAGCCTTTCTGTTGTGATATATGTCAACAAAGATTTAGCCGAAAAACAAATTTAAATGTACACATGAGAATCCATACAGGACAGAAGCCTTTCTGTTGTGATCGCTGTGGACAAAGATTTAGCGAGAATGGAACTTTAAACAAACACATGAAAATCCATACAGGAGAGAAGCCTTTCTGTTGTGATATATGTCAACAAAGATTTAGCCGAAAAACAAGTTTAAACACACACATGAGAATCCATACAGGACACAAGCCTTTTTGTTGTGATCTATGTCAACAAAGATTTAGCCGAAAAACACATTTAAACGTACACATGAGAATCCATACAGGACAGAAGCCTTTCTGTTGTGATCTCTGTCAACAAAGATTTAGCCAAAAAACACATTTAAACGTACACATGAGAATCCATACAGGACAGAAGCCTTTCTGTTGTGATCTCTGTCAACAAAGATTTAGCCAAAAAACACACTTAAACAGACACATCAGAATCCACACAGGACCTTTCTGTCAGGTCTAAACACCTAGAACATCATATAAACAGGGAAAGAAAGACACAAAGGCAATTAGTTTGGTTTCGTTCTCGAGGAGAGTAGGAAGAAGACCGCACAGTTACAATCTCCTGCCCACTCTGTCGGTCTCAACGTTCTCCTCGATTTTATTAAGAAAGGGGTGTGTCCCTAGTTACAATGACTGAGGCTGTACTGAGGGGTGGGGAACAGATAGTTTACAGCCTCAGTTGTCAACAAAGATACACAGCTGAGTAATCACGTTCAGTCAGCACATAATCTTGTAGCTGAGTCCTCTTGTTTCATGAAGGGACAAACAGAGTCTCTTATGTTTCTTCACAGGTACATGAATAAGCTATAATGTGAGTTATATGATTATGTCAGAAGCTTAAATTACTACATCATAACAAGATAAATCGATTAATGAAGTATAAACATTAATCTCAACATTCCCCCCTGTTTATGGTGTATAATGTCAGATGAAAAATACTATTACAATTTTCACTACACAGCCACTTCATCGACGATTTTCGGCTGCTAGATCATGGAGTAACAGCAACATTATCACGTACACTCGGAGGGGTTGTGAGTTCACACATGGTCGGTAAATAAAGTTTCTATGTTACAATTGTCTTCTTCTTCCTGGTCATCTGTATAGTCACTGGGAGCAAAAAGAGGATACTGTTCCTGCGGAGGAGCTATTGCAGTAGTTATTAACTGCTGCGTTAAACCTCGAAGAAATGGGATGCACCAGCACCCACAAGGGTCAAGATGGCGGCAAACACAGCTGTGGACACAAGCACTGGTGAAATAAGGGTGCGGTATTCTCCAAAACCACTCAACCATGAGTCCCACATGGACGTGTCCACGCCGGAATGCTCCTTCATTTTACCATTCAGTGACCGTAGGTCTTCGAGGGCGACAGTGAGACTGTCGTCTGAGGCTGTGTTGTTTGGAATAAGAGTACAACGTCGCTCACCAAAAATTGCGCAGACTCCTCCTTTTTCTGCCAGTAACATGTCTAGAGCAATTCTATTCTGAAAAGCCATGAGTGAAGTCGCAGCCAGTTGTCCATGTACTGCTTCAAAAACACTCTGTGTCCAATTTCCTAGTTGTTGCACATTGTAATGAATGTGATTTCCATATTCTTGTAGATAGTACACCACCAGCAAGATGCTGATTCAATGCTGATTCAAGAACAAAATTTTTGTTCTTGTGCTGTAGCCAAAGGGTAAATTTTGTCCATTGTGAACAGTTGTAGTTGGAACAGTTTTGTTCATTACCTCTAGTAAACATTCAGCATCCATTACTGCTGGAACAACTTGGACCAGTTACTGCCTGGGACCCATGCACACTACGCAGCTTTGTCCAGACATGTTAGCAGCTTGCTCTACCATTAACAGCCAGTTGTTTGTTTGTCCTGAGACTCCTGTTGTGACCTGAAACCATTCATTGGTAGTAAGGGGGCTGTTTATTATTAAGGGTACCATTTCTGAATCTATTTTGGGTCCCCGTGTGAGTGTTCCTCCTGCTGAGATTTTGTTATTTATTCTGTTTACATTGAAGGCCGTTACATTAGGACAAAATCCTAAACGAACACAAGGGTCCTGTTCGTGTTGTCTCCAAATACAAAGCATTAATACATGACAAGGAGGATCTATGTATTGACCGGAGGATTCAGGTTTTTCTGGCAGTGGTTCACTAGTTGTATTGAATGTAAAAAATAAATCGTTTCCTGCTAGATGCATTGTCATTCTTGTTTTCCATATTTTAGCTCTATTGGAGTGTCCATATGATCTTTCTGGCCATCGGCCAGTGGTTGCAAAAACATTTCCCCAATAATGTCCTGACTGTTTTAGGCCGGTGCTGTCCAAGTACCAATCGTACCCTTTCCAGGAATCTCCGCTGTAGCCTCCTATCTTTATTATGCTGATGTCTTGTACCAGAACTGCCTGAAATCTTGTACTGTTATAACAGAAATACAGATCTCCTGTTCTTCTATGTTCTGTTTTTAAACATGGGTTCGGGAAGGTTGTTGATAATTCGGGTGATTTGTCAAAATAGTCTATTGTGGTTTCTACCAGACTGAAGAAAACGCACACAGTCAGCAGTAAAAGGGTATTCATCTTGCCTCTTTTAGTGCAATACGGCTTAATGCGTCATTCAAGCTGAATCCCTCTACTTGGTTCCGTAATGCTCTTTTGCTTCGCCGACTTTCGGATCTCGCCGACTCTATATAGGCCCGTTTACACTACACTTTTTTAACCGAGTCGAGACCAGTCCGAGCTCGGTAACCGAGATAACTCTTGTGTGTAAACGGTCAGCAGACTGAACCAGACCGCGCTAACCATAACCGGACCGCGCTAACTGCAGACCAGCTCTTGGGTAGGTCTCGGCCTGGTTCTATTTTATCCCGGTTTCTGATAACGAAGAGCGCGTGAGCAGACCGCGTCATCTCCTTACAGTCAGCTGACTGTCAGCGGGTTTTCCGGCGTGTCTGGCTGCACGTCCCGATTCACACTCCATTCAGACAAATTTCAGACATTCATAATAATACTAGCTTCCTTACCGTGCCACACGGTTTCCAGAGATGATTCTGCTTAGCAGCGCAATGAACCTCAGCGTCTGTCGTTGTTTCCTGCATCTGTAAGTCCTTATTAGACGTTCGTTTGTCTCATCCACTTCCCAAAAAGCCAACTTTCTCAAGTAAATTCACCAATGGTTGCCTTCTTCCCCTGACTCTCTGCAAACACCGAAATATCACAATATCAAGCATAACTTCCTGAATGTTACGGGCGCAGCTGTGTGTGTTTCGCTGCTTCCGCCTTCAATCCCAGAGAGCGGTAGTACCGCAGATCGCCTTTAGGGGGCGAGGAGCAACCAAGCAACCGAGATAGCGTTGTGTGTAAACGGTCGTCAGAAACGAGGCTCGGCCTGGTAACTGGACCAAGCTCGGACTGGTCTCGGCATGGCTCGGTTTTTTAGGTGTAGTGTAAACGGGCCTTATGTCTGGGTCCACCCTATTATCGGACTTATAAGTACTTCCCTTATCGGAGCTTTCAGCTTGAATGACCTTTTTACAATGAGATAAATGGATCCAGGCGGACCTTTCTGCTATTTTTACTGCTGTAGGGGTGGTAAGGAGCACTTAAAGGGGTCCTTCCCACTTGGGTGAAGTTTCTGTTTCATGGCTACTGTGTCAAGGTTCATCTCAACTCATTTAACACACTCTTTAACAGTCTCAACAAAGAATTGTATTAAAACATTTCAAAAACTTCTTGCTGAACCAGCCTTAGAATACTTCACATTTTTCTAAAAACCTGAAACAGAAAACCCTTAAGTTTGTAAAACAAAGCTCCACTATGTATATTTCCAGAATATTGTTGTGATGTTGCCCTGCGACAGACTGGCGACCTGTCCAGGGTGTACCCCGCCTCTCGCCCAGAGAATGCTGGAGATAGGCACCAGCAACCCCCGCGACCCCATGAGGGATAAAGCGGTTCAGAAAATGGATGGATGGATGGATGTTGTGATGTTACTCAGAAGCATTCCCATGTATCTTTTGTCTTATTTTGAAAAGCTCAGCTTGAGAAAAAGGAAGTGTGTGCATACCCCAAGCGCACACAAAGTCGTAATTGGTTGCTGTTCAGGAAGTGGGTGTAGCCCAGGGCGGAGACAGGAAGTAGTTCTGTGAATCAGTTTCAGCTTGACATGCATCAACCCAAAGGACTTAGTTGAATATGCCTTTCACCCAAAGCGAAGAGATATTCTAACCCCATTATTCTCTTATTGCCAAACAATGTCTCATAGGTCTCGTAGCTTTGAGGGTGATATGAACAATTATTCTTTAAGTCTATGTGAAAGCACTGTCCTATCTTTTTGATCACTTGGTTTACAAAATGAGTACTATTGTCACTGTAGATTTTTTTTTTTTTTTTATATATATACCATATCTAGGTATAATGTCTTTGCACAAAGCTTTAGCTACTGTTACTGCCTTTCCATTTAGAAAAGCATCTATTATCACTAGACAATACTTTTTCTCTTCACTCTGATTTAATTCAATGAAGTCCATGTGAATTATTTGAAATGGGTAGCTTGGAGATGGAAACTTGCCTCAGTTCACAATGTGAACTGTTGAAAATGCATACTGACTGACTCGGTTAAGGGTTGATCTTTTAGATCTGGTCTGGATTTAGTCAACTGTTCAGCTATTTGTTGACAGTCATGTTTGTTGCGGGCCGCGATAAGGCGCAGGCCACACTATCTAGTTTAGATGAAAAGTAAGCAATTGGCTTCATTTTTGCACCGTGCTGCTGTACTAAAACAGAGGTCATGTAACAGCCTTTGCAGTCTACCATTTGAATAAACTGTTTATTGTAATCCGGCAACGCTAGAGCGGTGCTGGAAACTAAGGCCTGTTTTAGATCACAAAAGGCTTTTTCTGCTTCTGCCGTCCGGTTTAATTGTGTTTACATTTTCAATTCTTGTTTATACATTAGTTTTTGTAGAGGCCCTGCTATTTCCGGGTTCTTCTTTCTGCAGTAGTTTGTGAGGCCTAAAAGGGACATCATTTGTGCTTTGTTACAGGTTTTGGTGCTTGTAGTACAGCTGTCTTCCTTTCCTCTAAGATGGTTCTGTCTTGTGCATTCAGGTTATGACCTAAATACTTCACCGTTGTTCTACATAGTTGAAGTTTGTTTTTGCTGATTTTATGGCCTTGGCTGGCTAGATGATCTAATAGGGCTTTTGTATCTGTTTCACAAGTCTGCTTATCTGGAGATGCTAAAAGCACGTCATCCATGTATAGCAGAATTTGACTCCCTCCAGGAGGGTTATATTTTTCCATACTTGCGGACATTACTTGTGAATAGGTAGTGTGACTTTCACAGTAACCTTGGGGTAGCCTGGTGTAAGTATATCTTTGACCTTTAAAGGTAAGTGCAAACCAGAACTGACTCGTTTTGTCCACTGGCGAAGAAAAGAATGCATTTATGATGTCTACAACAGTGTAGTATGTTGAATCTGGTCTTAAAGTATTGAGAAGAGTGTAAGGATCTGATACGCATGGTGCTCTTTGCACTACTGCGTTGTTAACTGCCTGTAGGTCCTGGACCATCCTCCATCCAACTGATGGGGCCTTTTTCTTCGCTGGAAAAATTGGAGTGTTGCATGGTGAGTCATCACATTTAACAATTACTCCTGCTGTAATGAGATCTTTAATCACTGGCTCAATTCCTTGTTGTGCATCAGGCTTTAAAGGATATTGTCTGACACAGGGTCTGTAGTCAGATTTGGGTGTTATTTGCACTGGTACTGCTCCTTTAACCAGTCCTACGTCCTTGGGACCCTGGGACCAGAGGGAAGGTGGTAGATCTTTTAACAGAATCTCCTCTTCCTTCGTTAAATTCATCATAGATCATGTTTGTGATGTTTCTTCATCTAGATGTACTCCAAACTGTACAGGCGTGCTTCCCCAGTCCTCCTCCCTTTGTGCACGATGCATTATCTGTCCCAACTGTTTCTAAACACCGGGGTTTTTTTTTTTTGTTTTTTTTAACGACATGTGAGGGGAAATGCATTAAACCTCTTAGTTTTGTTTTTGTTTTGTTTTTTTTGCAAGATTATTCCTGCTACCGTGGTGCTGTGAGCAACCGAGTAGAGGTAATCCACTGTTATTGTTGTCGGTGTACACTTTTCAACTTGTTTTTCATAATCTGGGTCCGATCCTGGGCTGTATTTGTACCAGAGATTGACAAAGAGTAATAAAATTGCTCAAAGTTTATCAGAAAAACTTGCTTTTAAATATGAACAGTTTTTAATTAGCAAAATGTTATTAAAGTATTGCGTAAAGTTAAATATTGTTGAAGGTAATCTTGGCTGCAGTACTGTCTGTCTGGCAGGTGTTTTTGGGTTGGAGTAAAATGAGTCCATAGATCCACAGACAGGAGGCTTTCTCAGCTGTGTCTAGAACGACTTGCTTTTACAGTGTGGCTTCACATCGTGCTCCATTCCGTGTAAAAATAAAAAATAACTTAATTAAAGCTCTCTGAGAATCGCCTATGGTCTCCCTCAGTTAGAAACCACTCTCCAGTCCATGTTGCAGCTGCGGTTTATTTTCTTTTTTTAAATCTTTAATCAGGTGAATATTGACTGACAGCCACTCTCACTGCAATTCTGCCTCTTTGGTTCAGAAAAGCACAGGTGAAATTTATTTTATTTTTTTACTTTTTCCAAATCGGACCCAGTCAGATGCGGGACACTGTTGCACATCCTGACCCTTCAAAAAAAAAAAGCGTGTCATGCTAAATTAGCCTTAGCTTGCACGTTACTCTTTGAGTTTTAAATAAAACACAACAGTGAATCATAAGGAGATCGCTGGTTGGTCGCCTGCGTTTATCAGCTAAGTTACTGGAAGCGGGGGAATAAACACTGACAGGTGTAATAGGCCACAGGTGGAAATAGTTCATTAATTAGGCTAATTCTGGCTTCCAGGACTTTATTTTATATTTGCATTAAGTTGATGCAAATGTATTAAAAACTAGACCTGTTGTATATTTTATAGCAGCGGTTTCCAAAGTGGGTATATGAGATAATTTCCTGCTGATGTGCTAAAAAGATTAAATATTTCCCTATTTGTGAAACCAACTTTTAAATTTTATTTTCATTTTATGACTTTAATCTCTTACTATTATAACTTGACTATCTATCTATCTATCTATCTATCTATCTATCTATCTATCTATCTATCTATCTATCTATCTATCTATCTATCTATCTATCTATCTATCTATCTATCTATGTTAAAGTGGGTCATCAGTCTCTGTCACTGTTATTTTGAGGGTCGCAGGCTAAAAACTTTCAGAACCCTTGTTTTAGTGCTAATTCAAAATTGACCTTTTTTTAATTGCATAACTATTGCAAATGGATTTAAATTTGACTTTTATTCCTCTTCAACACGTCTGTTTCCTCACCAGGTGAATAACTCTTCAATATTTTGCAAATATCCACCTATTTTTTTTTTATTATTTATTTTTTTCCCCAGTGTCCTGTCTAGCAATGTGGCAATAAGAATTGATGTCTTAATGCCAAATAGAGCTCGAGAGATTTTGCTTTCACAAGTGGAGCAAACAGCTTTCGCCATAATGCTCCGCTTGATTTGTGCATGTAAATGGCTTTATTGTGATTCCTGCAGGGAGAATTTCAAATTATATGGACACTACAATGGGAAAGTAGGAGAGTAAAGGAAGAACAAGAAGAGAAAAAAAAGAAAGAGAAGAGGTGAAAGAAAAAATATATATATATATATATCCACCTATTTTATTTGTATTTCATGAACTGGACCAGAATCAGAGCTCCAGGCGGTGTTGGACCTTCCCAGACTTCAAACTCAATGTACTGGATGGAAAGATGTTAAGAGTTAATGTGATCATTTTAAAACATGGACCATTTCCAACATGTGAGGACAGACTGGGAGAAATGAATCCTTCTGAAATGAAAAAACCCAGTTTTTCGTGTTCTGAGGGGAAACTTGTTTCTGAAGTGAAGCCAGAGCAGAAGCTGTGGAGCAGAACCCAGCTGCTCAGAGTTCTGGTTGGACCTGCTGGGCTGTTTTCCAGGAGGAGACGAAGGTTTGGGATGTCGACGCCTCTTTTTGTCCAAATGCCCTGAAATTGAAGTTGAATACGATAAACGTGGGTGTTTGACTAGATGAGCGAGTAGCTCAGGGAGTAAGAAGCCATGCTGGTTGGCTTACTGTTATCTAAAGGTTGCAGGTTCAACTCCAGTGAGTGTCTTGCTGCTTTTTGCTCTCAATACAGGGAAATTGGAGGTAAAAGTGGTCTAGTCCAGGAGGCGAACCTGGAACCAGTGACTCTGCAGCTCACTTCTTACTCCTCTGAGCTACTGCTCATCACAACAGAAAGGGTTCCTGGGCGCCATTTGTCTCATAAAAATGACAGACAAAAAAATATCCAGGAACAAGCCAGAAGCTGAAGCTCCAGCTGAGGAGGAGGGTTGATCAGGAGGTGGTTTGTTGGTCTGAAGGCTCTTGGTTCTGCTCCACAGATCATCACCTGCAGAGTCTCCTCACACGGCTCTGCTTCATGAACCCACTGAAGCTCTTCAAACCACCAGGAGCCCGGTTCTTACGTTTTTATTTTCCTCAGTATATTACTTCATGTTTACATAAATAGAAATAGATTTTCTTTTTGGACTAGTCCAGAACCTCAGAATTAAAAATTAAAAGGCCAGCACGGCATGCAGAGTCACATTTCATCATAGAAAATAAAACAGGTAAAAACTGAGTTTGTTAGTCTTCAGCAGAGTGAAGGAGGTTAGTTGACCCAACTAGAGGAACCTGAACATGATGAGGGAACACAGAGCGTACGGGCAGAACCACCAGGAGGGAAGTGGGCTTGGAGCCTTAAAGACGGATGCAGGAACAGCAGCAGAGGGAGACGTCTTCAGCTTTCATCCTGAAAGTCTGAACTCATCTGTGGAGACGACAAAAACCCCTTAGTTTGACTTTTCTTCACAGAGGAGATAAAAATAAAGACGTTCATTGTTCAGAAGAACCGGCTCAGTTAACGTGGATCGTTCACGTTTCCAGTTCCTCTCCTAGAACCTCTGATCAACAATAAACCAGCTGGTGGTCCTGGTTCTGAAGCAGCCTCAGATTAGGGCTGCAATCTCTTACCACACCAAGAAAAGCAAACCATGTGACACACAAGGAGTTCCCAAACATGAAGTGTGGCAACAGAGAATGTAGTTTAAATGTGCTTATGTGTTAGAAACAGAGAAATGTCACAGCAACGAGATTAAAGATAAAAACAAAAGAGTTTTCTGGGATTATTAAAGTATGTCTGATTCTGATTCTGATGTTGAGCTACTGACTGACATTGGTTTAACTCTGAAACGTTGTTGAATTTGAGAAAAATGTTCAGTTTTTAGTTTATTTAAAACTAACAGGTTGTCTGGTTCTGATCTCTGAGCAAAAACTTTGAGCTATCCTACCAGACATCTTGCTGTTGTATCCAAAAGCCTCATAGGCGTTATCTGTTATCTGTTCTTTTGGAATTCTAATGATTTTTTTCTAAAATAAATGTTTACTGCCTTCAAACCCTCGCACAATTAGATTTAGATAAAACCCTGCAGTTCATACCGACCAACATACTGATCTACTGCGTCAGAGATGATCCATGAAGCATGGTTCAGTTTAATGCATTTTTATTTATAAAGTTTCAATTCACAACAACTCTCTGTTATCTTTATATTCTGTATCTGATTTTTATCCATTTATTTATCATAACTGCTGTTGAATGACAGCCTCCCCTCCCTACGGCAGTCGGACTAGTTTCTGCTGATTCACATTCTAATGTTGGCAGGACTTGGTTTGGTTAACCCAGTCAGAATCTAGACTTTGAGGTAAATTGAACCCTGAATCTGAGATGGAGTGATGACCTGTAATTGTCTTTATTAGTTAGGTAGTTAAATATCTCAGAGTTTATTGATTGATATAAGTGCACTGTGTAGCTAAAACTCAACAGAGCAAAAATTTTCATGTAAAAAAAAAAATCATTAATCAAACAGCAAAACCCGTGTCAGTGTGCGTATCGCTATGGGAAAGTCACGCGGCCGATACAGGAACTGTTTCGAACTGACTCTGACGCGCCAAACTGTGTTCATAAGGAAGGGTATCCGTCAACAGGATGCATCTGCCAAAAGATTCTTTGCTCTTTAACGGTTCATTAAGTTCTGGAGCTTCCTCAAGCCAAAACAAAAGGTCCCGTGTGGGACCATTTTGATCCCATATCGAAAATAATTTATTTCTTTTAATTTCCTTGTTGTTTCATCCTGTTTCTCTTAGAGTTTGCACTTGATTTATCTGAATTGAAATTCATTTAAAAATGACTCTTAATTTACTGTTCCTATTATTTTCTGCAGGTTAAATGTTGCATTTGTTCAACAGACCATTTGCTATTTAAACAAAGGCACCCCCTCAATTTAAATCACTCGGGTTCTGCAGGTCCTTCAAGTGTAGTGAGGCCATCAGCAGATTGCAGTCAGAAAGTGCATCTGTAATCAGAGGCACAAATGAGCCCCAGCCATGAACATCTTCACAATAGCTTTCTGCCCCCACTTCAGGCATGTTATTGAACATTATATATTTGTAAACCATGTACTAAAATGCCATTTTTTTATTTTTAGAAAGAACTTTGGCAAAATCTTGACATCGAAGTGGGCAGGCAGACCAATGGTCCACAGCTGAAGCCATCCAGGAGATGCACAGATACTTGGCAGAGGGTCCCAGGATCCTATAATATACTTGAAAGACCAAATGATCTATCCAAACCTCTTCTGCCTTTCATTACATTTTCTCTGCACTCCAGCCTCATCTGTGCCTGGGTGTTTTCTACAGCTGGAGAAACGATATCAAAAAAGCATAACTTATTTTTAATAAAAATGTAAAAAAATGCCAGTCCACAAACATCCTCATTCATAACATGTTTACTTAGAGGTTTTTATGTTATGATACAGATTCACATTATTTATTGACTTTATCTAAAAATTATGAAATAATACAATGCATACAATGACTGAAATTGTATTTTTGTGTATGATAGGTCATCAAATCAGTGTCAGTTAACTCTGTCAACTAGGTTGCCTGTAGGGATTTTTAACGTTCAGCAGGTGTCAGTATTCAGTGACACTATCGACACAGTATCAATACAGTTTGGCAATGTGTCGAAACGCTTCATGACGCCTCATCTACCCATCACTACTCAATACTATTGATCAAGTTTTTTCGACGGGAAGGTAGGGTAAAGTAACCTGACGAGCCAGATGAATTTCATTCCGCTTAGCTCTGCCTAGCTTCACTCACATCCATCTGGGACCTCTCCCATAGAGAGTGATTTCTTCAACCAATTTTATTGTCCAGCCAATCAGGACGCAGGGCTGGAGTTTCATAGATGTCACGTAGTGGAGAAACGACCGTGAGACTGTTTTGATTCAGACAATGGCGGCTCGCATCGAGGAAGCAAGCGTTAACATTGATGCTGCTATTTCTTCCGTGTTGTCCAATCTACCTAATATTGTTTCATTAAAAGAACATCAGAGAACGGCTCTGAAGCCTTTTGTTGGTGGAAACCATGTGTTCGCTACGGAAGCCGAGAGAGGCCGTGTTCAACTTTTTTTTTTTACTTTGTTTTCTTGTGATAACGAGATAATTATCTCGTTATCACAAGAAAACAGTTATTGTTTTCTCGTGATAACGAGATAATTATCATGAGAAAACGGATAGTGTTTTTTTTATTACTAGCCTTTGTTCAGTCTCTCAGTGATTAAAGCTTTGCCAGAAGGGGCTTTAGCTGAAAATGTCAGATCATGGAGAACCCGACACTGATCAACGCATCAGACTTTACTTCTCTCGGGGTCTAACACAGGCTGAAATTGCAATTTGTTTATCTTGTAGAGATAACATTCATATCAGCCCTCGTCATTTAAGGAGAAGACTAGCCCGACTGCAGCTCAACAGGCGTTTACACTTAAATGATCCTGCAGATATTGTAAACTTCATCGGTGACCAGCTGAGAGGACCAGGCCGTCTTCATGGTTACCGAATGATGTATGAGAGGTGCCGAGCAGCAGGGCTGTGTGTCACTAGAGACCTTGTTTATGAAGTTCAGTCCTGCCTTGATCCAGAGGGTGTACAGCTACGGCGAGGGACACGACTTCGGAGACGGACATATAGTGTTCCTGGACCTAACTACATGTGGCATATGGACTCTTATGACAAGTTGACTCCTTTTGGCATCGGGATAAATGGCTGCATAGACGGATTTTCGCGTCATATTATCTGGATGCAAGCGAATACAACAAACAGTAACCCCAGAGTAATCGCATCGTACTTTTTAAGCACTGTCATAGAACTAGGGGGATGTCCAAATATTATCAGATCTGATTTTGGAACGGAAAATGTCCATGTAAACAGACTGCAACAGTTCCTGCGAGAGGATGACAGCGGGGCATTACACGGGCCGTGTGTTATACAAGGACGAAGTACATCTAATCAACGGATTGAAAGCTGGTGGGGAATCTATAGAAGACAGAATGCAAACTATTGGCGAGATGTGTTCCAGGAGTTCCAAGCATCGGGAGAATTTAATGGAGACTTCATAGATAAAGGTCTCATTCAGTTCTGTTTCCTTAAAATAATCCAAGTAAGTCTGGTCTTAAATGTTTCCTTTAAATCTTTTCTTTACATCGATAATTGTTTGGAATATTTATACATTTTATCTTTGATTATATATAATATATATATTGTATGATTATTTTGAATGAGCTTAATAATTATAAATGATTTTTTTAAAGGGATGAAGACAGTACTTTATTATTGTTTTTGTCATGATTTGTCTTTGGATGAACCTGGACACAGCACGCACACACAGAGCTGGTTTTAAGAGAGTTTATTGCAAGCAGTGAATGATGATGACATGATGAACCAAAGTCTGTAACCAGGTGGAGATGTAGGATGCAGGAGCTGACTGGCAGGTACAGGGCGGAGTAATAGTCCATGAATGAGGGAGGCAACAGAGTCTGCAGCTCGGCAAAGAGTTTGCCAGAGCACAGTAGCAGGCCCTCCAGCACCAGCAGAGAATGAGTTAGATGAGTCAACACGGTCCAGAAACTCAGCCTGAGATGCAGAGGGGAGACAGCTGGATCCAGAAACCAGCAGAGACACAAATCAAAACACTAAGGCAGAAAACAAATGGTCAGCAGGTGCCAACCAGGCAGACAAGCGAGGAGTAGGTGTTGAATGATGACAGACCGGCACTAGAGTGAAACAAAAGGATGCTTAAATAAGGAAGCTGGCAGGTGAAACGAGTCTGACTGATTGATTGACTAACTACCAACAGGTGTGACTGACTGCAAGGGGAGTGAAGTGAAGGAGGAGGAAACCAAAACCAACAATAAATAAAGTCAAATCATAACTAGAACCTAAAGAGGAAAAACTGAAAACTAATGGTAAACAAAAGCCGAGTGAAAACTAAACCATGACAGTTTTTCGTGTAAACAAAATAATTACCATTCAGATTTTTCAATCTTTTAAGGTTTCTACATTTGCAAGCATTGTGTCCATGGTCACTGGAAGTGCAGTGGATAAAAAGAGGTTTAGATGTAGAACAACTGTTACCCTGGTGCTGCTAATTTGAACCCTAACCTTTAGATCACCTCACCTGGTGCTTGATAATTAAGCTAATTGGGGGAAAACACAAGAAAAAGACTGCTCTGACATAATCTGCATGTTTTGTTTTATACGGCATTATTGTTTTTCATTCTTATGCAATTATGATAAATTATATCCAAGAGGAAGGCTTGTTTCATGTGGATTTGAGATGGAAAAAGTATTTGTAAGTAATGTAACTACTTTACATGACAAAATTATTACTACTTATTAGCCTTATTGATGACTAACTTCAATCAAGGACATATCAAATGAATTCTAAACAAGTAAATAGTAGGCTATTTAAATATTATGGAAATAATTGTGTATGTGTTTGTTGCAGAATGAACTGGACACCGTAGTGAGAATGTGGGACGATCACAGGATTCGACCAGGAGGAAACGGACGAGACTTGTTTTATGGAAAACCGTTTTTGATGTATAATCTCCCTGAGCTGTATCTTACACAAGATTACTTGCATCTAGTAGATTATAACAAAGTAGAGGTTCTTCTGCAAGAGGATGTCTGTCTCTGGAAGACAGATATTTCCTGTGATGCTGACCTGCATGAGCTTTGTTTGTTGGTGATGGGGGAAAACAACATGATACTTGCTCAGAATGCTCCAGAGGCAATAAGACTTTACAGAGACTTAAGACCATTGATAAAGGAACACCTATTGCTGCCTGATTAGTGACCTGCTAAAGATAGACTCATTAACAGAATGTGTTTAAACACTGTTAGCTTACTAAGGCACTATCCATGGTCCTGCAGATCAGAACATCCTCACCAATGAGATCTTGTAAATAGTTTACACTAATCAGTAAAAATCTTCACATCATTAATAGAAGCCATTTTGTAATACATGTAGCAGTAAGTTATGACTCCAGTGACATAATTAACTGAATTTCCTAGGTACTACTGAGTTTTTAATTGTCATTTGTTAAAAGGATATTCAAGTAACAGAAGAGAAATGTTTTTATTGATTAAACTTGGACTCATTTTTCACAACATTATGCCATAGGTCCATATCTCACAAACAAGTGCTGTTGCTGAAATTGACATATAAAGTAAATCCATATTTTAAGTAGCTTATGTGTAGCTACATAAATAAAACATGTAACTTGTAATAAATCCTAAACAGAACAGAGTTGAGCCTGCTGATGTTCATTCTTACTTTCTTGAATACTTTAAGTAAAACACAGCTTAATAACTGTTTTTTTTAAACAAAACCTTCAGTATTACAAAACGTTTGATATAAACAAAAATAAGCAAATTTTTTCTCCTGCTACAGTGAAAGTGTCCAGCACATATACATAACTATCTACAGGCTGTTTTGAACATAACAGAATAGCATTGGAATCTTCTCTTCCACCAAAGTGTAACCAAACTTTCTTTAGAACATGTCCATCACCCACACACCACTTTTTAATACCGAGCAAAATTCTGATTTGAATTCTGCATAGTTGCCGTAGTTACACGGTAGTTCCAATGAGCAACTACAGGTGTGTGCCACAGGGCGCATTGTAAACTCAGACATACTTGAAAATGTGACCTTAATGGTTTTTGCCAGGAACAAGTCAGACCCAGTACAGTATCTGAGGAAAAGGCCAAGCTCCTTCTCATCTCTTTCTCTTATAAATCTTAAGAGTTGGTTGGAAGTGATTGTTTCTGCGTCTGACATGCCTGCAGGGAACTGAATACACTTGGTAATATTTCTTGCTCTGGGTTTCAGATCATCTAAAATCTTGTTCAGATCATGAAAAGTCATTGATTCTCCAACAGATCTAAGAACTGGCTGCCAGCACTTGATGATGAAAGCTGGTTCTTGCACCATCTCTTTGTGAGCTATTTCTTCCACTAGTTTTTGTAGATTTTCTTTGGTTGGGAGCAACCTGCAGTTGTGACTGCTAAGAATGCTGAGAAGTTCCTCTTCATCAGCCATTTTGAAGTTTTCAAGAGCTTCAGTTAGCACATCCTTCTCAGTGGGACTGATGAAATTAAAGAAAGCCTCCATTAGGTTATTTTCTGAAGTTCTGAGTGACAGAGCCTCTGTTAGAAATGGAGGGGCAAGCTGAATAGGGAGGTACTGGAATTTGTGCCATCCAAAGGCCAAGACACGAGCAACAGCAGCCCACTCTTTTTGTTGAAAACTGTGATGCAGAGTAGGGATCTTGTAGGTTGTTCCACATGTCTTTGTTGCATAAAACAAATTCCAGAAATCAGTGAGAATATCTCTAATGATCCCACTTCCCACTCCAGCCTCAACCTCGCCATGCTCAAGCACACGTCGGAATGAAATATTAGCATCTAAGATATTCTCATCAGCAAATGCTTCAACCATATCCATAACACAGTTTACTTGCCGAATCACAAGAGTCTGCTTTTCAGCAATATTTTCTGGATTTTCAAAGAAATCCCGTACTGCTTGAGGAGAGGATACTTGTCCAAAATCCATCATGGGACCAATACCATCTTCATTTTCAACCATGTCTGCTGCCACTGTTTGTTGAGGTGAATCTGAAGCTTCAGTGGTCAGTAAGGTTACTGCTTGGTCAGTACTGACTTGTAGGGGTGAGTACACCAGTGTGTCTGCAAGGTCATCAATAGGTAAGTTTGTATCTGATCCAATAAAGATAATTTCATCATCATCACCAATCAACAGTTGCATTGACTGTGGCAGGACTTGTGCCTGAGGAGAAGTAGTTTGGGGTGTTGATGCATTTTGTAAATTGCTGCAAGGCAAGGGACTTGACACACACACTGATGAGCTGGATGAGGATGGCTCAGCATGGCTGGATATTTGAGGCAAAATGGGCTCATCTGTATCAATGCTTGGATCAGAATCACTACAGTTTTTTGACTTTGTACAAAGATAAATCCTGAGAAGCTTATGGTTTGTTTGCTCATACAAACTTCCAATTGTTAAATTGTCCTCAAGGGGCTCCTCAGAACCCATGAGAGAAAGCATGAACTCAAAGTCTTCTAGTTTTCCTTTCTTTGACTTACCATTAGGAAAAAATAATGTTTTACCCTTCTCAAGAAGGCTGGATACCAAGTCATTTTTTTTGACAATCATCTCTCTTGTTCCGCCTCCAGTAGGCCTTCTTACTTGCTTGTACACACAGTCTTGGTAGTTAAGCCAGCCAAGTTCAATTTTTCTAGTCTGTCTCTCTGCATTCTTATTTCCAAGTCCAGGTCTTGACTGGCTATTGCTGGTTCCTGCGAGGGAGGGTGTAGAGGGAAGTTTCATTTTCTCTCTTAGGCGATTTATCAACTTTCTTTTCCTCTCCTCTGTCTCCCCTGCTTCAGCCGAAGAGGAATTCCGCCAGTTTTTGGCAAAAACACGGTCACCGTACCGAGGAATATAAACTGAGAGTTCCTCTTCACCAAGCAGCCTTACAATATCTTGATCCACCTAAAACAACAAATGCAGTCATGAGATTTTATTATTAGCTAACTGGTAAATGTTGTTTAAAAAATGTTTAATTTAATATGTATGAATGTATGACAGACAGACAGACAGACAGACAGACAGGCAGATTTTGCCTTTGCGTACTGATTTGGAACGTGTAGGTGAGCCTGACCTTGTCCTCTGCCATTTTTGTTAGGTTTACCTCAGGAACACCTCTTTCTCTTAAAGCTGAGAGAAACTGGTCCATTGTAATCTGGGAAAATAATAGGAACAACACATGTTAATTGCTGTCAAATGTTGCGCTTTAAAATACCACATTTATTACAATAAAGACATCTAATGCTCTAAGTTCTGACACTGTTTTTAGCAACAGAGGTTATATATAGAAAGATGCTGTGAGAAAATGGGAGTTACTCCTGCCTGAAAATGGTAAACTTCCAGCATTATCTAACTCAACCTTAACTTGTACAGTTAATCTCACAGGGATAAGCAGTCTCCTTCACAATGGATCTTCATCTTAAGCATGCAAACTAACACTGGCAAAAATTGACCCATTTTTATCCCCTTTTTAATGCAAACTAAATAAATTTAATTTTTAAGGTTTATACACTCAGTGACTGCCTACTGCACAACACAAGAGAGAAAACCTGAACTAATTTTACAAAGACATTGGTAAAATAGCCCCGGGGGGAGGGGGGGCTGGGTCGGTAGGATCTAGAAACTTTGGCCCGGGACCAAATAGTTTAATTTTCATTTGTATACTTAATTTAAAATCAAACTGATATAGGACATGTTTCAGTTCTCTCCCTCCGATGCTTTTTAATTAAATATTAATTACTGTGGATCAAACAAAAAATTTTCTACAGGGGCACTGGCACCTGTTGACCCTTGTGTAGAACCGCAGTCTTTACTTTTTACTACACTTTCTGTAGAGAAATAAATGTCAACCTTTTGGGTTTAAAAATATAATATTATAAAATCTGCTGCTGCTACACTGAAATGTGCCATGTTCCCCTTCTGTAAACCTGTATGAGTGATGAATGAGGCTGACCGACAGCCCTGGATTCCCAGTCCATCCATGCCTGTTGTGCCCGTAGTTGCGCAGTCGCGGTACTGCGTGTGCGCAAATACTAATAATACTATTTTTTAATGAAAAACTTTGATCTGGACTCATTTTGGGGGTTAATGTGTTGCCCTGCAACCTTGGATAGGTCGCAGGTAACGTAATGATTTCTTCCCTCGACCTGTGTGGTTGGAGTATAAAACAGATGAGACAAACAAGTTGAGCTCCTTTTAGCACCAACTGGAAGATTTGATCTTTTTCTGTTGCACAAATTTTAAATATACCATGGCATTCATCCAAACAAGAGAACACTTTCTTTTTTAACATTAGGAATGTTTGAATGAGACTTATTAATTCTTTAATAATTATGAATCCTTTAATTATGAATCTCCTTATTCATTGCTTTACCTTCAATACCTTTTCTCTTTTTTCCTCAGACCACTTGTACTGTATATCAGCAAAGTAACTATTTTGTATATTTTTTTTTTCCTTTCTGTGCACAAACATTTTAGCTTTTAACTGTTTCCAGTCTTTAAACAGAATAACCATCTCACATTTTCCGAATCAACGCTACTCTTTCACTCCAAACCCGAAAATGGTGTACTGTCCCTTTAACACTGAATCTGCCACGCTTCACACAAGCAGAAAGTTCGCTAGCATTAGCATTAGTTAGCTTTTCATTAACATGTCCCGTTTCAACTCAATACTTTTCACAAACTGAATACTGTATTACTCAACCCTAGGTTTCATAACTTTGTCAGCTCTTACTGATAACTTAAATACCGCTTCTAAATGCATTAATACTGACCTGGAGTATAAAACAGATTAGACACACAAGCTGAAAGCCAACCAGAAAATGTAATCTTCCTCGGTGTGCTCGCTCCTGTTTATGCCACCAGAGTGACCACTGCCCCCAATCGGTTGTATGTGTAATTGCACCCAATGACCGGGATAATCAGTTTTAACACACACCAATCATCTAGTTATCACGAGAAAACGGCTTTCGTTATCTCGTGATAACTAGATGATTAACTCGTTTTCTCGAGAAAAGCACCGTGAAAATGTATCGGAGGGATACGGCCTCTCTCGGCTTCCGTAGTTCGCCCTTCTCCCGACCAGATTTGTTTTTTCCTGCGTCGCTCTCATCAGCATCACGGGTTGGCTTCGGTGTGAGTGGTTGAAATAGCACGTCGATAAAGATGACAGACAAGTGGCTTATCCAATCATATGCAAGGATTTTTGATAAGGCCCAGCCCTCTGAAACGCCATTCCTATGGATCTGTTCCAGATGGATGAGTGGAGCTAGGCGGAGCGAAATTCATTTGGCTAGGGTCAGGTTAAGGGTACCTGTCCTGTCCTGATGGGAGACATTTCATGGGATACACCCTAGATTCTTGGAACAGGTGGAAAATTAGTGTGTTTTTCAATTTTGTAAGTCAAGGACGTGGAAGACGTATACTTGTTTGGATTCATGATACTTGAATTTCTTCTATTTGGATTCGGATGATTTCTGATGTATCAGCAACTTTAGAGAATGTCGGTGGCAGGGGCGGATTTACCATTAGGCAAAACTAGGCAGTTGCCTAGGGCCCCCAAGTTCCTGGGGGCCCCCTAAAACTCATTTTACATGTATGATTAATACATCTATCACTTATTTGTGCACATTAATTATGTTTTTGATTACAATCCTTTCGCTAAAATGCCATCAGAATGCTTATAATATTGAGTGTGTCTCGGGGCCCCCCCTACAGTCTCCACTACATTGGATCAGTCCATTTGCTGCGCATGTGCAGAAAGGTCTAGGGAGACGGCAAAAATGGCAAAACCATTTGAAAACAAACAGCGCGAGGAGACGAGACGAGGAGAGAGAAGAGAAGAAAAAAATAAAAGAAATGAAATAAAAGGGGACGAAGCTATCCTAGGGGTCCTGAAAAGAAGAGAAAGAAGGAGAAAAGTAGAAAGCTGCTCTCAAAGTTATCCAAAGTTTCTGCATTCGGTTTCTTCACTGCAGCAGCTGCAGCAGAAAGCCGCAATCAGCAGCAACGTTGGAGCCTGTTGGGGAGCGTCCGTCGTGAGGTTTTGAATGGTGAGTGTTAAACCGTCAAGGGGACATTTCGCATTATTTATTTACCTTATTGAAGATGGCTCATTTTAAAATAAGTTTCGATTTTCCTTTGTATTTGCTACAAATGACGAGAAATCAATTATTTAGGTGTTTTTTTCATGTGGATATTCAGAAAAACTTCAGGCACTTGGGTGTTCTTTGTAAAATCACCCTTAGATTTTACAGGTAGTTCTGGCAGGTGTTTTAGTCCTTAATAATTTATAGTTAGACAAGTTATAATTCAAAAAACATAAGGAAGTTATTACCAACTTCTCACTCTGCATTACAGCTTTGAATTAACATTACTTTAACGTGTTATTGTTTACAGCTGTGGATGTTAAGGGTCAAGTTATTTAGAAACAAAATAATTTACTGTTCAGTAGTTTAAGAAATTGTCATGTTTGTAGCATCACTGGTCTTTCCTGTGACATGCATCTTATTTTTGTTTTGTCATAATTCATTTTCCAGCCGAAGACAATTTTTTTTAAGGAGTTCTGGCTTAAGAAGTTGCCCCTCAAAATAAAGACTTGTTCAGTTTATCACAAATGTTAACATTAAATTGTCATTTTGAGGATACAAGGTTTCCACTGAGCGTGAAGGTTTTGAAATATGTAACAAGCATATAAATAGGTTTAGTATTAGAGTAGAAATTGCAGTATGTTCCTCTGAATTACAGTGACGTAGACAAAGTGAAGTTGCATAAAATCCTCAAATTTCTACTTTAGCAATTGAGTAAATATACATTTAACCACTGAGTAAAAGCCTTATACTGTGTTTTCTGTTTGTTTTCAGAATGAGACAGAGATGGGCTGTGGCAGAGAGATTTCCACAATTATCCAGCCAGGCTTTGATGATGATGTTGTTCCACCAGATTGAGTCCACCACTGCCCACTCTACTGGTAAGCAGTCAGCACAGTGGACTTCCTGAAAATGACCCAGCTCTGGCCAATCAGCTGTCTGATTACTGGATCAATGTTTGCTTCTGTGCTTTTTTGTCTGTCTTGTTGTGTCTCTGCTCTGTCTTCTCTAACCCCCAGTGGGTCGAGGCAGATGACCGTTCATACTGAGCCTGGTTCTGCTGGAGGTTTTCCTTCCCGCTAATGGGTGGTTTTTCTTTCCACTGTCGCTTCATGCTTGCTCAGTATGAGGGATTGCTGCAAAGCCATGGACAATGCAGACGACTCTCCCTGTGGCTCTACGCTTCTCCAGGAATGAATGCTGCTTGTCGGGACTTTGATGCAATCAACTGGTTCCCTTATATAGGAATTTTTTTGACCAATCTGTATAATCTGACCCAATCTGTATAACATGATTGAACTTGACATTGTAAAGTGCCTTGAGATGACATGTTTCATGAATGTATAAATAAAATTGAATTGAATAGAGAGAAAAACAACAAGAATAGAGGGACAAAAGGTAGAAAAATAATGTATGTCTATCCTAATAAAATTTCTGTATCTGTATAATGGGTCTGTTTTATGTTTTGTCTTCACAATTCAGAGGGCCCCATCCCTTTCTTTGCCTAGGGCCCCAAATTTCCTAAATCCGCCCCTGGTCGTTGCAAATATATCCATGATCAGGTTGCCGGCCGCATATGATGCGATCACTAAGGCTGTGAACGAGTAGAACAGTAAGTTGGACGAGCAGAGTCGTAAGCTACATGTGATGGAACGCAGACTTGCTTCGGTGGTTAAACTCAGAGGATAGATGGGATAAATCTGGATGTGAAGCGCGGAAAAAAGCCCAACAAATCTGGAATATTGGATTTGTGATGTGGAGCCAGCGACAAAGGACTTTAAAGCTGAAGGAAAAGTTGGTGCAGCTTGTTCTCATAACAAATAGTGTATTTGGATTAGGCTTCCCCTTACCAAAAACTCCCCTGGAGTTGGCGAGAGGGCCCAGAACTGCTCCTCCCGCTCCCGTGGACATCTGTGGATGTGTTCGGAACTGTGGCGCCAGTTGATAAACTTTTCATCATATCAAGGACAATGACCCTCTGCACAGCGTTCATAGACAAACAAAACTTTCACTCACACACACACACACACACACACACACACACACACACACATAAAATTAGACAACGTAGACTTAGACAACTTTATTTGTCATTTTGTATGCACAGAGTATGTACAGAACGAAATTTCGTTGCATACAGCTTGTAAAATTGCATTAAAAATTAAATTACAGTATAAGGTGCAGCAGTGATTTAAAAGTAAACAATTTAAATGTAGACAATGCAGGAGAAGTCACAGTGTACAGGTGAGTATTTCTAATGTACAGGTGAGTATTTTTAAATTACATGAACTTACAAGCGACAAGTCTCCAATGTAAACCCCTCTGCATAAATGTTGTCTCGTCATGTGCGTTTTCCATGTGGAGATTTTTTTGATATCTCAAACTGTATCCTGGAAAAGGATAAAGTGTGAAATATGCATTTTTTGCTCTCTCTCCCCAAATGTGGCTCCTATCTTTCCACAGAGTTAAAGGCAGCACCCTTTGGAAACCGCGTCAGGCTGGGTCCTTGGCAGCATGGCCTCAGTCAAATCTTTCCCCCGAAATGTCTGTGATGTATGTGATGGATGGTTGTACTGGAACTGTAATTTCCCTCTGGGATTATTAAAGTATTTCTGATTCTGATTTCACCAGACGTAAGTGCTCACCGATCACAATCATTCAAGATTTTTTCCCGGACACATTTTTCCTTGAAGACGATGGATCCCACTATACTTCCAGCTTTAATAATGCAATGGACAGTTCTTAACCCAATTTTGGTAGTTTCTGCAATCTCTAATTAATAACCAGAGACCATGTGATACTTGTGATCATTCTCTTTCTGCTACAATTATAAAAGGGTATACAAGAGGCATGGTATATGCCAGTTGTCAGCCCGTAAACACATCAAAAAACTTTTTGGTTATTTTTATTTAATGGTTTTCATGCACTGTGTTCATCCCTAAAACTAAATTCATTAGTATTGGATGCAAGGATATTGATAATCTTGTAATGCTTTGAGTTTTCTGTCACAGTTAAAACTAGCCTTTGAAGAAAATCTTTAAATTTTATTTTATTTTTATGTTTTTATTAGATTTAGTTACACTAAACTGTTACAGTTAGCTACACAAACTCATAATCAGCGGATCAGACCTTAAAGGGCAAGGCTTTTGCCCATAACACTTTTTTAAATGCACTTTTTCATATGTACATGATGTCAATATATTTCTTAACACAACATTAAAAATACAATTATAAAAACCATGAATTAAAAGGGTACAATTTTAGCCTTTTTGCAGGAGATACAAACTAGTACTACATGAACTAAATCCCCAGATCCAGGCACATAAAACTTTAAATATTACATTGGTACACATTATCCACCTGCCAATACTCTGCAATGGCTTCAAGTTTCAAATTGTCTGTTCCATAAATCTCTGGAAAATAAACATTTAATCCTTTCACCAAATTTAATTCATACAAGTAAGCTTCTACCACAGTTATAACCCTACCCTCGTTGTCACAAATGTTACGCAGAGTCAGAAAGAAATGAATGGAAGCAATGATTCCATGATTATAAAGTATTCTCAACACATCTTAATAGCTTGTACTGCGCTTTCACTCGTCCTATGACCCCAAAGCGCTTTACACTACAACCAGTCATTCATCCATTCACACCCTGACTATGTTTGTAGCCACAGTTGACCTGGGACAGACTGACAGAAGCAAGAATGCCATACTGGCTAAAACCAGGGAAACTGTCAGGCAGGCGAGGCATCTAAGGTTAGTGATGAAGGAGAAGAGAAACAAAGAAAGAGAGAAATCGGAGGCAACAGATGTTAGAATTGCAACGGATCTGGGAGAAGTCAATGAACAGGGATCAGAAATGTTCCATCTCTCTCCTTGCTTCAAGTCATTTACGTCAGTAGAGGGAAAGTTTAATTCAGGCCGAGGGTTTTGTTTACAACATTAAATTGAGCGACAGTCTATCGATCGTGCAGCGCCTACAAACAGCACTGCTCATGGTGCCATGACTGAACCGGTGACAAAACCGGCAGGGGGTGGGTGTGTGTGTGTGTGTGTGGGGGGGGGGGGGAGCTGCGCGGAGCATAGGTGTGTTGCCGTGGTGTGTCTACCTGCTGAATGTAACCACTGTGAAAGTTTTTATTTCTCTGATTTAATAACAGCTTTATGCAACGCTCTGTTATTGTTACTCTCGTTGACTCGTTTATCATTGGACACAAACCAATTAAAACGTCTTCGTGTTTTCCGGCGTAAATTGTGAGTAAGACTCAGATTTAGAAGCTGGTACACGAAATAAAAAAAGTCAGAACACACACAGGTAGATCATCAGTTTAGTCCGAGAATCCACCTGGATGACCGCTTCAAAGACGTTTCAGTTTGTGGAGGTTTGACCGATCTGAGTGTCTCTTTCTTTCTCTCGCTCTACGCTTAGCCACCAATGCATGTGAAAATCCTCATGATTCTGGTGTGGATGTTGTGTCTAACTTTATTACAATTTAAATGAAAATATGTTCTAATTTCCAAAACCTTTGCTATGTTGGCTGTGTTGTTCAGCAACAGATTTTTTTTTTTTTTGGGGGGGGGGGGGGTCATCAACCCGGTTGGGACACTCAAAGGGGTGCGTGACTAAAAAAGTTTGGGAACTTTTTTAGTCACCACATCCCATCAACAAGCACTGAGAAAGAAGAGAAATATTGGCTTAAGTGGGAACCAAAGCCCCGGGAAAGTAAAGCGGGGGAAAATGAAATTAGTCAGGTAAATGTGTATGTAAAACATTACCCATGTTTTGCAAACCTCCAAGCTTTTGAGTGGAAATAGAAAAGGGGCTATAGTAAACAACAGCAGTGCAGTTTGAGTTAATATTCAAGGGAGAGCCATTTTCCTTCCTGTATGGATTCTCGCGTGTTTGTTCAAATTTCCTCTTTCGCTAAATCTTTGTCCACACGTATCACAACAGAAAGGCTTTTTTCCTGTATGGATTCTCATATGTTTGTTTAAAGTTCCTCTTTCGCCAAATCTTTTCCCACATAGATCACAACAGAAAGGCTTCTGTCCTGTATGGATTTTCATGTGTGTGTTTAAATTTCCTCTTTCGCTAAATCTTTGTCCACATAGATCACAACAGAAAGGCTTCTGTCCTGTATGGATTCTAATGTGTGTGTTTAAATGTGATTTTTGGCTGAATCTTTGTCCACATAGATCACAAAAGAAAGGCTTCTGTCCTGTATGGATTCTCATATGTATGTTTAAAGTTGATTTTCGGCTGAATATTTGTCCACATAAATCACAATAGAAAGGCTTCTGTCCTGTATGGATTTTCATGTGTGTGTTTAAATTTGATGTTTGGTTAAATCTTTGTCCACATAGATCACAACAGAAAGGTTTCTGTCCTGTATGGATTCTCATGTGTGTGTTTACAGCTGATTTTCGGCTAAATCGGTGTCCACATAAATCACAACAGAAAGGCTTCTGTCCTGTATGGATTTTCATGTGTGTGTTTAAATTTGATGTTTGGCTAAATCTTTGTCCACATAAATCACAACAGAAAGGCTTCTGTCCTGTATGGATTCTCCTGTGGGTGTTTAAATGGGCTTTTTGGCTAAATCTTTGTCCACATAGATCACAACAGAAAGACTTCTGTCCTGAGTGGATTTTCATGTGTCCGTTTAAATTATATTTTCCAATAAATGTTTTGCCACAGTCTTTGCAGCTAAGCTTCATTCCTGTCTGGACCTTCCTTCCTTCCTTCACAATTTTTTTCTCTGTAGAACATTTCTTAAATCCAGAGTCTGACAAATGGTTCATCCCAGAGAGAGGGTGCTCTACATCACTGTCCCCTTCATCCTTTTCAGTGTATTCAGTCTCTAAAGAAAGGGAATCATCTCCATAATATTGTATCTTGATGGATTCTTTATCATTATTCTCTTCTGGAAGCTTTCTGCGTTTAATTTGGTCTGGATAAAGCTGTGAGAGCAGCAGAGACTGTTCATCATCCAGACTCTTTATGGGAGGAGCAGAGACTGCAAACCTGATGGGATTAATCACCTCCTTCCCATTGAGCTGCTCTCCTGGCAGACTGATGTAGACTTCCTTCTGTTCCTCCTTTATGTGGGGGGGCTTTGGGTCGACACAGGGTTTGTGGTCTAAAGAAGCTTCTTCTTTAACAGTCAGCTTCTGCTTAACATCTGCAGAAAAAAATTAAACATGTATATTAGAAAGTATTTTGATCTGAACCTGAACTGAGGCACATTTTAATAGATAAATATTTAGGTAATATAGTTAGATTTAATTATTTATTTAACTATTACTTAGTGCCTTAGTGCCCCTGAAGGCAGTTCCAGGGGATTTACCGGTCAATCTACGTTCCTACCCTCATCTATGGTCATGAGCTTTGGGTCGTGACTGAAAGAACGGGATCCCGGATACAAGCGGCCGACATGAGTTTTCTCCGTAGTGTGTCTGGGCTCTCCCTTAGAGATAGGGTGAGGAGCTCAGTCATCCGGGAAGGACTCAGAGTAGAGCCACTGCTCCTCCATGTCGAGAGGAACCAGTTGAGGTGGCTCGGGCATCTGGTTAGGATGCCTCCTGGACGCCTCCCTGGTGAGGTGTTTCGGGCACGTCCCACCGGGAGGAGACCCAAGACACGCTGGAGGGACTATGTCTCTTGGCTGGCCTGGGAACGCCTTGGGATTCCCCCGGAGGAGCTGGCCCAAGTGGCTGGAGAGAGGGACGTCTGGGCCTCCCTACTGAAGCTGCTACCCCCGCAACCCGACCCCGGATAAGCGGAAGACAATGGATGGTTGGATGGAACTATTACTTATTCTTATGTCTTATTTGTTTACAGTTCCTTGCAAAAGTATTCCCCCCCTTGGAATTTTTCGTGCCTTACAACCAGTCAAGTACTATGTATTGTTGGATGATTTAGTTTGCATCATTTCATTTATAGAACATGCAGGCTTGTTTTTGAGTTCTGCTAGGATCTCGGCACTGATGCCTGGTCTGATTACTCACTCTGCACACCTGCTCAGCTCCACCCCACATACCTTGGATTGTGTATGTTGTCTGAGCATGGAGCTTCTTGCTTGCCCATGGTTTCCCCTGCTACCATGTGCTTTTGGTATTTAAAGACTGAGATGAGGGTGTACTGATTTCCTCCACCAAGGTTGATGTCTAAGCAAGGCGGGTTCTGGTTGAGGTGGAGTCAGGAAGTACTGCTCGACAGAATCTAGCTATGTGGCAGTGTTTTCCACAGCTATGACATATAACACTTAAACTGTGATTCTTCAAATGTGCTGATGTGGCTGCCGTGTTTGGTGGCATCTTGAAAGGTTTGGCCATTTGCTCATCTTGGCTGAGAGCTAATTTCCTGACAATCATGGTCAGTTGAGAGAGCCAGGAAATGCACAGTTTCCCCCCCCCCCCCCCAACCTTGCATCTGCTCTCTCTGATGTCCTCTGCACCTGAGTGATTGTCTTCTTTACTTTATGTTGAGGTTTAAACTTTTTGCTTCCCTTGCTACATCACATAACTCAGCCAGCAGTTTTCTAAAAGTCAGTAACATGAACTTCATAGTCGCTATTCATGCATAAAAATTTTCATTAATCAGCCCTCTTAAAAATTGGTGAGTCAGTTTACTATCTGGAAAGGGCCTACCTCCCCTCTGGCGTTCTTCCACTGCCCTAAATGTTACCTCCAGTGCAATCGCATAAGAGTAGGCAGACTCACATGACCTCTGGCTCTGCTCATAAATGTCAGCTAGGGGGTCCAAAGAGGCCTGTGTATCGCTATATTCTGCCCTCAGTTAAAAGCTGAAATGACGACAAGCAATGCAAAATCGAAGCATTGCATCGATCTTGAACTGGAATTATACTAAACCAGTCCTCCACCAGCATCTTATTGTCTGCATTACCGGTGAAGACTTGCACATTCTCTACCTGATGAGTTTGCAGGAAGCCACCATATGTTGCATGGGGGAGGCGCTGATTGAGGGTGGTTCTCCCAGAGTCATCTATGTGAGGGTCAGGATGGTATGTATATGAAGCCAATCACTGCAGGTGAAGGTGGATGAACTTATGGGTATGGCCCTCAGCCGTGGTATGCCATTATGACGTGATAAACTGCAACTCCTAGAATGCAACAGTGTGCAGTACAACTGATGGAGACACCCTACACCATGAGGGATAGGGACTGGCCAGAGTTAAAGCCACACTGGACAAAGAGATATGTCTTCTGTGCAGTCTAGCTGAGTTGAGAAGTTGTTCAGCTTAATTTATGTGTGCTGCATGTGGTCTGTGATTCGGACTTCTGGGCTGGCCCGGCTTGACCCATCACTATTTCCCCTGCATCTTACCAGGAAGGTCTTGACTTTAAAATGAACGTTAATTTTTGATCCAACTGGAAGATCCGTCATCTTTCAGGGACTGACAAGATTCACTTGTTTTGTTTTAGCCAAAGAGATCATTGGAGTAGTGCCCAGAGAATCGATGTTTTCTGCCCATCAGTAAACTTTGCCTATCTCCATACCAGACCCTTGCTGAGATCGACGGACGCTGAGCAGTGCAGCATCAATCTCCTTTGTTGGAGCAACATCATGTAAAGGATTTGCCTTTTTCTCTTTTTCCACCCCTAAGGTGGCATTTTGTGCCTGGGCAGAACATATTAGGAATAGTTTTAATGCTTAAGTACTCCAAAGGGAGTTTCTTTGAACTGTGTTGACTATTTCCAATGTGTGATTTCTATTGAGGAATGAGTAGTGTTTTCTAGTATTTTATTAAGCACAATAATTACTGTAACAGGAAATTATCAATTTAATAAATAACAACTAGCAAAATTGTAGGTGTTTGTGATTATTTTGAGCTATTCTTTGATTTTGAATAATATATTATAAATTTTAATTGGCAATTATAATGAATAATAATCTTCATAATCAAACAGGTGTAACAGTCATCATATGAGTTGAGACTCATGCAGCTGCAGGTGCTGTGATCCACTAACCTGCTTGGGAGCTCTATATGAGGCAACATGAGAACAAAGTAAAGCCTGACATCCACATGGTTGCAGGGCGTCTGTTTAGTGTTTTTGTTTCCCCCCTGGGTTAAATACTGATACATAGGTGCAACAGATTTTTTTTTTGGGGGGGGGGGGAGGGGGTTGGAATTTGGGTCTGGGCTAAGAGCCTGTTACAGATTGTACAGCAAGAACAGGGTGACTTACTTTTACAGCCAACAATGTCTGATAACTCGATATATAGGTCTAAGTAACCCTAGTGTTGCCTGCCTCTGGGGGGGGGGGGAGATATGGATGTGGAGGGGCAGGGTACTGGTTACTATAGAAGGACAGAACAGGAGGTGGAGGAGAGTATTGCCCTTAGAGGAAACCTTGTTGGGTCCCTATGGGAGGTTCTGCGTTCAATGGCTTCACTGAGAAATTATGCCACATGTTACTCTTCCTTGTTCCTTCTTAGATTAACAAATGCATTTTAACACGCTGCTCAGTACACCCTTTAAAAAGAAAAGAACATCAGTGGCACCACTATAGGTAGAAATTATGTTTCAGTAATTTATAACTATGGTCTCTGTAAATGGTTAGTTCAAAAAGTGATCACACTTCAGAACTTGGAATCACAAAACACAGCATTACCATGACATTTCAATCAAATATTTAAAGGATATGTTGGAAAAATTATTTTGCTGTACCCATACTTAAACTGGAGTTACAGTATATAGGAATAAAGTTACTTTTTATGGATGTCTAGAAGCCTCTCCAATCTGTTGGTCTCCAGGAACCCAAATCTGAGTCCTTATACCAGTTGTAACCCAAGTTTTATCTTGCAGTGCGTCTGCGACTTATAGAAGACACCCCAGGGACCCTGCATTATGTTTCTGATAGATGCGGGATGTGTCCCCGCTCTGTGAAACAGAGGTACCAGACAAAGGGGTCTGAATTGTCGAGATACTTTGGAGTATTTATTCCTTCTTGCCACTCTTAATTAATAATAATAATTGAACTTTATTGATCTCACAATGGAGAAATTCACTTCTGCATCTTAACCCATCCCCTTGGGGAGCAGTGGGCTGCCACTCTGCGGCGCCTGGGGAGCAATCAGGGGATAAGGGTCTTGCTCAGAGACCCAGAGTGCAGGCTCCCACTCCCCCTTCTTCTTCTACAACCTTAAAGACAGTGACTGTCTTTGTTTATTTATTTTTCATAAAAAAATTAAAATAAAAAAATAATAAAAAAAATTAAAAACAGTGACTGTCTTTAGAACATTCAGTCAATTTTCTAAATAATAAATCACAAAAGGATCCTAGAGATATTGTATCATCTACTGCCAATATAGTAAAACCGTACATTTCAATTTCTGGTCAAAGTTACAAACTCAAATATAACATAACCCCTTCTGCAATGAACCAAAAACCAAAGCCTTGGAATTGTAATTATATGCATGTCCAATAACATCAAACCTTTCAATAAAACCTTTGGTCGGTAATAGAACATTCAGTTTGTAGTTATTTAGCACACTAAACAAACACAGATATAGCAAGATGACCTGTTTTAAAACCATATTATTGTATATTGTGCAGCAGGCCACCAGGGATGCTACTTACCTTACCGTCAGTGAAAGCAAACTTCCCGGCAAAAAAACTTGGTTGAGCTTGTTGCAGCAGGAAGTGCAGCTTTGTGTTTCCTGACAGACCAGCAGACTCTAATATAAACACTGAACGTAGCGAGTCAGGAGCTCTGTCGCGGGACCCTCTACCCAGAGCTGACATGTTTTGAAGAAATAGGATCAGAGCACGTAGATTTAGACTGAGCCAATATTTTGTCTGATTGGTAGCTAATAAATCCAGTGAGTTTTGGCCTTTAGCTGAAACACGGACACACAAACAAAGTAAACAAATCCTTACTGTTGATAGGAGCAGCAGTTAATGGAAACCTGCTATCAGTCTCCTCCTTCACAAGGAGCTGCTCTCCTTCCTGATGGACCCCGGGTTCCTCCTGTTCCTCCTTTATGTGGAGGAGCTCTGACTCCTGCTGCTCCTCCTCAGGACTCTGTTCTTCAGGAGCCTCTTCTTTAACATCTGCAGCCAACACTGAAACACATTACATGCATTATGAACAAGTAGATCTTGACAATGTAACAACGATGGGAAAGATTCAATTTAGAGAAAGATATTTGATCAGCAGTGTAGAGAAAACTGAACCTCAGGAACTGACAGTTTCAACCTAAAAATTATCACTAGTATCACAACAGTGTCATTCTGTTGTGGAAATTCAATGCAATTATTCTGGTAAAACATTTAATAACATCTACATCTGGTATATTTATTTTAAAATTATTAGTAGGTTCTTGCAAGTGAAGGTATTAGAGCCACTGTGGAAGGTCCAAAGAGCCACTTGTGGCTCTGAAGCCACAGTTTGCAGACCCCTGCCAGAACGGCTTTAATGAGAGAAAAAATCAAGGTGACAATGGCAACTCTGGAAGAGATGCAGAGATCAGCAGCTCAGGTGGAAAAATGGACTTTAGGTCACAGGTCTGGTGCGTTTTCAGAACTGGGAATTTTAAGGTCAAGTGATGAGAAGAAAGCCAGAAGTCCTGTTGGAGTTTGCTAAAACCCATGTAAAACCCATGTAGGAGATACCTCCAGAAATATCTGGATGTGAAAGTGTTTGAAGAAGGTAAATGACAAGATTGGGAGTCTTGATAAGATCACTAATTACACCTTGTTTCTGTTCCTCAACAGTTAACAAGGCCTGGTGTCTGCCAAACATCTTCACAGAGCATTTTACTGGGAATAAAATGCTTATTGCCCGAGCCAGGACTGAACACTCATTACCATCCAACTAAATCGTTTTGTTCGAGCAGAGAACAAGAAAAGGACTTAAGAAGTTTGGGAGGAACAAGCCAGAGAACTATAACTTGTTTTTTTTTCTTCTTTTCCTTTTTGCAACGAAGGAGCAGTTGCCTGATATAGTTTGTGTTGCCTGATAACCCTGAGCTGACCACTTATGTGCAAATAGATAGTCTGCCACGTGCTCAGAATGGCCTGACGGCTTTTTGCGTTATTGACATACGGAGTCTTTTTTTTTTTATATCATGAAACTGTATTTTTTTCTTTTCTCTTTTCCATTGACTTCCATGATCGTGTTTGATTTTATGTGTTATGGCGTTTATACTATGATGTTGCATTATGATACTATGATGTTGATCGCAATGGCTTTATGATTAAGAATGGAAACTGTCTGCTACAGACACACACACCAAGATCTACAGTTCTTGCAATCTTTTTGCTTTGATGTAAAGAGAACCAGGATCTGATGGGTATCACAGATCCATAAATTACTTGATAAGGCTAATTTTTAGATTCAATACGGTGTCTTCTTGCTCAGACTGGCCCAGAGCGGGATTCCCCTTGACTGGGCTGCATCAGTTTTTACCATTTCTTAGATGAGGTGGCGTTTTCTTGTGGTTGCCCAGCCCGCCCTGTGATGCCCCCTACTGGTACTCTTGGATTTCTAAGGTTTGAAAGTGATGGATGTTTATCCATGGGAATGGAGAGTGGAGGACCAAGTAGGAGGTCTTTTGGGGTGGAGGTAGAGTAGACGGATTTGATTTTGGTTACTGAAATGTCTTAGTTTACCTAGTTTAATGTGAGATTAAAATATATTGAATTTAATGGCACAGGAATATTTATTTTAGCTTCTTTTTGGCTTATTTATTTTATTGACATGTTTATTTATTTTTTTTTATATGTTTTCTGAATTATGGCAGGATTGGCCCTCCATAGAAACAGCCAGAATAAAACGTGCGACCCTCTTTCTAGACAAGATAAACCGAAAAAAGCGTTTTTTTGGAGGAACTTTCCTAGGAAGACAGACAAGAAGAACTTTATGCAGAACGATGCTACATACTAAGCTAGCATTAGCACCTCCTATGCTACATGCTAAGCTAGCATTAGCATCTCCTATGCAGAGCTGCAGGCTTAGCCAGTTTTCTGGGGGAAACCCTGCAACGAGTTCTGATGAAGAGGAGGAATCCATCAGCTGCTGAAAACGGCTCCTAAACTTTAGCTCCATCCACACAGTTAGGATGAAGAAGGAAATCTCCAAACCTGATGGGTCCTGCAGAACTCTGGCCTGGAAAACATCCCCCATCATTGGTGTCTCCTCTGCTGCGTCCTGCCGCCCTTTGAGCTCCTGCTTCCCTCCAGTTTCTCCGCTGTGCCTCCAGTTGCTGGACTTCTTTCCAGACTTCATCACCTGCAGCAGCTGCTGCTCTCTTTCATCAACAAGACAAGGAAAAAGGACCCGAAAGGATGAACGGAGCTGTGCGCTTAGGAAGAAGGGCGTCAAAATCCGATCTGACCCGGAAAGGCAATCCGTACAGTCGGCTCATTTGCACATAGACGTCATAAAGATATTTTTATACATAAATATATAAAGCTTTATTGATAACTGCAATGATACAGAATCTCGCCTACATGGCTGCGCGTTTGGGAAGAGGTGCGTCAGCCTGATCTGTCCCGATTTTACGTCGAGCCGCGTTTCCCGTTACATTCGGTTCCCCCTGCGTCTCCTTCGGCGAATAATGCGCGTGGCTGTCTCTAACCGCCGGGGTATATATAGGCCTATATATATATATATATATATATATATATAGATAGATATATATATATATATATATATATATATATATATATAGATAGATAGATAGATAGATAGATAGAACTTGCCGATACATCGTGTATTAATTGTCATTTTCAGCAATGGACAATTAATTGCTAAGTATGAAACAGGTTATTCAATTGCTGGCAATAATCATGACCAAAGTGTGTAAATCCCTTGATTTTAGGGTGCTAGGCGCAAGATTAAGGGTGCTTAATGCTCTTAACTTAATCTAGGGAACATAGTATTAAGGATAAATAATTTTTAATGCATCCTAAATTAGAATGCAATCACTATTTTTCATTTCATCACAGTAATTGTTGGTACACATGGTTGCTACTCTTTTGCAACATGTTGATCTTATGACCATGTAATGGTAGAAACATTTGATCATCAGTTCACTTCCTCGTGTACTTGGCTGCTGCAAGACTCACCAAGAAATATCTGGAGCTTCAGAAGGAGCTCCTTTGTTGCCCTTTAAGAGAAAGTCCTTCTCACAGCAACTAACCTGTTTTCCGTCATACCTGTAGATTATCTTCCATTATAGGAACGGAGCCTATGCAAAAGCTAAATATTATAAAAATTTTAGAGCCTGTCCAACTTTCACTCACAAAAACTGCTTCCCCCAGTAAACTATCATGCTGGAAAATTGGAAAAACGGAATATTGGGACTTAATTAACATATCCCCCAAAGTCCATAGCCTTATTAAATACATTAACATAAAATACTGCTTTTTTTTTTTTTAACTCAAAGCTTTAACCTCTGTGAATGTCCTAACTAGAGATACAGTCAGACAGGCCTACTGCAAAAGCCGTGCAGGCAACTCATTATCCTGCATGATCTGAGCCGTGAGCAACAATTAAACACTCTGTTTGCACTACTAATGGTTACTCCAACGATGGATTTTGCTATCATCTTACTAGCAGCAATCTGCTTACCTGTGAAGTATTTCTGGAGTTATTTTGCTCACCATATGTATGCTCTGATTAACCTTTATGAAAATGTATTGCTGTCACTCATTATAGAAAACAACAATACATGGAAATAGACAAATGACTTGGTAAAGATTTGTATCAGATAGTTGTGTTATGTTGTCAACATTTTCTGAGAAATGCTTTATAGTTGCACAAATGGGAAATACGTGAATTTTAAAAGACTTTTTAAAAATTACCCACACTAATGTCAAATTCTTTGCTAGGGCAAAAGTGGTTGTTGGGTAATCTGCCAGATTGGAAACATTTGTAAATCCAGTAAAAACATGTGATGCCTCACTATACAACAGAGCATTAATTAACGTAAATGTTATTTCTTTGGTTAGTGCTACTTTGTTAGAGCAGCTCGCTTGCACTCTGAGAAGGATGCAAGTATCTGGTTCTATCCCCACAACCTGCACTCTGGCTCCCTGAGCAAGACCCTTAACCCCCCATTGCTCCCCGGGCGCCGCACAGTGGCAGCCCACTGCTCCCCTAGGGGATGGGTTGAAATGCAGAGATAAATTTCTCCATTGTGAGAACAATAAAGTTCAATTATTATTATTACTTATGCAACCTACCTGATGCCTCCAAAACAGTAGCAATTTAGACTTTCATAGTGTGAAACAAGCAATCAGATTGTTTCTCTGTGAAAGATCGGACATACACTATATTGCCAAAAGTATTCATTTAGCTGCCTTAACTCACATATGACTAAGTGACATCCCATTCTTAACCCATAGGGGTTCAATATGGCATAGGTCCATCTTTTGCTGTTAGAACAGCTTCTACTCTCCTGGGATGGCTCTCCAAAGGTTTAGTAGTGTGATTATGGGAATTTTCTACCATTCTTCCAGAAGAGCATTTGTGAGGTTTTATACTGATGTTGAATGAATTACCTACCTACCGGAGGGATATTAGTGCCAGCAGGTCTCTTTATAACTCCTGTTTATCGTCATTTATTTTGGAGCCCAAATAAGTGATTTCACTTTCAGAAACAAGCCCAAAAAAACGCAACCTGTGACTCCTGAAATTTACAAGCGACTTTAGAAAAAAGAAGCCTAAAGTCGCATGAAATAAGCAAAATTGGAAAAGTGAGCGTGGGTATGTTTTCCTACAGTCTCTAGCATTCTTGGAACTACGGAAAGCACCGATGGTAAAAGAAACACAGTCCAGAGAGCGCTGAGGGGAAAAGAACATTCGGAAACGGTGTGTGGCTTTATACATTTAGAAATTCTACAGGACCTGAGAATTTTAGCTGGAAAGAATGAATCAGTGTGGTGGTGATAGCTGCCTGATGGGTCTTTTCTGCAGCGTGCAGAGCGCTTTGAGTCACGTCCTGTAGGTGTTACCCCAGAGTTCTACACAACAGCTCAGTTCTTTAAAATCAGTCGACAGATGATGTGTAATCACTGAAGTTTTCCAGTCTGTTAATATATTTTCTAAAATCATGGAAAAATTGTGGAACAGCCTATAGTTTGTGAATTGGTGTCTCCAGATTTGTATAATGGTGGTTTTAGCAGTTTTTATTTTGCTTGCAAATTGATCAGTTTGGAAAGAGGTTACAGATATGAGTCAGTGGTTTAACAATTGCATCAATGAATATTTTGACTGTTGTCATTTCAGTGTCATCAGTCAGTGGTGCTTTTATTTTTACATTTGTTAACAGCAGCTAAGATTTCTCTGTCTCTCTCTCTGCTGTTAGAAACATTGAATCTGGATTTCCTGATGTGACAGTCTCATTGCAGCTCTGCATAATCCCAGGATCAGAGATTTTTGTTGTCTGCTAGTTTTGGGTCAGGAAATAATCATTTATTAAAGATCAACAGAACAGATGCAAAGTATCAGCTGGTAATAAAAGAATGACACAGATTAAAAAGCTTCTCCTTCAGTTGCTTCCATAAAGCAGAGATGAAAAAGGCCTAAATATAAAACTTGGGCACCCCGAAACCCTCTCGGCTGAAAAAAAGGGGAAAAAAACTGAAAAGCCCCAAAGAAGACCACAAGCTTACAAAAGCTATCTTCTAATAGTATATGTATATGTGTGTGTGTGTAATAACATGATTAAGATACGAGGGATTTAATACACAATTTACACTGTGAAGAAAAGAAACAAAGTCTGTAAGGCGAGGGAGGATTGGCTGGGGTCTTGTTACACTGCAGGTCGTATATGGACATCCTTTATGCTCCCCTCCACCATCTGTGGTGGAAGTGAGCTTCCCCACACGGATGGCGTCACACATCTGTAGACTCCCTCTCTCTCTCTCTTCAAGTGTTATCAGGTGGAATCGAAAAAAAATAATGAAAATAAAACCAATGGAAATCAGACTTTGCTTTTGAATTGTCTCTCAACAGAATTGTAAAAAAACAACAACAAATCACACCTGCCTGTAGCTCAATATTTAGTTGTGCAATCAAAGTATTTCTGCAACATTCAATGACACTTCTGCACCTGCATCTATCTATCTATCTATCTATCTATCTATCTATATATATATATATATATATATATATATATATATATATATATACACACATCTACATCTACATCTATATATATATATATATATATATATATATATATATATATATATATATATATATATATATATATATATATATATATATATATATATATATATATATATAACATTGATCACAACAGAAAGGCTTCTCTCCTGTGTGGATTCTCATGTGTGTAATTAAGCCTGATTTATGGTTAAATTTTTGTCCACATAGATCACAACAGAAAAGCTTGTGTCGTGTATGGATTCTCATGTGTGTGTTTAAAGCGTATTTTCTACTAAATGTTTTGCCACAGTCTTCGCAGATAAGCTTCATTCCTGTCTGGGCTTTCCTTCATGACTCCACAATTTTCTTCTCTGTAGAACATTTCTTAAATCCAGAGTCTGACAAATGCTTCAGCTCAGAGACAGGGTGCTCTACATCACTATCCTCTTCATCCTTCTCAGTGTCCTCAGTCTCTAAAGAAATGGAATTATCTCCATAATCTTCCAGCCCAGATGAATCCTGATGGATTCTTCATCATCATTCTCTTCTAGACGCTCTCTGTCTTTAATCTGGTCTGGATAAAGCTGTGAGAGCAGCAGAGACTGTTCATCATCCAGAGTCTTTATGAGAGGAGCAGCGACTGGAAACCTGATGGCATTAATCACCTCCTTCCCATTGAGCTGCTCTCCTGGCAGACTGATGTAGACTCCCTCCTGTTCCTCCTTTATGTGGGGGGGCTTTGGGTCATGCAAGCCGTTACGTGCTTCTTCTTTAACAATCAGCTTCTGCTTAACATCTGCAGGAAACATTGAAACACATTATGTACATTAGAAAGTATTTTGATCTCAGCCTGAAGTGAGGCACAGACACTATCACATTAGTTAAATTAGTTAAATTTAAAATTTGAATTAACTACTACTTTATTGTATGTATTGTTTGTTTACAGTATTCACTCCCTTGGCATTTTCATGTTCTGTTTCGTCACAACCTGCCAAATAAAATGGATGATTGAGTTTGCATCATTTCATTCACAGAATACTGAGAACCATAAAACAAAATAAAACAACAGAAAACTTCAGTGTACATAACTGGTACAACCCCCCCTCCCCCCCAAAAGTCAGGTCTTTGTAGAGCTACATTTTTAACCTTAAAGTGCTGATGACATGATATTGACATGTTTTGTAAACCAAAACGTTATCCTTGTTGATCCATTTAATATTTACAAGAGTTCCTGCATTACATTGTTATACTCAACTAACCACTGACATTTGTGCAAATTAGAGAGATTTGTAGCTCCGCTTAGCGACTGAGGGTGAAAGCAGAAGTGACTTAAGCGCGAGAACGACTTCCAGAGCCGTTAATCCCAATAAGCAGCGTCATAGCAGACAGTTGGTAAAGTTTTCAGAATTGTTTTGGTTACAATTTATGGAGTTGCATTGTGTTGCAGGTTTTTGTTCAAACCCTCACAAGGACGGTGGTAGTTTAAGTTTCCTGAGGATCCTCAGCAACGGTCAAAGTATATGAAGAAGGTCAGATGGACTCACAAGAATCTGCGTCTGCCCTGTGCAGGGTTTTTTATAAAATGGACGCTCACGTGCAGTAACAGGAAAAACCTAAATTCCACCATAACTACGTAAATAATTGATGATCTCATCATCTGCTTGAGTGTTCGTTACACCACTAATGATGACAGAATGAGCAACATTGATACCAATTTGGTCAAAGAAATCCATATTTCAATACAAACCACAAAACACATCCACCAAAATTTTCACAGTATCAGGCTCCTGGCTAGCTCGCAAAAGTAATGTAACACTTATGGGCAAGGCAGCTAACTGCTACAAAAGCAGCATCAGAAGAGTCTCCTTTTAAGGAGCCTGAGGTGTGGAAAAAAACAGGAGGCAGTGCTTTTACTTTTGGTGGATATATATTAAGTGATTGAATAAAAAACGGAGAATTACAGCAACACGATGAGACACAAGAGAATTGACTCAAAATAAATGAATTTCAAAATCATAAAGTCCATAGTCCATTTCTAGCTCGCCATCTTCAGATCCAGATGAGGATCTGATCCGACAGGGGGGGAAAAAAACCTGACCTTTTAAAAGAGAGTGGGGTGTACTTAGCCACAATCAGCTCTGACAGAATCCCAGCGACGGTCCAGGTAAATAATGCCAATGATTTCAACAATCAAATCAATAGGTTTAAAGATTTCAGATGAATACGTGGAGAAGACGGCAGCAGCAAGCCACAATCACAGTGGAAACAGGTGAGGATCCTTAACTGCGTGCTTGAGGCGGGGCTTTAAAGAAGCTAGCTAATTTGGGAAGTGGCCCTGAAAAAATAAAAGTCTCTGACTAAGTGTGGGTTACAATATGTTTTGGAGAAGTAGGATCAGAGCACGTAGACTTAGACTGAGCCAATATTTTGTCTGATAGGAAGCTAATGAATCCAGTGAGTTTTGGCCTTTAGCTTCAACACGGAAACACAAACAAAGTAAATAAATCCTTACTGTTGATAGGAGCAGCAGTTAATGGAAAGCTGCTATCAGTCTCCTCCTTCACAAGGAGCTGCTCTCCTTCCTGATGGACCCCGGGTTCCTCCTGTTCCTCCTTTATGTGGAGGAGCTCTGACTCCTGCTGCTCCTCCTCAGGACTCTGTTCTTCAGGAGCCTCTTCTTTAACATCTGCAGCCAACACTGAAACACAACATAACAACTACGTTCTGAATCAGTTCTTATATTTTACAAATATTATTATAAGTTATTAGAGCCACTGTGGAAGGTCCAAAGAACCTCTTGTGGCTCCAAAGCTACAGTTTGCAGAGCCCTGCCAGAACAGGTTGGACAAGGAGAGATTTAATGAGAGAAGCAGTCATGGTGGAAATTGCAACTCTGGAGGAGATGCAGAGATCAGCAGCTCAGCTGGAACAATCTGACAACAGGACAGGTTTTCTGGTGAGTCTCCAAAACTGAGAATTTTATAGTTAAGTGGTGAGAAGAAAGCCAGAAGAAGTCCCTTTGTAGTTTTTTTTTTTTTTTACAACCCATGTAGGAGATTCCTCCAACACATCAACAGAGGAGACTAAAACTGATAAAACTGCCAAAAGCTTCATGTTTGGCACTACACTAACACAGTTCATCATCCTGATCACTCCAAATCCATATTATTGTAGCCGTGGCAACAGTGGCCAGATCATGCAACTCAGAATATTAGCAGCCATGTTTTTATGACTTTCAGACAAGAGGCAGAAATTCTGTCTTGGGGTGAGGGTTGCTTTCTTCCACATAGCTTTCCATTCATACCACAGAATACAGGTTTATACGAGCAGCCATCTTCTGTCTTTCTAAACCTCTCTTATTTATCCATCTTTTCTGTCTCTCTTTTTATCATGTAAATTTATACATGGTTATATTTTGAAGGCTACCCGCCTTTCTTCCTTCCTACTTCATGATGGAATGAAAATCTTTTTAAAATCTAGATCTGCAAGAGTTTCTAACATTTGAGCTAAACTTAATTCAATTTTAGTTTTATTACATTTGGGGATCTGTTTCTGATCCATTCATGGGGTCCATCCAGCAACAAAAATGCATTTTTCAAGTATAAAGTAGCAATCGTAGTTCATTGATGAACTCAGGTAGGTGGATTTTATGTTCAGCAGACAAACGTTTGGTAATTTTATCCATCCACCCATTTTCCGTCACGCTTGTCCATGTGGGGTCGCAAGGGGTGTTGGTGCCCATCTCCAGCGAGAGGCAGGGTACAGCCTGGACAGGTCGCAAGTCTGTTGCAGGGCAACGTTTGGTGATCTGCATTACTCAAAGCAAATGCTATTTTTGAAGGATATCTAAAAATTATCATACCAGTATACTTGTTGACAACGTGCTGTATTGAGTGTTAATGTTTATAATAACCCAGTTTAAACAGAAGTGATCATCATCCTTATATTTGAGGCAAACGTTTGTGAAATAAACAAATGAGTCACTTTCCCCATTTAAAGGAACAAAAATATATATTTTATCTACTTTTTGGCCCAGTGTTCATTTTATTGACTCATTTATTTATTGTGTATGTATTCTGAATTATGGCACAGGGTGACCAGACATCCCCAATTTCTGGGGACAGTCCCCATTTTGGACCACCTGTCCCTGGCCAAAGCTGTCCCTGGAAATGTCCCTGATTTAAGAATGAAAGAATCGTTTTAACAATGAGGGGGAAAATGTGCCGTGTAGACTGTTAGTATGGTAGAAAGAGTGCGTGAGCATGTTGTGCACAGAAACAGATGTTACGGTAGCAGGCTGCGATACTGTTGACATAAAGACCAGGAACAGAGCGCACCACTAGATGAGCGGTAATGATCCTTTTGGATGTCAGCTGCCATTAAAACACAAAGAAGAAGAAGACGTGGAAGTTCGTTGTCACAACCTGTGGCAACTGATGGGGAGCTGCCCTGAGTTATGGTAAGTGTGTTAATAGATTCATTTTATTTGGATCGGGCTGATCCTGTGATAAATGTTTGGTGCGTGTCCGGTTAGAAAAATATCAATAAGACAGGACCACGAGTTGCTGCTTGCCTGAGTAAAAGACACTCAGATAAAAGGTAACAGAATGATTGAAAACTCTTTGTAAGGCGCTAATCTGGTACGGTGGTTCTCCAGGGATCAACAAGGGTTCGTCTGAAGATGTTTTAGAACTGATTGGTGACCTTTAGTTTATATTTCAGATAGTTATTATAAGTAGAGTTATTATAAGTTGTTTTGCTGATTTATGGTTGTGATTTATGAGCATAGACTTCCAGGCTTAGGTTTAGCTTTTCTACTGCTCAGTTTTCATGAGGAACAGAAAGTTCCTCATGAAAAAATAGGAGTCAGTAACAGGAAAACTGAATGAGACAAGATCTGCATGATCTGAGAATGATGGAGTAAGAGATAATAATAATAATAATAATAATAATAATTATTATTATTATTATTATTTATATTCTTGGATTATATACATTTTGTTGATGTTTAGCCTTTTCTGCTGTTTAATGGTTAAATTTGGTTAAAACCTTTGACAAGGTTTACCACAGACATTTTTTTTCCTTTTTACTCATCTTGTCTTCTATTATTATTTCATCCAAATTACTAGGGCCACTGCCTCAGATCCTGTTCGGTTAATATTTCACAAGGAAATCTCCAAACCTGATGGGTGCAGCAGAACTCTGGGCTGGAAAACATCCCCCATCATTGGTGTCTCCTCTGCTGCGTCCTGCCGCTCTTTGAGCTCCTGCTTCCCTCCAGTTTCTCCGCTGTGCCTCCAGCTGCTGGACTTCTTTCCAGACTTCATCTCCTGCAGCAGCTGCTGCTCTCTTTCAGCTTCAGCAACAAAACCACAAAGAACCAGGAGGGAGCCACGTGTCGCGACCACTGAGCTCTATTATACACTGGAGTGCTAATCGCCCGCTGTTAGAACGAGTCGCTTTGAAGTCACCAGCCGCCATATTGGTACTCCTTATTTTCCCCCAGTAACTAGGGAAAATGTGCGCTACAGCATCGACATCATATACCTAGACGCCCCATTGGACGCTGCCGGCCGCTAGGCTGACGTGCCTACCACTGCATGAAAAGTGAGATTTTCGTCCCCGTAAACTACCGCAGATCTCCCTCATTTTCGGCAGTTGACGACAATTTGCAACCCGCGCTTGTCGCCGTTTGTCAGTGCCACAAATTGTCGGAACCGGACAATGACGTATGTGGAGAGCTTTCAGCTGTACTAATGGCCCTAATTAGCATATGAATGCAGCGAAACCGCGCGGCCGTCCAGGCCTGGCCTGAATAACCTTACTCAGTATTGGATGAAACCACTACTTTCAAACAAGTAGAATCACTCCTGATTGGTTGGCAGATCCCCAATAAATTATTTATATATACTAAAAGTGTGTATATATATATAAATAATGCTGTATATTCATGTTATCCTATGTAGGCTACTACACTATTATTAGGCTACCATCAAGGACATGAATGAATTTATAGAGGAAATGAACATTTGCCAGGAAGATGTTTATGCAAAGAAAGAGCTTTATTAAAACAAATACAACTATATACAACGTGAGAATCTGCTCACACATGGCAGGGGATTATCCAAAAACTACAACTCCGTGAACTGTCCGTTTGCCTCCTCGGGGTTGTAGGTAACTGGCGGCGTTCTTTCCGAGGCAGGTCCGTTGTGCAGACGCCTACTGTGCGTGGCTCTGTACTTCGGCGTCGCCTCTAACCAGGACTGCAGCTTCACACAGAGTTCAGAGAGATCCGGCCTACGAAATGACGGCGGCCGTACAATCCATCCAGAGACCCCGCCAACAACGCCATCTTCTTCGTCAGACATGAGGTCTACGGTGGCGGACTTCCAGAGTTCCACCTCGTCATCCGCTAGCACGCTCTGTCTCGATTTCAGCAGCTGTAAAAAACAAATGAATCAGTACTGTGCGATGGGATGCACTGCGTATGGACACAACACATCTATCAATGCACCTGAAAAATAGTCACCAAATAAAGTCTTACCTTCTTTCTTCTCGCTCGACTCCGAGCTGAACCGCAGCTTCCGCCCGCAATGAGTTTTCTGTCTGTGTACCGTCCTGCGTACCGTCTCATAATAGGTCTTACAAGCGGCTGGAAAACAATAAAATGAGAGTGGTATGAATAAAAATCAAACGCAAGTCACAGTAACATTAAACAAGGAAGGAGAAACAGTAAAAACGAGTCACTTACACACAATTTCGTCTTTATCAACATCGTGTAAATCTGGACTTGCAGATATTGCTCCGAGCAAATAGGAGGTCACCGCCTTGCTCCGGTTCATAGTGCCTGCAATTTGTCTCCGAGTTGTGTAGATGGCGTACTGCTTCCTGTAACAAAAAAATACACTTTAATAAAGCTTGTTCTTTTGCAAGGCTACTAGGCTATTCTTAGCGTTGGTTTTAGGCTAGGCTACTTTTAGCTTAGCTAGCATTCACCGAACTTCTCTTCTGGGAGTTCTCCCGCACAGTCGTTCGACTGTAGAGCCGCCAACTTGTCCTCTATGGACAGCAACCTGGAGTTTACCGAATTCTGCAGTTGAGTGAACCGCTCATTCATATCGGCAGTATGTTGTACGAGACAGTCCTCTTCTTCTTCTTCTTCTACTACTTCTTCTTCTTCTTGATTTTTATTGGCGGTTGGCAAAAAACGTTTAGGTGAGCATTACCGCCACCAACTGGTATGGAGTGTGGACCGCATGACAGAAAAAAAAAAAAAAACTATATCCTATTATACAACCTACTCTGTTTCAAAAACTCAAATATGACCTGGTATCCTCTGCTTGCTGATTCCTTTCACAATAAATCAACAATATCAAGTTTAATTTTCATGTTACTAAGTTTACTTGTCAACCTGTTTCTCTGAGTCCAATATTTATTACAATTCAAAATGACATGTTCCACAGTCTCATCTTCCCCACAGTCACATTTCCCTGTCTGATGTTTACCTATCAAAAATAATGATCTATTCAATCCAGTGTGTCCAATTCTAAGCCGTGAAATAATTATCTCTTCTCTCCTGTTCCTTTCTGTTATTCTCATTTGTCCAATTCTCTTTTGTATTTTATAAAGCCACCTTCCTTTCTTTTCTTCATCCCATAACTTTTGCCACCTATCTTTGGCTTTTTGTTTAATTATACCCTTTATTTCTGTTATACCAAAACTAACATTAATATCTACCCTTACCTTATTGGTACTCTCCTTAGCCATCCTGTCTGCCATTTCATTTCCTTTAATCTCGTTATGTGCCGGAACCCAAACAAAATTTACTACTAACCCCATCATATTCATTCTGTAAAGCGTTTGTTGTATTTCAATTAATATATCTGGTTTACTGTCTGACTGATTATTTTGCAAACTGACTAATGATGAACTAGAATCTGAGCAAATGATAGATTTTAATGGTCTTACCTCTTCCACCCATTGAACTGCTAAAGCAAAGCTAGCATTTCTCCTGTATATACTGAAACTCCATCACTAATCCTTTTTCCTACCTTAATATGAAACTGTGGTATGATAAATGCTATCCCTACCCTATTAGCTGTGTTTTTTGATGCGTCTGTATATATAGGGTTGTTTAATGAGATTTGATTGTTTCATTTTGGAATGACATAAACAACACCCATTCTTTTATCAGTTAGTTTAGATGCATCTGTATATATAGTTAAATCCTCACTATACCTCTCCATTAAATAACTCTGCACCCTGTATTTGTCCATGTCATTATCTTGTTTTTCTTCTAATAATCCCAAATCAGTGGCCACCTCCCTAAAAACCCATGGTGGAGTATCTGGGAAAGGTACAGTGGGACTTATTTTTAGTTCATCAAACCCCATTTCATTTACTTTATCATGAATGACCCAACCAAAACTTCTGACTTGAACATTTCCACGCTCTTGGCATTGCTTCAATACCGACTGACTCATATGAGACAGTCCAGTTACAAATGGCACTTTAAACTGTACAAAGTACAGATACTCATCAGTGACCATCTGACACTTTTTAAGAGTATGTGATGACAGCAGCACTGATCTACATAGGAGCAAAACTATATACAGACAAGTGAGAGCAGATGTGCAGCATTTAAAAATTAAATAATACAGACCACAATGTGGAAGAAAAGAAAAAAATCAACAAAAAACTAAATAATGCATTTTAGAATCAAAGAGATTACAAAACCATAACAAAAAGAAAAATACTTTTTAAAAAAATATAATCTGTGTATTCTCTCTGAGCGCAGCTTGATCTGACCTAAGATGGCCGCTCTGTCGGCACGCCTCCCACCCAACGGGAGTCTACGTATATAATGTCTATGCGCTACAGCATCGAATAACGATTTTCTCATGTTCAGGGGGGGCTTAAAACTTAAAATGTCAAATGCCATATACTTTTATGCTATGTTCTAAAACTATCAAGTACTGAGAAAGTCATGTGCTGAAATATTTTGCATTTTATTTAAATATATATATATAACATTTATAAATATATAACAATATACAAAAACATATTTACATATATGTATACATATATATACACATACTTAGATATACATATATTTAATATGAATAACATGTAAAATATTTCAGCACCTAATTTCCTAGTAGCTGATAGTGTTAGTATATCCACTGACTGTAGAATTACCTGTGAAACGTTTTCACACAGCCAGAAAACTGCTTGTTGTTGCAACCAAATCCTATGGGATTCTGTGAGAGTAGGGAGTAGCAAGATGGCGGCCAGTGACTTCAGTTTTTCGGCAAATCAGCAATCCAGTGAATAAATAGAGATCAGTGGTCGCGACACGATCTGGAACGGTAGCTATGGTTCGAGGGATACCATCAGCTTGTGTGCGCATGCGCACACAGAATAACTTCTGGGTCGACAGCTTATGTGGATTGGAAAAAAATATTTCCATGCTTTGCTACAAAATTCTATAATTCACTTAACACCTGTCAACATTTCGTACGAAAGGGGGGGGGGGTGTTGGGGGGGGTCTGCATCGACGCCGTCTGTGAAGTCGCTTTTCGCTTCAAAGTATCCATGTATTTTTGCCTGTTTTTCCACTGCCATTCACTATATGCACGCGAGAAAGCAACAACAAAAAAACGCGTGTTAACGTCAAATAACCATGCACGCATATCGAGTTAGCAAGCATTTCAGTTTAAAGTTCTTCCAGCAACGAATATGACAAACAAGTTAGTTGTAACCACTGCCAAGTTAAACTTTCTTATCACCGGAGCACCTTGAGCTTAACATACCACTTAAATGCCAAACACACTGTAGACATCACCAAACAATTCAATGACTCAGAGAAGCTAACCAATGTAATGGCGAAGTGGATAGCTACTGTAGACCTTTTTTTTGTGCTTCACACTTTGGTATTGAACATAAAATGGTAATGCTGCTCCCTGCTGTTACCTCAGAAATTGCCTGTTTTTGGTAGATTTTTTCCCCATAAAGAGAATTCCCTGTCAGTGGCAATAAGCTTCAGTGTATTATTATTGCTATTTTTTGTTTTACATGTTTAAGTTGAGCTTTACACTAAATATGTGTTACTGATAAGTGCTACAAATGTTACAACACTTTTGTTCATATGGCAGCAGAACATTAAAAGTGCTCTTTATACTACTTTTGAATTCATTCTTGGAGTTTGTAAATACAATGCGATTAATCATGATTAATCAGGCAAATTATGCGATTAATCATGATTAATCAGGAAAATTATGCGATTAATCGCGATTATATGTGCGCGTGTGTGTGAGTAATAACATCATTAACATACGAGGGATTTAATACACAAATTACACTGTGAAGAAAAGAAACAAAGTCTGTAAGGCCAGGAAGGATTGGCTGGGGTCTTGTTACACTGCAGCCGTATACATGGAGTCCTTGCTGATCCCCTCCACCATCTTCTTGGATGCAGGTTGTAGAAAGTTTCAGTTTGCCCTGGAGCCATATGGGGGAGATGGCCTCACACCTCTGTAGACTCCCTCTCTCTCTCTCTTCAAGTGTTATCAGGTGGAATCGAAGAAAATAATGAAAATAAAACCAATGGAAATCAAACTTTGCTTTTGAATTGTCTCTAAACATGAATCGTTAAAAAACAAACTAATGACACTGGCCTGTAGCTCAATATTTAGTTGTGAAATCAAAGGGTTTCTGCAACTGTCAATGACACTTCTGCACCTTTCAATAGGTAAGGGTGCCTTCTCCAGACCGTTTCAGCCCATTGAATGTTGGAGATACGCATCAGCACCCCTCCCCACCCCACAAAGTGTCACGGAAAATGGATGGATGGATGGATGGATGGATAGAAAAATATACATGGAGCTTGTATATAATGTTAAAGAAATATATAGAGATTTATAGAGATTGGCAGAACAGAGCAATATTGATCGATTTTTTAGATATAGATGTGCATATATAGATTTTAAAGTATTATAAATTAATAAGTGTAGAGAGAGAACAAGAGAGAGAGAAATATATATATGTATATGTGTTGTGAATATAAAAATCAATTGGTTAAATCTAAACATTGTGGTGTTCATTATTTCATAAAACCGTATTAACCTTTTAAGATCTGGTATAGACACAGATTAGGAACAGACTTTTGGGGGGAGTATTAAAGAGATAAAATTATTAATATGAGAAAAATTATAGAATAAAGTTAAAAAAGACAAAAGTGGTAATAATATTAGAAAAACATCATATTATGAGAATTAAAGGGGAACATTTCCAGAATAGTCACAGTTTGTAGAACTATTTTAGTCCAGGAGTAATAGGGCCAGGTTAGATTCTTTAAATTATTTTTATTCTTTATGTCAATAAAGTCAGGAGAATAAAGCCAAAGGGATACAAAAATAAACTCATAATATTACAAAAATATAAAGACTATGGATATAAAGTATATTCTGAGATTAAAGGCCCTGTGATACTGTTTAGGTGTCTGGGTCTAACAGCAGATATGCCACATTCAACATGACGGACGCTCAGACTCATCCACAGCATAGGCCGACCCCGCCCAACGAGGCGTCTACGTATATAATCTCTACGCTCATGCTGGCACTCAGGCTGCCTGCCGCCACTCATCTGGACTCCGGAGAAACAGGAGGACAACACGCAACTGATGATGTTACATCTTCTTAGCCCCTTTTACACCGCCACCAACCCTAATTCTCACCACCGGGCTCCAATCTACTTCTGTAGAGAAAAATAAAGCACAGCTTCTCTCTGTCTGGGTAGCTCAGGCACCGCAGTTTATGATTAACTCAAAATGCCAAAAACATCCAGCCAAGATTTTAACATTTGATGTCTGTTATACAGAGATACCCCCACCCCTCCTACTAACTTAGTAAACACTTTATAGTGAATTTTCAGCTGCGACAAACATGATTCAGTCTGCGGGAAATGACAGATGGTCTGAGTTATAACCCTGCAGTCACCCTGGCCAGGCTCGCCTATCAGCGGGCCTCTGCCTCTCCCGGCAAATCAAGGCAGAATTAAAATTAATAATCCTGATGAACTGACTGCAAAGGCAGAGTTTGCAGGTGTACTTTCTCACCTAAAATCATCTTAACTTGTTTTGATAAATTAAGGTTATGAAAGTGATAGGTTTGTAAATTCCTCGTCTCCTTATTGCTCCTTACTCCACCCTTGTGGCGGACATATCTTACTGCATGCAACCTCACCCCATCAACAAGCACCAAGAAAGAAGAGAAATACTGGGTCGAGTGGGGACCAAAGCCCAGAGAAAGTCAAATTAGTCAGATAAATGTGTATGGAAACGCTGCCCGTGATTTGCAAAGCCCAGAGCTTTTGAGTTGAAATGGATAAAGGGCTACAGTAAACTACAGCAGTGCAGTTTGAGTCAACATTCATAGCAGAGCAATTTTCCCTCCAGCATGGGTCCTCATATGTCTGTTTAAATGTGATTTATGGCCAAATCTTTGTCCACATAGATCACAACAGAAAGGCTTCTGTCCTGTATGGGTTCTCATGTGTGCGTTTAAATATGATTTTCGGCTAAATTGTTGTTCACATAGCTCACAACAGAAAGGCTTCTGTCCTGTATGGATTTTCATGTGTGTGTTTAAAGTTCCCTTCTCGCTAAATCTTTGTCCACAGAGATCACAACAGTAAGGCTTCTGTCCTGTATGAATTCTCATGTGTGTGTTTAAAGTTCCTTTTTGGCTAAATCTTTGTCCACATAGATCACAACAGTAAGGCTTCTGACCTGAATGGATCCTCATGTGTCTGTTTAAAGTTAATTTTAGGCTAAATTTTTGTCCACATAGATCACAAAAGAAAGGCCTCTCTTCTGTATGGATTCCCATGTGTCTGCTTAAAGTTGATTTTTGTCTAAATCTTTGTCCACATAGATCACAACAGAAAGGCTTCTCTCCTGTGTGGATTCTCATGTGTGTGTTTAAAGCGTATTTCCCACTAAATGTTTTGCCACAGTCTTTGCAACTAAGCTTCATTCCTGTATTGACTTCCCTTTGTGACTCCACAATTTTCTTCTCTGTAGAACATTTCTTAAATCCAGAGTCTGACAAATGCTTCAGCTCAGAGACAGGGTTCTCTACATCATTGTCCTCTTCATCCTTCACTGTGTCTTCAGTCTCTAAAGAAAGGGAATTGTCTCCATAATCTTGTATCCTGATGGATTCTTCTCCATCATTCTCTTCTGGAAGTTCTCTGCTTTTAATCTGGTCTGGATAAAGTTGTGAGAGCAGCAGAGACTGTTCATCATCCAGACTCTTTATGGGAGGAGCAGCGACTGGAAATCTGATGGCATTAATCACCTCCTTCCCATTGAGCTGCTCTCCTTGTAGACTGCTGTAGACTTCCTTCTGTTCCTCCTTTATGTGGGGGGGCTTTGGGTCATGCAGGTCGGCATGTGGTTCTTCTTTAACAATCAGCTTCTGCTGAACATCTGCAGGAAACATTGAAACACATTATGCACATTAGAAAGTATTTTGATCTCAACCTGAAGTGAGGCACAGACACATACAGTTAAATTTAATATTTGAATTAACTACTACTTTATCTTAAGTATTATTATCGAGTATCGAGACCGGTCTAGACTTCCAGCTGGTGTAGACGCCGTCTTGCTTCCCCGGGTTCGTTGATTCATTGTGCAGGACTTCAGCGTAAGAGTGCATAAAACTCAGCCAGAAACACAGACTTTGATTTCGCCTTTGCAAAGGGATGCACCTGTCAGCCCCTGCGGACAGCAACTCTGCACTCAACCCAGGCTCGTTTTATTGACTTTAACAAGGTTTCACACGAACAATATGACGTATACAGTTCCGTTATACTCCCTAACATCTGGTATACCATAATTGGAGTTGTTTTTCCTTTTGGTTTGCTCAGTGGTGGCCTTGAAAACATTTTCCTCTGCTAATTGCTGACCTGGCCTTGGGACGCTCCTCTGGTACCTTGTACGAGCAGCGCATTTTATCCTAATCTACTCTCATTCTATTTTGATGCATATATAAGCATATAAAAGCATATAAAAACATGTTAAACCTTCATAAAAATTTATAAAAACGGATCAAAGTTAATACATTCCACAATTGACACCTCAGCCCAGAACTGCAGCTGGTGCAGCCAAGCCAAAGAAGATACAGGGAAGATCCGAGATCATATGTATGTAAAAGATTTAATCATTTATTGAGTATTACAATCATGCCATAATTGGGATAGAAAAACTTTTGATGGAAATTATATTTTCCTCCATCGTCAACAATATCACTTTATTCTAAACAACTTAAGTTAAATCAGCTGTGATTATAATTATTAGGTATTCAGATTATCTCAGGGTTTATTGTAGGAATAAGTTTGTGTGAACAGTGATTTATTACAATAGATGGGACCTTAAACTAATTTTTGCAGTGGCTCTTATGCACTATCCAAATTTTCTCCATTTAGTTTTTTTTTTCTTGCTATGGTGCCATATTTCCATATATGTAGTTTATTCTGTTCAGATGGCTATTCAGGTATTATTTATATTTGAGGTCTGCAGCAGAATTTGACAACGTTGTTGCTGCTGTAACTGAAGCTGCAAAGCTGTTATGTAACCCTATATGATCAAATATATTGATCTCAATTACATTTAATTTATCTCTAATCTAGGTTGTATTGATATTGACAGAAAGGCTAATGTCATTATGGATGAAAAGTTATTTCACATTGGTGGACTCTTTTATACAGAATCATGACCAAAGCTGCCAAGTAAACATGTTGGGATAAAAACCAGAACTGCATCAGTCACTGCCAAATTCAAAGGGACAGAAATTTGTACATTTATACTTTTCTGTCTGTTTTTATTCTGCTAATGAATGTGTCAGATATTATAAACCATATTTATGTTTGAGTACTTTACCCAAGTCTTTTGTTCTATTCAAATTAAGGGCTCTCCACTAGTACTAAGTTCATACAATATGTTTTACTTTATTTTTATTCTGTATCTTATATTGTTTCACATTATGTGAATGTAGGAGAAATATTTAAACGTGTGTACACTTTACATCTACAAATGTTTTGCCTTTTTTAAGACACATTGTCTATCATTTTATGTGGATGATCTGATGGTCATCATCCAGTTTCTATGTGAAGACGAGCTCTTGGTTGATGTTTAGGAGCTTGAGATGGCTGAGCAGACTGCTCATACCAGCACAAGCAGAGACGGCCATTTTTATCCCATTTCAACAGTCAGAAATAATCACGTTTTTTTTTTAAATCTCTAAGGTTAAGGCAAATGTTTTTCCATTAAGACTTTTAGTTTTACAGCACTTTAAACACACATGGTGGCATTTAAATGTGTATAAATTGTTGCTGGCTCTCATGCCCTCATGACAGGCTTAGATTCACCCCCCCCCATGGCCAGAATCATTGGAAATTAGAGTCAAATCTTTCCAACAAGGTGAAGCTTAAAAATTGGACTTTTCCTTTGTTCAATCATATATAAATTTGACACAATAGTGATTTACAATAGTGGTTCCAGTGAGTCACTTAAATGTTAAATGTACTGGAGAAATCAAAGAACATGATCCTCACAGGACTGTCTGGTTTCTCACATGCTAAAGTAAAACAACTGTGAGCAACCAGGTTTGAATGTCACCGTTTGTTAAGGTGCATCAGGAGAGTACGGTGGATGTTTGAGACCAACATTAAAACTCATGTATCTACGACAGTCTAGCACTAAACTTCCTGCCTAACATAAGCTAATGCTAGCTGCTATTAGCTTTACGGACATGGGCAGCCCATTGACGGTGTTCTGCTGTTATGTAGCAGTACAGAAAATTAAAAAAGGGAAACTGGGATCTTGGTTGAGTTTGTTCCAGCAGCAATCTCAGCTTTGTGTTTCCTGACAGACCAGCAGACTCTAATACAAACACTGAACCTAGAAAGTCAGGAGATCTGTAGCTCGACCCTCTAGTCAGTGCTGATATGTTTTGAAGAAATCAGATCTGGGGTCCGTTCTTCGTACGTCGCTAACTCAGTTAGCAGGATTTCATTGTTGACGATTTGGCATGATCTTGGATCGTTTGGTTCTACGAAAGACATCCTGCACTTGTTGTCATAGCAACATGTGCGCCAGTTTAAGCCTGCTCGAGAGCAGGCTTATTTCATGTAAACAAGATTAGATCACGGCTGTATAAGCAGAGGAGATAGGGAAGTCTGCCGTAGCCATGTCCATTTTTACGACTGCAACCTGTTGCGGAAGGTGCAAGAATAATTTGCAGAGTTTTTTCGAATTAATCGCGTATTGCGCAATAGACAGGATCCTTTAGCGCAGCGCGACAGTGTAATTGTAGAGAGATTTTCTTGGTGGCTGTTATAAACAGACACATCATTTAACAGTGGCTTTTAAAGAGGAAAAAGTGGTGTTGGAGCCATAAATCTAAAATATTTAAGTTATTTGTATGATGGTTTGCTTTTTATTTTTATCCTATTCAGTAAGAAGATTTGTTCGGGCCATTTTATTGTGAAGTTTAGTTTACTTTGAAAGGCTTGCTTCCTGTCCAGCCGTATATTGGATTAGAAAAAACTATGGATGGATTATCTAGCCACGCAATACAGTTTTACCGTGTAAACTGTGGATGACTTGGAAAAGGAAAATGTTCATTTTTTATGGATAAAGATTTTTTTTTTGTTAAAATTCCCAGTTTGCACATGTCCTTTACTTCCCGTGTCTAAGGAATGACACTGAAATTTGGATCTCTTGACATAACAAGTGCCTTTTTAAAATAAAGTATAATATTAAAGGCTACCATTTTGTAGAATATTCTTGTATTTCACTTTTACTTGTCCCCATGTTCTAGTGGGTCCCGTGGAGGCTCTGACATAAAAGAACAAAGTAAATATGAGATTATTAAAATGCAAAAATTCATACTGTAGAAAGTGATAGAAACATCTATCATGGACAGTATTTACGCATTAATTTGTCTGCTACTTTTTGCCAGCCCTCTCTCCTGGCTTTAACAGATTTTGAGGTGTTTTAATTAATGACTCAAATTCGGCATAACCTTCCAAGCTCTTGTTCTGCTTGGGAGAAAAACTGTGGGCGTTCTTTGGCCATGCTGAACAGCCAATAGCAGCGTTGCTGATCAATGTTTCTACTATCGATACATTTCCCCTTTTAAACAAATGCATGAACGCGCCGTTGTCTCAGATAACTCAATCCAGCCATACTGATCGTAAACAGCAGGTGTGTTCGAAGAACCCAATTAGTCGGATCATGATTAGCCGGATGAAATCATCTTGGATGTGTCATTTGATCTTGGATGTTTTAAGCAACGTACGAAGAACGGACCCCAGAGCACGTAGATTTAGATCCAGATGATATTTTGTCTGATTGGAAGTTAATGAATCCAGTGAGTTTTGACCTTTAGCTGCAACACGGACACACAAACAAAGTAAATAAATCCTTACTGTTGATAGGAGCAGCAGTTAATGGAAACCTGCTATCAGTCTCCTCCTTCACAAGGAGCTGCTCTCCTTCCTGATGGACCCCGGGTTCCTCCTGTTCCTCCTTTATGTGGAGGAGCTCTGACTCCTGCTGCTCCCCCTCAGGACTCTGTTCTTCAGGAGCCTCTTCTTTAACATCTGCAGCCAACACTGAAACACATTACATGCATTATGAACAACTAGATCTTTACAATGTTACAACGATGGGAAACATTCAGTTTAGAGAAAAAGATTTTATTTGCAGAGTAGAAAAACTGAACCTCAGGAACTGACAGTTTAAACCTAAAAATTATCACTGGTATCTTTAGTGTCATTCTGTTCAAGCAATTATTCTGTTAAAAGCATTTAATAACTGCTAAATTCTGAATCAGTTCTTATATTTTACAAATATTATTATACCAGTGAAGTTATTAGAGCCACTGTGGAAGGTCCAAAGAGCCACTTGTGGCTCCAACAGGCCACAGTTTGCAGACCCCTGCTAGAACGGGTTGGACAAGGAGAGCTTTAATGAGAGAAGCAGTCAAGGTGACAATGGCAACTCTGGAGGAGATGCACAGATCAGCTGCTCAGGTGGAACAATTTGAGAACAGGACAGATTTTCTGGTTCATCCTCAAAACTGAGAATTTTATGGTTAAGTGGTGAGAAGAAAGCCAGAAGGAGTCCTGTTGTAGTTTGTTACAACCATGTAGGAGATTCCTCCATCACGTCAACAGAGGAGACTAAAACTGATCAAACTGCCAAAAGCTTCATGATTGGCACTACATCCCCATATTATTGTAGCCGTGGCAACAGTGGCAAGATACAAGCAATTCAAAATATTAGCAGCCATGTTTTTATGACTTTCAGACAAGAGGCAGAAATTCTGTCTTGGGGTGAGGGTTGCTTTCTTTCACATAGCTTTCCATTCATACCACAGAATACAGCTTTATACGAGCAGCTATCCTCTGTCTTTCTTAACCTCTCTTATTTATCCATCTTTTCTCTCTTTTTATTGTGTAAATTTATACATTGTTATATTTTGAAGGCTACCCGCCTTCCTTCCTACTTCTTGATTAAATTAAAATCTCTTTAAAATCTAGATCTGCAAGAGTCTACAATATTTGAGCTAAACTCAATTCAATTTTAATTTTATTACATTTGGGATCTGTTTCTGATCCATTCATGGGGTCCATCCAGCAACAAAAATGCGTTTTCCAAGTATAAAGTAGCAATCGTATTTCGTTGATGAACTCAGGAAAGTGGATCTTTGTTTCCAGCAGACAAACGTTTAGTAGTTTCATCCATCCATCCATTTTCCGTCACGCTTGTCCATGTGGGGTCGCAAGGGGAGTTGGTGCCCATCTCCAGCGAGAGGCGAAGTACAGCCTGGACAGGTCGCAAATCTGTTGCAGGGCAACGTTTGGTGATTTGCATTACTCAAAGCAAATGCTATTTTTGAAGGATATCTGAAAATTATCATACTTGTTGACAACGTGCTGTATTGAGCGTTAATGTTTATAATAACCCAGTTTAAACAGAAGTGATCATCATCCTTATATATGAGGCAAACGTTTGTGAAATAAACAAATGACTCACTTTCCCCATTTAATGACACATATATTATTCCTACTTTTTGGCCCAGTGTTCACTTTATTGACTACTTTATTTATTTTGTATTCTGAATTATAGCAGGACTGTTCATCTACACTAACAGTCAGATGAAAACATGCGACACTCTTTCTAGACAAGATAAACCAAAAAGCGTTTTTTGGAGGAACTTTCCCAGGAAGACAGACAACAGAAACTTGATGCTGAATGATGCTACATGCTAAGCTAGCATTAGCACCTCTATGCTACATGCTAAGCTACCATTAGCACCCTATGCTACATGCTAAGCTAGCATTAGCACCTCCTAAGCAGAGCTGCAAGCTTAGCCAGTTTTCTGGGAAAAACCCTGCAACGAGTTCTGATGAAGAGGAGGAATCCATCAGCTGCTGAAAACGGCTCCTAAACTGTAGCTCCATCCACACAGTTAGCATGAAGAAGGAAATCTCCAAACCTGATGGGTCCTGCAGAACTCTGGGCTGGAAAACATCCCCCATCATTGGTGTCTCCTCTGCTGCGTCCTGCCGCTCTTTGAGCTCCTGCTTCCCTCCAGTTTCTCCGCTGTGCCTCCAGCTGCTGGACTTCTTTCCAGACTTCATCACCTGCAGCAGCTGTTGATCTCTTTCAGATTCACCAACAAAACAACAAAGAACCAGGAGGGATCCACGTGTCAACGGTAGCTACGGTTCTTCTTCTTCTTCTTCTTCTTGAGTTTATTGGTGGTTGGCAAAGAGCTTTCCGGTGTGCATTACCGCCACCAACTGGTGAGGAGTGTGGGTCAAAATGGCCATATTCCCGAAGATGCTTATATTTATGTATCTATATATCTATATCTATAATATTAATTTACAAATACTAAATCCTCCTAATTATTCCTGTTATTATTAAATATTTAAATAAATATTGATAACATTTATCTGCAGAATATCTATTATATCAAATTTTACTTTCTCCTTATTAAGATCTCTAACCAAATTCCTTCTTTCTTCTTCATATTTCTTACAATACATCACTACATGTTCTAATTTTTCGTCTTGTCCACAATATTCACATTTGCCTGACATATGTTTCCCTATTTTGAATAGTGTATTAAATAATCCTGTGTGTCCAAATCTAAGTCTTGAAAAAACTGTTTCCTCTCTTCTGTTTCCTTCTGCTATCCAATTTCTCCGACTTGAATCTTATACAGCCATCTCCTCATCTTCCTCTCCTTTCTTCTTCCCATCGTTTTTGCCACCTTTCCTTCATTCTTTGTTTAATGATACTTTTAATTTCTGTCTTACTTAAGTTAATCATGATATCAATAGTTCTATTTTTTGATGCTTCTTTAGCAATCTTATCTGCAATTTCATTTCCATTAATCCCTATATGTACTGGTACCCAAATAAATGTAACACTAATACCCATCATTTGAATTTGATATAGAATTTGCTGTATTTCAATTAATATGTCTAATCTACTTTCTGAAAAGTAGTATACTTAGTTGTATACTAATTAAAGCTGAACTCGAATCTAAACATATAATTGATCTTAATGGTCTTACTTCCTCTATCCATTGTAATGCTAATAATATTGCTAATAATTCTCCTGTATATACTGATAATTCATTATTTATTCTCCTATTTACTTTGATATTGAAATCTGGAACATAAAATGCAATACCTAACCTATCACTCACATTTTTAGATGCATCTCTATATATTTGAATATAACCATAATAACTATTAACATATTCTTGTATCAGTTTATGATTAATATTGCCTTCTTTTTTCCTTTCCAACCATGTCAAATCTACTGTAGTATCAGATATGAGCCAGGGAGGGATTACTGTTAACGGTACCATTGGACTACATGTAATTTGATCTAATTCAAGTTCTTTTAGTTTTTCTCCCACTATCCATCCAAAACTTCCTGTTTGTCTCCTCTCCCTTTCCCAACACAGCTGCAATGTTTCTTTTGTAGGATGATCTTTACCATGACCCTGTAAACTAACCCAGTAATTTAGCAACAGTTGTGTTCTCCTGATATCCAGTGGCATTTCTCCAGTTTCAACCTGCAATGCTACAATAGATGTTGTTTTAAATGCTCCTGTAATTAATCTTAAGGCTTGTGTTTGTATACCCTCTAACTTTGTAGCTACAGTTCGAGACGTACCATCAGCTTGTGTACGCGCAAACAGAATAACTTCCGGGTCAACAGCTTATGCGGAATGTAAAAAAACATTTCTATGCTTTGCTACAAAATTCTATAATTCACTTGATAACGCTTGTCAACATTTCGTACGAAAAATATATTGTTGTTGAAAACTGTTTATTAAACTCACTGATTTAGCAGTAACATATTTATGCTGTCTGGTGGACCCGTTGGAGGCAAAAGACCTTGTTGTTATGGTAACCACATTGTTCATTCCATACATAACATGACTGAAGGGGACGAACGACTGCAAATGGATCCATTCTGTGATCAACACTGTTGGAGTGCACAGAACATGGTTAATATTGAATTGATTCTTTGGAAAATTCAATAACCTCAAAATCAGGGGCAAATTATAGATATAGATATTCTGAAAGCAAATATAAACAGGGAAAACAGAAATTCAAAAAGGGATACATGTGCAAGAGTATACTTCAAGCAAACAGGTTAAAGGACTTACAAATTCTGATTAGGAGAATGTCATAAATATTGTTCCAGTAGTTCTGGTTTTGTTCAGTGAAAAAGGGTTCAGGCTTGCTGTTGATGAATTTGCTTCTGTGCATGTGAAATTTTAACCTGACAACAGCCAGATGCATGTCTCGCTCCGCCTAGAGTGGAGCTAGGCGGAGGGAGACATGCATCTGGCTGTTGTCAGGTTAGTGAAATTTAGCCAGAACTAAAAACATATTTATGAGGAAGAAATAATCATTGTTGTTGTTATTAGAATTATGAAAACCAAAAGAATAACATTCTTGTAGTAAAGTTGAAAAGCAGAACAAACTGAATCTGTAATATATTTATGAAACGCCCTCCAACATGTGGGGGTAAATTCAAATGACCAAAATAAGTGAGTTAATGTTTCAGGTTGCACTTCGGCAGAAAGAGCAACATTTATATCATTGTTAAATTTTGATAAATATTGTTTAACAGGTAGAATCTGTGCATTAATTCGATCTCTTTGAGTTTATTTGTTAAAAACAATCTTTTTTTAGTATCTTTTTCCTTTCCTACTTTTTCCTTGATGGGATAGCATCCAATACCACTGAAAACTCTCTAGGCATTACTGGTATATTTTGTAAGAAATTCTGTGGAGAGAAATTATGTTTATAAATCAAGTTCCATGCTACAAGAACCTGTTGGTTGAAGAGAGAAAGTTTAAGTGGTATTTTTGGAATGCTTGAAGAGCGGTGGAAAGTTAAAACCTCGTAAATTTGAGAATGTATAGTTTGGAATATAATTAATTTTATTTATAATATAAAAATCAAATACTTTTTGATCCATTCATCTTAAAGGTATTATTAAGTGCACTTAAATCAATGAAGTTCAAACCACCCTTGTCATGGGACCCTAAAGTAACAGATTTTCTCAAGTAATGGTTGTTGTTTCAAACAACAACCATTACTTGAAAAGTTTTCCATAAAATAATTTGTAACTATTCCCCTCAAAGGCCAGTTTCTCTGCAGCCAATGATAAAGGATATATTTATATCTACAATGGGAATAAAGTACATAGGACATCAGAGTTGTTCATTTTATTGATTTGAATACCAAGGTTGTAAAGTTAAAACCTGAACCTGCTGTTCTGTTGCTCTGCTGTGTGCAGCTTGACATCACTCCCTGCTCCCTGTGCTGCTCTAGCAATCCACTCTGAGTGATTACACCTGTGGCAGCTCTGATTTCTGTGAGCTGATGCACCTGGGAGGAGCCCTACATATACCTGGCTCTCCCAGTGTGTAATCGCCAGATTCTTGAAGGCCATAGTGTTGTAGACCGTTCCAGCATTGCCTCGGCTGAATTATTGGGACTGAAACTTGATTTTTTTTACAAAGATGTGTTGCCAAATTTCTTACACGGATTCCATTAATTGAAGCAGTGAGACTGTCCTTGAAAGCAAAAGTTTAAATTTGTTTGAGTTAAGGGATTGGGCAGTACAGATTGCCAATGAAACTTGCGAGGCATCCCTGAAAAACAGCGCAGTGTCATCTGCCATTTGACTTATAAATATTTCTGTCAGCCACGAGTAAGCTCCTTAATGATCCCGTATATATATATATATATATATATATATATATATATATATATATATATATATATATATATATATATATATATATATATATATCCCCAACACGCTCTCAGAGAAAGCTGTGGGGGCACAAATCATCTGGCTCCAAGTCAGATCGTACCAATAACAGATTATGTTTAGGTTCTGCCGGATAGTGTGCGACAATCTAGGCAAGGAAAATGTATTTATATAGCACATTTCAGTACAAGGACAACAAAACGTGCTTTATATGATTAAACTGTTGGTAAATAAAAACAGAATAAAAGCAAGTTGAAAAAATTTGGAATAAAATTTAGGAAAATGTATACAAAGTAAAATAGAGGAAAATGGAAAATAAAAGCATATATTATTCTAGTGTTGGTTTGTCCTTGCTACCTCACTGAAGGATTAATGTGAATCTTTTCTGTTCGATAAATGAATATGAGTGAGCCTTTATTTGTAATATGTATAAAATCAAAATGATATTTTATATATTTATATAGTTACCACTGTGCATACACACACACACACATATATATATATATATATATATATATATATATATATATATATCTCCTACTTTATTTATGACTATTGTGCTCAAAAAATACATTAAACACAGGTGTTGTAGGCACAAATTGTACTTAAGCAAGAGTAGCACCACTTCAACATATATTTACTTAAGTAAAAGTAAAGGGCAGTCAGCCAAGAAATGACTTGAGAGTAAAAAAGTATTGAGTAAGAAGGCTACTCAAGTACTGAGTAATTAATCATAACAGCTGATGATTTAATACTTAAACATAATGTAATCAGACAGACAAAAATATAAGGTTATGCCAAATTCTGGTATTTTATGGACAAAAGACATACTAAAGACACTAAAGACAAAAGAAACACTTTTCTATATAATTTTTTCAATATAAAACTTGAAAGCAATACATACAGCAGTTAATTCATATATAGTATGTTAGAACAGTGCAAAGTACTTCCAATGCCAATATCTATTGTTCACTGTACATTCTTTGACCTCCAGACAACTCAATGAGCTCAGCAGATAGAAAATAACTTTAGAATAACAAAGCTTATGTACAAAAAAAGTCTCCCTTTAACATCCTGTCTAGATTTTTGTCTTTGGTGCATTTTTGGTAAAAACAAGTCTGTTCGTTATTCATGAAGTTACTCACGGTGGATATAATGGCCAGACCTTTTACTCAAGTAAGAGTAGTTATAAGTAAAACTGTCAAGTAAAACTACTCCTTAAAGTAAATTTTTCTCAAATAGTTACTAAATTAAATGTAACTGCGAAAATGTATCTAGTCACTACCCATCTCCGCTATTATTTAAGCAAATAAATCAATAGCTGTTTATTTCTGGCTTAATACATTTACTGTGAGGTTAGAAATTCTACCAGATCAGAGAAGTTTAACTAGAAAGAAAGAATGAATCAGTGTGGTGGTGATAGCTGCCTGATGAACCATCCTGATGGGTCTCTTCTGCAGCGTGCAGAGCGGTTTGAGTGACGTCCTGTAGGTGTTACCCCAGAGTTCTACACAACAGCTCAGTTCTGGTAAAATCAGTCGACAGTAGATCATGTATAATTACTGAAGTTTTCCAGTCTGTTAATTAATAGACTAAAATCACAGAAAATTATGGAAGTGGAGAAACAGGCTTATAGTTTGTGAATTGTTTTTTTTTTCTCCAGATTTGTATAATGGTGGTTTTAGCCGTTTTTATTTTGCTTTTAAATTGATCAGTTTGGAAAGAGAGGTTACAGAAATGAGTCAGTGGTTTAACAATTCCATCAATAACAGTTTTGACTGTTGTCATTTCAGTGTCCTCACAGTCAGTGGAGCTTTTATTTTTACATATTTTAACAACAGCTATGATCTCTCTCTCTCTCTCTCATCGTGATTATCATATGAGGGATTTAATACACAAATTACAGTGTGAAGAAAAGAAACAAAGTCTGTAAGGCGAGGAAGGATTGGCTGGGGTCTTGTTACACTGCACCCATATGTATGGAGTCCTTTATGCTCCCCTCCACCATCTTCTTGGATGCAGGTTGTAGAAAGTTTCAGTTTGCCCTGGAGCCATGTGGGAGAGATGGCCTCACACATCTGTAGACTCCCTCTCTCTCTCTCTCTCTCTCTCTCTCTCTCTCTCTCTTCGAGCGTTATCAGGTGGAATCGAAGAAAATAATGAAAATAAAACCAATGGAAATCAGACTTTGCTTTTGAGTTGTCTCTCCACAGAATCTTTAAAGGGGAAGTCCGGTCAACAAGGAAAAATCAGGGGATAATTAGCTATACCTAAAACTAATACGTTCGTGGTTATTTAATGAATTTAGCGTTAATCAATAAGAAAAAAAAAAACAAATTGTCGTCTAGATCACTGTGTATGGGGGCCTGACATCACATCCTGTGATGTGGATAAGCGGAGAGCCGACGGCAGTTCGCCGCACATTAGCAGCTGTAGGAGCTGTTGGACACAGCTACGATCAACAACAAATATTTCGGATTTACCACTGAAATTCGCGAGAGCTATTGTTAAAGCAACAATGCTCATGTGCATGGCAGTTGGATGTAACAATACATCAGGTAAAAGTGGAAAAAACAGTTTTTTCACCTTTCCGATCCATCATCCACCATGGGCTGTTTTTCTGGATTACCAATGTGAAGATGGAGGATTTACCATCGTGCTTCTGGCCAGAGAGAAAACACGTCGTCTGTAGCCAACATTTGGAAGAAGAATGTCTTCAAGATGACATGAGAGCGAGGATTTTCGGTATGTTTTTCTTTTTTTATGATGTAGAATTTGCCAGAACATTTGTTTACCCGACCAGAGCGGCGGAGGGATACGACACACTTGGAAAGAGTGCTCACTGTTGTGAAGCCCACTTATTTTATACCACTTTGGTCTAATTTTTTTCTAAAGTCGCTTGTAAATTTCATGAGTTGTGGGTTGCAGTTTTTTTTGGGCTTGTTTCTGAAAGTGAAGTCGATTGTTTGGGCTCTAAACTAAGTGATGCCGAAATATCCCTCCGCCTCATAACGCGCTGCGGCTCATCGTGACAGCAGGAGCAGAGTAAACTCAGAAGGAGCCGCTCTGACCGTATTTTCTGCAGTTTACGGCTGCAATAACTGATGATAACTGCTGAAAGTAGATTAGGCGGTGCAGATCACCGTTTTGAGCAGAGATTGGTTCTAAAGATGAGTTTTATACTCATCTTATAACACTGCAGAACACAACCCATAAATCTTACTTTAATGCTTTTTTGTTGTCTTTGTATGTCTCTAAAATATAAAATTAGTATTAATTTAAATTTAAATGCTTAATGCCATGTCTATCTTTGTTTAAGAGGTTAAAAAATATTTTGGCATGAAAACGGATATTTATTTACAAGGGGACAGATAGGGCATTGGGACATTGCCGCCGATACCGCAACCTGACGTCACAAACTGGGAGGTGGCAGTACTGTTCTTCACCAAGATGGCGCCCCCCATAAAAAGACCTTTTATTTAAAGTACTTTCAGCAGTTTGAATTCTGATTTTGACCGGACTTCTCCTTTAAAAAGCAAACTAATGACACTGGCCTGTAGCTCAGTATTTAGTTGTGAAATCAAAGGATTTCTGCAACTGTCAGTGACACTTCTGCACCTATCAACAGGCAAGGGTGCCTTCTCCAGACGGCCCGCTTCAGCTCCATCAATCCATGTTCAGTAGGATTTTGATCAGGACTCATAAAAGATCACTTCACAATAGTCCACTGAAAGCTTAAGACTCTCTTTTACCCTGGTAAATGAAAGCCTTGGGATTTTGGGTTTTCCAGTGTCCATTAGCGAGGAGCCATTTACGGCTAGTGTTGCCCTGTGACATACTGGCGACCTGTTCAGGGTGTACCCCGCCTCTCTACCATTGAATGTTTAAGATGGGCACCAGCACCCCTCCCCACCCCACAAAGGACAAGTGTCACGGAAAAAATGGATGGATGGAAAAATGTAGATGGAGCTTATATACACTTTTAAAGAAATATATAGATTTATAGAGATTGGCAGAACAGAGCAATATTGATCGACTTTAAATATAGATGTGCATACATAGATTTTGAAGTATTATAAATTAACAGGTGTAGAAATAGAGCAAGGGAGAGAGAGAGAGAGAGAGAGAGAGAGAGAGAGAGAGAGAGAGAGAGAGAGAGAGAGAGAGAGAGAGAGAGAGAGAGAGAGAGAAATATATATATGCATATGTGTTATGAATATAAAAATCAATTGGTTAAATCTAAACATTGCGGTGTAAATTATTTCATAAAACCGTAATAACCTTGTAAGATCAGGTATACGCACAGATTAGGAACAGACTTTTGGGGGGAGTATTAAAGAGATAGAATTATTAATATGAGAAAATTCATAGGAGAATAAAGTTAAAAAAGAAGACAAAAGTGGTAATAATATTAGAAAAACGGCATATTATGAGAATTAATGGGGAACATTTCCAGAATAGTCACAGTTTGCAGAACTGTTTTAGTCCAGGAGTAATAGGGCCAAGTTAGATTCTTTTAATTTTTATTCTTTATGTCAATAAAGTCAGGAGAATCAAGCCAAAGGGATAAGAAAATAAACTTGTAATATTACAAAATACAAAGACTATGAAAATAAAGTATATTCTGAGATTAAAGGTAGGGCTGGACGATAATTCAATAACAATATATATCGATCGATAGACATGTGGCGCGATAGGAAAAAAAAGGATCGATAAAAGTTCGATAGAGACAGTTTTTTTTCCTTCCTTCCTTTCAGCCTATTATATTAGTTGATGCTACAGTCACTACTTCCTCTCAACCAATCGTAATCGCGGACCCAGGCACGCCGTCACAAGGCGCCGCCCTCTCAAACCACAACACAGAGCATGTGAATATGTCGCAGCAAGGAGCGGCGGAGGAAACGGTCCCAAAACGGGGTTTTACTAGTTCACCAGCCTGACAGAAATAAACCACAGTGATTTGTAAAATTTGCAAGGAACCGGTATAAACAAAGTCTGGTAACGTAACCAACTTGTTTCATCAGGTAAGCCGCTCAGCCGCTCACTCCCGCAGCAGCGCGAGCTGTGTCAGCCCCGCGCGACTCCGCGTCGTCTTCGTGGGAATCTTCTGGAAGTTCTTCCAAAACAAAGCAGGTATAGCAGCTAAACTGGGCTCCCTTCTTTGTGATAAAATGACAAAGTGTCCAAGCGGCATAAGGACATCACGCATGCAGTAACGTGCTTCATAGAGATGGATATGCTGCTGTTGTCTGCAGTTGAAAAACCTGGCTTCAAACAATTACTTGCCACTCTTGATCCGCGATATAAAGTTCCGGGACGCAAGTTTTTCTCTAACAGCGCTCCCTAAATTGTGCGACGAGTGCAGGGAATCAGTGCAAAATGAGCTGCAGTCTGGGTCTTCCCACGCCACAACCTCGGACCTCAGCCCTGCGTCAGCCTCTCAATGGCGTACCGCGAGCGAGCTATTTTTAGAACGTGACGTCACGAGACGTCATATCACGTGGTACGCGGTAGGGCAAGCTTGCTGTGTCCTCCGCTGTTTCGCTGTAAAAGAGCTGTACGTTACCCTTGGTTTTACTCGGTAAAACCACTACTTTTTCCAAATTTAAGACCATGGTTTTTAAACATTGTTGCTATGGGACGTGCAACAGCGACTCGAGGTACGCTGATCGGCCGCATATGAAGGATGTTTTCTTCATTAATTTCCCGAAATTCAAGACTGCCAAGGAGAAATGTGTGCGCTGGGTACACTGGTGCGGTCGGCCTTCACAACAGTTCAACCCGGAAAAAGTTACCAAATTCACGTACATATGTAGCAAGCATTTTGTTGGAGGAAAGGGCCCAACCGAAGAACATCCTGACCCAATTCCAGCGACATCAAGTAGTGAACAGGTAAGAGCTTTTTGGTGTTTTATTGAAGCTTAAATCTGATCATACGCCGAACAGCTCACGACGAAACGAGCCATCCTTTGTTACACTTTTGTCATGTCTGCGTGTCTATCCTGTCTCGCGATATTGGCTTACGTCCCTAAGTTGACCATGATTGTTTGTTTTGTCATCATTTCAGATGACAGATAGGCATGATAGGAGGCCGACAAGTTAATAATGAAGCGCCTGCTACCAGGATAGCCTACTCAAAAACATTTCAAATAAGACAAACATTAAACAAACAATTCGCCATGAATTTCTTAAGGGAAAGATTCTGAGATGTAACAGTTGTTTTGTAGCTACCTATTGGCAACATATACCGATTCCTGGACGGTGATTACAAACAGAAAAAAAAACGGCCGATGACGCCATGAACGGCGAGCAGGAAAAAACAAAGCTTACCGTTCGATCAACTCGGCCCGTTTTCCGGTCTTTTTAAGCCCTCGACACTCAAGCCATCGTTTGAGCTGAAGGTTGGTGTGTTCTTCGACAGTTCGACCAGTAAACCGTGCGCCTGGGACATCGTCTTGCGTAAGTTTAACGTCTGCAAAGTCGGTCATATCGCTGATTCTGTTGCGCGTGTAATGGCTGGTGGCTACGGGCGCTCTCTACCTGTTTGTCCTACCAAAGCGGCAAGGGGCGTTGCTCTTGAGATGGTGACGTCACGTGCGCGGTACGCCATTGACTATATAGAAAGAGAATGGAACGTGAGGAGTGACTAGTGTTCTATTCCCACCTAAATAGGCTATTCTATTTAATTATTTATTTGTTATATTTATTTTGGTCATTTTAGTGGTCACTTTAGTTCATTCATTGTCAGTATTTAATAACATCACCCAGGTCACTTAAGTTGAGTAATTTTTCTTTAAAAAATCAGTAATGGGTAAAAATGTTGGTTAAATAAGGATTTTATTGAGATTTAGTGTTTATGTGTTCTTTATTAAAAGTAAGTCATTTAGCAATATCATAAGAGCCAGGTTTTAAATCTGTTCGATCAATATGCATTTTTTTTTATCAATAAGCTTTTTTTCCATATCGTCCAGCCCTAATCAAAGGCCCTCTGATACATGTCTGAGTCTAACAGCAGATATGCCACATTCAACATGGGGGACGCTCTGACGCATCCGCAGCATAGGCAGACCCCGCCCAACGAGGCGTCTACGTATATAATCTCTACGCTCATGCTGCCACTCAAGCTGCCTGCCGCCACTCATCTGGACTCCGGAGAAACAGGAGGACAACACGCTACTGATGATGTTACATCTTCTTAGCCCCTCTTACACCGCCACCAACCCTATTTCTCACCACCAGGCTCCAATCTACTTCTGTAGAGAAAAATAAAGCACAGCTTCTCTGTCTGGGTAGGCTAGGCACCGCAGTTTATGATTAACTCAAAATGCCAAAAACATCCAGCCAAGATTTTAACATTTGATGTCTGTTATACAGAGATACCCCCCCCCCCACTAACTTACTAAACACTTTATAGTTAATTTTCAGCTGCGACAAACATGATTCAGTCTGCGGGAAATGACAGATGATCTGACTGAGTTATAACCCTGCAGTCACCCTGGCTAGGCTCACCTATCAGCGGGCCTCTGCCTCTCCCGGCAAATCAAAGCAGAATTAAAATTATGTCATAATCCTGATGATCTGACTGCAAAGGCCGAGTTTGGAGGGGTACTTTCTCCCCCCAAATCATCTTAACTTTTTGTGATAAATTAAGGTTATGAAATTGATTGGTTTGTAAATTCCTCATCTCCTTATTGCTCCTTACTCCACCCTTGTGGCAGACATTTCTTACTGCATGCAACCTCACCCCATCAACAAGCACCAAGAAAGAAGAGAAATACTGGGTCGAGTGGGGACCAAAGCCCCAGGAAAGTAAAATTAGTCAGTTAAATGTGTATGGAAACGCTACCTGTGATTTGCAAAGCCCCGAGCTATAGACCAGTTCATTGTTATTGTTTTGATTCGGGTTTTTCGCGCATGCGCACCGGACTGGTTGGCAAAAGACGAACACAAAGGCGGACGCAAACAGAGAAACGGACGAGTTCTCCACGCATTTTTCTTCTTTAGATAACGTATCACAAGATCGTTTTAAAACTAAGTTGATGGTTGATGGTATCAGATTGCCAGATCCACACAGCAAAAGCCTGAAGGGACGGAGCGAGTCTGTGAAATGCTGCCAAGCGTTCAGTACCGCGACATATACAGCTACCTTATAAACACGCAGGCCAGTACACACGAGAGAGCATGGAAGCATGAAACCACTGGACGGCTGCAATTATATTATATCTGGACATAGGCTCCAGCAACGCCCGCGACGCCATGAGGGATTAAGCGGGTCAGAACATGGATGGATGGATGGATGTTCAGACATGTTTGTGTAACATACGAACGCGGAGTCGGACAGGAAGACCCGCCCGGTAGGTTAAAAAAAAACATAGTTCACTACGGATTATTTTGGTGTTTTTGTCTTGTTAAAATGGGTGGGGGTGTCGGCGACATTGCAGCGTAAACACAGAAGTACTAGCGCCCGTGAACGGGCGGAGGGGAGGGGAGGTGGCGATCGCTACACGGGCCGGAATAGACCCCTTGCAACCACGTGACTCCGTTACCCAGAACCCCTTGCGTGGCGGCCATATTGGTTGGCACGCCATTTGACGAAATGACGAGTTCTCCGGGTATTTTTCTCCTTTAGATAACGTATCACAAGATCGTTTTAAGACTAAGTTGATGGTTGATGGTATCAGATTGCCAGATCCACACAGCAAAAGCCTGAAGGGACGGAGCGAGTCTGTGAAATGCTGCCAAGGGTTTCGTACTGCGACACAGCTGCTTTATAAACACGTAGGCCAGTACGGACAAGAGAGCACGAAAGCCCCTGAAACCACTGGACAGCTGCAATTATTTTATATCAGGAAAAAGGCTCCAGCAAACGCCCGCGACGCCATGAGGGATTAAGCGGGTCAGAAAATGGATGGATGGATGTTCAGACATGTTTGTGTAACATACGAACGCGGAGCCGGGCAGGAAGACCCGCCCGGTAGGTTAAAAAACATTATTCACTACGGATTATTTTGGTGTTTTTGTCTTGTTAAAATGGGTGGGGGTGTCGGCGACATTGCAGCGTAAACACAGAAGTACTAGCGCCCGTGAACGGGCGGAGGGGAGGTGGCGATCGTTACACTGGCCGGAGAGCCGCCGCTGTCTGGAGCAGCACCCGCTTCCTGCTGCTCCAGACAGCGGCGGCTACAGCAGCAACAGCGGCTTCTCCGGCCAGGCCGCCGCAGCCGCCGCTGTCTGCTGCTTCAGACAGCGGCGGCTGCGGCGGCCGGTGTAGCGATCGCTACACTGGCCGGAGAGCCGCCGCTGTCTGGAGCAGCACCCGCTTCCTGCTGCTCCAGACAGCGGCGGCTACAGCAGCAACAGCGGCTTCTCCGGCCAGTGTAGCGATCGTTACACTGGTCGGAGAAGCCGCCGCTGTCTGCTGCTTCAGACAGCGGCGGCTGCCTGCGCTCTTTTCATTGAAAATATCCATTTATTTCTTCTTTCCTCATCCTTTGGTAAACGACAGAAACGTTCATACATTGTACATCCAACGATTTGGAATGCCTCTCTGTGCAACCGGGAGCACAAGTCGTAGGCATTGTTTAGATTCCAAAAATAAACTAACTAAAAGTACGCTCTAAATCACCCGTTTTGTCATGTAGTAGACGGGCTGTCAGGCTAGCGTGCCCACCAAGATGGAGGCGCGCACCCCCGATCACGTGACTGTGACGTCAGATGCAAGGGGTCTATAATCAGCGGCTGCTGCTACCGCTTCTCCGGCCCGTGTAGCGATCGCCACCTCCCCTCCGCCGCTATTTAAGTACAACAATGACTAGAGCAGAATTAAGTTGTATTTACCGGAGATGAAGTGTAGACAGCATATTCTGTCGTAGTATGATGGCTCCCCCAGTCCATTGTGAGTGTCTGCCTGCGCTCTTTTCATTGAAAATATCCATTTCTTTATTCGTCTTTCCTCCTTCGGTAAACGACAGAAACGTACATCCGACGATATGGAATGTCTCTCTGTGCAACCGGGAGCACAACAAGTCGTAGGCATTGTTTAGATTCCAAAAATAAACTAACTAAAAATACGCTCTAAATCACCCGTTTTGTCACAGTAGTAGACGAGAACAGTACTGTTTTTGCCAACCACCGAGATCCGGATGTAGCGCTGACGTCACGCGTGAACTGGTCTATTGAGTTGAAACGGACGAAGGGCTATAGTAAAATGCAGCAGTGCAGTTGGAGTTAACATCTATAGCAGAGCCATTTTCCCTCTAGCATGGGACCTCGTATGTCTGTTTAAATGTGCTTTATGGCCAAATCTTTGTTCACATACATCACAACAGAAAGGCTTCTGTCCTGTGTGGATTCTCATGTGTACGTTTAAATTTGTTTTTCGGCTAAATCTTTGTCCACATAGATCACAACAGAAAGGCTTCTGTTCTGTATGGGTTGTCATGTGTGAGCTTAAATGTGATTTTCGGCTAAATCGTTGTTCACATATATCACAACAGAAAGGCTTCTCTCCTGTATGGATTTTCATGTGTGCGTTTAAAGTTGCTGTTTGCCTAAATCTTTGTCCACATAGATCACAACAGAAAGGCTTCTCTCCTGTGTGGACTCTCATGTGTACGTTTAAATTTGTTTTTCGGCTAAATCTTTGTCCACATAGATCACAACAGAAAGGCTTCTGTTCTGTATGGGTTGTCATGTGTGAGCTTAAATGTGATTTTCGGCTAAATCGTTGTTCACATATATCACAACAGAAAGGCTTCTCTCCTGTATGGATTCTCATATGGTTGTTTAAGTCGGCTTTTTGGCTACATCGTTGTCCACACAGATCACAACAGAAAGGCTTCTGTCCTGTGTGGATTCTCATGTGTCTCTTTAAAGCGAATTTCCCACTTAATGTTTTGCCACAGTCTTTGCAGCTCAGCTTCATTCCTGTATTGACTTCCCTTCGCGACTCTACATTTTTCTTCTCTGTAGAACATTTCTTAAATCCAGAGTCTGACAAATGCTTCAGCTCAGCGACAGGGTTCTCTACATCATTGTCCTCTTCATCCTTCTCAGTGTCTTCAGTCTCTAAAGAAATGGAATTATCTCCATAATCTTGTATCCTGATGGATTCTTCATCATCATTCTCTTCTGGAAGCTCTCTGCCTTTAATTTGGTCTGGATAAAGCTGTGAGAGCAACGGAGACTGTTCATCATCCAGACTCTTTATGGGAGGAGCAGAGACTGGACACCTGATGGCATTAATCACCTCCTTCCCATTGAGCTGCTCTCCTGGCAGACTGATGTAGACTTCCTTCTGTTCCTCCTTTATGTGGGGGGGCTTTGGGTCATGCAGGTCAGCATGTGGTTCTTCCTTAACAATCAGCTTCTGCTTAACATCTGCAGGAAAACATTGAAACACATTATGCACATTAGAAAGTATTTTGATCTCCACCTGAAGTGAGGCACAGACACACACATTAGTTAAATTTAAAATTTGATTTAACTACTACTTTTTTGTATGTATTGTTTGTTTACAGTATTCATCCCGTTGGCATTTTCAGGTTGTTTCCTCACAACCTGCCAAATAAAATGTATTGCTGGATGACTGAGCTTGCATAATTTCATTTACAGAACACAGAGATAAGTAAAACAAAATAAAACAATACAAAATGTCAGCGAACATTACAACTCCCCCACCCCCCAAAAGTCAGGTCTTTGTAGAGCAAAATTTTTTTAACCTTAAAGCGCTGATGACATGATATTAACATGTTTTGTAAACCAAAACGTTGTCCTTGATGACCCAGTTAATATTTACAAGAGTTCCTGCATTACATTGTTATACTCAACTAACCACTGCCATTAACCCCAATAACAGCAGCGTCGTGGTAACCTGACCCTAGCCAGATGAATTTCGTTCCGCTTAGCTTCACCCACATCCATCTGGGACCTCTCCCATAGAGAGGGATTTCTTCAACCAATTTTATTGTCCAGCCAATCAGGACGCAGGGCTGGAGTTTCATAGATGTGACGTAGTATCGAGTAAGCAAGCGTTAACATTGACGCTGCTATTTCTTCCGTGTTGTCCAATCTACCTAATATTGTTTCATTAAAAGAACATCAGAGAACGGCTCTGAAGGCTTTTGTTGGTGGAAACGATGTTTTCGCCCTTCTCCCGACCGGATTTGGCAAGTTTTATTCTGTTTATTCTGTTCAGATGGCTATTCAGGTATTATTTATATTTGAGGTCTGCAGCAGAATTTGACAACGTTGTTGCTGCTGTAACTGAAGCTGCAAAGCTGTTATGTAACCCTATATGATCAAATATATTGATATCAATTACATTTACTTTATCTCTAATCTAGGTTGCATTGATATTGACAAAAAGCTAATGTCATTATGGATGAAAAATTATTTCACATTGGTGGACTCTTTTTATACAGAATCATGATGAAAGCTGACAAGTAAACATGTTGGGATAAAAAACAGAACTGCATCAGTCAGTGCCAATTTTAAAGGGACAGAAATTTGTAAATTGATACTTTGTTTTTATTCTGCTAATGAATGTGTCAGATATTATAAAACATATTTATATTCAAGTACTTTACCCAAGTTTTTTGTTCTATTTAAATTAAGGGCTCTCCACTAGTACTCAGTTCATACAATATGTTTTACTTATTCTGTACCTTATATTGTTTCACATTGTGTGTTATCAATGTAGGACAAATATTTAAACTTGTGTACACTTTACATCTACAAATGTTTTGCCTATTTTAAGACACAATGTCTATTATTTTATGTGGATGATCTGATGGTCATCATCCAGTTTCTATGTGAAGACGAGCTCTTGGATGATGCTTAGGAGCTTGAGATGGCTGAGCAGACTGCTCATACCAGCACAAGCAGAGACGGCCATTTTTATCACGCTTCAAAAGTCAGAAATAATCTTTTTTTTTTTTTATCTCTAAGGAAAATGCAAATGTTTTTCCATAAATACTTTTAGTTTTACAGCACTTTAAACACACAAGGTGGCATTTAAATGTGTATAAATTATTGCTGGCTCTCATGCCCTCATGATAGCCTTAGATTCACTCCTCCCTCCCCCATGGCCAGAATAATTGGAAATTAGAGTCGTATCTTACCAACAAGGTGAGGCTTAAAAATTGGACTTTTCCTTTGTTCAATCATATATAAATTTGACACAACAGTGATTTACAATAGTGGTTCCAGTGAGTCACTTAAATGTTAAATGTACTGGAGAAATCAAAGAACATGATCCTCACAGGACTGTCTGGTTTCTCACATGCTAAAGTAAAACAACTGTGAGCAACCAGGTTTGAATGTCACCGTTTGTTAAGGTGCATCAGGAGAGTATGGTGGATGTTTGAGACCAACATTAAAACTCATGTATCTACGACAGTCTAGCATTAAACTTCCTGCCCAACATAAGCTAATGCTAGCTGCTATTAGCTTTAAGGACATGGGCAGCCCATTGACAGTGTTCTGCTGTTATGTAGCAGTACAGAAAATTAAAAAAGGGAAACTGGGATCTTGGTTGAGTTTGTTGCAGCAGCAATCTCAGCTTTGTGTTTCCTGACAGACCAGCAGACTCTAATATAAACACTGAACCTAGAAAGTCAGGAGGTTCTGTAGCTAGACCCTCTAATCAGTGCTGATATGTTTTGAAGAAATCAGATCAGAGCACATAGATTTAGACCCAGACGATATTTTGTCTGATTGGAAGTTAATGAATCCAGTAAGTTTTGACCTTTAGCTGCAACACGGACACACAAACAAAGTAAATAAATCCTTACTGTTGATAGGAGCAGCAGTTAATGGAAACCTGGTATCAGTCTCCTCCTTCACAAGGAGCTGCTCTCCTTCCTGATGGACCCCGGGTTCCTCCTGTTCCTCCTTTATGTGGAGGAGCTCTGACTCCTGCTGCTCCCCCTCAGGACTCTGTTCTTCAGGAGCCTCTTCTTTAACATCTGCAGCCAACACTGAAACACATTACATGCTTTATGAACAACTAGATCTTTACAATGTTACAACAATGGGAAAGATTCAATTTAGAGAAAAAGATTTGCTCAGCAGTGCAAAGAAAACTGAACCTCAGGAACTGACAGTTTCAACCTAAAAATGATCACTGGTATCTTTAGTGTCATTCTGTTGCGGAAATTCAAAGTAATGATTCTGTTAATCAGACCCCTGCCAGAACGGGTTGGACAAGGAGAGCTTTAAAGGAAAAGTCCGGTCAAAATCAAAATTCAAACTGCTGAAAGTACTTTAAATATAAAACTATTACATACTGTTCAATAAATGATACATTTTTTAATTAAGAGTAATTTTGATTTAATCATGTTTATGTGGAGGCGTCCATCTTGGTCAACAATAGTACTGTCACCTCCCAGTTTGTGACGTCACATCAGGGGACCGGCTGTTGAGCAAGTCCCAAGGCTCTATTTGTTGTGTGTCACTACGCGCTATTATCCAAGATGGCGACGACAAGTGCTCTATACGAAGCAGAGATTAATTAATTAGCGACAGCGATGGGAGTCATCATCATCTGATAGCGACGTGGCTTTTTTAGAAGAGTTTCTTCACAGCAGTCGGACTTTTAACGGAATCCAGCCGTATCAGTTTGAGCATAGGAGACCAAAAAGGGACGATGTGAGTTGAATCTGTCTGCTGCGGCACCACAGCTGTCTCCTTATTTTTGTGTTATTCTTCTCAGTTTGTTCTTCTTGCCGATGAAATATCTCAGTGTCAATATCAATATCAAGTGCTGTCAGTTTTAAAGCGTTGTTATTGTTTGACCATAACGGCGCTTTTTTTAACGGGCATTAACAGCATTATTGTTTTTTTTCCCCTCGGCTTACGTTGTTCCAAAATTGCCAAAGACGTGCATAACAGACCCGTGCTCACTGTGGCGAAGCCCACTTATTTTATGCGACTTTGGTCTTCTGTTTTCTAAAGTCGCTTGTTAATTTCACGAGTTGCGGGTTGCATTTTTGGGCTTGTTTGAGAAATTGAAGTGGATTGTTTCGGCTCTAAACTAAGTGACGCTGCCGCACTTCCCACACCAGCGGAAATATCCCTCCGCCTCATAACGCACTGAAGCTCATCCTGTGATGTTTTTTCCACTTTTACCCGATGTATTGGAACATCCAACAGCCATGCACGTGGACATTGTTGCTTCAACAATAGCTCTCATGAATTTCAATGGTGAAGTCCTCTGGAAATCCGAAATAATTGTTGTTGATCACAGCTGTGTAGAACTAACCTGACAAAAGCCAGCTGTATGTCGCTCCGCCTAGCTCCACTCACATACATCTGGGACACCGCCATAGGAATTGCCTTTACAGAAGGCTGGGCCTTATCAAAAATTCTTGCATATGATTGGATAAGCCACTTGTCTGTCATCTTTATTGACGTGCTATTTCAACCACTCACACCGAAGCTAACCCGTGACGCTGATGATAGCGACACAGAAAAAAAAAAAAAATAATAATGTGTTTGCGGCTCTAGTGGCATGCGTTTTATTGACAGTGAGCTGACAGGAAGAGGGGGGAAGACAGGCGGCAAAGCGCCGCGGGTCGGAGTCGATTCCGGGCGGACCGCGTTGAGGACTAAAGGCCTCCTAATATGGTTCCCGCTAACCGCTCCGGGGCGCTTCCGCGTCCGCCGTGGACGCGCCCCTGAAAACAAAACTTGCCAAATCCGGTCGGGAGAAGGGCGAAAACATCGTTTCCACCAACAAAAGCCTTCAGAGGCGTTCTCTGATGTTCTTTTAATGAAACAGTATTAGGTAGATTGGACAACACGGAAGAAATAGCAGCATCAATGTTAAAGGCATACTATGCAACATTTTTCAGTTAATTAATGTGTTCCATACCGTTTTGGATGATTAAATGAGTCATTTCAGGTCGAACAAAGGTTTTCTCGGCCGCCCTGGGGGTCTGTGGGGGAAATACCGCACTTGCAATGCAAGAGCCCTCGGCTCGCACACACAGAAGTCTCGCTTTACGGCGAGAACTCCATGTGTTTTTGCCCTGCCATTCACTATATGCACGCGCGAAAGCAACAACAAAGAACCGCGTGTTAACGTCAAATAAACATGCAAGCATATCGAGTTTTATTATTATTATTATTATTCATTTATTTTTATGCTGGGGAGACGCTACCGCGGCGGCCGCGGCGAGGTGGCTGCCGCGGCTTGGCTAGGCGGCGGCGGTAGCGTCTCGCCAACATAAAAAAAAAAAAAAAAAAAAATAATAATAATAATAATAATAATAAAACTGGCGAGGCGGCGGCGGCAGCCGCGGCTTGGCGAGGCGGCAGCGGCGCCTCGCCAAGACAGCGCTGCGGGAAGCTTGATGTTCATACCTTCACTGTGTTAGTCATTGTTTGTACTGCCGTTTTTTCCACTTTTCGTTGCGTTCGCATGTCTGCTAAGCTCAAAACAACCGCGCCTGTCTTGACGGAGAAACCAGAACAGCTGAGGATCTTTACGACAGTGCACTTTTACTTTCGCCCTCTGGGGGGAGCCTCGCTGGAAAATCAACCCCGGTTGCATAGTATACCTTTAACGCTTGCTTCCTCGACGAGCCGCCATTGCTATCAAAACAGTCTCACGTCATGGTCGCGTCTCCACTACGTCACATCTATGAAACTCCAGCCCTGCGTCCTGATTGGCCAGACCATAAATTTGGTTGGAGAAATCATTCTCTACCGGCGGTGTCCCAGATGTATGTGAGTGGAGCTAGGCGGAGCAACACACAGCTGGCTTTTGTCAGGTTAGTGTAGAACAGCTCCTATTGAGTTTGCTTGTAATAGGCCATAGGCTGAAGCCTGTATCGTTCAGGTTCGCTCCACCTATTTAGGGACTACTAAATGACACCTACAATAAAATCCTAAGTGCATTTTGAGCCCATAACCAAAAGTTCTCCAATCGCTTTGCGCCAGTATTTTTACAGTAATTACTTAAAAGTGTCACTATATCGGTAGCCTGATCACACCGCTAATCTACGCTCGAATCAAGCTGCCTAGCCGTTAGCCAATCAGAGCGCGTCCTTCAGGTATGCTCTCCCACTTCGAGGCGGAAAGAGAACAACAACAACAAACATGGCCTCTCCCATGGAGCAGCGTATTCCCGTTGGATCAGACAAAAAAACGCAAGAAAAATGAGGATTATATATGCATCACACACATATCATCGGTGAACAAAGAACGGACACAGCCACTAACAGTTGTTCGTTGGAAGAAGCTGGTTGTATGTGCCCGTAAGTGGCTAGAAATGGACGGAATCGACCGCACGTTGGCGGAGGCTGTATGTGTACACGATGACGAGTCTGCCAGAAATAACAATGATGATGATTCCACGTCAACCCTGGCTTGTCCAGACGAAACTCTTTCTGGCTTCTTGGAGGTACACAAATTTGGTTTTCATCCAACTTGTTATAGACGTTTCATCGATAAGAAACGAATTGCCAGTGCTGAAAAACTAGCAGAAAAATGGGGAGCATGTGGTGGTGACAACAATGGTTCTGATTCTGATCACGAGTCTTCCACAACCACGACTAGCCGGCCACCATCTCCAAAACGGTTGAGATCCACGACTAAATCATCGAGGTCTGGCAATGTACTTCCTGCTGTCTGTATAATTTGCAAGAGGGTTGACCGCTTTGTGAAAGAAGGACACAAGACAAAGAAAGATAAATTGGTCCAAGCAGAAACTATAAATGCTGGTGAGTAGATAATTTGGAGACTGCATCTTTGTTTGTGGCTTATAACCAAAAGCAAAAGTAATAAATTTGTTGGTAAAAAAAAATGCATGTGTAATTGGTGCCAGCCCAAGCCTGCTCATATCATTATGAAGTAGGCGTATGAAGGCTATGTGTAGGGCCTCAAAAATAATAAAAGGCATTATTATGAACTTGAAGTGATGATAGGCAATTAATTCATTTGTCAAATAATGGTTAGATTTTAAATTTGTCACCCAACTACCAGTTCAGTCTCGTAAAACAGAGAAAAGGTATTTGATATTATTTGTTGGCAGCTGGTTTATGATTGAACTTTTTTTAACTCTCTTGCTAGGGAGTTTGGTTAAAGCAGCTGAACTGAAAATGGACGAATCCATCCTCAAGGATGTACGTGGAAAAGATTGTGTCGCAATTGAAGTGCGGTACCACAAACGGTGCTACAAAGAATATACAAGATTTCTGGTGGCTACAAAAAGTGATGAAAGGTAAATTTCAGATAATTCAAGTAGAATATTTGTGAAATACAAATACTTGAGAGTGAACCTTATATTGATGGTAGGGTTACATTCTGGGGTTAAACATTTTTGAAAGTTGATTATTCTTACAAATGAAGCCCAGTTTATAGAGAAATGATATTGTAGTAAATAATGTAGAATAAACATTTGGATGCAGTTTTACATAAAACATTTTAACCATAAATTTGTATGAAATGAGATATTCTTTTGTATGTCTTCCCCTTCAGAGAAGCTTTTGCCTCCTACAAAAGATGCCCTCTACCAGCACAGCTTGCGAGCCAATTATCAAGCAGCTATCCACCGGAGATCGCTTGAGCAACAGATCTGCGCTCCTTCTCCTGAGAGTCATGGCTGGATTTTAGAAGGTTGGGCATTGTCTATAAAGTGGATGACTATCGCTGTTGCCTCGGATGTGGTCCTTAATACATCTCGCTGTTCTTGTAAAGTCGGAAAATGTTCTCAGGGTAAATGCTCCTCTTTAAAAGCAAAAGTCTCTTGTTCATTTTTCCTGCAAATGTGTGGACTGTGAGAACCGTGATGCTACACCTGATGAATTGTCGCTCCAGACATCGGAGAGCATTGATGAAATGCCAGACTCTGAATCAGATGAAAGTGATTTTGATGATTCATAATTTCTTTGGGATGCTGGAGATAGGCACCAGCAACCCCCGTGACCCCATGAGGGATTAAGAGGGTTGGAAGATAGATGGATGGATAATTTCTTTGTGTTTTCTATTGTAATTCTCAAGTCGTAACAACCTGAAGTGATCCTAAAAAGTTTAACATCTCTTACTGGGTCCCATAAAAGTCATTGTTTAAAAACAGAAATGTCTTTGTGCCTAGTTTTCATTGTTCAAATTTTAGCTGTGTTTCAGTTATTTCCTAAAATGTTGCTTCCAATATTGTAACTGGTCTGCAAGGTGATAAAATTCACACCACTTTTCATAGTTATTAGTTAACCAGACACAAAAGGATATCTTGCTATTAGAGTTTTTCAATTGAAAATTCAAAGAATTGCAGTTTTCATGTGCAATAAAGATATATTTTGGGAGATTGTGAAATTTTTAAAAAGTGTATTTTTTCATTTAGAATAACTCTTTACGTGCTCCGGCGGCGCCCCTGGCGGCAGCAGCCGAACACAGCTCCTGTACCAACTCGCGGACTTTTTGCATAAAAATGCATAAAAATGCCGCTAAACTCGCTGGAAACCACTCATCTACCCAGCCGATCAGTACTTGACCGCGAGCGCCTGTTGGAGTTACGATCAAGTTGTGTTTTTGGACTTTTAAATACCACGCTCGACTGCTTACGTGACTGTGGCGTCCTACGGAGACCAGCCCCGGAGGCCTGTGAAGCGGCGGCCTCGACGAGCAGCTCACGCCGGTGGAGAGCGACGCGAAAGCGGTGTAGCCGGCCGAAGAAGCGCGGTTGCCGAGGAGGCTTAGCAGCGAGGCTAAAGGCTAACCCATTCAGACCGCCGCTACCATCCATCTGGCTTTCCAACGTTCGCTCACTGGACAACAAAATGGACCATTTACAACTCGAGCTCTCTGCAAAGAGGGAGTTTAGAGACTGCTGCGCTCTCATTCTGACCGAAACATGGCTAACCTCATCAATCCCGGACAACGCCGTTAGCCTGGAGGGACTCGCTACTTTCCGCGCCGACAGACAAACAGAACTCTGCGGTAAGTCCCGAGGTGGAGGACTCTGCGTTTACATCAATAACACCTGGTGTAAAAATGCTAGATTAGTCACAAGTTTCTGCTCTCCGGACATTGAGCTTCTGACTGTTAGCTGCAGACCATTTTATCTGCCTAGAGAGTTCACTGTTGTTATCATCGCAGCGGTTTACGTCCCTCCCAGCGCTAATACTAAAGATGCTATGGGTGTTCTCTATCGGACTATCTCTGAGCTGCAATCTGCACACACAGAGGGTGTTTTCATCATTGCTGGGGATTTTAATCAGGCAAATATGAAAACTGTTCTCCCACATTTTTACCAACACGTGGATTTTGCAACTCGGGGAGAGAACTTAGTCTACACAAATATAAAAGGAGCATTCAGAGCAGCCCCCCGCCCCCACCTGGGCTCTTCAGACCACCTTTCCGCGATGCTATTCCCAGCATACAGGCCCCTGCTGATCAGAGCAAAACCAACAGCGAGGCAGGTGAGGGTGTGGACTGAGGGAGCAATGGAGGCGCTCCAGGACTGTTTTGAGTGCTCTGGAACATGTTCAAAGCTGCTGGAACTTATGAGGACAAGATCAACATTGATGAGTACGCCATGACTGTGTCAGCCTACATCAACAAATGCATTGAGGACGTCAGCACCACCAAGACCATCATCACCCGAGCCAACCAACGACCCTGGATTACTGCGGAGGTCCGTCAAGCGCTAAAAGCACGGAACTCAGCCTTCAAGTCTGGTGACAAGGAGGCACTGAGGACAGCGAGAGCCAACCTGAACCGTGCCATCAGGCTAGCAAAGCGGAACCACAGTCAGAAAATCCAGGAGCTTTTCCATGACGCCAGCAACACCAGGAGCATGTGGAAAGGCATCCGGGCGATCACTGAATACAACAGCCCCTCCCCCCCGGTGGGTGAAGTTGATGCTGACTTCCTCAATGGACTAAATAACTTCTTTGGGAGATTTGAGGCACTAAACAGCACACCAGCAGTGAAGGCTGTTCCCCATCAGGAAGAGGAGGTCCTCTGCCTTGACACCGCCGACGTGTGGAAGACTCTGAGGAGAGTCAACCCGCGGAAGGCCCCAGGCCCCGACAACATACCTGGGCGGGTGCTCAAGGAGTGTGCAGGTCAGCTGGCTGGTGTCCTCACAGACATTTTTAACACCTCGCTGGACCAAGCCATAGTGCCAGCATGCTTCAAGTCTGCCTCCATCATTCCGGTGCCAAAGAAACCTCAAGTCACCTGTTTCAACGACTACCGGCCTGTTGCACTGACTCCCATCATGATGAAGTGCTTTGAAAGGCTGGTAAAGGAACACATCGTCTCCAGTCTCCCCCCAACACTCGACCCGTTCCAGTTTGCCTACAGACGGAACCGCTCCACTGAGGACGCCATCTCCTCTGCTCTTCACCTGAGCCTGGCACACCTGGAGGAGAAGAACACGCACGTGCGGATGCTGTTCCTGGACTTCAGTTCAGCGTTCAACACCATCATCCCACAACATCTGGTGGGAAAACTGGAGCATCTGGGCTTCAACACACCCCTACGAAACTGGCTGCTAGACTTCCTCACCAACAGACCTCAGTCAGTCCGGGTCGGACAGAACACCTCTGATGTCATCACCCTCAGCACGGGCTCCCCTCAGGGCTGCGTCCTGAGCCCCCTGCTGTTCACCCTGATGACACACGACTGCGTCCCCAGGTCCACCACCAATCACATCGTGAAGTTTGCAGACGACACAACGGTGGTGGGCCTGATCAGAGACGACAACGACCAGGACTACAGAGAGGAGGTGGAGCAGCTGGTGGGCTGGTGCAGAGACAACAGCCTGATCCTGAATGTGGAGAAGACGAAGGAGATCATCGTCGACTTCAGGAAGAACCAGCCTCACCACGCTCCACTGCTCATCAACAACTCAGCTGTGGAGGTGGTCAGCAGCACCAAGTTCCTGGGGGTGCACATCACGGACAACCTCACCTGGACTGTGAACACCACGTCACTGGTGAAGAGGGCACAAAAGCGACTGTACTTTCTGCGGAGGATGAGGAGAGCCCACCTGCCCCCGCCCATCCTCACGACCTTCTACAGAAGCACCATAGAGAGTATTCTGACCAGCTGTCTCTCTGTGTGGTGTGGAGGCTGCAGTGCCTCCGACTGGAAGAACGTGAGGAGAGTGGTGAGGACAGCAGAAGGGATCATCGGGGCTCCTCTTCCCTCCATTAAAGACATTTCATCGCAGCGCTGTGTGTCTCGAGCCCGTAACATCATCAGGGACCCCTCACACCCCCACCATAGACTATTCTCCCTGCTGCCCTCTGGAAAGAGGTTCCGCAGCATCCGCTGCAGGTCCACTAGGTTCTGCAAAAGCTTTTTCCCTGCTGCCATCAGACTGTTGAACTGCTGAACTGCTGAAGTATAAAAACTGTGTACCACACTCGACTCGCTGATTTGCACATTTGCACATTGTATTGTATCCTGCAAAATTGCTGCTGCACCTTACCGGGAAACGTACTGCAAAACTGTGTACAATGCAACTGTCTACTTTTAAATCACTGCTGCACCTTACTGCATATTTGTTTACATTTGGTTTACATTGTTTACATTTCAACTGCCTACTGTTCACTGCTGCACTTTATCCGGAAGTCAATTGAAACTTATCCTGTAAGTGACTGCGATTTATCACTGCACTTTATCCTGTACTGAAATTCACCGCAAGGTATCCTGTAGAGTTACTGCAATCTTTCTGAGCTGTGTGAAAACAAAATTTCGTTCTGTATGCACTCTGTGTATACAAAATGACAATAAAGAAAGTCTAAGTCTCTAAGTCTTAAAGCACGCAGAACATTGCCGCTTTATAAGCTCTGAGTAAGTATGAATGTCTGTGGGAATCAAAATTTTGAGTCCGATCGCCTTAATAATAAAAAAAGTTACAAGGGTTTGAAAATGGTAAAAGACCCAAAGTTGTCACTTTTTTGGGTAAACTGCCACCTTTGACACCCATTTTCTCAAATACTGGCAGGAATCCCAAGAGCAATCTTCTTTCTAAACCTCTCTTATTTATCCATCTTTTCTGTCTTTTTATTGTGTAAATTTATACATTGTTATACTTTGAAGGCTACCCGCCTTTCTTCCTTCCTACTTCTTAATTCAATTAAAATCTCTTTAATATCTAGATCTGCAAGAGTTTCTAACATTTGAGCTAAACTTTATTAAATTTTAATTTTATTACATTTGGGATCTGTTTCTGATCCATTCACTGGGTCCATCCAGCAACAAAAATACATTTTCCAAGTATAAAGTAGCAATCGTATTTCATTGATGAACTCAGGAAGGTGGATTTTATTTTCCAACAGACAAACGTTTGGTGATTTGCAACACTCAAAGCAAATGCTATTTTTGAAGGACATCTGAAAATGATCATACCAATTTACTTGCTGACAATGCGCTGTATTACACGTTAATGTTTATAATTACAGTTTAAACAGAAGTGATCATCATCCTTATATTTGAGGCAAACGTTTGTGAACAAATGACTCACTTTCCCCCTTTAATGAAATATTTTACCTACTTTTTGGCCCAGTGTTCACTTTATTGACTACTTTATTTTGTATTCTGAATTATAGCAGGACTGGTCATCTATATTAACAGTCAGATGAAAACACGCGACCCTCTTTCTAGACAAGATAAACCAAAAAGCTTTTTTTGGAGGAACTTTCAAAGAAAGAAAGACAACAGAAACTTTATGCTGAACGGTGGTACATGCTAAGCTAGCATTAGCATCTCTATGTTATAAACTAAACCTGCATTAGCACCCTATGCTACATGCTAAGATGGCATTAGCACCCTATGCTACATGCTAAAGTAGCATTAGCATTATACAGTGTCGCATGCGTAGCCAGTTTTCTGGGGGAAACCCTGCAACGAGTTCTGATGAAGAGGAGGAATCCATCAGCTGCTGAAAACGGCTCCTAAACTTTAGCTCCATCCACACAGTTAGCATGAAGAAGGAAATCTCCAAACCTAATCGGCGCAGCAGAACTCTGGGCTGGAAAACATCCCCCATCATTGGTGTCTCCTCTGCTGCGTCCTGCCGCTCTTTGAGCTCCTGCTTCCCTCCAGTTTCTCCGCTGTGCCTCCAGCTGCTGGACTTCTTTCCAGACTTCATCTCCTGCAGCAGCTGTTGCTCTCTTTCAGATTCACCAACAAAACAACAAAGAACCAGGAGGGATCCACGGTAGCGACACGACCTTCTTCTTCTTCTTCTTCTTTGAAATTTTTTGGCGGTTGGCAAACAACAGATAGATGCATTTCCGCCATCTACTGGAATGGAGTGTGGACCAGAATGACTCTCAGGAATTAAATTCTATTATATAAATGTGTTACTTTTAGATATCGAAATACTATATTGTAAATGTTACTATCTGAATAACTTCTGAATAATTGAAATAAATCTAATTTAACTTTTACTTTAGTCAAATTTCGAATGAATTGCTGTCTCTCCTCCTCATATTTATTATAGTATAACATCACGTGCTCAACTGTTTCATCTACCCCACAATATTCACATTTGCCATTCCTATGTTTTCCTAAAATAAACAGAGTACCATTTAATCCGGTATGGCCAAACCTCAATCGAGAAATGATTGTTTCTTCTCTTCTTGTTCTTTCTGTTCTTCTAATTTCTCCAATTTTCTTTTGAATTTTATAAAACCAACGTCCTTTATTTCCTTTCTCCCATTCCGTTTGCCATCTATCCTTTATTTTCTGTTTAATTAACATTTTAACTTCAGATTTACTAAAATTAACAAATAAATCACTGATACATTTTTAGCAGCTTCTTTTGCTGCCTTATCTACTTGTTAATTTCCTTTAATTCCATAATGTGCCGGTATCCAAACAAAATTTATAATTAAACCCATCATATTTATTATATATAGTGTCTGTTGAATTTCTATTAAAATATCTGGCCTGCTTTCTGAGTGATTATATTGCAAACTGATTAAAGATGAACTAGAATCTGACCACATGACTGATCTTAGTGGTTTAACTTCTTCCACCCATTGAACAGCTAATAATATTGCAATCATTTCTCCTGTATAAACTGAAAGTCCATCACTTATTCTTTTCCTAATTTTAACATTAAATTCTGGTACAATAAAGGCTACTCCTATTTGATTTGTTATATTTTTAGAGGCATCTGTATAATTTTTTACATAAGTATAATATTTATTCATATATTCCTGTACTATATATGAGTTTAATATGAATTCCTTATCCTTCCTTCTTTCCAACAAAGTAAAATCTACCCTAGCATCTGTAATTATCCATGGTTGTATAACTGATAATGGAACTGTTTGGCTTATACTAATCTGATCTATTTTGAATTTATGGAGCCAGATCGGTCTCGATATTCACAAATGCACAAAAAAATCCAAACACACACAGGACAAGATCCACGCATGCAAAGCCCGATTCATGCAAGCACAAAAAAATCCACAAATGCACAAAAAAATCCACACACACACAGGACAAGATCCACGCATGCACAGGCCCGATTCATGCAAGCACAAAAAAATCCACGCAAGCACAAGAAAATCCACACGTGCACAAAAAAATCCACACGTGCACAAAAAAATCCACACGTGCACAAAAAAATCCACACATGCACAAAAAATCCACACACACACAGAACAAGACTCACACATCCACAGCTCTAGGCTTTAAACCTCACAGCATTTGTGTGTGGATTTTTGAGACTGTCCTGCCGTCTCGGGATTCACACAAGCATTTTTTTTAAACAGAGTGGTTTGCAACCAATCAGAAGCCTCCCTTGTATAAGCCAATCACTGGAAAGTACTCTACGTGGGGTGACTTACTCATAAGCCAATCACATTCAACCTGTTCAGGAAGCGCGTACTATGAGCACAATGTGCTCTCAGGCTTCAGCGGGGGAAGTGAGAGGAGTTGACAGCTGGCGTGGAGCGAAATTTGAATTGACGGAGCAGAATCGACACAAAGTTTCTGAACGTGTGCGGTTGGTAAAAACTGGTTTGTGACTGGACTGCTATGGCGTCTCAGGTTGAGGATGAAGGAGATGATGAAATGGATTTAGGTGATTGGACTCCAGTGCGTGGAAGGAGAGGGTCGGGAAGAGAGAGGAGAGAAGGAAATGTGTCAGAGACACAAAGTAGCAAACGGAGTCTGGAAGGAAACAGTTCGGATGAAAATAATGTAGGGTGTAAGAGAATAGTTTGGGAGGAAGCTAAACTAATAATAAAGTTTAGAAAGGAGGATGAAGGTATTCATTTTAGACCGTTAGCTTTGTCGAGAGAATTAAAAAAGAAGTTTGGAGAGCTGACATTTGCTAAGATTCTTAGAGATGGGAATCTGTTGGTTACAGTGAGGAATGAAGAACAGAAAAATAAAGTAATGAGCGCTCAGAGTATTTGTAAAAAAATGATTACTCAGGTAAAGATTTTGGGAGAGGATAAAGTAATAAGAGGGGTGATTACAGGTATTCCAGTGGAGGAAGATCTAGAAAAGTTCCGACGAAGTATTTATGGAGGAGAAGTAAGCAAAATTAAAAGGTTGATGAGAACAGTTGAAGGTGAAAGAGTGGAAAGCCTATCAGTAATGCTGGAGTTTCAAACAAATGTTCTTCCTGAAAGGGTAAAAGTCGGGTGTATGTGCTTTCCTGTGAGGCCATATATCCCTCCGCCTCTCAGGTGCTATAAATGCCAGAGATATGGACACATCGCTGCAGCATGTAGAGGAAAACAAAGATGTCCAAAGTGTGGAGGAGAGCATAGCTATGATGAATGTAAAAATGGGAAGGATACTTGTTGTAATTGTGGAGGGCAACACAGAGTGACTTATGGAGGATGTGAGGTCAGAAGAAAAGCAATGGAAATCGAACAAGTTAAAGTCACCAATAATATAAGTTATGCAGAAGCTGCTAAAAGAGTGAAGCCAAAAGAAGTGATAAGGAAAGTTCAACCAAATCCAACACCAGAACAAAGACAGAGTGGAACTGAAAATGTGCTAACAGTTGAAAAGATATTGTTGTTCATTGCATATGTCATAAATTGTACAGATCAAGTTAAGCAAAAAACAGAAAAAATCAAAATAATTGTGAAAGGGGCAGAGAGGTTTTTTGGTATAAAGGACATATCCTGGGAGCACATAAATAAGAGACTAGGGGCAGGAGGACAGGAAGACAAAAACTGAAAATCTTACAATGGAACGCTAGAAGTCTTATTGCAAACGGACAAGAGTTTAAAGGATTTGTTAGAGAATTTAAAGAAGATATAGATATTTTATGTATTCAGGAAACTTGGCTTAAACCAAATCTTGATTTTGTTATAAAAGGATATGAAAGCATTAGAAGAGACAGAGAGGGAGGATCTGGAGGAGGGTGTATAACATTCATAAAACAGGGAATTCAACTTAGACTAATGGCTAAAGGAAGAGAGTTAGAATACATTGTTACAGAAATTTGGACAGTAAATGGGTCATTTAAAATAATCAACTTCTATAATTATGTAAAAGACTTTCAATAGATTTAATGGAGGAACTTGGGGTGTATTTAGAGGGTAAGGTTATATGGTGTGGGGACTTTAATGGGCATAGTACACTATGGGGTCATCATAATGATCAAAATGGGGATATAATAGAAGAAATAATGGATGTTAAAAATTTGGTTTGTCTAAATTATGGAAGTGGAACAAGAATTAATTTTAGAGATAATAGAGTCAGCAATTGATTTAACATTAGTTTCAAATTCTATAGCAGGTGTTTGTTTATGGCAAGTAATTAATAAAACAACTATAGGAAGTGATCATTATCCTATTGTGATTGAAATAAAGTTAAATATAGAAAGGTATTGTATAAAAGGGGTAAAGAAATGGTGTTTTAAGTCAGCAGATTGGGAAACATTTAGGAACAGTAGTGAAAGGAAAATGTTAAAAGTGGATATGAACAGTAGTATTGATGAAATAAATTTTCTATATGTAATGCTATTTTAGAAGCTGCTAATCAGGCTATAAGGAAGAAAGGTGGGGGAAGGGAAAGAAGGTTGGTACCCTGGTGGACATCAGAATGTAAGGAGATTATCAAGAAACGAAATAAAGCTTTCAAATTATTAAAAAGAAATCACAACTTTCAGAATCCGAATAACTACAAGAAATTACAAGCAAAAGTAAGAAGAATTATTAAAAATGCAAAAAGAGAGTATTGGAGGAGTTTCTGTAATTCAGTAGGAAGGGAGACAGATATTTCTAAAGTGTGGGCAACAATTAAAAGGATGAATGGGATTAAAAGAGTGAGTGGATACCCAATATTAGATGATTGAGAAATAACAGCAGTTACCGACAGAGAAAAGGCAAAAATGTTAGTAAATACTTTTGTTAAAATTCATAGCTCTGAAAATATTAGTGAAGAAGGAAAAAAAGGAAGAGAAATGACTATTTTAGAAAACAAGTATTTATTACAGCAAATAGAAGATAAAAACGAACCGTTGAACATGTTGTTTACAATAACAGAACTGAATAGGGCTTGTAAAAAATATAAATTATCAGCTCCAGGAAAAGATCAAATTTATTATGTTATGATTAGTAATTTAAGTGAAAATTCTAAAAATATTTTATTAGAAATGTATAATAGGGTATGGGAAGATGGGGAATTGCCAAAGAGTTGGAAGGAGGCAGTGATTATTCCAATCAGAAAACCAGGGAAAAATGAGACAAAACCAGGAAATTATCGGCGATAGCTTTAACATCCAACTTATGTAAAATAATGGAGAGAATGATAAATGAAAGATTAATATATTATATGGAGAGCAAGCAACTTATATCGTCTTATCAGAGTGGTTTCAGGAGAGGTAGAGGTACAATGGATCCTGTTTTATGCTTAGAGCATGAAATCAGAAAGGCACAGGTGAATAAAGAGAGTGTTGTGGCAGTATTTTTTGATATTGAGAGAGCATATGATATGATGTGGAGGGAAGGGTTATTAATTAAAATTAGAAGAATGGGTATAAATGGTCATATGTTTAGATGGATTAAAAATTTTTTAGAAGAAAGACAGATACAAGTGAGGATAGGGAAGGATTATTCTGAGAGTTTGAAAATAGAAAACGGGACACCACAGGGAAGTATTGTAAGCCCGTTATTATTTTCAGTGATAGTTAATGATATGTTTAAAGAAATAGAGGGTGGAATGGGATTCTCATTATTTGCAGATGATGGAGCAATGTGGAAAAGAGGAAGAAATTTAGAATTTATTGTAAAGAAACTTCAGGGAGCAATTACTGTTGTAGAAAAATGGTCATATAAATTGGGATTCAAATTTTCTGTAGAGAAAACTAAAATAATGTTTTTTACAAGGAAAAGAGTTGATGGAAAAGCTAAATTAAAATTATATGGTCAGGATTTGGAAAGAGTTAAACAATTTAAATTTCTTGGGATGTGGTTTGATGAAAGAATGACATGGGGTGTGCACGTTAAGAAAATAATTGATAAATGTAGAAAGGTACTAAATATAATGAGGTGTTTAGTTGGAACAGAGTGGGGAGCTGATAGAAAATCATTAAAAGCAATTTAAACTGGGTTAATCAGGTCAGTACTTGACTATGGATGTATAGTCTATAACTCAGCAGCAGATACAAACCTCCATAAGTTAAATATTATTCAACATCAGGCTTTAAGAATATGTACTGGAGCTTTTAAAACATCTTCAACAGCAGCATTACAGGTTGAAATGGGAGAAATGCCTCTTAAAGTTAGAAGGGATCAATTATCATTAAACTACTGGTCAAATTTACAGGGACAAAGGAAGGATCATCCAACACTAGAGGTGCTTAAACCTGGATGGGAAAAGGACAAGAAAAAAATAAAGAGCTTTGGATGGGTAATAAAAAGTTAATGAAAATAATTTAAATCAGTTAGATATATGTCAGACAGTTCCGTTAACAGCAATACCACCTTGGATACTTCCTGATGCTAAAGTTGATCTTTCATTATTAGAAAAGAAGGAAAAAGATAAATATCATATTATGAATAAATATATAGTACTAGAACACTTAAATAGATATTATAATTATATACAAATATATACAGATGAATCAAAAAACACAGCTAATAGGGTAGGGATAGCATTTATAATACCACAGTTTCATATTAAGGTAGGAAAAAGGATTAGTGATGGAGTTTCAGTGTATACAGGAGAAATGCTAGCTTTGCTTTAGCAGTTCAGTGGGTGGAAGAGGTAAGACCATTAAAATCAATCATTTGTTCAGATTCTAGTTCATCATTAGTCAGTTTGCAAAATAATCAGTCAGACAGTAGACCAGATATATTAATTGAAATACAACAAACGCTTTACAGAATAAATATGATGGGGTTAGTAGTAAATTTTGTTTGGGTTCCGGCACATAACGAGATTAAAGGAAATGAAATGGCAGACAGAATGGCTAAGGAGAGTACAAATAAGGTAAGGGTAGATATTAATGTTAGTTTTGGTATAACAGAAATAAAGGGTATAATTAAACAAAAAGCCAAAGAGAGGTGGCAAAAGTTATGTGATGAAGAAAAGAAAGGAAGGTGGCTTTATAAAATACAAAAGAGAATTGGACAAATGAGAATAACAGAAAGGAACAGGAGAGAAGAGATAATTATTTCACGGCTTAGAATGGGACACACTGGATTGAATAGATCATTATTTTTGATAGGTAAACATCAGACAGGGAAATGTGACTGTGGGGAAGATGAGACTGTGGAACATGTCATTTTGAACTGTAGGAAATATTGGATTCAGAGAAACAGGTTGAAAGTGAACTTAGTAACATGAAAATTAAACTTAATATTGTTGATTTATTGCAAAAGGAATCGGGAAGCAGAGGATACCAGGTCATATTTGAGTTTTTGAAACAGAGTAGGTTGTATAATAGGATATAGTTTTTTTTGTCATGCGGTCCACACTCCCTACCAGTTGGTGGCGGTAATGCTCACCTAAACGTTTTTTGCCAACCGCCAATAAAAATCAAGAAGAAGAAGAAGAAGCAGAAGAAGAAGAAGAAGGCACAGCGGAGAAACTGGAGGGAAAGCTAAAACACATCTGAATAAATTAGACATAATTCAACATCAGGCAATAAGAATATGTACTGGAGCATTTAAAACCACACCAACAGCTGCAATAGAAGTAGAAATGGGAGAAATGCCATTAGATTTAAGAAGAACAAAACTAGAAATAAATTACTGGTTAAATTTACAAAGCAATAAAATTGATCATCCAACTCGGGAAATTTTAGGTCCATGTTGGGAAAAAGAAAAGAAAGAAATGAGGAGTTTTGGATGGGATATTGGAAATAAAATAAAAGAATTCAAGATTGATAGTTTAGAAATAAGTCAAACACCAATGTCAATAATACCGTCATGGATTTTACCAGAAGCAAATGTAGACATGTCAATAATAGAAAAGAAACAAGATAAATCATACATGGTAGATAAATATTCAGTACAGATACATATAAACAAATATTACAAATATATTCAAATTTATACAGATGCGTCAAAGATAAATGGGAATATAGGAGTAGCTTTTGTGGTGCCAGAATTCGATGTAAAAATAGGAAAACGGAGTGCAGCTGGGTTATCAGTATACACAGGAGAAATGTTGGCAATATTGTTAGCCTTGCAATGGGTGGAAGAAATAAAACCATTAAAAACAGTGATATGTTCAGATTCAAGTTCAGCATTATTAAGTTTAAAAAATTTTCAATCAGATAGTAGGATGGATATATTATTAGAAATATTTTATACATTGTATAGAATACAGAATATGGGGCTGGTAGTTGTATTTGTATGGATTCCATACAAATGGTAGAAGGAAATGAGAGGGCAGATAATATGGCAAAAAGGGCAATTCATAATAATATTAGTTTTAAAGTTAAAACAAGTAAATATGAGGGAAAGAGTATGGTTAAAGAAAAACTGATGGAAAAATGGCAAAAAAGGTGGGATGAAGAAAAAACAGGAAGATGGTTTTATAAAATACAGAAGATAGTAGGAGAGAAAAGAAATGAAAGAACAAATAGAAAGGAAGGAAGGGTGATAACAAGATTAAGATTAGGGCATACAGGTCTTAATTATACACTTTTTAAAATACAAAAGCATAATAATGGAAAATGTGAGTATTGTGACAGATATGAAACGATAGAACATGTTATGTTAGAATGCCATAAGTATGAAAGAGAAAGAAGGTGTATGAAAAGAGAGTTTGAATGTATTAAGGAAAAGATTAATTTGATAGATATTTTGAGGAAGAATTCGGGGAGTAAACATATACAAATAATTATTAAATATTTAAAGAAAACTAAATTATTTCAAAGAATATGATTAAAATAGGTGTGTGTGTGAATGGGTGCATGATCTAGGGGGGTGGATTATAAAGATATATATAAAAATGGATGAGAGTATGTAGGTATTTATAAATAGGAAATTAATTTAGTTAAATTATATATTAAAGGTAGGAGTAGGAAGATACAAATACTTATATAAGTTGATAGTCCATTTCGAACCACACTCCATACCAGTAGGTGGCGGTAATGCTACTTAAAGTTTGTTGCCAACCGCCAATAAAATCAAGAAGAAGAAACTGGAGGGAAGCAGGAGCTCAAAGAGCGGCAGGACGCAGCAGAGGAGACACCAATGATGGGGGATGTTTTCCAGCCCAGAGTTCTGCTGCACCCATCAGGTTTGGAGATTTCCTTCTTCATGCTAACTGTGTGGATGGAGCTAAAGTTTAGGAGCCGTTTTCAGCAGCTGATGGATTCCTCCTCTTCATCAGAACTCGTTGCAGGGTTTCCCCCAGAAAACTGGCTAGGCCTGCAGCTCTGCATAGGAGGTGCTAATGCTGGCTTAGCATGTAGCTGGGAGGTGCTAATGCTAGCTTAGCATGTAGCATAGGAGGTGGTAATGCTAGCTTAGCATGTAGCATAGGAGGTGCTAATGCTAGCTTAGTATGTAGCATCGTTCTGCATAAAGTTCTAGTAGTTTAGCACATAAGGCCCGTTTACACTACACTTTTTTAACCGAGCCGAGACCAGTCCGAGCTCGGTAACCGAGATAACTCTTGTGTGAACCAGACTGAACCAGACCGCGCTAACCATAACCGGACCGCGCTAACTGCAGACCAGCTCTTGGGTAGGTCTCGGCCTGGTTCTATTTTATCCCGGTTTCTGATAACGAAGAGCGCATGAGCAGACCGCGTCATGCCCTTACAGTCAGCTGACTGTCCGCGGGTTTTCCGGCGTGTCTGGCTGCACGTCCCGATTCACACTCCATTCAGACAAATTTCAGACATTCATAATAACACTAGCTTCCTTACCGTGCCACACGGTTTCCAGTGATGATTCTGCTTAGCAGCGCAATGAAGCTCAGTGTCTGTCGTTGTTTCCTGCATCTGTAAATCCTTATTAGACGTTCGTTTGTCTCATCCACTTCCCAAAAAGCCAACTTTCTCAAGTAAATTAACCAATGGTTGTCTTCTTCCCCTGACTCTCTGCAAACACCGAAATATCACAATATCAAGCATAACTTCCTGAATGTTATGGGCGCAGCTGTGTGTGTTTTGCTGCTTCCGCCTTCAATCCCAGAGAGCGGTAGTACCGCAGATCGCCACTAGGGGGCGAGGAGCAACCAAGGAACCGAGATAAGCTTTGTGTGTAAACGGGTCGGCTTGTCTTGGATAACTGAACCAAGCTTGGACTGGTCTCGGCATGGCTCGGTTTTTAGATGTAGTGTAAACGGGCCTATAGATATCCATAATAAAGGCTAGATGTCTCGTCCGCGCTGCTGGCCAATGGGGGTCGACGTCCGCACGTGGCGGCCATCTTGCCACAGGCAGCTCGCTCATTCGTAACGTGTTTCAATGGCGCATGTACTTAAATAACCATAAGTTCTTCAATTGTCTAACGATTCTCAAACTGTTTGGTTTGTTAAACAAAAGTCAGACATGTAGTTATGACACTGCACACTTATGAATAATTATAACCATGGAATGAAAAGAACATTGAATAAAACTTACAGGTGCAATAAATATACACATGCACAAGGTATTTATGTTAAATCAATATGGGCTATTAAAACTCAGTGTACAGAATGGCAACATTAAACACTTTTATTTGGGTGTGATTAATTATTTCACAGTCCTAATTTATTTATATTTACATACATACTTTTAATATGAATATTACTGTTATAATAAAATATGAAATACTGACAAAAAAGGCTTATTGTGTGGCAACCTCTTGGTGTAGAAGCATAATCCAGGTTTCAAATTAAAGGTAACACTTTGAAGTTTCATGTAGACTATTGGAATTATATATCAGGAGTAATTTCACAAAAGTTCCTATTTTTAAACCATTATAAAAGTGACATTTATTTGCTATTAAAATTGGTACAATAGTCCCCTTCACAAGTATATATAGATGTAGCAAGTTGAAATCCCCACCTCCACTACTGTGATGGTATACACATGGAAGACAGAGATTTAAAAAATGACCCAAAAAAACATAGCTTGGCTAATGCCCTTTGAAAAGGACGGTTTTATTGAGCTTCTGTTGCATGTTGTTGCTCTGTAAGCTAAGGTTAGTTATTTTGGCAATGTGGTGCAGCCTTAACTTAAAAAACAAGGACACAACCAACGTTAACAGCGTATGGTGGTGGCTGTCTATGCCATACTGTGTTTCTCCGATGTGCTCTCTGAGCACAAACATATCCTCTGACCCTATCCTCTTCCTTACAATGTACACGACCTCTAGCACTTTGATGGGCTGTGATCGTCTGGTACATGAGGTCTGACGAATGACCCACTCTGCTGCCCTGACTACCATCACTGTGCCTTCTGATGGAATCACCAGACCTCCGTTGTTTTTTAACTTCAGCAGGTGGTAGCTCTGGTCCTTGATGGCAGATGCAGCATCTGTTACCAAGCTGGCACGGCAGACATCACAGGACAGCTTTTTCAGAGCCCGTCGCACAACAAATCCTGAAATAAGAGTTGGTATATTAAAAATAATTTATAATAACCATGGGGAAATTAAGGGAACATTTATCTTTTTGGACCATTGTGAGATTGATTTCCCTCAAATTTTGACTATTGGCACCATCGGTTGTAGGCAAAATCGACTTTTAGTCAGCCTTTACCTGAAATGTACACGAGAGCGTTGTCCACAAGACCATCAAAGCGGACAGGAAGGTAGCTGTGGTCATGTACTAGCGCAGGAATGTCAGCAAACGGGGATGGAAGATCTTCTCCTCCTGCTGCAGAGGACATATCTACAGCTGACAGGCTAGTAGAGGTGTCAATGACAGCTGGTAGGGACTCTGTGTCATCCTGTGCAGTCACATTGCCTCTGCATGATTTGACTATCCCACACCGGGCCATCAGCTTCCTGAAAATGTACTTGAACTGGCTGGCATTAGGATTGTTATTCCAGCCCCCTTAAGAAAAACACAAGGTGTATGAGTATAGTACAACGATAATCAACACATGCTTTAAAAAGACAAACAAAACAGCATACAAGCTTTTACTGACACTTTGTGTGACCCATATTTTCTAAATCAGCAGTCTCATTCTGATCATTTATTTATACTAAAAGTATTTGTACTGGGTATTGGCGACTACAGATGGTGTCAGTGCATCATCAATACAACAGTCACTATTGTAAAAGACCTCTTTGTTCGGTAAAGGGGTTTGCCATCTTCCATCTTCAAAGTGAGCAAGTATCCCCTGGCTTTTGACAAGAACTCCCTGGTGCTTGTCCAATTCCTAGAACCAAGGGGGGCTTTGAAGCCTTTGCCTCTGGGATTGCGACTGTTCAAGATGTCAAACAGCCTGTCTGTTATCTATAAACAAATATCAAAATTTACTAGAAGCACTAAAAAATATCACTGTAACTGAGTGTCAACAAGTATCAGATAGTAAACACCAAAGTATAAGGCATAGTATGATTTCTCTCAATTTCCTCTGTGGCTATGCATTTTTTTAAGAAATTACTGCACTGCTTTAAACCTGTAAATCTGAGATGTGGCAATAAGGGGGCTTTTGATGTAAGTATGAGGTAGGAATAAAGAGTTTTATCCAACTTCTTGCATATTGTTGAATTTGAGGATGGTCATTAATTATTTAATTGTTTTTGATGCCTAAATTGAAAAAAAATAAAATAAAAAAGATACAGGGTTAATTCTGGTGACATTCACATTTTAAATATCACCTACAGACAAACCACAAATGGAAGGTGAGAGTTAAAGGATTAAATGGGTTAAAGTAATAATTCACTCAAATGTTGAAGATGGTTTTGGTCAACAATGCAAATCCCTTGCTGCATTACCTTTATGAATTCTGCAGTAGCCTCACAATCTTTGAACTCTGCATAGCCCACCTCCTGCAACGTGCAGAGCGCCACTGCCACAGAGCTACTCAAAGTCTGAGCAGCCAGGGAGACCTTGATTAAGTTTAAAAGGAGAAATTAAGTGCCTATAAGCGCTACAAACATCAAAAAGTATATATAAAATTAAAAAAAAAACAATATAGCCCTAGAGCCCATTACTACTGCGGCCCTCTATACATTAAGCATCATACAAACATACCTTCATCTTCTGATTAGAAAAGTTCACATGCTTATCTGTGACTCTATTGGCAGCATGTAGTCCACTTTTCTTTTGGACATTGTTCAGATGGACTATGTACTTCCAATTGATACTGCCATTTATGCTTCCATTGGGGCTGTATGCCTGCAGAATCAGATTTTTTTGTAAAGCGCTATATTCTGTAGCCTGGGTGCCATTCCGAACTTAGTCCCGCCCACAATGTTTTTGGTCGGGAAGTTCGGTCTGGCATTGCTCAATACTAGCGCGAGTATGCTCGCCCAATATCTGGCGGGCCAGTCAAATTGTCAGGGCGGGCTTTATACGATGATGGACAGATGATCAACAGTAACGTAATCAACCACGTCACCAAAGCGCGCTTGGGTTGAATTCGTTTCGTGAAAGAAGCAACTGAAATAGGCATCACGGCGATGCAACTCGGCGTGAACGACGAGGTGGATATAGCCAGCGGTCGTTGCCAGCTGCTTTTCGGAAGCCCGGAATCCTGGCTGCTGAACAACAAGTGGAGGGACATGCTAGGCTCCGATGTTTTTCAAGCCAACGTTATGGGTATCGTCGTGGACGAAGTTCATCTAACTTACAAATGGTAAGAGATCATCTGACTGTCTGACTTAGTAAATAACTCGCAATGTCGTGATATGAATCCCATGTTGTAAACATAGTAGGTAACGTTGTACGTTCGCTAATTCAGACTATTCAACTATGCGTCGCTTAACATACGGCGCACACTCCGTTGCTCTTATTGGTTGTAGGTCTATCCAATTGAGTGCAGAGGAATTTTTTTTCCTGGTTCGTTCGAAACACGCCCCATAATCACAGCTCAATGGCGCAGTATCAGACTCAATTTCTGACTAGAATTGAGTATGACCATGTCAGGCTATATATTCTGCACAATTATGTAAATACAATCAAAATGTATAAAAAGCAGAGAGACTCAATCAGAGCAGATATTTGAAACAATGAGCATGTACCTGCAACATATTGCGTGTCAGCTTCAGCATGTGGCAAGCGTCCATCATAACAAATACATTGTCATTGGTTACTGGATGTGGAAAATGGGTCTTCAAGGGCTCACAGGGGTCTGCTTTTAGATCGCACCCAAGTTGAGTGCACATACTGACATTGGATGCATGTCCATCCATTGTCATGCACACCACTCTTATCCGATGACGATGCAACTCTTCCAATGCATGCTGTACTAAGACAGTCTGTGATTGTGGTGTGAGGGACTTGGTTAAATATGCAATCGGAGTTTTCCAATAACCTTGAAGCCCAACCACCATGAACACAAGAACTTCGGAAGCCATGTCAGTCTCATTCAATCGATCCCCCATGTCCACATATCCAAACATTGTTTGTGTCTGAGGGTCATACTGGATGTGATTTTTGATGGACATGGCATCCAGCATCAGAGTGACACATCCGTACTTGACCTCATCTTCCTGACGCCGTCTTTCCAGCATGTCCAACATCATTTTATTGAGACCAGGTCTGGCATCAAGAGAACTCCGCCACCTTAGTACAATTAAAAAGTAGACATTTAACCACCAACACAAGCATCCCAAATGTAGACACTAGATAGAGAAAGAAATTGCTATAATATCAATATGTGAGACATGAGCTGTTAGATCAGGAAGTTTAACCATTCATGATATTATTGTCTGTAGTGCTTTAATGTAATTCAATATAAAATTAGACATCACGAAGAATACCTTTGCAATGAACTGGGGTGTGGCAGGACCATGCAGATGGAGCGTAAGTGCAAAATCTCTCTGGGCCTTGGTGTACTCTACGCCCTGCCTCGACAGGAGATGAACTGGAAGATCTGTAATTGAATTAGCAAAGTGATTCAGTAAGTATCTTTTTAATAGTAACTAGGAAGTCAATAAAGAACATAAAATACACAAAATATTCAATATAATATTTTTATTTTACCTGAATAGCATTCAAGGTTGTCTCTTAGCTCTTCATTGATTCGATTTTTCTCCTTCAATTCCTCCAGAAGAGCCCGCATGTTCATCTTGGCCCTCTTTTCTCTCCTCAAGGCATTACTCTTCTCCCGCTGCAGTTTCCTCACGGTTGCTGAGGCTTCTTCAAGTTTGGCTTTTATAGCCTTAGGGCAAGCAGGCAATGCATACAAGTGGTCAGTGGCCTGCCGCTTGCAGCTCAAACCCCTCTCTCCAGTGGCTCCCTGTTGTTTTGCAGAAATATAAAAAAATATATAAATAGTAGTGGTATATGAATTACTTACTTTTTTAAGAATTAAATGTTAACTTTTCAATTCTGTGAGCCTAAATACAAGATACTCCAATTCTCCGACAGAAAACACAACAGCATACATTTAAGATATTGTATAGGCTTGTCCACTTATAAGGCAAAAATATGTTTTGTGGCTCTGTAAAAAAATGTCTCTTTTGATTGTAAAGGTTGCCTACCCTTGGGTTTAGTTTCAATGTTAACACATGTTTATAAATTCAAGTTTATGAGCGACGGAGTCAGATAGCCCGTACTTCTCAAACTTTTTATAAGATAAAGGATTTAATATAACAAACTGTCTTTAACAAACCACATGCAAACACTCACAACCTCAGGTTGAGGTACACCCTGGGACAAGTCCATTGGCAGGTTGTCTTCCACTCTTCTAGAGGTGGTTGTGTTTCTTGTGGCTACTAGCTAAAATTAAGTAAAGACGTTTTGAGTGTCTAAAAGGTGCTACTAAACAACACATTATATAACTTGCAGAAACAAAAACGAAAGTGACCAACAACAATTCACGGTGTATAAGATTGGTATATCAATATGTGATTAAATTTCAATGATACCCTTTGAAGATGAGCTGGAAAGTTGAAAATGTTTGGCACAACACCATCTTTAAGTCGGACAGTCTGCCCTGTTCGGTCAAAATCCTCACTCCTGAAGTGCTCACTGCAAAGCAGAGTCCTGTCATTTGAAACAAAACCGTCCCTTCTTAGGGCAAGTTCCCACAGCCTCCTCATCTTTCCGTTTTTGGGAAACCTTAAAAACGCGAGAAATGTTCCCAGATGTGTAAATTATTGTCAACATTTCCAACCCTTTTTCCTTCTTTCAACATTAAGGGTAAGCACAAAAATACACACCTAAATGAAATTTGTTTGGGGTAATTGTATGCATGTATGCATGCACTTGAGAATAACACAACCACACTAAACTACTTATAAAAAGTTGTCCAAACGAAACTAATACAAACTTATAAAAGCTTTGAGTCAACAACAATCAGTACTATTATGTCATAGCCCCGCTGTTCCTGTGTAACAGAGCCTGTATTGTACATACATCCACTAAGTAACTAACAATTATCCCAAATACAAAACATAATGTCATATCTTACATGTGAAAGGTGATCCCACTGGCTCTCGTTTTGACACTACGGCGATTGGAGCATCCGTAGGCTGCACAAAAGTCTGGCATCTTCCTTTTGATAAACCCAGCAAATTCCTGTAACATAATGTAAGATGTTTTGACAAACCAAATCGATTGGAAATCATGTGCATTTCTGCCTCTTCCACTGATGTAAAGTTGCTGGTTAACTTTAGCAGCTAGCTAAACTGTAACGTTATCTGCTAACTTACTAACGTTAGGTCTCACTTCGCAGCTTCTTGTTATTAGCCAGCTAACGTTAGGCTAATTACGAACATACAACAACACTCAGATTATTATTAGCCAACTAATAACTACAACCACATCCACAAAGATTGTAATTTACAACAAAGATTAATTGTCATACAATCGTTATTGGTGTCAGTAAAACCTATATAATTGACCAGTGGTCTCAGCCTTGATAACTTGCGCAAGTAGCCGTGATGCACAACTATGCTGCACGATTAAGTCATTTTTCGACAAGAAAATCTGCAGTTTCGACATGTTCAAGCATCAAGAATTATAGCCACGTTCATAACGTTTGTAAGAAACCAAACTGTTTGTAAATCCGTCAAGAATTCAATGAGATAAGAGTATTTGTGTTCGTGCTGATCACTCACCTTACATTAGGTAACACAGAGCACGCCAGAAAGCTTGCCTGAGGCAAGATGGCCGCCGGTGATGACGTTGGAGACTGCGCCGTAAGACATCTAGCCTTTATTATGGATATCTATGGTTTAGCATGTAGCATCGTTCTGCATCAAGTTTCCTTTGTCTCTCTTCCTGGGAAAGTTTCCCCAAAATACGCTTTTTGGTTTATCTTGTGTAGAAAAATGGTCGCATGTTTTCTTCTGGCTGTTAGTATGGAGGACCAATCCTGCCATAATTCAGAATACATACAGAATAAATAAATTAGTTAATAGAATTAACAATGGTAACCTTCAAAATATAACCATGTATAAACTTACACAATAAAAAGAGAGACAGAAAAGATGGATAAATAAGAGAGGTTAAGAAAGACAGAGGATGGCTGCTCGTATAAAGCTGTATTCTGTGGTATGAATGGAAAGCTATGTGGAGGAAAGCAACCCTCACCCCAAGACATAATTTCTGGGGGAAACACTGCCGCTTGTCTGAAAGTCATAAAAACAGACCTCTCCTCAACTTTTATCAAAAGTTAAGAGTGAGATTATGCTAATTTTGGGGGCGGGGCTTGGGGGCACACACTTGTTCAAATAATACTGAATAAAACAAAGTAGTTTTAAGTTATTTACCGAATTATTACACAGTTACAGATTCATCTATGGGTTTGTATCATTGTAGATCTATAACCTTATTGGTGAATCAGGCTGAGTTTCATCAAGCCTATACGGCATATGGAATATAAGACAGTTTACCCTCAGCAGCAACACTGAAGCACACAGAGGTTTCGGCTGCGTCTTTACGCACGATCCAGCTGCTGATGTCTCCCTCTTTTCAGCTCAATGCACTTCTAGCCCGTTACAGTTTATAACCATTATCATCACCTTTCACAGCAACAGGTTTCTCATCTCAGTCACCGCGCTGACCAGACAAATCTCTATTTGTCTCGTCAGTGCGCTCTGGGTGGTGAGGTGGGCGGATTTTACCCCCGTTGATGCGCTGCGTGCGAGGGATAAGCAGTGGGGAAAATGCATAAAGACTGTAAAGGGCTCCTTTAGAGGAAACAGGGGGACTGACGATGTTACAAGTTCTTTAAAATGACCCTTAAAAGTGCGCACCAAAATTACATGTAACATAATTTTGCGCACCTGAACTAAAGCGCAAGGCAGCACGCCCACCGAAGCGCCACTGATTCTATGTTGTTAAAAACAAAAGAGCATGCAACACAGCTACTAACTCTCCTATTGACTTTAACTGGCACACTTTGCTACGGATGTGAGGACATTAAACGTAGCGATTCACGTTTTGAATGTTGAGAAAAGCAACTGGGTCCGAGGAAAAGGAGGGGGGAGAGGAGCAAGCGCTGAGGCACAGAAATACGGTGCATGTAGTTAAAAAATGCAGAATTAATAAAAACGAAACTTATAAACAGACTAAGTGGCGTTTTAAACTGCATCTGGTTAGCAGAACTGTTTTATGATCCAGCGTGCAGCCATGCCTGGTTCTGAATGAAGGCAATATCTGGCAGCAGCTCTTTCCCCACCCCCCATCCCCTTTCCTCTTGCGTACGCAGTACAGGACCGTGCCGGCTTACTTTCACCACTGGTTAAGACTAAAATTATTCATAACTCTGATCGCTCTGTTAACACGAACTGCAGCAGGAATTACGGATGGCCACAAGCTGTGAAAGAAGCGAAGTCGTCCGCAGCCCAGATGGGCTTCGTAATTTTTATGCGCGAGAAATGCCATGTTTGCGTGTGAGCGTGTGAAGTCGGTGAAATGTGTGTGTCACCCGGTCAATGCGTGAGAGTTGAGAGCCCTGCATAAAAACATGGCCGCTAATATCCTGAATTTCTTGTATCTGGCCGCTGTTGCCATGGCTACAATAATGTGGGGATGTAGTGGTCAGGGTGATGAACAGTGTTAGTTTTGTGCCAAACATGAAGCTTTTGGCAGTTTGATCAGTTTTAGTCTCCTCTGTTGACGTGATGGAGGAATCTCCTAACCTGACAAAAGCCAGCTGTATGTTGCTCCGCCTAGCTCCACTCACATACATCTGGGACATCGCCGGTAGAAAGTGATTTCTCCAACCAATTTTATGGTCTGGCCAATCAGGACGCAGGGCTGGCATTTCATAGATGTGACGTAGTGGAGACGCGACCATGACGTGAGACTGTTTTGATAGCAATGGCGGCTCGTCGAGGAAGCAAGCGTTAACATTGATGCTGCTATTTCTTCCGTGTTGTCCAATCTACCTAATATTGTTTCATTAAAAGAACATCAGAGAACGGCTCTGAAGGCTTTTGTTGGTGGAAACGATGTTTTCGCCCTTCTCCCGACCGGATTTGGCAAGACGCGGACGCGCCCCGCAGCGGTTAGCGGTTAGCGCTAACCATGTTAGGAGGCCTTTAGTCCTCAACGCAGTCGGCCCGGAATCGACTCCGACCCGCGGCGCTTTGCCGCCTGTCTTCCTGTCAGCTCACTGTCAATAAAACGCGTGCCAACAGAGCCGCAAACATACAAAAAAAAAAGTTGGGTTTTTTTTCCTGCGTCGCTCTCATCAGCGTCACGGGTTAGCTTCGGTGTGAGTGGTTGAAATAGCACGTCAATAAAGATGACAGACAAGTGGCTTATCCAATCATATGCAAGAATTTTTGATAAGGCCCAGCCTTCAGTAAAGGCAATTCCTATGGAGGTGTCCCAGATGTATGTGAGTGGAGCTAGGCGGAGCAACATAAAGCTGGCTTTTGTCAAGTTAGGTATCTCCTACATGGTTGTAACAAACTACAACAGGACTTCTTCTGGCTTTCTTCTCACCACTTAACCATAAAATTCTCAGTTTTGGAGACGCAGCAGAAAATCTGCCCTGATCTAAGATTGTTCCACCTGAGCAGCTGATCTCTGCATCTCTTCCAGAGTTGCCATTGTCACCTTGGCTGCTTCTCTCATTAAAGCAAACTGTGGCTTTGGAGCCACAAGTGGCTCTTTGGACCTTCCACAGTGCAGGGGCAGATCCAGGATTTTTCAAAGAGGGGTGCGCACCTTAAGGTCATTTCAAGACAATGTCAGGCTAAAAGACCTCATAGGACCTTCCACAGTGGCTCTAATAACTTAATTGGTGTAATAGTATTTGTAAAATACAAGAACTGATTCAGAATTTAGCAGTTATTAAATGCTTTTAACAGAATAATTGCTTTGAATTTCCACAACAGAATGACACTAAAGATACCAGTGATCATTTTTAGGTTGAAACTGTCAGTTCCTGAGGTTCAGTTTTCTCTGCACTCAAAATAAAATCTTTTTCTCTAAATTAAATCTTTACGATTGTTGTAACATTGTAAAGATCTAGTTGTTCATAATGCATGTAATGTGTTTCAGTGTTGGCTGCAGATGTTAAAGTAGAGCAGGGGTCACTAATTAAATATCAGCGGGGTCCGAATAAAGAAAATCAACAACAAGTAAAGGTCCGGACACATTTTTTATTACAATCCGTTACTTTAAACAGTATTTAACACTGAAATAAAATGTTTATGCATCCACCTTATACATTGACTTTTTAAACAAAAAAATAACATAAAAATAGAACGTTTTTCTATTTTAAAATCCAAAGTACTTTTTGAAATAGGGAACCACAATCTTTCACAGTTTGGTATATAGACAATTTCTTGACTTTCACATCTTCTATAAAACACCTGAACTTTTTTTAATTTTATTTTTATGGCTTAATGATAGAAGTGAGCTTTAGGCTGCCCTGCAAGGATTTTACACCTGGGTTTGATTGGCAACAAAGCCAACCTCAAGCACATATCAAGGTGCTCATTCGTTCTGCGCCTTTAAATCAGCTATTTTCTCCGTATGTATGAGCAAGCGGATATGTTTGGGAACGCTCCGGAGGGCTTTGCCATATTAACAAGAGAAGTGGCGCAAGTGAAGTTAGCACAGGGGTTGAAGCAAAAATAATGTTTGACTGAAAACATTTTCTCGCCAGCCCATATATTCCCGGGCCGTGGACATCATGCCGCATTAGTTGGCTCACTTTCTTAGTGTGCAAAGTCAACTAAATCTGATACTTTTAAAATATCCATTGAAAATTCCTGTATCTCTGCCACCTTTCAGCTTTAGAGCCTTTGTGTCATCCTGGACAGCCTCTCCATCACTTTCCACATCATCATCTGGGTTACTTTCATCTCTGCAGCATCAAGTTCTTCCTTCAGACTGTTGACAAACTGGTCCACAGTCCACTTTACAATCCCAGCTCCCTTTCCTCCCTGTCCTCCAGAAACCTCCATAAACTCCAGCTAGTACAAAGACAGCAGCTTCATCATTACATCATCTACTTCACACCTGTACATCAACTCCACTGGCTCCCTGTCACATTCAATGTAAACCAATTTTATGATCATACAAGCCAAGGGGGGAGTGTTGGCCTAGTGGTTAGAGCAGCGCGCTAGCACTCAGAGAAGGATGCAAGTACCTGGTTCGATCCCCAGCGCCTGCACTCTGGGTCCCTGAGCAAGACCCTTAACTCCAGATTGCTCCCCGGGCGCCGCACATGGCAGCCCACTGCTCCCCAAGGGTGATGGGTTAAAAGCAGAGAACAAATTTCGTTGTAATGTATGTTTCAATGTATGTTTCAATGACAATAAAGATAATATTACTATTATTATTATTATTATTATTACAAACACAGCCTTGGAAATGCAGGACACATCACCAACACTATCATGACATAATACATTTTAATTTGACACAGATTGCACATGACAATAATCAGTCTCTGTTTTCCCCGTTATTGTTCACCAATTAATGATTACAGTTTATAAAAAGGCATGATTTAACTTTTTTGAAGTTTAATAAAATGGTTATATTTTAGCCCAGTGACTGGAGACCTGTCCAGGATGAACCCTGTGTCCGCGCTCCACTTTAACTTCATAAAAAACTCTCTGAGAATCGCCTTTCTCTGGCCTCACCCAGTTAGAACCCGTTCTCCAGTCCATGTTGTAGCTGCAGTTTATTTGTTTTATCTTTTTGATGTAGTTTTCTTAACAATCTGTAAGCATCAAAATCCTTGTCATTTTATTTAGTGTCCTGGAGCGCCGCTGCTCATCAGGTGATCACTGCTGCATACCGACAGCAGATGCAGCTCTGCCTTCTTTGCTTCAGAACAGCGCAGGGTTTTTTACTTTTTCCAAATCGAACCCAGTCAAATGAGGCACATTGTTTCACAGTCCGACTCTTCTTCTTCAAGGGTCATGCTAAATGGGGTACCGCGAGCGAGCTATTTTTAGAAACGTAACGTCACGATGACGTCACATCACGTGGGACGCAGTAGGACAAACTCCCAAACCCGCCGCTGTTTTGCTGTGGAAGAGACGTGCGTTAGCCTAGGTTGTACTCGTTTAAACGACTGCTTTTTCCAAAATCTAAGACCATGGTTTATAAACATTGTTGCTATGGAACGTGCAACAGCGACTCGAGGTACGCTGATCGGCCGCATATGAAGGATGTTTTCTTCATTACTTTCCCGAAATTCAAGAGTGCCAAGGAGAAATGTGTGCGCTTGGTCCATCGGTGCGGTCGGCCTACATATGTAGCATGGATTTTGTCGGAGAAAAGGGCCCAACGGAAGAACATCCTGACCCAATTCCAGCGACATCAAATAGTGAACAGGTAAGAGTATTTTGGTGGCCGACATGTTAGTAATGAAGCGCCTGCAACCATGATAGCATATAGGCTATCATGGTAGCAGGCGCTAACATGATACCCTGCTACCAGGATAGCCTACTCAAAAACATTTTAAATGAGACAAACATTAAACATATACCGATCCCTGGACGGTGATTACAAACAAAAAAACGGCCGACGACGGCATGACCGCCGCGCAGGAAAAAAAAAACAAAGCTTACCGTTCAATCGACTCGTTTTCCGGTCTTTTTAAGCCCTCGACACTCAAGCCATCGTTTGAGCTGAAGGTTGGTGTGTTCTTCGACAGTGCGACCAGTAAACCGTGCGCCTGGGACATCGTTTTGGGAAAGTTTAATGGCTGCAAAGTCAGTCATATCGCTGGTTCTGTTGCTGGTTGCTACGTGCATGCTCTATCGGTTTGTCCTACCTAAGCGGCAAAAGGGGCGTTGCTCTTCAGGCGGTGACGTCACGTGCGCGGTACCCCATTAGCCTGAGCTAGCTCGTTACTCTTCTTTGTGTTTAAATAAAACATAACAGCGAATCACGAGGAGATCCCTGGTTGGTCGCCGCGTTTATCAGCGAGGAAATAAACGCTGACAGACGACATGGCCACAGGTGGAAATAATTCAGTAATTAACTGCCGGAGCAGATTGATGCTTACCGAGGGAAGTTGTTGTCAGCTGCTGAACTTTCTGACCTGCTGGTTTGCATAAATCCAAAGAAAACCTTTGACCACCGCTACTTTCATTCATACCATCTGTGGCCAGTTTAAAATGCTCTCCCAAAAGTTAAAATGATGAACACCGATAAACCACAGACTGGCCATGTCCGCTTTGGAAAGACCCGCCCTGCTCTCATTCTGATTGGCTAATGTCCTGGCTCTGCCAGGTTTGATTGGTTGAGAGCAGCTTCAGATTATAACCTTGAATAAAAAGTCTAAACGGGATTTTTTGCGCTCAATTTCCAAATGACGGAAATCCGTCGCAGCGACGGAGAATTTTAACCCCTGAGTTAGACACTGTCGTTGGACAACATGCAGTAATATATAAATGTTTTAAATGAGGTTGGGTCCGGATTAGGTAGCAGCTGGGTCCGGATCCGGACCGTGGTCCGCTAATCCGTGACCTCTGAAGTAGAGGCTCCTAAAGAACAGTCCTGAGGGGGAGCAGCAGGAGTCAGAGCTCCTCCACATAAAGGAGGAACAGGAGGAACCCGGGGTCAATCAGGAAGGAGAGCAGCTCCTGGTGAAGGAGGAGACTGATACCAGGTTTCCATTAACTGCTGCTGCTATCAACAGTAAGGATTGGTTTACTTTGTTTGTGTGTCCGTGTTGCAGCTAAAGGCCAAAACTCACTGGATTCATTAGCTTCCAATCAGACAAAATCTCGTCTGGGTCTAAATCAATGTACTCTGATCCTATTTCTCCAAAACATATCAGCACTGACTAGAGGGTCGAGCTACAGATCTCTTGACTTGCTAGATTCAGTGTTTATTTTAGAGTCTGCTGGTCTGTCAGGAAACACAAGGCTGAGATTGCTGCTGGAACAAACTCAACCAAGATCCCAGTTTCCCTTTTTTAATTTTCTGTACTGCTACACAACAGCAGAACACTGTCAATGGGCTGCCCATGTCCTTAAAGCTAATAGCAGCTAGCATTAGCTTATGTTGGGCAGGAAGTTTAATGCTAGACTGTCGTAGATACACTCCTGATCAAAATCTTAAGACCAGTCAAAAAATTGCAAGAATTTGCATTTTCCACTATTGGATCTTAAGAAGGTTCTAATTAGAGCTTCACAATGTTAAAAGGACAAATCAGTGCAAGAGACAAGAACATTTGAGCAGGGAATTGTCTGAAAACTGCATTTATACTCAAACATGATTTTTTTCAGCTGATCAAAAGTTTAAGACCATAGCTCAAAAAAACCCGAAAACCCCCCAAAACAGAAATCAAAATGTCAAAAAAAAGGACTCAGTAATGAGTAGCTCCACCATTCTTGTTGATGACTTCAAACAATCGTTTAGGCATGCTCGATGCCAGTGTTTCCAGGAGGCTAGTGGGAACGTTGCTCCAAGTGTTGAAGATGGCTTCACGAAGGGCATCCATTGTCTGAAACTGATGTCCATTTTTGTAAACTTCCCTTGCCATCCATCCCCAAATGTTCTCAATTGGGTTTAGATCCGGGGAACATGCAGGATGGTCCAAAAGAGTGATGTTATTCTCTTGGAAGAACTCCTTTGTCAGGCGTGCATTGTGAACTGCAGCATTGTCCTGTTGAAAAACCCAATCATTACCACACAGACGAGGGCCCTCAGTCATGAGGGATGCCCGCTGCAACATCTCCACATAGCCAGCTGCTGTTTGACGCCCCTGCACAACCTGAAGCTCCATTGCTCCATTGAAGGAAAACGCACCCCAAATCATGATGGCGCCCCCACCACTGTGCCGTGTAGAAAACATCTCAGGTGGGATCTCCCTGTCATGCCAGTAACGTTGGAAGCCATCAGGACCATCAAGGTTAAATTTTTTCTCATCAGAGAAGACAACTTTCTTCCACTTTTCAATGTCCCATGTTTGGTGCATCCTTGCAAAGTCCAAACGGGCAATTCTGTGGCGTTGAAGAAGACGTGGCCTTTTGTTTCTGAAGCCCTTCTCTCGCAGATGCCGTCTGATGGTTATTGGGCTGCAGTCAGCACCAGTAATGGCCTTAATTTGGGTAGAGGATCGTCCCGTGTCTTGACGGACAGCCAATCGGATCCTGCGGCTCAGAGCTGGTGAAATTCTTTGGGGTCTACCACTTGACTTTTTTGTTCCATAACCCTCAGGATCATTTAAAAAATGCAAAATGACTGTCTTACTGCGTCCAACCTCAGCAGCGATGGCACGTTGTGAGAGGCCTTGCTTATGCAGCTCAACAATCCTACCACGTTCAAAGTCAGTGAGCTTTTTTGCTTTTGCCATCAGGAGGTCTTGACAGTGTAAAGACTTCACAGAAAATGACATGGAATCCAGATGTTTGCACAGCTTTTGGCTTTTAAAGACTATGGTCTTAAACTTTTGATCAGCTGAAAAAATCATGTTTGAGTATAAATGCAGTTTTCAGACAATTCCCTGCTCAAATGTTCTTGTCTCTTGCACTGATTTGTCCTTTTAACATTGTGAAGCTCTACTTAGAACCTTCTTAAGATCCAATAGTGCAAAATGCAAATTCTTGCAATTTTTTGACTGGTCTTAAGATTTTGATCAGGAGTGTACATGAGTTTTAACGTTGGTCTCAAACATCCACCGTACTCTCCTGATGCACCTTAACAAATGGTGACATTCAAACCTGGTTGCTCACAGTTGTTTTACTTTAGCATGTGAGCAACCAGACAGTCCTGTGAGGATCATGTTCTTTGATTTCTCCAGTACATTTAACATTTAAGTGACTCACTGGAACCACTATTGTAAATCACTATTGTGTCAAATTTATATATGATTGAACAAAAGAAAAGTCAATTTTTTAAGCTTCACCTTGTTGGAAAGATACGACTCTAATTTCCAATGATGCCGGCCATGTTGGGGGTGGGGGGTGAATCTAAGGCTGTCATGAGGGCATGAGAGCCAGCAATAATTTATACACCTTTAAATGCCACCATGTGTGTTTAAAGTGCTGTAAAACTAAAAGTATTTATGGAAAAACATTTGCATTTTCCTTAGAGGGATTTAAAAAAAACATTATTATTTCTGACTGTTGAAGCGTGATTAAAAATGTCCGTCTCTGCTTGTAGTGGTATGAGCAGTCTGCTCAGCCATCTCAAGCTCCTAAACATCATCCAAGAGCTCGTCTTCACATAGAAACTGGATGATGACCATCAGACCATGCACATAAAACAATAGACATTGTGTCTTAAAAAAGGCAAAACATTTGTAGATGTAAAATGTACTCAAGTTTAAATATTTGTCCTACATTCATAACACATAATGTGAAAAAATATAAGGGAATAAAAACAAAGTAAAACATATGGTATGAACTGAGTACTAGTGGAGAGCCCTTAATTTGAATAGAACAAAAGATTTGGGTAAAGTACTTGAATATAAATATGGTTTATAATATCTGACACATTCATTAGCAGAATAAAAACAGACAGAAAAGTATAAATTTACAAATATCTTTCACTTTGTATTTGGCTGTGACTGATGCAGTTCTGGTTTTTAAACCAACATGTTTACTTGGCAGCTTTTGTCATGATTCTGTATAAAAAGAGTCCACCAATGTGAAATACTTTTTATAATTTTTACCTTAAATATAAATAATACCTTTAATAGCCATCTGAACAGAAAAAACTACATATATGGAAATATGGCACCATAGCAAGAAAAAAACTAAAGGGAGAAAATTTGGATAGTGCATAAGAGCCACTGCAAAAATTTGTCTAAGGTCCCATCTATTGTAATAACTCACTGTTCACACAAACTTATTCCAACAACAAACCCTGAGATAATCTGAATAGTTGTTAATTATAATCACGGCTGACTAAACTTAAGTTATTTAGAATAATGTGATAATCAAAAGTTTTTCTATCCCAATTATGGCATGACTGTGATACTCAATAAATGATTAAATTGTTTACATACATATGATCTCGGATCTTCCCTGTATCTTCTTTGGCTTGGCTGCACCAGCTGCAGTTCTGGGCTGAGGTGTCCAGCTGGAAGTCTAGACCGGTCTCAACACTCGCTCTGTGTGGTCCTGCTGATTACTGCTCGGTCCAGGCTCAGACTGGGTACCACCATAGTGAGAAACCCACGGTCGTGATGGACTGAACCACCCAGGGACTCTTTTTAGGTGGGAAAAAAATCAAAGGAGCCCAGGGCAGACGCAGATTGTTGTGAGTCCATCTGACCTTCTTCATATACTTTGACCGTTGCTGAGGATCCTCAGGAAACTCAAACTACCACCGTCCTTGTGAGGGTTTGAACAAAAACCTGCAATATGATGCAATTCCATGGGCATAAATTGTCAGCAAAAAAACTCTGAAAACTGTACCAACTGTCTGCTACGACGCTGCTTATTGGGATTAACGGCTCTGGAAGTCGTTCTCGCGCTTACGTCACTACTGCTTTCACCCTCAGTCGCTAAGCGACGCTACAAATCTCTCTAATTTGCACAAATGTCAGTGGTTAGTTTAGTATAACAATGTAATGCAGGAACTCTTGTAAATATTAAATGGATCATCAAGGATAACGTTTTGGTTTACAAAACATGTCAATGTCATGAGATCAGCACTTTAAAGTAAATATGTAGCTCTACAAAGACCTGACATTTTGTGGGTGGGGGAGTTGTAACAGCTATGTACGCTGAAGTTTTCTGTTGTTTTATTTTGTTTTACTTTTCTCAGTGTTCTGTAAATGAATTGATGCATACTCAATCCTCCAGTAATACATTTTTTTCTGGCAGGTGTGAGGAAACAACCTTAAAATGCCAAGGGGGTGAATACTGTAAACAAATAATACACATAAAATAATAGTTGATTCAAACATTACATTTATCTAATGTATGTGTCTGTGCCTCACTTCAGATTGGAGATCAAAATACTTTCTAATGAGCATAATGTGTTTCAATGTTTCCTGCAGATGTTCAGCAGAAGCTGATTGTTAAAGAGGAACCACATGCTGACCTGCATGACCAAAAGCCCCCCCACATAAAGGAGGAACAGGAGGGAGTGTACATCAGTCTGCCAGGAGAGCAGCTCAATGGGAAGGAGGTGATTAATGCCATCAGGTTTCCAGTTGCTGCTCCTCCCATAAATAGTCTGGATGATGAACAGTCTCTGCTGCTCTCACAGCTTTATCCAGACCAGATTAAAGACAGAGAGCTTCTAGAAGAGAATGATGATGAAGAATCCATCAGGATACACGATTATGGAGACAATTCCCTTTCTTTAGAGACTGAAAACACAGAGAAGGATGAAGAGGACAGTGATGTAGAGCACCCTGTTTCTGAGCTGAAGCATTTGTCAGACTCTGGACTTAAGAAATGTTCTACAGAGAAGAAAATTGTGGAGTCACAAAGGGAAGTCAATACAGGAAAGAAGCTTAACTGCAAAGACTGTGGCAAAACATTTAGTGGGAAATACTCTCTAAACACACACATGAGAATCCACACAGAACAGAAGCCTTTCTGTTGTGATTTATGTGAACAAAGATTTAGTGAAAGAGGAACTTTAAACACACACATGAGAATCCACACAGGAGAGAAACCTTTCTGTTGTGATCTCTGTGGACAAAGATTTAGCCAAAAGGGAACGTTAAACAGACATATGAGAATCCATACAGGACAGAAGCCTTTCTGTTGTGATCTATGTGGACAAAGATTTGGCCATAAAGGAACTTTAAACGCACACATGAGAATCCATACAGGACAGAAGCCTTTCTGTTGTGATCTATGTGGACATAGATGTAGCGAGAAAGGAACTTTAAATAAACACATGAAAATCCATACAGGACAGAAGCCTTTCTGTTGTGATCTATGTGGACATAGATGTAGCGAGAAAGGAAATTTAAATAAACACATGAGAATCCATACAGGACAGAAGCCTTTCTGTTGTGATCTATGTGGACAACGATGTAGCCAAAAAGCCGACTTAAACAAACATATGAGAATCCACACAGGAGAGAAGCCTTTCTGTTGTGATCTATGTGGACAAAGATTTAGCCGAAAAGCAAATTTAAATGCACATATGAGAATCCATACAGGAGAGAAGCCTTTTTATTGTGATCTATGTGGACAAAGATTTAACCAGAAAGCACATTTAAACACACACATGAGAATCCACACAGGAGAGAAACCTTTCTGTTGTGATCTCTGTGGACAAAGATTTAGCCAAAAGGGAATGTTAAACACACACATGAGAATCCATACAGGACAGAAGCCTTTCTGTTGTGATCTATGTGGACAAAGATTTACCGAGAAAGGAACTTTAATCACACACATGAGAATCCATACAGGACAGAAGCCTTTCTGTTGTGATATATGTCAACAAAGATTTAGCCGAAAAACAAGTTTAAACGTACACATGAGAATCCATACAGGACAGAAGCCTTTCTGTTGTGATCTATGTGGACAAAGATTTAGCCTAAAAGGAAATTTAAACACACATATGAGAATCCATACAGGACAGAAGCCTTTCTGTTGTGATCTGTGTCAACAAAGATTTAACCAAGAAGCACATTTAAACAGACATATGAGGACCCATGCTGGAGGGAAAATTGCTCTGTTATGAATGTTAACTCCAACTGCACTGCTTTATTTTACTATAGCCTTTTATCCATTTCAACTCAAAAGCTTGGGGCTTCGCAAATCACAGGTAGTGTTTTCATACACATTTACCTGACTAAATTTACTTTCTCTGGGCTTTGGTCCCCACTCGACCCAGGGTTTCTCTTCTTTCTTGGTGCTTGTTGATGGGGTGAGGTTGCATGCAGTAAGAAATGTCTGCCACAAGGGTGGAGTAAGGAGCAATAAGGAGACAAGGAATTTACAAACCTATCATTTTCATAACCTCAATTTATCAAAAAAAAGTTAGATGATTTTAGGTGAGAAAGTACTCCTCCAGTCTTTGCAGTCAATTCATCAGGATTATGAGCCCATTTTAATTCTGCTTTGATTTGCCAGGAGCCGCAGAGGCCCGCTGATAGGCGAGCCTGGCCAGGGTGACTGCAGGGTTATAACTCAGATCATCTGTCATTTCCCGCAGACTGAATCATGTTTGTCACAGCTGAAAATTCACTATAAAGTGTTTACTAAGTTAGTAGGAGGGTTGGGGGTATCTCTGTATAACAGACATCAAATGTTAAAATCTTGGCTGGATGTTTTTGGCATTTTGAGTTAATCATAAACTGCGGTGCCTGGGCTACCCAGAGAGAAGCTGTGCTTAATTTTTCTCTACAGAAGTAGAGTAGAGTGGAGCCTGGTGGTGAGAAATAGGGTTGGTGGCGGTGTAAAAGGGGCTAAGAAGATGTAACATCATCAGTTGCGTGTTGTCCTCCTGTTTCTCTGGAGTCCAGATGAGTGGCAGCAGGCAGCCTGAGTACCAGCATGAGCGTAGAGATTATATACGTAGACGCCTCGTTGGGCGGGGTCGGCCTATGCTGTGGATGAGTCTGAGCGTCCGCCATGTTGAATGTGGCATATCTGCTGTTAGACTCAGACACCTAAACAGTATCACAGGGCCTTTAATCTCAGAATATACTTAATATTCATAGTCTTTATATTTTTGTAATATTACGAGTTTATTTTCGTATCCCTTGAGCTTCATTCTCCTGACTTTATTGACATAAAGAATAAAAATAATTTAAAGAATCTAACCTGGCCCCATTACTCCTACTAAAATAGTTGCAAATTGTGACTATTCTGGAAATGTTCCCCATTAATTCTCATATGACGTTTTTCTAATATTATTACCACTTTTGTTATTATTCTCTTTAATACTCCCCCCAAAAGTCTGTTCCTAATCTGTGTCTATACCAGATCTTAAAAGGTTAAAATGTTTTTATGAAATAATGAACACAACAATGTTTAGATTTAACCAATTGATTTTTATATTTCACTGATTCTTGAGAGTCGGGACAAAACATGTCCCACATGGAAAAGTCTAATTTATAGCAAAAAATAATAAATTCATCATGATTGGCATTCTTACATTAAATCTAAAGGAATAGTACATACCTATCGGATTTTTAGAATAAACCTTTTTATCTTTTTGGGGAAAATTTGATTAAATGTATGGTCTTTGGTTAGAAGTAATATCAAATAAAAAATATCAAATAAAAAATAAGGGGTATAAATATAAAAAACAATGCATGAAGTAAACATCAAACAATATTTTCCATAAAAATCTTCCTATTAAAGTTGTGTCTTCAGTTTCTGTCAACTCCGTCAGATTTTTTCATAAAGCTCTTTAAATCAGGAAATAGCATGGTCAGCTATATCTCTGAGGACCCCTTTTCATCTCCCTGCCTGTGGTGAATGCAGCATTACCTCACATGCTCTGGTACATTTTACATTTTTTCATATTTTAGACAAACAATGTCAATATTCCTATGGTCACAGCTGCACCATGTCAATACCATCTTTATGTTGAGATACTTTTTTTAAACCATAGTGGATTGAATTTAAGCAATTTTGTGTGGTTATTGGGACAGCTAGCAACTGAGGAAAAACTACCTAGCTGTAGTGTAGAATACATGTTTTGGAGAGAAAATACATGCCCTTACTTCAACTCCGTCAGGTTCTACTGCTGACGGAGTTGACAAAACCACCAATAACCTCTTAATGTGCGAATATAATATTTGTGAATATAGTGAAGGGTTAAACTGATATTTCAGGGTTTTATTTACACATAAATGCACATACATAGCATGCATTACATTATTTAACCATACGCATTTGACTTCTAGAGAATGGGCAGGCAGTGGTCTGCCTATTATTGTTACGTGTAACTTTGCCAGCACTTTAATATATATATTTATATATGTAGAGACAGAGATAGAGAAATGAGAAGCCCGTGTGTAGATTTTCACAACATCTGGTTATGAAAACTACATACTGCACCTAGAGGATTTTACAACCGATTCTATAGTCTTATTCAAGTACATTTTTCTTTATTTCAATTTGTATTGTAGAAAAAAATGGCTGGACAGAAATTGTCACTTGAGGAGTAAAGGAGAAGAAATAGAGAGTACCAACAAAAGAGAAGAGAAAAATTAAACAGTGACCAAGAGAGCAAGCATGCTATGCAAGAGAAGGAAAGACAAAGATGGAAGAAGAGAGTTAAAGACAAAAAAGTAATACAAATTGACGAGATTGGAGACAGGGCAAAGAGGAATTGGAGAAAGTATTGGAGAGAGGCACAGAAAAGGTCCAGAGCGAAAAGATCCAATGAAGATGCAGTGCTGAAGGCACACACCCCACCAGATAGTCCACAAGATCAGGATATTCCAGAAGACAATGCCAGACACCGCAGACAGTCTCTCAGACAGGAAAGGGAGAGAAAAAGGCATTCAAGAGAAATAAAAACTTTGAAAGAGAAGCTTAAGAATGTAACAAAGCAATGAAACAAAATGAGAAAGAAAATATATCGAAAGGTTTTACACACACGCACACACATACACCACTTTAAAGTAAATGTCTACTTACAAAAGAGGAAAGGAAGAGAAGAACAGGTGGATGAGAAGATGGAGAGCAGGAAGTGGTATAGGGGAGGCAGATGAAAACAGAAGGAAAGGAGGGTACCTTGTTTCCCTTATTGTTTTTTGATAGTTGCAAACGGTGTAATTTATAGTAGTTAGAAACGGTGTATGTGCAATATGTTTATTATACTTTGCTTTACAGTAAGTTAAATACTCTAATAACAAGGAGTAGTTTTAGTAGAAGAGCAAATCGGTTCAATAATCAGCAATGCGCACATTTTTTTCTCAACACCGTCAGATCTTCATCCACAGCGTTGGATGTATGTTTTTGTTCATTTTTTGGGAGAAAAAATATTCTTACTTCAGTTTATGTTGTTTTTGTTATAAAGGACCAACAGATCTACATTCTCTTATGTTTTATTTATTTAAGGAATTTACAATATTGAAATTAAAATCAAAGTTTAAAAATGCAAATATTTAGAGTTTTCAAAATAGTGTGAAATCACAACTAAATTTATATATTGTATTTTGTTTTTTACATAGAGTAATTAAACATTATTATAATATACTTCAGAACTTCAGATTCTTGTATGATTTGAAGAATTAATATTTTATACTTTTTAGTGTGTCTGACGGAGTTGACAAAAATCCAGTTCTGAAGGGAAACATGTTTATTTGTTAAAAATGTTTTTATTTAGAACCTGTTCATTTACATGGTTAAATAGCTAAGACCTTTCTCTGCAGAAACATATAACTCTAATTGATATAGTGTGTATTTTTAAAAATAGTTTTTTAAAACGTGTTTTGTCCCGACTCTGAAGAATCAGTGATTTACAACACATATACATATAGATATTTCTCGCTCTCTCTTGCTTTCTCTCTACACTTATTAATTTATAATACTTTAAAATCTATATATGCACATGTATATCTAAAAAATCTATCAATATTTCTCTGTTCTGCCAATCTCTATAAATTTATATATTTCTTTAAAAGTATATACAAGCTCCATCTATATTTTCCGTGACACATGTCGTTTGTGGGGTGGGGAGGGGTGCTGGTGCCCATCTCCAACATTCAATGGGAGAGAGGCGGGGTACACCCTGGGCAGGTCTCCAATATGTCACAGGGCAACACTAGCCGTAAATGGCTCCTCGCTAATGGAAACTGGAAAACCCAAAATCCCCAGGCTTTCATTTACCGTGGTAAAAGAAAGTCTTAAGCTTTCAGTGAAAGATTTTGGACTATTGTGAAGTGAACTATGAGCCCTGATCAAAATCCTACTGAACATGGATGGACGGAGTTAAAACGGGCCGTCTGGAGAAGGCACCCTTACCTGTTGATATGTGCAGAAGTGTCATTGACAGTTGCAGAAATCCTTTGATTGCACAACTAAATACTGAGCTACAGGCCAGTGTCATTAGTTTGATTTGTACAATTCTGTTGAGAAACAATTCAAAAGCAGTCGGATTTCCATTGGTTTTATTTTCAGTATTGAGAGAGAGATGTGTGTGAGGCCATCTCCCCCACATGGCTCCAGGGCAAACTGAAATTTTCTACAACCTGCATCCAAGAAGATGGTGGAGGGGATCAGAAAGGATGTCCATATATGGTCTGCAGTGTAACAAGACCCCAGCCAATCCTTCCTCGCCTTACAGACTTTGTTTCTTTTCTTCACATTGTAATTTGTGTATTAAATCCCTCGTATGTTAATGATGTTATTACTCACACGCACACACATACTATTAGAAGAGAGCTTTTGGAAGTTTGTGGTCTTTTGAGGTTTTTTTTTCCCCCTTTTTTTCCAGGCGAGAGGGTTTCGGGGTGCCCAAATTTTATATTTAGGCCTTTTTCATGTCTGCTTTTTGGAAGCACCTGAAGAAGAAGCTTTTAAATATGTGTCATTATTTTATAACCTGCTGATATTTTGTATCTTTTCTGCTGATCTTTAATAAATGAGTATTTCCTGGCACAAAAAAAGTCTCTGATCCTGGGATTATGCAGAGTTGCTATGAGGTTCTCACATCAAGAAATCCAGATTCAATGTTTCTAACAGCAGAGGAAGAGGGAGAGAGAAATTATAGCCGTTGTTAACAAATGTAAAAATAAAATCTCCACTGACAGTGATGACACACGACAGTCAAATCTGCCATTGATGCAATTGTTAAACCACTGACTCATATCTATAACCTCTCTTTCCAAACTGATCAATTTACAAGCAAAATAAAAACTGTTAAAACCACCATTATACAAATCTGGAGAAAGACACCAATTCACAAACTATAGGCCTGTTTCTCCACTTGCACAATTTTTCCATGATTTTAGGAAATCTACCAATTAACAGACTGGAAAACTTCAGTAATTATACATGATCTACTGTCGACTGATTTTACCAGAACTGAGCTGTTGTGTAGAACTCTGGGGTAACACCTACAGGACGTCACTCAAACCACTCCTGATGCTGCAGAAGAGACCCATCAGGATGGTTCATAAGGCAGCTATCACCACCACACTGATTCATTCTTTCTTTATAGTTAAACTTCTCAGATGTGGTAGAATTTCTAACCTCACAGTAAATGTATAAAGCCAGAAATAAACAGCTACCAGACTGCATACAACTTTTTGCTGAGCAAGAGGGAGGATATCTTTAGAGGGAGAAGCTAAATTTCTAAATCTTATGTGCTCAAAAAAACGTGAAGAAAATGTGCATTTCAATACGTGGTTTGAAGGTCTGGAACAAACTCAGCGTTGAATTAAATTAATGTCTAAGTATGATGCTGTTTAGGAAAAGGCTCAAAGTGGTTTTCTAAAATGATCTGAGATGGAGGAAGGGCAGTGAACACCAGTGGGTCCTCTCAGCCACTGGACATGGGTGGATAGATACTTTTGCAATGGTTGGGGTGGTGTGGGCTACGGGCTGGAGGTAATAAGTGCCTGAACGTAGATGTGTGCAGACATATGTTAATGTCTATATGTATGTTTATGATGTAGAATATATTGTTGTATTTGCTTATGTAATAGCAGAGGTGGGTAGTGACTAGTTACATTCATGCAGTTACATTTACATGAGTAACTTTTTCAGAAAAATTTACTTTAAGGAGTAGTTTTAATGGACAGTTTTACTGATCGCTCCTCTTACTTGAGTAAAAGGTCTGGCCACTATATCCACCGTGAGTAATTTCATGAATAAAGAACAGTCTTGTTTTTACCAAAAATGCACCAAAAACAAAAATCTAGACATGTAAAGTAAGATGTCTTTTGTCCATAAGCTTTGTTATTCTAAAGTTATTTTCTATCTGCTGAGCTTATCGAGTTGTCTGGAGGTCAAACGAATCTACAGTGAACATCAAATATTGTGACTGGAAATATTTTACACTGTTCTAACATACTAAATATGCATTCACTGATGTATGTATTTCTAGTTTTATATTGAAAAAAATGTATAGAAAAGTGTTTCTTTTGTCTTTAGTATGTCTTTTGTCCATAAAATATCAGAATTTGGCATAACCTTATATTTTTGTCTGTCTAATTACATGTTTAAATATTAAATAATTAATTATTTGAATTAATTACTCAGTACTTGAGTAGCCTTCTTACTGAATACTTTTTTACTCTCAAGTCATTTCTTGGCGACTACCTTTTACTTTTATTTGAGTAAATATATGTTGAAGTGGTGCTACTCCTGCTTAAGTACAACTTGTGCCTACAACACATGTTTAATGTATTTTTGGAGCAGTATAGAGTCATAAATAAAGTAGGAGATTGTTTTATGGTGTCACTTTTAAACCCCCTTTTTAGACAACACTAAGTTATAGATAAAATATTTCACCTATCTATCTATCTATCTATCATGTTTCGTTGTCCTTGTACTGAAATGTGCTATACAAATACATTTTTCCTTGCCTACATTGTTGCACACTATCCATCAGAACGTAACCGTAATCTGTTAATTTCTCGTATTTTGATGGTATGATCTAACTTGGAGCCAGATGATTTGTGCCCCCACAGCTGTCTACTGAGAACGTGTTGGGGATAAATATGAATATATATATGGGATCATTAGGGAGCTTAATCATGGCTGACAGAAATATTTATAAGTCAACTGGCAGATGACACTGTGCTGTTTTTCAGGGATGCCTCGCAGGTTTCATTGGCAATCTGTAGTGCCCAGTCCCTTAACTCAAAAAACTTTTAAACTTTTGCTATCAAGTACAGTCTCACTGCCTCAGTTAATGGAATCCGTGTAAGAAATTTGGCAACACATCTTTGTAACAAATCAAGTTTCAGCTCCAATAATTCAGCTGAGGCAAAAGGAGCAGTTTAAAGGTTTTATAGAAGCAGCAGCAGTAGTAGTAGAAACCAGCTGGTGCGTACTTTGGACCACTGCCGCAACCTAGAGAACAACAGCGGTCCGTTCTTCGTACGTCGCTAACTCAGTTAGCTGGATTTGATTGTTGACGATTGCATGATCTTGGATCGTTTGGTTCTTCGAAACTCATCCTGGACTTGTTGTCATAGCAACATGTGTGCAAACTTAAACCTGCTGGAGAGCAGGCTTATTTCATGTAAACAGGATTAGATCGCAGCTGTATAAATGGAGGAGATAGGGAAGTGTGTCCAGCCAGTGCACTTGGACCACCTAGTGGCAGAGGACGGGACAGAATTGTGAAACACCATTTTTTAATCTTTAATAACAGACGAAACAAATAATGCTTTGTTCCTGTCGTTTTATTTAAACAATTCTTTATAAAGAAAAGCCAGCAAGTCATCTTTTGCCTGCAATAAGAGATAGTTATGTAAAGTCAGCAATCCGTCCGTCCGTCGTCTTCCGCTTATCCGGGGTCGGGTCGCGGGGGTAGCAGCTTCAGTAGGGAGCCCCAGACGTGCCTCTCCCCGGCCACTTGGGCCAGCTCCTCAGGAGGAATCCCAAGGCGTTCCCAGGCCAGCCGGGAGACATAGTCCCTCCAGCGTGTCCTTGGTCTTCCCCTGGGCCTCCTCCCGGTGGGACGTGCCCGGAACACCTCTCCAGGGAGGCGTCCAGGAGGCATCCTGACCAGATGCCCGAGCCACCTCAACTGGCTCCTCTCGACATGGAGGAGCAGCGGCTCTACTCTGAGTCCTCCCCGGATGACTGAGCTCCTCACCCTATCTCTAAGGGAGAGCCCAGACACACTACGGAGAAAACTCATTTCAGCCGCTTGTATCCGGGATCTCGTTCTTTCGGTCACGACCCAAAGCTCGTGACCATAGATGAGGGTAGGAACGTAGATCGACCGGTAAATCGAGAGCTTCGCCTTTTGGCTCAGCTCTCTCTTCACCACAACGGACCGGTACAGCGCCCGCTTCACAGCAGACGCTGCACCAATCCGCCTGTCGATCTCCCGCTCCATCTTCCCCTCATTCATGAACAAGACCCCAAGATACTTGAACTCCTCCACTAGGGGCAGCACATCCTCCCCAACCCGGAGAAGGCACTCTACCCTTTTCCGGTTCAAGACCATGGTCTCGGATTTGGAGGCACTGATTTTCATCCCGGCCGCTTCGCACTCGGCTGCGAACCGCTCCAGTGAGAGCTGTAGATCACGCCCTGATGAAGCCAATAGGACCACGCCATCCGCGAATAGCAGAGACGCAATCCTAAGGCCACCAAAACAGATCCCCTCAACACCTTGGCTGCGCCTAGAAATTCTGTCCATAAAAGTTATGAACAGAATCGGTGACAAAGGGCAACCTTGGCGGAGTCCAACTCTCACCGGAAACGAGTCCGACTTACTGCCAGCAATGCGGACCAGACTCTGACACCGATCGTACAGAGACCTGACAGCCCTTATTAGAGGGTCCGGAGTACCCCCCACAGGATCCCTCGGGGTACACGGTCGAATGCCTTCTCCAGATCCACAAAACACATGTAGACTGGTTGGGCAAACTCCCATGCCCCCTCAAGCATCCTGCTGAGGGTATAGAGCTGGTCCAGTGTTCCACGGCCAGGACGAAAACCACACTGCTCTTCCTCAATCCGAGATTCGACTATCCGACAGACCCTCCTTTCCAGGAGGTGCTTGTTTATTCTAAAATAATGAGTTCCTTGTTGTTGTTTCAACTCCCGGCCTTTTTTTAACTGGTGCTCTCTTAACACAGGTCCGAACAAAAACAACCAGTGCCATCCAACAATTCCACGCGCCCTCTTACTGTCGTAACATATCTGCCATAAAGTGTATGTCGCAAAACATATTCTCTGACAAACTGAACCTATAAAAACAGTAGAAAAGATTATGTTGTTGATTGCATATGTGATTAATTGTGCAGATCAAGTCAAGTTCAAAAAATTTAGGAAAAGAATAAGTGATGGACTTTCATTTTACACAGGAGAGATGATTGCAATATTATTAGCTATTCAATGTGTGGAAGAAGTTAAGCCATTGAGATCAGTGATATGTTAAGATTAGTTTGCAGTATAATCACTCAAAAGCAGGCCAGATATTTTAATAGAAATTCAACAGACACTATATAGAATAAATATGATGGGTTTAATGATACATTTTGTATGTATACCAGCACTTTATGGAGTTAAAGGAAATGAACAGGTAGATAGGGCAGCAAAGGAAGCTGTTAGAGATTTAACAGTGGATTTAATTATTAATTTTAGTAAATCTGAAGTTAAAATGTTAATTAAATAGAAAATGAAGGATAAATGGCAAAAAGAATGGGAGAAATGAAAAAGAAGGCGTTTTTTATAAATTCAAAAGAAAACTGGAGAAAAGAGAAGAACAGGAAGAACAAGAAGAGAAGAAACAATTATTTCCGTTTGAGATTTGGTCACACTGGATTAAATAGTACTCTGTTTATTTTAGGGAAACATAGGAATGGTAAATGTGAATACTGTGGATTAGATGAAACAATTGAATTGTCATGTTGTACTGTAATAAACATGAGGAGAGACAGCAATTCTACATTTAAATAAACTAAAAGTTTAATTAGATTTATATGAATAGACCCCTTGCAACCACGTGACTCCGTTACCCAGAACCCCTTGCGTGGCGGCCATATTGGTTGGCACGCCATTTGACGAAATGACGAGTTCTCCGGGTATTTTTCTCCTTTAGATAACGTATCACAAGATCGTTTTAAGACTAAGTTGATGGTTGATGGTATCAGATTGCCAGATCCACACAGCAAAAGCCTGAAGGGACGGAGCGAGTCTGTGAAATGCTGCCAAGCGTTTCGTACCGCGACATATACAGCTGCTTTATAAACACGCAGGCCAGTACGGACAAGAGAGCACGAAAGCCCCTGAAACCACTGGATGGCTGCAATTATTTTATATCAGGAAAAAGGCTCCAGCAAACGCCCGCGACGCCATGAGGGATTAAGCGGGTCAGAACATGGATGGATGGATGTTCAGACATGTTTGTGCAACAGCACAAAGCAGAGAGGAAGACCCGCCCGGTAGGTTAAAAAAACATTATTCACTACGGATTATTTTGGTGTTTTTGTCTTGTTAAAATGGGTGGGGGTGTCGGCGACATTGCAGCGTAAACACAGAAGTACTAGCGCCCGTGAACGGGCGGAGGGGAGGTGGCGATCGTTACACTGGCCGGAGAGCCGCCGCTGTCTAGAGCAGCACCCGCTTCCTGCTGTTCCAGACAGCGGCGGCTACAGCAGCAACAGCGGCTTCTCCGGCCAGTGTAGCGATCGCTACACCGGCCGCCGCAGCCGCCGCTGTCTGCTGCTTCAGACAGCGGCGGCTGCAGCGGCACCGGCCGGAGAGCCGCCGCTGTCTGGAGCAGCAGGAAGCGGGTGCTGCTCCAGGCAGCGGCGGCTACAGCAGCAACAGCGGCTTCTCCGGCCGGTGTAGCGATCGCTACACCGGCCGGAGAAGCCGCCGCTGTCTGCTGCTTCAGACAGCGGCGGCTTCTCCGGCCGGTGTAGCGATCGCTACACCGGCCGGAGAAGCCGCCGCTGTCTGCTGCTCCAGACAGCGGCGGCACCGGCCGGAGAAGCCGCCGCTGTCTGGAGCAGCAGGAAGCGGGTGCTGCTCCAGACAGCGGCGGCTACAGCAGCAACAGCGGCTTCTCCGGCCGGTGTAGCGATCGCTACACCGGCCGGAGAAGCCGCCGCTGTCTGCTGCTTCAGACAGCGGCGGCTGCTGTAGCGCATTAACTCCGCTTCTCCGGCCCGTGTAGCGATCGCCACCTCCCCTCCGCCGCTATTTAAGTAGAACAATGAATAGAGCAGAATTAAGTTGTATTTACCGGAGATGAAGTGTAGACTGCAAATTCTCTCGTAGTATGATGGATCCCCCAGTCCATTGGGAGTGTCTGCCTGCGCTCTTTTCATTGAAAATATCCATTTCTTTCTTCTTTCCTCATCCTTTGGTAAACGACAGAAACGTACATCCAACGATTTGGAATGCCTCTCTGTGCAACCGGGAGCACAACAAGTCGTAGGCATTGTTTAGATTCCAAAAGTAAACTAACTAAAAGTACGCTCTAAATCACCCGTTTTGTCATGTAGTAGACGGGCTGTCAGGCTAGCTTGCCCACCAAGATGGAGGCGCGCGCCCCCGATCACGTGACTGTGACGTCAGATGCAAGGGGTCTATTATTTAGAAGTGATTCAGAAAGTAAAATTTACAGGATAATCACATTTGTATAATAGAATTTAATTCTTGAAAGTCAGTCTGGTCCACACTCCATACCAGTAAATGTTCTTCTTCTTCGTTAGGTTTTCAATGGCAGCTTGCATCCATTGTTGTTGCATCACTGCCATCTATTGGATCCTAATATATATCCTTCAAATCCTCATCATGATCCCAGTTTTTTTTTTTAAAAAAACGAAAAATCTTCTTCTTCCCCTCAATACTATTTTCCTTGTCAACCACATTCTCAAATTTCGATTCCCCATTAACACCTAACTCAGTTTTTAATAATGTTCTTTGATTTACATATTTTCTACAACTAATAAAAACGTGTTCCATTGTTTCTACATTTCCACACCAATCACAAAACCAGTAAGATGTTTCTCCAAAAAGAGTTCCATTTAAAAAACTGTGACCGGTTCTTATTCTATCTATAATTATCTCCTCACTCCTGTTTATTCCTCTAATCCTTGTTACATCAACTGTATTTTGTATCCTATACAACTGCCTTCCATTTATTTCATTATCCCACCTAATTTTCCATATTTTCTGTTTTCTCTCCAAACTATACTTTTGACTTCAGATTTAGATAACTTTACTGGCAAATCAATATCTTCTTTTTTAATAGCCTCCTTAGCCAACCTATCTGCTCTTTCATTTCCCAAAATACCTACATGAGCAGGAGTCCAAAATAATATTACATTTTTATTTTGCTCACATATTCTATGGTGAACAGCCATAATGTCATATAATATATTTTTATGATTATTTGTACATCCCTTTTCAATAGTCAACAATGCAGATAATGAATCACTACAAATTATTATTTTATTTATATTAGTATCCTCATAATTCTACTGCATATATACTAAGACAATTAGATGTTATTTTTGAAATATTAATCTTTAATTCAGGAATCACTACAGCTACACTACACATTTTTTTGGATTTTTCGAACCATCAGTATAAATTTGCAAATAATCATTATATTTAATCTGTATTTTATTATATTATATATTGGCAGATATCTATTATATTTCTTTTCTTAATATTTAATAGTGATCTATCTATATTAATACATTTCCATATCCATGTAGGTCTCAAAGGCCACAATACTGTTGGACTAAATCCTTTGTTATATACATTAAATGTTTTTGCTCTGTCATCCCCAACCCACCCAAAACTATTAAATTGACCCTTTCCTCTTTCCCAACAACTTTCTAATACTTTCTTAACTGGATGATCTTCATTATGTCCTTTTAAATTTATCCAGTAATTATGGCATTTCTCCTTATTCTACTTGTAAAGAACATACTGAAGTTGATATAATTGCTCCCAAACAAATTGTCGATACTCTAGCTAATTTTTTTAACCTAGTTTTAGCCGCTGAACCATATACCACACTCCCATAATCTATTATTGACCGAATTAGTGACACATAAATACTTTTAAGTGATTCAAACTTGCACCCCATGTTAACCCTGCTAAACACCTCATAATGTTAAGAACCTTTTTACTTTGCTCAATAACATGTTCTAAATGATTTTCCCAAGTTAGTTTCTTATCAAAAACTACTCCCAAAAAACGAAAACAATCAACCCATACCAGTAGATGGCGGAAATGCATCAATTTGTTGTTTGGCAACTGCCAAAATCTTTAAAGAAGAAGAAGCAGCTACAGATGTTGCGACACAAAGGGTGCAGCACGTGGATCCCTCCTGGTTCTTTGTTGTTTTGTTGGTGAATCTGAAAGAGATCAACAGCTGCTGCTGCAGGTGATGAAGTCTGGAAAGAAGTCCAGCAGCTGGAGGCACAGCGGAGAAACTGGAGGGAAGCAGGAGCTCAAAGAGCGGCAGGACGCAGCAGAGGAGACACCAATGATGGGGGATGTTTTCCAGCCCAGAGTTCTGCTGCATCGATTAGGTTTGTAGATTTCCTTCTTCATGCTAACTGTGTGGATGGAGCTAAAGTTTAGGAGCCGTTTTCAGCAGCTGATGGATTCCTCCTCTTCATCGGAACTCGTTGCAGGGTTTCCCCCAGAAACCTGGCTAAGCCTGCAGCACTGCAGCTAGCTAATGCTAGCTTAGCATGTAGCATAGAGGTGCTAATGCTAGCTTAGAATGTAGCATCGTTCTGCATCAAATTTCTGTTGTCTCTCTGCCTGGGAAAGTTCCTCCAAAAAACGCTTTTTGGTTTATCTTGTCTTGTTTTCTTCTGGCTGTTAGTATAGAGGACCAATCCTGCCATAAACGAGTCAATAAACTGCACACTCGGCCAAAAAATAGCTAAAATATATATTTGTGTGTCATTAAATGGGGAAAGTGACTCATTTGTTTATTTCACAAACGTCTGCCTGAAATATAAGGATGATGATCACTTCTGTTTAAACTGGGTTATTTTAAAACATTAATGCTCAATACAGCACGTTGTCAACAAGTATACTGGTATGATAATTTTTAGATATCCTTCAAAAATAGCATTTGCTTTGAGTCTTGCAAATCACCAAACGTTTGTCTGCTGGAAACAAAAATCCACCTTCCTGAGTTCATCAATGAAATACTTTATACTTGGAAAACGCATTTTTGTTGCTGGATGGACCCAGTGAATGGATCAGAAACAGATCCCAAATGTAATAAGATTAAAATTGATTAAAGTTTAGCTCAAATGATAGAAACTCTGCCAGATCTAGATTTTAAAGAGATTTTAATTCAATTAAGAATTAGGAAGGAAAAAGGCGGGTAGCCTTCAAAATATAACCATGTATACATTTACACAATAAAAAGAGAGACAGAAAAGATGGATAAATAAGAGAGGTTAAGAAAGACAGAAGATAGCTGCTCGTATAAAGCTGTATTCTGTGGTATGAATGGAAAGCTATGTGGAAGAAAGCAACCCTCACCCCAAGACAGAATTTCTGCCTCTTGTCTGAAAGTCATAAAAACATGGCCGCTAATATTTCGAGTTGCTTGTATGTGGCCGCTGTTGCCACTGCTACAATAATATAGGGATTTAGTGATCAGGATGATAAAATGTTGGTGTAGTGCCAAACATTAAGCTTTTGGCAGTTTGATCAGTTTTAGTCTCCTCTGTTGATGTTTTGGAGGAATCTCCTACATGGTTGTAACAAACTACAACAGGACTTCTTCTGGCTTTCTTCTCACCACTGGCCCTTCAAATTCTTAGTTTTGGAGACGCACCAGAAAACTTATCCTGTTCTCAGATTGTTCCACCTGAGCTGCTGATCTCTGCATCTCCTCCAGAGTTGCCATTGTCACCTTGACTGCTTCTTTCATTAAAGCTCTCCTTGTCCAACCCGTTCTGGTAGGGGTCTGCAAACTGTGGCTTTGGAGCCACAAGTGGCTCTTTGGACCTTCCACAGTGGCTCTAATAACTTAACTGGTATAATAATATTTGTAAAATATAAAAACTGATCCAGAATTTAGCAGTTATACTTTTAACAGAATAATTGCTTTTAATTTCCACAACGGAATGACACTAAAGATACCAGTGATCATTTTTAGGTTGAAACTGTCAGTTCATGAGGTTCAGTTTTTTTCTACTCTGCAAATAAAATCTTTTTCTCTAAATTGAATGTTTACAATTGTTGTAACATTGTAAAGATCTAGTTGTTCATAATGCATGTAATGTGTTTCAGTGTTGGCTGCAGATGTTAAAGAAGAGGCTCCTGAAGAACAGAGTCCTGAGGGGGAGCAGCAGGAGTCAGAGCTCCTCCACATAAAGGAGGAACAGGAGGAACCCGGGGTCCATCAGGAAGGAGAGCAGCTCCTTGTGAAGGAGGAGACTGATAGCAGGTTTCCATTAACTGATGCTCCTATCAACAGTAAGGAGTTATTTACTTTGTTTGTGTGTCCGGTGTTGCAGCTAAAGGCCAAAACTAAATCTACGTGCTCTGATCCTACTTCTTCAAAACATATCAGCACTGACTAGAGGGTCGAGCTACAGATCTCCTGACTTGCTAGGTTCAGTGTTTATTTTAGAGTCTGCTGGTCTGTCAGGAAACACAAAGCTGAGATTACTGCTGGAACAAATTTATCCAAGATCCCAGTTTCCCTTTTTTATTTTTCTGTACTGCTACAAATTAGCAGAACACTGTCAATGGGCTGCCCAGGAAGTTTAATGCTAGACTGTCGTAGATACATGAGTTTTAATGTTGGTCTCAAACATCCACCGTACTCTCCTGATGCACAAACGGTGACATTCAAACCTGGTTGCTCACAGTTGTTTTACTTTAGCATGTGAGCAACCAGACAGTCCTGTGAGGATCATGTTCTTTGATTTCTCCAGTACATTTAACATTTAAGTGACTCACTGGAACCACTGTTGTAAATCATTGTTGTGTCAAATTTATATATGATTGAACAAAGTAAAAGTCCAATTTTTAAGCTTCACCTTGTTGGAAAGATACGACTAATTTCCAATGATTCTGGCCATGGGGGGGGGGTAATCTAAGGCTGTCATGAGGGCATGAGAGCCAGCAATAATTTATACACATTTAAATGCCACCATGTGTGTTTAAAGTGATTTAAAACCAAAAGTCTTTATGGAAAAACATTTGCCTTAACCTTAGAGTGATTTAAAAACAACAACATTATTACTGACTTTTAAAGTGTGAGAAAAATGTCCGTCTCTGCTTAAATATTTTTCCCACATTCATAACACATAATGTAAAACAATATAAGATGTACAATAAAAACAAAGTAAAACATACTGTATGAACTGAGTACTGGGGAAAAGTACTCAAACATAAATATGGTTTATAATATCTGACACATTCATTATCAGAATAAAAACAGACTGAAAAGTATAAATTTACAAATTTCTGTCCCTTTGTATTTGGCAGTGACTGATGCAGTTCTGGTTTTTGTCCCAACATGTTTACCCGGCAGCTTTCGTCATGATTGTGTAGAAAAGGAGTCCACCAATGTGAAATAATTATTAGTTTTACCTTAAATATAAATAATACCTGAATAGCCATCTGAACAGAATAAACTATGGAAATATGGCACCATAGCAAGAAAAAAACTAAAGGGAGAAAATTTAGATGGTGCATAAGAGCCACTGCAAAAATCAGTTTAAAGGAAACATCGGGTCAAAATCCGAATTCAAACTGCTGAAAGGACTTTAAATCTAAAATTATAATATACTTTTCATTAAATGCTAAGTATTTTTTTTAAATAAGAGTAATTTTCATTTGAATGTGCTTTAATGGAGGCGTCCATCTTGGTGAAGAACAGTTCTGTCACCTCCATGGGGGGGGGGGGGGGCATGAATGCGGTGAACACACGTTAAAAAAGGCACGTTAAAGTTAACGCGTTACAACTGAAAGCCCTACTTCTAACAGATATTGTTTTGGTCTGCAGACAGTGCTCAAGAAAAAAACACCTAGTGTTGAAATTTTGCTTTTTGCGCCAATACGAAAATCCGCCAGAGCTGCAGTTGACAGCAGAAGCTTTGGTCCCCTCGATTCTGAAGCGCTGATTTAGGCGGATACATGGTGAAAAAACATAGCTAGACTGCTCTGGTGGTCTGCACATCAGGCTAAAGGCTAATACACACAGACCAGCTATGCCCAGATAATGGAAAAAAAATGTAATTCAATTCAATTCAATTCAATTTTATTTATATAGCGCCAAATCATGAAACATGTCATCTCAAGGCACTTTACAAAATCAAGTTCAATCATATTATACAGATTGGGTCAGATTATACAGATTGGTCAAAATGTCCTATATAAGGAAACCAGTTGATTGCATCAAAGTCCCGACAAGCAGCATTCAATCCTGGGGAACCGTAGAGCCACAGGGAGAATCGTCTGCATTATCCATGGCTTTGCTGCAATCCCTCATACTGAGCAAGCATGAAGCGACAGTGGAAAGAAAAACCACCCATTAACGGGAAAAAAAAACCTCCGGCAGAACCGGGCTCAGTATGAACGGTCATCTGCCTCGACCGACTGGGGTTACAGAAGACAGAGCAGAGACACAACAAGAGAGACAAAAAAGCACAGAAGCACACATTGATCTAGTAATCTGTTCTACATTAGATGGTAATAGTCGGTGATCTGTCCTCCCTGGATGATTTCACAGTCAACAGAACGTCAGACCAGGTGTACCTACTATGAAGAAAAAAGAGAGAACAAAAAGTTAAAAGCTGAAATGACAACAGTCATTTCAATGTAATGCAATGCAAATCTGGAGAACAGTAGACTGGAGAACAGTAGAAATCAGTAGAGTGAGAAAAATAGGCCCTGATGTCCTCCAGTAGCCTAAGCCTATAGCAGCAAAACTATAAAGGTAGCTCAGAGTAACATGAGCCACTCTAGTTATAAGCTTTGTCAAAAAGGAAGGTTTTAAGATTAGTCTTAAAAGTAGACAGGGTGTCTGCTTCACGGACCAAAACTGGGATTTGGTTCCACAGGAGAGGAGCCTGATAGCTAAAGGATCTGCCTCCCATTCTACTTTTAGAGACTCTAGGAACCACCAGCAGACCTGCAGTCTGAGAGCGAAGAGCTCTGTTAGGAACATACGGAGTAATAAGAGCTCTGATATATGATGGAGCTTGATTATTAAGGGCTTTATACGTTAGAAGAAGAATTTTAAATTCTATTCTTGATTTAACAGGAAGCCAATGAAGGGAAGCTAAAATTGGAGAAATATGATCCCTCTTGTTGATTTTCATCAGAACTCTTGCTGCAGCATTTTGGATCAGCTGAAGACTTCGAACTGCATTTAGTGGACTTCCTGATAGTAAAGAATTACAATAGTCCAGCCTTGAAGTAACAAATGCATGGACTAGTTTTTCAGCATCACTCCTGGACAGAATGTTTCTAATTTTGGCGATATTCCGGAGGTGAAAAAAGGAAACTCTGGAAACCTGTTTAATATGGGATTTAAATGACATGTCTTGGTCAAAAATAACACCAAGGTTTTTTACTTTATTACCAGAGGCCAAGTTAATGTCATCCAGATTAAGTGATTGGTTAAGAAGTTTACTTTTTTGAGGACTCTGGCCCAAAGATTACAACTTCGGTCTTGTCAGAATTTAGATGCAGGAAATTTAAAGTCATCCAGCTTTTGATGTCATCAAGACATGACTGCAGTCGAAGTAACTGATTGGATTCATCAGGATTTATGGATAAATATAGCTGAGTGTCATCAGCATAACAGTGGAAATTAATCCCATGCTGTCTGATAATTTTGCCGATCGGAAGCATATATATAGTAAAGAGAATTGGTCCAAGGACTGAACCCTGTGGTACTCCACAGGTGACCCTAGAGTTTGAGGAAGATTTATTATTAACATGAACAAACTGGAATCTGTCCGACAGATAAGATTTAAACCAGCCTAATGCTTTCCCCTTAATCCCTACAGTATGTTCAAGTCTTTGTAGGAGAATATTGTGATCAACTGTGTCAAATGCAGCACTAAGATCTAACAGGACAAGTACAGACACAAGTCCATTATCTGAGGCCATGAGAATATCATTAGTGACCTTCACCAGAGCCGTTTCAGTGCTATGATGAGCTCTGAAGCCTGACTGAAACTCCTCAAGTAGGTCATTGCTTTGTAAATGTTCACAAAGTTTAAGGCACATTACATATTCTTTTCAAGTGTTTCATATCAATCCGCCCCTATGGTCAGGTAACCAAATGTCCCCGCAAATTTTGTATGATAAAGAAAAAAAAAACTACCGTAAATTGTTGTTGATCGCAGCTGTGTACAACAGGTCCTATTGAATTGGCTTGTAAAGCGCAGTGCCTCTCCACACAGAAACTTCACAGTATGTGATGTCAGGCGACCATGCCCATATTTGGGCAATAATGGCCGCCACCAGACTCAGTGATTGCGACGACAATTTGTTTTTATTTTTTACTGATTAATGCTAAATTCTTTAAATTACCACAAATGTATTAGTTTTAGGTATAGATAATGATCCACTGATTTTTCCTCGTTGACCGGACATTCCTTTAAGATCCCATCTATTGTAATCAATCACGGTTCACACAAACTTATTCCTACAACAAACCCTGAGATAGTCTGAATAGTTAATAATTATAATCACGGCTGACTAAACTTAAGTTATTTATTTAGTCATATTCTTGACAATGGAGGAAAATATAATTTCCATCAAAAGTTTTTCTATCCCAATTATGCCATGACTGTAATACTCAATAAATGACTAAATCTTTTACATACATATGATCTCGGATCTTCCCTGTATCTTCTCTGGCTTGGCTGCACCAGCTGCAGTTCTGGGCTGAGGTGTCCAGCTGGAAGTCTAGACCGGTCTCAACACTCGCTCTGTGTGGTCCTGCTGATTACTGCTCGGTCCAGGCTCAGACTGGGTACCACCATAGTGAGAAGCCCACGGTCGTGATGGACTGAACCACCCAGGGACTCTTTTTAGGTGGAAAAAAAATCAAAAGAGCCCAGGGCAGACGCAGATTCTTGTCAGTCCATCTGACCTTCTTCATATACTTTGACCGTTGCTGAGGATCCTCAGGAAAATTAAACTACCACCGTCCTTGTGAAGGTTTGAACAAAAACCTGCAAAACAACACGATGGCATAGCCATAAATTGTAAACAACAAAACTTTACCATCTGTCTGCTACGACGCTGCTGTTATTGGGATTAACGGCTGTGGAAATCGTTCTCACGCTTACGTCACTTCTGCTTCCACCCTCAGTCGCTAAGCGGCGCTACAAATCTCTCTAATTTGCACAAATGTTAGTGGTTAGTTGAGTATATCAATGTAATGCAGGAACTCTTGTAAATATTACATGGATCATCAAGGATAACGTTTTGGTTTACAAAACATGTCAATGTCATGTCATCAGAGCTTTAAGTTAATAAAGGTAGCTCTGACCTGATTTTGGGGGGTGGGGGAGTTGTAACAGTTATGTACGCTGAAGTTTTCTATTGTTTTATTTTGTTTTACTTTTCTCAGTGTTCTGTAAATGAAATGATACAAGCTCAGTCATCCAGCAATACATTTTATTTGGCAAGTTGTGAGGAAACAACCTGAAAATGCCAACCGGTGAATACTGTAAACAAATAATAGATACGATAAAGTAGTAGTTGATTCATGTATTAAATTTAACTAATGTGTGTTTCAGTGCCTTACTTCAGGTTGGAGATCAAAATACTTTCTAATGTGTTTCAATGTTTTCCTGCAGATGTTAAGCAGAAGCTGATTGTTAAAGAAGAACCACATGCCACCCTGCATGACCCAAAGCCCCCCCACATAAAGGAGGAACAGAAGGGAGTCTACATCAGTCTGCCAGGAGAGCAGCTTAATGGGAAGGAGGTGATTAATGCCATCAGGTTTGCAGTTGCTCCTCCCATAAAGAGTCTGAATGATGAACAGTCTCTGCTGCTCTCACAGCTTTATCCAGACCAAATTAAAGGCAGAGAGCTTGCAGAAGAAAATTATGATGAAGAATCCATCAGGATACAAGATTATGGAGATAATTCAATTTCTTTAGAGACTGAAGACACTGAGAAGGATGAAGAGGACAGTGATGTAGAGCACCCTCTCTCTGGGCTGAAGCATTTGTCAGACTCTGGATTTAAGAAATGTTCTACAGAGAAGAAAATTGTGGAGTCACGAAGGGAAGTCCAGACAGGAATGAAGCTGAGCTGCAAAGACTGTGGCAAAACATTAAGTGGGAAATTCGCTTTAAAGAGACACATGAGAATCCACACAGGACAGAAGCCTTTCTGTTGTGATCTATGTGGACAAAGATTTAGTAAGAACGGAACTTTAATCACACACATGAGAATCCATACAGGACAGAAGCCTTTCTGTTGTGATATATGTCAACAAAGATTTAGCCGAAAAACAAGTTTAAACGTACACATGAGAATCCATACAGGACAGAAGCCTTTCTGTTGTGATCTATGTGGACAAAGATTTAGCCAAAAATCTAATTTAAACAAACACATGAGAATCCATACAGGACAGAAGCCTTTCTGTTGTGATCTGTGTGGACAACAATGTAGCGAAAAAGCCGACTTAAACAAACATATGAGAATCCATACAGGAGAGAAGCCTTTCTGTTGTGATCTATGTGGACAAAGATTTAGCCGAAAAGCAAATTTAAATGCACATATGAGAATCCATACAGGAGAGAAGCCTTTTTGTTGTGATATATGTCAACAAAGATTTAGCCGAAAAACAAGTTTAAACGCACACATGAGAATCCATACAGGACAGAAGCCTTTCTGTTGTGATCTATGTGGAAAACGATGTAGCCAAAAAGCCGACTTAAACAAACATATGAGAATCCACACAGGAGAGAAGCCTTTCTGTTGTGATCTATGTGGACAAAGATTTAGCCAAAAGGGAATGTTAAACACACACATGAGAATCCATACAGGACAGAAGCCTTTCTGTTGTGATCTCTGTGGACAAAGATTTAGCCAAAAGGGAATGTTAAACACACACATGAGAATCCATACAGGACAGAAGCCTTTCTGTTGTGATCTGTGTCAACAAAGATTTAGACAACAAGCACATTTAAACAGACATATGAGGACCCATGCTGGTGGGAAAATTGCTCTGTTATGAATGTTAACTCCAACTGCACTGCTGTATTTTACTATAGCCTTTTATCCATTTCAACTCAAAAGCTTGGGGCTTTGTAAATCACAGGTAGTGTTTTCATACACATTTACCTGACTAATTTGACTTTCTCTGGGCTTTGGTCCCCACTCGACCCAGGGTTTCTCTTCTTTCTTGGTGCTTGTTGATGAGGTGAGGTTGCATGCAGTAAGAAATGTCTGCCACAAGGGTGAAGTAAGGAGCAATAAGGAGACGAGGAATTTACAAACCTATCATTTTCATAACCTCAATTTATCAAAAAAAAAATTAAGATGATTTTAGGTGAGGCCCGCTGATAGGCGAGCCTGGGCAGGGTGACTGCAGGGTTATAACTCAGATCATCTGTCATTTCCCGCAGACTGAATCATGTTTGTCGCAGCTGAAAATTCACTATAAAGTGTTTACTAAGTTAGTAGGAGGGGTGGGGGTATCTCTGTATAACAGACATCAAATGTTAAAATCTTGGCTGGATGTTTTTGGCATTTTCAGTTAATCATAAACTGCGGTGCCTGAGCTACCCAGACAGAGAGAAGCTGTGCTTTATTTTTCTCTACAGAAGTAGAGTAGAGTGGAGCCTGGTGGTGAGAAATAGGGTTGGTGGCGGTGTAAAAGGGGCTAAGAAGATATAACCTCATCAGTTGCGTATTGTCCTCCTGTTTCTCTGGAGTCCAGATGAGTGGCAGGAGGCAGCCTGAGTACCCGCATGAGCGTAGAGATTATATACGTAGACGCCTCGTTGGGCGGAGCCGGCCTATGCTGTGGATGAGTCTGAGCGTACGCCATGTTGAATGTGGCATATCTTCTGTTAGACTCAGACACTTAAACAGTATCACAGGGCCTTTAATCTTAGAATATACTTAATATTCATAGTCTTTATATTTTTGTAATATTCAGAGTTTATTTTCGTATCCCTTGGGCTTCATTCTCCTGACTTTATTGACATAAAGAATAAAAATAATTTAAAGAATTTAACCTGGCCCCATTACTCCTGTACTAAAATAGTTGCAAATTGTGACTATTCTGGAAATGTTCCCCATTAATTCTCATAATATGACGTTTTTCTAATATTATTACCACTTTTGTTCTTATTCTCTTTAATACTCCCCCCAAAAGTCTGTTCCTAATCTGTGTCTATACCAGATCTTAAAAGGTTAACATGTTTTTATGAAATAATGAACACAACAATATTTAGCTTTAACCAATTGATTTTTATATTTCACTGATTCTTGAGAGTCGGGACAAAACATGTCCCACATGGAAAAGTCTAATTTATAGCAAAAAATAATAAATTCATCATGATTGACATACCTACTAAGTTAAATCTAAAGGAATAGTACATACCTATCGGATTTTTAGAATAAACCTTTTTATCTTTTTGGGGAAAATTTGATTAAATGTATGATCTTTGGTTAGAGGTAATATCAAGTAAAAAATATAAAATAAAAAATAAGGGGTATAAATATAAAAAACAATGCATGAAGTAAACATCAAACAATATTTTCCATAAAAATCTTCCTATTAAAGTTGTGTCTTCAGTTTCTGTCAACTCCGTCAGATTTTTTCATAAAGCTCTTTAAATCAGGAAATAGCATGGTCAGCTATATCTCTGAGGACCCCTTTTCATCTCCCTGCCTGTGGTGAATGCAGCATTACCACACATGCTCTGGTACATTTTACATTTTTTCATATTTTAGACAAACAATGTCAATATTCCTATGGTCACAGCTGCACCATGTCAATACCATCTTTCTGTTGAGATACTTTTTTTAAACCATAGTGGATTGAATTTAAGCAATTTTGTGTGGTTATTGGGACAGCTAGCAACTGAGGAAAAACTACCTAGCTGTAGTGTAGAATACATGTTTTGGAGAGAAAATACATGCCCTTACTTCAACTCCGTCAGACGTCAACTCCGTCAGGTTCTACTGCTGACGGAGTTGACAAAACCACCAATAACCTCTTAATGTGCGAATATAATATTTGTGAATATAGTGAAGGGTTAAACTGATATTTCAGGGTTTTATTTACACATAAATGCACATACATAGCATGCATTACATTATTTAACCATACGCATTTGACTTCTAGAGAATGGGCAGGCAGTGGTCTGCCTATTATTGTTACGTGTAACTTTGCCAGCACTTTAATATATATATTTATATATGTAGAGACAGAGATAGAGAAATGAGAAGCCCGTGTGTAGATTTTCACAACATCTGGTTATGAAAACTACATACTGCACCTAGAGGATTTTACAACCGATTCTATAGTCTTATTCAAGTACATTTTTCTTTATTTCAATTTGTATTGTAGAAAAAAATGGCTGGACAGAAATTGTCACTTGAGGAGTAAAGGAGAAGAAATAGAGAGTACCAACAAAAGAGAAGAGAAAAATTAAACAGTGACCAAGAGAGCAAGCATGCTATGCAAGAGAAGGAAAGACAAAGATGGAAGAAGAGAGTTAAAGACAAAAAAGTAATACAAATTGACGAGATTGGAGACAGGGCAAAGAGGAATTGGAGAAAGTATTGGAGAGAGGCACAGAAAAGGTCCAGAGAGAAAAGATCCAATGAAGATGCAGTGCTGAAGGCACACACCCCACCAGATAGTCCACAAGATCAGGATATTCCAGAAGACAATGCCAGACACAGCAGACAGTCTCTCAGACAGGAAAGGGAGAGAAAAAGGCATTCAAGAGAAATAAAAACTTTGAAAGAGAAGCCTAAGAACGTAACAAAGCAATGAAACAAAATGAGAGAAAATATATCGAAAGGTTTTACACACACGCACACACATACACCACTTTAAAGTAAATGTCTACTTACAAAAGAGGAAAGGAAGAGAAGAACAGGTGGATGAGAAGATGGAGCAGGAAGTGGTATAGGGGAGGCAGATGAAAACAGAAGGAAAGGAGGGTACCTTGTTTCCCTTATTGTTTTTTGATAGTTGCAAACGGTGTAATTTATAGTAGTTAGAAACGGTGTATGTGCAATATGTTTATTATACTTTGCTTTACAGTAAGTTAAATACTCTAATAACAAGGAGTAGTTTTAGTAGAAGAGCAAATCGGTTCAATAATCAGCAATGCGCACATTTTTTTCTCAACACCGTCAGATCTTCATCCACAGCGTTGGATGTATGTTTTTGTTAATTTTTTGGGAGAAAAAATATTCTTACTTCAGTTTGTTGTTTTTGTTATAAAGGACCAACTGATCTACATCCTCTTATGTTTTATTTATTTAAGGAATTTGTTTTTACAATATTGAAATTAAAATCAAAGTTTAAAATTGCAAATATTTAGAGTTTTCAAAATAGTGTGAAATCACAACTAAATTTATATATTGTATTTTGTTTTTTACATAGAGTAATTAAACATTATTATAATATAATATACTTCAGAACTTCAGATTCTTGTATGATTTGAAGAATTAATATTTTATACTTTTTAGTGTGTCTGACGGAGTTGACAAAAATCCAGTTCTGAAGGGAAACATGTTTATTTGTTAAAAATGTGTTTTTATTTAGAACCTGTTCATTTACATGGTTAAATAGCTAAGACCTTTCTCTGCAGAAACATATAACTCTAATTGATATAGTGTGTATTTTTAAAAATAGTTTTTTAAAACGTGTTTTGTCCCGACTGAAGAATCAGTGATTTACAACACATATACATATAGATATTTCTCGCTCTCTCTCTTGCTTTCTCTCTACACTTATTAATTTATAATACTTTAAAATCTATATATGCACATGTATATCTAAAAAATCTATCAATATTTCTCTGTTCTGCCAATCTCTATAAATCTATATATTTCTTTAAAAGTATATACAAGCTCCATCTATATTTTCTGTGACACTTGTCGTTTGTGGGGTGGGGAGGGGTGCTGGTGCCCATCTCCAACATTCAATGGGAGAGAGGCGGGGTCCACCCTGGGCAGGTCTCCAATATGTCACAGGGCAACACTAGCCGTAAATGGCTCCTCGCTAATGGAAACTGGAAAACCCAAAATCCCCAGGCTTTCATTTACCGTGGTAAGAGAAAGTCTTAAGCTTTCAGTGAAAGATTTTGGACTATTGTGAAGTGAGCTATGAGCCCTGATCAAAATCCTACTGAACATGGATGGACGGAGTTAAAACGGGCCGTCTGGAGAAGGCACCCTTACCTGTTATGTGCAGAAGTGTCATTGACAGTTGCAGAAATCCTTTGATTGCACAACTAAATACTGAGCTACAGGCCAGTGTCATTAGTTTGATTTGTACAATTCTGTTGAGAAACAATTCAAAAGCAGTCGGATTTCCATTGGTTTTATTTTCAGTATTGAGAGAGAGATGTGTGTGAGGCCATCTCCCCCACATGGCTCCAGGGCAAACTGAAACTTTCTACAACCTGCATCCAAGAAGATGGTGGAGGGAAGCATAAAAGATGTCCATATATGGTCTGCAGTGTAACAAGACCCCAGCCAATCCTTCCTCGCCTTACAGACTTTGTTTCTTTTCTTCACATTGTAATTTGTGTATTAAATCCCTCGTATGTTAATGATGTTATTACTCACACGCACATACTATTAGAAGAGAGCTTTTGGAAGTTTGTGGTCTTTTGAGGTTTTTTTTCCCCCCTTTTTTTCCAGGCGAGAGGGTTTCGAGGTGCCTAAGTTTTATATTTAGGCCTTTTTCATCTCTGCTTTTTGGAAGCACCTGAAGAAGAAGCTTTTAAATATGTGTCATTATTTTATAACCTGCTGATATTTTGTATCTTTTCTGCTGATCTTTAATAAATGAGTATTTCCTGGCACAAAAAAGTCTCTGATCCTGGGATTATGCGGAGTTGCTATGAGGTTCTCACATCAAGAAATCCAGATTCAATGTTTCTAGCAGCAGAGAGAGAGAAATCATAGCTGTTGTTAACAAATGTAAAAATAACAGCTCCACTGACACTGATGACACACGACAGTCAAATCTGTCATTGATGCAATTGTTAAACCACTGACTCATATCTATAACCTCTTTTTCCAAACTGATCAATTTACAAGCAAAATAAAAACTGTTAAAACCACCATACAAATCTGAAGAAAGACACCAATTCACAAACTATAGGCCTGTTTCTCCACTTGAACAATTTTTTCATGATTTTAGAAAATCTATCAATTAACAGACTGGAAAACTTCAGTGATTACACATGATCTACTGTCGACTGATTTTACCAGAACTGAGCTGTTGTGTAGAACTCTGGGGTAACACCTACAGGACGTCACTCAAACCACTCCTGATGCTGCAGAAGAGACCCATCAGGATGGTTCATAAGGCAGCTATCACCACCACACTGCTTCATTCTTTCTTTATAGTTAAACTTCTCAGATCTGGTAGAATTTCTAACCTCACAGTAAATGTATAAAGCAAGAAATAAACAGCTACCAGACAGCATACAACAACTTTTTGCAGAGACAGAGATTGAGGATATCATTACAGGGAGAAGCTACATTTCTAAATCTTATGTGCTCAAAAAAACGTGAAGAAAATGTGCATTTCAATACGTGGTTTGAAGGTCTGGAACAAACTCAGCGTTGAATTAAATTAATGTCTAAGTATGATGCTGTTTAGGAAAAGGCTCAAAATGGTTTTCTAAAACGATCTGAGATGGAGGAAGGGCAGTGAACACCAGTGGGTCCTCTCAGCCACTGGACATGGGTGGATACCCACTTTTGCAATGGTTGGGGTGGTGTGGGCTACGGGCTGGAGGTAATAAGTGCCTGAACGTAGATTTGTGCAGACATATGTTAATGTCTATATGTATGTTTATGATGTAGAATATATTGTTGTATTTGCTTATGTAATGGCAGAGGTGGGCAGTGACTAGTTACATTCACGCAGTTACATTTACATGAGTAACTTTTTCAGAAAAATTTACTTTAAGGAGTAGTTTTACTGGACAGTTTTACTTGAGTCATATTATTGTTATTACTGTCTGGCCACTATATCAACCGTGAGTAACTTAATGAATAAAGAACAGACTTGTTTTTACCAAAAGTGCACCAAAGACAAAAATCTAGAAATGTAAAGTAAGATGTCTTTTGTCCATAAGCTTTGCTATTCTAAAGTTATTTTCTATCTGCTGAGCTCATTGAGTTGTCTGGAGGTCAAAGAATGTACAGTGAACAATAGATTTTGTCATTGGAAGTACTTTGCACTGTTCTAACATACTATATATGCATTAACTGCTGTATGTATTGCTTTCAAGTTTTATATTTAAATTTTTTTTTAGAAAAGTGTTTCTTTTGTCTTTAGTGTCTTTAGTGTGTCTTTTGTCAATAAAATACCAGAATTTGGCTTAACCTTATATTTTTGTCTGTCTGATTACATTATGTTTAAATATTAAATCATCAGCTTTTGTGATTAATCACTCAGTACTTGAGTAGCCTTCATACACTGCTGTTTTTCAGGGATAGATAGATAGATAGATAGATAGATAGATAGATAGATAGATAGATATCTTTATTGTCATTTTGTATGCACAATGTGCGCACAGAACGAAATTTCATTTGCATACAGCTTGAAAAGAATCACTCTAAAAATCACAGTAGATTGCACTAATTTTCAGGATAAAGATGCAGCAGCGATTTATGTAAACAATTGAGATGAAAAACAATGTAACACTGTAAGCAATAGTCTATTTGTGGCTTCATCAGTTCAGCAGCATGAAGCATATGTGCAAATGTGTAAATGTGCAGTTATGCGAGTGTGGTGCAGTGTCCATTTTTGGATACCTCGCAGGTTTCATTGGCAATCTGTAGTGCCCAGTCCCTTAACTCAAACAAATTTAAATTTTTGCTATCAAGGACAGTCTCACTGCCTCAATTTATGGAATCCGTGTAAGAAATTTGGCAATACATCTTTGTAACAAATCAAGTTTCAGTCCCAATAATTCAGCCGAGGCACAAGGAGCAGTTTAAAGGTTTTATAAAAGCAGAAGTTGTAGATGGGCTGGAAACCGCTGGTGCGTACTCTGGACCAATGCCACAACCTAGAGAATACCAGGTCATTGGCTGCAGGACACACAAAGGATGATTGGGAATACTGAATGAAAGCCATTAACCTTTCTTTATGCTGGAGGTGGTTTAGATTCCTTGTTGTGGTTTTGAGTGGTTTGTTGGCAGGGCTTTGGCAGCCTAAAAAGAGCACCAGTGACAGCTTGAAGGTTAACCAAGAAACAGACCAGTGTCATACACACAAGAGCAGAGCCAGGCGGTAACAGAGGGAGAATCCAAGAATCTTTGTCCAGTGATGATCCTGGGTCTTGATCCACAATCATGCACAATGAGGCAGAAGTAACAGGATACTTGCAAGGGTCGATGTCCAGAATCGGAAGACCAAACAAAAGAGTCTGATAGGGCCGAGACAAACAGGCAGGAAGCCACAGAATGATCAGAATCACACACAAGAAGGAAGTCATGGACTGCTGGAAGGTCTACTAACACGATGGCCTTCAACAATCTGCCGATTACACACTGGGAGAGCCAGATATATGTAGGGCTCCTCCCAGGTGCAGCAGCTCACAGAAATCAAAGCTGCTACAGGTGTAATCACCCAGAGTGGATTGCTAGAGCAGCACAGGGAGCATGGAGTGATGTCCAGCACACAGCAGAGCAACAGAACAGCAGCTTCAGGTTGGAACTTTATAACATTGGTATTCAAATCACTAAAATGAACAATTCTGATGTCCTATGAACTTTATTCTAAAAATAAATAAATAAATAAATAAAAAATCCTTAATCATTGGCTGCAGAGAGACTTTTTTTTAACAATATGTTTATTAAGAGTTTTCCAAGTAGTTTAGTACAATGGAACATAAATTAGGAGTCACATATGTCTATATAATAAGAAAAGAAAAGAGGAGAAAAACAAATGGATAAACAAACAAAACAAAAAAGAAGTACAGGGCGTGTTACTCAAGATAACGACATGTACTGTTGCATCACTGGTACTTTAAATCAAAACAGAATTTATCAAGGAAGAGGTGAGTGGCTCATTATGAGTCTCAAAATTGTTCAAGATCTCCATCAAATTGAGCAAGATGGTCCAAGAATGGCTGCCAAATCTTGTAGAATTTTTTAAGACCGTCCGTCATGGCATATCGGATTTTCTCCATGTGTAATACAGAGACAAGATCTGTTAGCCATGTCTTGAAGAGTGCCACTGTTTCTGACTTCCAAAGCCTTAAAATCAGTCTCTTTGCAATTAACATTCCATACATAATGGTGTGCTGTACAAGAGGGCTGTGAGTCAATAGAGACAGGGAGTAGCCAAACAGTGCCACCTCTGGCTCGGGCTTAAGCACACAACCATACATTTCAGAAAACCAATGGAATACTCCACACCAGAAGTCATACAGTTTTGGACATGTCCAAAAGAGGTGGGTTAAGGTACCATCAGCTAACTTACATCGATCACACAAAGGGGAAACAGTAGGGTATATTCTATGTAATTTAGTTTTTGAATAATGAAGTCTGTGTATGACCTTAAACTGGATTAAGTGATTCAATTCAATTCAATTCAATTTTATTTATTTAGCGCCAAATCATGAAACATGTCATCTCAAGGCACTTTACAAAATCAAGTTCAATCATATTATACAGATTGGGTCAGATTATACAGATTGGTCAAAATGTCCTATATAAGGAAACCAGTTGATTGCATCAAAGTCCCGACAAGCAGCATTCACTCCTGGGGGACCGTAGAGCCATAGGGAGAGTCGTCTGCATTGTACATGGCTTTGCTGCAATCTCTCATACTGAGCAAGCATGAAGCGACAGTGGGAAGAAAAACCACCCATTAACGGGGAAAAAAAAACCTCCGGCAGAACCAGGCTCAGTATGAACGGTCATCTGCCTCGACCGACTGGGGTTACAGAAGACAGAGCGGAGACACAACAAGAGAGACAAAAAAGCACAGAAGCACACACTGATCTAGTAATCTGTTCTACATTAGATGGTAATAGTCGGTGATCTGTCCTCCCTGGATGATTTCACAGTCAACAGAACGTCAGACCAGGTGTACCTACTATGAAGAAAAAAGAGAGAGAACAAAAAGTTAAAAGCTGAAATGACAACAGTCATTTCAATGTAATGCAATGCAAATTTGGAGAACAGTAGACTGGAGAACAGTAGAAATCAGTAGAGTGAGAAAAGTAGGCCCTGATGTCCTCCAGTAGCCTAAGCCTATAGCAGCAAAACTATAAAGGTAGCTCAGAGTAACATGAGCCACTCTAGTTATAAGCTTTGTCAAAAAGGAAGGTTTTAAGATTAGTCTTAAAAGTAGACAGGGTGTCTGCTTCACGGACCAAAACTGGGAGTTGGTTCCACAGGAGAGGAGCCTGATAGCTAAGGATCTGCCTCCCATTCTACTTTTAGAGACTCTAGGAACCACCAGCAGACCTGCAGTCTGAGAGCGAAGTGCTCTGTTAGGAACATACGGAGTAATCAGAGCTCTGATATATGATGGAGCTTGATTAATAAGGGCTTTATACGTTAGAAGAAGAATTTTAAATTCTATTCTTGATTTAACAGGAAGCCAATGAAGGGAAGCTAAAATTGGAGAAATATGATCCCTCTTGTTGATTTTCATCAGAACTCTTGCTGCAGCATTTTGGATCAGCTGAAGACTTTGAATTGCATTTTGTGGACTTCCTGATAGTAAAGAATTACAATAGTCCAGCCTTGAAGTAACAAATGCATGGACTAGTTTTTCAGCATCACTCCTGGACAGAATGTTTCTAATTTTGGCGATATTCCGGAGGTGAAAAAAGGAAACTCTGGAAACCTGTTTAATATGGGATTTAAATGACATGTCTTGGTCAAAAATAACACCAAGGTTTTTTACTTTATTACCAGAGGCCAAGTTAATGCCACCCAGATTAAGTGATTGGTTAAGAAGTTTATTTTTTGAGGACTCTGGCCCAAAGATTACAACTTCGGTCTTGTCAGAATTTAGATGCAGGAAATTTAAAGTCATCCAGCTTTTGATGTCATCAAGACATGACTGCAGTCGAAGTAATTGATTGGATTCATCAGGATTTATGGATAGATATAGCTGAGTGTCATCAGCATAACAGTGGAAATTAATCCCATGCTGTCTGATAATTTTGCCAATCGGAAGCATATATATAGTAAAGAGAATTGGTCCAAGGACTGAACCCTGTGGTACTCCACAGGTGACCCTAGAGTTTGAGGAAGATTTATTATTAACATGAACAAACTGGAATCTGTCCGACAGATAAGATTTAAACCAGCCTAATGCTTTCCCCTTAATCCCTACAGTATGTTCAAGTCTTTGTAGGAGAATATTGTGATCAACTGTATCAAATGCAGCACTAAGATCTAACAGGACAAGTACAGACACAAGTCCATTATCTGAGGCCATGAGAATATCATTAGTGACCTTCACCAGAGCCGTTTCAGTGCTATGATGAGCTCTGAAGCCTGACTGAAACTCCTCAAGTAGGTCATTGCTTTGTAAATGTTCACAAAGTTGATTAGCAACTACTTTCTCAAGAATTTTAGATAAGAAAAGAAGATTAGATATAGGTCTGTAGTTTACTAGCTCATCTTGATCAAGAGAAGGTTTCTTAAGTAAAGGTTTAATAACAGCTACTTTAAAAACCTGTGGTACATATCCATTTACTAAGGATAGATTAATCATGTCTAAAATAGGACCACTGATCAAAGGGAATACCTCCTTAAACAACTTGGTTGGGATTGGGTCTAACATACAGGTAGAAGGTTTAGATGAAGCTAAGATTTTAGATAGCTCAGAAAGCTCTACTGCTTCTAAACAGTTCAGACACAGCGCAGGTTCTAAAGATTCCTCCAATGCTGCCTTACTTACTGGGGATGAGGTAATCATGTTTGGGAGGATGCCAATTATTTTATTTTTAATGGCATCAATTTTATTTATGAAGAATCCCATAAAATCATTACTACTAAGAGCTAAGGGAATGGATGGATCAACAGAGCTGCAGCTCTGAGTAAGTTTGGCAACTGTACTAAAGAGAAATCTAGGATTATTTTTATTCTCTTCAATTAATGATGAAAAATATGCTGCTCTAACTCTGCGAAGGGTCTTGTTATACAACAATAGACTGTCCCTCCACATTAAGTAGGATTCCTCTTGGTGTGTAGAGCGCCATTTTCTCTCCAATTTCCTAACATTGTGCTTCAAGGAACGCAGCTCTGAATTAAACCAGGGAGCCAGCTTCCTGTGAATTATCACCTTCTTTTTCAAGGCAGCTACATTATCTAATGCAGAACGCAATGAGGAAGTCACACTGTTAGCAAATGTATCTATTTGTGAATGGGAAGAAACAGCATTGCTGTCATCTACAGGGCATTTCTGCAATACTGAGGATATTAAGAGGGGGACAGACTCTTTAAGTTTTGATACAGCATTATCCGATAAAGATCTACTATAATGGAACCCTCTTTTGGGGGTGGAGAAATCGGTTAGATTAAACTCAAATGTTATTAAAAAATGATCAGATAGGACAGGGTTGTGAGAGAATACTGTTAATTCTTCACAATCAATGCCATATGTCAGCACAAGGTCCAAAGTATGGAGCCGAGAGTGCGTTGGCTTATGCACATTTTGAGCAAAACCAATTGAATCTAGGATAGTTTTAAAGGCTACACTAAGGTTATCACATTCAGTGTCAACATGGATGTTAAAATCACCCACTATAATAACCTTGTCAGTATTTAACACCAAATCAGATAAGAAGTCTGACAGTTGATCCAAAAACTGAGTGTAAGGGCCTGGTGGACGATACAAAACAATAAACAGAAGAGGTTTTATTGCTTTGCAGTTTGGATGAGGGAAACTGAGGGTTAAATGTTCAAAAGAACTGTAATTATTAATTGGCCTGGGACTAATTAATAAATCAGACTGAAAGATGGTTGCCACTCCTCCTCCTCTTCCCACAGATCTGGGAATGTGGAAATTTGAATAACTGGAGGGAGTTGACTCATTTATACTAACGTAGTCCTCTTGTAGCCAGGTTTCTGTGAGACAAAACAAATCAATCTGATTATCAGAAATCAATTCATTAACTAACAAAGTCTTTGGAGGGAAAGACCTTATATTTAATAGACCACATTTAATTCTTTTATTTTTTGGTTCAAAGTGATCCGTATGGATTTTTATTAGATTTTTATGATTTGTTCCCTTTAGATCAGTTTTTGATCTGTTAAGTTTTGGCCGTGGGAAAGACACCGTCTCAATAGGATAATGGGTGGGTAACAGTACAGAAGCTGCAGAGAGGTGTGTTAAACTACGGCTCTGCTTCCTGGTCTGGACCCTGGGTTGTCAGCATTTAGGAGAACTAATAAATCCGGCCAGATTCCTAGAAAGAAGAGCTGCACCATCTAAAGTGGGATGAATGCCGTCTCTCCTGATCAGACCAGGTTTTCCCCAGAAAGTTTGCCAGTTATCAATGTAGCCCACGTCGTTTTCTGGACACCACCTAGACAACCAGCGGTTGAAAGATGACATGCGGCTAAACTTGTCATCACTGGTCAGATCAGGCAGGGGACCAGAGAAAATTACAGAGTCCGATATTGTTTTAGCAAACTCACACACCGAAGCAACACCAACTTTGGTGACCTCTGATCGGCGTGACCGGGTGTCTTTACCGCCAGCGTGAATAACAATTTTGCGGTATTTACGCTTATCCTTAGCCAGCAGTTTTAGGTAGGATTCTATGTCGCCCGTTCTGGCCCCTGGTAGGCATTTAACTATAGTCCCTGGTTTCTTTAGTGCCACGTTTCTTAATACGGAGCTGCCAATAATTAAGGTCGGCTCCTCGGCGAGACTGTCGCTCAGAGGGGAAAATTTATTAGAAACGCAGATGGGTTGGTGGTGATCTGGGGGCTGAAATCTAGAGCTATGCTTACTACAAACCGTCACCCAGCCGGCCTGCTTAACCGGTTGTTCGAGTGCGGCTGTTGGTTCGCTACGTGAAGTTATGCCTGGCATTAATAGAACAGTGTTGGATTCTACCTAGACTCTCTTCCCAAACAATATCATTAATCTGGAGTCCCAGTTCCTCTTCCCAAGCTTTCTTCAAAGAGTGGGTGGCATAGTTCAGCTGTTCAGAAAATATCTTGACAAAGTCTGAGATCAAGTGTTTAGAATCTGGTGGGCCAAGCAAAAGACTGTAAACCCTGCTTTCCTCAGGGAGGGATTCAAAGTTAGGCAGGTTTTGGCGGACATAGTCTCTAACTTGAAGATATCTAAAGAAGTGTGTTGACGGCAAGGAAAACTTGTCTTTTAGTTGAGTAAATGAGGCAAAATGTTTGTCAATGTACAGATCTTTCAAAACTACTATGCCTTTTAGCCTCCAACTACAAAAAGTTGCATCTGAGAGTGAGGGGGGGAATGCATGGTTATGAGACAGTGGAGCATATACAGATGTGCTAGGCAGCTTGCAGTACCTCTTAATTTGCTGCCATATTTTGAAACAGTTAAGATCTATTCGGTTATTTACGTTAGTCTTTACAGACAGTACAGGTGTTGAGAAAAGTAGAGCTGGAAGTGAACTGCCTTTAACATCTTTCTTTTCAATGGCCACCCACGCAGGGGTGGACGTTGAACTTTCCAAGCTGTGGCCTTCACGGCAATAGGCAAGAGCTCTAAGATTTGCTGCCCAATAATAATGCTGAAAGCATGGTAACCCAAATCCCCCCTTCTCTCTGGGTTTTTGTAAATGAGCTTTGGAGATTCTATGAGCTTTAAAACCCCAGACAAAAGGCATGACTATTGAGTCTAGTAGTTTAAAAAATAATTTTGTTAAGAAAATAGGAAGGTTTTGAAAGAGATATAAGAATCTTGCCAATGAGACCATCTTGATAGCATTTATACAACCCATCATAGAAAGCGGGAGCGTGCGCCACTTGCCAATATCTTCTTTTAATCTTTCTACTTCTTTATGAAAATTCAGTTTAAATATGAATTTAGGATCTTTTGGTAGGGTTACTCCAAGATACTTCAACTTGTCTGTAACTTTAAATGGGAGTTTATGCAGAAATTCCGCTTTATGGTTATCTCCAAGAGGAAGAAATTCACTTTTTTGCCAGTTAATTGTGTACCCAGAAACCTCACCAAATGACTTTATAAGGTCTAACAAAATGGGGATAGACTGCTCAGGCTGTGACATAAAGATTGCCACATCATCGGCATATAAAGATAGATGGTGGTCCACATCACCTAGACGAATAGGTTTGAGAGAGCTGTGTTGCCTGATACCAATAGCAAGAGGTTCAATACCAATCGCAAACAGGAGAGGGCTGAGGGGACAGCCCTGGCGCGTTCCACGATGTAATGGAAATGGAGCTGACCTCTCTTGATTTGTTAGAATGGAAGAAGAAGGCTGGGCATATAGAATTTTAATCCATGAAATAAAACGGCTACCAAATCCAAAGTCCTCCAACACCCTCCACATGTATGCCCACTCAATCTGGTCAAAAGCTTTCTCTGCGTCTAAGCAGAGGACAGCCACCTTCTGATCCTTCTTATAGTCATGGTACATTATGTTCATTAGTCTTCTAACATTAAAAAAGGAAAACCTTCCAGGAATGAAACCCGTTTGGTCAGCATGGATGATGGAGGCAATATGTTTGTTTAACCTATTAGCCATCACTTTTGGGAAAATTTTCATATCAGAGTTCAGCAATGCAATCAGACGGTAAGATGAGGGCTCAGTCTCATCTCTCCCCTCTTTTGAAATTAGTGAGATGTTGGCTTCATACAAGGAGCTTGGAAACTTCTGAGTTTCAAATGAGTGATTGAACATCCTGAGCAAGAGAGGAGTTATCTGTTCGGGAAATTTCTTATAAAACTCTATTCCAAAACCATCTGGTCCAGCACTCTTGCCATTAGGAAAGGACTTTATAGCATCTAGAATCTCTTGGGTGGTGATGTCAGCATTAAGTGCCTCACACGCTGTCTCACTCAATTTAGGGAGATTCAAATTCTCCAGCCACGCAGAGGCATCCCCCCCAGCTTTAGATGTATATAACTGTTGATAATATTCCCTGAAGCGCTTGTTTATATTGCTGGGGTCAATGATAATGTCCCCAGTTTTTGATTTGATTTGATGTATAGCTCTGCTAGCCTGCAAACCTCTCAGTTGTCGGGCCAATAACTTCTGGGGCTTGTCCCCTAGTTCAAATTGTTTTTGTTTCAATCTAAACAATTGGTCCTGTACCTGAGCAGACAGAATGTCATTATATTCATACTTCAGTTTAAGAATATTCTGTAAGGTAGTGGAGTTAGCAGGAGATTTATAGGCAGTTTCTAGTTGCGTTAGATCTTTTTCAATTTCTAAAAGACGTTTTTTCTTTTCTTTTCTCAATGAGCTTTCAAAAGAGATGATGTGCCCTCTAGTCACAGCCTTAAAAGCTTCCCATAGGGTGCAGTCTGTAACCTCTAGGTTATCGTTTGTTCCCAGAAAATCTGAGATCCTAGAAGAAATTAACTGAGTAAACGAGGAGTCGGAGAGAAGTGAGGGTTGCAACCGGCAAGTATATTGCTGTTTCTTATGGTTGAGGTCAAGTACCAATGATATGGGAGAGTGATCAGAAATTAAAATATTATGATGTGTGGTGGAGATTACACTTGATATCAAATTGGAGTCAAGTAAAAAATAATTGATTCTAGAAAAAGATGTGTGCCTCTGTGAGAAAAAGGAATAATCCCTATGTGTGGGGTGCTGAGGCCTCCATATATCAACTAGATGTGTGGATAACATTAAATTATTCAAGGTTGTGGAGGCAGCAGAGGGCAACTGGTTTGTTTGGGCTGATCTATCCAAAAAATTGTCAAGCACACAATTCAAGTCACCACCTATAATCACATGTGTGTCTGAGAGAGTGGGCAGTAAGTTAAAGACCTTAATGAAAAAATTTGGGTAATCAAAATTGGGACCATATATGTTTAAAAGTGTGACATGATATGAGTAAATGTAGCCTGTCACCAGAATGTATCTGTCATTAGGATCGCACACGGTGGAAATATGCCTAAATGGAATAGTCTTGTTAATCATAATAGCCACTCCTCTAGCTTTACTGGAGAATGTAGACGGAAAAATTTGATTTACCCAGCTGCACTTAAGCAAGTTTGCTCATTCTGTTTCTGTCTCTCCTCGAGGTCGGTCGGTTTTTCTTCAGCTCTCCAGAGCTCCTTATCTGCTATTACCCTGCCCCCATTCTCCTGCTATTTGCTTCGTCTGTGTCTTTTGTGCCATTTCTTCATAGCAACCGAAAGCTCTAAGGCAATTATGGATCTCGTCAGCTGGTCTCTCAACGCTATTGATCAAATTTTTTCAACTGGAAAGCAAAGGACCGGGGAGCGTGCCTGTCCCGACGGAACTTTTTTTGCGGGATACATTTTGGACCCGTGGGAGAAATGGTCCACGGTGTGCCTCTCAATTCTTTCTGTTGAGGACGTCGAAGATGTCTACTTATTCGGATTTACGATACTTGGATTCCTCATTTTTGGCCTTGGAGGATATTTAATGTATCAACACCTTCAAAAGCTGCTGGTGGTAAATATGGCCCTGATGAGACTGCCAGCGGCAGTCGACACGATCACGAGGTCGTTGAATGAACAGAACGGACGGCTTGATAAGCTGACCACGGTTGTGGTACAGAGATGAATGGGATAAAACCTGGAAGTGTGAACGTTACTAGCCCATCGATTGGATTATTGGAATATTGGATCCTGGAGCCAGCGGCGAAAAGACTCTAAGGCTGACAGAAAAGTTGGTGTCAGCTTGTTCTTATAACAAATTCTGTTTCTTCAAATCGGACTCCCCGCTATCAAATCCTCCCTGGTTGTTATGGCGACATCGCACAAATTCCCTGCTACCCCACATTCCTGCTGACATCTGTGGAGAGTCAAGCCGGAGCAGCAGAGTGATAAGACTTTCCATCAAGGACACTTGCCTGCCGGAGGACGGCCTTCATGGACATACAGATTTCCACACAACATGCACCCAGACACACATATGCTCACAAATACAGATGACTTTACCCGACCAGAACTCAAATGTTTACCTTTCTGCATATATGTGTCTCGTCATTGATTGTGCTTTTTGTGCAAATGAGGTTTTTTTGTCGGATGCTTCACATTTTGTGTGGAAACACAAATTGTGCAGCACCTGTCTTTTTTTCTTTCCCTCCACTCGCCCAGTGTAAATCTTTTTTCAACAGATCTCAAGGCAGCGCCTAGGGACCCCGTGTAAAGCGGGGTCTGGGGCAGTTTGGGGAACGCACCTCACGGCTTGCGCTTTTTTAGCAGCGGGCGACTGGGTGTGTTCCTGGCAACGCAAGGCCTCAGTCAATCGTTCCCCCAAAATGTTGGTTAAGTGTATGTGATGGACGGTTGTACTGGAACTGAAATTTCGATTGTAATGCAAATTGCAGTTGACTAATAAAATTGATTGATTGATTGATTGATTGATTGATTGATTGATTGATTGATTGATTGATTGATTGATTGATTGATTGATTGATTGATTGATTGATGTGGGCTTAATATGAGTTTCCTGTAAGAATATAATGTCTGCCGCTAAGGACTTTAAATGAGAGAAGACTTTTGCCCTCTTAATGGCATGTCCCAATCCACAGACATTCCAACTAGTAAAAGTAATGCCACCACCTCTTGAAGAAAGTCTAGGATGCATATCTAAGTACAGTAATGCAAAAATGTGACGCCCTTAAACAACACTGATAGCAGCACAGAGGAAAACAAAAAAATAAAGAACACACAACTAAGAACTTACCCTCCCTCCCCCCGTCCCACTTTCCCAAACAAAGTGAGAACACGCTCCCCTCAAACAGGCATAGAGGCTGCCGGACCATAGGAAAGACTGGTTTAACTAAGCTAACAAAAAGAGCCCTATGCACTCTCTCCAAATATGCAAATAAAAAAAAAAACACAAGTAAATTTAAACCATGGTCATAAGAATGTCCCGACCTGCGTAATGGCAGAAAACAAAGTCACATACCAGATAATATACGCCATCCCAAGCGCATGCAGTGTTCAAGACAAAGTCCCTGCAAACAACTCGGCTTCTTGTAGTGAAGAAAATACTTGCTCCGAGTTCCCCAGAGTGACCCGGAGTCGAGCTGGGTAGATGAAGCCGACCCTTGCGCCTGCCTCCTTAAACGTCTTTCAGACATCTTCAAAAGCCTGGCGCTGTTTAATCACCTCCACTGGCAAATCGGGGAAGAAATGGATCGCCGCCTCGTTATATTTCAGGGGGAATTGTTGACGAGAACGCTGTAGTATTTTGTCCTTGATTTGGAAGTGATGCATCCGGGCTATAATCACACGCGGTCGTGCTTTTTCCTCCGAAGATAGTCGCCCTAGACGGTGTGCATGATCCACAACAACAGGGCTGGAAAAATTGCCAGCACCTAGCAGTTCGGGGATAAACTTCTCCAGAAATTCAACAGGGCTTCTTTTCTCGATCTTTTCGGGCAGGCCAACAATTTTTATATTCTGACGCCTAGAGCGAGCCTCCAGGTCAATTACTTTTGAACAAAGTGCTTGGTTTTCCGCCCGCATTTTCACGCAGACTTGTTCAACCTGCGAGAGGCGGTGGTCGTAGTTGGAGTTAGCTTCTTCAATTTATGCCATACGGTTTCCCAGACTCACCAATGACGCTTGAGTAGATGCTAGCGTTGCCTCCAATGAGTCAAATCGATCAGTCATCGTCTTGTTCATACTTTCTATTGCCAGAAGAATGCTGCTCGACTCCGCCTTAGCGTCCTTGCTAGTCTCGAGATCTGCCATGGCACGTTCTGGTGCTAGCGATAACCCCAGCGATGCAGGCGTTCTAGTCTCGATAGGGCTCTTATCCTGCTGTTTTCCACGCTCAGTCTTCGTTTCTCGCATCTCCTCGATTTTAGTCTAAGGTTAAATTAACAAGAGGTCGGGTAAACTGGTGAATTTTGAATTAAATACCGAGTTATTCTATAACATGGAGAGGAGCTCGGGAAAAACGTGTCTACTCCATCAGGTGCTCACTAGCGCCCCCCTCTGCAGAGAGACTTTGAGGGGAATTACTTGAGAAACTCTGTTACTTTAAGGTCCTATGACAAGGGTGATTTGAAGGTCATTCATTTTGGTGCACCTAATAATACCTTTAAGATGAATTGCATCAAAAGGTATCTGAAAAAACCCCAAATCCATCTGAAATTTTATTCCACACTATATATTTTCAAGTTTACGAGGTCTTAACTTTCCACTGCTCTTCAAGCATTCCAAAAATACCACTTAAACTTTCTCTCTTCAACCAACAGGTTCTTTTAGCATGGAACTTGATTTATAAACATAATTTCGCTTCCACAGAATTTCTTACAAAATATACCAGTAATGCCTACAGAGTTTTCAGTGGTATTTGATACTATCCCATCAGGTCTATGCATGCTTTCCAGAGACTCTTACAACTCTCCTCCCCTATCACTCAATCCTCCTGATGTGTCACAGTCCTTTGTTGGTAAAGTCTGCTTTTCATCTTCTTAGCTTCTTAATCCCAGGATAAGAGCCATGCTTCAGGATGCTTTGGTCTCTGTCCGTCCAGCTACGTTTTACTGGACCAATTTTGTGACTCATATGAAGTAGAAAAAAGTGTTGATGCTACTACAAAGATTGTATTTAACAAATAATGTCAAAGAGATCAGATTGATGCATAGATTGTACCTTGTGAAACAATATTTATCAAAATTTAATGATGATATACATGTTTCTGCTAAGTGCAACCTGAAACATTAACTTACTTATTTTGGTCATTGGAAATTACACACAATTTTTGGAGGGAGTTTCATCACATATGCTGCAGACTGTTGAACTGCTGAAGCCACAAAATGGACTCTGTACCACACGTGAATAGCACACTGTCTATTTCCCCTGCATTGTTTACATTGTTGCATTGTTTTACATTTCAATTTATAAATCGCTGCTGCATCTTTATCCTGAAAATTAGTGCAATCTACTGTGATTTTTGAAGTGATTTCTGGAATTAATTTTTTTTTCAAGCTGTATGCAAACGATATTTCGTTCTGTACGCACTTTGTGCATGCAAAATGACAACAAAGCTATCTATCTATCTATCTATCTATCTATCTATCTATCTATCTATCTATCTATCTATCTATCTATCTATCTATCTATCTATCTATTCCAGAGTCTGTTTGTTCTGCCTTTCAACTTTACTACAAGAATGTTATTTTTGGTTTTCAACAACACTGATTATTTCTTCCTCATAAATATGTTTGTTGTTCTGGCTAAATTTCTCATGCACAGAAGGAAATTCATCAACAGGAAGCCTGAACCCTTTTTTACTGAACAAAACCAAAACTACTTGAACAATGTTTATGACATTCTCCTAATCAGAATGTGTAAATCCTTTAACCTGTTTGCTTGAAGTATACTCTCGCACATATCCCTTTTTAAATTTCTGTTTTCCCTGTTTATATTTGCTTTCAGAATATCTATATGTATAATTTGCCCCTGATTTCGGTGTTAATGAATGTGGTTACCATAACAACAAGGTCTTTTGTCTGCAACGGGTCCACCAGAGGGCGCATTGACCGCATAAATCTCAATCAGTGAGTGTAATAAACTATTTTTGACTACAATATATTTTTCGTACGAAATGTTGACAGGTGTTATCAAGTGAATTATAAAATTTTGTAGGAAAGCATGGAAATATTTTTTTCCAACCCGCGTAAACTGTCGACCCGGAAGTTATTTTGTTTGCGCACGCGCACACAAGCTGATGGTCCGCCTCCAACCGTAGCTACCGTTCTAGGTCATGTTGCGACACGTGGATCCCTCCTGGTTCTTTGTTGTTTTGTTGGTGAATCTGGAAGAGAGCAGCAGCTGCTGCAGGTGATGAAGTCTGGAAAGAAGTCCAGCAGCTGGAGGCACAGCGGAGAAACTGGAGGGAAGCAGGAGCTCAAAGAGCGGCAGGACGCAGCAGAGGAGACACCAATGATGGGGGATGTTTTCCAGCCCAGAGTTCTGCAGGACCCATCAGGTTTGGAGATTTCCTACTTCATGCTAACTGTGTGGATGGAGTTAAAGTTTAGGAGCCGTTTTCAGCAGCTGATGGATTCCTCCTCTTAATCAGAACTCGTTGCAGGGTTTCCCCCAGAAAACTGGCTAAGCCTGCAGCACTGCACAGGAGATGCTAATGCTAGCTTAGCATGTAGCATAGGAGGTGCTAATGCTAGTATAGCATGTAGCACCGTTCAGCATCAAGTTTCTGTTATGTCTTCCAGGGAAAGTTCCTCCAAAAAACGCTTTTTGGTTTATCTCGTCTAGAAAAAGGGTCGCATGTTTTCTTCTGGCTGTTAGTATGGAGGACCAATCTTGCCATAATTCAATAAATTCAATAAATAATAATAAGTCAATAAATAAATGAGTCAATAGAATTAACACTGGTGGCCTTCAAAATATAACCATGTATAGATTTCTAAAATAAAAAGAGAGACAGAAAAGATGGATAAATAAGAGAGGTTAAGAAAGACAGAAGATAGCTGCTCGTATGAAGCTGTATTCTGTGGTATGAATGGAAAGCTATGTGAAAGAAAGCAACCCTCACCCCAAGACAGAATTTCTGCCTCTTGTCTGAAAGTCATAAAAACATGGCCGCTAATATCCTGAATTGCTTGTATCTGGCCACTGTTGCCACGGCTACAATAAAATGGGGATGTAGTGATCAGGGTGATGAACAGCGTTGGTGTAGTGCCAAACATGAAGCTTTTGGCAGTTTGATCAGTTTTAGTCTCCTCTGTTGACGTGATGGAGGAATCTCCTACATGGTTTTAACAAACTACAACAGGACTTCTTCTGGCTTTCTTCTCACCACTTAACCATACATTTCTAAGTTTTGGAGACTCGCTAGAAAACCTGTCCTTTACTGTGATTGATCCACCTGAGCAGCTGATCTCTGCATCTCCTCCAGAGTTACTATTGTCACCTTGACTGCTTCTCTCATTAAAGCTCTCCTTATCCAACCCGTTCTAGCAGGGGTCTGCAAACTGGCTTTGGAGCCACAAGAGGCTCTTTGGACCTTCCACAGTGGCTCTAATAACTTAACTGGTATAATAATATTTGTAAAATATAAGAACCGATTCAGAATTTAGCAGTTATTAAATGCTTTTAACAGAATAATTGCTTTGAATTTCCACAACAGAATGACACTAAAGATACCAGTGATCATTTTAGGTTGAAACTGTCAGTTCCTGAGGTTCAGTTTTCTCTACACTGCTGATAAAATATTTTTCTCTAAATTGAATCTTTACGATTTTTGTAACATTGTAAAGGTCTAGTTGTTCATAAAGCATGTAATGTGTTTCAGTGTTGGCTGCAGATGTTAAAGAAGAGGCTCCTGAAGAACAGAGTCCTGAGGGGGAGCAGCAGGAGTCAGAGCCCCTCCACATAAAGGAGGAACAGGAGGAACCCGGGGTCCATCAGGAAGGAGAGCAGCTCCTTGTGAAGGAGGAGACTGATAGCAGGTTTCCATTAACTGCTGCTCCTATCAACAGTAAGGATTTATTTACTTTGTTTGTGTGTCCGTGTTGCAGCTAAAGGTCAAAACTCACTGGATTCATTAATATCCAAACTCTCTGGATTCATCAGCTACCAATCAGACAAAATCTCGTCTGGGTCTAAATCTATGTGCTCTGATCTGATTTCTCCAAAACATATCAGCACTGATTAGAGGGTCCAGCAACAGAACCTCCTGACTTGCTAGGTTCAGTGTTTATATTAGAGTCTGCTGTTCTGTCAGGAAACACAAAGCTGAGATTGCTGCATGAACAAGCTTAACCAAGATCCCAGTTTCCCTTTTTTAATTTTCTGTACTGCTGCACAACAGCAGAACACTGTCAATGGGCTGCCCATGTCCGTAAAGCTAATAGCAGCTAGCATTAGCTTATGTTGGGCAGGAAGTTTAATGCTAGACTGTCGTAGATACATGAGTTTTAATGTTGGTCTCAAACATCCACCGTACTCTCCTGATGCACCTTAACAAACGGTGACATTCAAACCTGGTTGCTCACAGTTGTTTTACTTTAGCATGTGAGAAACCAGACAGTCCTGTGAGGATCATGTTCTTTGATTTCTCCAGTACATTTAACATTTAAGTGACTCACTGGAACCACTATTGTAAATCACTATTGTGTCAAATTTATATATGATTGAACAAAGGAAAAGTCCAATTTTTAAGCTTCACCTTGTTGGAAAGATTTGACTCTAATTTCCAATGATGCTGGCCGAGGGGGGGGGGGGGGGGGGATCTAAGCCTGTCATGAGGATATGAGAGCCAGCAATAATTTATACACATTTAAATGCCACCATGTGTGTTTAAAGTGCTGTAAAACTAAAAGTATTTATGGAAAAACATTTGCATTTTCCTTAGAGGGATTTAAAAAAACATGATTATTTCTGACTTTTCAAGCGTGATAAAAATGTCCGTCTCTGCTTGTATTGGTATGAGCAGTCTGCTCAGCCATCTCAAGCTCCTAAACATCATCCAAGAGCTCGTCTTCACATAGAAACTGAATGATGACCATCAGACCATCCACATAAAATGATAGACAATGTTATTGAGTTACCGTCCAGCCCTAGGAGAGGCTGTCCAGGATGACGCAAAGGCTCTAAAGCTGAAAGGTGGCAGAGATACAGGAATTTTCAATGGATATTTTAAAAGTACCAGATTTGGTTAAAGTTGACTTTGCACAATAAGCAAGTGAGGTAACTGATGTGTCATGACATCCACGGCCCCGGGAATATATGGGCTGGCTAGAAAAAAAATTCAGTCAAACTGATTATTTTTGCTTTAACCCATACGTTAGAGGGATTTAAAAAAAACTTGACCATTTCTGACTGTTGAAGCGGGATAAAAATGGCCGTTTCTGCTTGTACTGGTATGAGCAGTCTGCTTAATAGACATTCTGTCTTAAAAGAGAAAGGCAAAACATTTGTAGATGTAAAGTGTACACAAGTTTAAATATTTGTCCTACATTCATAACACATAATGTGAAACAATATAAGATACAGAATAAAAACAAAGTAAAACATATTGTATGAACTGAGTACTAGTGGAGAGCCCTTAATTTGAATAGAACAAAAGACTTGGGTAAAGTACTTGAATATAAATATGGTTTATAATATCTGACACATTCATTAGCAGAATAAAAACAGACAGAAAAGTATAAATGTGCAAATTTCTGTCCCTTTGTGTTTGGCAGTGACTGATGCAGTTCTGGTTTTCATCCCAACATATTTACTTGGCAGCTTTGGTCATGATTCTGTATAAAAAGAGTCCACCAATGTGAAATAATTTTTATTATTTTTACCTTAAATATAAATAATATCTGAAAAGCCATCGGAACAGAATAAACTACATATATGGAAATATGGCAATATCTATTGTAATAAATCACTGTTCACACAAACTTATTCCAACAACAAACCCTGAGATAATCTGAATAGTTAATAATTATAATCACGACTGACTGAACTTAAGTTATTTAGAATAATGTGATAATAAAAGTTTTTCTATCCCAATTATGGCATGATTGTAATACTCAATAAATGATTAAATTGTTTACATACATATGATCTCGGATCTTCCCTGTATCTTCTTTGGCTTGGCTGCACCAGCTGCAGTTCTGGGCTGAGGTGTCCAGCTGGAAGTCTAGACCGGTCTCAACACTCGCTCTGTGTGGTCCTGCTGATTACTGCTCGGTCCAGGCTCAGACTGGGTACCACCATAGTGAGAAGCCCACGGTCGTGTTGGACTGAACCACCCAGGGACTCTTTTTAGGTGGGAAAAAATCAAAGGAGCCCAGGGCAGACACAGATTCTTGTCAGTCCATCTGACCTTCTTCATATACTTTGACCGTTGCTGAGGATCCTCAGGAAACTTAAACTACCACCGTCCTTGTGAGGGTTTGAACAAAAACCTGCAATATGATGCAACTCCATAAATTGTCAGCAAAAAAACTCTGAAAACTTTACCAACTGTCTGCTACGGCGCTGCTGTTATTGGGATTAACGGCTCTGGAAATCTTTCTCGCGCTTACGTCACTTCTGCTTCCTCCCTCAGTCGCTAAGCAGCGCTACAAATCTCTCTAATTTGCACAAATGTCAGTGGTTAGTTGAGTATAACAATGTAATGCAGGAACTTTTGTAAATATTAAATAGATCATCAAGGATAACCCTTTGGTTTACAAAACATGTCAATGTCATGTCATCAGAGCTTTAAGTTAAAAAAAAGGTAGCTCTACAAAGACCTGATTTTTGGGGGGTGGGGGAGTTGTAACAGTTATGTACACTGAAGTTTTCTATTGTTTTGTTTTACTGTTCTCAATATTCAGTGAATGAAATGGTGCAAACTCAGTCATCCAGCCATTCATTTTATCTGGCAGGTTGTGAGGAAACAAGCTGAAAATGCCAACGGGGTGAATACTGTAAATAAACAATACATACGACAAAGTAGTAGTTAATTCAAATATTAAATTTAACTAATGTGTGTGTCTGTGCCTCACTTCAGGTTGAGATCAAAATACTTTCTAATGTGCATAATGTGTTTCAATGTTTCCTGCAGATGTTAAGCACAAGCTGATTGTTAAAGAAGAACCACATGCCGACCTGCATGACCCAAAGCCCCCCCACATAAAGGGGGAACAGAAGGAAGTCTACATCAGTCTGCCAGGAGAGCAGCTCAATGGGAAGGAGGTGATTAATACCATCAGGTTTCCAGTTGCTGCTCATACCATAAAGAGTCTGAATGATGAACAGTCTCTGCTGCTCTCACAGCTTTATCCAGACCAAATTAAAGGCAGAGAGCTTCCAGAAGAGAATGATGGAGAAGAATGTATCAGAATACAAGATTATGGAGATAATTCCATTTCTTTAGAGACTGAAAACACAGAGAAAGATGAAGAAGACAATGATGTAGAGCACCCTCACTCTGGGCTGAAGCATTTGCCAGACTCTGGATTTAAGAAATGTTCTACAGAGAAGAAAAATGTGGAGTCACGAAGGGAACTCCAGACAGGAATGAAGCTTAGCTGCAAAGACTGTGGCAAAACATTTAGTGGGAAATACTCTCTAAACACACACATGAGAATCCACAAAGGAGAGAAGCCTTTCGGTTGTGATCTGTGTGAAAAAAGATTTAGCAATAAATCAAATTTATGTGCACATATGAAAATCCATACAGGACAGAAACCTTTCTGTTGTGATCTATGTGGACAAAGCTTTAACCATAAATCAAATTTAAATGCACACATAAGAATCCATACAGGACAGAAGCCTTTCTGTTGTGATCTATGTGGACAAAGATTTAGACAGAAAGCACATTTAAACACACACAAGAGAATCCATAAAAGACAGAAACCTTTCTGTTGTGATCTGTGTGGAAAACGATTTAGCCGGAAATCTCATTTAATCGAACACATGAGAATCCATACAGGACAGAAGCCTTTCTGTTGTGATCTATGTGGACAAAGATTTAGACAGACGGCACATTTAAACACACACATGAGAATCCATAAAAGACAGAAGCCTTTCTGTTGTGATCTGTGTGGACAAAGATTTAGGGAAAGTGGAACTTTGAACAGACACATTAAAATCCATACAGGACAGAAGCCTTTCCGTTGTGATTTATGTCAACAAAGATTTAGCCGAAAAACAAATTTAAAGAGTCATATGAGGACCCATGCTGGAGGGAAAATGGCTCTGCTATGAATATTAACTCAAGCTGCACTGCTGTAGTTGACTATAGCCCTTCGTCCGTTTCAGCTCAAAGGTTTTGGGCTTTGGGAATCACGTGTAGCCTTCCCTTAGACATTTACCTGACCAATTTAACTTTCCTGGGGCTTTGGTCCCCACTCGACCCAGGGTTTCTCTTCTTTCTTGGTGCTTGTTGATGGGGTGAGGTTGCATGCAATAAGAAATGTCCGCCACAAGGGTGGAGTAAGGAGCAATAAGAAAATGAGGAATTTACAATCAATTTCATAACCTTAATTTATCAGAAAAAGTTAAGATGATTTTGGGTGAGAAAGTACACCTCCAGGCCCTCTTTTCAGTCAGTTCATCAGGATTATTAATTTTAATTCTGCTTTGATTTGCTGGGAGAGGCAGAGGCCCGCTGATAGGCGAGCCTGGCCAGGTTGACTGCAGGGTTTTAACTCAGATCATCTGTCATTTCCCGCAGACTGAATCATGTTCGTCGCAGCCTAAAATTCACTATAAAGTGTTTACTAAGTTAGTAGGAGGGGTGGGGGTATCTCTGTATAACAGACATCAAATGTTAAAATCTTGGCTGGATGTTTTTGGCATTTTGAGTTAATCATAAACTGCTGTGCCTAGCCTACCCAGACAGAGAGAAGCTGTGCTTTATTTTTCTCTACAGAAGTAGATTGGAGCCCGGTGGTGAGAATTAGGGTTGGTGGCGGTGTAAGAGGGGCTAAGAAGATGTAACATCATCAGTTGCGTGTTGTCCTCCTGTTTCTCTGGAGTCCAGATGAGTGGCGGCAGGCAGCGTGAGTGCCAGCATGAGCGTAGAGATTATATACGCAGACGCCTCGTTGGGCGGGGTCGGCCTATGCTGCGGATGAGTCTGAGCGTACGCCATGTTGAATGTGGCATATCTGTTGTTAGACTCAGACACTTAAACAGTATCACAGGGCCTTTAATCTTAGAATATACTTAATATTCATAGTCTTTATATTTTTGTAATATTCAGAGTTTATTTTCGTATCCCTTGGGCTTCATTCTCCTGACTTGATTGACATAAAGAATAAAAATAATTTAAAGAATCTAACCTGGCCCCATTACTCCTGTACTAAAATAGTTGCAAATTGTGACTATTCTGGAAATGTTGCCCATTAATTCTCATAATATGACGTTTTTCTAATATTATTACCACTTTTGTTCTTATTCTCTTTAATACTCCCCCCAAAAGTCTGTTCCTAATCTGTGTCTATACCAGATCTTAAAAGGTTAACATGTTTTTATGAAATAATGAACACAACAATGTTTAGATTTAACCAATTGATTTTTATATTTCACTGATTCTTGAGAGTCGGGGAAAAAACATGTCCCACATGGAAAAGTCTAATTTATAGCAAAAAAATAATAAATTCATCATGATTGACATTCTTACATTAAATCTAAAGGAATAGTATATACCTATCGGATTTTTAGAATAAACCTTTTTATCTTTTTGGGGAAAATTTGATTAAATGTATGGTCTTTGGTTAGAAGTAATATCAAATAAAAAATAAGGGGTATAAATATAAAATATCAAACAATATTTTCCATAAAAATATGCCTATTAAAGTTGTGTCTTCAGTTTCTGTCAACTCCGTCAGATTTTTTCATAAAGCTCTTTAAATCAGGAAATAGCATGGTCAGCTATATCTCTGAGGACCCCTTTTCATCTCCCTGCCTGTGGTGAATGCAGCATTACCACACATGCTCTGGTACATTTTACATTTTTTCATATTTTAGACAAACAATGTCAATATTCCTATGGTCACCGCTGCACCATGTCAATACCATCTTTCTGTTGAGATACTTTTTTTACACCATAGTGGATTGAATTTAAGCAATTTTGTGTGGTTATTGGGACAGCTAGCAACTGAGGAAAAACTACCTAGCTGCAGTGTAGAATACATGTTTTGGAGAGAAAATACATGCCCTTACTTCAACTCCGTCAGACGTTAACTCCGTCAGGTTCTACTGCTGACGGAGTTGACAAAACCACCAATAACCTCTTAATGTGCGAATATAATATTTGTGAATATAGTGAAGGGTTAAACTGATATTTCAGGGTTTTATTTACACATAAATGCACATACATAGCATGCATTACATTATTTAACCATATGCATTTGACTTCTAGAGAATGGGCAGGCAGTGGTCTGCCTATTATTGTTACGTGTAACTTTGCCAGCACTTTAATATATATATTTATATATGTAGAGATAGAGAAATGAGAAGCCCGTGTGTAGATTTTCACAACATCTGGTTATGAAAACTACATACTGCACCTAGAGGATTTTACATCCATCCATTCATCCATCTGTCAATCAATCATATCAAGTAAATAAAAATCTTATAGTCTTATTCAAGTACATTTTTCTTTATTTCAATTTGTATTGTAGAAAAAAATGCCTGGACAGAAATTGTCACTTGAGGAGTAAAGGAGAAGAAATAAAGAGTACCAACAAAAGAGAAGAGAAAAATTAAACTGTGACCAAGAGAGCAAGCATGCTATGCAAGAGAAGGAAAGACAAAGATGGAAGAAGAGAGTTAAAGACAAAAATGTAATACAAATTGACGAGATTGGAGACAGGGCAAAGAGGAATGCGGTACCGCGCACGTGACGTCACGGCCTTAAGAGTAACGCCCCTTTTGCCGCACCGGTAGGGCAAACAGTCGTAGAACGCACATACAAACCAGCCATTACAAGCGCAACAGAACCAGCGATATGACCGACTTTGCAGCCATTAAACTTACCCAAGACGATGTCCCAGGCGCACGGTTTACTGGTCGCACTGTGGAAGAGCACACCAACCTTCAGCTGAAACGGTGGCTTGAGTGTCGAGGGCTCAAAAAAACTGGAAGACGGGCCGAGTTGATTCAACGGTAAGCTTTGTTTTTTTCCCTGCTCGGCGTTCATGCCTTTGTTATGATTTCCACCGTGCTCCGTTCACGTCGGCCTTTTTTGTTTGTTTGCAATCAACGTCCAGGAATCTGTATATCTTGCCAATAGGTAGCTACAAAACGATTGTTCACATCTCAGAATCTTTCGCTTAAGAGATTCAGGGCGTTTGTTTTTGAGTAAGCTATCCCGGTAGCAGGGTACCATGTTAGCGCCTGCTAACATGCTAGCCTATATGCTATCATCACCCTTTCCACCGACAAAATGCTTGCTACATATGTAGGTGAATTTGGTAACTTTTTCCGGGTTGAAATGTTGTGTAGGCCGCCCGCACAAGTGTACCCAACGCACACACTTCTCCTTGGCACTCTTGAGTTTCGGGAAATTAATGAAGAAAACATCCTTCATATGCGGCCGATCAGCGTACCTCGAGTCGCTGTTGCACGTCCCATAGCAACAATGTTTATAAACCATGGTCTTAGATGTTGGAAAAAGCAGTCGTTTACCGAGTAAAACCTAGGCTAACGCACGTCTCTTCCACAGCAAAACAGCGGCGGTTTGGGAGTTTGCCCTACTGCGTACCCCGCGATGTGACGTCATCGTGACGTTGTGTTTCTAAAAATAGCTCGCGCGCGGTACCGCATTGGAGAAAGTATTGGAGAGAGGCACAGAAAAGGTCCAGAGAGAAAAGATCCAATGAAGATGCAGTGCTGAAGGCACACACCCCACCAGATAGTCCACAAGATCAGGATATTCCAGAAGACAATGCCAGACACAGCAGACAGTCTCTCAGACAGGAAAGGGAGAGAAAAAGGCATTCAAGAGAAATAAAAACTTTGAAAGAGAAGCTTAAGAACGTAACAAAGCAATGAAACAAAATGAGAAAGAAAATATATCGAAAGGTTTTACACACACACACACCACTTTAAAGTAAATGTCTACTTACAAAAGAGGAAAGGAAGAGAAGAACAGGTGGATGAGAAAATGGAGAGCAGGAAGTGGTATAGGGGAGGCAGATGAAAACAGAAGGAAAGGAGGGTACCTTGTTTCCCTTATTGTTTTTTGATAGTTGCAAACGGTGTAATTTATAGTAGTTAGAAACGGTGTATGTGCAATATGTTTAATATACTTTGCTTTACAGTAAGTTAAATACTCTAATAACAAGGAGTAGTTTTAGTAGTAGTGTTCAAAGAGCAAATCGGTTCAATAATCAGCAATGCACACATTTTTTTCTCAACACCGTCAGATCTTCATCAACAGCGTTGGATGTATGTTTTTGTTAATTTTTTGGGAGAAAAAATATTCTTACTTCAGTTTATGTTGTTTTTGTTATAAAGGACCAACTGATCTACATCCTCTTATGTTTTATTTATTTAAGGAATTTGTTTTTACAATATTGAAATTAAAATCAAAGTTTAAAAATGCAAATATTTAGAAATCTGAGTTTTCAAAATAGTGTGAAATCACAACTAAATTTATATATTGTATTTTGTTTTTTACATAGAGTAATTAAACATTATTATAATATACTTCAGAACTTCAGATTCTTGTATGATTTGAAGAATTAATATTTTATACTTTTTAGTGTGTCTGACGGAGTTGACAAAAATCCAGTTCTGAAGGGAAACATGTTAAAAATATGTTTTTATTTAGAACCTGTTAATTTACATGGTTAAATAGCTAAGACCTTTCTCTGCAGAAACATATAACTCTAATTGATATAGTGTGTATTTTTAAAAATAGTTTTTTAAAACGTGTTTTGTCCCGACTGAAGAATCAGTGATTTACAACACATATACATATAGATATTTCTCGCTCTCTCTCTTGCTCTCTCTCTACACTTATTAATTTATAATACTTTAAAATCTATATATGCACATGTATATCTAAAAAATCTATCAATATTTCTCTGTTCTGCCAATCTCTATAAATCTATATATTTCTTTAAAAGTATATACAAGCTCCATCTATATTTTCCGTGACACATGTCGTTTGTGGGGTGGGGAGGGGTGCTGGTGCCCATCTCCAACATTCAATGGGAGAGAGGCGGGGTCCACCCTGGGCAGGTCTCCAATATGTCACAGGGCAACACTAGCCGTAAATGGCTCCTCGCTAATGGAAACTGGAAAACCCAAAATCCCCAGGCTTTCATTTACCGTGGTAAAAGAAAGTCTTAAGCTTTCAGTGAAAGATTTTGGACTATTGTGAAGTGAGCTATGAGCCCTGATCAAAATCCTACTGAACATGGATGGACGGAGCTAAAACGGGCCGTCTGGAGAAGGCACCCTTACCTGTTGATATGTGCAGAAGTGTCATTGACAGTTGCAGAAATCCTTTGATTGCACAACTAAATATTGAGCTACAGGCCAGTGTCATTAGTTTGATTTGTACAATTCTGTTGAGAAACAATTCAAAAGCAGTCGGATTTCCATTGGTTTTATTTTCAGTATTGAGAGAGAGATGTGTGTGAGACCATCTCCCCCACATGGCTCCAGGGCAAACTGAAACTTTCTACAACCTGCATCCAAGAAGATGGTGGAGGGGATCAGAAAGGATGTCCATATATGGTCTGCAGTGTAACAAGACCCCAGCCAATCCTTCCTCGCCTTACAGACTTTGTTTCTTTTCTTCACATTGTAATTTGTGTATTAAATCCCTCGTATGTTAATGATGTTATTACTCACACGCACATACTATTAGAAGAGAGCTTTTGGAAGTTTGTGGTCTTTTGAGGGGTTTTTTTTCCCCCTTTTTTTCCAGGCGAGAGGGTTTCGGGGTCCCAGAGTTTTATATTTAGGCCTTTTTCATCTCTGCTTTTTGGAAGCACCTGAAGAAGAAGCTTTTAAATGTGTGTCATTATTTTATAACCTGCTGATATTTTGTATCTTTTCTGCTGATCTTTAATAAATGAGTATTTCCTGGCACAAAAAAGTCTGATCCTGGGATTATGCAGAGTTGCTATGAGGTTCTCACATCAAGAAATCCAGATTCAATGTTTCTAGCAGCAGTGGAAGAGGGAGAGAGAAATTATAGCCGTTGTTAACAAATGTAAAAATAAAAGCTCCACTGACAGTGATGACACACGACAGTCAAATCTGTCATTGATGCAATTGTTAAACCACTGACTCGTATCTATAACCTCTTTTTCCAAACTGATCAATTTACAAGCAAATTAAAAACTGTTAAAACCACCATTATACAAATCTGAAGAAAGACACCAATTCACAAACTATAGGCCTGTTTCTCCACTTTCACAATTTTTCCATGATTTTAGAAAATCTACCAATTAACAGACTGGAAAACTTCAGTGATTATACATGATCTACTGTCGACTGATTTTACCAGAACTGAGCTGTTGTGTAGAACTCTGGGGTAACACCTACAGGACGTCACTCAAACCACTCCTGATGCTGCAGAAAAGACCCATCAGGATAATTCATAAGGCAGCTATCACCACCACACTGATTCATTCTTTCTTTATAGTTAAACTTCTCAGATCTGGTAGAATTTCTAACCTCACAGTAAATTTATAAAGCCAGAAATAAACAGCTACCAGACAGCATACAACAACTTTTTGCTGAGGGAGAGGGAGGATATCATTACAGGGAGAAGCTACATTTCTAAATCTTATGTGCTCAAAAAAACGTGAAGAAAATGTGCATTTCAATACGTGGTTTGAAGGTCTGGAACAAACTCAGCGTTGAATTAAATTAATGTCTAAGTATGATGCTGTTTAGGAAAAGGCTCAAAATGGTTTTCTTAAAATGATCTGAGATGGAGGAAGGGCAGTGAACACCAGTGGGTCCTCTCAGCCACTGGACATGGGTGGATAGATACTTTTGCAATGGTTGGGGTGGTGTGGGCTACGGGCTGGAGGTAATAAGTGCCTGAACGTAGATTTGTGCAGACATATGTTAATGTCTATATGTATGTTTATGATGTAGAATATATTGTTGTATTTGCTTATGTAGTAGCAGAGGTGGGTAGTGACTAGTTACATTCACGCAGTTACATTTACATGAGTAACTTTTTCAGAAAAAAGTACTTTAAGGAGTAGTTTTACTGGACAGTTTTACTTGAGTCATATTATTAATCCAGTATCGCTACTCTTACTGTCTGGCCACTATATCAACCATGAGTAACTTCATGAATAAAGAACAGACTTGTTTTTACCAAAAATGCACCAAAGACAAAAATCTAGACATGTAAAGTAAGATGTCTTTTGTCCATAAGCTTTGCTATTCTAAAGTTATTATTATTATTATTATCTGTTGAGCTCATTGAGTTGTCTGGAGGTTAAACGAATGTACAGTGAACAATAGATATTGTCATTGGAAGTACTTTGCACTGTTCTAACATAGTATATATGCATTTACTGATGTATGTATTGCTTTCAAGTTTTATATTGCAAAAAATATTTACAAAAGTGTTATTTTTGTCTTTAGTGTCTTTAGTATGTCTTTTGTCCATAAAATACCAGAATTTGGCATAACCTTATATTTTTGGTGTCAACTGGCTGATGACACTGCTGTTTTTCAGGGATAGATAGATATCTTTATTGTCATTTTGTATGCACAATGTGCGTACAGAACGAAATTTCATTTGCATACAGCTTGAAAAGGATCACTCTAGAAATCACTCTAAAAATCACAGTAGATTGCACAAATTTTCAGGATAAAGATGCAGCAGCGATTTATTCAAACAATTGAGATGAAAAACAATGTAACACTGTAAGCAATAGTCTATTTGTGGCTTCAGCATTTCAGCAGCATGAAGCATATGTGCAAATGTGTAAATGTGCAGTTATGCGAGTGTGGTGCGGTGTCCATTTTTGGATACCTCGCAGGTTTCATTGGCAATCTGTAGTGCCCAGTCCCTTAACTCAAACGAATTTAAATGTTTGCTATCAAGGACAGTCTCACTGCCTCAATTTATGGAATCCGTGTAAGAAATTTGGCAATACATCTTTGTAACAAATCAAGTTTCAGTCCCAATAATTCAGCCGAGGCACAAGGAGCAGTTTAAAGGTTTTATAAAAGCAGAAGTTGTAGATGGGCTGGAAACCGCTGGTGCGTACTCTGGACCAATGCCACAACCTAGAGAATACCAGGTCATTGGCTGCAGGACACACAATGGATGATTGGGAATACTGAATGAAGGCCATTAACCTTTCTTTATGCTGGAGGTGGTTTAGATTCCTTGTTGTGATTTTGAGTGGTTTGTTGGCAGGGCTTTGGCAGCCTAAAAAGAGCACCAGTGACAGCTTGAAGGTTAACCAAGAAACAGTCCAGTGTCATACACACAAGAACAGAGCCAGGCGGTAACAGAGGGAGAATCCAAGAATCTTTGTCCAGTGATGATCCTGGGTCTTGATCCACAATCATGCACAATGAGGCAGAGGTAACAGGATACTTGCAAGGGTCGATGTCCAGAATCGGAAGACCAAACAAAAGAGTCTGATAGGGCCGAGACAAACAGGCAGGAAGCCACAGAATGATCAGAATCACACACAAGAAGGAAGTCATGGAATGCTGGAAGGTCTACTAACACGATGGCCTTCAAGAATCTGGCGATTACACACTGGGAGAGCCAGATATATGTAGGGCTCCTCCCAGGTGCAGCAGCTCACAGAAATCAAAGCTGCTACAGGTGTAATCACCCAGAGTGGATTGCTAGAGCAGCACAGGGAGCATGGAGTGATGTCAAGCACACAGCAGAGCAACAGAACAGCAGCTTCAGGTTGGAACTTTATAACCTTGGTATTCAAATCACTAAAATGAACAATTCTGATGTCCTATGAACTTTGTTCTAAAAATAAATAAATAAAAAATCCTTAATCATTGGCTGCAGAGAGACTTTATGGGGAAGAGTTGCACATTTTTTATGGAAAAACAAAAACAATTACTTGAGAAACTCTGTTACTTTAAGGTCCTATGACAAGGGTGATTTGAAGGTCATTCATTTTGGTGCTCCTAATAATACCTGATGAATTGCATCAAAAGGTATCTGAAAAAACCCCAAATCCATCTGAAATTTTATTCCACACTATATATTTTCAATTTTACGAGGTCTTAACTTTCCACTGCTCTTCAAGCATTCCAAAAATACCATTTAAACTTTCTCTCTTCAACCAACAGGTTCTTTTAGCATGAAACTTGATTTATAAACATAATTTCTTTTCACAGAATTTCTCACAAAATATACCAGTAATGCCCAGAGAGTTGACAGTGGTATTTGATATTATCCCATCAGGTCTATGCATGCTTTTACAACTCTCCTCCCCTATCACTCAATCCTCCTGATGTGTCACAGTCCTTTGTTGGTAAAGTCTGCTTTTCATCTTCTAAGGTTCTTAATCCCAGGATAAGAGCCATGCTTCAGGATGCTTTGGTCTCTGTCCGCCCAGCTACGTTTTACTGGACCAATTTTGTGACTCATATGGAGTAGGAAAAAGTGTTGATGCTACTACAAAGATTGTTTTTAACAAATAATGTCAAAGAGATCAAATTGATGCATAGATTCTACCTTGTGAAACAATATTTATCAAAATTTAATGATGATATACATATTTCTGCTAAGTGCAACCTGAAACATTAACTTACTTATTTTGGTCATTTGAAATTACCCACAATTTTTGGAGGGAGTCTCATCACATATGCTTCAGACTGTTGAACTGCTAAAGCCACAAAATGGACTCTGTACCACACGTGAATAGCACACTGTCTATTTCCCCTGCATTGTCTACATTGTTACATTGTTTTACATCGTTTACATTTCTATCTATCTATCTAGCTATCTATCTAGCTATCTAGCTATCTATCTATCTATCTATCTAGCTATCTAGCTATCTATCTATCTATCTAGCTATCTATCTATCTATCTATCTATCTATCTCAGAGTCTGTTTGTTCTGCCTTTCAACTTTACTACAAGAATGTTATTTTTGGTTTTCAACAACACTGGTTATTTCTTCCTCATAAATATGTTTGTAGTTCTGGCTAAATTTCACATGCACAGAAGGAAATTCATCAACAGGAAGCATGAACCCTCTTTTACTATCAGAATGTGTAAATACTCTAACCTGTTTGCTTGAAGTATACTCTCGCACATGTATCCCTTTTTAAATTTCTGTTTTCCCTGTTTATATTTGCTTTCAGAATATCTATATCTATAATTTGCCCCTGATTTCGGTGTTAATGAATTTTCTAAAGAATCAATTGAATATATTCGATGTTCTGTGTACTCCAACAGTGTTGATCACAGAATGGATCCATTTGCAGTCGTTCGTCCCCTTCAGTCATGTTATGTATGGATTGAACAATGTGGTTACCATAACAACAAGGTCTTTTGTCTCCAACGGGTCCACCAGAGGGCGCATTGACAGCATAAATACGTTACAGCTCAATCAGTGAGTTTAATAAACAATTTTCTACTACAATATATTTTTCGTAAGAAATGTTGACAGGTGTTATCAAGTGAATTATAAAATTTTGTAGTAAAGCATGGAAATATTTTTTTCCAACCCGCGTAAACTGTCGACCCGGAAGTTATTTTGTTTGCGCACGCGCAAACAAGCTGATGGTACGTCTCCAGCCATAGCTACCGTTCTAGATTGTGTCGCGACGCGTGGATCCCTCCTGGTTCTTTGTTGTGTTGTTGGTGAAGCTGAAAGAGAGCAGCAGCTGCTGCAGGTGATGAAGTCTGGAAAGAAGTCCAGCAGCTGGAGGAACAGCGGAGAAACTGGAGGGAAGCAGGAGCTCAAAGAGCGGCAGGACGCAGCAGAGGAGACACCAATGATGGGGGATGTTTTCCAGCCCAGAGTTCTGCTGCACCGATTAGGTTTGTATATTTCCTTCTTCATGCTAACTGTGTGGATGGAGCTAAAGTTTAGGAGCCGTTTTCAGCAGCTGATGGATTCCTCCTCTTCATTAGAACTCGTTGCAGGGTTTCCCCCATAAAACTGGCTAAGCCTGCAGCTCTGCATAGGAGGTGCTAATGCTAGCTTAGCATGTAGCATAGGATGTGCTAATGCTAGCTTAGCATGTAGCATAGGATGTGCTAATGCTAGCTTAGCATGTAGCATAGGAGGTGCTAATGCTAGCTTAGCATGTAGCATAGAGGTGCTAATGCTAGTATAGCATGTAGCACCGTTCAGCATCAAGTTTCTGTTATGTCTTCCAGGGAAAGTTCCTCCAAAAAACGCTTTTTGGTTTATCTTGTCTAGAAAAAGGGGTGCATGTTTTCTTCTGGCTGTAAGTATGGAGGACCAATCTTGCCATAATTCATAATACATACAGAATAAATAAATGAGTGAATAGAATTAACACTGGTAGCCTTCAAAATATAACCATGTATAAATTTACAACATAAAAAGAGAGACAGAAAAGATGGATAAATAAGAGAGGTTAAGAAAGACAGAAGATAGCTGCTCGTATAAAGCTGTATTCTGTGGTATGAATGGAAAGCTATGTGGAAGAAAGCAACCCTCACCCCAAGACAGAATTTCTGGGGGAAACACTGCCTCTTGTCTGAAAGTCATAAAAACAGACCTGCTAATATTCTGAATTTATTGTATCTGGTCACTGTTGCCACGGCTACAATAATGTTGGGATGGAGTGATCAGGGTGATGAACAGCGTTGGTGTAGTGCCAAACATGAAGCTTTTGTCTGTTTGATCAGTTTTAGTCTCCTCTGTTGACGTGATGGAGGAATCTCCTACATGGTTGTAACAAACTACAACAGGACTTCTTCTGGCTTTCTTCTCACCACTTGCCCTTAAAATTCTCAGTTTTTGAGATGCACCAGAAAACTTGTCCTGTTCTGAGATTCTTCCACCTGAGCTGCTGATCTCTGCATCTCCTCCAGAGTTACCATTGTCACCTTCACTGCTTCTCTCATTAAAGCTCTCCTTGTTCAACCCGTTCTGGTAGGGGTCTGCAAACTGTGGCTTTGGAGCCACAAGAGGCTCTTTGGACCTTCCACAGTGGCTCTAATAACTTCACTGGTATAATAATATTTGTAAAATATAAGAACTGATCCAGAATTTAGCAGTTATTAAATGCTTTTAACAGAATAATTGAATTTGAATTTCCACAACAAAATTACACTAAAGATACCAGTGATCATTTTTAGGTTGAAACTGTCAGTTCCTGAGGTTCAGTTTTCTCTACACTGCTGATAAAATATTTTTCTCTAAATTGAATCTTTACGATTGTTGTAACATTGTAAAGGTCTAGTTGTTCATAAAGCATGTAATGTGTTTCAGTGTTGGCTGCAGATGTTAAAGAAGAGGCTCCTGAAGAACAGAGTCCTGAGGGGGAGCAGCAGGAGTCAGAGCTCCTCCACATAAAGGAGGAACAGGAGGAACCCGGGGTCCATCAGGAAGGAGAGCAGCTCCTTGTGAAGGAGGAGACTGATACCAGGTTTCCATTAACTGCTGCTCCTATCAACAGTAAGGATTTATTTACTTTGTTTGTGTGTCCGTGTTGCAGCTAAAGGTCAAAACTCACTGGATTCATTAATATCCAAACTCTCTGGATTCATCAGCTACCAATCAGACAAAATCTCGTCTGGGTCTAAATCTATGTGCTCTGATCTGATTTCTCCAAAACATATCAGCACTGACTAGAGGGTCCAGCAACAGAACCTCCTGACTTGCTAGGTTCAGTGTTTATATTAGAGTCTGCTGGTCTGTCAGGAAACACAAAGCTGAGATTGCTGCATGAACAAGCTTAACCAAGATCCCAGTTTCCCTTTTTTAATTTTCTGTACTGCTGCACAACAGCAGAACACTGTCAATGGGCTGCCCATGTCCGTAAAGCTAATAGCAGCTAGCATTAGCTTATGTTAGGCAGGAAGTTTAATGCTAGACTGTCGTAGATACATGAGTTTTAATGTTGGTCTCAAACATCCACCGTACTCTCCTGATGCACCTTAACAAACGGTGACATTCAAACCTGGTTGCTCACAGTTGTTTTACTTTAGCATGTGAGAAACCAGACAGTCCTGTGAGGATCATGTTCTTTGATTTCTCCAGTACATTTAACATTTAAGTGACTCACTGGAACCACTATTGTAAATCACTATTGTGTCAAATTTATATATAATTGAACAAAGGAAAAGTCAATTTTTAAGCTTCACCTTGTTGGGAAGATTTGACTCTTATTTCCAATTATTCCGGCCATGGGGGAGGGAGGAGTGAATCTAAGTCTGTCATTAAGGCATGAGAGCCAGCAATAATTTATACACATTTAAATGCCATCTTGTGTGTTAAAAGTGCTGTAAAACTAAATGTATTTATGGAAAAACATTTGCATTTTCCTTAGTCCAGGGGTTAACCAGGTGATGATGTGGATGTGGAAAGTGATGGAGAGGCTAGGGCTGGAAGATATAGATAAAAAGCATATTGATAAAATAGAAATCATATTGATATCGATAATTATCTAAAAAATTAAAAATATACATTTTAAATGCAGCTCTGGCCATTTATGCTGTTGCTTGATTACCTATTTTTAAATAAATGGATTCAAACACAACCCATTATTCAACCAACTTTTTACGAAAACTGTAAGTGTTAAAAAAGAAAAAAGAACAGGTGCTCTCTGAACTCTTTGAAGGCTGATGGAGCTTTCCTGAGTTTGTGATGGGTTGGGAGGATACAATGACTGTAGTATTAACCTACATGATAGGCTAAAATGCACTGTTCTTTTATTGAACTTTTTATTGACCCCTGTTTTTTATATTGAACCATACGTCTATCGATCGATATATATTGTTATTGAATTATTGTCCAGCCCTAGGAGAGGCTGTCCAGGATGACGCAAAGGCTCTAAAGCTGAAAGGTGGCAGAGATACAGGAATTTTCAATGGATATTTTAAAAGTACCAGATTTGGTTAAAGTTGACTTTGCACAATAAGCAAGTGAGGTAACTGATGTGTCATGACGTCCACGGCCCCGGGAATATATGGGCTGGCTAGAAAAAAAATTCAGTCAAACTGATTATTTTTTCTTTAACCCATACGTTAGAAGGATTTTTTAAAAAAATGAAAAATGTGACCATTTCTGACTGTTGAAGCGTTTCTGCTTGTACTGGTATGAGCAGTCTGCTTAATAGACATTGTGTCTTAAAAGAGAAAGGCAAAACATTTGTAGATGTAAAGTGTACACAAGTTTAAATATTTGTCCTACATTCACATAATGTGAAACAATATAAAATATAGAATAAAAACAAAGTAAAACATATTGTATGACCAAAGCATAGTTAGCTGTTGACAAGTGTATAACTAACTTGTAATAAGAGCATAATAAAGTACATTTTGATAAATCAAGAAAAAAAAGTATTCTTAAAGGTATACTATGCAACTGGGATTGATTTTCCAGCGAGGCGCCCCCCAGAGGGCGAAAGTAAAAGTGCACTGTCGTAAATATGCTCAGCTGTTGTACTGGTTTCTCCGTCAAGCCAGGCGCGGTTGTTTTGAGCTTAGCAGACAGGCGAACGCAACGAATACAAAAGTCGAAAAAACGGCAGTACAAACAATGACTAACACAGTGAAAGTATGAACATGCACACAGAGAGAGAGAAACCATTCCAATGCAGTGTTTCCCCTAGGAATTTGCTTACCGGACGACCGGCGGAGCGGGGGGTGGGGGTGGGGGGTCTAGAGACAAGCTTTGCGCGACCGGCGGAGCGACCGGTGGAGGCGGAGCAGGGGAGACAAGCTTTGCGCGACCGGCGGAGCGACCGGTGGAGGCGGAGCAGGGGAGACAAGCTTTGCGCGCATATCGAGTTAGTTTTGTTTTTTTTTTTATGTTGGGAGGCGGTAGCGTGAGGGAAACCCTACAATGTTACTTACAATCGCATCAGCAGAAACGCGAGGTCCGCGTCAGCCTTGCAGCCTTCTTTTTCTTTTAGCTCTCGCCATTCGGAAAAAGCTTGCCCGATGTTCACCCAAGTACGACTCCTCTTTCTGTCCACAGCCCTTTTCCTCTTTCTTGCCTGCTCCGACATGGGCTTTCGCTGTTTTATCGCTGGTTCCGCCATGATAACTGCACAGATATCGCCACTGCGCTAGCAACAAACATGTTCTCGCCGTAAAGCAAGACCGACTCTCGCGATCTTGCACGAGATTCTGAGCCTGTGGGTGCGGGCCGAGGGCTCCTGCAGTTGCAAGTGCGGTATTTCCCCCACAGACCACCAGGGCGGCCGAGAAAACCTTTGTTCAACCTGAAATGACTCATTTAATCATCCAAAACGGTATGGAACACATTAATTAACTGAAAAATGTTGCATAGTGTGCCTTTAAAGGCATAACAATGTATAATAAAAGACTTATCAGCCTTAATAAGACATTGTTCTTGCTTTAGATCCGGTACCTGCAAAAAGCACAGTTAAAGGTTAACAAGTGCATAGTTAATTTCTAATAGATGAGCAATAAAGTATATAATGTTAATAAATCGAACCAAAAAGATTACTAAAGGCAAGACAAAGACATGGTTGGGCTTGTTGAGTCAATATTGGTGTTTGTAATGTTATTAAAAATGTATAAGATGCTGAGGAGCATTTTCTATTAATATACTTAAGCATCAACAATGTTTAAGAAGTTTCTTATGAGTTATTATAAATGTCTTATAGTCTGCTATTAACAATATTATGATACTCTTAATTCATATAAGTTACCGTCTTATAAACAAATGTTAATAAGCATCTTGCATGCACTTATAAAGATCTTATAAGTTATTATAAATATCTTATAGTCTGCTATTAACAACATCATAAGGAGTCTATTAATGCATATATAGTCTTGTAAACAAATAATAATGTTAAGCATCTAGAAGGCACTTATTAAGGTCTTATTACCTATTAACTAATGCTTATTACAAGGACCTTAATATAATGCGTTTCCCAAAAACCTCCAATACAACGCAACTCCATAAATTGTAAACAACAAAACTGAAAACTTGGAACTGTCTGCTACAACGCTGCTTATTGGGATTAACGGTTCTGGAAGTCGTTCTCGCGCTTACGTCACTTCTGCTTCCACCCTCAGTCGCTAAGCGGCGCTACAAATCTCTCTAATTTGCACAAAGGTCAGTGGTTAGTTTAGTATATCAATGTAATGCAGGAACTCTTGTAAATATTACATGGATCATCAAGGATAACGTTTTGGTTTACAAAACATGTCAATGTCATGTGATCAGAGCTTTAAGTTAAAAAAAGGTAACTCTACAAAAACCTGACTTTTGGGGGTGGGGGAGTTGTAACAGTTATGTACACTGAAGTTTTCTGTTGTTTTATTTTGTTTTACTTTTCTCAGTGTTCTGTAAATGAAATGATGCAAACTAAACCATCCAGTTATACATTTTCTTTGGTAGGTTGTGAGGAATCTGAACATGAAAATGTCTTGGAGGTGAATACTGTAAACAAAAAATACATACGACAAAGTAGTAGTTGATACAAACATTAAATTTAACTAATGTTTGTGTCTGTGCCTCACTTCAGGTTGAGATCATAATACTTTCTAATGTGCATAATGTGTTTCAATGTTTCCTGCAGATGTTCAGCAGAAGCTGCTTGTTAAAGAGGAACCACATGCTGACCTGCATGACCCAAAGCCCCCCCACATAAAGGAGGAACAGAAGGAAGTCTACATCAGTCTGCCAGGAGAGCAGCTCAATGGGAAGGAGGTGATTAATGCCATCAGGTTTCCAGTTGCTGCTCCTCCCATAAAGACTCTGAATGATGAACAGTCTCTGCTGCTCTCACAGCTTTATCCAGACCAAATTAAAGACAGGGAGCCTCCAAAAGAAAATGATGAAGAATCCATCAGAATACAAGATTATGGAGATAATTTCATTTCTTTAGAGACTGAATACACAGAGAAGGATGAAGAGGACAGTGATGTAGAGCACCCTCACTCTGAGCTGAAGCATTTGTCAGACTCTGGATTTAAGAAATGTTCTACAGAGAAGAAAATTGTGGAGTCACAAAGAAAAGTCCAGAAGGGAATGAAGCTTAGCTGTAAAGACTGTGGCAAAACATTTAGTGGGAAATTCGCTTTAAAGAGACACATGAGAAGCCATACAGGAGATAAACCTTTCTGTTGTGATCTATGTGGAAAAGGATTTAACCAAAAAGACCATTTAAACAGACACATGAGAATCCATACAGGACAGAAGCCTTTCTGTTGTGATGTATGTGGAAAAGGATTTAACCAAAAAGACCATTTAAACAGACACATGACAATCCATACAGGAGACAAACCTTTCTGTTGTGATCTATGTGGACAAAGATTTAACGAAAGAGGGACTTTAAACACACACATAATATTCCATACAGGACAGAAGCCTTTCTATTGTGATCTATGTGAAAAACGATTCAGCGAAAGAAGAACTTTGAACACACACATGAGAATCCATACAGGACTGAAGCCTTTCTGTTGTAATGTATGTGGACAAAGATTTAACGAAAAAGGAACTTTAAACACACACATGAGAATCCATACAGGAAAGAAGCCTTTCTGTTGTGATGTATGTGGAAAAAGATTTAGCCATAAATCAACTTTAACCAAACACATGAGAATCCATACAGGACAGAAGCCTTTCTGTTGTGATCTATGTGAAAAACGATTCAGAGAAATAGGAACTTTAAATGCACACATGAGAATCCATACAGGACTGAAGCCTTTCTGTTGTAATGTATGTGGAAAAAGATTTAGGCATAAATCAACTGTAAACAAACACATGAAAATCCATTTTGGACAGAAGCCTTTCTGTTGTGATCTGTGTGGACAAAGATTTAGACAAGAAGCACATTTAAACAGACATATGAGGACCCATGCTGGAGGGAAAAGGCCTCTGCTATGAATATTAACTTGCACCGGTGTAGTTTACTAAAGCCCTTTTACCGTTTCAACTCAAAAGCTCTGGGCCTTGCAAATCATGGGTAGTGTTTCCATACACATTTACCTGACTAATTTCACTTTTACGGTTTTGGTCCCCACTCGACCTAGTGTTTCTCTTCTTTCTTGGTGCTTGTTGATGGGGTGGGGTTGCATGCAGTAAGAAAAAATGTCCGAGACAAAGGTGGAGTAAGGAGCAATAAGGAGAAGAGGAATTTACAAACCTATCAATTTCATAACTTCAATTTATCAGAAAAAGTTAAGATGATTTTAGGTGAGGAAGTACACCTCCAGACTGTCTTTGCAGTCAGTTCATCAGGATTATGAGACCATTTTAATTCTGCTTGGATTTGCCGGGAGAGACAGAGGCCCGCTGATAGGCGAGCCTGGCCAGGGTGACTGCAGGGTTATAACTCGGCCAGATCTGATATGTCGTTCGTCGCAGCCGAAAAGTCACCATAAGGTTTTACTAAGTTAGTGGGGGGGGGGGGGGGGGATCTCTGTATAACAGACATCAAATGTTAAAATTTTGGTATTTTGAGTTAATCATAAACTATTTCATAAACTGCTGTGCGTGGGCTACCCAGACAGAGAGAAACTGTTTTTGTGCAATTATACACTTTAAAGTTATTTAATGTTTAATAAATAACTCTCTGTTAAGTATTGTCTGGTGAATATCAGCTCTTAAGCTGATATCAGGACAATGGTTGAAAGGGATGAATTCTATCACTAGCGATCTTATTACAGCAAACTCTGCACACACATAGAATAAAGGAGTGACAACTTCTCTTCAAGTTCAAGAATTTATTAACAGAAATTAAAATGAACATCCTGAGAACATCACTACGTAATGCTGTTTATCTGAATTAACACTATATTTCAATCAATAAATCCTCTCGACTAGGCTACTGAAACTTAACTAAATTACTAAGAAAAATTAAGATAAAAAGAAGCTAAGCTAAGGAACTATTTGCATGCAAAAGAACACAAGACAAAACGAAAGTGGTTGATTATCATCTGAATAATTCAGTGAATATTGGTTCACAGCAGAACTGACTTAAAAAAACATGGAATGGAGTTAAATTAGCTTCATTAATTTAGAACAACATTTGGCTTGTGTTTCAATCCATTCACAATGCGAATCCTGAGTTAAATAAAACATTATTTGATGAAATAACATTTTGTTTAAGTTAAAGAACCAAAGTTCATCTTAAAGAACATGGAATGAGCTTAAATTAGCTTCACTAATTCATAACAACATTTACTCCTAAAGTTAAACAAAATGCCTTTAAATCGACATTAATATTCCATATTAATGCGGGAATAAGGTTCATTGCACTATCGAAAGATGGCGGAGGGAAACAAAGAAGCCTGATGCTTTTAAAGAAGCTCCCTTTGAATGTCCGAAACCGGAAGTTACCAGAAGCTAACAGCCTTTTGGCTAGCGGACATTCGGCACTAACTTTCAAGACTTCAGATTTATTTTTAGTCATAATGAGTGGACAAGATAACATAATATCCCATCAATGTATGAAACCCCTGTGGAGATGTTTGTTATAACCATAAAAACACACTCGAATCACATCGGCAATGAGATTGTACCGAATGCTAGCAATGAGCTAGTTCCGTTAACTCTTTGTGTTTCAGAACACGATGCACGCATTAGACAATTTTTCCAAACAAACCATGTAACTCTCTCTGCTCATCCTCTCTATCGAACCTGTCGGTGCCTCATGAGAGTTCAGTCCACTTTGGCAATCCAAGGAAGGTAGCATTGAAAAGGGAAAACATAATGTTTTTCAGCAGCAGACACACAGCTCCGCGGCTATGAGCTAACCAACAGCGTGGTCGGGGCAGCTCCGACGTCCATTTAGTAGTCTGATCTCTCAGCTTGTCTGGTGAGGGAAGGCATCCGCCGTCTCGCGTTCGCTTTCCTGACAAAAATAAACAAAACTGTGTCGGCATTCCTTACTTTGCGGCTTCGAGTTCCTCCGATGCCAGGGAGGTCCTCCACTCCACAGAGTACGAGAATGTCTCCCTCTTTTGCTCCATTGAACCAAGGGCAGATGAGTTTCACAGAAGGCAGGTTCTGTGCAGCTTGGCTGGCTTCCTCAGCCACCTCCTCTCCTCCCAATGTCCCAGGCAGAAGAAGGTGGGCAGACTTTGTCTGTGTGGCTCGCAGGGCATGGCTGGTAGTCCCAGGCAGAGGAAGAGTATTGGGCTTTGTCCTGTGGGAGAAAAGTTTTATATCAACGAGGGATCCCTGCTGAGAGGGGGTACTTTTTGCCTGTGAGGGTCCCGAACTCCTGTTTGTTGTTTCCAATCCAATCTGATTTTATTTTCTCATCATGGCTCAATGGCTCTACACTGTGCTTTATTTTTCTCTACAGATGTAGAGTGGAGCCCGGTGGTGAGAAATAGGATTGGCAACGGTGTAAAAGGGGTTAAGGAGATGTAACATCATCAGTTGCGTGTTGTCCTCCTGTTTCACCCGAGTCCAGATTAACGGCGGCAGGCAGCTTGACCATACAGATTATAAATGTAGATGCCTCGTTGGGCGGGGTCGGCCTATGCTGCGGAAGAGTCTGAGCGTCCGCCATGTTGAATGTGGCAAATCTGCTGTTAGACTCAGACACTTGAACAGGAAAACCCAAAATCCCCAAGTTTCATTTACTGGGGTAAAAGGAAGTCTGGAGCTTTCAGTGAAAGATTTTGGACTATTGTGATGTGACCTTTTATGATCAAAATCCTACTGAACATGGATGGACGGAGCTGAAACAGGCCATCTGGAGAAGGCACCCTTACCTGTTGATATGTGCAGAAGTGTCATTGACAGTTGCAGAAATCCTTTGATTTTGACTAAATACTGAGCTACAGGCCAGTGTCATTAGTTTGTGTTTTTTAACGATTCTGTTGAGAGACTAGTCAAAAGCAAATTCTGATTTCCATTGGTTTTATTTTCATTATTTTCTTCGATTCCACCTGATAACACTTGAAGAGAGAGAGAGGGAGTCTACAGATGTGTGAGGCCATCTCCCCCACATGGCTCCAGGGCAAACTGAAACTTTCTACAACCTGCATCCAAGAAGATGGTGGAGGGGATCAGAAAGGATGTCCATATACGGTCTGCAGTGTAACAAGACCCCAGCCAATCCTTCCTCGCCTTACAGACTTTGTTTCTTTTCTTCACATTGTAATTTGTGTATTAAATCCCTCGTATGTTAATCATGTTAGTTACTCACACACACATACTATTAGAAGAGAGCTTTTGGAAGTTTGTTGTCTTTTTTTCAGGCGAGAGGGTTTCGGGGTCCCCAAGTTTTATATTTAGGCCTTTTTCATCTCTGCTTTTTGGAAGCACCTGAAGAAGAAGCTTTTAAATATGTCATTATTTTATAACCTGCTGATATTTTGTATCTTTTCTGCTGATCTTTAATAAATGAGTATTTCCTGGCACAAAAAAGTCTCTGATCCTGGGATTATGCAGAGCTGCTATGAGGTTCTCGCATCAAGAAATCCAGATTCAATGTTTCTAACAGCAGAGGAAGAGAGAGACAGAGAAATCATAGCCATTGTTAACAAATGTAAAACTAAAAGCTCCAGTGACTGTGATGACGCTGAAATGACAGCAGTCAAAACAGTTATTGATTCAGTTATTAAACCACTGACTCATATCTATAACCTCTCTTTCCAAACTGATCAATTTACAAGCAAAATAAAAACTGTTAAAACCACCAATATATAAATCTGAAGAAAGACACCAATTCACAAACTATAGGCCTGTTTCTCCACTTCCACAATTTTTCCATGATTTTAGAAAATCTACCAATTAACAGACTGGAAAACTTCAGTGATTACACATGATCTACTGTTGACTGATTTTACCAGAACTGAGCTGTTGTGTAGAACTCTGGGGTAACACCTACAGGACGTCACTCAAACCACTCCTGATGCTGCAGAAGAGACCCATCAGGATGGTTCATAAGGCAGCTATCACCACCACACTGATTCATTCTTTCTTTATCTGATCTGGTAGAATTTCTAACCTCATAGTAAATGTATAAAGCCAGAAATAAACAGCCACCAGACAGCATACAACTTTTTGCTGAGCGAGATTGAGGATATCTTTACAGAGAGAAGCTACATTTCTAAATCTTGTTTGAAAAAACATGAAGAAAATGTACTCTTCAATAAGTGGTTTGAAGGTCTGGAACAAACTCAGCGTTGAATTAAATTAATGTCTAAGTATGATGCTGTTTAGGAAAAGGCTCAAAGTGGTTTTCTAAAATGATCTGAGATGGAGGAAGGGCAGTGAACACCAGTGGGTCCTCTCAGCCACTGGACATGGGTGGATAGATACTTTTGCAATGGTTGGGGTGGTGTGGGCTACGGGCTGGAGGTAATAAGTGCCTGAATAGATGTGTGCAGGCATATGTTAATGTCTATATGTATGTTTATGATGTAGAATATATTGTTGTATTTGCTTACGTAATGGCAGAGGTGGGTAGTGACTAGTTACATTTATGCGGTTACATTTAAATGAGTAACGTTTTGAGAAAAATTTACTTTAAGGTGTAGATTTAATGGATAATTTTACTTAAGTCATATTATTACTCTAGTATTGCACTCTTACTTGAGTAAAAGGTCTAGCCCCTATATCCACCACGAGCCACTTCATGAATAAAGAACAGACTTGTTTTTACCAAAAATGCACCAAAGACAAAAATCTAGACACGATGTTAATAGGAGACTTTTTTTTTTTTTACCAAAGCTTTGTTATTCAAAAGTTATTTTCTATCTGCTGAGCTCATTGAGTTGTCTGGAGGTTAAATGAATTTACAGTAAACATTAGATGTTATCATTGGAAGTACTTTGCACTGTTCTAACATACTATATATGCATTAACTGCTCTACGTATTCCTTTCAAGTTTTTTTATTGAAAAAAATATTTAGAAAAGTGTTTCTTTTGTCTTTAGTGTCTTCGGTATGTCTTTTGTCAATAAAATACCAGAATTTGGCTTAACCTTATATTTTTGTCTGTCTGATTACATTATGTTTAAATATTAAATCATCAGCTTTTATGATTAATCACTCAGTACTTGAGTAGCCTTCATACTCAATACTTTTTCACTCTTGAGTCATTTCTTGGCTGACTACCTTTTACTTTTATTTGAGTAAATATATGTTGAAGATGTGCTACTCTTGCTTAAGTACAATTTGTGCCTACAACATCTGTGTTTAACGTATTTTTGGAGCAGTATAGAGTCATAAATAAAGTAGGAGATTGTTTAATGGTGTCAATTTTAAACCCCCTTTCCAGACATCACTAAATTATAGATAATATATTTCATTAATTTGTGTGTTTATCTATCTATCTATCTATCTATCTATCTATCTATCTATCTATCTATCTATATATGTGTATATATACAGGGGTTGGACAATGAAACTGAAACACCTCTCATTTTAGTGTGGGGGGTTTCATGGCTAAATTGGACCAGCCTGGTGGCCAATCTTCATTAATTGCACATTGAACCAATAAGAGCAGAGTGTGAAGGTCCAATTAGCAGGGTAAGAGCACAGTTTTGCTCAAAATATTGCAATGCACACAACATTATGCGTGACATACCAGAGTTCAAAAGAGGACAAATTGTTGGTGCACGTCTTGCTGGCGCATCTGTGACCAAGGCAGAAAGTCTTTGTGATGTATCAAGAGCCACGGCATCCAGGGTAACGTCAGCATACCACCAAGAAGGACGAACCACATCCAACAGGATGGTAACTGTGGACGCAAGAGGAAGCTGTCTGAAACGGAAGTTCGGGTGCTAACCCGGATTGTATCCAAAAAACATAAAACCACGGCTCCCCAAATCACGGCAGAATTAAATGTGCACCTCAACTCTCTTGTTTCCACCAAAACTGTCCGTCGGGAGCTCCACAGGGTCAATATCCATGGTAGGGCTGCTATAGCCAAACCTTTGGTCACTCGTGCCAATGCCAAACGTCGGTTTCAATGGTGCAAGGAGCACAAATCTTGGGCTGTGGACAATTTGAAACATGTATTGGTCTCTGATGAGTCCACCTTTACTGTTTTCCCCACATCTGGGAGAGTTACGGTGTGGAGAAGCCCCAAAGAAGCGTACCACCCAGGCTGTTGAGGTGCCGTGTATCAGGATGACAATGCACCAATACACACAGCAAGACTGGTGAAAGATTGGTTTGATGAACATGAAAGTGAAGTTGAACATCTCCCATGGCCTGCACTGTCACCAGATCTAAATATTATTGAGCCACTTTGGGGTGTTTTGGAGGAGCGAGTTAGGAAACATTTTCCTCCACCAGCATCACGTCGTGACCTGGCCACTATCCTGCAAGGAGAATGACTTAAAATCCCTCTGACCCCTGTGCAGGACTTGTATATGTCATTCCCAAGACGAACTGACAATTGTATTGGCCGTAAAAGGAGGTCCTACACTATACTAATAAATTATTGTGGTCTAAAACCAGGTGTTTCCGCTTTTTTGTCCAACCCCTGTATATATATATATATTTATGTATATATATATATATATATATATATATATATGTATATATATATATATATATATATATATATATATATATATATGTGTGTGTGTGTGTGTGTGTGTGTGTGCGTGCACAGTGGTAACTATATGAATATAAATATAATATATTTTCAATATAATTAAAATTTTATACATCATATTACAAATAAAGGCTCACTCGTATTGTTAATTTGTTGAACAGAAGAGATTCACATCAATCCTTCAGTGAGCTAGCAAGGACAAATCAACACTAGAATAATATTTACTTTTATTTTCCATTTTCCTCCGTTTTACTTTGTATATATTTTCCTACATTTTATTCCAACTGTTTTTAACTTGCTTTTATTCTTTTTTTATTTTCCAACGTTTTAATCATATAAAGCAGGTTTAATTGTCCTTGTACTGAAATGTGCTATACAAATAAAATTTTCCTTGCCTAGATTGTCGCAGACTATCCGGCAGAATGTAAACGTATTCTGTTAATTTCTCGTATTTTGATGGTACGATCTGACTTGGAGCCAGATGATTTGTGCCCCCACAGCTGTCTACTGAGAGCATGTTAGGTATATATATATATATATATATATATATATATATATATATATATATATATATATATATATAGTTTACTCATGGCTGACAGAAATATTTATAAGTCAACTCACTGCCTCAATTAATGGAATCCGTGTAAGAAATTTGGCAACACATATTTGTAACAAATAAAATTTCAGTCCCAATAATTCAGCCGAGGCACAAGGAGCAGTTTAAATGTTTTATAAAAGCAGCAGTTGTAGATGGGCGGGAAACCGCTGATGCATAATCTGGACCACTGCCACAACCTAGAAGAATAACAGGTCAGTGGCTGCAGGAAACGCCCAGGATGATTGGGAATGCTGAATGAAAGCCATTAACCTTTTTTTTTATCCTGGAGGTTGTTCAGATTACTAGTTGTGGTTTTGAGTGGTTTGTTGGCAGCAGCTTGGCAGACCAAGCAGAGCACCAGTGACAGCTTGAAGGTTAACCAAGAAACAGACCAGGTGGAGGTGACAGAAGGAGAATACTCGGAGAGGATCTGAGTATTTGATATTATCCCATCAGGTCTATGCATGCTTTCCAGAGGCTGATACAACCCTCCTCCCCTATCACTTATTAATCCTCCTGATGTGTCACAGTCCTTTGTTGGTAAAGTCTGCTTTTCATCTTCTAAATTTCTTAATCCCAGGATAAGAGCCATGCTTCAGGATGCTTTGGTCTCTGTCCGTCCAGCTACGTTTTACTGAACCAATTTTGTGACTCATATGGAGTAGGAAAAAGTGTTGATGCTACTACAAAGATTGTTTTTAACACATACAGTCAAAAAGATAAAATTGATGCATAGATTCTACCTTGTGAAACAATATTTATCAAAATTTAAGGATGATATACATGTTTCTGCTAAGTGCAACCTGAAACATTAACTTAGTTATTTTGGTCATTTAAATTTACCCACAAATTTTGCAGGGAGTTTCATCAATTTATTGCAGTCTGTTTGTTCTGCCTTTCAACTTTACTAGAAGAATGTTATTTTTGGTGTTCATAATTCTAATAACAACAATAATGATTATCTTTTCCTCATAAATGTTTTTAGTTTTGGCTAAATGTCACATGCACAGAAGCAAATTCATCAACAGGAAGCCTGAACCCTTTTTTACTGAACAAAACCAGAACTACTTGAACAATATTTATGACATTCTCCTAATCAGAATGTGTAAGTCATTTAACCTGTTTTCTTGAAGTATACTCTCGCACATGTATCTCTTTTTAAATTTCTGTTTTCCCTGTTTATATTTGCTTTCAGAATATCTATATGTATAATTTGCCCCTGATTTCGGTGTTAATGAATTTTCTAAAGAATCAATTGAATATATTCGATGTTCTGTGTACTCCAACAGTGTTGATCACAGAATGGATCCATTTGCAGTCGTTCGTCCCCTTCAGTCATGTTATGTATGGAATGAACAATGTGGTTACCATAACAACAAGGTCTTTTGTCTGCAACGTGTCCACCAGAGGGCTCATTGACAGCATAAATACGTTACAGCTCAATCAGTGAGTTTCATAAACTATTTTCTACCTCAATATATTTTTCGTACGAAGTGTTGACAGGCGTTACCAAGTGAATTATAGAATTTTGTAGTAAAGCATGTAAATATTTTTTTCCAATCCGCGTAAACTGTCGACCCGGAAGTTATTCTGTTTGCGCACGCGCACACAAGCTGATGGTGCGTCTCCAACCATAGCTACCGTTCTAGATTGTGTCGCGACGCGTGGATCCCTCCTGGTTCTTTGTTGTTTTGTTGGTGAATCTGAAAGAGATCAACAGCTGCTGCTGCAGGTGATGAAGTCTGGAAAGAAGTCCAGCAGCTGGAGGCACAGCGGAGAAACTGGAGGGAAGCAGGAGCTCAAAGAGCGGCAGGACGCAGCAGAGGAGACACCAATGATGGGGGATGTTTTCCAGCCCAGAGTTCTGCTGCACCGATTAGGTTTGTAGATTTCCTTCTTCATGCTAACTGTGTGGATGGAGCTAAAGTTTAGGAGCCGTTTTCAGCAGCTGATGGATTCCTCCTCTTCATTAGAACTCGTTGCAGGGTTTCCCCCAGAAACCTGGCTAGGCCTACAGCATATGATCAGCTAGCTAGTTTAGCATGTAGCATAGAGGTGCTAATGCTAGCTTAGCATGTAGCATAGGGTGCTAATGCTAGCTTAGAATGTAGCATCGTTCTGCATCAAATTTCTGTTGTCTCTCTGTCTGGGAAAGTTCCTCCAAAAAAACGCTTTTTGGTTTATCTTGTCTTGTTTTCTTCTGGCTGTTAGTATAGAGGACCAATCCTGCCATAAACGAGTCAATAAACTGCACATTCGGCCAAAAAGTAGCTAAAATATATATTTGTGTGTCATTAAATGGGGAAAGTGACTCATTTGTTTATTTCACAAATGTTTGCCTGAAATATAAGTATGATGATCACTTCTGTTTAAACTGGGTTATTATAAAACATTAACGCTCAATACAGCACGTTGTCAACAAGTATACTGGTATGATAATTTTTAGATATCCTTCAAAAATAGCATTTGCTTTGAGTGTTGCAAATCACCAAACGTTTGTCTGCTGGAAACTAAAATCCACCTTCCTGAGTTCATTAATGAAATACGATTGCTACTTTATACTTGGAAAATTTATTTTTGTTACTGGATGGACCCAGTGAATGGATCAGAAACAGATCCCAAATGTAATTAAAACCGCAAGCGGTGATGATCGGCCCTCGCAGCCAAGCGCCGCTCTGGCCTATGGGCCACCGCTAGGGTACGCGCACCTCCCGCCGCCAGCCACCGCAGAAGCTGTCATGCATTTTCCTCACCCGTCTAACATGCAATACACACGTACGCGTTGGGCAGCGCTCCCCCACGACTCACAAAAAACCTGGTGCAGATCGGTCGATGCACCGAGGAGACACAGCCGTTGAATAATGAAAATGCATTTGGCCACCGGGCCGGACTAAATCGTTCGGCGGGCCAGATCCGGCCCGCAGGCCGTACGTTTGACACCCCTGGTTTAAACACTAGTATACAAATTTAATTAAAGGTATCTTACTAGCTGTTAATCCAGCTTCATGTGAAAAGTTAACAAAACCTTTTTAGTTATTTAAAGTTAATTAATTCATGTGTTTAAGGGTTTCGTTTCTTGCATTAAGACAGCTGTTATGAAAGTTTGACAGTTAAATTGGTGGATACACACCCAAAAGTAATAATGTAAAAGTAACACTTTAGCAATTGGAATATTGCTAAAGTAACACGTTAGCAATATTCCACATGTGTATGTTGTGTACAAACTTTAGTAATTTCTAATAGACCACTTCACTCTCAGAAAGCAGGTCTGCTGGTGGTTCCTAAAGTCTGTAAAACCAGAATGGTAGGCAGATCCTTTAGCTATCATGCTCCTCTCCAGTGGAACCAACTCCCAGTTTTGGTCCGTGACGCAGACACCCTGTCTACTTTTAAGACTAATCCTTAAACTTTCCTTTTTCCATCCATCCATCGTCTTCCGCTTATCCGGGGTCAGGTCGCGGGTGTAGCAGCTTCAAGAGGGAGGCCCAGACCTTCCTCTCCCCAGCCACTTGGGCCACTTCCTCCGGGGGAATCCCAAAGCGTTCCCAGGCCAGCAGAGTCTCTCCAGCGTGTCCTGGGTCTTCCCCTGGGCCTCCTCCCGGTGGGACGTGCCCAGAACACCTCACCAGGGATGCGTCCAGGAGGCATCCTAACCAGATGCCCGAGCCACCTCAACTGGCTCCTCTCAATGTGAAGGAGCAGCGGCTCTACTCTGAGTCCTCCCCGGATGACTGATCTCCTCACCCTATCTCTAAGGGAGAGCCCAGACACACTATGGAGAAAACTCATTTTGGCCGCTTGTGTCCGGGATCTCGTTCTTTCGGTCACGACCCAAAGCTCGTGACCATAGATGAGGGTAGGAACGTAGATCGACTGGTAAATCGAGAGCTTGGCCTTTTGGCTCAGCTCTCTCTTCACCACAACGGATCGGTACAGCACCCGCTTCACAGCAGACGCCGCACCAATCCGCCTGTCGATCTCCCGCTCCATCTTCCCCTCATTCGTGAACAAGACCCCAAGATACTTGAACTCCTCCACTAGAAGCTGGCTCTTGGGACTTTCCTTTTTGACAAAGCTTATAGTTAGAGTGGTTCATGTTACCCTGAGCTACCTCTATAGTTATGCTGCTGTAGGCTTAGGCTGCTGGAGGACATCAGGGTCTACTGTTCTTCGTTTTTGCATGACTGTTGTCATTTCAGCTTTTAACTTTTTGCTCAGTATGAGGGATTGTTGCAAAGCCATGGACAATGCAGACAACTCTCCCTGTGACTCTACGCTTCTTCAGGAGGAAATGCTGCTTGTCAAGACTTTTATGCAATCAACTGGTTCCCTTATATAGGATTAAAGATTCAAAGCTTCTTTCTTTTAAAGGCCAGCTAAAGATATTTTAAAGCTGCTTCCACTTTTGGACGAATGTGTATGAATGGTTTGGTAAAATATGTACCGTGACTTACAGATGACGCCCAAACATTTGGGTTTGCTGCCATCTAGGGTTGGAAATAATAAATGTTTTTTCCTTCAAAACACAATTCATGTTATAAATAATTGTCAAAAAAATATGGTTGGACGTAGCAAAAATGTTTTTGATAACTTTTGATCCTCTATGTGTGAGGAATTTTTTGGAGTAACTTTGAATGCCATAAGTGTAACGGTTTAGGAGTAGTTTATTCAAATGTAACACCCAAAAATATGGGAAAATGACATCTTTGATGAGAAATGAATGATTTCCTGTAGGAGGTAGCCCATTGCTTCAAGAGGCTTTTTTGTAGGGCCTATGAAGTTACATGCACTTACTGAGTTTCATAATTCTCAGACAAAGCATGGCTTGGGGCTTACTGATTTAATGCGTTTTTAATGGTTTTCCACAAACCTGATTTTTGCAATGCGACAGCTCAGGCAAATATGCATATTTCATAAAACCTTTGATAACTTTTAAAAGTCAATGTCTTAACTGCATGCTGAAAAAAATTGAAAGTAATAGGTTAAAATGCCTAGGACTAGTTCGTTAAAGTTTGAGGCAAAAACGGCCAATATTTTACCCTTTGACCCAAAATAGCAGACTTCCTGTGGGTTTTAGAGCATACACCCAAGAGACTTTTTTTCATAATTTTAAAAAACCTACCTAGGTAAAAAATTTCAGCTTTCTACGTGTTACGGTTTGGCCCAACTCACTCTAGTTGGCGCTGTTGAGCAGGTTTGCCACGCCCGTTTTCAATTACACTAAAATCATGCGATTTCTCACGGGGGACAATTTTGGGCAAAGTTTGGTGAGTTTTCATGCATGTTTAGGCCTCCAAAAAGCCGTTTCAAAAGTCACAAGAATAAATAATAATAATAATAATAATAATAATAATAATAATAAAATCTGCAGTTACAATAGGCCTTCGCAGCGCTTAGCTGCTCGGGCCTAATAAGAATAAGAATAATAATTAACACTACAGATACAATAGGCCTTCGCAGCGCTTAGCTGCTCGGGCCTAATAAAATTAAAATTGAATTAAGTTTAGCTCAAATTATAGAAACTCTGCCAGATCTAGATTTTGAGGAGATTTTAATTCAATTAAGAATTAGGAAGGAAAAAGGCGGGTAGCCTTCAAAGTATAACCATGTATACATTTACACAATAAAAAGAGAGACAGAAAAGATGGATAAATAAGAGAGGTTAAGAAAGACAGAAGATAGCTGCTTGTATAAAGCTGTATTCTGTGGTATGAATGGAAAGCTATGTGGAAGAAAGCAACCCTCACCCCAAGACAGAATTTCTGCCTCTTGTCTGAAAGTCATAAAAACATGGCTGCTAATATCCTGAGTTGCTTGTATCTGGCCACTGTTGCCACGGCTACAATAATGTTGGGATGGAGTGATCAGGATGAACAGCGTTGGTGTAGTGCCAAACATGAAGCTTTTGTCTGTTTGATCAGTTTTAGTCTCCTCTGTTGACGTTTTGGAGGAATCTCCTACATGGTTGTAACAAACTACAACAGGACTTCTTCTGGCTTTCTTCTCACCACTTGCCCTTAAAATTCTCAGTTTTTGAGATGCACCAGAAAACTTGTCCTGTTCTGAGATTCTTCCACCTGAGCTGCTGATCTCTGCATCTCCTCCAGAGTTGCCATTGTCACCATGACTGCTTCTCTCATCAAAGCTCTCCTTGTCCAACCCGTTCTAGCAGGGGTCTGCAAACTGTGGCTTTGGAGCCACAAGTGGCTCTTTGGACCTTCCACAGGGGCTCTAATGACTTAACTGGTATAATAATATTTGTAAAATATAAGAGCTGATTCAGAATATAGCAGTTCTTGAATGCTTTTAACAGAATAATTGAATTTGAATTTCCACAACAGAATGACACTAAAGACACCAGTGATCATTTTTAGGTTGAAACTGTCAGTTCCTGTGGTTCAGTTTTTTTCTACTCTGCTGATAAAATATTTTTCTCTAAATTGAATGTTTACGATTGTTGTAACATTGTAAAGATCTAGTTGTTCATAAAGCATGTAATGTGTTTCAGTGTTGGTTGCAGATGTTAAAGAAGAGGCTCCTGAAGAACAGAGTCCTGAGGGGGAGCAGCAGGAGTCAGAGCTCCTCCACATAAAGGAGGAACAGGAGGAACCCGGGGTCCATCAGGAAGGAGAGCAGCTCCTTGTGAAGGAGGAGACTGATACCAGGTTTCCATTAACTGCTGCTCCTATCAACAGTAAGGATTTGTTTACTTTGTTTGTGTGTGCAGCTAAAGGTCAAAACTCACTGGATTCATTAATATCCAATCAGACAAAATCTCGTCTGAGTCTAACTCTACGTGCTCTGATCCTATTTCTTCAAAACATGTCAGCACTGACTAGAGGGTCGAGCTACAGATCTCCTGACTTGCTAGGTTCAGTGTTTATTTTAGAGTCTGCTGGTCTGTCAGGAAACACAAAGCTGAGATTACTGCTGGAACAAATTTATCCAAGATCCCAGTTTCCCTTTTTTATTTTTCTGTACTGCTACAAATTAGCAGAACACTGTCAATGGGCTGCCCATGTCCGTAAAGCTAATAGCAGCTAGCGTTAGCTTATGTTGGGCAGGAAGTTTAATGCTAGACTGTCGTAGATACACATACCTCTCAACTTTTCAGGACAGTTGAGAGTGAGATTGTGGCCCCGAAGGGGTGGGGGTTGGGGGGGGGGGGTGTTTGTCGATTCAACACGGTCACTATTTTATATAGTGAATAAACGGACTATCTTAATATACTTTCTTACTTCTTTAATAACATTGATTTACAACAAAATGAACAGACACCGTCCCTTAACTCTTATTCACACACACAGCATAAGTTACTGTGTGTTTGTGTGTGTATCTTTTATACATCTTTATGATTCATGTTGTATGTGCTTGTAGCACTTTTTGCTTTTTTAATAACAGCGTTTGGGGGCTCCCATTTATAACATGCAGGCTCAAGTCCTGCCATTTTCACAGTCATTATTGAGGATAAGGTGCCATCCAGTGCCAAGCTGTTCCTGGTCTTTGTCTTGTTCAAGCCAACCATGGAAAAAACTCTTTCTGCATCAGCATTGGAGTGGGGAAGTACAAGAACAAGTTGGGAAATGGTGGACAGCCGTTTAAATCTGTCCATACCAGTCACCTTTGAAAAAACCAACAATTCCTAATTAGTAAAATCTAATTTAGGTTTACTGACCCTATGTTATGTACATATGTACCCACATTACTTACCCTATTCTTAAGTGATGACATGGTCCCCCAAAAACCTTCAATGTCAAATGCTGCAGAATCTAGTGTTGGGATGTCCATTAACTGATATTCAAGAAACTCCTCACTCAATTGGTCTTGCTCCTGAGGCCCATGGAATGGAAGCAGCTTTGGAAATCTATAAAGAACAAAAAGTACAAAAAAACTAAGATTTTGGGAGGAAGAAGGAAAAGAAAAACAACAGGATTTGTGCATCCAGTGTGTACCTGTTCACAAAGTACAATGCATCATCAACATTGCAATCAGACCTCTGCTTGGGGTCGACAAAAATGGCATGCTGAAGCAAGGGCTCCTCGAAGGGAAGTTTTGCCAAGGCATACTCCACCGCTCGCACCAGAAAGCCCTGTGCTGCCTGCTGAAACACTTCAACCTGGTGTGTTGTTATGTCTCCAGCACTGAGGAGTCTGTTCAGTGTTGCTCTTGTGGTGAAACCAACACTAATCTTTGCTCCTACAAATAATAGAAGGAAATAATGTTTCATCATATATTACTTTATATTAGTCTCTGCTGCACCAAAACTGTAATTGAACTTTCACTGCAATTTACAAAGCTGTATGCAACAAAATTTCGTTCTGTATGCACTCTGTGCATACAAAATGACAAATAAAGTTGTCTAAGTCTAAGTTTGCATTTTTAGCAAATTTTAACACATACCTTTTGAAATACTTTTGTACATTTCAATAAAACATTTTATTAACGGGTAAACACAAAGTTCCAAGTACCCGAGAAAACATTTGGTTAACTGGGGCCACTACATGACAAGCATAGCCTAAATATAAACAGAACCCGATTATGGAAAAAAACTGGAGCTAGGAACAAACCAAAAGAGACTAAACCAGGATTTAACCAAGAGAAAGGACTCTACCCTTTTAAAAGCTGCAAAACTGGAGTAAATAAAAGGGCTCAACAACAGCAAAGTTTGGCACAGATCTTAAGATGACCATCACCAGTGTACATATGTTAAAGTTGTGGTCATTATCAAGAAATATAAAATATCAAATAACAAAAAGCCATAGTGAGTCAGTATATGTGTCAACATGGAATCTGCAGTAAACAAAGATGGAACAAGCTTGTAGAAAAGCCTCATTGAAACATTTTGATATAATTTTCCAAGTTTTGAGTTTTACCTGGCAGTTGTTTAGAGGCATCCTTGTAGGCAGATTTACAGGCATCCAGGGTCTGTAGCACCTCAGGTTTCAGAAATTTTGAACAAAGCTTCCTGATAAACTTTACAATCTGCCAAAATCAAAACAAAATTCACAGACATCTAATGCAAAATTAAAATTGTTAATCATCACTGCCAAATTCATAGCTATCTTACCTCTTCATGCAGAAGAAAAATCGATGACTGCTGCCGCTGCAGCAAAAGGTTCAGTGTAGTAAATGCTGGCAGAGTTGCTTGATAAAACAGAAGGTAAACTTCAGTCATGGGATTTTCGAACATTTCCACAAGCCTGCGAAATCTAGGTTGTTTTTCATCTGTGAAAAAGAACAGCAGGTTGTTTATGTTAAAATTTTAGTCTAACTAGTAAAGTATTTTTGCATCAATAATAATGCAGCCTACTTAGGGATTTGAAGTAGCTTGTGAGTGGACCAAACAGCTGCAGAATGCGAGTCAAACATCGCTCCAGGCTTAGCCATCTTATTGAAATGTGTGCAAGGACTTCCATGTAGTTGCTTGTGTGCAAATCACAAAATTCTGTAAAGAATGTAACATTCAGTGCTAATCCCCTACAAGTTTTAGTACAACAGTGCTGTTAGTTTGCACATGCCTGAGAGGTACCCCTTGCGATTGGTGCTTCCCCTAAACCATAAGCCAACATCAACAACCAAATCTTCTGGATCGAATCCAGAAACCTGCAGAAAGAATTGTTTATATTAGTCCAGCATACTAATAACTTTTTTAAAAAAAATTATATAAATGGCTTTGTAAAGACATTCAACTTACTTCAGTAAATTTCTGCCCAGCTTGTTTGGCAGTGTTATGTATAACATGGCAAGGACATCCATGGACATAGACATCTTGATTTTCATGAAGCACTCTTGAGGATACAGAGTTTTTAGCTCCCATGTTTACTGGCGCATTATCAACAGATATGCTGACACAATTTTCCCATGATATGTCATGTTTTTTTAACACTTCAGTCATTTTCTGATAGATGACCTCAGCTGTACCACAGCCATGTCCACTGGTGGTGCACATGTCTAAAAATCTGTGCACAACTTTGCTGGTATTGGTGTCATAAATACGCACAGTGAGAGGATTCATTTTTTCTTGACCTAAAAAGATAAAATGCAGTAAATGCAGATAATACACTATTTAGGTGTGAATGCCTGTTGAGTGCATTTGCTGTAAAATCTGAATGAAAAAATAACTTAAATCATACCTGTATCATTGGAGGCATCAGTTATCAAGGTGTATGGACTGGACCTCATCAACATCACCAACTCATGTTGAAAATGTGGTGCCACGGCCTCATTAATGATGCAAGTTGTTTTGGTGCTTGATGATTTAAAATTTTGTGCAGTTGTTGAATCTGGAAAGCACTCTTTCATTAGAGGGCTAAAATGGTCAGCCACAGCAAACGGTAAATTATGCTGGACCATAGCAACAGCCAGTTTGACCTCAGCTCTCCTTGTCTGCAATAAAAATCTTAATATTAAAACAAAGAATCATGATCACATTGCAGAAAACTGCGTTATTAGGAAAATCAACAATCACTACACCATCATCATGACAAACTAAAATTGACCAAACCTAATTATGCTATTTACATCCTATCATGTACCTTTGCTTCTTGCGATGTCATGCCTCGAACAGATGGGCCATAATACTGTGCTATTTGGCTGGTTGTCTGAAGTGCTTGTTCCTTCGCCTGATGCCCTTTACTTTGTACATGTCTGCTGACATCAGTAACACCTTGATGGGCGCATAAGTTTTCCTGCCTGCAAATACTGCACCAGTAAAAGGAGCTGTTAGCCCCTGCAGTAATAAACGGCCATTTTACTGTCCATTCCTTTTTAAATTTACATTTGTAGGTGGCTGCCCCACAAAATGTTCTGCTTTTTGCTGTCTTTAATGTCTCACTTGGTCCCTCATCATCTTCTGTCTCACTTGATCTTGGCATATCTTCTGTCTCGTTTGTTATTCTCTCAGCCTCACTCTCCTTTGCTCTTTCCTCATTCACCTCTTCTCCTACTGTATCAGTTGTTTTTTTCTTCATTGTTGACATATTTGTGACACTGATACTGTTTGCATTCATATTCTCTGTTGCCTCGTTTATGCTGGCCTCTTTAGAAAGCTGGCGGCTGGCTTCAAAAAAATCCATAACGGTTGTTTGCCTTTTTCTTTTCCCTGACATCTTAATAAAAGAAACATTTAAACTGCATTTTAATCGATACAGGACTCTGCAAAACTGAACACTCTAGTACAAGATTCTCACGATCACACATCATTCAATAAAGAAGCAAAGTAGTGGAGACAGTTTGCTTTCAGAAATTAGGCAATTTGAATTATTTCAAACTAATAAAAAATGACGACTTACCATTTAATTCGCACGCAACACGGACCGTAGAAGTGTTTCACTTTGGATGAGGAAAGTTTGCGCGGTCCTTGCAGCTGTGTTCCCTCTACTACTGGACGTGCGGAAACCATTGTACCGCAAATTGGTTCCGCCATGACGCGAAGCGTCCGTACGCGTGCGTTTCAAGAGTGAGATTTTGATTGTAAGATTGAGATTTTCAAAGTAATGCGTGTGAGCGTGTGCAATTGATGAAATGCGTGTGTCACACGGTCAATGCGTGAGAGTTGAGAGCTATGTAGATACATGAGTTTTAATGTTGGTCTCAAACATCCACCGTACTCTCCTGGCGCACCTTAACAAATGGTGACATTCAAACCTGGTTGCTCACAGTTGTTTTAATTTAGCATGTGAGAAACCAGACAGTCCTGTGAGGATCATGTTCTTTGATTTCTCCAGTACATTTAACATTTAAGTGACTCACTGGAACCACTATTGTATAAATCACTATTGTGTCAAATTTATATATGATTGAACAAAGGAAAAGTCAAATTTTTAAGCTTCACTTTGTTGGAAAGATTTGACTCTAATTTCCAATGATGCTGGCCATGTGGGGTTGGGGGGGGGGGGTGAATCTAAGCCTGTCATGAGGGCATGAGAGCCAGCAATAATTTATACACATTTAAATGCCACCATGTGTGTTTGAAGTGCTGTAAAACCAAAGGTCTTTATGGATAATCATTACCTTTTTCCTTAGAGGGATTTAAAAAAACATGATTATTTCTGACTGTTGAAGCGTGATAAAAATGGCCGTCTCTGCTTGTATTGGTATGAGCAGTCTGCTCAGCCATCTCAAGCTCCTAAGCATCATCCAAGAGCTCGTCTTCACATAGAAACTGGATGATGACCATCAGATCATCCACATAAAATGATAGACATTGTGTCTTAAAATAGGCAAAACATTTGTAGATGTAAAGTGTACACAAGTTTAAATATTTCTCCTACATTCACATAATGTGAAACAATATAAGATACAGAATAAAAACAAAGTAAAACATATTTTATGAACTGAACACTAGTGGAGAGCATTGCATTTGAATAGAACAAAAGACTTAGGTAAAGTACTTTAATATAAATATGGTTTAAAATATCTGACACATTCGTTAGCAGAATAAAAACAGTAAAATGTATAGATTTACAAATTTCTGTCCCTTTGAATTTGGGTGTGACTGGTGCAGTTCTGGTTTTTATCCCAACATGTTTACTTGGCAGCTTCGGTCATGATTCTGTATAAAAAGAGTCCACCAATGTGAAATAATTTGTCATCCATAATGATATTACCCTTTTTGTCAATATCAATGCAACCTAGATTAGAGATAAATTAAATGTAATTGAGATCAATATATTTGATCATGTAGGGTTAGGGTTACATGTAGGGCTGGACGATAATTCACTAACAATAAATATCGGTCGATAGACGTATAATAGAATAAGTTCTATTTCATCCCTACTGACCGCCAGAGGCGGTGCTTAAAGCACTGAATGATCACTCTTGCGCATGCACAGGTCGAGAATCTTATACCAACATGGTCACGTGTGACCCCCGGTGACTCCAGAGCCCATATAGTCACGTGACAGCGACAGCTCAGTCCCTTTTCATCTTCTCGCATGCAGGTTGTGCAGGTGGTAAGTCACTGATTGTTGCTTGTCGCTGGTAGCCTCGAGACTACGGTCGGGGCTGCGAGGATTATCTCGCCCTCCAGAGGCTGCGCACGCTATTCTTATTACAACTCTTTCTTCGATTGGTAAGTTGTTTTTCCTTTATTCGACGGGAAGCGGGACGCGTTCGCTCCCTGCGTCGACTTCCTATTGCCGGTTGGCGACTCCGACCAACCTGTTGCTTGCCATTTGGTTTTTGGCTGGCGCATATTTTGTTATTCACTCCCGCTTTCGGGCGTGCGTTTCTTATATACTCTACAGCCGTTTTTGCGGCTTGCCTTTATCTTGGCAATTGCAGTCGTGTTGGCTTACATATACTGATTGAGCTTGCGTCTCGTTACCGAGCAGCCGCTTTCGAGCTTGCCTCCTTCATTTACCGAGCAGCCGTTTTCGAGCTTGCCTCCTTCGTTTACCGAGCAGCCGTTTTCGAGCTTGCCTCCTTCATTTACCGAGCAGCCGTTTTCGAGCTTGCCTCCTTCGTTTACCGAGCAGCCGTTTTTGAGCTTGCCTCCTTCGTTTACCGAGCATCCGTTTTCGGGCTTGCCTCCTTCGTTTACCGAGCAGCCGTTTTCGAGCTTGCCTCCTTCGTTTACCGAGCAGCCGTTTTCGAGCTTGCCTCCTTCGTTTACCGAGCAGCCGTTTTCGAGCTTGCCTCCTTCGTTTACCGAGCAGCCGTTTTCGAGCTTGCCTCCTTCGTTTACCGAGCAGCCGTTTTCGAGCTTGCCTCCTTCGTTTACCGGGCAGCCGTTTTCGAGCTTGCCTCCTTCATTTACCGGGCAGCCGTTTTCGAGCTTGCCTCCTTCATTTACCGGGCAGCCGTTCTCGAGCTTGCCTGTATTAGTTAATTGCGGCCGTTTTCGGGCTCGCCACAACAGAATGACACTAAAGACACCAGTGATCATTTTTAGGTTGAAACTGTCAGTTCCTGTGGTTCAGTTTTTTTCTACTCTGCTGATAAAATATTTTTCTCTAAATTGAATGTTTACGATTGTTGTAACATTGTAAAGATCTAGTTGTTCATAAAGCATGTAATGTGTTTCAGTGTTGGCTGCAGATGTTAAAGAAGAGGCTCCTGAAGAACAGAGTCCTGAAGGGGAGCAGCAGGAGTCAGAGCTCCTCCACATAAAGGAGGAACAGGAGGAACCCGGGGTCCATCAGGAAGGAGAGCAGCTCCTTGTGAAGGAGGAGACTGATACCAGGTTTCCATTAACTGCTGCTCCTATCAACAGTAAGGATTTGTTTACCCTGTTTGTGTGTCCGTGTTGCAGCTAAAGGTCAAAACTCACTGGATTCATTAATATCCAATCAGACAAAATCTCGTCTGGGTCTAAATCTACGTGCTCTGATCCTATTTCTCCAAAACATGTCAGCACTGACTAGAGGGTCGAGCTACAGATCTCCTGACTTGCTAGGTTCAGTGTTTATTTTAGAGTCTGCTGGTCTGTCAGGAAACACAAAGCTGAGATTACTGCTGGAACAAATTTATCCAAGATCCCAGTTTCCCTTTTTTATTTTTCTGTACTGCTACAAATTAGCAGAACACTGTCAATGGGCTGCCCATGTCCGTAAAGCTAATAGCAGCTAGCATTAGCTTATGTTGGGCAGGAAGTTTAATGCTAGACTGTCGTAGATACATGAGTTTTAATGTTGTTCTCAAACATCCACCGTACTCTCCTGATGCACCTTAACAAATGGTGACATTCAAACCTGGTTGCTCACAGTTGTTTTACTTTAGCATGTGAGAAACCAGACAGTCCTGTGAGGATCATGTTCTTTGATTTCTCCAGTACATTTAACATTTAAGTGACTCACTGGAACCACTATTGTAAATCACTATTGTGTCAAATTTATATATGATTGAACAAAGTAAAAGTCCAATTTTTAAGCTTCACCTTGTTGGAAAGATACGACTAATTTCCAATGATGCTGGCCATGGGGGGGGGGGGGGGGTAATCTAAGGCTGTCATGAGGGCATGAGAGCCAGCAATAATTTATACACATTTAAATGCCACCATGTGTGTTTAAAGTGATTTAAAACCAAAAGTCTTTATGGAAAAACATTTGCCTTAACCTTAGAGTGATTTAAAAACAACAACATTATTACTGACTTTTAAAGTGTGAGAAAAATGGCCGTCTCTACTTAAATATTTTTCCCACATTCATAACGCATAATGTAAAACAATATAAGATGTACAATAAAAACAAAGTAAAACATACTGTATGAACTGAGTACTGGGGGAAAGTACTCAAACATAAATATGGTTTTTTGTAAATATTAAATAGATCATCAAGGATAACCCTTTGGTTTACAAAACATGTCAATATCATGTCATCAGAGCTTTAAGTTAAAAAAAAGGTAGCTCTACAAAGACCTGATTTTTGGGGGGTGGGGGAGTTGTAACAGTTATGTACGCTGAAGTTTTCTACTGTTTTGTTTTACTGTTCTCAATATTCAGTGAATGAAATAGTGCAAACTCAGTCATCCAGCAATACATTTTATTTGGCAGGTTGTGAGGAAACAGAACATGAAAATGCCAACGGGGTGAATACTGTAAATAAACAATACATACGACAAAGTAGTAGTTAATTCAAATATTAAATTTAACTAATGTGTGTGTCTGTGCCTCACTTCAGGCTGAGATCAAAATACTTTCTAATGTGCATAATGTGTTTCAATGTTCCCTGCAGATGTTAAGCAGAAGCTGATTGTTAAAGAAGAACCACATGCTGACCTGCATGACCCAAAGCCCCCCCACATAAAGGGGGAACAGAAGGAAGTCTACATCAGTCTGCCAGGAGAGCAGCTCAATGGGAAGGAGGTGATTAATGCCATCAGGTTTCCAGTCGCTGCTCCTCTCATAAAGAGTCTGGATGATGAACAGTCTCTGCTGCTCTCACAGCTTTATCCAGACCAAATTAAAGGCAGAGAGCTTCCAGGAGAGAAAGATGGAGAAGAATCCATCAGGATACAAGATTATGGAGATAATTCCCTTTCTTTAGAGACTGAAGACACTGGGAAGGATGAAGAGGACAGTGATGTAGAGCACCCTCTCTCTGGGCTGAAGCATTTGTCAGACTCTGGATTTAAGAAATGTTCTACAGAGAAGAAAATTGTGGAGTCACGAAGGGAAGTCCAGACAGGAATGAAGCTGAGCTGCAAAGACTGTGGCAAAACATTTAGTGGGAAATGCGCTTTAAATGCACACATGAGAATCCATACAGGAGAGAAGCCTTTCTGTTGTGATGTATGTGGACAAAGATTTAGACAGAAAGCACATTTAAACACACACAAGAGAATCCATAAAAGACAGAAGCCTTTCTGTTGTGATCTGTGTGGAAAACGATTTAGCCGGAAATCTCATTTAATCGAACACATGAAAATCCATACAGGACAGAAGCCTTTCTGTTGTGATCTATGTGGACAAAGATTTAGACAGACGGCACATTTAAACACACACATGAGAATCCATAAAAGACAGAAGCCTTTCTGTTGTGATCTGTGTGGACAAAGATTTAGGGAAAGAGGAACTTTGAACAGACACATGAAAATCCATACAGGACAGAAGCCTTTCCGTTGTGATTTATGTCAACAAAGATTTAGCCGAAAAACAAATTTAAAGAGTCATATGAGGACCCATGCTGGAGGGAAAATGGCTCTGCTATGAATATTAACTCAAGCTGCACTGCTGTAGTTGACTATAGCCCTTCGTCCGTTTCAGCTCAAAAGTTCTGGGCTTTGGGAATCGCGTGTAGCCTTCCCTTAGACATTTACCTGACCAATTTAACTTTCCTGGGGCTTTGGTCCCCACTCGACCCAGGGTTTCTCTTCTTTCTTGGTGCTTGTTGATGGGGTGAGGTTGCATGCAATAAGAAATGTCTGCCACTAGGGTGGAGTAAGGAGCAATAAGAAAATGAGGAATTTACAATCAATTTCATAACCTTAATATATCAGAAAAAGTTAAGATGATTTTGGGTGAGAAAGTACACCTCCAGGCCCTCTTTTCAGTCAGTTCATCAGGATTATTAATTTTAATTCTGCTTTGATTTGCTGGGAGAGGCAGAGGCCCGCTGATAGGCGAGCCTGGCCAGGGTGACTGCAGGGTTATAACTCAGATCATCTGTCATTTCCCGCAGACTGAATCATGTTCGTCGCAGCTGAAAATTCACTATAAAGTGTTTACTAAGTTAGTAGGAGGGGTGGGGGTATCTCTGTATAACAGACATCAAATGTTAAAATCTTGGCTGGATGTTTTTGGCATTTTGAGTTAATCATAAACTGCTGTGCCTAGCCTACCCAGACAGAGAGAAGCTGTGCTTTATTTTTCTCTACAGAAGTAGAGTAGATTGGAGCCCGGTGGTGAGAATTAGGGTTGGTGGCGGTGTAAAAGGGGCTAAGAAGATGTAACATCATCAATTGCGTGTTGTCCTCTTGTTTCTCTGGAGTCCAGATGAGTGGCGGCAGGCAGCCTGAGTACCAGCATGAGCGTAGAGATTATATACGTAGACGCCTCGTTGGGCGGGGTCGGCCTATGCTGTGGATGAGTCTGAGCGTACGCCATGTTGAATGTGGCATATCTGTTGTTAGACTCAGACACTTAAACAGTATCACAGGGCCTTTAATCTCAGAATATACTTAATATTCATAGTCTTTATATTTTTGTAATATTCAGAGTTTATTTTCGTATCCCTTGGGCTTCATTCTCCTGACTTGATTGACATAAAGAATAAAAATAATTTAAAGAATCTAACCTGGCCCCATTACTCCTGTACTAAAATAGTTGCAAATTGTGACTATTCTGGAAATGTTGCCCATTAATTCTCATAATATGACGTTTTTCTAATATTATTACCACTTTTGTTCTTATTCTCTTTAATACTCCCCCCAAAAGTCTGTTCCTAATCTGTGTCTATACCAGATCTTAAAAGGTTAACATGTTTTTATGAAATAATGAACACAACAATGTTTAGATTTAACCAATTGATTTTTATATTTCACTGATTCTTGAGAGTCGGGACAAAACATGTCCCACATGGAAAAGTCTAATTTATAGCAAAAAATAATAAATTCATCATGATTGACATTCTTACATTAAATCTAAAGGAATAGTATATACCTATCGGATTTTTAGAATAAACCTTTTTATCTTTTTGGGGAAAATTTGATTAAATGTATGGTCTTTGGTTAGAAGTAATATCAAATAAAAAATAAGGGGTATAAATATAAAATATCAAACAATATTTTCCATAAAAATATGCCTATTAAAGTTGTGTCTTCAGTTTCTGTCAACTCCGTCAGATTTTTTCATAAAGCTCTTTAAATCAGGAAATAGCATGGTCAGCTATATCTCTGAGGACCCCTTTTCATCTCCCTGCCTGTGGTGAATGCAGCATTACCACACATGCTCTGGTACATTTTACATTTTTTCATATTTTAGACAAACAATGTCAATATTCCTATGGTCACAGCTGCACCATGTCAATACCATCTTTCTGTTGAGATACTTTTTTTTTAAACCATAGTGGATTGAATTTAAGCAATTTTGTGTGGTTATTGGGACAGCTAGCAACTGAGGAAAAACTACCTAGCTGTAGTGTAGAATACATGTTTTGGAGAGAAAATACATGCCCTTACTTCAACTCCGTCAGGTTCTACTGCTGACAGAGTTGACAAAACCACCAATAACCTCTTAATGTGCGAATATAATATTTGTGAATATAGTGAAGGGTTAAACTGATATTTCAGGGTTTTATTTACACATAAATGCACATACATAGCATGCATTACATTATTTAACCATACGCATTTGACTTCTAGAGAATGGGCAGGCAGTGGTCTGCCTATTATTGTTACGTGTAACTTTGCCAGCACTTTAATATATATATTTATATATGTAAAGACAGAGATAGAGAAATGAGAAGCCCGTGTGTAGATTTTCACAACATCTGGTTATGAAAACTACATACTGCACCTAGAGGATTTTACATCCATCCATTCATCCATCTGTCAATCAATCATATCAAGTAAATAAAAATCCGATTCTATAGTCTTATTCAAGTACATTTTTCTTTATTTCAATTTGTATTGTAGAAAAAAATGTCTGGACAGAAATTGTCACTTGAGGAGTAAAGGAGAAGAAATAAAGAGTACAAACAAAAGAGAAGAGAAAAATTAAACAGTGACCAAGAGAGCAAGCATGCTATGCAAGAGAAGGAAAGACAAAGATGGAAGAAGAGAGTTAAAGACAAAAAAGTAATACAAATTGACGAGATTGGAGACAGGGCAAAGAGGAATTGGAGAAAGTATTGGAGAGAGGCACAGAAAAGGTCCAGAGAGAAAAGATCCAATGAAGATGCAGTGCTGAAGGCACACACCCCACCAGATAGTCCACAAGATCAGGATATTCCAGAAGACAATGCCAGACACAGCAGACAGTCTCTCAGACAGGAAAGGGAGAGAAAAAGGCATTCAAGAGAAATAAAAACTTTGAAAGAGAAGCCTAAGAACGTAACAAAGCAATGAAACAAAATGAGAAAGAAAATATATCGAAAGGTTTTACACACACACACACCACTTTAAAGTAAATGTCTACTTACAAAAGAGGAAAGGAAGAGAAGAACAGGTGGATGAGAAAATGGAGCAGGAAGTGGTATAGGGGAGGCAGATGAAAACAGAAGGAAAGGAGGGTACCTTGTTTCCCTTATTGTTTTTTGATAGTTGCAAACGGTGTAATTTATAGTAGTTAGAAACGGTGTATGTGCAATATGTTTATTATACTTTGCTTTACAGTAAGTTAAATACTCTAATAACAAGGAGTAGTTTTAGTAGTAGTGTTCAAAGAGCAAATCGGTTCAATAATCAGCAATGCGCACATTTTTTTCTCAACACCGTCAGATCTTCCTCAACAGCGTTGGATGTATGTTTTTGTAAATTTTTTGGGAGAAAAAATATTCTTACTTCAGTTTATGTTGTTTTTGTTATAAAGGACCAACAGATCTACATCCTCTTATGTTTTATTTATTTAAGGAATTTGTTTTTACAATATTGAAATTAAAATCAAAGTTTAAAAATGCAAATATTTAGAAATCTGAGTTTTCAAAATAGTGTGAAATCACAACTACATTTATATATTGTATTTTGTTTTTTACATAGAGTAATTAAACATTATTATAATATACTTCAGAACTTCAGATTCTTGTATGATTTGAAGAATTAATATTTTATACTTTTTAGTGTGTCTGACGGAGTTGACAAAAATCCAGTTCTGAAGGGAAACATGTTTATTTGTTAAAAATGTGTTTTTATTTAGAACCTGTTCATTTACATGGTTAAATAGCTAAGACCTTTCTCTGCAGAAACATATAACTCTAATTGATATAGTGTGTATTTTTAAAAATAGTTTTTTAAAACGTGTTTTGTCCCGATTCTGAAGAATCAGTGATTTACAACACATATACATATAGATATTTCTCGCTCTCTCTCTTGCTCTCTCTCTACACTTATTAATTTATAATACTTTAAAATCTATATATGCACATCTATATCTAAAAAATCTATCAATATTTCTCTGTTCTGCCAGTCTCTATAAATCTATATATATTTCTTTAAAAGTATATACAAGCTCCATCTATATTTTCCGTGACACATGTCGTTTGTGGGGTGGGGAGGGGTGCTGGTGCCCATCTCCAACATTCAATGGGAGAGAGGCGGGGTCCACCCTGGGCAGGTCTCCAATATGTCACAGGGCAACACTAGCCGTAAATGGCTCCTCGCTAATGGAAACTGGAAAACCCAAAATCCCCAGGCTTTCATTTACCGGGGTAAAAGAAAGTCTTAAGCTTTCAGTGAAAGATTTTGGACTATTGTGAAGTGAGCTATGAGCCCTGATCAAAATCCTACTGAACATGGATGGACGGAGTTAAAACGGGCCGTCTGGAGAAGGCACCCTTACCTGTTGATATGTGCAGAAGTGTCATTGACAGTTGCAGAAATCCTTTGATTGCACAACTAAATACTGAGCTACAGGCCAGTGTCATTAGTTTGATTTGTACAATTCTGTTGAGAAACAATTCAAAAGCAGTCGGATTTCCATTGGTTTTATTTTCAGTATTGAGAGAGAGATGTGTGTGAGGCCATCTCCCCCACATGGCTCCAGGGCAAACTGAAATTTTCTACAACCTGCATCCAAGAAGATGGTGGAGGGGATCAGAAAGGATGTCCATATATGGTCTGCAGTGTAACAAGACCCCAGCCAATCCTTCCTCGCCTTACAGACTTTGTTTCTTTTCTTCACACTGTAACTTGTGTATTAAATCCCTCGTATGTTAATGATGTTATTACTCACACGCACATACTATTAGAAGAGAGCTTTTGGAAGTTTGTGGTCTTTTTCGGGGCTTTTGAGGTTTTTTTTCCCCCCTTTTTTTCCAGGCGAGAGGGTTTCGGGGTCCCCAAGTTTTATATTTAGGCCTTTTTCATCTCTGCTTTTTGGAAGCACCTGAAGAAGAAGCTTTTAAATGTGTGTCATTATTTTATAACCTGCTGATATTTTGTATTTTTTCTGCTGATCTTTAATAAATGAGTATTTCCTGGCACAAAAAAAGTCTCTGATCCTGGGATTATGCAGAGTTGCTATGAGGTTCTCACATCAAGAAATCCAGATTCAATGTTTCTAACAGCAGAGGAAGAGAGAGAGAGAAATTATAGCCGTTGTTAACAAATGTAAAACTAAAAGCTCCACCGACAGTGATGACACACAACAGTCAAAACAGTTATTGATTCAATTATTAAACCACTGGCTCATATCTGTAACCTCTCTTTCCAAACTGATCAATTTATAAGCAAAATAAAAACTGTTAAAACCACCATTATACAAATCTGAAGATAGACACGAATTCACAAACTATAGGCCTGTTTCTCCACTTGCACAATTTTTGATGCACTAAGTGCGTACAGAACGAAATTTCATTTGCATACAGCTTGAAAAGAATCACTCTAGAAATCACAGTAGATTGCACTAATTTTCAGGATAAAGATGCAGCAGCAATTTATGTAAACAATTGAGATGAAAAACAATGTAACACTGTAAGCAATAGTCTATTTGTGGCTTCATCAGTTCAGCAGCATGAAGTATATGTGCAAATGTGTAAATGTGCAGTTATGCGAGTGTGGTGCAGTGTCCATTTTTGGATATCTTGTAGGTTTCATTTGCAATCTGTAGTGCCCAGTCCCTTATGTCAAACAGATTTAAATTTTTGCTATCAAGGACAGTCTCACTGCCTCAATTTATGGAATCCGTGTAAGAAATTTGGCAATACATCTTTGTAACAAATCAAGTTTCAGTCCCAATAATTCAGCCGAGGCACAAGGAGCAGTTTAAAGGTTTTATAAAAGCAGAAGTTGTAGATGGGCTGGAAACCGCTGGTGCGTACTCTGGACCAATGCCACAACCTAGAGAATACCAGGTCATTGGCTGCAGGACACACAAAGGATGATTGGGAATACTGAATGAAAGCCATTAACCTTTCTTTATGCTGGAGGTGATTTAGATTCCTAGTTGTGGTTTTGAGTGGTTTGTTGGCAGGACTTTGGCAGCCTAAAAAGAGCACCAGTGACAGCTTGAAGGTTAACCAAGAAACAGACCAGTGTCATACACACAAGAGCAGAGCCAGGCGGTAACAGAGGGAGAATCCAAGAATCTTTGTCCAGTGATGATCCTGGGTCTTGATCCACATCATGCACAATGAGGCAGAGGTAACAGGATACTTGCAAGGGTCGATGTCCAGAATCGGAGGACCAAACAAAAGAGTCTGATAGGGCCGAGACAAACAGGCAGGGAGCCACAGAATGATCAGAATCACACACAAGAAGGAAGTCATGGACTGCTGGAAGGTCTACTAACACGATGGCCTTCAAGAATCTGGCGATTACACACTGGGAGAGCCAGATATATGTAGGGCTCCTCCCGGGTGCAGCAGCTCACAGAAATCAAAGCTGCCACAGGTGTAATCACTCAGAGTGGATTGCTAGAGCAGCACAGGGAGCAGGGAGTGATGTCAAGCACACAGCAGAGCAACAGAACAGCAGCTTCAGGTTTTAACTTTACTCTAATCACTTTATTCTTCCAGTGGTTCTCAAACTTTTTCTGTCATTCCCCACTTTGGACAAGGGAGAATTTTCAAGCCCCACCTGTCCCCATCGCCCCAACACAATGCTAATGAAATATGCAACAATCTTAAAATGTTCCAATTTTATTGAAGTAACAATTAGTATCTAAATACAAACTATCTACATCAAATAACAGCAAGCTCACAAATAAAGAAAATAAAAATGCAGCTGTGTCAAAATTTGTATCAAGCTCAAAGATAGAAAAAATTAAAGTGCCACTCTCCAATATGTTAATAAAAGAAAAGAAGTAAAATCCATCTGGCAAGACAGGTCTATTTATCCCTGCATTAGTGGCTGCAATGAGCCTATGAGCATTGCACAGTTTCTCAAAACGGGGTTGCAGGCTTGATACTGCCACTCTCAAGTCATGCTCAATGTTCAGCTGAGATCTGTATTTTGTTTTCAGTGAAGCAACAGCCTGCCCATTGGCGCGAAACAGATGTATACAGATACAGATATATGAGCGCGACAGTGTTGCCAACTCCTCAGTAAGGAAAGTAGCTATTGGCTGTGCTAAAAGTCTCTAGAAGTCGCTGAATGACATCATCGCCTAATTTGCATTATCTGCCACACGATGTGATGTGTAAATTATTGGCGCTGTGGGAGAAATAACGTTGTTAGAGAGAGACAAAAAGTGAGTAAAAACACTCAGAATATATAGAGCTACTTTTTTCTGTCCATTAATGTTTATTTATTATTATTATTATTATTATTATTATTTTTATTTTATTTTTTAAATTAATGTTTAATTAATTTCAATACTAACCCTCCTCCTTTACCCGGGTTTGAGACCGGCAAAATGAACCATAAAGAGACACTATGGCGGAGTTACAATTTTTTTAAATTTTTTTTTAACATTTTCTTTTTTCCCTTGTGGTCCACCAAGGAGCCTACAAATCACGGTAAAACATGAACATGTGGCTGTGTGAATCAAATGGCGTTATTTATTTAAGATAAAATATTTCAAATTCAGTTATTTATGATCAACATGCGCCGTCAATCCCGGCGCATGCGCTTTATTTGCAGTCTGGACGCTGAGGGTAAACATGCTGTGTCTCTGACTGCAGCGCTGAGAGGGACTCCTGCGGTAGCGGGAGAACGGGGTTGGGAGGGAGGAGGTGCCCCACGGCAGCACCTGCCGCTGGAGGACAAGAGTATGAATGATACGTGCTTTCACGTAAGAGTCTCCAAAATTCGCTAGATTTGTCGCTAGTCGCTTTTTTGTAAAAGAGTCGCTGGAGGGGTCTGAAATATAGCGACAAAGTCGCTGAGTTGGCAACACTGGGGCGCGAAAGGTTATCCCGTTACAAATAATATGCCGACGTCACGTCAATCATTATTTTGGCACTTCAGTTCCAGGTGAAATTTTTCTCATATCTAATGTTCTTTTAATTAGACTGCATGTAGGCTAGTAATGATTACTTTGTGGGTTTGATTGGTCTAATAAGCGGCAACAGACAGCTATAAGGACAGTTTGCTCTCACACGTTCTACATTTATAGTCACACAACACACACACACACGCTGGAACTTGGCGCGCCCCACCTGTCACGTCTCAATTCCCCACCAGTGGGTCGCGCCACACACTTTGAGAACCGCGGGATTAAACAATGTGGTTACCATAACAACAAGGTCTTTTGTCTGCAACGGGTCCACCAGAGGGCGCATTGACAGCATAAATACGTTACAGCTCAATCAGTGAGTTTAATAAACTATTTTCTACTACAATATGTTTTTCGTACGAAATGTTGACAGGTGTTATCAAGTGAATTATAAAATTTTGTAGGAAAGCATGGAAATAGTTTTTTCCAACCCGCGTAAACTGTCGACCCGGAAGTTATTTTTTTTGCTCACGCGCACACAAGCTGATGGTACACCTCCAGCCATAGCTACCGTTCTAGGTTCTGTCGCGACACGTGGATCCCTCCTGGTTCTTTGTTGTTTTGTTGGTGAAGCTGAAAGAGAGCAGCAGCTACTGCTGCAGGTGATGAAGTCTGGAAAGAAGTCCAGCAGCTGGAGGCACAGCGGAGAAACTGGAGGGAAGCAGGAGCTCAAAGAGCGGCAGGACGCAGCAGAGGAGACACCAATGATGGGGGATGTTTTCCAGCCCAGAGTTCTGCAGGACCCATCAGGTTTGGAGATTTCCTTCTTCATGCTAACTGTGTGGATGGAGCTAAAGTTTAGGAGCCGTTTTCAGCAGCTGATGGATTCCTCCTCTTCATCAGAACTCGTTGCAGGTTTCCCCCAGAAAACTGGCTAAACCTGCAGCACTGCATAGGAGATGCTAATGCTAGCTTAGCATGTAGCATAGAGGTGCTAATGGTAGTATAGCATGTAGCACCGTTCAGCATCAAGTTTCTGTTATGTCTTCCAGGGAAAGTTCCTCCAAAAAACGCTTTTTGGTTTATCTTGTCTAGAAAAAGGGTTGCATGTTTTCTTCTGGCTGTTAGTATGGAGGACCAATCTTGCCATAATTCAATAAATTCAATAAATAATAATAATTCAATAAATAAATGAGTCAATAGAATTAACACTGGTGGCCTTCAAAATATAACCATGTATAGATTTCTACAATAAAAAGAGAGACAGAAAAGATGGATAAATAAGAGAGGTTAAGAAAGACAGAAGATAGCTGCTCGTATAAAGCTGTATTCTGTGGTATGAATGGAAAGCTATGTGGAAGAAAGCAACCCTCATTTCTGGGAGAAACACTGTCTCTTGTCTGAAAGTCATAAAAACATGGCCGCTAATATCCTGAATTCCTTTTATCTGGCCACTGTTGCCACGGCTACAATAAAATGGGGATGTAGTGGTCAGGGTGATGAACAGCGTTGGTGTAGTGCCAAACATGAAGCTTTTGGCAGTTTGATCATTTTTAGTCTCCTCTGTTGACGTGATGGAGGAATCTCCTACATGGTTTTAACAAACTACAACAGGACTTCTTCTGGCTTTCTTCTCACCACTTAACCATAAAATTCCCAGTTTTGGAGACGCACCAGAAAACTTGTCCTTTTCTGAGATTGATCCACCTGAGCAGCTGATCTCTGCATCTCCTCCAGAGTTGCCATTGTCACCTTGAGTGCTTCTCTCAATAAAGCTCTCCTTATCCAACTCGTTCTAGCAGGGGTCTGCAAACTGTGGCTTTGGAGCCACAAGGGGCTCTTTGGACCTTCCACAGTGGCTCTAATAACTTCACTGGTATAATAATATTTGTAAAATATAAGAACTGATCCAGAATTTGGCAGTTATCAAATGCTTTTAACAGAATAATTGCTTTGAATTTCCACAACAGAGTGACACTGAAGATACCAGTGATCATTTTTAGGTTGAAACTTTTAGTTCCTGAGGTTCAGTTTTATCTGAACTGCTGATCAAATCTTTTTCTCTACAATTGAATCTTTACGATTGTTGTAACATTGTAAAGATCTAGTTGTTCATAATGCATGTAATGTGTTTCAGTGTTGGCTGCAGATGTTAAAGAAGAGGCTCCTGAAGAACAGAGTCCTGAGGGGGAGCAGCAGGAGTCAGAGCTCCTCCACATAAAGGAGGAACAGGAGGAACCCGGGGTCCATCAGGAAGGAGAGCAGCTCCTTGTGAAGGAGGAGACTGATACCAGGTTTCCATTAACTGCTGCTCCTATCAACAGTAAGGATTTGTTTACTTTGTTTGTGTGTCCGTGTTGCAGCTAAAGGTCAAAACTCACTGGATTCATTAATATCCAATCAGACAAAATCTCGTCTGGGTCTAAATCTACGTGCTCTGATCTGATTTCTTCAAAACATATCAGCACTGACTAGAGGGTCGAGCTACAGATCTCCTGACTTGCTAGGTTCAGTGTTTATATTAGAGTCTGCTGGTCTGTCAGGAAACACAAAGCTGAGATTGCTGCTGGAACAAACTCAACCAAGATCCCAGTTTCCCTTTTTTAATTTTCTGTACTGCTACACAACAGCAGAACACTGTCAATGGGCTGCCCATGTCCGTAAAGCTAATAGCAGCTAGAATTAGCTTATGTTGGGCAGGAAGTTTAATGCTAGACTGTCGTAGATACATGAGTTTTAATGTTGTTCTCAAACATCCACCGTACTCTCCTGATGCACCTTAACAAATGGTGACATTCAAACCTGGTTGCTCACAGTTGTTTTAATTTAGCATGTGAGAAACCAGACAGTCCTGTGAGGATCATGTTCTTTGATTTCTCCAGTACATTTAACATTTAAGTGACTCACTGGAACCACTATTGTACTAATCACTATTGTGTCAAATTTATATATGATTGAACAAAGGAAAAGTCCAATTTTTAAGCTTCACTTTGTTGGAAAGATTTGACTCTAATTTCCAATGATGCTGGCCATGTGGGGTTGGGGGGGGGGGGGGTGAATCTAAGCCTGTCATGAGGGCATGAGAGCCAGCAATAATTTATACACATTTAAATGCCACCATGTGTGTTTGAAGTGCTGTAAAACCAAAGGTCTTTATGGATAATCATTACCTTTTTCCTTAGAGGGATTTAAAAAAACATGATTATTTCTGACTGTTGAAGCGTGATAAAAATGGCCGTCTCTGCTTGTATTGGTATGAGCAGTCTGCTCAGCCATCTCAAGCTCCTAAGCATCATCCAAGAGCTCGTCTTCACATAGAAACTGGATGATGACCATCAGATCATCCACATAAAATGATAGACATTGTGTCTTAAAATAGGCAAAACATTTGTAGATGTAAAGTGTACACAAGTTTAAATATTTCTCCTACATTCACATAATGTGAAACAATATAAGATACAGAATAAAAACAAAGTAAAACATATTGTATGAACTGAACACTAGTGGAGAGCATTGCATTTGAATAGAACAAAAGACTTAGGTAAAGTACTTTAATATAAATATGGTTTAAAATATCTGACACATTCGTTAGCAGAATAAAAACAGTAAAATGTATAGATTTACAAATTTCTGTCCCTTTGAATTTGGGTGTGACTGGTGCAGTTCTGGTTTTTATCCCAACATGTTTACTTGGCAGCTTCGGTCATGATTCTGTATAAAAAGAGTCCACCAATGTGAAATAATTTGTCATCCATAATGATATTACCCTTTTTGTCAATATCAATGCAACCTAGATTAGAGATAAATTAAATGTAATTGAGATCAATATATTTGATCATGTAGGGTTAGGGTTACATGTAGGGCTGGACGATAATTCACTAACAATAAATATCGGTCGATAGACGTATAATAGAATAAGTTCTATTTCATCCCTACTGACCGCCAGAGGCGGTGCTTAAAGCACTGAATGATCACTCTTGCGCATGCACAGGTCGAGAATCTTATACCAACATGGTCACGTGTGACCCCCGGTGACTCCAGAGCCCATATAGTCACGTGACAGCGACAGTTCAGTCCCTTTTCATCTTCTTGCATGCAGGTTGTGCAGGTGGTAAGTCACTGATTGTTGCTTGTCGCTGGTAGCCTCGAGACTACGGTCGGGGCTGCGAGGATTATCTCGCCCTCCAGAGGCTGCGCACGCTATTCTTATTACAACTCTTTCTTCGATTGGTAAGTTGTTTTTCCTTTATTCGACGGGAAGCGGGACGCGTTCGCTCCCTGCGTCGACTTCCTATTGCCGGTTGGCGACTCCGACCAACCTGTTGCTTGCCATTTGGTTTTTGGCTGGCGCATATTTTGTTATTCGCTCCCGCTTTCGGGCGTGCGTTTCTTATATACTCTACAGCCGTTTTTGCGGCTTGCCTTTATCTTGGCAATTGCAGCCGTGTTGGCTTACATATACTGATTGAGCTTGCGTCTCGTTACCGAGCAGCCGTTTTCGAGCTTGCCTCCTTCATTTACCGAGCAGCCGTTTTCGAGCTTGCCTCCTTCATTTACCGAGCAGCCATTTTCGAGCTTGCCTCCTTCATTTACCGAGCAGCCGTTTTCGAGCTTGCCTCCTTCGTTTACCGAGCAGCCGTTTTCGAGCTTGCCTCCTTCGTTTACCGAGCAGCCGTTTTCGAGCTTGCCTCCTTCGTTTACCGAGCAGCCGTTTTCGAGCTTGCCTCCTTCGTTTACCGAGCAGCCGTTTTCGAGCTTGCCTCCTTCGTTTACCGAGCAGCCGTTTTCGAGCTTGCCTCCTTCGTTTACCGAGCAGCCGTTTTCGAGCTTGCCTCCTTCGTTTACCGAGCAGCCGTTTTCGAGCTTGCCACCTTCGTTTACCGGGCAGCCGTTTTCGAGCTTGCCTCCTTCGTTTACCGGGCAGCCGTTTTCGAGCTTGCCTCCTTCGTTTACCGGGCAGCCGTTTTCGAGCTTGCCTCCTTCGTTTACCGGGCAGCCGTTTTCGAGCTTGCCTCCTTCATTTACCGGGCAGCCGTTCTCGAGCTTGCCTGTATTAGTTAATTGCGGCCGTTTTCGGGCTCGCCTTTCTCATTGTGAGCAGCCGTGTTTGGCTTCCCTCACAGTGCTCTTTGCAGCCTTTCCGCTGCTGGGGAACCCCTGTTGGCGTGTTCTGCTCGGCTGGGTTTCCTGGCCTATTTGCTCGTCTGCTAGTGTCAAGAGTAGCGTTTTCAGCTCGACCTGACCTAGTCCTGCGAGCACATGATGTTGGACGTGCCGTGCTGCAGAGCTTGTTTGGCCCCTCTCCAGTTAGAGGATGGGCATGACCTCTGCCCCTCTTGTTTTGGACCGGATCACCTGAGGGAGGCCTTGACTGAAACTGCCTGCCCTAATTGTTCTGTTCTTCCCTTGTCCCTGCGTAATGCTCACTTAGCTGACTGTCAGGGCACCGGCCAGCCTAGAAAGCGTATGGTTCCTGAGGCTGCGGGGCCTCCTCGGAAGAGGACCAAGAGAAGCCCCACGGATTCCGAAGGCTTATCTGGGCAGGTGGCTCATCGTACTTCTGAGTTGAAGGAGATGAAAGCGCTGCTGGAGTCCCTTAGGGATGGACATGGTGCGGGCTTGGTTGAAGAGCCTGACCCAGTGCAGAGCATGGGTTCGGGACGATGCTATTTCCCTAGCAGCATCGGGTACTGATTTTCAAGATCAGTTTGACTCCGGCTCGCATCTGTCGGATGCTGGTTCGCATATCTCTTCCGATTCTCGGTCGGAGGAGGACGATTCTATATTGGGTGCGTTAAAAACTGCTTTTGCCCAGTTGCAGCTGGATGCTCCGCAGAACCAACCTGTGACTTCCAGTGCGTTCTTTCGACGTCCTCCTGCTAGGTCGTCCTTTATGGTTCCCCCATCTGCCGAATATGTTAAGGAGGTTCATGCCTGTTGACACTAAGGTCTTCTCACGGCCGACCTCTGACAGCAGGGTTCTAGCGGCCATGCAAGATGCACCCAAGTTTGGCTTGGGCCATATGCCTTTTGTTGAGCCCACAATAGCATCCCTCATTGTGGCGCCAGATGAGGCTTTGAGAGCTAACGCCAGGTGTCCTCGTCCTCAGTGCCGGGTGACTGATGACCTGTGTAGGGCCTATGACGCGGGGTCTCGTTTGGGGCGGCTTGGTAACTCATTGTCTCATTTGTTACTGGGTCTCTCAGCCTCCTTAGAAGGCTTTGCAATTGATGCGCCCACTCGGGGGCTGTTGGACGCATCGCTTCATGCCTTTGCCCTTTTGTCAAGGGAAATCGGCCGTGTCCTGTCTACCCTGGTTCAGGCACGCCGCCAAGTGTGGCTGGCTCAGTCTCCCTTGACTGAAGCCTGATGAGCCTTCCAGTGGTTCCTGGGGAGTTGTTTGGCTCTGCTGTGCTTGCAGCCTTGGAGCGGTCGGCCCAGGCCTCCCGTACCAAGCAGCAGTTGGCTGGCCTTCATCGCAGACCATCGCGGCATCCTGCTGCGGGTGCCTCGGCATCTCTTTCACGCACTTATGTTGCTCGGACTACACCCCCCATGGAGCCGCCGCGACCTGCTGCGGCACCTACTGCAGCGCCTTCTGCAGGACCTGCTCGGGTCGCTTCCCGACCTGGACAGTTTCCTCGGCGGCCCTTCCGCCCTCTTCAGGGCAGGGGGTCTCGGAAATGATATCACCGAGCTGGCGGTGGGACACTTTACCCCGGACCAGCTCAGTTGTTGGGCCACTCTCGTTCCCGTTCCGTGGGTGGTGTCTACAATTACCCGGGGTTATGCGCTACAGTTCCGCCGCCGCCCCCCAGTTCCTGGTCGAGTCAGGATGACGGTGATTCATGGCCTGGACTTGGCTCTGACTCTGAGCCAAGAGATAGGCGCCTTGCTGGCCAAGGGTGCTATATTGCTTGTCGACCCCCTGCAGGATCCAGGGGGCTTTTACTCAAAATACTTTTTAGTCCCGAAAAAGACTGGCGGACTCCGCCCAATTTTGGACCTGAGAGGTCTGAATGTTTTCTTGAAGGCTATCCCCTTCCACATGTTGAGCGTCAGGGATGTGCTTCAGGCAATCTCCCCAGGCGACTGGTTCACCTTGGTCGACTTGAAGGACGCATACTTTCATGTCCCGATTGCACCGCGTCATCAGCAGTTCCTCCGCTTTGCATTTCAGGGCAACCATTTTCAGTTCAGGGTCCTTCCGTTCGGTCTCTCCCTGTCCCCACGTATGTTCACGCGGTGCGTAGCTGCGGCCCTGTGTCCTCTGCAGGCCAAGGGGTTGAAGATCCTGCCCTACTTGAACGACTGGCTCATCTGTGCACCCACAGAAGCTCAGGCCGCTGCAGACACACGCACGCTGCTCGATCATATAGACCTGTTGGGTCTTCATGTGAACTGGCAGAAGAGCAACTTGGTTCCGTCTCAGGTGGTCACGTTTCTCTGCATCACGATGGACTCCTTAACCATGACTGCTCGACCATCGCCTCAGCGTGTCGAGGGCATTCTGCAGATGCTGCCCGCTTTTCTGCCCGGCCATGCACCCCCCTTTATACTCTATCTTCGTCTATTGGGCATGCTCACTGCTGCTGCTGCGGTAATACCCCTGGGGCTGCTGTCTCTGCGACCACTGCAAATGTGGCTCAACAGCCGGAGGCTGGACCCTTCTCTTACGCTGCACCGTCGCAAGAGGCTGCGGGTGTCCTCTTATTGCCTCGCGTCACTGGCTTAGTGGCGGGATGCAGCATTTATGACCCGGGGGGGTCCACTGGGCTCTCTGCCGTCTCGACGGGAGGTTGTCTCTACCGACGCATCCACCACAGGGTGGGGGGCGTCGTGGCAGCGGCAGATTTCCCGGGGGACATGGTCTCCGCAGGAAAAGCGGCAGCACATCAACGTCCTGGAGCTGGAGGCTGTGCGGCGGGCGTTGCAACACTTCCTCCCAGGCCTGCGCCACAGGCTTGTCCTGGTGCGGTCGGACAATACTTCGGTGGTGTTTCATATCAACCATCAGGGGGGAACACGGTCGATAGCCCTGCTGAGGCTGACCCAGAAGCTCTTGACTTGGACGGCCCGTCTTTTCACCAGCCTCAGAGCAGCCCACATTCCAGGGGTCCAGAATGTTCCGGCCGATATTCTCTCTCGGGGACGCCCACCACCGGGGGAGTGGAGGCTCCATCCGGAGGTAGTGGAGATCATTTGGCAAAGGTACGGAAGGGCGGCTGTAGATCTGTTCGCATCCAAGGAGACAACACATTGCCCCCTGTGGTTCTCCCCTGGGTCAGGATGCGCTGGCACACAACTGGCCCAGGGTGCTGCTCTATGGGTTCCTGCCACTTCCCCTGATAGGCCCAACACTCCTGAGGGTCCCTCAGGAAGGACATCAGGTCCTTCTGGTAGCCCCCCGGTGGCCGGGGAGGACCTGGTTTCCACTGCTGCACAGGCTCTGTTGCAGCTCTCCGATGCCTCTTCCCCGCAGGAAGGACCTTCTGTCACAACTGGGTGGTCAGATCCTGCATCCCAACCCCAGTCGCCTCCATCTCTGGGTTTGGCCACTACAGGGCCCAGCGTGTCCTTTTCTGAGTATGACGGAGACATCAGACATACAATGACTAATGCCAGGGCCCCTTCCACACGACTGGTGTACACTCATAAGTGGAAGGTCTTTAGCAGCTGGTGTCAGGCGAGACATGAGGACCCGGTGCACTGTCCTGTATCTGTTATTTTGACCTTCCTTCAAGGACTACTTTCTCAAGGTCGGTCTCCTTCCACTCAGAAAGTTTATGTTGCTGCCATCTCTTGTTGGCATTCGGGGATGAGTGGGGAAACGGTAGGCCGTAACAAAGATATTTCTTTGTTTCTGAGAGGCGCCCGTCGCTTGCGCCCTCCCACGCGCCCCGTTGTGCCTGTGTGGGACCTCTCTCTTGTCCTCGCTGTCCTGCGATCTCCTCCGTTTGAACCATTGGCGGAGGCGAGCCTTGAGTGCGTGTCGAAAAAGACAGCTTTTCTCCTCGCCATGGCTTCAGCGAAACGGGTGGGTGAGCTCCATGCGTTGTCTGTTCACGAGTCCTGTTGCCGCTGGAACCCGGCTGGTTCTGGCGTCACACTCTGGCCTGATGCTGCTTTTCTTCCCAAAGTGGCCTCTACCGCGAGCCATGCTGTGCCCCTCCAGCTTGCTCGCCTTGATGCAGGTGGGGCCGACGAGCCTCTCTGTCCTGTTCGGGCACTGGAGGCATATGTCAGACTCACAGCTTCCCTCCGGCAGTCTAATAGTCTGTTTGTTTGCTATGCTGGGCCCCGCAAGGGGCAGGCCCTTTCTAAACAGCGTCTTGCACGTTGGATTGTGGACGTGGTAGAACAGGCTTACGTTCTACAGGGCCGCCAACCCACTGCTGGTGTACGGTGCCATTCCACCAGGAGCATTAGTGTGTTATGGGCCGCCATGACGGGGGTCCCTCTGGAGGCTATATGTGCAGCAGCCTCTTGGTCATCCCCGAATACCTTTGCTAGGTTTTACAGGGTTAACTTGGCCGACTTTCACCCAATGGAGGCGATCCTGACCCAGCAAGCACCATCATCTCAGTGAGGTAAGCATGTTTTTGGGTTTTTCTTTGTGTGCGTGATTCCTCAGGACTCTGTTGGTAATCGTCATCCAGTGCTTTAAGCACCGCCTCTGGCGGTCAGTAGGGATGAAATAGAACGAAAATTACGACTGTAACTACGGTTCTATGAATCCCGAATGACCGCCAGAGCGCTCGGTCCCTCGGAATCATCGTGTTGTTCGCAAGAAGATGAAAAGGGACTGAGCTGTCGTTGTCACGTGATTATATGGGCTTCCGGTGTCACCGGGGGTCACACGTGACCATGTTGGTATAAGATTCTCGACCTATGCATGCGCAAGAGTGATCATTCAGTGCTTTAAGCACCGCCTCTGGCGGTCATCCGGGATTCATAGAACTGTAGTTAATCGTAACTTTCGTTTTCCTTCCTTTTACATTCTAGCCATGTAGGTTAATATTACATCATTACATCCTCCCAACCAATCACAACTCAGACCCAGGAACCAAGCTCCGCCCCCTTCAAAGAGTTCAGAGAGCATGCGTTCTTTTTTTATTTTATAAAAACTTGCAGTTTTGGTAAAAAGTTGATTGAATAAAGGGTTGAGTTTGAATTCAGTGTTTGTGTCTGTATCTAAAAATAGGTTGCTAAGCAACAGCATAAAATGGCCAGGGTTGCAGTTAAAATATATGTTTTGAATTAGTTGATAATTGTCGATATCGATCAATATGATTTCTATTTTATCGAAATGCTTTTTTCCCTATATCGTCCAGCCTTAGTTACATAACAGCTTTGCAGCTTCAGTTACAGCAGCAACAACGTTGTCAAATTCTGCTGCAGACCTGAAATACAAATAATACCTGAATAGCCATCTGAACAGAAAAAACTACATATATGGAAATATGGCACCATAGCAAAAAAAAAAACAAAAAAAAACTAAATGGAGAAAATTTGGATAGTGCATAAACACCACTGAAAAAATCAGTTCAAGGTCCCATCTATTGTAATAAATCACTGTTCACACAAACTTATTCCTACAACAAACCTTGACATAATCTGAATAGCTAATAATTATAATCACAGCTGATTAAACGTAAGTTATTTAGAATAAAGTAATATTCTTGACAATGGAGGAAAATCTAATTTCCATCAAAAGTTTTTCTATCCCAATTATGGCATGATTGTAATACTCAATAAATGATTAAATTGTTTACATACATATGATCTCGGATCTTCCCTGTATCTTCTTTGGCTTGGCTGCACCAGCTGCAGTTCTGGGCTGAGGTGTCCAGCTGGAAGTCTAGACCGGTCTCAACACTCGCTCTGTGTGGTCCTGCTGATTACTGCTCGGTCCAGGCTCAGACTGGGTACCACCACAGTGAGAAGCCCACGGTCATGTTGGACTGAATCACCCAGGGACTCTTTTTAGGTAGGAAAAAAATCAAAAGAGCAGATTCTTGTCAGTCCATCTGACCTTCTTCATATACTTTTACCGTTGCTGAGGATCCTCAGGAAACTTAAACTACCACCGTCCTTGTGAGGGTTTGAACAAAAAACCTGCAATACGATGCAATTCCATAAATTGTCACTCAAAAAACTCTGAAAACTTTACCAACTGTCTGCTACGACGCTGCTGTTATTGGGATTAACGGCTCTGGAAGTCGTTCTCGCACTTACGTCACTTCTGCTTCCAACCTTAGTCGCTAAGCGGCGCTACAAATCTCACTAATTTGCACAAATGTCAGTGGTTAGTTGAGTATAACAATGTAATGCAGGAACTCTTGTAAATATTACATGGATCATCAAGGATAACGTTTTGGTTTACAAAACATGTCAATATCATGTCATCAGAGCTTTAAGTTAATAAAGGTAGCTCTACAAAGACCTGACATTTGGGGGTGGGGGAGTTGTAACAGTTATGTACGCTGAAGTTTTCTATTTTATTTTTTTACTTTTCTCAGTGTTCTGTAAATGAAATGATGCAAACTCAAGCATCCAGCAATACATTGTGTAGGAGCCTGAATGAACATTTTGTGATTTTGTTTTGTATTCATTATGGTTAATGTTTTGTGTTTAGTTTTCTTGTTAAATTTATTTGTTTGTTGAAATTATTAGATATTATTGGTAATTAATATTAATTTGGGGAATTTGAATATTTAACTATTGTGGACATTTTATTATTTTTATTACTTTTTGGTTTAAGGATGCATACGTGTCACCTTTGAAGGATGATGCATCATGGGAGTTTGGGGTTTTTGGTTGTGGATCTGACAGAGTGGAGCCAAATGGTTTTTTGACCTCTGTCGTCCTCATATTTTGTATGTTTGGCACCCTTTTTTGTTTTTTCCATCTATTCACTAAAACGTTTTTAAATGCAATAACGTTTCCTTGGATTATTTTTGGACCAATCATCTGGACGACTTGTTGGGATTGTTGAGGGCGCAGCGAGTCAGGCCGGCTGCACTTGTTTTTGAACTTTACACATTGTATTTGTCATGGTGTTAGGAATCTGAACATGAAAATGTCAACGCGGTGAATACTGTAAACAAAAAACAGATACGACAAAGTAGTAGTTCATTCAAATATTTAATTTAACTAATGTGTGTGTCTGTGCCTCACTTCAGGTTGAGATCAAAATACTCTCTAATGTGCATAATGTGTTTCAATGTTTCCTGCAGATGTTCATCAGAAACTGATTGTTAAAGAAGAAGCTTCTTTAGACCACAGACCTCATGCTGACCTGCATGACCCAAAGCCCCCCCACATAAAGGAGGAACAGGAGGGAGTCTACATCAGTCTGTCAGGAGAGCAGCTCAATGGGAAGGAGGTGATTAATGCCATCAGGTTTCCAGTGGCTGCTCCTCCCATAAAGAGTCTGAATGATGAACAGTCTCTGCTGCTCTCACAGCTTTATCCAGACCAGATTAAAGGCAGAGAGCTTCCAGAAGAGAATGATGGAAAAGAATCCATCAGAATACAAGATTATGGAGATAATTCCATTTCTTTAGAGACTGAGGACACTGAGAAGGAAGAAGATAGTGATGTAGAGCACCCTCACTCTGGGCTGAAACAATTGTCAGACTCTGGATTTAAGAAATGTTCTACAAAGAAGAAAAATGTGGAGTCACGAAGGGAACTCCAGACAGGAATGAAGCTGAGCTGCAAAGACTGTGGCAAAACATTTAGTCGGAAATACTCTCTAAACACACACATGAGAATCCACAAAGGAGAGAAGCCTTTCGGTTGTGATCTGTGTGAAAAAAGATTTAGCAATAAATCAAATTTATGTGCACATATGAAAATCCATACAGGACAGCAACCTTTCTGTTGTGATCTATGTGGAAAAAGATTTTGCCAAAAATCACATTTAAAAACACACATGAGAATCCATACAGGACAGAAGCCTTTTTGTTGTGATCTATGTGAACAAAGATTTAGCCAAAAATCACATTTAAACAGACACATCAGAATCCACACAGGACAGAAGCCTTTCTGTTGTGATCTATGTGAACAAAGATTTAGCCAAAAAACAAATTTAAATGCACACATCAGAATCCACACAGGAGAGAAGCCTTTCTTTTGTGATCTATGTGAACGAAGATTTAGCGTGAAAGGAAGTTTAAACAAACACATGAGAATCCATACAGGACAGAAGCCTTTCTGTTGTGATCTATGTGAACGAAGATTTAGCGAGAAAGGAACTTTAAACAAACACATGATAAGACACACAAGACAAAAGCCTTTCTGTTGTGATCTATGTGGACAAAGATTTAGCGATAAAGTACATTTAAACAGACATATGAGAACCCATGCTGGAGGGAAAATGCCTCTGCTATAAATATTAACTCAAACTCCACTGCTGTAGTTTACTATAGCCCTTCGTCCGTTTCAACTCAAAAGCTCGGGACTTTGCAATTAACTGGTAGTGTTTCCATACACATTTACCTGACTAAGGCTACGTTCACACTGCAGCCTGAAGTGACCCAATTCCGATTTTTTTTTTTTGCCCATATGCGACCTGTATCTGATGTTTTCATGACAGTCTGAACGACACAGATCGGATTTTTTCAAATGCGACCCAGGTCGCTTGGATATATGGTCCTGAATCCGATACGTATCTGATCTTTTCAAATGTGACCTGTGTCTGTACAGCCAGGTCGCATTCATCCGACCTACACGTCATTGATACTTTACAAACGTCACTAACGGTGGACCTGGCTATGCCAAAGAGGTTGGCTAAAATAAAATAAAAAAAATAGGTTGGCTATTGTGCTGTAACAAGCACTTGTTGCAAGTCCATACAGCCCTACGGCAACGCGTTTACTCGCTGCTATGACCGCCGAAGATGTGTGTTTTTACATGAGAGCGCTAAAGAGAGCCGTTCAGACGCACATAAAGGTTGCCTTTGTCATTCGAAAATTATGATTGAAGTCTGTATCAGTAAAGCCGCTCACCTCGCTAAAATCTTCCTTTTCGATCTTCTTAAAAAGATTGCGTTGGTAATGTGCTGGCTCCGGTTGGAGAATAACACAAGATACGCTGCAGCATTACGATCCCTGTTTACTTCCGCAAACAATGAGCACGCTTGTTACGTATGACGTCATCGCGTCCTCTACTGCGCATGCGGGACACTTACGCGTCTGAATGCAGTTCACACAGGAGATCACATACAAGTCGCATATATTTGGAAGTGTGAACGGACACGCAAAAAAATCCGATTTCACAAAAAAATCGGAATTGAGCATCAAGGCCTGCAGTGTGAACGTAGCCTAATTTAACTTTCCCGGGGCTTTGGTCCCCAATCGACCCAGTATTTCTCTTCTTCCTTTGTGGTTGTTGATGGGGTGGGGTTGCATGCAGTAAGAAATGTCCGCCACAAGGGTGGAGTGAGGAGCAATAAGGACGACGCTGTCAACCTGGCCCTTCACTACATCCTCCAGCACCTGGACTCTGCAGGAACCTACGCCAGGATCCTGTTTGTGGATTTCAGCTCTGCCTTCAACACCATCAGCTCAGCTCTGCTTCAGGAGAAGCTCTCCCAGCTGAATGTGCCCAACTCCACCTGCAGGTGGATCACAGACTTCCTGTCTGACAGGAAGCAGCATGACTGAATCACAGCTGATCAGCACTGGTTCCCCCCAGGGCTGTCTTCTTTCTCCTCTGCTCTTCTCCCTGTACACCAACAGCTGCACCTCCAGTCATCAGTCTGTCAAGCTCCTGAAGTTCCTGACGACACCACTCTCATCGGACTTATCTCTGATGGTGACGAGTCCGCCTACAGGTGGGAGACTGACCATCTGGTGACCTGGTGCAGGGAGAACAACCTGGAGCTCAACGCTGTAAAAACAGTGGAGATGGTTGTGGACTTCAGGAAGAACTCAGCCCCAGCTACCCCCATCACCCTCTGTGACGTAAATTTATAAAGCCAGAAATAAACAGCTACCAGACAGCATACAACAACTTTTTGCTGAGGGAGAGGGAGGATATCATTACAGGGAGAAGCTAAATTTCTAAATCTTATGTGCTCAAAAAAACATGAAGAAAATGTGCATTTCAATACGTGGTTTGAAGGTCTGGAACAAACTCATCGTTGAATTAAATTAATGTCTAAGTATGGTGCTGTTTAGGAAAAGGCTCAAAGTGGTTTTCTAAAATGATCTGAGATGGAGGAAGGGCAGTGAACACCAGTGGGTCCTCTCAGCCACTGGACATGGGTGGATACCCACTTTTGCAATGGTTGGGGTGGTGTGGGCTACGGGCTGGAGGTAATAAGTGCCTGAACGTAGATTTGTGCAGGCAATGTCTTTATGTATGTTTATGATGTAGAATATATTGTTGTATTTGCTTATGTAATAGCAGAGGTGGGTAGTGACTAGTTACATTCATGCAGTTACATTTACATGAGTAACTTTTTCAGAAAAATGTACTTTAAGTAGTTTTACTGGACAGTTTTACTTGAGTCATATTATTGTTATTACTGTCTGGCCATTATATCCACCATGAGTAACTTCATGAATAAAGAACAGACTCGTTTTTACCAAAAATGCACCACAGACATAAATCTAGACACAATGTTAAAGGAAGACGTTTTTTGTGCATAAGCTTTGTTATTCTAAAGTTATTTTCTATCTGTTGAGCTCATTGAGTTGTCTGGAGGTCAAAGAATGTACAGTGAACAATAGATATTGTCATTGGAAGTACTTTGCACTGTTCTAACATACTATATATGCATTAACTGCTGTATGTATTGCTTTCAAGTTTTATATTGACAAAAATATTTAGAAAAGTGTTATTTTTGTCTTTAGTATGTCTTTTGTCCATAAAATACCAGAATTAGGCACAGCCTTGTATTTTCTGATTACATTATGTTTAAATATTAAATCATCAGCTGTTATGATTAGTTACTCAGTACTTGAGTAGCCTTCTTACTCAATACTTTTTTACTCTTGAGTCATTTCTTGGCTGACTACCTTTTACTTTTATTTGAGTAAATATATGTTGAAGTGGTGCTACTCTTGCTTAAGTACAATTTGTGCCTACAACACCTGTCTTTAATGTATTTTTGGAGCAGTATAGAGTCATAAATAAAGTAGGAGATTGTTTTATGGTGTCACTTTTAAACCCCCTTTCCAGACATCACTAAATTAAAGAATATATTTCATTAATGTGTGTGTTTCTCTCTCTCTCTCTGTCTGTCTATATCCATCTATATATGTGTGTGTGTCTGCACAGTGGTAACTATATAAATATAATATATAAAATTTAATTTTATACATATTACAAATAAAGGCTCACTCGTTGTTCATTTATCAAACAAAAGATTCACATTAATCTGTCAGTGAGCTAGCAAAGACAGACAAACACTAGAATAACATTTGCTTTTATTTTCTATTTTCCTCCCTTTTACTTTGCATAAATTTTCCTACATTTTTTCCAACTGTTTTTAACTTGCTTTTATTTTCCAACGTTTTAATCATATAAAGCACGTTTCGTTGTCCTTGTACTGAAATGTGCTATATAAATACATTTTTCCTTGCCTAGATTGTTGCACACTATCCAGCAGAACGTAACCGTAATCTGTTAATTTCTCGTATTTTGATGGGACATCTGACTTGGAGGCAGATGATCTGTGCCCCCAAAGCTGTCTACTGAGAGCGTGTTGGGGATATACACTCCTGATCAAAATCTTAAGACCAGTCAAAAAATTGCAAGAATTTGCATTTTGCACTATTGGATCTTAAGAAGGTTCTAAGTAGAGCTTCACAATGTTAAAAGGACAAATCAGTGCAAGAGACAAGAACATTTGAGCAGGGAATTGTCTGAAAACTGCATTTATACTCAAACATGATTTTTTCAGCTGATCAAAAGTTTAAGACCATAGCTCAAAAAACCCGAAAACCCCCCAAAACAGAAATCAAAATGTCAAAAAAAAGGACTCAGTAATGAGTAGCTCCACCATTCTTGTTGATGACTTCAAACAATCGTTTAGGCATGCTCGATGCCGGTGTTTCCAGGAGGCTAGTGGGAACGTTGCTCCAAGTGTTGAAGATGGCTTCACGAAGGGGATCCATTGTCTGGAACTGATGTCCATTTTTGTAAACTTCCCTTGCCATCCATCCCCAAATGTTCTCAATTGGGTTTAGATCCGGGGAACATGCAGGATGGTCCAAAAGAGTGATGTTATTCTCTTGGAAGAACTCCTTTGTCAGGCGGGCGTTGTGAACTGCAGCATTGTCCTGTTGAAAAACCCAATCATTACCACACAGACGAGGGCCCTCAGTCATGAGGGATGCCCGCTGCAACATCTCCACATAGCCAGCTGCTGTTTGACGCCCCTGCACAACCTGAAGCTCCATTGTTCCATTGAAGGAAAACGCAGCCCAAATCATGATGGCGCCCCCACCACTGTGCCGTGTAGAAAACATCTCAGGTGGGATCTCCCTGTCATGCCAGTAACGTTGGAAGCCATCAGGACCATCAAGGTTAACTTTTTTCTCATCAGAGAAGACAACTTTCTTCCACCTTTCAATGTCCCATGTTTGGTGCATCCTTGCAAAGTCCAAACGGGCAATTCTGTGGCGTTGAAGAAGACGTGGCCTTTTGTTTCTGAAGCCCTTCTCTCGCAGATGCCGTCTGATGGTTATTGGGCTGCAGTCAGCACCAGTAATGGCCTTAATTTGGGTAGAGGATCGTCCCGTGTCTTGACGGACAGCCAATCGGATCCTGCGGCTCAGAGCTGGTGAAATTTTTTGGGGTCTACCACTTGACTTTTTTGTTCCATAACCCTCAGGATCATTTAAAAAATGCAAAATGACTGTCTTACTGCGTCCAACCTCAGCAGCGATGGCACGTTGTGAGAGGCCTTGCTTATGCAGCTCAACAATCCTACCACGTTCAAAGTCAGTGAGCTTTTTTGCTTTTGCCATCAGGAGGTCTTGACAGTGTAAAGACTTCACAGAAAATGACATGGAATCCAGATGTTTGCACAGCTTTTGGCTTTTAAAGACTATGGTCTTAAACTTTTGATCAGCTGAAAAAATCATGTTTGAGTGTAAATGCAGTTTTCAGACAATTCCCTGCTCAAATGTTCTTGTCTCTTGCACTGATTTGTCCTTTTAACATTGTGAAGCTCTACTTAGAACCTTCTTAAGATCCAATAGTGCAAAATGCAAATTCTTGCAATTTTTTGACTGCATAATTTGCCTGATTAATCATGATTAATCGCATTGTATTTACAAACTCCAAGAATGAATTCAAAAGTAGTGTAAAGAGCACTTTTATTTTAATGTTCTGCTGCCATATGAACAAAAGTGTTGTAACATTTGTAGCACTTATCAGTAACATATATTTAGTGTAAAGCTCAACTTAAACATGTAAAACAAAAAATATCAATAATAATAAATTAAAGCTTATTGCCACTGACAGGGAATTCTCTTTATGGGGAAAAAATCTACCAAAAACAGGCAATTTCTGAGGTAACAGCAGGGAGCAGCATTACCATTTTATGTTCAATACCAAAGTTTAACTTGGCAGTGGTTACAACTAACTTGTTTCTGTCATATTCGTTGCTGGAATAACTTTAAACTGAAATGCTTGCTAACTCGATATGCTTGCATGGTTATTTGACGTTAACACGCGTTTTTTTGTTGTTGCTTTCTCGCATGCATATAGTGAATGGCAGGGAAAAACAGGCAAAAACACATGGATACTTTGAAACGAGAAGCGACTTCACCGACGGCGTCGATGCAGACCCCACTCCGCTCCGCACAAAACTTGTTACGACCGACAACTCACCGCCTCGCCTTTTTTTTTTTCCTTCAGAAAAAACTTTATTTAACAATTGTACATTACACCAGGTACCAGTATCTCAATACACCAAACAAACAAATATAAACAAAGATGCAACAATAATAGTAAAGACAACAAAAAAATAACAATAATAATAATAATAATATAAGGGGCAACATTATATTATACATAGATTCAAGGACAAGCCATTAAACCAGCAGATTAAATTTACTCACAAAAGAAAGAAAATTACCAGCATTTTTTGTTTTTACAAATTCTACAGATTTGACATAAGATTTTGTTTCATTTTTCCAATGAATGACTGGTTTACATTTTAAGTAACGGCATTTGTGTAAATAAAATTTAACTAATAGAATTAGAATATTAATACCAACTTTATCTTCAATTTTTGCAACTATACCAAATAAGGCTACTTTCAGAGTAAAATCAGGTAATTGAATTCCTTTAGATTGGATCCACATCAGAAAATCAAGCCAAAAGGTTTGGACTACAGTGCAGTGAAAGAAAAGGTGTTCCAGACTCTCAGATTCAACCTCACAAAAAACAGTAAAGAATTACAATAGTCCAGCCTTGAAGTAACAAATGCATGGACTAGTTTTTCAGCATCACTCCTGGACAGAATTTTTCTAATTTTGGCGATATTCCGGAGGTGAAAAAAGGAAACTCTGGAAACCTGTTTAATATGGGATTTAAATGACATGTCTTGGTCGAAAACAACACCAAGATTTTTAACTTTATTACCAGAGGCCAAGTTAATGCCATCCAGATTAAGTGATTAAGAACTTTATTTTTTGAAGACTCTGGCCCAAAGATTACAACTTCAACAGAATTTAAATGCAGGAAATTTAAAGTCATCCAGCTTTTGATATCATCAAGACATGACTGCAGTCGAAGTAACTGATTGGATTCATCAGGATTTATGGATAAATATAGCTGAGTGTCATCAGCATAACAGTGGAAATTAATCCCATGCTGTCTGATAATTTTGCCAATCGGAAGCATATTTATAGTAAAGAGGATTGGTCCAAGGACTGAACCCTGTGGTACTCCACAGGTGACCCTAGAGTTTGAGGAAGATTTATTATTAACATGAACAAACTGGAATCTGTCCGACAGATAAGATTTAAACCAGCCTAATGCTTTCCCCTTAATCCCTACAGTATGCTCAAGTCTTTGTAGGAGAATAAGTTCATGAGGTATATTGGGAAACCAAATTCAGAGGATCCGGGCTTGAACAAAACATTTTCCTACCACACTGTAGCGGTTGTTCTCTAGTAGATCGTCACCCAATAGACAGTCGAAGGAACAGCACAAAAAAAACCTGACCTGAAATCAGACCAGAATCTTAAATTAGTAAATTAATAAACAATAAACTTAACCTCAGCAATAAATAAATCATAATTAATCAAGCAATAAGTCAGTTAGTCATGCCATAAATCACAGCATTAAGATACACCGAATAGTTTAAATAATAAACAAGATTTCTATATGAAGCTTCAATATTTCCAAATATCACAAGGTAAAATAAAGTGCACTTATAATTCAAAGATGAAATCATGGGTCAACAACAAAAAAAAACAAAGTATTTCAACAGTTCAATCACAAATGTATTGCGCAACACATATCAATAAGCAATCAGATCTAAAAAACAAAAATGGAACCATGGCTTCTAAGGCTGGAAAAGTTCCAGACAAAGTTCTAAAATTAACCCAAAGTATAAATCAATGTATAACCAATACATTTATGGCTTGGGAAAATCATATCGGTTCTTGTAGTGATGGACTCAGACCTGAACCTCCAAAAGCATCTAAAGACAATTACAAGGTGGGCTTTCTGTCACCTGAGGAACATTTCCAGGATTAAAGGACTACTGTCTCAGAAGGATCTGGAAAAACTAATCTATGCGTTTATCTTTAGTAGAACTGATCACTGCAGCGGTGTTTTCACAGGCAGGGCTTTGAACCGATTTTTTTTCCCAATCGGTTCGTTCCAAACAGAAACGGAATTATAACGTAAATTGACATTCCCGAACTGGTTAGAACAAAAAAATACTGTTCCCAGAACGGTTAATTTCGGCTGCCTCGCCAAGAGAGCGCTGCGGGAAACCCTGCTATAGAATTATGTCACATCTTTCTCATCCAGCTTAAACCAGCTATTGATATTGTGTTTGGAATGAGTGTTTTACTTAACGACGGATCGTAATTTACCTCTTATTTAAGATGTGTAGCTCTAGTGGAGACACCACTCTCTCTCCATTCAGTCAGCGAATGTGTGATGTGATGTCACACAGGAAGTGAACCTCAGCCGTCATGGTAAAGTGCGCAGGAAAATATACACTCACCGGCCACTTTATTAGGTACCCCATGCTAGTAACGGGTTGGACCCCCTTTTGCCTTCAGAACTGCCTCAATTCTTCGTGGCATAGATTCAACAAGGTGCTGGAAGCATTCCTCAGGGAGTTTGGTCCATATTGACATGATGGCATCACACAGTTGCCGCAGATTTGTCGGCTGCACATCCATGATGCGAATCTCCCGTTCCACCACATCCCAAAGATGCTCTATTGGATTGAGATCTGGTGACTGTGGAGGCCATTTGAGTACAGCGAACTCATTGTCATGTTCAAGAAACCAGTCTGAGATGATTCCAGCTTTATGACATGGTGCATTATCCTGCTGAAAGTAGCCATCATTGTGGTCATAAAGGGATGGACATGGTCAGCAACAATACTCAGGTAGGCTGTGGCGTTGCAACGATGCTCAATTGGTACCAAGGGGCCCAAAGAGTGCCAAGAAAATATTCCCCACACCATGACACCACCACCACCAGCCTGAACCGTTGATACAAGGCAGGATGGATCCATGCTTTCATGTTGTAGACGCCAAATTCTGACCCTACCATCCGACTGTCGCAGCAGAAATCGAGACTCATCAGACCAGGCAACGTTTTTCCAATCTTCTATTGTCCAATTTCCATGAGCTTGTGCAAATTGTAGCCTCAGTTTCCTGTTCTTAGCTGAAAGGAGTGGCACCCGATGTGGTCTTCTGCTGCTGTAGCCCATCTGCCTCAAAGTTCGACGTACTGTGCGTTCAGAGATGCTCTTCTGCCCACCTTGGTTGTAACGGGTGGTTATTTGAGTCACTGTTGCCCTTCTATCAGCTCGAACCAGTCTGGCCATTCTCCTCTGACCTCTGGCATCAACAAGGCATTTCCGCCCACAGAACTGCCGCTCACTGGATGTTTTTTCTTTTTCGGACCATTCTCTGTAAACCCTAGAGATGGTTGTGCGTGAAAATCCCAGTAGATTAGCAGTTTCTGAAATACTCAGACCAGCCCTTCTGGCACCAACAATCATGCCACGTTCAAAGTCACTCAAATCACCTTTCTTCCCCATACTGATGCTCGGTTTGAACTGCAGGAGATTCTCTTGACCATGTCTACATGCCTAAATGCACTGAGTTGCCGCCATGTGATTGGCTGCTTAGAAATTAAGTGTTAACGAGCAGTTGGACAGGTGTACCTAATAAAGTGGCCGGTGAGTGTATATATATATATATATATATATTTTTTTTAGTTAATTAGGCAACGAAAACTTTGAGGAATGAAATAAAACCGGTATTAACCGGTTACCATTATTTTTTAAATAAGTGTTCCAGTTCCAGAACATAAAAAATAATAACGTTTCCGGTTTCGTTTCTGTTCCCTGTAAAATACAAAAAGTTACCGGTTTTCGTTTTCGTTCCTTGAACCGGTTCAAAGCCCTGTTCACAGGTCTGCCTAAAAAGTGGATCAGACAACTGCAGCTGATCCAGAACGCTGCTGCCCGCGTCCTCACTAAGACTAAGAAAGTAGAGAACATCACCCCAGTTCTAAGGTCCTTCCACTGGCTCCCTGTATCTCAGAGAATAGACTTTAAAATACTTCTGTTAGTCTATAAATCCCTGAATGGCTTAGCACCTAAATACATCACAGACTTGTTATCAGTGTATCAACCCTCCAGACCACTAAGGTCTTCTGGCTCCAGCCTGCTCTGCATACCTAGAACACGAACCAAACACGGAGAAGCAGCATTTAGTTCCTATGCTCCACTTATCTGGAACAAACTTCCAGAAAACTGTAAAAGTGCAGAAAGCCCGAGTTCCTTTAAAGGGGAAGTCCGGTCAACAAGGAAAAATCAGGGTATCATTAGCTATAACTAAAACTAATACATTTGTGGTTATTTAATGAACTTATCTTTAATCAATAAGAAAATAAAAACATAAATTGTCGTCTGAATCACTGTGTATGGGGGCTGACATGACTACCCAAATATGGGCAGTAAGGGGCGTTTGACATCACATCCTGCGGCGTAGAAAAGCGGAAGCGGCGACAGTATTTCTCTCCGCTTTCCATGCAAAGTCAATAGGAGCCGTTCTACACAGCTGCGATCATCAATAATTATTTCGGATTTCCAGAGGACTTCACCGCTGACATTCCCAAGAGCTATTGCTGAAGCAACAATGCCCACGTGCATGGCCATCGGATGTTCCAACACAACTGGTAAAAGAGGAAAAAACATTGCTTATTTCAACACAGTCACTTCAGCGATCTCTCCTCCGCTGTGTGTGTGTGTGTGTGTGTGTGTGTGTGTGTGTGTGTGTGTGTGTGTGTGTGTGTGTGTGTGTGTGTGTGTGTGTGTGCGTGCTCAGCTGCAGCACCGGTGCAAAGCCGTGCTCAGCCCAGCATGTGCTGGAATGCTCTTATATTTTAATACTTATACTATAATAATCAGCTAACTTAAGTTACTTCAGCGATCTCTCCTCCGCTGTGTGTGTGTGTGTGTGTGTGTGCGCTCTCTGCTGCAGCGCCGGCAAGGCCGTGCTGCGCGGAGCGCACACACACACACACACACACACACACACACACACACACACACACACACACACACACACACACACACGCGTGTATAGATATATACTGTAGGACCCGACTGAGTTTGATCTTGGAAAATAGTGCGCCGTGACAAACAGAGCGTTGAAACTTGCTCAACAGCGGGTCCGCCGAGTGACGTCAAAAAATGGGAGGTGACAGTACTATTCTTGACCAAGATGGATTCCTCCACATAAACATGATTAAATGAGAATTAGTATTAATTAAAAAAACTTTTTTGCACAGTATGTAGTAGTTTTATATTGAAAGTACTTTCAGCAGTTTGAATTCTGATTTTGACCGGACTTCTCCTTTAAATCAAGATTAAAAACACATTTGTTTAAAATTGCCTTTGACTGTTCTAGTTCAACTGTTTTACTGTTTTTAATGTTCCTCTTTGTTTCTACATTCTATTCATACTTGCTTTTATTATATTTTCTATCTACATTTTATTCCTACTTGCTTTTATTTTGCTATATTTTAATCATGTAAAGCACTTTGCATTGTCTTTGTACTGAATTGTGCTATATAAATAAATTTGCCTTGCCTTGCTTGGGAAAAAGTTTCCCTCCGCATTAATCAAAAGAAAAGACGGAGTCTGAGTGAAGCCGGTGCGGGTCTGGGGGCTATATTTACTACCTATGTTAGCGTAGCATGCAACCGGTGTACTGTGGCGTCACAAACTCAAAATACGTAATGAAAATAATATACTTTGACTCACCAATGAGTAGATGATTTGGGAGAGGATTGAGGGAATGTCCACCAGGTTATGAGTCGTAATCTGCGGTATTATTTAAGTTATCGGTAAGTTTGAATGAACAACCATAAAGCATGAGCCAATAGACGGGAACAAACTTACAGAGTTGAAAGAGGCTAAAGTGATCTATGGTGAGAGCAACCACAGGGTTAGTTAAGCAGCAGTGGAGTGTCAAGGCGGGTTTTTTCGAAAACAAACGAAACGCCACAGCGAGGAGCAGCTGGGAGCAGCATTGGCTGTAGCATCTGTGGAGCAATCTGTATGGGTCAGGGACCCACCCCTTTTAAAGGGACAGGGCACGCTACTATCAGACTGAAACCGAAAACCGGACTGGCTGATGAGATCCAAAGACCACAACTTCCTTGTCGTCCTGAAGGGCGAAAGTGAACACAGAGCTTAACCCATGGAAAAGGCTTTGGATGCTTTTCAGGAGTTGATGGCCGGGTTCAGAATATTGGAGTCTGTTTGGTGGATTCCTTTTACGAACTGGACGGTGAAAGGTTGGTTGAGGATGTTCATGTGAGTCAATTCCTAGGTCCTTGCTGGAAGGCTCCAAAGAAGGTGAGTCTCCTTCTGGACAAGAGGCTTCAACAGGCATCGTCTGTTCAGATTGAACCTCACTGTGGTCAGGGACAACTTCCACTGCATCCTCTGCAGCTGAAGGTTCGGGTTCCATAGTTGAAGGTTCTGTTTCCATAGTTGCAGGTTCAGTATGCTCAGGATTAACAGGCAATTCAGTTGTATGAGCAGACTGTGGGTTAGTGGGGATGTAAATAACAGTAGAAAATTTCACCGGTTCAGGCATAACGGGTATAAGCAGAACTGAATCATCGTCATAATCATCCTCTACATCTTCAACAGGATCTGTTGGAGAAGAGGGAATAGGTTTTCTATCATTTTTTCCAGGTTTCATAGGTACTGTTGCAGACAAGTATCCACATGGCAGCAGTAGGTTTCGATGTAGAGTCCTTAAAGGTTTTTCTTTACCTTCGGGTCTCACTGTATACACTGGAAGGTTTTCTGCTTTCTTGGTTACAATGTATATTTCACGTTCCCATTTGTCAGCCAGCTTGTGTTTGCCCCTCAACCGTACATTCCTCACCAAAACTCTGTCCCCAGTTCAGAAGCAGTTATATGGCGGTCTTGTTCCTTCTTGGAAACTGAATCATTAATCAATTCACCGTGGGGTCTACGGGACAAACCGTCAACATCGGCATTCTGTTTACCAGCTCTCTAAACAATTTTAAAATTGAAAGTAGACAGTGCCGATAACCATCTATAACTTGTGGCATGAAGTTTAGCAGATCTGAAGAGGTATGTTAATGGATTACTGTCGGTTACGACAGTAAATTCTGCCCCATACAAATAATCATTACATTTTTCACAGACAGCCCATTTGAGAGCCAGGAATTCCATTTTGTGAGCAGGGTATTTTGGTTCACTCTTGGAAAGTCCTCGGCTGGCGTAAGCCACAACTCTATTAACTCCCTCTTGTTCCTGGTAGAGGATCGCTCCAAGACCAGTGGAACTTGCACCTGTATGCAATATGTAGGGCTTCTGGGAATCTGCAAAGGCTAAGATAGGAGCCGAGGTGAGTTTTGCAATGATAGTTTCAAATGCTTCTTGACATTCTGTCGACCAACGGCCTCCAAATGGTTCTTTAGGGTTTAAATATGTGGTAGGCTGTATTTTCGGTTTCAGTTTCTTTTGTGCTGGCGGATAACTGGCGGTGAGGTCATGAAGGGGTTTAAGGATGGTGGAGTATCCTTGCACAAACCTCAGATAATAACAAGCAAATCCAAGAAAAGACCGTAGCTCTTTTAGGTTTTGGGGGACTGGCCATGTAGTAAGGGTCTTGATCTTGTCGGGGTCCGTTTCTATGCCTTCTTTAGAAACATGTCCAAGATATTTGACTGATGTCTGGAAGAAGGTGCATTTTTCAACTGACAATTCTTTCAATCAGTTTAAGACCTTTAACAGTCTTTTTTCGTGTTCTTCGAGAGTTGGTGCGAAAACAATGAGGTGGTCGATAAAAACCAGGACTTCCTTCAGGTTCATCTCCCCTATGCATCTCTCCATGAGTCTTTGGAATGTGCTTGGATCATTCGTTACTCCTGCGGCATCCTGTTGAACTCATAGAACCCTAGAGGACAAACAAAAACACCTTTTGCCTTATCAGACTCCTCCATTTCAATCTGATAATAACCAGATTTTAAATCAAGAACTGAAAACCAGATAGATCCAGACAGGGCGGAGAACGTGTCCTCGAGTTTGGGCAGAGGGTAAGCATCTTTTAATAGTTTGCAAATTGAGTTTTCTATAGTCTATACACAACCTGACACTCCCATTCTTTTTCCGCACAACTACTATCGGGGATGCAAAGGGTGATTCTGACTCCCGGATTACTCCAGATTCCAACAGTTCCTGTAGGTGTTGTCTTACAGCTTCAATGTCCTGAGGATGAATCAGCCTGGGCCGCAGTTTGAAAGGACTAGGATCAGACAGGTTAATATTATGCTTAACATTATCTGTCCTGCCAAAGTCTTGGTCATGCCTTGCAAAAACTTCAGGAATGCTGTTGAGCTGGTCTACAATTCGTCGTTTCCACTTAGGTGTTAATGGGGAGTCTCCAAAGTCATACTGCAATGATGGTGAACTGTTTGTAGATGGAACTGGATGGTCACTTTGTTTATTGGTATAAATGGTCTGGAAAGCACTGACTTCTGCAATGGTTGTTCGTGCTGGGATGGTAATGGCATGTTCTGACTCATTGGTCAATACCGGCAATTGGCATGGCTGGCGGGTCGGCAAATCAGCAAGGCATGTCTTGACTATGAGACCACCAGGCAGGGTGCATGAATTATTGGACGACACGTGGCCAGCGGACCGACTCGCGGGGGGGGGGGGGATGGGGGGGAAGACGACGAGACGTTGTCCGCGGACCGACTCGCGGGGGGGGGGGGGGGGGGGGGGGGTTGGACGACACGTTGTCCGCGGACCGACTCGCAGAGCGGGGGGGATCCATGTGTTTTTTCCCTGCCATTCACGCACGCGCGAAAGCAACAACAACAAACTGCGTGTTAACGTCACTTTTTTTTTTTTTTTTTGGGAATGTTGGCGTGGCGGTAGCGTGAGTTTGGCGTGGCGGCCGCCACGCCAAGATAGCGCTGCGGGAAACCCTGAGTATGTATGGGATCTGCTTGGTGGCTTTTGCGTGGTCGTGCCCCACGTTGTTCAGTGCCGGTAGAAAGAGGGGATGGCTGAGAGGGTTTAGGTGCAACCAGTGGGGCTTGTACTTCAGGCATAGCTGGTGCGGTGGTTAAACCAGCCACTTTGGTTTCCTCTGGTTCTGCATCCTCTCCATTCCCAGTTTCAATTGCTCCTTGGGTCTTCAAATGCTGGTGGATCTGGCCCATCACTGTTTTGAAAATGTGCGCAAAACTTGTCCCACTCTGTTAACCCATTTCTTTAAAACTGCTGATGTAGTCAGGGATAGGGCTGCTGCTCCCCGCTGTGGCGGCATACTTATCCTTGGAACAAGCTCAACCAAGATCCCAGTTTCCCTTTTTTTATTTTCTGTACTGCTACACAACAGCAGAACACCGTCATTGGGCTGCCCATGTCCGTAAAGCTAATAGCACCTAGCATTAGCTTATGTTGGGCAGGAAGTTTAGTGCTAGACTGTCGTAGATACATGAGTTTTAATGTTGGTCTCAAACATCCACCGTACTCTCCTGATGCACCTTAACAAACGGTGACATTCAAACCTGGTTGTTCACAGTTGTTTTACTTTAGCATATGAGAAACCAGACAGTCCTGTGAGGATCATGTTCTTTGATTTCTCCAGTACATTTAACATTTAAGTGACTCACTGGAACCACTATTGTAAATCACTATTGTGTCAAATTTATATATAATTGAACAAAGTAAAAGTCCAATTTTTCAAACTTCTCCTTGTTGGAAAGATACGACTCTAATTTCCAATGATTCTGGCCAAGGGGGATGGGGGGGGGGGGGGGGGGTGAATCTAAGCCTGTCATGAGGGCATGAGAGCCAGCAATAATTTATACACATTTAAATGCCACCTTGTGTGTTTGAAGTGCTGTAAAACTAAAAGTCTTGATGGACAATCATTAGGCTTTTTCTTAGAGGGATTTAAAAAAAAACATGACCATTTCTGACTGAAGCGTGATAAAAATGTCTGTCTCTGCTTAAATATCTCTCGTACATTCAGAACGCATGTAAAACAATATAAGATGTAGAACAGGGATTCCCAAAATGTGGTGAGCTGCCAGTAGGGGGTGCGCGAGCTGAAAACTGTAATGACGTCTGACCGTGTTTTTTTCCCCCACACCATAAAGACGTGTAAATAAGCATTTCCTTTGTAAAGCTTAGAATCAAAAACTGTGAATTTAATCAATAAATATATACTGTAATGATCCATATTAGACTTTATTGCTAATTACTGTTGCACACTTACTGTTTTCTTTAAATTAGGTTGTTTTGTTTTGAGTCATACCGAAAGAAATGTGTGGCTTCCAGGGGGATGAGTCGAGATTCGGGGGACTGGCGAGTTGAAAGCTGTCCCGTTCTGT